>CM061259.1:47945000-49145000 GCA_030848825.1 Tadarida brasiliensis
ACCCTGCTAATGTCTAGAACTTCTCTATGGCTCTCCGGAAACCCCTGAGTTTTGAAAGCAGCTTTGTAATTCAGGCCAAGGATATCTGGCAGAGTCCTGGCATGTCTGAGCAAGCCAGCAAGGCCCCAGGGAGGAGGCAGGTTCCCTGGGCAAAGTGGAGACCCCTGGAGGGGGGAGGAGGGCTGCTCTCCTAGACAGAGCCCCGAACTAACACGCCTAGCTCTAACAGGACACCACGACAGCACCTCATACCCTCACCTACAGACCACTCAGGACCTCAAGCTCTGGTGTGCACAGTGATTTCATCCTCGGCGGATGGATGCAGGAAATCAAAGCTGCTCGGACAGATCTGTTCTCTGCTGTAGCTTTCAGGCCTGGCTCAAGACATTCCTCCAACAGACCCTGCTTTCTCCTCCTGCCTTCAGGGGCCAAAGCCCGCAGCTGAGTCTTACAGAGATGAAGCACTATAAGCGCCAGCAGGCACTGAACTTGGGGTTCAGTAGGGAAGACATCAGCCAGATCGTATCCTTCAAGAGGTTGAGAGTTGGGTTTTGGAAACTCGAAGGACATGTGACATGCTACACTCAAGCCACAGGACTGAAGCTCACCAGCCCTGCCTGGAACATTGAACTTCTCCAGAAAGCAAGAGACTTCCCCTTTCCACTGAGGATTCTCAGGGAGAATCATGGGGACTCACAGCCAACTCAAGGGGGGCTCCAATCGGCTGAAAATAATGGGACAAATAAAGGGTCAGTATAATAAATACTTCAGATTGGAATATGTCATGTTAATCCCTGTGTTCAAACCTATAATGTAAAAACCACTACCGACCATGGAGGGCATTGGTGCTTTTCCTTAATAAACTATACCTCGGGGGTAATCAAAAGTGGAGAGAATTTTCTCCATGGAAGTGTTCCAGCTAAGGGAAAGAAGTGACATTTTAACAGGGACCTGTGGCAATCCCAAATGGAAAAGGAGATAGAGTCCTGGCTGGCGCCACACAGTGGTCAGTGTCAGCCGGTGCACCGAAGGGTCATGAGTTCGATTCCTGGTCAAGGGCATGTACCTGGGTTGCAGGTTCGATCCCCGGCCTGGTAGGGGCGCGTGCAGGAGGCCCCCAATCGATGAGTCTCTCTCACATGGATATTTGTCTCTCTCTTTCCACACCCCCCTCCCTTCTACTCTCTCTAAAAATCGATGGAAAAAATGTCCTCAGATGAGGATTAAAAAAAAAAATGGAGATAAAGATGAGCTCTTCACCCATCAGGGAACCACATGATTCCATTTATAGGAAGTTCCAGAACAGTCAAAGCAGTGATTCTCATCGAGGGCAATTCTGCCCCCGCCAGGGGACACTGGGCAATGTCTGGGGATATTTGTGGTTGTCACAACTAGGGGTGCTCCTGGCATCAAGTAGGTGAGAACCAGAAATGCTGCTTAGCCCCCCACAGTGCCCAGGATGGCCCCACAGAGAGTTACCCAGCTCCAATGTCAGCAGCGCCACCGCTGGGAAGTCCTGATCTAGCCTGTCTTCAGCTTTTTTCTGTTCTCCCAAATGTTTGGCTTCTCATTCAAATAAACCAGCTCCGGCCAGTGGGCCCGGGCCAAGCTGCCCTCTGGGTGGAGCACGGTGTCTAGTTACTTGCAGCCCTTAAGGGCCTTCGCTGCCGTGAGCATTGGCTGATACACCAGCACATTGCAAGTCTCTGGCTCGTGTACAAATCTGGCGTCAAGACCCATCACCAGAGCCCTGGGTATGAGAGGACAGGTACAGACCATGAGTAGGACTGGCTGCTTTGTCTCCAATGGTTTCACCCCCCCCCATTTGTCTATTTGACTTCATTTCTACCCCAACTTGGTTCAGGCCCCATTTTCACTGGCCTGAACCAGGGTAGCTATGTCTGTCCTGGTCCCTCAGCTCCCACCCTTGCCTCTGTCTGTCCTCCCCAAAGCAGCCACCAGAGGGCGCCTGTAAGCACCCTCCTCAGGTCCAGTCCCTCCTCAGGTCCAGTCCCTCCTTTGCTCCCAGCCCAACCACCCTACACCTTCC
The DNA here is from genome assembly GCA_030848825.1 of Tadarida brasiliensis. Classification (NCBI taxonomy): domain Eukaryota; kingdom Metazoa; phylum Chordata; class Mammalia; order Chiroptera; family Molossidae; genus Tadarida; species Tadarida brasiliensis. The sequence goes on from CM061259.1 coordinate 47,947,051, forward strand.
TCAGGTTAAGACCCTCAGTCCTCCCCTTGGCCCACATTGCCCTGCCGACCTGCTCCTGTCCCCTCCCCCTGCCCTCACTTTCTCTATCTCCTTGCTCGTTCTGTTCCAGGCACAGGGGCCTCCTTGCTGTTCCTCCACCACACCAGGCAAGGTGCTGCCTCAGGGCTGTTCCCTCTCCCAGGACCATTTTTAATCTAGACATCCAGGTAGCTAGCTCCATTCTACCTCCATCTCTGTGCTCAAATGCCGCCTTCCCATGGGGCCTCTAAAAATGCAAACTTCCTCATCCACATTGTGTCCTGAAACCCTCCCCCACCGCCTTCTGGAACACTGTTCTTTTCTTTTCTCTCAAGCACTGGTCATCGGCTCTGTCATCAATTTTGCAAAGCAGAGGCTTCCGTCTCACTCACTGGTTGTGTCCCTGTGTCTAGAACAGGACCTGGTGCTCAGCAGGTGCTTAAAATCCTAAATACAGTCGTCCCTCGTTTATCGCGGTTCATCCGTTCCAGACTCTAGCGGTTGCACCTGGAAGGATTCCTGGGGTGCTCGAATACATAGGCCTACAGTCCATACGTACAGTAATTTTAATTTTAATTGTAATACAGGGGTGTATAATTGATTCAGACAGCCGAGCACGCGCTGTATCATTTTCACTGTCTCGATCAACTTTTTAATGAATATATTTGAAAAAACCGCGATAGAGTGAAGCCGTGAAAGTCGAAGCGCGAAGTGGCGAGGGACGACTGTAAAATCACCCAGACTCTCCTCTCTTGTTCCCCTCACCCCCCCAACTCCGGCATTTATTTGCTCATTTAAATGTTCATTCAAATGGACAGAACACAGGTAGCCGAGAGGGGCCCAGGTTGGGAGGTCCAGGGAGTAGTCTCAGGCCCACGGGCCACACTCACCCAGCTCAGAGTCTGTCATGGGCAGGTGGTTGTCCACCCATTCCTCCGACTTGCCCAACACTGTGTCCACTCCGCTCAGCACCATCTGGCCCATGCGGGACCCCATGACTGAGTGGACACTGTTGGTCACCACGGACTTGGTCATGTCCACGCCACTCTGCACAGCTCCCCTGGTCACATCTACTGCCTCCGTCATACGGGTGGCCACTGTGTCCTTTGCACTGGACATCGTATTGGACACAGCTTCTCGGGCCCCTGACACCTTAGACGACATGAGCTCCTTGGTATCCGCCAGGACCTACGAGTCAGGACAGCATTAGCATCTCTGCACTCCCTCTGTACCTGGGTAGCCCCACCCCTGCACCCCAATCTCCAGGGAGGCCCAAGGGAGGAGTTCCAGCTCCCAGGTGATCCCAAAGGATCAACACTGAATCCAGTATCACAGTTAAGACCAATTGCTCAGGGGGTAGCCTGCCTGGTTAGAATCCCTGGCTTGATACTTCTTAGCTGTGTGGCCTCAGGCAAGTCACTCCCCTTCTCTGTGCCTCAGTCCTCCCAGAGCCACACTGTCTAATACAGTAGTCACTAGCTATATGTGGCTATTTAAATTTAAAATAATTAAAACTAGATAAAATTTGATGGAAAGCAGGGTCTCAAAGAGATATTTGTACACCCATGTTCATAGCAGCATTAACAGTCAAAAGGTAAAAGCAACCCAAAGCAACCCATTGGCAGACAAATGGATAAACACAGTGTGGTCCATCGAGACAATGGAATATTAATTATTCTTTTTTTTTTAATTCTTTTTTCTTTATTGCTATATTAGAGACAGAGGAAGGGAGAGGGAGATGGAAACATCAATGAGAGAGAACATTGATTGGCCGCCTCCTGCGTGCCCCCCACTGGGGATCGGGCCCACAACCTGGACGTGTGCCCTGATCGGGAATCAAACCGGTGACCTCTTAGTGCATGGGTCGACGCTCAACCACTGAGTCACACTGGCCAGGCTGGAATATTAATTATTCTGCCTTAAAAAGGAAAAACAGCTCCGGCCGGGTAGCTCAATTGGTTGGAGCACCGTCCCATTCACCAAAGGGTTGCGGGTTCAATCCCAGGTCCGGACGCGTGCAGAAGACAGTCAATCAATGTGAGGATTAAAAAAGAGTTAGAATGTCCTGGCTGGTTTGGCTCAGTGGTTAGAGTGTCAGCCTGTGGACCAAAGGGTTGCAGGTTCGATTCCCGATCAAAGGCACGAACCTGGGTTGGAGGTACAATGGGGTCATGCGGGAGGATTTCACTCATAGGCGGTCCCTAGAAGAGTCAGATCCATAGAGACAGAAAGTAGAGGGTGGGAGCCAGGGTCTGGGGGAGCGGGATGGGAAGTCAGTGTTTAATGGGGACAGAGTTTCAGTTTGGGAAGATGAGAAAGTTCTGGAGATGGATGTTGGGGATGGTTGCACAACAATGTCGATGTGCTTAATGCCACTGAGCTGTGCACTTAGAAGTGGTTAAGATGGTAAATTTTATGTTATAAAAAAATAATGTAACTTGTACACAAATGTTCATGGCAGTATTATTCATAATAGCCAAGAAGTGGAAGCAACCTAAAATGTCCATCAACAGATGAAAGACTAGACAAAGCATGGTCTGCCCACACACGGGAATATTACTCAGCCATGAAAAGGAGTGAAGCACTGACACTCACTGCAACGTGGATGAACCTTGAACACATGATGCTCAACGAAAGAAGCCAGACATAAAAGCCATATATTATTTGATTTCATTTACATGAAATGTCCAGAACAGGCAAATCCATAGAGACGGGAAGTAAATTAGTGGTTGCCAGGGGTTGGGATGTTTGATGGGAAGGAACGTAACAGCTAAATGGTGTGAAGTTTCTTTTTGGGGTGATGAAATGTTCTAAATGGATGGTGATGGTTACAAATTAAAAGTAGCTATTTAAATTTACATTAATTAAAATTAGCAATTGAATTTTTCAGTCACACTAGACACATTCTAAAGATTCAGTAGCCTCACGTGACTGGTGGTTTCCATATTGAACAGTGCAGAGAAAGAACATGTACCTCAGAGAAAGTTCTACTAGGCAGTGCTGAGCTAGAATCTTTAAGAGGGAAGGGAAGGCCTCCGAAGAGGTGTGATTAGAACAGAGACCTGAAAACCTGGTCCACGGAGAAGGAACTGCATGTGCAAAGGTCCTGGGGTAGGACTGAGTTGGGTGTGTTGTCTTTGCTTCCCCCACCTCCCCAGAATGAGTTCCATGAGTGCAAGAATGGTTTCCACCACTGTGTCTGGTATGTACCACAGGCACTGATATTACTGAACACTGAGTAAGAAGGCAAATGTGGGTGGAGTGGAGCAAGAATGGCAAGTGACGAGGGCAGGGAGGGTGGTGGGGACAGATCAGGTGGGGCCATGTGGGCTGTGGGGAAGGCTTTGGCTTTTTCTCTGGGCAAGGTGGGAGATAAAGAGGGGGGTTTTTTGTTTGTCTGTTTGTTAATCCTCACCTGAGGATATTTTTTCCATTGATTTTTAGAAATAATGAAAGGTAGGGAGAGAGAGAGGAAGACAGAGAGAGAGAAAGATTGATGCAAGAGAGACACATCGATTGCTTGCCTCCTGCATGTGCCCCAACCTGGGAATCAAACCTGCAACCCAGGTACATGCCCTTGACCTGGAATCGAACCTGCGACCCCTTGGTGTGAGGGCCTGACACTCTTAACCACTGGCCCACACCGGCCAGGGCAATAGGAGGGGGTTTAGAGCAGCTCTAGCTGGCACTGAGAACATTCATCCAACTGCCCAGTGCAGAATAGATTTGGGGCGTGTGGAGCATACAGAAGGAGTCAGGTAGTAAGCTGTCACGCTGGTCTATTCTTGTTAAGGCGGAACACAGACTCAACACCCAGGTAGGTCCCTGTCCCCACAGGGCTCCCGACAGCGGGGGTCCATTACCTTCCCCGACTGCTGCTGTAGGATGGGCAGGTTCTCCTCCAGCTTATCCAGCCCCCTGTGGGCGTATTCACTGGCTGATGTGACTACAGGAGGTGGGAAAAGACAGAAATATGATGGTTACTGCACATGAGTGTCTGTCAGGGTCCAGGAAATTTCAGCCGCCAGTTTGGAGGAACAGGGCCAAGGGTGGGACAGACTCCCCCCCAAAAAAAAACAGCCAGGAAGGGAGGTTCCATGTTCTCTGGGGCTTCACTCACTCTGGGGCTCGAGCTTGGACAGAATGGGCTGGGCCCCACTGACAGCAGCCGCTGTGAGGGTCTTCATGCCTTTTTCCGCCACATCGCAGACGGTCTTGACATGGGGGTAGCTCTCCTTGGTGGAGGTGTAGGCTGCTGACACCATGTTGCAGGTGGAGCTGATGAAGGGCATGTTGGCCACTCGGTCCATCACGCTGGGCTACAAGGAGCAGCAGCTGAGACGTGCTGGGCCGGGGCTGGGGAGACTAGGCGGCTCAGCCCGAAACTCGGGTGCTGGCACTTTCACTCTCTCTCGTGGCCAGGGAAATGGCTAAGCTCACCCTCGCTTGGGATCCACACAGTTGCACAAGCCAGGGTTCCACCATGTGCTTCCTTTGTCTTAGCTCTGCAGCTCATGTGTTTGAACGTGTCTTTGACACCCACTGTGTGCCAGGTAGTGACAAGAGACGAGGACCCTACTCTCACAGAGCTTACAGTCTAAAACTGGGGTCTGCAAACTATAGCCCCCAGGACAAGTCCGTCCTGCCACTTAATGTTGTTTTTTATTTTAATCTTCTATTTTATTTTAATTTTTTCCAATTTTTATTAATTTATTTTTGTTACAGATGTTTCTCCTTTTCCCCCCCAGACACCCTCCTCCTGATCCCACCCCCCCAACCCCCCAGCACTGTTGTCTACGTCCATCGGTTATGCATACATGCATATAAGTTCTTTGGTTTATCTCATCCATCCCCCCCGCCCCCCTCCTCTGAGGTTTGTCAGTCTGAACCATACTTCTTTCTATGTCTCTGGGTCTATTTCGTTCATCAGCCCACCTGCCACTTAATGTTTTTATTTTTGTCTGTTTTTTTTCCTTATAGCTTTATTGAGATCAAGTTCACGTACAGTAAATTTCACCATTTTAAAGTGCACAATTCAACCCAGCTGGTGTGGCTCAGTGGTCATGCATCGACCCATGCACCAAGAGGTTGTTAGTTCAATTCCCAGTCAGGGCACATGCCCAGGTTGTGGGCCCAATCCCCAGTGGGGGGCATGAAGGAGGTGGCCAGTCGATGTTCTCTCTCATCTTGTTTCTATCTCTCTCTCCCTCTCCCTTCCTCTCTCTCTAAAAAATAAAAATTAATAAAGAAAAAAATTTTTAAGTGTACAATTCAGTGGATTTTAGTAATATTCACAAGGTTGTGCAATCTTCAACACATTCTAGAATTTTTCCATCACCCCGAAAAGGAACCTGTACCCATTAACAGTCATTCATTCTCCCCTCTCTCCAGTTCCTGGCAACTACTAATCTGTCTATGAATTTGCTTATTCTGGACATTTTATATAAATAAAATCATATATTCTTTCTTTCTTTGAGTCTGACTTCTTTCACTGAATAACGTTTTCAAGGTTCATTCATGTAGTAGCGTATGTGAATGTTCGATTTTTAAAAAAATTGTAATAAATATAGGTAACATAAAATTTACCATTTTAACAAAAATTTTTTTCCTTTATTGATTTTAGAGAGAGAGGAAGGGAGAGGGAGAGAGAGATAGAAACATTGATGAGAGAGAACATCGACTGGCCGCCTCCTGCTTGCTCCCCACTGGGGATCGGGCCCACAACCTGGGCATGTGCCCTGACCGGGAATCGAACCAGCGACCTCTTGGTACATGGGTCGACACTCAACCACTGAGCCACACCCACCAGGCAGTTATGGGGTCTCTTTTGGGCGAGATGAAAAATGTTCTAAAACTGTATGGTGGTGATGGCTGCGTAACTTGACAGTTCACTAAAAATCACTGACTAGCACCTTCATACGGGCGGATTTTATGGTATGCAGATGATACTGTAATAGCCTATTGAAAGGGGCCTTTATTTAAACTGGGGAGGGGAAGAATAGGGACTGGCTTCTTGGAAGAAGGACCCAAAGAGAACCTCCAGAAGCAGAGAACATTTTTCGGGGCCAGTGGGTTGGTGGGGTGGGGGTAGCCAGGCAGTTTCAAACAGTACCCCTGTTCTTCCAAGGGCCTCTGAGATTCCCAGCTCTCCTGCCCTCATCTATTAGTGGGACACCCGTTAGAGGTTTGTGGGCTGGCTCTCCCGCACCCAGTCAGAAAGATATCTCTTAACCCCCATGTGCTGCCTGCAGCTCCCTGGCTCCATTCCACGGTACCATGACGTGGGAAGCCTCACCCCATAGACCTTCCTCACCTGCTGTACCGGTTGTTCAGCTGTCACCGGGGTGCTGGCAGGAGCTTCTGTCTCATTGGTAGACATTTCTCAGAAGCACACACTGTGGACAGATAGACTAGTCAGGTATAGCCTGACCTGCCCCTCTCTCCAAGGGGAAGTCTGGGTTCACACCTGCACTCCAACAACCCCCACCCAATTCTGAGAGCCCTGCCTCTCAATCATTAACATACGCCAGTGAGCCTATTCAAGAGCAGGTGATGATTCAGCAGGGCTGATAGTCTGCATTTCTAACAAGCTCCCCAGTGCTGCCGATGCCGCTGATCCAGGGCTATACCTTGAAGGGCAAGGTCAGGGTACAGCCTTCTGAAGGCTCACCTGTATCAATACTCCAGAGACACCCAAGGAGCAAAATCTCTATGGATGGCAATTTGCCAATAGCTACCAAGGTTCAAGAGGCATCTACCCTTTGACCCAGAAACCTCACTTCGAGGACCGTCCCACAAATGTACTGCCAAGTGGGTAAAGGCAAGGGTACCTTTGTTGGCCACAAGAAGACACTGGTAGCAACCTGTTTGCTCAGCAGAAGGGGACTAAAGAAAATACCAAGTTAGCCCAGTGTCTGGCAAAAGAATGGGAATTTACATGTAATTGACATGGACCAAGATACTGTAAAGAGACAAAGGTGTGAATGGGGTAAAAGTGTTTACTTGTGCCCTGGCCAGTGTGGTTCAGTATTGGCCTGCGTACCAAAGGGTCACAGGTTCAATTCCTAGTCAAGGGCATGTACCTGGGTTGCAGGTTCGATCCTGGTCTGTCGAGGCGCTTGAAGGAGGCAACCAATCGATGTGTCTCCCTCACACTGATGTTTCTCTCTCTCTCTTCCTCTCCCTCCCTCCCTTCCTTCCACTCTCTAAAAATCAATAGAAAAAATATCCTCTGGTGAGAATTAACAACAACAAAAAAGTGTTTACTTGCACTTGTACAGAATCTTTTTTAAATCCTAACCCGAAGATATGTTTTCCATTGATTCTAGAGAGAGCGGAAGAGAGGGAGAGAGAGAGAAACATCAATGTGAGAGAGAAACATCCACGTGCCCCGACTGGGGATCGAATCCGCAACCTGGATATGTGCCCTGACTGGGAATTGAACCTGTGACCCTTTGGTGCATGGGAAGTCACTCCAACCAGATGAGCCACACTGGCCAGGACTGTACAAGCTCTTTAAAGAGACACAGTTGCCCTGGCCGGTTTGGCTCAGCGGTTAGAGCATCGGCCTGCGGTCCAGAGAGACCCGGGTTCAGTTCCTGCTAAGGGCATGTACTTCGGTTGCAGTTTGTCCCCGGCCCTGGTTGGTCGTGCGGGTGGCAGCCACTCGATGTGTCCCTTTCACATTGATGTTTCTCTCTCTCTCTCTCTTCCTCCCACTCTATCTGAACAAAAAATGAAAAAATGTCCTCAGGTGAGGATAAAAAACAACAACAACAAAAAAAACAAATAAAGAGACACAGTTAACTGTTAAAGGTGGCCACCTTTCAGGGAGGAAGATCAGGTAGCTGGGGCTGGCTTCTACCTTTTGAACCAGACAGATAGTATTACCTGTTTAAAAAAAAAAATTAAGCTTTAAAAAAAAAGAAAAGAAAAACTATTAAAGAGACTATGTCTGGCCCCACTGCAAACCAATCAAGTCAGGCTCGGGTGTGCGAAGGGTGAGGGAGATACCCCAGATGAGTCTAACGCACAGATTTGCAGCTGAGATGGGAGCCACAGGTGTGCTTCATTTTCCTGGCCAGGTGAGATGAGATGGGTAGATACTCACACTAGATTCCAGGAGTCTCAGCTCTGCCCACGCTGTGCTGTGTTGGGCAAGGAGCTTCCTCTCAGTTAGCCTCAGTCCTCTCACCTGTAAAATGAGGCTAACAATAATGCTTGCCTTAAAGGCTGGTCCCACAGGCAGTTCTGGAGTGAACCTGTTGAGAGCCCCTGACCTTGATTCTGGGAGTTGCAGAGTAAGGAAGCCCAGACGTGTTTCACTATCCCCAAAGTGGAATCTGATGTTTTGAGAGTACCAGTTATGGAGTCTAAACCAGGTTCTTTTTAAAATTTTTTACAATTGATTTTGAGAGAGAAACAGAGAAAGTGAACCATCGATTTGTTGTTCCGCTTATTATGCATTTGTTGGTTGATTCTTGCATGTGTCCTGCAATGGAGTCAGGGCTAAACCGGGTTCTAATCCCAGCTCTGCATCTCACTAGCAGTGGGAGCTTAGAAAGGCAGCACCTCTCCCTGGAGCCTCACTTGCCACATTTATACCTATTAGCTTAGATAACCATTCCTAACTTAAGAGTCCCTTCAGATTGGAGGAGATGCTACACATGTGGTGCTTAGTCTGACACACTGTAGTTGCTCAATAAACAGATCAATGACACACCACTCTGGCTGCTGTGTACAAAGGGTGAAGCCAGCCAGAAATGGGATTCCTGCTTGTTACAGAGGTCCCAACTTGTTCCAGAAGCTCTTTGACCCAACTGGGAAGTGGGGTGAGGAGACACACCTGTCTCTGTTGCTTATCACCTGAGTCGCCCTCATCTTCGCCTGAGCTCGCCTGGGCAGCTTAGAGGTCCTCCCTACCATCCCTTGAACCGCTTTAACCAAGGGCGACCACTGCAGACGTCAGCACCCCAATAACGTCCTTGGGGGTCTGTAACCTGCCTGCAGCTGGCCCGAGCTGCCAGAGCAAGAGCTGGCTAGAACTGGGTGGAGTCGCGCAGCCTTCCAGTGGCAGCCAGGATACGCTAAAATCCAACTTCCAAAGTTCCCAGAGACCGAGGCCCCAAGCCCCGCGCCTCATCTCAGTCCTCACTTAGGTCTCAAGGACTCAGATAAGGGTAGGACTTCCCTCCCCAACCTTACTCCTGCCCCACCGCCTTGTGCAATCCGCTGGCCACAGCCACCCAGGAGTAAGGGGGCGGGATTTGCCACCGTCCTCTGGGGGTCAGAAGCTGGCGCAAGGGAGGGCCCCCGGCAGCAAAACCATTTGCTGGGGAGGGGGCTGTGCTAGGCAGAGGACGCCTCCTGGTGAGTGGCGGGGGCGGGGGCGGGGGCGGGCACCGAGTCCCAGAGAGGGCGGAATTCCAGTGCAGGACGGGCTATGGCTTGCCTCCAAACGGCGTTTGCAAAGCAAACACCCTTTAAATTTGGTGAGGAAGTGGTTTGGGACGGGGGATTTGTCCCCCACCTCTTGATACTGCCACTTCTAGGGGGGCTCTTTCGCAACTCCCCCCGAAAGTCCCAGGAATTAGGAGGAGGGCGTTTGAAAGTCTGAGCCTGGTCCAGAAGTTGGATTGGGGAAGGGGGAGGGGTGATCACTAGGCTGGAGACCCCTCCTCCAGGTCGCAGAGACCAGCAGAGCCCCCGGAAAGGCCCTCCCCACCGCTCCCAACCCTGGGGCGCCCCAAGACTCGGCAGGTCCCGTCCCCCACCTCAATCGGGCACCCCGCCTCTCACCGCGGTCAGCGGGACGTCCGGGGCGCGGCGAGCAAGACTTTGAGGCAATCTCCAAAACGGTCTTGGGCTGGCCTAGGGAGGGCTTTATAGTGGGGGCCGGGCGCCCGGGAGTGACGGTCCGAAGGACCAATCCGGTTGGGGACCTCCAGACCACGCCCCTCTCCGGCCCGGGACGTTGGAGCCACCAGTGAAGTCCAGGAAGGGCCGGACTTGGGGTGGGGGTGGCCGGACACGCGACCTCTGCGCGGTGCCCGGGGGTTGGCGGACACCCGGTACGACGCTGGATCCAGCCAACGGCGCACCAGCCCCACCTAGAGACCCTATGAACTTGGCCCTGGGAGGTGAGCACGATCCTGGGGTCCCCCGGACCCCCATTTCTCCTATGGCCAAACCGAGGCTGTGAGAACCATATTTCCACCATGAGCACAAGGGTGAGTGAGCCAAACCGGACCCAGCATTATGAACAGCTTTAACCACAGCGATGAACAGATATCCAGTGCCTTCTGCCCACCCTGACCTGTATAGCACCACTTGATTCTCCAGCACCTTTGTCCCTTTATCCCCATTTTACAGTCGAGAAAACCGAGGCTCAGAAGACCACCCACCTAGGGCAATGAGGGGAGCAACTCCTGGATCTCTGACTCCTGGATCAACCTCTTCCTGAAGCCACACCCACTTGGATTAATTTTTTTCTCCAAAAAACTAAGGTCTATCCTCTTGGTCTATAAACCAAGGTCTCAAACTCAGGGGCTGGCAAGAGGTAAATGGGATGGTAGCATGTCCTGCCTAAACAGAGCAGATCATTGCCCTGTGGAGGCTCACCCAGGGATTCGTAAATCCACAGGAATTCCAGACTGTGGAAGCACTGTCCTGCCTCTTAGGAAACTATTGCACCAAATAAAACCCAGTCAGGTTTTTGCTAAATTATGTGGGTTGAGGTAAGACTTCTGGAACCTCCAGAAAGAACATGGAAAAAATTGGGTGTCTGTGACTAAGTGCATTTTATTGAGAAGTTCTACACTCACACTGTGCAATAGAGCTGTCTGAGATGTTAGGAATGTTCTAGAATTCTGCCCCATCCAGTATGGCGGCCACTAGTGCCATATGGCTGTTGCACACCAAGACACTGAATATTCACATTTAAGTAACCCCATGCAGCTAGTCAGATTTGCAAGTGAGTCTGAGATCCAAAAATGATATAAGCAATAAACTATAACAGATACAAACTTCACATTTGCTTGCAGACCATTTTTTCCTACTCATTCATTCATTCAACAATTTTTCTTGAGTTGCTGTGCTGAGTGCTAGGAACACAGCTATGAGTGAAACAGATCCTGGCCCTATGGTACTTACCACCCGCTGAGAGAGACAGGCAATAAACAAGATAAGTGAGTAAAATGCATAATGGGTCAGGTGGTGGTAAGTGCCACTGTGAAAACAAAGGACTAGGATCAGTAATGTGGGGGCTCCACTTTGTGTTGTTAATCCTCACCTGAGGATACTTTCCCACTGATTTTTAGATTGAGTAGAAGGGAGGGAGGGGGGGAGAGAGAGAGACATTGATGTGCAAGAGACACATCATTTGGTTGCCTCCTGCACAGGCCCAGACCAGGGGCAGAGGATCAAACCTGAATCCCAGGTAGGTGCCCTTGACCGGGAATCGAACCTACAATCCTTTGGTGTGCAGACTGACACTCTAACCGCTGAACCACACCAGCCAGGGTGAGGAGGAGGGGCTTCACTTTTTTTTTTTTTAATACTCACCTGAGGATATTTTTACATTTATCATCAGATAGAGAGGGAGGGAGGGAAAAAGAGGGAGAGAGAGAAACATCAACGTGAGAGACACATTGACTGGTTGCCTCCCACATGACCCAACTAGGGCCAGGTACAAACCGCAACCAAGGTATGTGCCCTTGACCGGAATCAAACCCGCGACTCTTTGGTCTGCGGGCCGACGCTCTAACCGCTGAGCCAAACCAACCGGGGCAGGGGCTCAACTTTTAATAGGATGGTTAGGGAGGCCTTTCTGAGTGTCATTTGAACACAGAAGTCAGAGGAGAGGAGGGAGCCATGTGAAGATCTGGGAAGAGTGTTTCTGATTAAGGGAACAGCATGTGCAAAGGCCCTGAGGCCATGCCTAGATGTGCAGCTAAGAAGCCAATGTGGCTGGAGCAGGAGGGAAGCGCTGGAAGAGAAAGGGTTGGTGAATGTATAGAGCTCAGAGAGGTGAAGTGTCTTATCCAAAGTCACACAACTCTAAAGTGACTAGAAGATATGCCTGGTGGTCTTCAGCTTCCAAGTGGCCTTCAGTGCTGGGACGTGGCCAAGATATTCCTAGTCAAGGGAGTGTAACCCAATTCTGATTTGGAAAATAATGTCCTAGTGATCTTGCCCCACATCTTCTGAACAAAAGGAGAAGAGTCACGCTCATCTCCTTCCCTGGTGTGGGGATCAACCTCCACCCTCCAGTCCCCAGTGAATGAAGTCAAAGGCATTTGCCACTGAGCATGTGCACATGTGGGTGGAGGAGGGGAAGGAAAAGGGAGCTGCTCCACTCCCTTTCCACCACTACTGTCCCCTCCTCCTGGAAGCCTTCCCACCTACCTCCCTAGTCTCCCCCATGCTAGGGTTGCCAGTTAAGATATAGGATGCCCAATTCACTGTGAATTTCAGGTCAACAATGAATACATTTTGGGGGTATAAGCATGTCCCACATGTGTCTCGCTGGTATTGCTCAGTGGTTAGAGTATTGGCCTGTGCACCAAAGGGTTGTGGGTTCGATTCCCGGTCAAGGGCACTAACCTGGCTTTCAGGTTCGATCCTCTGCCCCTGGTCGGGGCCTGTGCAGGAGGCAACCAATCGATGTGTCTCTCTCACATCTCTATCTCTCTCCCACTCGCTCCTTCCCTTTCACTCTCTCTAAAACATCAATGGAGCCCTGGCCGGTTTGGCTCAGCGGTTAGAGCCTCGGCCTGCGGTCCAGAGAGACCGGGGTTCGGTTCCCGCTAGGGGCATGTACCTCGGTTGCAGTTTGTCCCCGGCCCTGGTTGGTCGTGCGGGTGGCAGCCACTCGATGTGTCCCTTTCACGTCGATGTTTCTCTCTCTCTCTCTCTCTCTTCCTCTCTCTCCCTCCCACTCTATCTGAACAAAAAATGAAAAAAATGTCCTCAGGTGAGGATAAAAAAAATTAAAAAAAATAAATAAATAAAACATCAATGGAAAAAATATCCTGGGGTGACGATTAACAAAAAAAAAAAAAAAAAGTATATCACATGTGATATTTGGGATATACTTATACTCAAAAATTATTCATTGTTGATCTGAAAATCAAATGGAGCCGGGCATCCTTTTTATTTTGTTGGTTTTGCTAGATCTAACTCTACCCCCAAACCCATTTCCCTTTCTCTGCCCCAGCCATGTCTTTATGGAAAATCTGTGACCTCCCAGCATTGAGGGGGGGGCAACTTGAGGGCAACACCTGTCCAGGAGCCCCAAGGCGGGAGGTAAGAAATAGCTGCTGTTTTCTGAGCTATTTCATCACATTGTTCTGAAGCCTGATTTTGATTTTTCCAACTTTCTGGGTGAGGAAGCTGAGGATCAGAGGTGATGTCATACTCCCATCACACAGCCGGAAATGGACAGCCAAGGGCTTCGGACCTAGAGTTGTCTGTCTTTTTTTTTTTTTAATCTTCACCAGAGGACATTTTTGCATTTATCTTCAGATAGAGCAGGAGGGAGGGAGAGAGGAAGAGAGAGAGAGAGAGAAACATCGATGTGAGAGAGACACATTGATTGGTTGCCACCCACACAACCCCAACCCCAACCGGGCCGGGGGCCAAGCTGCAACCAAGGTACGTGCCCTTAGCAGGAACCCAACCCAGGTCTCTCTGGTCCGCGGGCTGACGCTCTAACCGCTGAGCCAAACCGGCCAGGGCCAGAGTTGTCTGTCTTCAGTCTTTGTTTCTGAGATTTCTGCCTGCTGCCACCTTTGCTTCCTTCCCCCTCCTCCTGTTCTTCCTCCTCCTTCTCCCTCTCTCCTTCTTCCTCCTCTATCCTACCCCACCCCTTCCTCTTCTTCCTTCACTCCACCCCCTTCCAGTGGGAGGACTCCAAACTCTCTTCAGTTCTTTTCCACTGAGTGTAGTGGACAGAGAAGCAGGCCAGCATTGTGCCACAAGGTGGGGCTGCTGGTCACAGCTTGGTGTTGGCCTGGTCCAGGTGTCCTCTCTGCTCTCTGACCCTTTCCTCTGTCCATCCATACATTTATCAAGTATCTCTTATTATATGTGAGCCATGCCTGGCCTTGAGAACCCAGCAATCACTGGATTTTCATCCATTCAGCAAACAATGATTAACTACCTGCTGTGTGCCAGGCCCTTGCTGGGCAGCCCTGGGGACCCAGTCTCACCTCCACCTCCCCAACACTCATTGTGTAGTGGGGAGACATGCATAGGACCAGCAGGACCACATTAAGACCTTCGCGGGGTCAAGGCACTTTTGCCAGTGCAGGTGCCTCCCTCCATGAAAAAATACTACAAAGTGTCTTTTACAACTGCCTCGGTATTATTTTATTAATTTGTTCCTCCTGATTTTCAGAGAAATTAAAATAAAGCCATTTTGTACATCCCTAAGGTGTTGTGGGACCTAGGTCTTTAGTGTCTGATGGATGAGTTGGCTCTGGTGACCAAGTGGATAAAATAGAGGGTGATCAGGGCTGTGAAGAGGGTGCCCAGGCGTAGTGGAACCCAGAGGAGGGGCTGGACCCAGTTGGGTGGGGGATGGAGGGTCCTGGAAGGCTTCCAGGAGAAGCTGATGTCTAAACTGAGGCCTGAGAGACGAATAAGGGTCAGGCAAGTGAAGGTATTGGAAAGCTGTTCCAGGCACAGGGAACAGAGAGTGTGAAGGTGCAGAGTGAGGCTGGAGGGTAGAATGTGGTGGAGGCGGGGATGTCAGGGAAGATAGATGGAGTTAGAGTTAGGTTGACAAGGGCCAGATTGATGGAGTCCTGAGGGCACTGGGGAGCCACAGAAGATTCTGGAGCAGGGTCAGCAAGGGCAGGTTGGAACATTATAAAGATCTCTTGGGCTGCCCTGTGGATAAAGAAGACCTGGAAAAGGAAAACGAGTCCACCTTTTTCAGGTGAGTCACGAGTCCACCTTTTTCAGGTGAGTCACGCATCCACCTTTTTCAGGTGAGTCTTGAAGAAAAGGTAGTATTTAGAAAGGTGGAAGGAGGGCTGTGGGAGGATATTCCAGACACTGTGATGTTGATTCTTTCAGGAAGTGTTTATTAAATGCCTCCTGTGTGCCCTTCTGGGGATATGGTAGTGAACCAGGAAGAGAAAATCCCTGCCCTCTTTGAGGGAGATGGACCAGATACAAAAGTACAAAGTACACATTATCTAGTCTATTGGAAGGTGGTGTGAGCTGTGGAGAAAACTACAGCAGGAAAGGAGGATAGGGAGCCAGGGTGGTTTGTGATTTTAAGTAAGGTAGACAAGGGAGACCTCACTGAGAAGGTGACATTTGAGCTGAGACCTACAGGAGGGAGGCCATTGAACTGTGTGGCTTTCTGGACGAGGTGTGTATCAGGTAGCAGTAACAGCTGGTGCAAATGCCCTGGGGTAGGACCATGCCTGGCTGTTGGAAGAACAGTGAGGAGGCCTGTGTGGCTGGAGCAGAGTGAGGCGGAGAGAGGGAGGAGCTAAGGGCAGGGTGGGGATGGGGCAGGTCCTACAGGGCCTTGAAGGAGCAGGGAGGTCTTGGGCTTCTACCCAGAGGAAGATGGGAGTGCTGGAGGGCAGAGGAGGGCCAGGACCTGACTCAGGTTGGGGCCATAGGCCATGCCTGGGGTCCTGAGAGAGTCGAAAGCTTTGGAAAGCACACCTAATCAAGGCAGAGCAGTAGTGTGGGGGCAGGTGGGAGCTCGTGTCCCATGGCAGGGTGTACCGGGAGTAGAGGCAGATAGGAGAGAGACTGCAGAGGAAGACTGGACAGGCCGTGGTTCAGAAGGTGAGGCTGATGTGGGCCTGTGGCTGGAGCCCCCTGGGGTGTGGGAGGGAGGGATAGCAGGGCCATCCCTGAAGCTGAGACCAGCCGAAGAGCAAGTTTGGGGGTTTGTCGGTGAACTCAGCTGTGGCTCTCCCAGAGCCCCTGGCCTAGGATGGCAGGCTTATCAAATAAATCTACGGGACACCCAGTTAAATGCGAATTCCACACACAATAAATACTTGTAGCATAAGTACGTCCTAAATATTGCAAAAGACACACTTATGCTAAGAAATGACTTGTGTGCCTTGTACTTTTTTCTGGCAGCCCTAACCCAGCCATGACAGGCCTGCTCATGTCTTCCCCTACACTACAGAACCAACCAGTGGGTGGACAGCCTGACCAACTGTGGCCCGATGGCCAGAGGCAAGGTTTTGTGTCCTCTGGCCGGCTAGCCAAGAAAGCCGGGGTCTTTTAACAGGCAGGCCCTGGCCTGTCCTGCGTCCTGCACCCCCCTCCCCTCCCCCCGCTCATGGCGCCAGCTGTCCAATACCTCCTGCCCAGTGGTGGCTGGGCTAGGGGAGCAGGAAGGGAGACGTGCTAAGACACACTGTCCCCTGGGCCAGCCCATTCCAGGCCAGGCAGGTCCCAGTGGGCACCCTCAGCCCCAGAACGCCAGGCCAGGGGTCCAGGCTGCAGGAGGAATGGATTTTGGCCCCTCTCCCGCACCCACCCTCCTTCCCTGGCCTTGGCAGCCCATCCAGCTCAGAGCCAGACATCTGAGGCCCCCTGGCCTTCATGTGAAGTTCTGCAGGCCGAGCGGGCAGACTTCCTTGTCAGAAGGTACCGGAAGGACAGAGGCCTAGGGGCAGCTTACCAGGAACTAGATCCTTCCAGGCTACAGCCCCGCCCCCACAATGAATGGCCTTGTCTAGGGTGGCCAGCCCTGAGACTCAGGACACAGCCCTCTGAGTGCCAGCCACCGGGATGTGCCAGTCACGTTGGCAGGGAAAGAACATGTAGTTCTTGGCTCTCCTGGCTGCCCCTTTGTTTCCAGGCAGAGATGGGGGGCTGTTGTCCTGGCAACCAGCCCTCCCCCACACACCAAACAGTCTCTTGAGGTGAAGATTGGAGGCACCTGGGATCTGGGAGTTCTGGCCAGAGAGGGTCCCCAGTCACCCAGGGTGGCAAAGGAGGCCCCTCCCCTAGTCAGCCCTGTCTGCTCAGAGCTCAGGAGTCTCAGACCGTGGGGGAGGCCAGGTCACCCCCTCAAGACTGGAATGCTGGAGGTGAGGAGGCAGGGGAAGGGGGGGCATTCCCAGCGCGCAGGCTTGGTGGTGGCCATTGCTGCCCCTGCCTGTTCTGTGTGCCCTGAGTTGGAGGCTGCAGCTGGTGCTGGTAGCTTTGGTTGGGGAAGGGGGGTGGATGGGTGGGATATGTTATTTTGGGGGTGGAGGCAAAGGAGCTGTGAGCAGTGCCTCCTGGGGCAGGAAGTGGGCCGGCCCCAGCTGTGTTCTCTGGTTGGCCCACCTGGTCCTGTGGGCACCGCAGGCCACCACACAGGAAGTGTTCCCAACGCCCGCCTGTGTGGTGCCCTGAACCTGGGGCCTCGAGGGAAGGCAGCCAGCAGGGAGGGTGCAGGGGCCACTTTTGCAGGTCCGAATCTTCCAGAAGACTCCGCTGTGGTAAGAGCGCCTGTGGAGTGACTGCTTGCTTTTGCTGATAAAGTTTATAGACATTGGCTCATTTAATCCCATGTCTAAAGGAGGGAGGGGCTGTTGATGAATCCAAGTTTTACAGCTGGGGAAACTGAGGCTCAAACAGAAGTGACATGCCCAAGGTCACACAGCAAATAAACAGAGCTGGGATTCTCATTAGCATTTACTCTCGGATATACTAACTCAACATAGGCTCCCAACCCTATGATGTGAACAGGGGTTCCCAACCAAGGCGATCCTTGGTGTCCTTGGGGTGTCTGGAGACATTTTTGGTTGTCCTGACTAGGGGATGCTCCTGTCACCAATTGGGTGGGGGCCAGGGATGGTGTTCAACATCCCTTAGTGCCCAGGATGGCCCCACCCAGGGGATAATCCAGCCCCAAAGTAGAGCTTTGCAGAGGTGAAAAAACAATAACATTAATAATAATAGTTATTTTTATTAAATGTTATCTCCATGGCCCTGGCCAGTTTGGCTCAGCAGATAGAGTGTCGGCCTGCGGACCAAAGAGTCGCGGGTTCGGTTCCAGTTAATGCCACTGGCCTCGGTTGCGGTTCGGTCCCCTGCCCTGGTCAGGGTCGTGCAGGAGGCAACCGATCGATGTTTCTCTCTCTCTCCCCCCCTCCCACTCTGTCTGAAAATAAATGGAAAGGTATTCTCGGGTGAGGATTAAAAAAAATTTTTTTTCAAAAAATAAAATAAATAAATAAAATAAAATAAATGTTATCTCCATGTTACAGATGAGGAAACTGAGGTTCAGAAAGCCTATGATTTGGACTTGTGGGTCTCCCCAGGTACCCCATTACCCTTGGCTGCTTCTAGAGTGCCTTTTTAAGCTTTGCAGTAAGGGAAACTGAGGCCCAGAGTGGAGATATAAATGAAGACTCGAACCTACAACATCAGCACAGGCTCCTCTGCTTGTTGGTGTAGAAGCCCTTTTTTTTAAAAAAATCCTCACCTGAGGATATTTTTCCATCTATCTTCAGATAGAGTGGGAGGGAGGGAGAGAGAGAGAGAAATATTGATGTGAAAAAGACACATTGACTGGCTGCCTCCCGCCTGACCAGAGCCAGGGACAAACCACAACCGAGGTACATGCCCTTGACCAGAATCGAACCCGAGACTCACTGGTCGGCGGGCCAAACGCTCTAACCGCTGAGCCAAACTGGCCAGGGCAAGAAGCCCTTTTCACACATCATCCCAGCTCAGGACTGATGCTGAAGGACCCTGGCCAGCGATGTCACCTGCCCTCAGCTCTGCATCTCTGTGACGGGTCCCTTCCTTTTTAGCTGAAGTAGTGATGATAAGAGGCTCTGTGGTTCACAAGTGGTGTGTGCTGTGGCTAGGGGATCTGATCCTGACTGAGAACTTGGACAAATCACTGCACTTCTCTGAGCCTCAGTTGCCCCATCTATAAAATGGGGGTGTTGATTTTTGCCCCTAACTCAAAGATGATGGAGAGAATTAAATGAGGCAATACATATCTCAGCACAGTGCCTGAGACACAGTAAGTACCATATAATGGTTGGATATTATTCTTATTTTAAAAAATTTAAATTTTGGTAAAATACATACATTATAAAATTTACTGTATCTTAACTATTTTATTTTATTAAAAAAACTTTTTTTCTTTATTGATTTTAGAGAGAGAGGAAGGGAGAGGGAGAGAGAGATAGAAACATCAATGAGAGAACATTGATTGGCTGCCTCCTGCATGCCTCCCACTGGGATTGGGCCCACAACCTGGCCATGTGCCCTGACCAGGACTCAAACCAGCAACCTCTTGGTGCATGGGTCGACGCTCAACCACTGAGCCACACCGACCGGGCTATCTTAACCGTTTTTAAGTGTACCATCCAGTGGCACTAAGTCCACTCACATTGTTATGCAACCATCTCCATCACCCATTTCCAGAACTTTTCTATCTTCCCAAACTGAAGCTCTGTCCCCATTAAACACTAACTCCCCCTTGCCCTCCCCAGCCCCTGGCACCCACCATCTACTTTCTATCTCTGGATCTGACTCCTCTAGAGACCTCCTATGAGTGGAATCACACAGTATTTGTCCTTTTGTCTCTGGGTTGTTTCACTGAGCATAATGTCCTCAAGGGTCATCCATGTTGTAGCATGTCATAATTTCCTTCCTTTTTTTTTTTTTTTAAACTTTTTTTCTTTATTGATTTTAGAGAGAGAGGAAGGGAGAGGGAGAAAGAAATAGAAACATCGATGAGAGAGAACATTGATTGGCTGCCTTCTGCATGTCACCCACCGGGGATTGGGCCCACAATCTTGACATGTGCCCTGACTGGGAATCAAACCGCCACTCTTGGCGCATGCGTCGACGCTCAACCACTGAGCCACACCAGCTGGGCTTCCTTCCTTTTTAAGGATGAATAATATTCCATTGTCTGGATAGACCACATTGTGTGTATCTCTTCATCCATCGATGGACACTCCGGTTGCTGGACCAGGTAGTGACAATGGAAAGGTTAAGAATCGGGAAGGATTTTGAAGGTGGACCCAATAGGATATGCCGAGAAATTGGTTGGGGAATGTGTTTTTGTTGTTGTTGTTGATCCTCACCTGAGGATATATTTTCAATGTTTTTTTTTTATCCTCGCCCGAGGACATTTTCCCATTTTTTGTTCAGATGGAGTGGGAGGGAGAGAGAAGAAGAAGAAGAAGAAGAGGAAGAAGAGGAAGAAGAGGAAGAAGAGGAAGAAGAGGAAGAAGAAGAGGAAGAGGAAGAAGAAGAGGAAGAAGAAGAAGGAGAAAGAGAGAGAGAGAGACGTGAAAGGGACACATCGAGTGGCTGCCTCCCACATGACCAACCAGGGCTGGGGACAAACTGCAACCGAGATACATGCCCCCAGCGGGAACCAAACCCGGGTCTCTCTGGACCGCTCTAACCGCTGAGCCAAACTGGCCAGGGCATATTTTCAATGATTTTTAGAGTCGAAGGGAAGGGAGGGAGACAAGAGAGAGAGAAACATCTATGTAAGAGAGACACATCGATTGGTTGCCTCCCGCACGACCCCCACCAGGGCCAGGATAGAACCTGCAATCTAGGTATATGCCCTTGACTGATAATTGAACCAGAGACCCTTTGGTCCGTGGGCCAATGCTCTAACCGCTGAGCCAAACTGGCCAGGGAGGGGAATGTGTTTTTAAAAAAATAGATCCACAAATTTTTTAAAAGGTAGAGGCTAATTCTCTTCCCCTTGCTTGTGGGCTGAACTTAGTGAATTGTGTCTCAAACGAAATATGGATTATGTTAGTCACTTCTGAGACTTCTGAAACCAGATCATGGAAGGCATCGTGGCCTCTTTTTTCTCTGTCTTGGATCACTTCCTCCAGTGGAAGCCAGCTGCCATGTTGTGAGGATACCCAAGAAGCCCCCCTGGTAAGGAACTGAGGCCACCCACCAACAGCCCTGTGGGGGAGCTATCTGGGAAGTGGGCTCCTGCAGCCCCAGTCAAGCCTGTAATTGCAAATGCATTTTGGAAAGCTCACTCTCTGGCTGCTGTGTTGATGATGGGCTGTAGAGGGAAGAAGGGAAAGCAGGGCCACCTGGGAGTGGCTACTTTAACAGTCCAGGCATGCACTGATGGTAGCCTGGATTCAGGTGGTGGCTGGGACGATGAAGAGAAGAAGACAGGTTTAATGATTATTTAGGAAGTAACACAAACAGGACTAGGGAGAATAAAAGGTCAGTGATAACCCTTAGGTGGGGCCTTCATTACAGTGAAGAATTGAGGGCTGATGGGGAAGCAGGTAGAAGTAGGGATGGGGGAAGATGGGATGACAGGTTTAGCTATGGCCACATTGAGTCCATGTCTCCAAAGTGTCTAAGGGCTTCCATAAGTGTAGCTATAAGAATAGATTAGAGCCCGGCCAGTGTGGCTCAGTGGATTGAGCATTGTCCCATGGACTGAGAAGTCCTGGTTCAATTCCTGGTCAGGGCACATGCCCGGGTCGCTGGGCTCAATCCCCAGTAGGGGGCGTGCAGGAGGCAGCTGATCGATGTTTCTCTCTCACATCGATATTTCTCTCTCTCTCTCTCCCTCCCTCCCACTCTATCTGAAAATCAATGGACAAATATCCTCGGGTAGGGATTAAAAAGAATAGATTAGAGGCCCTTAACTGAGGGTGATTCTGCCCACCCAGGGGACACTGGGAAATGTCTGGAGACATTTTTGGTTGTCACAACTGGGGCGAGGCGGGGGTATTGCTATTGACATCTTGTCGGTAAAAGTGGGAGATGGTTGCCCTGGCCGATTTGGCTCAGTGGCAGAGCATCAGCTTGCGGACCAATGAGTCCTGGGTTCGATTCTGGCCAAGGGCATGTACCTCGGTTGCAGTTGGTCCCCAGCCCTGGTTGGGTCATGCAGGAGGCAACCAGTCGATGTGTCCCTCTCACGTCAATGTTTCCCTCTCTCTCCCTTTCTCTCCCTCTCTCTCTACCTGAAGATAAATGGAAAAATATCCTCGGGTGAGGATTTAAAAAAAAAAGTGGGAGATGGTAGTCGATATCCTACAAAGCACAGGACTGCCCCCATAAAAAGAATCATCTGACCCCAAATGTCATGTGGTGGAGAGATCCTAGGGTAGACCAATGGCTGGAATAAGCAAATCTCAGTTTCAGTGGAGGTTGTTTTATTTCTTGTTGTATTTCTTGTTGTATGTGACAATCAAGTGTAGGTTGAGTTTCCTGGGCAGCTCTCCTCCAGTCCTCTCCAAGCAGCTGGCAAAAAGGGGAAATAAAGAATAACACACCTGTGGAAAGTTTTTAATGGATCTGACTGGAAATTATATCACTTTGTCTTACATAACTCCCCTCATTGGCCAAGTCGGTCACATGGCCTCACCTAACTGCAAGGGATGCTGGGAAATGTAGTCTAGCCATGTTCCCAGGAGGAAACTGTTTGATGGCCGTTGTACCTGTCCATGCCACAGTATTATTATAGTCCTAATTATTTCTGTTATTATTGAGACCTAGCAGCTTCCTGAACATATTTCTACTCCCATGTTCTTTCTCAACTCTATTCCATCCACAGGGTCAGTGGAGTGATTTTCAAACCTATTTTCTCAAATCCTCACTCTCTATCCCATCAACAAAGAAAAACACTCCAAGCATTTCTTCATAAGCCAAGTTCAGTGCCCTTGGCCTAGAATTTCCAGAGTTCAAAATGTTGAGTAAACAGTGGAATATGAGTGTCCATGGAAATAAACCTTAAAGGCCATCTGTATTTCAGGACCTAGAAGGGGGTGGGGGGGGGGGGGGGCTCTGCCTGTCACTGCTGGAAGACTTCCTGGAAGAAGAGGCATTAATGCTGTGGCTTGGAAGAAAGCAGAAGCCAAAAACCCAAAATCTGAGACATGGTCGAATGAGAATGGTGTGACATCAGGGAAGTCAAGGGAAGAGGATGTTGGGGGAAAAGGATATGGTCAGCTCTAAGGAATGCTGGAGAGAGATTAGACAGAGAGCAGGGTGGAAGTGGGTGGGAGTGGATTAGGGAAAGCTCCGCTTTGCAGAACAAGTCAGGTAGCAGATACAGAAGGAGTCTATAGGATTAGAAAATCATTGTTTTGCAACCACGAGTGAAGTAACTGATTCAAGCAAGGGGCACCCATGGAGGCAAAACCCACTGGGTGAAAGGTTGTAAGAGACAAGTTGGTCACAAATTGCTTATTAATTATAAAGGCAAAAAGGAACCTGTAATGGGGAGATCTGGTTGACACCGCTGGAACCAAGTGATCAAGGTTCACATCACTAGTCAGGTGACAAAGCAGCACCATGGGCCTCCTGGTACCATGCACTGAGGAGGACAGCATCACTTCTGAAATCTCAGCCTGAATCTACTCAGGAGGAAACATCAGATTGTGGGCAATCCTACAAGCCCACTGGCCCAGACCCCTGAACAATGACAGTTGTGAAGCACACAAATAAGGCTAGGGGAATGTTCTAGATCAGCAGTTCTCAACCTATGGGTTGGGGGTCGAATGACCCTTTCACAGGGGTTGCCTAAGACCATCGGAAAACATATATTTCCGATGGCGAGTCATAACAGTAGCAAAATTACAGTTATGAAGTAGCAACGAAAATAATTTTATGGTTGGGGGTCACCACAACATGAGGAACTGTATTAAAGGGTTGCGGCATTAGGAAGGTTGAGAACCACTGTTCTGGATGAAAAAGGAGACAAAAGAAATGTGACCAAAAAAAAAGCAATGTGTGATCCCCACTGGAGCCTGGATTTGTCTCCACCTCCTTGCCATTCCTCCCCACCCAAATCCCAACTATAGAAGATATATTTGGTGAGAATGTGAAGTGATGCAGCTGCTGTAGCAAATGGTATCGCAGCTCCTCAAACAGAAGCACCTCATGGCCCAGCATTTCACTCTGGGCACATACACCAAAGAATCGAAAGCAGGGTATCAAAAAAATATTTATCTGTACACCTGTGTTCATAGCAGCATTATTCACAAGAGCCAAAAGATGGAAACAACTTAAATGTCTATCGATGGATGAATGGATAAACACAATGTGGTCCCCACCTACACACTGGAATATTATGTAGCCTTGAAAGGAAAGAAATTCCGACCCATGCTACAACATGGATGAACCTTGAGGACTTTGTGCTTAATGAAATAAGCCAGACACAAAAGGACAAAGACTGTGTGATCGCACTCACAGGAGGTTCCTAGAGGAGTGAGTTCCATAGAGACAGGAGCTATATGGTGGGTACAAGGGGCTGGGGGAGGAGAATGAAGAGCTAGTGTTTAATGGGGACAGAGTTTCAGTTTGGGAAGATGAGAGAGTTCTGGAGATGGATGGTGGTGATGGTTGCACAACAATGTGAATGTACTTACTGTCACTGAGCAGTGCACTTAAAAATGGTTACAATTGCCCTGGCTAGTTTGGCTCAGCAGTTAGAGCATCAGACTGAAGGGTTGTGGGTTCAATTCCCAGTCAAGGGAACCTGGGTTGCAGGTTTGATCCCTGGCCCCAGTTGGGGTGCTGCAGGAGGCAACCAATCAATGTGTTTCTTTCACATTGATATTACTTTCTCTCTCTCTCTCTCTCTCTCTCTGCCTCTCTCTCTCTCCCTCTCTCCCTTCCACTCTATCTAAAATATCAATGGAAAAATATTCTCAGGTGAGGATTAACAAAATGAATAAGAGAAAAAATGGTTAAGACGGTAAATTTTATGTTACATATAGTTTATTACAGTAATAAAGACATGTGGGACAGTGGAAACTGGAATATGGAGCATGTATCTGAGATGGTTCTGTTGCCTCAGGGTAAAGCCCAGAGAGTGATAATGGTACTGAAGTTTTCCATTCTTAATCAAGCAGAAGCTTCTGATTCTTAGCATATGGGGTGGAGCAAAAAGCATAGCAACGAAGCGCTATGATGCGGCACCTTACCTCAAAGCAGTTTGGGAGAGAGAGGAAGAGGAAGAGAGCAAAAAGGTCAATATCAACCACTGGAGAATTGAGGGGGGAAGATCACAGGTTTATTGTTTAAACTCTTTTCCATAGGATTGGAATTTTTCCAAATAAAAAGCTTAAGACAGTCCAGGTGGTGTGGCTCAGTGGACTGAGTGTCGTCCCATGGACTGAGAGGTCCAGGTTCGATTCCCAGTCAAGGCACATGCCTGGGTTGAGGGCTCGATCCCCAGTAGGGGGCATGCATGAGGCAGCCAATCAATGTTTCTGTCTCGCATCAATGTTTTTTTCTCTCTCCCTTCCACTCTCTCTAAAAGATCAATAAAAACATATTTTTTTAAAATCCTAAAACAATAAAAGAAGACAAGGACAGTGAGGTGACAAGGTCCTCCAAACCCTAGAGGTGAATATTATTGTTCTCTCCATTTTACAGATGGGGAAACTGAGGCCCAGAGAGGCGAAATCACTTGCCCTAAAGCAGATGGAAGTAGGGATAGTATGGTGAGGTGAAACAACCCAGAACAAATCTGAGGCCTCCTCCTGGTTCAAAAGTGTCCCCCTCCTGACTGGTGACACCCCGCCTGTGAGGGGCCTTCACCAGCTGACTTATGACTTACTTCTGGTATGCCTGAAATGCTACTTCCCGCCACCCAATATAAGCGGAGTCCTGAACGCTGTTGTTATGCAGTTGACCCTTGAATAACGCAGTTTAAACTTCAAGGTCCACTTATACACAGATTTCTTTCAATTGACCCATACAGTCCAAACCTGCGTTGTTCATGGGGCAACTGTATTTATTCAACAAACACTTGGGGCTGGGGCAACTGTATTTCATTCTACAAATACCTGGGGGCTGGGGTGGTGCTGGGGCCCCGAGGAGGGCTCTGCCATGGTTCCCCCACCTTAATTTCCTCAAGGCGCAGAGCAGAGCTAGACACAGTCCTTTGCAGTGCGTGTGGTCAGGGTTAGATGCAGGAAGGGAACTGGGCATTGGCTCTGCCGCCTTGAAGAACACAGCCCTTCTGGACCTGGTTCTAGGGATGTATGGATGGCCCAGACTTGGCCTCCAGAGCCTTGAGGATGCTCTGTCTGGGGCTGAGGACACTAGGGCAAGCAAGACCATCCCCATGTGTCCCCTTCCCCCAAAAAATGTTTTTTCATGAGTTTCTGGGAAGTGGGGCAGCCAGATGATGCCATCCCAGGGATGGACCCATTTGTCCTCTGCAAAGGGGAGATCACATCCCCAAGCCAGCGGGAGCACATCCCCACCACAGCCCAGCTGCAATCTGCTGCAGGGAGCCAGGACCCCACCCTACCTAGATCTTTTGCAGATATCCTAAGAATGTGGTTATAGGTGAGGGACCTCTCCCTCAACCCTTCCAAAAGTTAAAAAATAAATATTTACAGCTGTGCATGCTATTCACTCTGTCTCCCCCAACCAAAATTTTTTCAATTTAAAACAGTGGCTTATCGTGACCAAAGTTGCTCAGTGGTTAGAGCGTTGGTCCGCATACTGAAGGGTCACAGGTTCGATTCCCGGTCAAGGGCACATACCTGGGTTGCAGGTTCGACCCTGGCCCCAGTTAGGGTACTGCAGGAGGTAACCAATTGATGTGTCTCTCTCACATCAATGTTTCTCTCTCTCTCCCTCCCTCTCTTCCTCCCTTCCACTCTCTCTAAAAATCAATGGAAAAAATATCCTCAAATTCCAGTGGGCACCCTGGCTTTTTTTTGGTCATTAAACATTTTATTTTATTATTATTTTTTAATCCTCACCCAAGAACATTTTTGCATTTATCTTGAGATAGAGCAGGAAGGAGAGAGGGAGGAAGAGAGAGAGAATCATTAGTATGAGAGAGACACATCGAGTGGTTGCCACCCAAACCACAACTCTCTGTACTGCGGGCCGACACTCTAACCGCTGAGCCAAACTGGCCAGGACGGGCACCCTGGCTTTTTATTTGCAGGGAGGGAGACAAGGTCAGGAGCCAGGAGACCCAGGTGCAGGTGACTGCACGGGTCCAGGTAAGCGACGGTGACGGATGGGTGGAAACAAGGCGGAGACAGAGCAGGGGAGAGAAATGGGAAGATTCTGCGTAGATTTAGGACAAAGAGCCTCTATGTCATGCTGATGGACATGGAAGATATGCATGCCCTTGGCTGGGAGGACTTCAGGTGAGGGGACCCCTGGAGCCCCAGGAGGGCAGTGAGTGGAGGAGGGGTAGGAGCTGATGTTGGTAAGAGGCCTGCAGATGCAGCCCTGGGACTCAACCACCACCTGCCCCCTGAATTGCTCCAGCCCAGGGTCTCCCCCTCAGCACTACTGACATTGGGTGTGGGTCAGTCTCTGGGTTGGGGCCTTCCTGGACACTATGGGGTGTTAAGAGCATCCCTGAGCCTCAACCACTCAGTGCCAGAAGCACCCTCCCCAAGTCATCGCCCAGTGTCCCCTGGAAGACAGAGTCACCCCTGGTTGAGGACCCCTGGTCTGGACATCAAAAGACCCCAGTGAGGAGATGGGCCTTGAGCAGGGGTCCTGGAAGGCTTATCCGTTTCCTCTGGCCCCTCCTGGTGGTGAACTTTCTGGGAATGGGAGAAATGGATGCCCAAGCGGCTAGAGCTTGGGGAGGTTTAGGTAACATGCCCCCACACCCAGACTTATCTGAAGGCCACTGTGCAAGACAAAGGGCTGCTGGTAGAGTGATAAAGCTTTTAATATTTAGAAGTTTGGGCACTTAATTCTGGCAATCCTCGCTCACGGGTAACACTGCCCCCTCCTGAAGTTGGCAGCTGTGGGAGTCCAGGGAGGCACTGGTGATGATGATGGGAATCTTAGCCTTCACGCTGGTCAGGGACCAGGGCAGGTGGACAATGCTGACCAGCTGGTACTGGGTGCTCATGATCTCGCCGTCCTGCATGTCACTGCTCACAGACAACACCTTCGGGAGGTTGAAGATGCTGATGATCTTGGTGATGTTGAAGGGTGTGATTTGGGTGTTGGCCTCCTGCCGGAGCAGCTCACTGCTGTCCACCCGTGACCGCCGCTCCGCCTTGGGTGTGAAGCCCTCGTACTGCACGTGGGTGTAGAGGGCAAAGGTGACAGTCTTGATGTACTTGCTGGTCTGGTTGTTGATCTCCGTGGTAAAGACGACCCTCTCCCCTGGCATGAAGGTGTTCTTTTCAATCTGGATCTGTAGGCAGATGGTGCCCTGGCTGCAGCAGTTGTAGGAGACCTTCTTCTCAGTCTCCACAAACAGGGGATTCTAGACGGGGTGGGTTGGGGGAATGGACAACTGTGAGGGATCGTGGCCACAAGACACACTCGCCTGCCTAATATCCCACTATTTTAGCCCTTCCAAGACTTTTGGGACTCTCCTAATAAAGGGCACAGAGATGGAATCTGAATTCTCGGGGATTTTTTAGCCAAAAGCCTGGAGTCGTCTCCTAGTTTCCTTTAATCAAAGCCCTTTGCCATTCTGACTATAAATTTCCTTATATGTAAAATAGGGCTAAGAAATCCACAAGACCCTAGCTTTATCCCCAGCTCTGTTACTCACTCGCTGTGTGACCCTGAAGAAGTGGCTTGACTTCTCTGAGCCTTGGTTTTCTGGGAGAAAGGGAATGTCTTATAGTCTAAGCCCAAAATTAAGGCTTATCCAAGTCGTTCAGGTTTTTTGTGTGTGTGTGGTTTTTTTTGTTTTGTTTTGTTTTATCCTCACCTGAGGACATTTTTTCATTTTTTGTTCAGATAGAGTGGGAGAGAGAGAGAGGAAGAGAGAGAGAGAGAAACATCGACGTGAAAGGGACACATCGAGTGGCTGCCACCCGCACGACCAACCAGGGCCGGGGACAAACTGCAATTGAGGTACATGCCCCTAGCGGGAACCGAACCCGGGTCTCTCTGGACTGCAGGCCGACGCTCTAACCGCTGAGCCAAACCAGCCAGGGCCAAGTTGTTCAGGTTTAGAGAGGAAATATGATGGGCTCTGAATCATGAAAAGAAAACTGTAGAATTGAAATTATGTAATGTGTTAAAATAAGTGCCTCAAAATGCAGCCCTTATATCAACTAGACAGCTGCTAGATTGCAAATACAGTCACATATACATTATATTTAATGGGTGGCTTGAGTAATATATTTTTTGATTTGTGGATACCATTTAAAAGATTTGATATAATGTGGGTTGTCTTAGAATTCTAGCGCATGTTTATTCCTTTTAAGCATGAGAGAGAGAGAGAATAGTGTAAAAAATGCTTGCAAACTCCCTTCCAACTTCCCATTAGTGACATGAGGTTGATAACTTGAAATTGACCAAGATGGGAGTATTTACACCATGGCAAGTGGTAAAACTTACACATTAGGGCTGTCTTGCACCAGAGCAGGTTGTTAACCATTTACTAGCACAGCACTGCCGTGTTCCTGCTTTATCAGCAGATAGGACATCTCCCAATTTACTTAAGAAGAAAACATCAGGCCCTGTCCAGTTTGGCGCGGTGGTTAAAGCATCAACCCTTGGACCAAAGAGTTGCGGGTTTGAGGGGTCAAGGGCACATACCTTGGTTGCAGTTTGGTCCACAGCCCTGATCGGGTCGTGTGGGAGGCAGCTGGTCGATGTGTATCTCTCACATCTATGTTTCTCTCTCTCTTCCTCTCCCTCTTTCTCTCTTCTTCCCCCTTCCACTCTATCCTTAGGTGAGGATTTAAAAAAAGAAAGAAAAGAAATAAAACATCAGCCCTGGCCAGTTTGGCTCATGGTTAGAGTGTCAGCCCATGGACCAAAAGGTCTTTGGTTTGGTTCCCAGTCAAGGGCACATACCTGGGTTGCAGGTTTGATCCAGGCCCTGGTCAGAGTCGTGTGGGAGGCAACCAATCAATGTGCCTCTCTCATATCGATGTCCCTCCCTCCCTCTCTCTCTCTCTCTCTCTCTCTCTCTCTCTCTCTCTCCCCCCTCCCCCTCCCTCCCTCCTTCCCTCCACCCTATCTAAAAATCAATGGCACAATATCCTCAGGTGAAGATACATAAAACAAAACAAAGCAAAAAAAGAAATAAAACATCAGTGTTGTACAACCATGTGAATGTAAACCCTACTGAACTGTACACTTAAAAGTGGTTAAGATGGCAAATTTTATGTTATGTATTTTTACAACTTAAAATAAAAATAAATAAAACATCAGCGATCTAGTTGAAGCCCCGGTGGACCACACCCAATGCCATCACCCCCTTCCTCCCTAGAGGTAACCATTATCCTGAATTTGGGGTGTATCATATCTATGCATTTTAAAAAAATGCAAATATTATTAAAAAATACAACTCAGATACAGAAAACCCCATAAAACAAATGTATAATTTTATGAATTATTATAAGGCCAACTCTCTTGTAGCAGCCACCCAAGTGAAGTAGAAAATTGCCTGTAGAGACTTTCCCCCAAAGTCTCTCATATATGCCCACTCAGCCCCTAAAATGCAACTATCCTGATTTTATTTATTTATTTATTTATTTTTTATCCTCACCCGAGGACATTTTTGCATTTATCTTCAGATAGAGCGGGAGGGAGAGAGGGAGGAAGAGAGAGAGAGAAACATCGATGTGAGAGAGACACATGAACTGGTTCCCACCTGCACGACCCCAACCGGGGATGGGGATGAACCGCAACCAAGGTACATGCCCTTAGCAGGAACCGAACCCAGGACTCTCTGGTCCATGGGCTAACACTAAACGCTGAGCCAAACTGGCCAGGGCTATCCTGATTTTATTTTTTAAATATTTTTTTAAATTGATATTTAGAGGTAGAGGAAGGGAGAAGGAGCGAGAGATAAACATCAATCAGCTGCCTCTTGCATGCTCCACGCTGACTGGGAATCAAACAGGCAACCTTGTGGAGCAGGGGTCGATGCCCAACCAACTGAGCCACACGGGCCAGAGTGCAACTATTCTGAATTTTATAGTAATCACTCTCTTGTAACTGCACATGTTATGTGTAGGGACCTAGACAAGATATATTGTTGTTTTTTTTTTTAAAAAAAGTATGTAAAGAATAATATAAAACCCTAAAATGTATCTTCCAATAAGTTTGAGCAAGGAAACATTAGCAATTAGACTGAAATCTCTGGATTCTGTGGGCTTCACCTCACTGCTCCCTCTCCTCTGCACTGCCAGCCATGATCTGAACTTGGCATTTGTGGTTCTCATAGAATTTTTTTTTCTTTATTGATTTTAGAGAGAGAGGAGGGGAGAGGGAGAGAGAGATAGAAACATCAATGAGAGAGAACATCAATTGGTCACCCCCTGCATGCCCCCCACTGAGGATCGGACCCACAACCTGGGTATGTACCCTGACCGGGAATCGAACCTGGCGACCTCCTGGTGCATGAGTTGACGCTCAACCACTGAGCCACACCGGTCAGGCTAGAATTTTTTTTTTTAATCCTCACCCGAGGATATTTTTCCATTTATCTTCAGGTAGAGTGGGAGGGAGAGGGAGAGAGACATTGATGTGAAAGAGACAGATCGATTGATTGCCTCCCCCATGACCCTGACCAGGGCCAGGAACTGAACCGCAACTGAGGTATGTGTCCTTGACTAAAATCGAACCCTCAACTTTTTGGTCCTCGGGCCAACGGTCTAACCGCTGAGCCAAACTGGCCAGGGCAGAATTTTTATATTATTTACGAATACATCTATTTGCAGTATAAGTATACATTATTGCTTTACATATTTCCAAATTTTACATAAGGCAGACTGCATATATCTCCCAGCAACGTGCTTTTTTCAGCTCAATATTCTGTTTGAAATGCGTTCACATTGTTGCCTGTCATTCTGGTTCATTTGTCTTCCTGAATGCAAATGTACGTGTTGCAAAATAGTTTATTCCTCCCCCTATGCTGGACAATGATATTGTTTCCATGTGTTTGACACCATAAAAGTGCTGTAAGTGCAGCCTGGAGACAATTTTCTTGGGCTTCCATCT
Source organism: Tadarida brasiliensis (assembly GCA_030848825.1). NCBI lineage: Eukaryota > Metazoa > Chordata > Mammalia > Chiroptera > Molossidae > Tadarida > Tadarida brasiliensis. Next base: position 47,978,995 of record CM061259.1, read on the forward strand.
GAAAGTTTTTCTAGGGCATGAGTTAGCAAACTTTTGCTATACTGGAACTGAAAATAATTATAGATTAATCTTTGCAGGCCACATACAGTATTTGCCATTTACTATTCCTTTTTAAAAAAACAAAAAACCACAACTCCCAGTTAAAATATAGATTTTAACATTGTGGCAAAGAATACAAATCTGTATGTACATCTCCACCTAGATCGGTGAAAGAAAAGCAAGTTTTATGAAATTTTGTTTATCCTTGTTATATGCATGCTGCCGTTTCCTGTTCTACTCGATTCACTTTAAAAATGTTGGTTGCAACCTCTGGATTTATTTCTGTTATTTCTAGTCTACTTACTCTATTCTATTTTGTTTTATAGAAAACAAAAATTTTATAAAAATTAGCTGGTTGTAACCCACCAAATTAATTTTTTTCTGGAAAACTATTCTTTCATTTAAACTTGACTGCAATCGAAAAAGGAACCCACTGTATGGGAGAACATATTTGCCAATGATACATCGTATAAGGGGTTACTTTCCAAAATATATAGAGTACTCATACAACTCAACAAAAGGAAAACAAACACTCCAATTAAAAAATGGGCAGAGGACCTGAATAGACTCTTCTCCAAAGAGGACATACAAATGGCCAAGAGACATATATGAAAAAATGCTCAACGTCACTAATCATCAGAGAGATGCAAATTAAAACGATTATGAGGTATCACTTCACACCTGTCAGAATGGCCGCCATCAACAAATCATCAAACAACAAGTGCTGGTGAAGATGTGGAGAAAAGGGGACTCTAGTACACTGCTGGTGGGAATGCAGACTGGTGAAGCCACTATGGAAAACAATATGGAGTTTCCTCAAAAAATTAAAAATGGAACTGCCATTTGACCCAGTGATCCCACTTCTAGGAATATAACCTAAGAAGCCTGAAACACCAATCAGAAAGAATATACGCACCCCAATGTTCATGGCAGCGCTATTTACAATAGCTAAGATCTGGAAACAGCCCAAGTGTCCATCAGTAGATGAGTGGATAAAAAAGCTGTGGTACATATACACAATGGAATACTATGAAGCTATAAGAAAGAAAGATCTCTTACCCTTTGAGATGACATGGAGGGACCTGGAGAGTATTATGCTAAGTGAAATAAGCCAATCAGAGAAAGACAAACATCACATGATCTCACTTATTTGTGGAATATAATGAACAAAATAAGCTGATGAACAAAATAGATCCAGAGACATGGAGGCAGGGAACAGACTGACAAACTTCAGAGGGAAGGGTGGTGGGCCAGCAGGAAGAGATATGCATGTATGTATATCCAATGGACACAGACAACAGTGCAGTGAAGGTGGGGGGTGGGGAGTGGGGGAAGGTGGGAGAGGGGAGGAGGGTGTCAAAGGGGGAAAAAGGAGAGACATCTGTAATAAAAAAATTAAATTAACTATTAAAAAAACGTTGATTGCAACCCACCAAACTGATTTTTTTATTCTACTTATTTTATTCTTTGTTCTCTCTTTATATATATAAATATATATGATTTTTATAAATTTATATAACTATATATAAATGTTTGAACTCCACAAAATCAATATTTTCTATTTTGGTCTTGGCTATTCTTTCATTTTACAGAAATATGTTTGCAACCTTCTAAATTGATTTTGCAACCCACTAATGGGTCCTGATCTGTGGTTTGAAAACACTGCTCTAGGTCCACTGTGTTTCCTCTTGGAGACCTCAGGTGACCCCTGACCCCTTTGGACCTCAGCTCCTGCCCTCTGCCTGTGGCCCCTGCTTCTCATTAGCCTTCCTATGCTTTCCTTCCTCTAGGAAGGCTCATTGCAGGGAGTTTAGGTTCTAAATCCTTCTACTCTTATTCGAAATTTCATGACATGCGTTAGGACCCTGCAGGCATTAAGGAACTGGCTGCTTTAACTCAGGGCCAAGTCTGTAGTTCTGTCCTGATCCTGAAGGAGGCGGCAAGGGGTACCAGCGGTGGTCCAGGAGACCTCCACGCCTGACCAGGTGGGGGTGGGCCAACCGGCTCTGATTCCCAATAACATTTCCAATGCAAAGTCAATATTGGAGTTCCTGGAACTGAGAGTTTATTGGAACCCTGTGTTCCTTTAGAACCCTGTATTCCTTCAGCATATATGAAACTTCAGGGGGATTCATTTATTCAATTTTTTTTTTGTTGTTAATCCTCACCTGAGGATATTTTCCTATCAATTTTTGGACAGAGTGGAAGGGAGGGAGGAGGGGGAGAGAGAGAGAGAAATCAATGTTAGAGAGACACATTGAGTGGTGGCCTCCCGCACGACCCTGATCGGGGCTGGGGATTGAACTTGCAACCCAGGTACCTGCCTTTGACCGGAACTCAAACCCGAGACCCTTTGGTGCAAGGGCCTATGCTCTAACCACTGAGTCACACCAGCCAGGGCCATTCAGTTGGTTTTTATTTGTATTTACTTGGTGCTGAGTTTAGAGAAAACCCATAGCAGTGAATACCTGCTGTGGTTGAGGACATAATGGTACATGTGAAAATGAACCCGGTCATTTCTGGTTGGGGTAGTGATGAGGCTGTGATGGGATGCCAGGTGGGGGGTATGAAATTAGGGGAGTGTGAATGGGGACTCCCTGAGAGTTGATGGTTAGGGAGAGACTCTAGGACAAGCTCCTCTCCCAAATGGTACTGACTATTGGAAAAGGAAATGGGTCATGTCTTTGAAACTCTAACGGTACAAAGAGTGGAGGGGATGTGGAGAAATTGGAGCCCTGTGCATTACTGGTGGGGAGGTCAAATGAAGCAGGGCTGTGGAAAACAGGCAGTTCCTCAAAAGGTGAAACAGAGTTACCATCTGTCCCAGCAATTCCACTCCAGGAATCCACCCAAGAGAAAGGAAGACACAGACACACGCCCACAAAACGTACTTGAATGTTCAGAGCAGCATGATTCATAATAACCAAGGAGGCAACCCAGGTGTCCATTAATGGGTGAATGGATACATAAAATGGGGCCCATCCATGCACTGATTTAGCCGCGAAAAGGAGTGAAGCACTGACACTCGCTACAACACAGGATGGACCTTGAAAACATGATGCTCAGGGAGAAAAGCCAGACATAAAAAGGCCACACAGTCTGTGAGTCCATTTATGTGAAATGTCCAGAACGGGCAACTCCACAGAGACAGAGTGAATTAGTGGTTGTCAGGGGCTGGGGATGGGCCAAAGGGAGGTTGGGTGTGACAGCTAAGGGATGCAAGATTTCTTTTGGGGGTGATGAAATGTTCTAAAATCTACCGTGGTGCATGGCTGGTGTGGCTCAGTGGTTGAGTGTCGAGCCATGCACCAAGAAGTCACCAGTTCCATTCCTGGTCAGGGCATATGCCCAGGTTTCGGGCTCCATCTCCGGTGGGAGGCTTGCAGGAGGCAGCCTGTCAATGTTTCTATCTCTCTTTCCCTCTCCCTTCCTCTCTCTCTAAAAATCAATAAAACATATTTTAAACAAAATGGACTGTGGTGATGGTTGCATAACTCTGTGTACACTTTAATTGGGTGAATTATAAGGTATGTGAATTATATCTCAATAAAGCTGTTAAAAACAAAAGTGAAAGGGGAAAAGTTTCTTTGCTCTTTGCTCCCAGCACCCCAGCCCCCTCCCAGGAGGCAGCATCTGTTGCCAGTTGCTCTGCTCTCCTTCCAGAGATGTTAGTTACACCTGCAAGGAAGTAATTTGTTTTCACCACCAACGGTGCCAGGCTAGAACTGCTGTTCTGAACTTTGCTTTATTCATTCAACCCAGTGACTTAGAGATCCTGACAAGGAGAGCTGCCTCATTCTGTCTCTGTCTGCCTGTCTCTGCCTCTCTCGCTTTAGTTTACTATATCTATAGAGTTTTTTTGTTTGTTTGTTTGTTTTTGACCTGGTACTTCTACTAAAACAATTCCCTTAGCAACAAACATTAGACTCCCCCCACCCCCCCTTTTTTTTTTGCCACTATAAACAGTGCTGTGGGAAGTCATGTCACACATGTGAAAGAATATCAGTAGGATACACTTTTAGAAGCAGAATGGCTGAGGCAAAGTGCATGTTCATTTTAATATAGATAGATGTGGCTAAATTGCCCTGCATGGGGCCTGTGGCAGTTTATTCGCCTATCAACCATGCAGGTGATTTAAGATTGGAAGGATAGGAAGGTCACATTATAGTGTTCTAAGCAGAGGGAACAATTTATGCAAAGGCCCTGGGGCAGGACTGTTCCTGGTATGTTGGAGGAACAGGGAGGAGGCCCATGTGGCTGGAGCAGAGTGAGCAAAGGGGAGAGAGGGAGGAGGTGAGGGCACAGAGGAGATAGGGGTAGGTCATGCAGGGCCTTGTGGGCCGAGGGGAGGACTTGGGCTTTTACCCCAAGAAGGGTAGAAGCCCTGGAGGGCTGTGGGCAGAGAAGGGTCATCACCTGACTTCCTCTATCTGCTCTGAGAAGGACAGACTATTGGGGGTGAAGACTGCCTCTACTTAAACCAGAGCAGTACCTCTGCTCTGGCCCACCAGCTCCTGCCCTCACCCTGTCCCATACACTCTATCCTGCCTCAGGACCTTTGCACATGTTATGTCCTCTGCCTAAAACACTACCCCTAGGGCTTTCCTCCTCTCCCCTTTCACTTCTCTACTAAAATGTCACCTCCTCCAAGAGGCCTCCTTTGACCAGTTCGGTTAAAACAGTACTGAGCCCTGGCCGGTTTGGCTCAGCGGTTAGAGCGTCGGCCTGCGGTCCAGAGAGACCCGGGTTCGGTTCCCGCTAAGGGCATGTACTTCGGTTGCAGTTTGTCCCCGGCCCTGGTTGGTCGTGCGGGTGGCGGCCACTCGATGTGTCCCTTTCACGTCGATGTCTCTCTCTCTCTCTCTCTCCCTCCCACTCTATCTGAACGGAAAAATGTCCTCGGGTGAGGATCAAAAATAAATAAATAAAAATAAAACAGTACTGAGTAGTTGGAAAAAACACAGTATTTTCATATTCTCAAAACTTATATGTGATAACTCCCTTTTGCTGCTCTGATAGCGATTTTAGCTCTTCCCACTTCCTAGGTACCTCCTATGTGTAGACATTGGGCTCAGTGCTTAGCAATCCTCACAGGCACCCACTGAGGGGAGTGTTGTTGTTGTTCTTCTTCTTAATTATTCCCATTGTACAGATCTGGACAATCTAGGCTCTGCAAGGTGCTGTTAATTGCCCAAGGCCATCTGGCTAATGAGTCCTGGCAGTGGAGATATAAAGCGGGATCTGACCCAACGCCAGTGTTTTGCCCCCAACTCCTGCCTTGTGCCCCCTGCACTCCAGACGACCTATGAAGGGAGGTCCAGAGATGGGACATAGTCTGCTCAAGGTCACACAGGGAGCAGGTGTCCAAGCAGGCCTTGAGCTCAGGTCTGCTCATCTCAGGGCTGATCCGCCCCTCTCCTGGCAGCCTTCCAGACCATCCCATGAGGTTGGCTGGGCTAGAAATGACCCTTGTTACACAGATAATAACACAGGTGGTGGCAGCAGTGGCAAGATTTATTGCCCCATGCCAGGCACTCTGCGAAACCCTGGCCTTATTTACATTAAGTCCACTCATTGCTCCCTCCATGACCTAGGAGGCAGGTACTGTCTCTATGCCCATTTTATAGACGAGGACACGGAGGCACAGAGAGGCAAGGTCACTTCTAGAGGGTCACACAGCAGGTAGGTGGGGAATCTGGGATTTTAATCTGGACCTCAAAAACGAAAGTGCCGGCCCTCTCAGCCACCACACTGATAGCAAATAGTCCCCAGGAAGGTGAAGTGACTGTGGCCAACGTTCCTCCACCCGCCCAACTTCCGCCTCTGCACCTGGGCCTCTAGAAGCCATCCAGAAAACCCCTCTGCTCCGGCAGACTGATGCCACATGCCCTTCCTTCCCCTGGGATGGAGGCCACCCCCTTCCCTTGCTTCTTGGGGAGGGGGGGGACACCATCTGCATCATCTGAGGGCTCAAAGCCTGAGAAAAGTCACCGAGTGTCCAAGCCTCTCTCTCATCCAGGGGGTGGCAAGGGGACCTCGGCTCAGTCTTGACTTACTGTAGGGTCAAGGACATTGGGGCCTGATTGTTCTCTGTGGGGGGCTGTCCTCGGCACATAGGGTGATAAGCAGTATCCCTGGCCTCCACTCACCAATGCCAGGAGCACACCCAGTCGTGACAACCACAGATGTCCCCAGACATTGCTCAGTCCGCTGGGGGGCAGAATCACCCCCATTGAGTCCCACTGGCTTAGTTCTTGCCCTGGTTTCTGATTCCTACTTGTGAACTCACTGAGCCCGGGGAGCCTCCAACACCCTTCCCTTCTTCCCTGCCAGGCCTTTGCTGTCCCTTGCTCGCACACATGCCCCCTGCCTCCCCAGAGCTTTGAGGACAAGCCCACCACTGCTTTCCCATTACTACCTGCAGTGGGTTTTCTCTGTGGAAGTCCGAAGTCCCTTGAATCAACAAGTACATTCTCTTCTTGGCTAGAATGTGCTCCCGACCCATACAGGAGGCTTCCACGTAGTAGAAGACATGGCCAATTTTGCTGGTGAAGGTAGAAGGAAGCCTGGGAGGTAAGTTGAAATGGAAATAAAAGGTGTGGCTGCCTGCACTTAACCAATTATCTGAAAGCAAAACACACCGATGCCATCAGAAGGTTCTAGAAGCTTTTTTCTTCCTTTTTCATTTTGTTTTCCTCTTTACTTATTGCTTTGATGGGGAGGTTGTTCTGGAATTGGTCTGTCTGTCCCTGAGCTAGGCTGACCTATGTGCTTTCAGGAACCTGAATGGCCCGTAAATATCAGGCCGAGGCCTCGGCTGGGTTGGAAGGGAACGCTCCAGGTGGGTGACGTGTCTGGCGTGATCACTCCAAAACCCTGACAGGGACTTGCTCAGTTCTGCCTTGGGCCTGAAACACTGGTCCTCATGATTTGGTCACACATTCATTCCACAAACACATCTTAAGCCCCTGCTGCACGCCAGAGGCCCTTCAGGCCGTGTTTGCAGCAGTGAGCGAGGCAGCCACGTCTCCTGGCCCTCGTGGAGCTCAGTCTTCAGTGCACTGGAAGCACAGCACACAGTAGGTGCTTCATATTTGTTGATTGACTGAGTGGTGACTATGGGCCAGGAAGAAACACTGCCCCCATTTTTGTGAACTCACGTTTTTTTTGCATTTCTCCAAAACCCTCTTAAGATGGTGTTTTCCCTGCCTGAAGGCAACCCAGTGACACCAGGGACCATGTCTATTTTCTTCACTGCTGTATCCCCAGCACCTGGCACAGTGTTATATGCAGTAGGTGCTCATTAAATGTTTGTGAAATAAATGAATGAACTTATCGCAGGCTTGAGGCTGATGCTTTTGAGGGGAATTATAGTCTCTTGGAAGTGCGGAAGGAGGGGTGGTGCCCAATGCTGGGGTGGTACTGGTGAGAGGAGTGTTTTGGTTGAAAGAATTAACACTTATCAGGCACTTACTGTATGCTCTGCACTATCTAATCCATTAAATCATGAAGCCCTCAAAGAAATTTTATGAGGCAGGACTTGTTATTTCCATTTTTCCAGATGGCTTAACTGGAACACAGAGAGGCCACATAATTGCTGAGTATTAAGATCTGGCATCTTGCTGTTTCTCCCCCAGATATCTGCATGGCTAGTATCCCTCCCATCACTCATATCTGAGTTCTGTTGTCACCTCTTTGGAGAGACCTCCATGACCAGCTCCTTATGTCTCGTTATTTTCATATTATGTGTATCTGATGGTCATTGTTTTACACGGATTCCCCCCTAGGGAGAAACCACATCTCCGCCTATTTCTGATATCCCTGGGGTTTGTTAACCAACTAACAGATATGTTTACCTTCCAGACCTAGGTTCCTATTATGGTTAGGGATGGCTGCTGGCCTCGTCCTTACCCTTCACTGGGAACGTCTTTGACTTGTGTACATAGTCGGCCTTGTTGTTGCAAATAACGGTTCTGCTATAATCACGGGAGGCCCCAGTTTCTTCATTCCACTCCACATAACCCCTTCCCACGAGCTCCACCTTCACAATGGGGTCCACCAGGGTGCTGTTCAGGGTTAGAACTACCTGCCCTTCAATGCAGGAGCCGGCCAGGTAGACCGCATCCTTGGGCAGCACTAATTCGATCAACTTCACCACAGACATGGAGGGTTGGGCGGGTGGAGAAACATCCTCCCCCCTCCTCCATGCCACTGAGATGCCGGGTTCCTTGGCCTCAGTGAGGTCACTTGTCTGTGACATCAACCAGCCAGGGTTCTGGGAAGGGATCCCCAATGACCAGGAGGAGGGGAGGCAAGGTTGCTGCTCGGGAGTGGGCAGCAGCTTGGGAATCCCAGAATCCTCAATGGTTTGTGAAATGGTAGCCTGGCCACCTTTTCCTAGAAAATAACAAGCAAACAAACAAAAACAACCATAAGACATCAACATTCCTGCCACACAGGAAACACCTGTCATCATGCCAGGGCTTTAGGGGCCTTGGGTGGGAAGAATTCGTCTAACTACTCTGCTGAGGTAGGTGTTACGAGCTCCACGTATAGGTGGAGAGGCACAGCAAATGAACTCAGAGATGTTTTCTGTTTTTTTTTATCCTCATCGAGGATATTTTTACATTAATCTTCAGATAGAGCTGGAGGGAGAGAGAGAGGAAGAGAGAGAGAGAGAAACATCAATGTGAGAGAGACACATCAACTGGTTGCCACCCGAACAACCCCAACTGGGGCTGGGGACGAACCGCAACTGAGATATGTGCCTTTGGCCAGAATTGAACCCGGGACGCTTCGGCCCGCGGGCGACACTCTTACCGCTGAGCCACACTGGCCAGGGCCAGAGATATTTTCTACTCCAAATGTGGTGTGTGTGCCTCTCAGGATTCACACATTGTTTTTGGGCCATACACAATCATTTTCATTTTAATGATTCTATATTCATACCAGTCAGTGTTAGAAAAAATAATCAAAGGTGTGGCCAAGATATGAAATCTGATGTGACTTGAAGCTGCTCAAAGTACTGTGTGGTCCACCTACACATGGACACTGTCATGAAGAACCATCTCCTTGCACAGCTGGCATTTCTCTTTATGCCTGACTCTCCTCATTGGATGGGAAGTATTCCAGGGTGGGACTTTGTCTCAGTAAGCTTTGTGTCCACCAATGTCTGCTGGATCTAGCACCTGATTCCGACAAGGGAAGTCAATAAAAGTTTGCTGAATGTCTTACTGACCTTCAAGAGCATATCATTTTGCAAAAGGGAAACTGAGGTCTTTTGCATTCTAGTGGTTATTCCTGGTGTCTGATCAGCACATAGGCCAGTGCGTAAGTGGGAGTGACACTAATTCAGAAGAGGCACTAGAAAGCGTCCATTCTCCAGACTCTGGCAGGCCTCATTCATTATTTTTGCTGTACCTTGTTTTAATTTACATGATGTCTTTTGTGGACATCGATATCTTGTCTCCCTAAAGGGTTTGTAAGTGTCTTTTGGAGATGGTTGGAATAGTTTTTTTTTTTTTTTAATCCTCACCCAAGGATATTTTTGTTTATCTTCAGATAGAGTGGGTGGGAGGGAGAGAGAGAGAGAGAGAGAGAGAGAGAGAGAGAGAGAGAGAAACATCCATGTGAGAGGGACACATCGACTGGCTGCCTTCCGCATGACCCTGACCAGGGCCAGAGACGAACCACAACCGAGGTAAGTGCCCTTGAACAGAATTGAACTCGCAACTCATTGGTCCGAGGGCTGACGCTCTCACCGCTGAGCCAAACCAGCCAGGGCCATAGTATGTTTTTTTAAAATTGATTTTAGAGGGAGGGAGGAAGGGAGAAAGAGAAACATTGATTTGTTGCTCCACTCATCTGTGCATTAATTCGTTGATTTTTGTATGTGCCCTGACCGGAGATCGAACCCGCAACCTTGGCACATAGAGACAACGCTCTTACGAACTGAGCCACCTGGCCAGGGTACTTGGCATAGTATCTTACTTCATGTTTGTTAATTAACCCAAGCAACCCCTCTGACTGTCTCAAAATTACTAGAGAAATGGGGCCTTGTGTCACTAGTCCTTATAGGCTTTTCTGCAGGGAAAGCCAGATACCTCTTTCAGTGTTGCTTAACTTCAGATATCCAAGAAGCCTGGGCTGTGTCCTGCACCAAATGTACACAAAGAATGTATTACTCATTTGGGCCATGCTGAGTTTTTGCAACAGCCTGCACAACAAATATTTTCTCAGCAGGAACAGAAGAGGTTCCTGCAGCAGGTGTTCTCAATTTGGAAGGTCTCATTTGCTTCATAGGCTCCAGTAAGCCTGCTTTATACCTACTTACACCTGTGACGTGGTCTATATGTGGCTGAAGGCTGGGCACTCAGAAATGCATTTGATAATACAGAGTCTTCAAGTTGGAGAAAATTAGCAGCATCTGGACTTTGTGTATTGGTTTCCTGTGGCTGCTATAACAAATTACCCCAAATTTAGTGGCTTAAAACGACACAACTTAATTCTTTTACAGTTCTGGAGGTAAGAAGTCTAAAACAGGTTTTAAGAGGCTAAAATCAAGTTGTTGACTGTGTTCTAGGGGTCTAGGAGAGCATCTGTCCCTTGCCTTTTCTAGAGGCTTCCCACCTTTCTTGCCTCTTGGTCTCATCATTCCAAGCCCCACCTCTGTTGTCACATCTCCTTTTCTGACTCTGACCCTCTCTCCTCTCTCTTTCACTTATCAGGACCCTTGTGATGACATTGAGCCAGCCCAGATAATCTAGGATATCTCCCCATCTCATGAGCATTCTTTTACTCCCATCTGCAAAATTCCTTTTACTATGGAAGGTATCCTATTCACAAGCTCCAGGGATTAGAATGTGGACATCTTTAGGGGAGGCATGATTCTGTCAACACTGGGAAAACCAAAGCAGAAGTACCAGTGCCAAGACGGAACGGAGTCTACACAGTGTCAGAGAAACCGTGTTAAAAATAAATAGTAACTCATCACTTTTCTACTCACAAGCCTCCTATGCTACTTGCTGCTCCCAAGAGAAAGCCCAACGTCCTCCTAGTGGCCTGTAAGGTCTTATCTGACACCCCTCTGACCTCATCCCCTCCCAACCTCTCCTCTGCTGTGTCTGTCCAGCTACATTGGCCTCCTTGCTGCTCCCCCTACACTTCTCAGCCTTTTCCCGCCTCTGAGCTTGCCCTCCCTTCCTGGACCCATCTGTCCTTGGTTTTTCCTCTCAGATCTCAGCTCAAATGTCATCTTCCAAAAGAGGCCCACCTCTCCACCTCAACCAGAATATCCTCTCTCCCCACTTCCACATGGCCACTGGGCATTCTCCAGCTATTGCATGTAGTGTCTGAAATGATTTGCTTCATTTGTTCATGTCTTGCTCGTCTCTCCAAATAAAAATTTACCCTCCTGGAGACCACCCACAGGGTCAGCCTTGTCCATTGTTGGGCCCCTAGCTCTGAGCTCCTTGTCCAGACGCTTTGTAGATGCCCAGCATGGGTACCCTCCAAGACTGGCCAGAGCAGAGCAGGCAGGGCAGAGGGGGCAGGGCAGCTCTTCCCGCCTGGACAGCCGGGGAAAAGGCGGGAAAACGAGGCGGGAAAAACCAGCAAACAAGTCCTGCGGGTGGGTAGTGTGGGAGTGCTTGCGAGTCCTGACGATAAAGGTGGGGCTGGGGGTGATCAGGCTGGCCATTTGGGTGCCAGGCTGTCTCCTGGAGGCCACCCACATTCTCCTGCAGTGTTTAGACATTGATTCCGGCCTTCCTTGCCCTACTGGTCAATGCATGCCTGGGGTGGGGAGGGGGCTGCAGGAACCGACTTAGTAGGTCAGGGAGTCTCTATTACTCTGGGGATCCCTAGGACTCCTGGAGGGCACGCATGTTGGGGGTACCCAGTCCTACTACTGGGCCCCGTTGTACGCCGGGCACACCCAGCAGAGCGCGCAGGGCTGGGCGGGGCCGTGGCCCGCTCCGGGAACCGGGTGGACTAAGGCGGGGGCGCCCCCCACCCCCTTTCTTGCTTCGCGCCACTGCGGCGGCCAATCACCACGCAGGCGCCCGCCCCCGGAGTGGCCTCCCGCGGTCCCGCAACTCCCAAACGCCGAGTTTTCGCGGGAAAAAAATCAGAGCAGCTGGCAGCGCGGCGGGCAGTGTTGGCCGGCTGGGCGCTCCGAGTCGCACACACGTCCGCGCGGGGTCTGGGCCAAGCACGCGGCTCTATCGCCATCCTCAGGCCGGCCAGGCGCGCAGGTAGGCGAGTGGTCGGGGCGGCCCGGCGGACTGGGGCATCAGCCCCGGCCGGTGTGTGTGTGTGTGTGGGGGGGGATGGGAAACCCGGCGCACCGGGCACTGAGACTTTGCAAAACTTTCCAGAGCGTCCAGAGACGCGCGGTCAGCACCGGTGCCCCCGGTGCCCGCGTCCCCCGCGCTGTAAATGCCCTGCACGCGGTCTCGGGCTTTGCCCCTAGCCCCGCCAGTCCTGGGCAGTCGACTTCGGAATTCCGGACTTGGTCTCTGGCAGGCGGAACATCCCCCGAGCCCCGCGGGGGTCGTGCCGGCTGGGTGGGGGAGGGCCCGGAGAGCCGCGGGGGAGCGTGTCAGGCTCCGCGCCTGCGCGCGGGGCGCCCCGCGATTCAATTGTCGCGCCGGAGCCCGATTTCGCGCGCCCTTAGTTCCCCGGGCACATCTGGGCCAATGGGGAGCGAGAGGGGCGGGGCGGCCTGGCGCGGTGGAGCCAGTGAGCGAGTCGGCTCAAGTAAAGGGGCGGGACCTGGCGCGAGGGCCCCTCTGTCGGTCCGGGCGGTGGGGGTGGGCGTGGGCTCGCTGGCGTGGCCCACTCAGGCGGGAGGGAGGACAAGAGGGGCTTCTGGGCCGTGAGTCTGAGTCCGAGGAACGAGAGCCGGCACGGGTGGCCGTTGTGGGGCCGAGGTGAGACGCGCGGCGCGCGGGGGTGGCCGGGACAGGGCGGCCAGTTGCCATGGCCACCGCGGGGTCGGCCGTGTCGCGCACGCGCGCGCGGGGGCCGTGGGGGTCTTCGGCACCGAGTGGTCCCGGGCTCGCGTGTCTCTGGTGGGGTTCTTCCCTTTTGATTGCACTTAGTTGAGTTTCCAGGGACTTCTGAAGTTCCGACCTGCGCGGGACTTTTGGGTTTCCCTCTTCCGTCAGTATTAACTCAGAGAATGAATGAATGAATGAATGAATGAATGAATGAATGAACAAACGAACAAACTCGACCCCTCACAGTTTGGCTGTGTCCTTCCTCCTGTGGACGATGGTATCTTTTTCCTCTGAATGGGAGGTGTGGGTTGGACTGAGTGGTCCAAAATGCCGTTTGCCTTTCCCTAATTTTTCCTTCTTCCTAAATCCTACACCGGTGTGAGTTATTTATGCGTTAACTATTTAATTTGCTCTGCTAGGCCCTGGGCTAGCTCTGGCAGTTTGTAGGGACTAGGGGGGCCGGGAGGGCATTCAGGGAGTTTCTGGATGTCCACAGAGTGGACAAAGCAAGGATAACCCACGTATGACACGGCCTGGTGGTGGCAGGGGCAGAACTGACCCAAGGATCCACTCTGCTCTCTCAGCACCAGCAGGCACCATGTGGATCCAGGTTCGCACCATGGATGGGAAGGTAGCCCACACTGTGGACTCGCTCTCCAGGCTGACCAAGGTGGAAGAGCTAAGGAAGAAGATCCAGGAGCTGTTCCACGTGGAGCCAGGCCTACAAAGGCTTTTCTACAGGGGCAAGCAGGTAAACCCGCCCTGCAGGCTGCCCACCACCCAGCACCTTTGTTCTTGTCCAGGCTTTGCTCCTCCGCCACCAGCACATTCAGTCTCCCCCCCCTCATCCGGTCCCGCTTCATGTCTCCACAGAAAACTCAAATGCCTGAGCCAGGAACAAAGGCTCAACTCACAGATTGACACACTGGGCAGGCAGCTGGCACTCGAATCTGTAGCATTTGGGCTTTTAAACTCCTTTTTTATTTTATTGTTTTTGAAGCTGCTCTTCAAAATAATTTCTAGGAAAAGAAGTTGGAGGTGGCTAACTGAGGGCTGATAAATTTCAAATAAGAGCCTAGAATCATTGCTCAAGCACCAGGACAGAAGGGACCGGGTTGTTCTTTGAAACACACACTGGTGGCCCGTGGCCGGTACCTATTTAGGGTTTGACCCCACAGGGTGTGTTTTCTAGGAATTTGGATCAGCTTATTCAGAAGCGGGAGATGGTGCTTGCAAATCAGGAATTTCTGCCACTCTGGGCCTGCTCTTGGTGGGGCTGCCTGTGAGCAGGGGCTGGTGTGATCTATGGCCTTGCTCCTCTGTCTCCTTTCTTTGCGCTCTCTCCTCAGCCCCTTGTAGTATTTAAAATGGCCACCCTTGCTTTGGTGGCTGCCCAAAGTTGGGACGCTTTCCCCAGTGGCTCTGAGGGAAGTTTCCAATTTTGCAGTTGTCCTTAAGGGATGGTGGGATGTACCGTGAATGAGATTTCCCTGAGTGGGAGAAGATGATATAACAAAGTATTGGTCTCATCTACTGGGACCATCCTGGAGTTGGGTGGACTATAGGAACAGTGGAATAGAGATTGTACTGGATGAAAAGTCTTGAGTTGGGCTGTGTGCCCGACTTTGTTGTTGTTGCATTTTGAACTGGATCCTGCCGCCATCTGGTGTCTAGATTGAAAAATAAACACTGTGCGCCTGGGCATGACTTTTGGGGGCTGGGAGGATCCTGTGTGCTTACTTGAAATAAGACCTGATGATTAATTTCTTGGGCTTGCAGTGCCCTGGGAGACCTTTAGCCTCCTTCCTGTGAGAGATAGGATGACTTGAATGTCTTAAGAATCTTGAGTTAACCTGCCCTGCCTGGGGAGGGAAAGCCCATCCTACAAACTTGGGGATTTGACTGTGCAGTCCTGTGCACACTGAGAAAAGGCAGGGCTGTGAGTGGAGCTCCGCTGGGCTGCTATCTCCTGCTTCTTCCAAGAGTGGCTCATTTTTGTGGCATCCACACTGATTATGATTTGTCACTCAGGCTATTTGTTCAGCAGAGGTCCTTTCAGAGTTTCCAAAAACCTCTTGCATGTGCCTGCTAAGCAGTTCATTGTGTAGTTAGTTCAAAGGCAGGTTGGATCGATTGAGTCCTTTCAAGTTGAAGGAAGCGTGTATTGTTGATTACCTGTGTGCCAAACACTGTTCATTTTAATTTTTACATTGCAAACATGCAGAAAAGTTGAAAGAACCACGAACACAAACACCTACCCCTAGATTTTACTACTGGTATTTTGTGTAGTCTCTTTATCACACAGCTCTCTGTCCTGCTCTGTCTGCCCACCAATTTGTCTTATTTTTTGGGATGCATTTCAAAGTAAGCTGCAGACGCTAGTTCATATCACCCCTAAACACTCAGCATGCCTGTCATTAACTAGAGTTCACTATTTGTTCATGGTTCACATTGTCCTTTTAGGTAAAATTTGTATATATAAGGCATTTTCTTTTAGATTTATTTTTATTTTTTGTTAATCCTCACTCAGGGATATTTTTTCATTATTTTTTAGAGAGAGTGGGAGGGAGAGAGAGGAGGAGAGAGAGAGAGACATTGAAATATCGTTTGGTTGCCTCCCGCATGACCCCGATCGGGGCTGGGGATCGAACCTGCAACCCAGGTACATGCCCTTGACCAGGAATTGAGCCTGAGACCCTTCGGTCTGCAGGCTGATGCTCTGACTGCTGAGCCAAACTGGCTAGAACTCAAGGCATATCTTAAGCAGACCATTTGGAATTCTGACAGATGTCTATACCCGCATAACCAAACCCTATCTCCTTTTATTCATCACATAATACTTGATCTACTCTAAAGTCTTCGTAACATCTGTGTAAGTTACAAGGTGTAATGACAGCAACACCAAGGTGCATTAGACATGTATATAGTGCCTTTAACCTTAAGGCTGTCGGCAGTGAGATACAGGGCACTTAACACTGCCCTTTCACAGTGTAGCTTTTTTTTTTTTTTTTTTTAAATACTCAAGCCCTGGCCGGTTTGGCTCAGAGGTTAGAACATTGGCCCATGGACCAAAGAGTCGCCGGTTCGATTCCGGTCAAGGGCATGTACCTTGGTTGCAGTTCAGTCCCGGGCCCTGGTCGGGGTTGTGCAGGAGGCGACCAGTCAATGTGTCTCTCTCACATCAGTGTTTCTCTCCCCCCTCCCCCACTCTGAAGATAAATGGAAAAAATATCCTCGAGTGAGGATTAAAAAAAAAAATCTTCACTCAGTATTTTTCCATTTATCTTCAGATAGAGTGAGAAAGAGGGAGGGAAAGAGAGAAACATCGATGTGAGAGAGACACATCAGTTGGTTGCCTCCTGCATGACCCCGACCAGGGCTGGGGACCAAACCGCAACCGAGGTATGTGCCCTTGACCGGAATCAAACCCGTGACTTGGGCTGAGGCTCTAACTGGAGCCAAACCAGCCAGGGCCACAGTGCAGCTTTTATAGCTGCCCGTTCTCCTTCCCAGTGCCCCACTCAGCAGCTTTGTCAAGGAATGTGAGTTGTTTCTGTCTTCCGGGTTAGGAAAGACAAAGACTGATGCAATTTCCCCAAGGTGGCCTGGCCAGGAACTGGCCTGGTCACTGGGAGGTGTGGACATCGACAGGAGGGTGGGTGACAAAAGCTCATAAGCAGCAGCTCGAAGCAAGTAAAATCTGCAAACAGATCCAACTAATAGTGATAGAAAGCAGTGCAATTTCCAGTGGTTGCAAGAGACCTGTTGTTTTTCCAGAATGTTCTAGAGAGTACACAATCTTTTTCCCCCCATTTTTAAAGAAATACGATATAGCAATCCAAGATCTGCAGTAAGGTTGACTGAGACCATAAAGCAGAACATAGCTGAGTCTTTCTTCAGGATATGGGAGGGTTTTGTGGCAGCTTATTTAGGCTTAATAGGTTGGCGGTTATGACGCTTGATTGGCGGAAATACAGGGAGCATTGGGGGAAGGGACTTTCGAGGCAGGCCCAGCCTGAGCAAGGCTAGAGGCATCTGGTGCCTGTTTTTTGGCCACCCATAAAAATAACAATAGCTGTCATTTGTAGCATAGCCTCGATCAGGAGGCTGAGGTACAATGCTTTCTGCTTTACATAATCTTCCCAACTCCCCTGGCCAAGTGGCTTGGCCACTGACTCTCTGTTCAAATGGGGCTAATTGTGGACCCACCACATTGTGGTGTGGTAAGAATTCAGTGAGGTAATAGACGTGAAGGAATGAGCCCCTTGCCTGGCTCGTGATAAAGGCGCAGTAAATCAGCTCAGGGTCTGCCCCCTGGGCACTCCTGACATGGGGGCCGGTCATTCTATGTTGGGGCCGACGTGAACACTGGGGTATTGAGCAGCATCCCTGGACCAACCCACTCAATGCCAGGAGCACCCCCAGTTGTGACAACCATGAACATCCCTAGTATCACCAAGTGTGCTCTTGGGGACAGAATCACCCCCAGTACAGAATTACTAATTTTGTAGATAATTTAGGAGAACAGCTAAATTGGCCTTGCTGGGCTCAAAGGCTCTGTTAAGGTCAGTCTGAAAGATCAGTTGAAATGGTATCCTGGGAATGGCCTTGCAAGGGTCACTCATGTCACAGGGACCCACCAAATGTCCCTGTTTTGGCCTTTCCAGAATGCTGCCTATTTTCTCAAAGGGCAGGGTCAGGCAGCAAATAGAATCCCCTTGCAGAGACCTGTCCTTCAGGCTGCTTGAGGGAGGGGGTCTGTTTTCCCCCTGGAGAGTGCCCAAGGGGAGGGCATGCCTTCTAAGCTGGGGTCAGCAGGCCCTCTGTAAAGAGCCTGGTAGTAAATATGTGTCTTTCTGGGGGCTGCTCACCCCCTGCCACTGGAGCAGGAAAGCAGCCATAGTATGTAAACGAGGCACGTTTCAGGAGGAGTCACAATACATTTTGTTGACAAAATCACGTGCGGGGCAGAACTGTCATACAGGCTGTAGTGTGCCAGTAACCCTGCACTTGGATCCAGGCTCTGGGTTGGTACAGCCAGGTTTTACTCTCAGGAACAGCACTGCTGTGGAATGTGCTAGAACAGGTCCCCCAGGGCACTTTGTTGCAGGAGGGCAGGAGTGCTCAGACTGTTTGGTCTCAGGCCCCCTTTCCACCCTCCAAAGTGACTGAAGACCCCAAAGAGCTTCTGATGATGGGGATTAGATCCATCGGTTTTTGTTTTATTAGAAATTGGAAATTAGAAGTTAGAATTCACATGTGCACGTTTCCTTAGTCATCAGAACGGTGGCACCATCCTGCGTCATGTTGGCTTCTCTGTATCCCTGTGAGTCTATACGGGTGAAAATGGCCAGTGACAGCGTGGTGACATCACAAGAGTTTTGGCTTTACAGACCACCGAAATGTTGCTCCAGGGCATATTCTCAGCTGTGGCCCTGCAGGGTCAAAGGACAGAGTTCAGTTGTCATGCCTGATTTTCCCTCTCCGTGTCCAGAGGGGCTGGGATGTGAGAGAAGGGTCATGCTTGTCCTTGAGGTGCTGTTCACTTGGCTCACTCCTTCCCGAGTGGGCAGTTGTGTCACCTCTGCCACCTCTGGGGTCCTGCTCCCTGTGTTTTCTTTTCTCCCGTCTCTCTGTCTGTCTGGCCTCACCTCAGGTTGCTTTGGATGCCTGGAGGCTGAGATGGGGGGGTGGGGTGTGTGCTGCATCCCCTGAAAGAGGGGCAGAGTGGTTTCTCATTTCCTCTCCCAAGTTCCCTTTTCTCCTCCAGCTCTGGGGGTACATCGCTCACACCACTCTTATTAAGACCCTGCAGTCTGGTTCATGTTCCCTCTACCTCTCACCCAAATCGCCACTTCTTAAGCCAGCATGAGAACCACCACATGCCCAATCTGGCATGGATGTCTTGTTCTCTTGTGTTTTGGGGCCGCACTCAGCACCCTGAAAAGTATCCCCCAGAAATGTCACGAGGGGCAGAAAGTGGGCAGGAGCAATAGGCATGGCGAGTTTTTTTTTTAACCCTTATTCGAGGACGTTGGTTTCTAGAGAGAGTGGGAGGGATGGGGGGAGGGAGAGAGAGAGAGAGAGAAAGAAACAGATCGATGGGTTGCCTCTTGTATGACCCTGACTGGGTCTGGGGATTGAACCTGCAACCCAGGTACGTGTCCTTGACTGGGAATTGAACCCGAGACCCTCCTGTGCACAGGCCAACAGTCTAACCACTGAGCCACATTGGCCAGGGCGGCATGGAGAGCTTTTAGTACAAGTTTCCAAGTGCTTAGTTGTTAAATCATATATTAGTTTATTTAGATTTACATGATGCTCATGGCATAAAATGCCAAATGTCCAGGAAGCATACTTGGATTAAAAGAGAGAGAGAAATATAATTTAAATACTGTAGGCAGTTGGCCCTGGCCGGGTAGCTCAGATGGTTAGGGTGTTGTCCTGATAAGCCAAGGTTGTGGGTTTGATCCCTAGTCAGGACACATAGAAGAATTAACTAGTGAATGTATAAATAAGTGGAACAACAAATTGATGTCTTTGTTTCTCTCTCCCTCCCCCTCTCTTCCCCTTCCTCTCTTTTAAAATCAACAACAACAAAAACAAACAAACAAAAACCATAGGCAGTTTTGCCTTCAGACCTGACTCTGCAGTACAGGGTTATCTGCCCCAAACCACATACAGTCAGTCCTCCATGATATTTTTTTACTGATTTTTTTAGACAGAGTTGGAAGGAGGGAGAGAGAGAGAGAGAAAAACATTGCTGTGAGAGAGACACATTGATTGGCCGCCTCCCGCACGACCTGACTGGTGCCAGGGATCGAACCCACAACTGAGGTACATGCCCTTGACTGAGAATCAAACCCTCGACTCTGGTCCACGGGCTAACACAGGTTTTGTTTTTTTTTTTTGTTTTTATTCTCACCTGAGGATATTTTTACATTAATCTTCAGATAGAACTAGAGGGAGAGAGGGAGGAAGAGAGAGAGAGAAACATCGATGTGAGAGAGACACATCGATTGGTTGCCACCCGCACGACCCCAACTGAGACCAGGGACGAACCGCAACTAAGGTACGTGCCCTTGGCTGGAATTTAACCCGGGACTCTTTGGTCTGCGGGCGATGCTCTTACCACTGAGCCAAACTGGCCAGGGCCTGATGCAGGTTTTGTATCCACAGATTTGATCAACCATAGATCAAAAATATTTGGGGGGGGCGGGTAGAAAGCCCAGAAAGTTCCGAAAAGCAAAACTTGATTTGCCATGTGCCAAGCACTACGCTGAATCCACACGATTGAAGGGATATGTAGGTGTGCCCTGCTCTGTGTGCCCTGCTGTAGCCTGTGTGCAAATATAAGTTATGTGCAAACACTATGCCATTTTTCTGTAAGGGACTTGAGCATCTGACAATGTGGGTGTCCTTGAGGGTTCAGGACCCAAATCCCCGTGGATATCTAGGTACAACTACATGTTTTACTACAGACAATTTAAGGAATTTTTGGTGGAAATTTTGGTTGTTCAGCATTTTAACTTAAGGTGTAATTTTAACATTAGAACCTCTAACGTAAGGTGCTGCTCACTTGTCATTCAGTTTTCATAGCTTTTATTGCCTTGGTTGAAATTTTGGGATCTCAATAATGAACCCAAACCTTAGACTGTTCAGTCGTCTTTCATGTGGACTTGTTAGCATGGGGTAGGCCTGGGCCCATCCTCTCTCCCTGTGGTTCCTGAATGTTTCTGCACAGCTTTGGGGAAGCAGGGTGGGGGGAGAGGGGCACACAATACACCTCCTCACCATAACAAACAGTTGTGCAATCCTCCTGCTGACTGCGGGGCCCTTCTGGAAAGTTCCAGAAGGGGCCTCTGGATGCAGCCAGACTAGCTTGTGAATTATGCCCTGGAGGCGGAGCTTCATGCTAGCCTGGCCCAGCCCGAGTGTCCCCTTTCTTGCCCACGTCCTGCCTCTGTCTGCACCCTTGCATGGGCAGGCATGTCACCTCCACAGAGCCCAGGCCCTGAGCAATTTGGTAGGCTTCTGTCAGCCTGGCTTCCTAACTGTCATGGAGGTGAGGGGTCAGCTCAGGCCCAGCGAGAGGTTCAACTGGTGGGAGGTGCAACAAGAGGCTCAACTGGTGGGAGGTGTCAGTAGAAAAATACTATGAGAGAGGAGTGGTATGGATGCTGAGCCCAAATCAGGATCCCCCCTGCCTCAGTGTCTATGTGACCCTTTCCACCCCTCCTCTGCACCCCCAGTGGCCATTCTGTTGCATTCTACCTCCTCTCTTACCTCCTCCTCCCAGCTCGGCCTCTCTTTTCTCCAACTCGGCCTCTGCCCAGTGCTCTTTGTGAAACAGAAATCTGATCACGTGTTCCCTTCTGGCTCAGCTCTTCCACAGCCTCTCTGTTGTCCAGGTGGCTAGGATTATTTCTCGTCCTCTGAAGTTCTCATTTCCCTTGGTGTGTGTGTGAGACACATCTACTTTGCTGCATTTCACTGTCACTCACAACTGTGTAATATTCTTTTATATGAATAAGCCACAGTTTTGTTTATGTTAATCCTCACCCGAGGGTATTTTTCTATTAATTTTTAGATAGAGTGGAAGGGAGGGAGAGAGAGAGAAACATCGGTATTAGAGAGACACCGATTGTTTGCCTCCCTCACGAACCTGACCAGGGATTGAACCTGCAAGCCAGTGCCCTTGACCAGGAATCAAACCCGTGACCCTTTGGTCTGCAGGCTGACGCTCTAACTGCTGAGCCAAACCAGCCAGGGTGAATAAGCCACAGTTTTGCTTGCAGATAATGCTTCTGTGAATGTACCAGGTAGGAGCATTGGTGTCCGTGTTCCTCAAGCACATGTGAGGGTCTCTCTAGCTTACTGGTTCTCACTTGGGGGCAACTCCCCCCAGGAGACACTGGGCCATGTCTGGGGACATCTGGAGTTGTTATGACTGGGGGTGCTCGTGGCATTAGGTGTGGGTAGAGGCCAGGATGCTATTCAATGCTCAGAAGTGCCCAGGGTGGCCCCCCACAGAGAATGATCTGGCAGAATGAGGGGATGTCTGCCTAACCATGGAGGTGCTGGGCCCCAGGTGCGAATGTCTTGTTTATCCTTTTTAAGGCCATTTGGCTTGCCCTCTGCTGGTTTCCTTGTCACAGTTAAACTGGGGACACTTGTCCCTCTCCATCTTTTTAAAAAATAATTAATAAACTTTATTTTTGAGATCAATCTTACCTTCTCAGCAAAATAAAGAGGCAGGTTCAGAGATTTCCCATATACTTACCACAGCCCACTGTCGTGCATTTGTTACAATTGATGAACCTATATCAACACCTCAAAGTCACCCAGAGTCCATAGGTTACATTAGGATTCACTCTTGGTGTCATAAATTCCATGGGTTTGGAAACTACACAGAGTAGTTTCACTGCCTTTAAAACTCCTTTTTGCCACACCTATTTATCCTCCTTCCTCTACCTCTTAGCAACCACTGAGCCTTTTACTGTCTCCATAGTCTTGCCTTTTCCAGAATGTCATATACAGATGCTCTTTGACATACGATGGGTTACATCCCGACAAACTTATCCTAGGTTGAAATTATTGTAAGTCAAAAATGTATTTAAGCCCTGGCCGGTTTGGCTCAGCGGTTAGAGTGTCGGCCTGCAGTCCGGAGAGACCCGGGTTCGGTTCCCGCTAGGGGCATGTGCCTCGGTTGCAGTTTGTCCCCGGCCCTGGTTGGTCGTGCGGGAGGCAGCCACTCGATGTGTCCCTTTCACGTCGATGTTTCTCTCTCTCTCTCTCTCTTCCTCTCTCTCCCTCCCACCCTATCTGAACAAAAAATGGAAAAATGTCCTTGGGTGAGGATTAAAAAAAAAAAATGTATTTAATACACCTGACCTACCAAGCATCACAGTTTAGCCCAGCCCGTCGTGAACAGAACACTTACATTAGCCTTCGGTTGGGCAAAATCCTCTCACTGCCACTGCCCCGCACCATAGGAGAGTATTGGACTCCACATTGCCAGTCTGGGACAAGATCCAAACTCAAAATTCGAAATACGGCTGCTACTGAATGAGTAATGCTTTTGTACCATCAAAAAGTAAAAAAATCAGCCCTGGTTGGTTTGGCTCAGTGGTTAGAAAAAAGTGGAAAAATCACAAGTTGAACCATCATAAGTTGAGGACCATCTGTAGTTGGAATTACATATATGTAGTCTTTCCTTTTTTAAAAAAATCCTCACCCGAGGACATTTCTCTATCTTCAGATAGAGTGGGAGAGAGGGTGGGAGAGAGAGAGAGAGAGATAGATAGATAGATAGAGAGAAACATTGATGTGAGAGAGACACATCGACTGGTTGCCTCCTGCATGACCCCGACCAGGGATCGAACCCGCAACCTAGGCACATGCCCTGACCAGGAATCAAACCAGCGACCTTTTGGTGCACAGAAAGATGCTCAACCAACTGAGCCACGATGGCCAGGGTTTTTTTTTAAGTAGCTTTATTGAGATTGAACTCATACCATACAATTTACCCCTTTAAAATATGCAATTCAGCCCAGCCAGTGTGGCTCAGTGGTTGAGCATCGACCCATGCACCGAGAGGTCGCCAGTTCGATTCCTGGTCAGGGCACATGCCGAGGTTGTGAGTCTGATCCCCAGTGTGAGGCATGCAGGAGGCGGCCAATCCATGTTCTCTCTCATCGATGTTTCTATCTCTTCCTCTCCCTTCCTCTCTCTCTAAAATCAATAAAGAAAAATAAAATATGCAATTTAATATTCTGTTCTATATTTATAGTAAATTTTAAGACATCTTCATCCAAAGGAAACCACCTTTTAGCTATCACTGCCCTATTCGCCATCTTTCTCCCCTAGCCCCTGGCAACCATTGACCCACTTCCTGTCTCTGGATTTGCCTGTTCTGGATATTTTATATAAATGGAATTTCACACTACATGGCCTTTTGAGCATCATGTTTTCAAGGTTTCATTCATGTTATAGCAAGGGTCAACGCTTCACTCCTTTTCATGGCTGAGTAATATTCCAGAGTGTGACTAGACACATTGTGTTTATCCATTCACCCATCAGGGGACACTTGGGTTGTGTCCATCCTTAGGCTACTGTGGCTGCTGTAAACGGGTGCACACAGGTTGACTTGTCTCTTCTTTTCCATTCGTGTTACTTCTAACCTGGTGTCATGGTTGTTCTGTGTTGCCCCATGTTGGAGGGCTGGTGCTGCATCTAAGTCTCCCTGACCTCCCTGTGGTACTTGGGCAGTGCCAGACACATCGGAGGCTTTCACTTTGTGCTGGGTGAGCAGGTAGAGTGGGCCCTAGACATCTAGGGGGGTTTCAGATGGGCCCTGGCAGCCTCTGCAGCTGTAGGCAAGTGGTAATGTGTTCAGATGCATTTTTCTGGGGGAGGAGGGGTCATCATCCATCAGATTCTCAGGTTTGTGATGAAGAAAAAATAACAACTACTAGACTGAAGGATGACCATCTTGGACCCTGGAACTTGCCTCCACTGTGACCCCCAGTCCTATTTGCATATTCATGGCAACCAGCCCTTTGAAACATCAGTTTTTGGTAAAAACTGGAGAGGAGGGAAAGTTGATCTTTCTGTGTATGCTTTCCTCTCTATTCCCTTTTCTTTAGGGCACTGCTTCTGAACCAGGTTGTTTTGCCCCAAAGGGACACTAGAAGTTTGGAAATATCTGTGGTTGTCATAACTGAGGGAGCTCCTGGCATTGTGGGTAGGGGCCAGGGATGCTGCCCAACACCTTACAGTGCTTGGGACGGCCCCCATAGAGAACGGTCCAGCCCCAATGTCACGTTGCCGAGAGCACTAACCTGCCTTAGGGGCATCTGGGTAGAGTGAGGTGCACTTGCAGGTTCTTGCTGGGTATTGGTGGAGTGCCGTGGGATAGTTTGCAATAAAAGACAACTCCTCGGCCTTTTGTGCTATTGGGATACAACTCAGAAGACAGAAAACTCCTTCATACCTGCCGAGTTACACCCAGGGGTGTAGATTTCTGAGCTGTGTTGGCCACAGGGTCCTGTTAGCAGATGTCTAGTGTGGGTGGAATTAGCATAAAGGAGTTAATAGAGAGGGATGGAGTTAATGGATCTGAAAAGCAGCCCTGAGTGGATAAGACTTGATCTTAGAGCCTTACAAAGGAGACTTGTGGATGTTGGGGTGTATGTCTTTTTGGGCTCACATAGGCTAGGTCTCCTCCCTGGGCACTGCTGACATTGGGGACAGGTCATTGTCTGTGGGGTGCTATCCTGGGTACTGTGGGAGGTTTGGCAGCATTTCTGGCCCTACCTACCCATCGTGACAACCGTAGATGTCCCCAGACATTGTGTGCCAGTGTCCCCTGTGTGCTGGATTGCCCTCATTTGAGAACCAGTGATAAAGACAGGGCATGTTTATTGTAACAGAAGTTGTAAGACACACAGAGTACTAAGGAAGTCTCCCCTGATACCCAGTGCGTGTCCACAGCGCACAGCAGGGTTATACTGTGTGTTCGTGGAGACATTTACTGTATGACTCCAGGAGTCCTCATTTGAGAGGGTCCGGGGACCCTGGGGAGGGGTTGTCAGTGTGCATGCCCAGGAGGGGACAGGTTTTATTGTCCCATAATCCGAGAACAGATTCAGTCCTTTGCTCATGACGTGTTCCTGCTGCCTGGCACCCAGCAGACACTAAATGTCTGGCAGGTGAGTGACCTCTCTTGGTATCTCTGCAGATGGAGAATGGCCACACCCTCTTTGACTATGATGTTCGCCTGAATGACACCATCCAGCTCCTGGTTCGGCAGAGCCTTGTGCTTCCCCCGCCCAGCAGCAGCAAGGAGAGAGACTCCGAGCTTTCTGACACGGATTCCGGCTGCTGCCTGGGCCAGAGCGAGTCGGACAAGTCCTCAAATAGCGGCGAGGCAGCTGTGGAGGCGGACGGGAAGGCGGGCTTAGCGGATGAGGATGTGTGGGATGAGACTGAGCTGGGCCTGTACAAGGTGAGGCTTCTGCAGAAGGTTTGGGGTCTGGCCGGTCTCTGCACCCCTAAGGAGTACTCCCCACACCCCTCTGTCTTTGGCTTCCCTACCACCCAGCTGTAAGCTTATGAAGCTCCCCTCCATCCCTATGGCTGGGCACCCCCAGTCCTGCCATGAAAACCTCCTGAAGTTTCTTTGGCAGAAACGTACACTACTCCAGATTCCTTTCTGATCCCTAAAGCAGAATCCTGGGTCTGGGCCTGCAGGTGTGATCTCTGGCTTTTGCAGTGGCTGTAAAATTTCTGAATTCACTGCCATCCTCTAACATCATGAAATTTCATGTAATGATATGGATTTCCAGCTTCTCTTGAGAAGTGGGCAGTTCTGGCCTCCTTGGGCTGATCCTGCTTCCAGGGACACTGGCAACATCTTGGGACATCTGTCAATGTCACGGCTGGGGTACTGCTGACATAGAGTGGTGGGGGCCGGAGATGCTGTTCAACACCTCCACAGTGCCCAGGATAGTCTGTCACAGAGTGACCCAGATATCCACAGCGCTGCAGTTGAGAAACCCTATTTCGGGCATTTGGGTTTACGTCTCAGGCCTGAAGCAGCCAGAGCCAAGAATCAAAACAGGCCCTTGTCGGTGTTGCTGATCGGATTTCCTTCCCTGGCTTGGATGAGAGAGTTCTTTTCCTTTGCAGGTCAATGAGTATGTCGATGCTCGGGACACGAACATGGGAGCTTGGTTTGAGGCGCAGGTTGTCAGGGTGACGAGGAAGGCACCATCTCAGGATGAACCCTGCAGCTCCACCTCCTGTTCCACGCTGGAAGAAGACGTCATTTATCACGTGAAATATGATGAGTGAGTGTCATTGCAGGCAGGTGGGCCTGAGCTGTTGGCTCCGTATATATAGAACCTGGAGTTTGGTACCGCCTTGGGGATGATGGTGAGCATTTGAGGCCCCCACCCTCATGTTCCTAAACCCCACAGGAGGCCACCCCTAGAGAACTAGTGTCATGGGGACCCAAAGCTAGGACGAGCCCTCCTCAGGTGTCCTTGGACAACTCTGCTCTGATCTTCTAGTCAGATCCCCCACCCCCATTTCCTATTTAATTTTATTCATACCATATATCCCTGGTACCACTTGAAACTATCTTACATGTTTATCGTCTCTCTCCCTCACTAGAATGTGTGAGTATTTATTGAGCACATACTCTGTGTGCCAGGTCCTATGCTGGGCACAGGAAATTCTTGTCTGTGAACCCAGAGAGTGTCTGCTTAGGCTTGGGCCGCCCTAACGACATACCGCATGCTGGGTGGCTTAAACAGCAGACATTTCTTTCCTCACAGTTGGAGGTTGGAAGTCCAAGATCAAAGCATTGGCAGGGTTGCTTCCTGGTGAAGACTGTCTTCTTGGCTGTCTTCTCACTGTGTTTTCACATGGAAAGAGAGCTCTGGGGTCTTCTCTCTCTCTTTTTTTTCATCCTCATTCAAGGATATTTTTTCCATTGATTTTCAGATAGAGTGATAGTGAGGGAGGGAGAGAGGGAGGGATTGAGAGAGAGAGAAAGAGAGTGACAGAGACAGAGACATTGGCATGAGAGAGACACATCGATTGGTTGCCTCCCGTAGGACCCCAACTAGGGCTGGGGATCGAACTGCATCCGAGGTACGTGCCCTTGACCAGAATTGAACCTGCAGCTCTTTGGTCTGAGGGCCGAAGCTCTAACTGCTGAGCCAAACTGGCCAGGGCTGGTGTCTCCTCTGATAAGGACACCAACCCCATCAGATTAGGGACCCAACCGTATGACCTCATTTAACTTCATTTATCTGCAAATATAGTCACATTGGGGGAGGTGCAGTTTAGTCCATGACAGAGGGAAGCATGTCTGCTTCCAGGGAGCTCACATTCCAGGGGGCACAGGAGCTCCATCTGGTTCTCTGCTGGGTCCCTACTGCCTACCCCAGTTTCTGGCACATACTAAGCCTACTAGCGCCATAAAAATTATTGAAATAATTGAGTAAGGAATTACAGTAGACACAAGATTCCCATTCTCTTGGTTAGGGGATGCAAACTAAGGCCTGAGGGCCAAATCTGGCCCCCGTTTTTGTAAGTGAAGCTGTATTGAAAGACAGCAGCTCCCATTTGTTTGCATACTGTCTGTGAGTGCTTTCCTGGTGATAGCTGCACAGTTGAGTGTTCGTGATGGAGACCTTCTAGCTCACAGAGCCAAAATATTTACTATCCGGCCCTTTACAGGAAAAGTTTGGCAACCCTTGTTCTTAGTGTTTACTAGCGAAAATAATGGGTGCCAGGGGCGATACAGCCACTCGTAATAGATTTGGGGTTGTCCCCTCACAGTTGAGGTTTAACTTTGTTTCTGATAGAATTTGTTTCTTTTTTTTTTTTTATCCTCACCCGAGGACATTTTTGCATGTATCTTCAGATAGAGCGGGAGGGAGAGAGGGAGGAAGAGAGAGAAAGAAACATCGATGTGAGAGAGACATACCGAGTGACTGCCACCCACATGACCCCAACTGGGGCCAGGGACAAACCGAAACCGAGGTATGTGCCCTTAGCGGGAACTGAACCCAGGACTCTGGTCTGCGGGCCGATGCTCTAACCACTGAGCCAAACTGGCCAGGGCGAATTTGTTTCTTTTTAAAATATCTTTTTATTGATATTTTTTAGAGAGAGAGGAAGGGAGAGAGAGATAGAAACATCAATGTGAGAGAGAGACATTGATCGGCTGCCTCTTGCACGCCCCCTACTGGGGATCGAGCCCACAACCCAGGCATGTGCCCTGACCGGGAATTGAACTGGGACCCCTCAGTCCATGGGACGATGCTCAATCCACTGAACCACACTGTCCGGGCTAAAATTTGTTTCTTTCAGCCCAATTAATTTATACCTTTTATAAGGCTGCTAGAATTTTCCTGCATATCCAGAATAATAACTTCCTATTATATCCTAATATCCAATGCATTATATTTACATAAATGAAATAATGTGTGTCCCTCTGCAAAAATCATTTTCAAAACGTGCATGTGGGAAAAGTTAGCTTTTTACCCTCCCCAAATTTCTTTCTGTATCAGTTTCCTAGGACTGATGTAACAAAGTACCGCAGACTGGGTGGCTTATAATGACAGTTCATTCTTACAGTTCTGGAGGCCAAAATCAAGGTGTCAGCTGGGCCATTGATTTTCTTGAAACCTGTAGGGGAGAATCCTTCCCTGCCTCTTCCAGCTTCTGGTGGTGGCCGGCAGTCCTTGGCTTGTGGCCACATTAGTCTGTCTCCGCCTTCATGTGTCATTTTCCTCTGTCTCTGTGACTGTTTCCCTCTTGTAAGGACACCAGTTATAATGGATTACGGCAGTGTGGCTTCATCTTAACTTGATTACATCTGCAAAGACCCTATTTCCAAATAAGGTTCCATTCCGAGGTGCCAAGGATTAGACCTCCAGCATATATTTTTGGGGGACACAGGATCAACCCATATAACACCTTTTGTAATTGAAACCTGTCTTCTGTACCTGTGTATTTTTGACACCAGCAGAGGGGAATTTACTTGCTGCTTTGATGAGAATAACAGCTATGTCGTGTGTGGCCTTCTCCTCCTTGCTTTTCTCTTCACGGAGGGAAAGTGGTCTGGTGTTACCCTGGGATCTGAGCATGGGGTTTTCCTCCCAGCTACCCGGAGAACGGTGTGGTCCAGATGAGCTCACGGGACGTCCGGGCCCGCGCCCGACACATCCTCAAATGGCAGGAGCTGGAGGTGGGCCAGGAGGTCATGGTCAACTACAACCCTGATAACCCGAAGGATCGAGGCTTCTGGTATGATGCAGAGATCGTGCGGAAGCGTGAGACGCGGACAGTGAGGGAGCTGTACGCCAACGTCAGGCTCGGGTGAGTGGCTATCCAGCCAGCGCTCTCTGGGAAAGGCCTCCAGCTGGCCTCCCCTCTGGGGCTTCACTCCAACTTCCTGCTCAACTCAACTCCTGGTGATCGTTCTGAGACTGACCCCCTCATGCTCCTGCTCAGGAACCATCTCTGAGCCCCAGGTGGAGATTTCAGCCTTCCTTGTTTTCTTTTATTTGTTTTGATTTGGCAAATAGGTAAGAACTTCAGATGCACCAAAATCCAGAAGGTACTGGAAGCCACACAGTGAATATTCTTCCTGCTCTCTGTCTCTTGGTCACCAGTTCTCCTTTCTAGAGACATGACTGTTCCCATGACCTTCCAGGGACATTCTGTACATTAACAAGCATAAACATACACATAAACAAACAAATCCACACAGTGGTGTGCTCCACATCCAGGGTCAGCAGACTGCAGGCCAGATTCGGCCCTTCGCTGTTTTGTGAAATAAAGTTTTATTGACATAGCCACACCCATCTGTTCGCTGATTATCTGTGGCTCCTTCTGTGTTGGAAGTGCACATTTGAGTAGTTGGGAAAGAGACTGAAAACATTTGTTTTGGCTTTTTGCAGAAAATATTTGCCAGGCTCTGTTCTATTTTGCCTTTCTCTGTGGGTGTGTGTTAAAATAATACATAATAAAAAAACTTACCATCCTAACCTTTTTAAGTGTATATTAGGGGCATTAAGTACTTTCACACTGTTGTGCAACCATCAATACCATCAACACTATCCCATTTCCAGAACTTTTTCATCATCCCAAACAGAAACTATTTTCATTAACACTAACTCCCCAACCCCCTCCCCGAGCCTGACACCCACCATCTTCTTTCTGTCCCTCCTCCAGGGACCTCATATGAGTGGAATCACATAGTATTATTTGTCTTTTTGTGTCTGGCTTATTTCACTCAGAATAGTGTCCTCAAAGTTAATCCATGTAGTAGCTTGTGTCAGACCTTCCTTTTTGGTGGCTGAATATTATTACATTGTATATAGTGAACATAGACACACATATCTGGACAACAGTGTCCCAAACACAGATAGGTGCAAAGGTTCTGGGGCAGGGCCATTCCTGGTACATTTATGGCCTAGTAAGGAGGCCAGTGGGCTAGAGTGGAGGGAGGGAGGGAGGGAGGGAGGGAGGGAGGGAGGGAGCAAGGAGTGGAGACTGGAGCATCCGTGGGTTTGAACGTTTAGGGTATGGCCAGGAGTGGTACAGAACTGGTGTTTATTCTCTTTCTGGCAGTCATTGGGGTGGGTTTTTTTGGGGGGATATTTTTTTCCTTTGATTTTTAGAGAGAGTGGAAGGTAGGGAGAGAAAAAGAAACAAATATCGATGTGAGAGAGACACATTGATTGGTTGCCTCCTGCTCGAGCCCTGACCTGGGCCGAGATTGAACCTGCAACCCAGGTATGTGCCCTTGACCGGGAATTGAACCTGAGACCCTTTGGTGCACAAGCCAACGCTCTAACCACTGAGCCACATTGGCCAAGGCCCATTGGGCTGTTTTGAGCAAGGCTGCCGCATGCTTTGACCTACGACTGAGAATCACCACTCTGGCAGCCGAGTAGGGAATAAACTGCAGGGGGCAGCGTGGCAGCAGGGACACCAGGGAGGAGGCTGCAGTGATGTTATTGTGAAAAAATAAACCAGCCTTTTGTTTCACTGTTTTTCTCTATTGTTTCCAATTTCATTGATTTCCTCTCTCATCCTTTTACTTTTCTCCTTTCCTTGGATTGATTCTGCTCTTCTTTTTCTAGTTTCTTGAGGTAGCAACTTAGACTAGTGATCTGAGAAATTTCTTGTTTTCTGATAAGCATTTTAGTGCTATAAATTCCCCTCTAAACACTGCCTTAACTGCTTTCCACACATTCTGCTATTTATATTTTTCTTTTTATTCAGTTCTCTGTTTTATTTCCTTTGAGTCTTCCTCTTTGATGCCTAGCTTATTTAGAAGTGTGTTGTTTAATTGCCAAATGTTTAGAGCTTTTTGCATTGTCCTTTTGCTATTTATAATTTGACTTCATTATGTTCAAAGAACATACTCCATATGATTTCAGTTCTTCTAAGTTTCTTGAGGTTTATTTTATGGCCCAGAATAGGGTCTGTTTTGGTGAATATTCCATGGTTCTTTGAAAAAGTATTTCTGTCAGGTAGAATGTCCTATATATCAGTTAGATTGTGTTGATTGAATGTGTTATTCACAACTTCTAATTCTTTCTGATTTTCTGTCTAGTATTTCTATCAGTTGATGAGGGGCCGTTAAAGTCCTCAGCTATAATTGTGGGTATGTCTATTTCTCCTTTGAGCTTCATAATTAGGAGATTATTGTTTGGTGTATACACATTTAGGATAGTTATGTCTTCCTGGTTAATCAGTCTTTTCATCATTATGTAACATCCTTCTTTGTCTCTAGTAATTTTCTTTGCTCTGAAGTCTACTTTATCTGAGGATTTGTGTGTGCATGTATATTGAATACACCTGCTTTTATAGAAAGTTACTGTTTGCATAGTGTATCTTTTTTTCCCCTTTCCTTTCAACCTATGTAGTTGAATTTGAAGTGAGTTTCTTGTAAACAGCATATAATTGGGTCATTTTTAATCCATTTTATCAATCTTTGCCTTTTAATTGGCATATTTTGACCATTTACATTTAAGGTAATGGTATGTTAGGAGTTAAGTAGTTTATTTGTTTTCTTTCTTTTTTTCTGTTTCTTGTTTCTTTGCTTTTCTTTCTGTCCTTTTGGGGGTTAGATTTTAGGATTCTATCATAGTTTATTTTAGTCTTTGGAATGTATTGCGTTGTATAGTTTTCTTAGTGGTTTTTCCCAATTTTACCATATAAACATGTCACATACTGGTGTCACTCCCCACCCCCACCCCCACGGTTGCCTCTTGCTTGCCCAGACTGGTGTCACTTTTGTCCTTTGAGTGAAGCGTGTAAATCTTTCTTCCATTTAGGTCCCTTTATTGTCACTTACTGTCTTTTTTTATTTTTTTTATTTTTTATCCTCACCCGAGGACATTTTTTTCATTTTTTGTTCAGATAGAGTGGGAGGGAGAGAGCGGAAGAGAGAGAGAGAGAAACATCGACGTGAAAGGGACACATCGAGTGGCTGCCACCCGCACGACCAACCAGGGCCGGGGACAAACTGCAACCGAGGTACATGCCCTTAGCGGGAACCGAACCTGTGTCTCTCTGGACCGCAGGCCGACGCTCTAACCGCTGAGCCAAACCGGCCAGGGCTGTCACTTACTGTCTTGTGTATTGGATGGTGTTATGATTTTTATTTTAGTCATCCCATATGATTTAGGAAACTTCTAAGGAGGATAATCTATTCTAAGTACCTGTATTTCTGCTCTTTCCATTTTTTTTTCCTTCCTTTTTGCTCTAAGGTTCTTTCCTTTATAACTTCCTATCTATTTGAAGAACTCCCCTTTAATTTTCTGTGAGAGTGGGTCTGCTAGCAGCTAGTTGTTTTGGTTTTCCTTCATCTGAGAATGCTACCATCCCTACCCCAGCCATTGACGTAACTCCTACGCATCCAATCATTTCATCTATAAATATTTTAGAACACAGTTCTTAAAAATTATTCTCGAAGAAATTGTAGCTATAATTACAACCTAAAATTACTCTTGAAGAAGTGTAGCTATAATGCTATTATTAGAGTCCAGCAGTTATTTTTGAAGAACACAATCCATTGTTCAATCTTCCAATTATCTCACTTTTTTTTTAAACATTTCTTTGATCAGGATCTAAGTGTATGTCTACAGATTTCAGTTAGGTCAATATGCATGTTTTTAAGTCTTTTATCTTTAGGTTTTCTATCTTCCCCTTTTTTCCCCTTTTCCTTAATTTATTTGAGGAAACCTGGTCGTTTGTCCCATAGAACTTCTGCAGTCTGGATATTGTCATCTGCATTTTCATGGTGTCATTTCCTGTGAACTGGCCGATAGGTCTAGACCTGTGCTGTCTAGTTTCTTTTTTTTTTTAATCCTCACCCGAGGGTATTTTTCCGTTTATCTTCAGATAGAGTGAGAGGGAGGGAAGGAGAGAGAGAGAGAAACATTGACGTGAGAGAGACATATCGATTGGCTGCCTCCCTCACGACCCCAACTGGGGCCAGGGACGAACCACAACTGAGGCATGTGCCCTTGGCCGGAATCAAACCCGGGATTCTTTGGTCCGCAGGCTGACGCTCTAACCTCTGAGCCAAACTGGCCAGGGCAGTGCTATCTAGTTTCTATAGCCATGGGCCACATGTGCTACCGAGCACTTGAAATGTGGCCAGTGCACACTGAGATGTGCCATGAGTATGAAACGCATACTGGATTTTGAAGACTTAGTGCCAAAAAAGACCAAAAAAAAGCTATTAATCTGTACTTTCTGTTGAATTTGGCTTTGAGCCAAATACTGCTCTGAAAAATAAAGTCTTGCCCTGGCCGGTTTGGCTCAGCAGTTAGGGCGTCGGCCTGCGGACCAGAGAGACCCGGGTTCGGTGCCCGCTAAGGGCACGTGCCTCAGTTGCAGTTTGTCCCCGGCCCTGGTTGGGGTTGTGTGGGTGGTGGCCACTCGATGTGTCTCATATTGATGTTTCTCTCTCTCTCTCTTCCTCCCACTCTCCCTCCTGCTCTATCTTAAAATAAATGCAAAAAATAAATAAATAAAAAATAAAGTCTATTTTTTTTAAAAAAGCTATTAGTAATTCTTTACTATTCATTACATATTGAAATAATATTTTGTGTACATTGGGTTACATAAAACATTCACATTAATTCCATCTGTTCTTTCTTTTTGAGTGTGGTTCCTAGGAAACGTGGAACACCCCACGTGGCACGTGTTTGTGGCTCACGGTCATTTCTGTTGGACGTTGTGGATGTTGATGTCACATTGACTCAGGGTCATTTTAACTTAGAGGAGCTTTTGTATTTTGATGGCGGCAAATTGATCAGACTTTACCTTTATGATTTTGCATGATGGGCCCTGTTCAATTGGCCTTTCCTGCCTGAAGGTTAGAACTTACTCTCAATGCATCATGTAATGAAACTGTTTTATATGCTGCTTTCTTTTATCTTGTGTTTGATTTAGTAGGACTTGAATTGGCGAGGGGAATAGCTACGTAAATGCACGAGGGCCTTGAGAAGCCTCTTATTTGATATCATTAGAGGAGCTGATAATGCTGAGAATGTGCTAGGTGACCAGCTCCTCTCGGAGGCGCCTCAGCAGGGCTGGCCAGCTGGAATGTTCCAATGGCTTGTCTCTCACAGGGATAATTCTCTCAACGACTGTCGGATCATCTTCGTGGATGAAGTTTTTAAGATTGAGTGTCCGGGCGAGGGGAGCCCTGTGGTGGAAAACCCAATGAGAAGTGAGTTCTGATTCTGCTCTTCTCTGTCTCCCACATTGGGTGTGGGTGGGGGCTCCTGTTTCTCCTTTGTTTGGCCGGCCCTGCCCAAGGTGACCCCGACTCCTGTGTCCAGGGAAGAGCGGGCCCTCCTGCAAGCATTGCAAGGATGACCAGAGCAAGACCTGCCGGGTGTGCGCCTGCCACCTGTGTGGGGGCAAGCAGGATCCTGACAAGCAGCTCCTGTGTGATGAGTGTGACATGGCCTTTCACACGTACTGCCTCTGCCCGCCTCTCAGCAGCATTCCCAAGGAGGACGAGTGGTGAGTGGATGCCTTGAATGCTCCAGAGACGGGCCCGGGGCTGTGGTGCTCAGCTATTCAAGATAGGGGGCTGGTGGGTGCCAAGGAATGGCACTAATGTTGTCTGTCACCTAGTAAACCCACAAGGGGCAATGAGAGAATTGGGGTGAGGGGACGTCCTGTGTTCCTGGTGTGGCCTAGGCCTCTGGGAAACTGCGGGAAAGGAGACTCTGCAGGTAGGAAGCAGAGAGCCGGGCATCTCGGCATCGCCCAGGAGCAGGCCTGTTGGCCATGATGCTCTTGGCACAGACAGGTAACCGCTGACATGGTGGAAAGATGGGAATGCACCAGGCTCTGGTGTCAGCACCCTAACCTGTTAACAGTTGTCACTGTAACTCGGAGGTGGCTGTTGTTCATAACCTTCCCTTGTGGAGGTGGGGAAACTGCGTCTATGGCAGTGAGGAGGTGCCTGTTGAATTCCGTGTTTCACGTACCCCAGCTGGGTTTCCCCCACTGTTGGGAGGTGCTGTGACATTTCCAGTGGGAGAGGAGCAAGAATCTGTTCGGTAGAATGTTCTTTGATGATGGACAGGTTCTCTTTCTGTTGTCTACGACAGTCGCCAATCACCACACGTGGCTATTGACCACTTCAGATGTGGCACGTATGACCAAGGAACTGGATTTCTTATTTAATCTTTTTTTTTTAATCCTCACCAGAGGACTTTTTTTTTTTTTTTTTGCATTTATCTTCAGAGCGGGAGGGAGAGAGGGAGGAAGAGAGAAAAACAGAGAGAAAAACATGGATGTGAGAGAGACACATCGAGTGGTTGCCACCCCACACGACCCCAACCAGGGCTTTAATCTTTTTTTAATCCTCACCTAAGGATATTTTTCTATTTATCTTCAGATAGAGTGGGAGGGAGAGAAAGGGAGTGAGAGAGAGAGAAACATCCATGTGAGAGGGACGCATTGACTGGCTGCCTCCTGTACAACCCCGACCGGGGCTGAGGACAAACTGCAACTGAGGTACGTGCCTTTGACCGGAATCGAACCTGAGACTCTTTGACTCTTTGGTCCGTGGGCTGATGCTCTGCCGCTGAGCCAAACCAGTTGGGGTCGTGTGGGTGGCAACCATTCGATGTGTCTCTCTCACATGGCTGTTTCTCTCTCTCTTCCTCCCTCTCTCCCTCCTGCTCTATCTGAAGATAAATGCAAAAATGTCCTCGGGTGAGGATAAAATAAATAAATAAATAAATAAAAGGTTCCCTATCTAGCCCGGCTGTGTGATTGAGTGGTTGAGCGTTGACCCATGCACCAAGAAGTCACCGGTTTGATTTCCAGTCAGGGCACATGCCAAGGCTGTGGGCCAAATCCCCAGTGGGGGACATGCAGGAGGCGATCAAACGATGTTTCTATATCTCTCCCTCTCCCTTCCTCTCTTTCTAAAACCAACAAAGAAAAAATAAATAAAAGGTTCCCTACATTGGACAGCACAGGATGGCAGGGAGCTGGAAGGAGCCGGCTATGTCTGCAGGGCTTGTAGGAGCGGGGTGGGCTGAGGACAGGTGGTGACATCCCTGTTGTCACAGGTACTGCCCTGAGTGTCGAAATGATGCCAGCGAGGTGGTATTGGCAGGGGAGAAACTGAAAGAGAGTAAGAAGAAAGCGAAGATGGCTTCAGCCACGTCTTCCTCGCAGCGGGACTGGGGCAAGGTAAGGTGGCCCCCTCGCCCTGCACGCCCCCAGCAGGCCTGCCCATCCTCCTGTGCTTGCTCACACTGCTCTTCCATCTCTTGTTTCCCGAATGGACAGGGCATGGCGTGCGTGGGGCGCACCAAGGAGTGCACCATCGTTCCATCCAATCACTACGGACCCATCCCAGGGATCCCCGTGGGCACCATGTGGAGGTTCAGAGTCCAGGTACTCGAAAACATCTGGGGTTTGGCCAGCAGGCACTGGCCTTCCAGAAGCCCCTTCGCCTGGAGATGGCCACCCCTTGAGCAGGTGGCATGGCTAGAGTTCAAGCCAGCTCCTCCTGCACTGTGGCCCGGATTCAGGGGAGAGGTTCTCATAAGAGGTGTGATGCATTCAGTGGGAGCGTGGAGCCACTGGCTCTGAAGGCAGCAGCAGGAGTGTGGGGTTGAGCTTTTCTACAGCAGCCAGTCTAGAAGGTGCCATTTGTTTCTTGCTGGTTTTCACAGGTTAGTGAATCAGGAGTCCATCGGCCTCACGTGGCGGGCATCCACGGCCGGAGCAATGACGGGGCGTACTCCCTGGTCCTGGCTGGGGGGTATGAGGACGATGTGGTGAGTAGGGGTTGTTTTATTTATTTTACTTTCTTAATAATATTTTTTCTTTATTGATTTTAGAGAGAGAGGAAGGGAGAGGGAGAGAGATAGAAACATCGATGAGAGAGAACATCGATTGGCCGCCTCCTGCATGCCCCCCACTGGGAATTTGGCTGAAAACCTGGGCATGTGTCCTGACCGGGAATCGAACCGGTAACCTCTTGGTGCATGGGTCGATTCTCAACCACTGAGCCATACCAGCTGGGCTCCATTGATTTTTAGAGAGAGTGGAAGGGGGAGGGAGGAGAGAGAGAGAAACATCAAACCACTGAGCCATACCAGCTGGGCTCCATTGATTTTTAGAGAGAGTGGAAGGGGGAGGGAGGAGAGAGAGAGAAACATCAATGTGAGACACATCAATTGGTTGCCTAAATGCACCCCGACTGAGGCCAAGGGATCAAACCTGCAATCCAGGTACATGCCCTTGAGCAGAAATCAAACCCGAGACGCTTTGGTGCATGGGCCGACACTCTAATCACTGAACCACACCAGCCAGGGCTAAAATGTACCATTTTAACCATTTTTAAGTGTACATCTCAGTGGCATTTAAGTACATTCACTTGTGCAACCATTACCACCATTTATCTTTAGAATTTTTCTTATCTTCCCAAACTGAAACTGTCCCCATTAAACACTAACTCCCAAGTCCTCTCCCACAGCCCTGGCTCCCACCATCCACTTTCTGTCTCTGACTCTGACTCCTCTGAGTGGTATCACACAGTATTTGTCCTTTTGTGACTGGCTTATTTCACTGAGCATAATGCCCTCAAGGTTCATCCATGTTGTAGCATACTGCAGAATTTCCTTCTTTTTTAAGGCTGAATAATATTTTATTGTCTGGATGGACCATATTGTGTTTATCCATTCATCTGTTGATGGACACTTGAGTTGCTTCCACCTCTTGGATATTGTGAGTAGTGCTGCTGAGAACATGAGTGTACAGATATCTCTGAAGCGCCCTGCTTTCAATTCTGTTGGGTATAGACAGAACCAGAAGTGGAATTGCTAGATCACATTTAACTTTTTGAGGAACCTCCATACCGTTTTCCACAGTAGCTGCACCCTTTTCCATTCCCGCCAGCAGTGCACAGGGTTCCAGTTTCTCCACATTCTCATCATCACTGGTTATTTTCTGTTTCTTTGACAGTTGACATCCTGGTAGGTGTTGTGGGTTTATTTTCAGTGGAGTTTCTCCTTTCCTGTGGTAAGGGTTCAGCTTGCCCTTCTGTTTCAGGATCATGGGAATTCGTTCACGTATACTGGTAGCGGTGGTCGAGATCTTTCCGGCAACAAGCGGACAGCAGAACAGTCCTGTGATCAGAAACTCACCAACACCAACAGGTTCGCAGAAACAAGGTTTTCTTAATTTTTCATCAACTGGCTTCTGCCCTCTCCTCTGGGAGCTACACAGGGAAGCGGGTTGGTTCTGTTTTGGGTTGTCATGTCCGGGAAGTTAGATTCCCACTAAGAGTGTGATAAAACATATGTGGATGCTGAAAATCCATGTCTTCTCTTCTCTGTCTGCTAAAGACTTGTGAGTCATTCAGTGCATTAAAGTAAAATTTTCTCCGAAGAGGCCAGATGATAAATCTCTTTTACTTTTTTTGAATCCTCACCTGAGGATATTTTTCCATTTATTCTCAGAGTGGGAGGGAGGGAGAGAGGGAGAGAGAGAGAGAGAGAGACATCGAAGTGAAAGAGACACATTAACTGGTTGCCTCCCGCACAACCCCAACCAGGGCCAGGGACCAAACCGCAGCCAAGGTATGCGACCTTGGCCGAAATTGAACCCAAGACTCATTGGTCTGAGGGCCGACGCTCTAATCACTGAGCCAAACCAGCCAGGGCAGTCTTTTCGACTTTTTTATTTTTTATTTATCTATTTATTTTATCCTCACCTGAGGACACTTCTCCATTTTTCAGATAGAGTGGGAGGGAGAGAGAGGAAGAGAGAGAGAGAGAAACATCGACATGAAAGGGACACATCGAGTGGCTGCCTCCCACACGACCAACCAGGGCCAGGGACAAATTGCAACTGAGGCACGCGCCCCTAGTGGGAACCGAACCCGGGTCTCTCTGGACTGCAGGCCGATGCTCTAACCTCTGAGCCAAACCGGCCAAGGCTCTTTTAGACTTTTTGAGGTGCGTGGTCTCTGTTGCAGCCAGTCATCTGCGCCA
This sequence comes from Tadarida brasiliensis, assembly GCA_030848825.1. Classification (NCBI taxonomy): domain Eukaryota; kingdom Metazoa; phylum Chordata; class Mammalia; order Chiroptera; family Molossidae; genus Tadarida; species Tadarida brasiliensis. The sequence continues at coordinate 48,019,118 of CM061259.1, forward strand.
TCGTAGCACAAAAGCATCTGTAGAACTTAATAAATGAACAAGCATGGCTGTGTTCCAATAAAACTTTATTTGAAAAACCAGTGGGCTGGAGTTTGCTGACCACTTTCAATTACCGGATAGGGAAAGTTTTTTTTTTTTTATCCTCACGCGAGGATATTTTTACATTAATCTTTAGATAGAGCTGGAGGGAGAGAGGGAAGAAGAGAGAGAAACATCAATGTGAGAGAGACACATCTATTGGTTGCCACCCGCACAACCCCAACCGGGGCCACGGCTGAACTGCAACTGAGGTACATGCCCTTGGCTGGAATCGAACCCGGGACTCTCTGGTCTGTGAGTGACACTCTTACCGCTGAGCTATACTAGCCAGGGCAAAAGTCTTTTTAAGTATAGAAAGTATCATAAAGCCTTGCCCTGGCCAGTGTGGCTCAGGTGGTTTGGTTCGATTCCTGGTCAGGGCACATGCCCAGGTTGCAGATTCAGTCCCCAGTAGGGGGCATGCAGGTGGCAGCCGATTGATGTTTCTCACATTGATGTTTCTATCTCTCCCTCACCTTTCCCTCTCTCTAAAATCAATAAAAACAAACAAAAAATATCATGAAGCCCAAAAAACAGATTTGATGACCTAAATATTATAAATTGCATTAGTAAAATACATAAGTAAAATGAAGAGACAGATGACTCTTTAGGGGGAAAGTCTGCAACAAACATGACACATGGTTGTTAAGTAAAGAGCTGTTGCAAATCGCCCTGGCCGGTTTGGCTCAGCGGTTAGAGCGTCGGCCTGCAGTCCAGAGAGACCCAGGTTCGGTTCCCGCTAAGGGCACGTACCTCGGTTGCAGTTTGTCCCCGGCCCCAGTTGGGGTCGTGTGGGTGGCGACCAGTGGGGTCGTGTGGGTGGCGACCAGTCGATGTGTCTCTCTCACGTGGATGTTTCTCTCTCTCTTCCCCCTCTCTCCCTCCCGCTCTATCTGAAGATAAGTGTAAGAATGTCCTCGGGAGAGGATAAAAAAAAGAAAGTGTGTTATGAGACATGAGGAGGGGAAATATCTTATGGGTGGTAATGTTTATGTTATTACCATTATGTAAAACAGCAAAGTATCAGTACCTGAATGTTTTTATAAAAAAGGGAAGGATATTTGTCTAGTGGAATATTTTAATTTCAGCAGGTATTAAAATCTTGTTTTAAGAAAAGATTTAGCCCTGGCTGGTTTGGCTCAGTGGTTAGAGCGTCGGCCTGCGGTCCAGAGAGACCCGGGTTCGGTTCCCGCTAAGGGCATGTACTTCGGTTGCAGTTTGTCCCCGGCCCTGGTTGGTCGTGCGGGTGGCAGCCACTCGATGTGTCCCTTTCACGTCGATGTTTCTCTCTCTCTCTCTCTTCCTCTCTCTCCCTCCCACTCTATCTGAACAAAAAATGAAAAAAAAAAAAGAAAAGATTTAATGTGAGGAACTGCACATAAGCTAACATTAAGTGATACTTGCTGGACACAAAGTAGAAAATTATTTAAAAAGTAGTTTGTACCTGGAAAACAGCCTTGTAGTTGCAGCTCTTTTCTTTCACACCCGATAAAGAGGTCAGTGTGCTGAGCCTGACCTCTGGTTGGCTTGCCCCAGGTCCCTGTGCCCTTGGGCGAGACAGCTGCCTGGCTAGCCTGTTTACTGCCTCTTCTTTTTTTTCTTGATGTGCTAGTAGCCTGTGGCTCCAGTAACAAAAGGCCACTAACTGGGTGGTTTAAAACAAGAGAAATTTTTTCTGGCCTATTTCTCGAAACCCAAAGTCAAAATCGGGTGTCCCAGGGCCATACTCCCTGTGAAATTTCTGTGGGAGGGTCCTGCCTGCCTCTTCCACCTTCTGGTGGCTGCCAGCAATCCTTGGGGTCTCTTAGCTTATGGTGGCATCAGTCCAACCTCTGCCTCAATCTTCACATGGTGTCCTTCCCTGTGTGTCTGTGTTTAAGTTTCCTTTTCTTCTAAGGACACTAGTCATTGGATTTAGGGTCCCCCTCATCCATCCTGACCTCCTCTGAAGTTGACTTTATCTGCAAGCACCCTCTTTCCAAAGAAGGTCACATTCAGAGGTTCCATGGGTTGATGCCCTCTCTCTTTGGGGGACACAATCCAACCTACAGCATGTGGCCCCGGCTCTCCCCACAGGGCACTGGCTCTCAACTGCAGTGCCCCCATCAACGACCGCAAAGGGGCTGAGGCCAAGGACTGGCGCTCAGGGAAGCCGGTCCGGGTGGTGCGCAACGTCAAGGGCCGCAAGCACAGCAAATATGCCCCCACTGAGGGCAACCGGTACGATGGCATCTACAAGGTGAGAGGTCCTCCCTGTGCCCACTGGGGCTACCTCCAGTCCCAGATGACACTGACATTGGCTCTCACTTCCTGCAGGTCGTGAGGTACTGGCCCGAGAAGGGGAAATCCGGCTTCCTGGTGTGGCGCTATCTTCTGCGGAGGGACGACAATGAACCCGGCCCCTGGACAAAGGAAGGGAAGGACCGGATCAAGAAGCTGGGGCTGACCATGCAGGTGCGTCCAGACCATGTTCACCAGGCCCAGCAGCCCTGCTTTGAGCCTCATCTTCCTGGTCGGTCATAGCGGCAGCCACCCCAAGGAGGACTGGACCATGAGTGCTCAGCCAGCCAGAGCCTGCCTTCTTGGCCTGAAAGCTCTCTGAGTTTCTCTCTCATCCTGAGTGATGTCCTGGGGCCTAGCTGGGCACACCTTGCTGCTGTCTACTCCATTTCAGTTCTGTAGCCAGTGGATATTGGGATGGGCAGATCATGTTTGGGCCTTTGTGTTCATAGTTTTAGAGTTGAGATCCAGACTTTTTGTAGCTATGTTGGTAAATGGGTTTTTCTGAAATCAATTGGTATGCTCCTCCCCCTCAAACAGCAGAAACCTACAAAACTGGTGGAACATAGAGAAGTTAGTTGTAAAGATAACGATTGATCCCTTCTAGCCAATGCTTGCCTGTTTACAGAAATGGAATCTTCCATCTTCGAGAATTCACCCTGTGCTGGAATAGGGCTTTTGGCACTATAATTATGGTGTTTTCTGTTTATTATGGTGAGGTACTTTAACAGCTGATAATTGTTTTGGGACTATTTAAGGAATCTTAATTGTCATTGAGAGTCTGATAGCACCTGCCCCCTGGGGGGGGTCACAAGGAGTTGTCTTTTGAATGTACTGTGTGCACCACCGGCAATTTCAGAAGCTGGGGAACTGGGGAGAATAGCTGTGGGACAGGAACATCAGTGTCTGCTGGGAGTAGGGTTTTTATTTATGATTTCAGTTTCCATTGCAAGTTAGTGTTTCTTTTAAAGAAGGTTGGAGATTTCAATTTTTCATTTTTGTTTGTTGTTAATCCTCACCCGAGGGTATATTTTCCATTGATTTTTAGAGAGAGTGGATGGGAAGGAAGGAAAGGGGGAAGAGAGAGACACACACAGGTACACACATAAGTCTGTTGCCTCTTGCACGTGCCCCAACAGGGGTGGGGGATCAAACCTGCAGTCCAGGTGCATGCCTTTGACTGGGAATCGAACCCGTGACCCTTGGGTGCACGGGCTGACGCTCCAACCACTGAGCCACACCCGCCAGGGCAGTTGGAGATTTCTTGATGAAATCTTTCAGAATTGGACATGACTGTAGGTGTCTTAGATATAGAGTTTTAACGAAGTCATGCTTGTTTGGACCAGAGCCCAAGGGCCATCAAGATGGGGTTGGATGACAGCTAAGGCCCTGAGGCAGTTGTCTGCAAATGAAGTTTTCTTGGGGCACAACCACACCTGTTCATTCACAAAGGGGCTCTGCCTGCTGATCACCTAATCCCTTGTGGGAAAGTTTGCCCCTTAAAGGAAATAATAAAGATAATAAGATTATTGCATTGGCTGGATCTGATGCTAAGCATTTTATTGCACTATCTCATTTAATGCGTCACTCACCCTGCCAGGGCAGGTTAGCTCTGAATTCCTGGTAAGTGTGGTAATGAGGTTACTGCCCTAGGCTCTGGAGTTAAGTGAGTGGAGGCTGAGATCTGAAGCTGTCAGGTAGGAGTTAAGGCTTTTGAAGCTGCTATGGGGACTGGGGAGGGAGTGACAATAAGGTGAAGGGAGATGGCGGGAAGTTCGGGCCAGGGAGGCAGATGTTAGGGTGAGGCAGTTCCTGGTTCCTAAATCCCTGTAGGGAGTCTGGGTCGCCCAGGAGGCCCACTGCTCCAGCCTGTGCCTTTGCCCTCTCATAGTACCCGGAAGGCTACCTTGAGGCCCTGGCCAAGAAGGAGAAGGAGAAAGAGAACAGAAAGAGGACGGCTGAAGAGGTGGAGGAGGAACAGGAGGAAGAGGAGGAAGAGGAGGGTTTCACGTCCCCCAGGAAGGGCAAACGGAAAAGCAAGTCGGAAGGTGGGTGTCTCTCCATGGGCAGCCTGTCCATGTGCCCTTGGGCTTGCCTGCCCTCACCACTCTGCTTTATCTCAGGAGGTGGCAGGACTGGTGCCTGGTCCCCAGGAAGGACACCCAAGAAAACCAAGGTGGAACCCTACAGCCTCACAGCGCAGCAGAAAGGCCTTATTAAGGAGGACCAGAGCAACAACAAGCTGTGGACCGAGATCCTCAAGTCGCTCAAGGATGGGCCGGTGAGCACCCCATATGGCCTGGGCGGCCTCCCCTCACCCCCACCATTTCTTTTTATTATAACAAAATAAAATGCACCATCTTATCCATTTTTCTTTTTCTTTTTTTAATCTTCACCCAAGGACATTCTTCCATTTTTTGTTCAGATAGAGTGGGAGGGAGAGAGAGAGAGAAACATCGTCGTGAAAGGGACACATCGAGTGGCCACCTCCCGCACGACCAACCAGGGCCGGGGACAAACCGCAACCGAGGCACGTGCCCCCAGCGGGAACTGAACCTGGGTCTCTCTGGACCACAGGCTGCCGCTCTAACCACTGAGCCAAACTGGCCAGGGCCATCTTATCCATTTTTCAACGTACAGCTCAGTGGCATTAAAGACATTCATATCATCATGCATTTATCCCCATTATCCCCAGAACTTTCTCATCTTCCCAAACTGAAACTGTCCCCATTATACACTACCTCCACATCGCCCTCCCCAAGCTGCTGGATCCACCTCCTGTCTCTGGATCTGACTCCTATGGACCTCCTATAAGTGGAATTGCACAGTATTTGTTCTTTTATGCCTGGTTGATTTCACTGACCATAATGTCCTCAGGGTTCATCCATGTTGTAGCAGGTGTCAGAATGTCCTTTTTTTTTAATCCTCACCCGAGGATATTTTTTTCATTGATTTTTTTTTTCAGATAGAGTGGGAAGGAGGGAGAGAGAAACATTGATGTGAGAGAGACACATAGACTGGTTGCCTCCCGCATGACCCCAACCGGGACTGGGGATTGAACCTGCAACCCAGGTACGTGCCCTTGACTGGGAATCGAACCCGCAACTCCTTAGTTTGCGGGCTGACACTCTAACTGCAGAGCCAAACCAGCCAGGGCAAATGTCCTTTTTAAGGCTGAATAAGGTTTCATTGTTTGGAAGGACCACATTCTGTGTATCCCTCGTCTGTCAGTCGACAGTTGGGTTGTTTCTATGTTTTGAACATCGTGCATCATCCTGCTGTGAACACGGGGGTGCAACCATCTCTTCTAGTCTCTGTTTCAATTCTCTTGGCTATATATAGATGTTTCTTAATTTACAATGGGGTTTTGTCCCAATAAACCCATCATAAATCACATGGATTTGATGCATTTAACCTACCAAACATCACAGTTTAGCCCACCCCACTATGAACATGCTCAGAACACGTACATTAGCCTCCAGTGGGACAAAATCCTCTCGCTGCCGCTGCCCAGCACCATGGCTAAGTATCAAACTGCATATCACTAGCCCGGAACAAGATAAAAACTCAAAATTTGAAGTACAGTTTCTACTGAATGGGTATCGCTTCAGACCATTGTAAGTCGGTGGCTGTCTGTACCCAGAAGTGGGATTGCTGGGTCATATGGTAGTTGTACTTTTTAAATTTTTGGAAGAAACTCCACACTGCTTTCCACAGTGGCTGCACCAATCTGCATTCTCACCAACAGTGCACGAGGGTTCCTTTTTCTCCTTGTCCTTGCCAGCACTTGTTTGTTGATTTATTGATGATAGCCATTCTGACAGGTGTGAGGTGATATCTCATGGTGGTTAATTTGCATTTCTCTGATGATTAGTGACGTTGAACATCATATGTTTATCCTCTTTGGAGAAACGTCTGTTTAGGTCCTCTGTCCATTTTTAAACCAGATTGTTTGTCTTTTGGTGTTAAGTTTTCTGAGTTCTTTATATATTTTGAGTATTAACCCTTTATTGTATGTATCATTGGTGAACATCTTCTCACATTCAGTAGGTTGTCTTTTTGTCTTGTTGATGGTTTCCTTTGCTGTGCAAAAACTTTCTTTAGTTTAGTGTACTCTCATCTCAGGGTCCTCCATTTAATTTTACCTGCAGAGTTTCTTTTGCTGTGGAAGGGAACATATGCATTGATCCCAGGATTCGGATATGGCATTTCGGGGGCCATGATTTAGCGGGCACACGTCCTTCAGGTCACCTTCTCTACAGTGTGTTCTCTGATCGCCTGCATTTTGGGTTGGCCCCTCCCAGGCTCCGTGCTGTACTTTCCAACACTCTTGTGACATTTCTGTCTTCCCCTGTTTTATTGTTGCCCCTGACCCCCATGGCGCTCCAAGCTCCATGAGGGCATAGGGTTCTTCTGTTTAATCCACTGCTGGACCCTGGCATCTGGGCAGCACACAGAAGGTGCTCAGCATCTTTTACTGAGCGATCCAGATTCACACCCTCAGGTAGAGCCCACTCTTGACCCCGACCCTGGGTGTCCCACTCAGCACCATCAAGGCTGTGACCCTGGCCAGTTATGCCCATCACCAGGTCCTGGGCAAGACCTGCACCTGTCTGGACCTCCGCTTTCTCATCTTAATGAGGATCACAACCTTGCCTGTCTCCTGGGGTGTGGGTAGGAAGATTAAATTAGGGGACCCCTGGTGAGGCCCTAGCAGGGAGCCCCATTTTCTGAAGATTTCATCAACATGGTGGTTCTCTCTGGTGTAAGGCTCTGCTGGTCTCATGCACCCTCTTTTCTGGTTTCAGAAATTCCTGAGTAAAGTGGAAGAAACGTTCCAGTGTATTTGCTGCCAGGAGCTGGTATTCCGTCCGATCACAACCGTGTGCCAACACAATGTGTGCAAGGTGAGAGGAGTGGGCACGGGAGCTGGGCTGCCACATGCCCAGTACATAGTATGGGCTTGTTGGCTTGGTTTCTGCACGCTCCTGGCTCCTGGCTCTTTGCAGGGCCTCAGTGTCTGTTTTCCAAGTAGCCTCGATTATAGTTGCCTCCCTGCCTTCATCAAGGGATCCCATCACCCCACTTTCCTGCTTCCCACCCTCCCATGCCTTCCTGGTGCTATGGAATCAAATGCCAACGATTTGCCCTGGACACTGGACCCACCTTGGCTGCCTGGCACTCCAGTGTCACCTTGCCTCGTGACTCCAGCCATACCAGCCCTCTGTTGTGCATTGGCTGGTTCTTTCCTCCCTCTGGAACACTCTCCTCCAACCTCTCATATACCTGGGGGTCCAGGGTGGGAGAGGACAGGTGGCAGTCCTGGCCTGAGGTCTGGGCATAATAAATGACTATAAAGCAGGCGGTAGAGGAATGAGGTGCTTGTCTCCTATAGGAGCAAAAAGAAGGCTTCCTGGAGGAGGGGGCCTTAGCCTATCACCTAAAGAGAAGCATTCTAGGCAGGCAGGCAGAATGGCATGTGCAAAAGTCTGGACAGGTAGTCATGTCTGAACAGTTGGGGCCTGTAGGGGACGTGGGGCTGGGAGGTAGGTCGTAGGTTCTGCCTGATGGTCAGTCTCAGGAGAGAAACAAAATGATTGAAAAAGAGATGGGGAGCTGGTGCCCTGGCCAGTTTGGCTCAGTGGTTGGAGCGTCGGCCTGCAGACCAATGAGTCTTTGGTTCAGTTCCGGCCAAGGGCACGTACCTCGGTTGTGGTTCGTCCCTGGCCCTGGTCAGGGTCGTGTGGGAGGCAGCCAATTGATGTGTCTCTCTTACATTGATGCTTCTCTCGCTCCCTCCCACTCTATCTGAAGATAAATGGAAAAGTATCTTTAGGAGAGGATGAAAAAAAGAGATGGGGAGCTGAAATTAGACTAAACCACAGTCTCCCCCTCGGCACTGCAGGTATTGGGGCTGGAACATTCTCGGTCGGGGCGGGCAGTTCTGGTCACTGTGGGGGTTGAACAGCCTATCTGACCCCCACCCACTTGATGCCAGGGGCTCCCCAAGTCATGACAACCACAGATGTCCCCAGACATGGCCAAGTGTCCCTTGGGGGCAGAATTGTCCAGTTGGGAAGCACTGGCCTGTATAAATGGTTTCTTTTCAGTGTTTCCTGGCCACAGTTTGTCAGTAGGAACTTATGGGCAATGCAGACAGATGGCATTAGAAGGGACTGTCCCAGCCTCCTTGTCACCCTTGGTCTCTGAGCTGCTGGTGATTTTGTTCTCCACCCTGGCCCCTTGTCTTGGGCCTGTCTCAGTCCCTCAGCTGTCACACTAGGGGAGAGGCTCAGAGAACATGAAGCAGTTTGGTTGTTTGGCTGTCAGGGTCAGGCCTTTATTTTTCTGCTCTCAGGCTGTGTTGCCATGTCATGTGGGCTGATGGTGTTCCTTCAGCTCTGTGACCTGTGAAGAGGCTCAGGATTGGTGGACAATGGTGAGATGAAGGCTTTGGAGTCAGCAGCCAGGGTTTGATCCTCCCCGCAGCTCTGTGCCTCCCAGCCTTGGAAAGCCACCTAACTCTCCGAGCTTCAGTTGCCCCTCAATGAAAAGGCATAGTAGCACCTTCCTGGCCTGCTCCTGGCTCTAGGTGACACATGCTAAAGTGCTCTAGGCAAGCATGCAGAGGAGGCACGAGATGCGGGGGAGCTTGCAAAGGTCACACCTGGCTAGCACTGCAGACATTGACTGGATTGATGAGGTTTTAGGGACCAAGTGTCTCGGGTCAGTCATATGTGTCATTAAAGTGCCAAGGTTGTGAAGGAAGAGGGTACCGACATTTATGTGGGTGCACCGTCTGTCCATGCAACTGTAGTTACATCTCCTAGAACATCAGCATGTGAGGAGTTATGGGAAAATGACCCTCTACCCTGATGTCCCAGCACCTGATTTATTTTATTTTATTTTTTTATTGTTTTATCCTCACTGGAGGACATTTTTGCATTTATCTTCAGATAGAGCGGGAGGGAGAGAGAGAGAAACATCAATGTGAGAGAGACACATCGAGTGGTTGCCACCCACACGACCCCAACTGGGGCCGGGGACAAAGTGCAACGGAGGTACCTGCCCTTAGCAGGAACCAAACCCAGGCCTTTCTGGTCTGCGGGCCAACGGTCTAACCATTGAGCCAAACCAGCCAGGGCTGATTTATTTTATTTTATTAAATTATTTTATTGTAGTAAAATACATATAACATAAAATTTAGCATTCTAACTTTTTTTTTTTTGGTTAATCCTGACCTGAGGATATTTTTTCCATTGATTTTTAGAGAGTGGAAGGGAGGGAGGGAGAGATAGAGAGAGACACATCAATTGGTTGCCTCCTGCACAACCCCGACCAGGGCCGGGGATCGAACCTGCAACCCAGGTACATGCCCTTGACCAGGAATTGAACCCGAGACCCTTCCGTCCAAGGGCTGATGCTCTAACTGCTGAGGCCAGGGCGTATTTGTCCTTTTGTGCCTGGCTTATCTCACTAAGCATAATGTCCTCATTGTAGCTGTGTGTCAGAATTTCCTTTTTAAGGCCAAATGCTATTCTGTTGTCTGGGTTGGCCACACCCTCTGTATCATTCATCCATTGATGGACACTTGATTTGTTTTCACCTTTTGTTTTTATTTTTATTTTTTAATCCTCACCCGAGGATATTTTTCTATTTATCTTCAGATAGAGTGGGAGGGAGAGATGGGGGAGAAAAAGGGAGAGAGAGAGAAACATCAACGTGAGAGGGACACATCGACTGGTTGCCTCCCACGCGACCCTGACCAGGGCTGGGGATGAACCGCAACCAAGGTATGTGCTCTTGGCCGGAATTGGACCTGTGACTCGTTGGTCTGCAGGCTGATACTCTACCGGCCAGGGCTGTTTTCACCTTTTGGATGCTATGAATCATGCAGTGATCCAGAATATGATTTTTGAACATGGACCCGAATCATAGTTGTATTGAGCAGAAAGAGCTACCTTTTTCTCCAGAATCAAAGCTATAAACTTTATATTGAAAAAAGAATTCAGGAGTTTAAAAAATTAGGAAACAAAATCCTAGGCATGCATCACGGTTAAATGTGCCATGCCATCAACAGGCTTTCTTTCTTCTATTTTTTTAATGTTTTTATTGGTTTTTGAGAGTGAGGAAGGGAGCAGGAGAGAGAGAAACATCGATGTGACAATAATATCGATCAGCTGCCTCTTGTACACCCCTCACTGGGGATCAAGCCCAAAAACCTGGCATGCCCTGACTGGGAATCGAACCAGCGACCCTTTGGTCCATGGGACAATGTTCAGCCAACAGCCACACTAGCCAGTTTCCATTGTGTTGACATTTACTCCCTTATCCAGTTGCATGATGTCATCCTTCAGGTGTGTACACCTGTACAGGTGCCTGCATACCTGTGTGCATTGTCTCTGCCCAGGTGGGTGGTATCTTCCCTGTTTCTCTGATTGGGAATTTGGTTCTCTAGGGCCTGTCTGCTTTATAGCTCTGTCTCCACCTGGCTTAGTTTGAACCCAGAAGTCTGGCTTGGTGCCAGAATTCCTTCCTGTTCCCCTTTATTCTCATTGATGCATATTTATTGATTATCTACTATGTGTCTTATCCTATGCTTGGTGCTGGGAGGGTCAACCAGACACAGCTCCAAATCACAGAGAGCATCTGGCCTGTAGAGATGAACATGTTAGTAAGCAAGATGATGCCAGAAGGTGAAAGGTGCTGTTTTAAGGCAAACTGGAGAGATGCTAGGACTGGCTTGTGTGGGGCTGCTTTCAGTAGTCCAAGGGCGTCAGGGAAGGCTTCCTCCGAGGAAGTGACTTGAGCCAAGGAATAAGTGACAAGAGAGCCAGAGGACAAATCTGTTAGGTGGTGTCACCTGTGCCAAGTGCCAAGGCCTGGGGGCCAGGATGAGCTTAGAGTCTTTGAGGGGTCCTGGGAAGGTCAGGCTGGCTGGCAGGTGAGTGGTAGAAAGTGAGACTGAGGATCAGAAGGGGCCTCTGGACCCGGTGAGAAGTCATTAGTTGTTCTCAACTCTGTCATTGGGGACAGTGGGTGGCCAGGAGTGGCTCCACTGATGTGGATGGCATGTCTCACCTTTTCACTCTCTCATAGGATTGCCTGGATAGATCCTTCAGAGCCCAGGTGTTCACCTGCCCCGCCTGCCGCTACGACCTGGGCCGGAGCTACGCCATGCAGGTGAACCAGCCGCTGCAGGCAGTCCTCAGCCAGCTCTTCCCAGGTTATGGCAATGGACGGTGATCCTCAAGCACTTCGCGCCGGGCGTTTTGTAAAAACGCATCAGAGGCGTCCTTGGCCCCTCTTGTTTTTAGTGGGCTTAACTTAAATATGTAGTTTTCCCTCTACTTCCTAAAAAGCCTTGTCTTCCTGGTTTTGTTTTGTTTTTATCTATAAATTTTCAGGAATTTGTATTATGGCTCAAAGAAAGAAAGAAAGTTAGACTGCTCAGTGTTTTATCTTGGTTTTTAAAAGAATATAAAGCCTGCAATGTATCAGCAAAAAAAAAAAAAAAAAAAAAAAAAAAAATTTTTTTCCTGAAGATGAAATTAGAAATTCCTTAGCCTGAAGGCTACTTATGTTCCCAACATCAAGTTCTCAGAGATTCTTGCAAGAAGGCATTGACTGCCTAGAACAATCTTATCCAGGTGTGTGGGGTTGGCCCCCAAAGCTGAAAGCGAGCACACCTCCTGATAGCATTTTATCGCCAACACCCAGCAGGATGGTGCCTGGTGGTGGCCCTGGGTGTGGTGTGGCCCTGCTGTCATCCATCAGGACGTTGTTGAAAGGGAAAAAGAAAAAAATCCCATTCAGCTCAGTTTAAACTCTGGCCTCAAAGCCATCCGCCACCAGTCGGCTTCCGTGGTTAAGACCCACAAGCAGAGACCTGTGTCCCTTGAGCAGAGTTGAGGCCACACAGAAGCTACCTCCACTGGACTCCTACGTGGGGCTGAGTGTGCAGCCAAACGCTGTCCGATCTGGAACGCCACAGAAGCAGATGCACTAAGCCATGTTCAAGTGCCTTTAGTTCCTTCTTTCTTTCTAAACACAGGGCTCTTTTTTTAGCACTGAATTATTGAAAATGCCAACCAGATTCTCAGATTGGCCAACCAGTTCTTTCCCAAACCGGGTGAGTGTTTGGGGATAGGTTGAGTTTTGTTCTTCCTTTAAATTGAAATTTCAACTCACCAATTGAGTATTACAAGAGGGATTTGTTTTTTAAATAAATACTTTTTTTAAATGAAATTTTTTTGTAGTTACTGTATATGTACCAAGAAATTTATAACTTAGGGTTTTTTTTTGTATTTTTTGGAATTATTTGTTAATTTTTCTACAAACTTTACCAAAGTTTGCAGCTTATACCTCAATAGAACAGGGATATTTTAAATCACATAACTGCAGACAAATGAACAATATTGTTTGAAAGTTTTTTCCCTCTTTATTATTAGGTTGTTAATGTATTAGGAAGAAATGACAAAATCTTGTGTAGGCATTTTCTAAAAAGTTCAATATTCTTTGTCCAGATTTTAGATTCTCAGAATAAATGTCTTTTACAGATGTTGGTTTTGTCTTCTCCTATTTGCTAATCGCTTTGTGGCCCACCGGGCACTTCTGTTCCTATCATTTTATTTGCTCTTCACAAAAATCCCAGGAGACAGACGAGGCAGGTATTATCATCCCCACTTTGCAAATGAGAAAACAGACACAGAAAATCATAGTGATGGACAGTGGTTCTAACTGCTGCTCAGGAGGGGTTTGATTTTGACCTATCTGGGAGTCAGCAAACTATAGCCACGGGGTCAAATCTAGCCTTCCAACTTGGAATGGGGTGGTCACTTCTTCTCACCAAGGTGCTACTGTCCCCATTTACATTTGAGGAAACCTAGGCTGCAGTGGTCCCCACTAGAAGACCAGCCCAAATCATTAGTCAAGAAGTTGAATGACCCTAGAAGGGGGAGTGTCTGCAGGCCTGGGGAAATTTGGGCACACCGGGGGTACAAGGACTGACGACCTGAAATGCTATTTCCAGTGTAAATCAGGCCAAGGATGAGGGAAGGTACTAGTGCTGAATTCTGTAGACGCTTTTATTTACATCAACCTAATAACCTGGCACCTTTTATTGACAGTCAGTTAATGACATGGCAGATCTGATTTAATAAACAAAAAAGTTCTTCCTCTTTGGTCCTTAAAAATGTGTCAAGAGTCCTTGAAAACATACCAAGTGCAAGAAGGCAGTCACAGTGGTCATATATGATTTCATATGAAATCTCCCAATACAGGGATCCATAGAGACGACTTAGTGACGCTGGCGGCTGGGGCAGGGGTAAGGGGGCTGGCTGTTAGCTGAAGGGTACAGGGCTTTTGGGTTGATGAAAATGTTCTAAATCTGGTGATGGTTGTACATATCTATAGATATACTATAGTTTATTGAATGTACACTTCGAATGGGTGAATTGTACAGTATACAAATTATATGTCAAAAATATGTCATGTGTGGATATGAAATAAAAACAGGGAAGATAGCCCAGCTGGTGTGGCTCAGTGGTTGAGCATTGAACCATGCACCAAGAGGTCGCCAGTTTGATTCCCGGTCAGGGCACATGCCGAGGTTGTGGGCCAAATCCCCAGTGGGGGGCATGCAGAAGGTGGCCAATTGATGTTCTCTCTCATCGATGTTTCTGTCTCTCCCTCTCCCTTCCTTTCTCTCTAAAATCAATAAAGGAAAAAAAACAACAAGGAAAGATAGTTAACAAAGAGGAATGGAAGAAAGTCCACATTGTGTCTCTGGGTGGGCCCTACATGGGAATAGAACACACTGAGGTGGGTTCATTGTCAAGATTGTGGAATTTTGGTGAGTTTCTCTCATTTGCAAAGTTAACAATGTCATTGTTAAAAATTAGCAAGCCCTGGCTGGTGTGGCTCATTGGTTAGAGCATCACCCACATACCAAAGGGTCGAGGTTCGATTCCCGGTCAAGGGCATGTTACCTGGGTTGCAGGTTTAATCCCGTGTGGGAGGCAACCAAATCTCTCTCTCTCTCTCTCTCTCTCTCTCTCTCTCTCTCTCTCCCCCACCTCCCTTCCACTTTCTCTAAAAATCAATGGAAAAAATATGAGGTGAGGATTAACAACAACAATAAAGTGAAACCTCAAAAAGTATATTTGTGGAACCACTATGCAGAAATAATCACAATATTAGGCATATTTCTTTCCTGGTAGATTAAAAAGAATTTTTTTAAATGTCTTCATTGAAATGTATTTCATGTTGCCATAAAGTTCACCCATTTAAAGTGTGCAGTTTAGTGGTTTTTAGCATGTTCACAGATTTGTGCAACCATCACCAATATCTAGTTCCAGAAGGTTCTCATCACCCAAAAACAATCCCACCCCAGCCCTACAACCACAAATTCACTCTGTGGATTTGCCTGTTCTGGACATTTCATATGAATGGAATCATGAAATACCTGGGTCTTTTGTGGTCTCATGTTTTCAAGGTTCATCCACATATCAAGGGTCAGAGAGCTTCATTCCTTTTTGTGGCTGAGTAATATTCCACTGTAGATGGACCACATTTTCAATCCATCTGGTTGACTTTTCAAAGTAAAATTTCCTTATTTTCCTTCATTCCAGGTTATAAAATTAATACACAATCTCTTTAGAACATTTGGAAACTGATTACGTGAAGAAAAAGTCAAAATACATAATCCTGCCAACCAGAGGGTTACCATTTTCAAGCTTTCTTTGTACATGTATATGTGTCAGCACTGTAATAGTCAACCTCAGAACAGCTCTCTGATAGTTTTGACTCAGCCATTTTCCAGGTGAGGCACATGTATATTTATATATTTGTTTTATATGTAAATTTAAATAAAATTGGAACAGTGCTGTATGTTCTGCCTTGTGCCCAGTTTTCTATTGATTTCAGTTCATTTATTAAGTAGCCACTTTGTCTAGAACCTTAGTAAACAAGCATGTGTGCCGTGGTCTGGTGTTCGCATATTTGTGTCTGTGTTCATAAATGTGAAACATGCTACACGTGTCTAGTGACATGTGCTTGAAGTTTTGGAATGTTAGAATTCCTCCCCCAACTGTATTTTTTTTAACCCTCACCCGACGATATTTTTCTATTTATCACCAGATAGAGTGGGAGGGAGGGAGAGAGAAGGAGAGAGAGAGAGAGAGAGACATTGATGTGAGAGAGACACATCGACTGGTTGCCTCCCACATGACCCTGACCAGGGCCAGGGATGAACCACAACCAAGGTATGTGCCCTTGACTGGAATCGAACCTGTGACTCTTGGGTCTGCAGGCCGACGCTGTAACTGCTGAACCAAACTGGCCGGGGTGCATGTGTATTGTTTTTAAACATAGGAGGATGTATCTTTCCATCCATCTCTTTTTTATGCATCAGACACCTGGAAGCGCTAGTGGAGTCTGAAAAGTTTGAGATATTTCTCCTGCCCCACACCTTGCCCATTGGAGAAGGTGAAGACCAAGTATGTAAAAATAATCAGGCCCGGCCGGTGTGGCTCAGTGGTTGAGCATTGACCCATGCACCAAGAGGTCGCCGGTTCGAACCGATTCCTGGTCAGGGCACATACCCAGGTTGTAGGCCAAATCCCCAGTGAGGAGCATGCAGGAGGTGGCCAATCGATGTTCTCTCTGATCGATGTTTCTATCTCTCCCTCTCCCTCTGTCTCTAAAATTAATAAAGAAAAAAAAAAAAATCAGGCCTCAGTCTGTTTGAGGGCCAGTATCAGTGCACCTCCTGGTCTTGTTTAGGGAGAGATCATGAGATTTGCACCTGTCTGTCTGCAAAGATATGAAAAAACAAAAAACAGGGCAACTAGGTGTTTTCCCCAAACTAATTTGTCCATTTGAAAATTCTGGGAGTGTGTGCTTCCTACTATGCATATGACACTTAAAAAATGATAGTGATTAGCCCTGGTCGGTTTGGCTCAGCGGTTGGAGCATCGGCCCGTGGACCAGAGAGTCCCAGGTTCAGTTCCTGCTGGAGGCATGTACCTCGGTTGTGGTTTGTCCCCGGCCCCAGATGGGGTCGTGTGGGGGGCAACCGGTCGATGTGTCTCTCTCATGTCGATGTTTCTCTCTTTCCTTTCTGCTCTATCTGAAGATAAATGCAAAAAAAAAAAAAAAAGATAGTGATTATACTTTTTGTGTTGTTAATCCTCACCCAAGGATATTTTTTCATTAACTCTAGATAAGAGTGGAAGGGAGAGAAGAGGAGAGAGAGAGAGAGAGAGAGAGAGAGAGAGAGATACATCAATGTCAGAGAGACACATTGATTGGTTGCCTCCCACAGGACTTCTACCAGGCCAGGGACCAGGGATCGAACCTGCAACCCAGGCATGTGCTCTTGGGAATTGAACCCTCGACCTTTTGATCCAAGGGCTGATGATCCAACTTCTGAGCCAAACTGCCCAGGGCTGATTATACTTTTTTTTTTTTTGCTTCTTTTTGGGAGGGAGGGAGAGAGGGAGAGAGAGAAACACTGATGTGTCACATCGATTGGTTGCCTCCTGCATGATCCCAACTGGGGCCAGGGATTGAACCCGAAACCCAGGTATGTGCCCTTGACCAGGAATTAAACTCAAGGTCCTTGAGCCTCCTTGAGCCTATGCTCTAACCACTGAGCAAGCCAGGGCCTGATTATACTTTTTTTTATTTTTTATCCTCACCCGAGGACATTTTTGCATTTATCTTCAGATAGAGCAGGAGGGAGAGGGGGAGGAAGAGAGAGAGAGAGAGACATCGATGTGAGAGAGACACATTGAGTGGCTGCCACCCACACTACCCCAACCAGGCGTGCTGGGGACAAACTGCAACCGAGGTATGTGCCCTTAGCAGGAACCGAACCCTGGCCTCTTTGGTCCGCGGGCCGACACTCTAACCACTGAACCAAACTGGCCAGGGCCCTGATTATACTTTTTACTAACATTTTCTCATGAAAACTTTCAAACAGAAAAGTTGAAAGAATTGTAGTGAATCTTAAATATACCTACCGTCCAATTCTATAATTGTTAATAGTAAGTTTTTAACATAATAGATGGCATTAAAAAAGTAAGCAAAGTAAGAAAGTTCGACAACCTATTTAGGTGCCCCAATGAAGAAATGAAAATTTCAGAGTCTGAAATTCAAACATTCATTATTGCACTTTTTTTTTTAATCCTCACCTGAGGATATTTTTCTATTTCTCTTCAGATAGAGTGGGAGGGAGAGAGAGAGAGAGAGAGAGAGAGAGAAAGAGAGAGAGAGAGACATATCAAGGGGTTGCCTCCCGCACAACCCAACCAGGGCCAGGACGAAACGCAACCGAGGTACGTGCCCTTGACCGTAATCAAATCCGAGACTCACTGGTCTGCGGGCCTACGCTCTACTGCTGAGCCAAACCGGCCAGGGCTATTGCACTTTTGACACCATTATCAAATTCCATTTCTGTCTTTCCCTCTGGTTATGGAGTTCCTTGGGAACAGTTACTATTTCCTATTTTAAAGTTAAATTTTAACTACATGAGGAATATATGAATATGATCCCAGGAAGATTAAAAATACCCCAGGACAGATCCAAGTCCTCACCAACTACCCCCCCCATGTGTTAACACAGATATGTGCCCTTAGAAGCCACGTGACCTTGGTTTCTGTGCATTTGTTTTCATATATTGGACCCAGAATCCTGGATTCCTCGGCAGCTGCTCTGCAATGTCTGTAGGGGATCATTCCAAGACAGTACATGTAGATCTACCTCCCTTTTCATTGCTACATAGTTAGTATTCCACAGTACCATCTGCCACAAGTTACTTATCTCGCAGGGATGGATATTTAGAACAAAACATGGTAAACAATTGTATACAGTTATTACAGCAAGCATCCTTGAACCTTTTTCAGGTTACCTGACCTCCAGGAATATAGTGTAGATACACTGGAAATGTTACTAGAAAACGTCCGGTCGCCCAATTTATACTGCTCCCTGCGAAATGGAGGCATGCCCACAACACTTTCTGATACGCAATTAATAATGATGATGGTAACAGCAAACGTTGATTAAATGTTCTCTGTGCAAAGCCACAGGTTCAAACCGTTTACGTGCCTTCTCCTGCTTAATTCTGGCAACATTCGCAGGAGAAGGGCAGATAGTGCTGTGCATGTGTGTGTGTGACCAGAGAGAGGGAGAGAGAGGGAGAGAGAGAGAGAGGAGAGAGAGAGAGAGAGAGAGAGAGAGAGAGAGAGAGAGAGAGAGTGTTTGTGTGTGACCATCATATCCATTTCACAGGGAAAAACAGCCCCAGTGAACTTACTCCGCTGGAGGCCACCCACGGCGAGGCGTGGAGCCCAGCTGAGCTTTGCACCTAGGTCAGGTAACACCAAACTCCACGCCTCTCCTAAGTTTTAGGGAACTAGGGGGAAGGCACCTAAGTTTATCTGGAAGGCCTTGCCTCCTTTGCAAAGGTTTGTTGATTGTGATGGAAATGAACTTGGTTAATTTGCGGGGGGGGGGGGGGGGGGGGGGGCGGGGAGCGCCTTTGCTGCTTGACTTTTCATTTCTCCAGTTCTCAATTCTTCAACTTTGCAAAATGTAATGCGTTGGGGCTATGCTTCCTAACTTGGGACTTTTTGAATTGGGGAACTGTGCCCAAATTCCGGCTACGGGTCTCGAACCCCATGGCCAGGCCTCCCTGACCCGGTGCTGATGTTGTGCAGGGTCTCACGTACTCAGCTGCCGCCTGATAACCAGGGCGGGGCGCGAACTGTGATTGGCACTCGCTTCAGCCAGCCCGCGCCTCGGGCTGACCCCGCAAGCCAATACCCGCCTGTTCCTCTGGGATCCCCAAGGCGTCCTTGTCAATCCGAGGCCCAGCCGCCGTCCAGTTGGTCGCGACCGCCTTGACTGGCGTGCATCGCCTCCAATGAGAATGAAGCCGGTCAGCGGCACGTGGGTAGGCGCCGGCGTGTCCCCGCCTACGGTCCAGTAGGGAGGCGAATCCGGCGCCTGCGCCCGCCCAATCGAGGCTCGCGGGAGGCGGTCCGTGAGGTGTTGATCGGCCCGGCAGAGGGGAGGGGCGGAGCTGTCAGCGGCAGCCAATGGGCGCGCGGGCGTGGGCTCGGGGGCCAATGGCAGCCGGGGCGGGGCTGGCCCGCGTCCTCATAAGCCCCGCCCGGGGCGCTCGCGGAGGGCTCGGCCGCCAGCGACCGAGCGGGGCCCGGCCCGAGCGGGACCTGGGGGTGCGACGCCGAGGGCGGGGGAGCGCGCGCCGCTGCTCCGGATCGGGCCGCGCGCGCCGCCTCAGGTGAGCCCGCGGGAAGGGGCCGCTGCATCCGAGCGCCGGCCTCGCCGCTGCCGCACCCGCGCCACGCCGGGGGCTGTGGGCGGGCGGGCGCCCGGGATTCGAGGCCCAGGCCTCGGGTGAGGCCTGCTCTGGCCGCGGTCGCCGCGCTTTGTCCCGGCCTGCGAGGAGGTTGGGGGCGTTAACCGCCCGGCCCGGGGCGCCCGCTGGGCCTCGGGCGGGGGCGGTGCGGCTGGACAATGGCGGGGCCAGGGGCGGGAGGCAGGGGAGCACTGCTTGGGCTGGGGGCGCGCGGGGGCTGGGCCGGGGCGTCCCCGCCGGCCCCGCACAAAAGATGACAGCGTGGGTGGCCCGGCCCGGCCGGCCCTGTTCGGCTGGGCCCTTCTATTATTAACAATTCTAATAATTAAAAAAAATTATTATAATAAAGAGAGCCCAGGCCCTGGGTGGAACCCTCCTGTATTTCCGGCCCTTTGGGCACCGGTGGGGTTAACGGGGCGCTTCCCAGGGGCGCTCCCCGAAATATCTATCATTGCATCCCACTCCCCTCTCCGAGTCAACCCGCAGTGCCATCGCGGCTTCCAAACTTGCCTCCCATCTCCGTTAGCTACCCCCTCCCTAAAATAAGCATGCAATCTGGATTTTTTATTTAAAAAAGTGTATCCATTTGCTATGCACATCACAGATTACAGACGCGTCTCCCCAGTCCCTCCCCCCTCTCAGCTCCATCGCCATCTCGAAGTCCCCCTTCTCTAGCAGTAAATTGTGGAGTCGCTCCCGCACCCACCCCCTGTTGCTGTCCTAGCCACCCCCGTGGGAGCTGGGGGCGGATTCATTCTGAAAAAGACCTGTCCTGGGATGTGCAAGGGTCCAGGTCCGCGCCGGGTGGACGCTATGGCACCAGGGGAATTGGGGTGCAGGTCCACCTGGGCAAGGTGGAAGGTTTTACAGGGTTTTTTTCCCCCTGGGTGCGGGGTAGATGTGGACTGCGCTTTGGTGTGTCCCGTCTGTTTTTTCCGGGGAGGATCCTTTTGTTTTAATAATTCAGGTGCACCTGGGGAACTGTTTGCTGAGTTCTGTCCAAGATCCTGTTATATGTAAAAAGTGTCTTTTTCCATGTGTTTCTGTCAGTGGCATTTATTCAGCAAGCTCCTTTGGGTCCCACTGGTTGCTGGCACTATCTTAAGGTCTGAGGATGCCTGCACCATCCCTCTGCCTCAACAGCCATTTATCTAGCTGCCCCCAGGTTGGAGAAAGCCCCTAAAACAGACTCATTAGATGGCTCCTGTGGGCTTTTATCCCTGTGGAGGTGCAAGAGCTAATGACTCCCCCTAATTCTCAAATAATAGCTTTCTTAGGGGGCATGGGGAGGGTTTGTCAATTCACTGATCAGCCTTTTCTTGCCACCCTTGCAAAAGCAGTGAGCAGCCTCTCTCGTCTTTGCAGTTTGTTTTTTGGAACCTGAAGGACAGAGTGTCATGGAGTCAACTTGTGATTAACTGAGTCCAGGGTTTCTGAAACTCACTGGCCCTCTTTCTGTGCTTCTGATTGGATGCTTGGCAGATTTTGCTGCTCTGGGTGCAGGGGACACCGTGAGGGTCAGACCACCTTCCTCTGGGGGAGGTCACTTCGGAGGGTGGGGGACTAGAGAGTGGTTATACAAATGCTCCCAAGTTTTGCATGGGGTGTGCAAGTGGTTACTGTGTCAGTTGCCTCATGTGCTTGTGTGTAGTTGTTGAGCCTTGAAATGTATACAGATGTTATTTAGTAACATTTGACTTTCTTGCATTTTCTAATCTTTGCCTCTTTGAAGAGTGCGCACTTAAGGAGCCCTTAAATGTTAGAGTTTAAAGTTATTGCTGATGGGTTGTTCAGGACCCCACCTAGCCTTTGTTCTACTTTTCTGTTTCCTAGAAAAGACACTTCCTCAGTCCCTGTGCCATCCTGCAGAAGCCCCCTGGGGCAGTCAGGGGCCCTCTGTGGTGTCCATCCCTCCCCACCCCCTCCGCCAGGCTGCTCTGCCTATACTTGATTCCACATCTCTCCGCCTCTTCTGCTGGTTTCTTGTGCTCCACCCCTTTCCCCTGGCTGGCTCATCGGAGCTTCTGCCCTAGAGAGCCCATCTGTTCCTTGGTTCCATCTGATACCTGTGAGGATGGGCACTGGGGACGTTTAAGTGCTGAGGCAAGTTCTGGGGAGTCCCAGACTTTAAGGGTGCTTTGCATCTAGTGAGGGAAAGAGAAGGGGGTGGTCACAGCTATGATTGTGGTGTGGAACCCACTGCCCTTCAGGCCGGCTCATGGAGCAGGCAGGATGAGGTGATGGGTGCTGAGGAGTGGAGGAGGGGACCAAGGTATGGGCAAATGAGCATTTCCGATTGGCTTGCTTCCCGGGAACTGTATTCACGGCCTTGGTGTGAGGTTCAGAGCTGTGACCTTGGACTAGTCACTTGCTCAAGAACAAAATGGGGTGTTCACTAAACCTTCCCAAGTGTGGTTGGGGTATGGAGAGCAAATGAACTGTGGGCAGATGGCAGGACTGAGAGGGCTCCATACACCTGCTGGGTCTCTACCACACCTCACTGGGGTTCCTGGCTCTGCCCCTCTGAGGCCACAGCTCTTACCTGCCCTGCCACTGGGTGCCTCTGCTTCTGGCTGAGGATGCCAGACAGAAGAGGACAGGGGCTGAACCTGGACTCTATTCTGACCTGCTATTCTTGGCAGTGTCCTTGGCTTCCTGTCCTCTTCATTCCCCACATTGGCTTCTGAGTCTGAGGACCTGAGTTCAAATCCCTCCTCTGGGGCAGGTCACTTCATGTCTCTGGGCCTCGCTTTCCGCTTTTGTAAAATGGGTATAATGAAAACCTAGCCCCAGTAATTGTGAGGATCAAAGGGGATGAAAGGCTCTGAAGTGCTTTGCATGGCGCCAGGGAGCTGTGAACCCCGAGCTGATTAATTACCAGTGGGGTGCTGTCTGATTCGGCCTGGGTCTCCCCATCTGCCTTGTCCACATGGACTGGATTGTTTTCTGTGGGGGCTGTCCTGGGCACTGTGGGATGTTGAGCATCCTTGGCCTCAGCTCACTTGATGTCAGTAGCACTCCCCCCATCCCCAGTTCTGTCAACTGCATTGTCCCAGACATTACCCAGTGTCCATTGAAGGGTAGGTACAGTCACCCACAGGTGAGACCCTCTCACTTAACCTTTAACACTGAAGCAGCCTGATATTTGGCCATGTCCCCAATGTACCTCAAGTTCTAGTTCCCTTTGTCCCTTTCCTCCCTTCCAGTCTTTAATAGGGAGGGACTTGTATTTGCAAATTGTGTCCAGCCCATACTCCTAGGCCTGGCTGTCCAGGTTCTTCCCAACTGTCACTCTAACTTTCCCCCACCCTTCCCAGCCAGCAGCTTCCACTCCCCCATCCCCCAGGAGAGAAGCTAGCAGACACACCTGTGCCACCTGAGCCCTTGCCACCTGTCCCTGACCCTGTCCATGGAGTGGGGGTTTTCCCAATTGTTCTTGGTTCTGGGAATCCACAGGTCCCCTACCCAGGCTTCTACACCCTCCTGGTCACCATACCTCTTCCTGTCAATTTGCTTAACAGTTGTTCTGGACTTTAAGGTAATTCACTTTAATCTCTTTTTTTTTTTTTATCCTCACCCGAGGACATTTTTGCATTTATCTTCAGACAGAGTGGGAGGGAGAGAGGGAAGAAGAGAGAGAGAAAAACATTGATGTGCGAGACACATTGAGTGGTTGCCACCCACACGACCCTAACCGGGTCCAGGGACGAACTGCAATTGAGGTACGTGCCTTTAGCTGAAACCGAACCTGGGACTGTCCAGTCCGCAGACTGACGCTCTAACCACTGAGCCAAACTGGCCAGGGCGCACTTCTTTAATCTTTGCCTCTTCCTGAACAATTTTGTCTGTGGAGTCGTTGGACTGTTAATGTACTAGTTGCAGATTAATTGCAGATACTTTTACATGATTAATTTTTTTTTTTTTATCCTCACCGGAGGACATTATTGCATTTATCTTCAGATAGAGCGGGAGGGAGAGAGGGGGGAAGAGAAAGAGAGAAACATTGATGTGAGAGAGACACATCGACTGGTTGCCATCCACACAACACCAGCTGGGGCTGGGGACAAACCACAACCGAGGTACGTGCCCTTAGCAGGAACCGAACCGGGACTCTCTGGTCCGCAGGCCAACGCGCTAACTGATGAGCCAAACCGGCCAGGACACTTTTACACAATTAAATGAATTTAACTATGATAGTTTTAAAAAAGTTTGTATTACTTCCATTACTAAGGCCTGAGTGGATCAGTTTGTGTGGTTTGGTTGCTGGATGAATTAATTGGTTTTTGGGTTTACTCCCTGCTTTGACTTGGCTGGTGCTGGGAGCATCTTGATGGTTAGATAAGGTGTCCTGACTGTCTTTTCTTCACTCCTACTTGCTCAAAGAGCTTTAAAACCTTTAAAAATGGCCATCCTCTGCTCAGAACCCTCCAGTGGCTTCCTATTGTCCTTGGAAAAAATTCCAGATACCTTTCCATGGCCTCCCTGCTTTGTCCTCTGTGGTGCTCTTCTCTCTCACTGTCGTGTCACTCTCCCCTCCTGTGCCTGCACCCCTTCAGTCTAACCAGCTTCCCTGCCTACTATTCTTCTCTGCCTTGGGGCCTTTTCACTTGCTGTTCCCTCTGCCAGAATGCTGTTCCCTCACATCTCTACCCAGCTGGCTTCTTGTCTTTCAGATCTTGGCTCAGAGAGGCCATTCCCTGACCACTCTGCCTAAATTCACCCTTCTAACCACCCTCGCTCCCATCCTGCCTTTTCTTCTTTGCACTGGCTACTACCAGAAGTGCATATTAATCTGTTTATGAATTTGCTGTCTGTCTCATTCACGAGGGGAAGTTTTTTCTGTAAAGGGTCAGAGAGTAACTATTTTCATCTATGCAGGCAAGACAACTTCTATTCCAACGATTCCACTCTGCCATTGTAGCACAGAAGTACAGAGATGAGTGGGTGTGCCTGTGTTCCAATGAGACTTTACTTATGGACACAGAAATGTGAATTTCACGCACTTCTCACATGTCATGAACAATTTTTCTTCTTTTGACCCCCCCCCCCACCCCAACCATTAAAAACAGGCTGTACAAAAACAGGTGGCAGGCTGGGTTTGCCCCACAGAATGATGTCTGTCTTGGTTGCTGCATGTCTTCCCAGCACCTAGAGCAGTTCCTGGCACACAGTAGATGTTCAGTAAACATCCATGTGTTAAATGAATGAATTTCCATCTTTCTTACATCAAAATATTTAGAGTCATAGACTATACTTTAAAAACTGGGTTGTGGGTTGTTTCAAGGGGAATTACAAGTGCAGGGGATGTAAAAAAATGTTATGATTCCATCCACCCAAAAAACCTCATAGTAAGGGAGAAAAAGAAGAGTCAATGTAAATGGGCAAATACTTTGCTGTTTGTGAAGCCCGACTTTTTCATTCTGCTTCACTCCACCCCTTTTGCATTGTACCCCATCAGAAGGTTGGTAAGGAGTGTACCTGGCCTTAAAGAGTTTGTTTTGGCCTGACAGAAGCTGAGGGTTTAAAAGGAAGACACTGTTTCCCAATCATTTGGTTTTGTAAGCATCCGACCCATCTGCTTTACCAATACCGGTGCCCCCGTTGGAGAGGGTGAACGTAGTCCTGGGGAGTGCTTTTTTTTTGCATGGGAACACTCATGAATGGGTGGCTTTTGTGGGTGCGACATTTGAGCTTTGTGGGGTGAGTGGACGATGAGATGGCCACAGGACGGCTGTGTTGGGTGTGAGGTGATGGCGCCACCTGTACTTCCTTGGCCTCACTCTACCTCAGCTTTTGGGAGCGAAGACTGGCTGACGAGTGATTTCTGGGTCAAGCAGATCTTTAGCGTCTCAGATTTGGTACCGTCCTGGGAACGTTCTGACTTGTCAAGGAAGCACACCATTAATTTACGGTCATGTTTTCTTTAGTTGATTGAAATAAACAACCTGGAAAGGATTACTCAGAACTTGTTGGCTTAACAAAGTTGCCTGTCCTTTTTTTTTTTGCTTGTTTCAATCTTCCTCTGCCTATCCATCTATCCTTTCCCTCCCCTCTTTTCTTGTCCCACCTCAGTGGTTCCAGTGGACACAAGGGGGTTGATGAAAAGTTTACATGAAGCTGTCTTTGCCTCATGGTTGGGCTGTGCCTTTTGGGTTGTGACTCTCCAGGGTAGAGGCCTTGAGTGTGTTTGTTCAGTGGACAAAGAATAACAATCAGAGCGCCAGCCACTGAGGGCTGCAGTGCCAAAATGGGTCTCCAAGCACAGAACAGAACAGTAACCAATGTAGGATTTGGCTCCGTTGGCCGGCACCAGTGATCACATTTAGGGCTCTGAGACAAGCCTGTACAACAAACTGTGAAGGGGTAGGCGCTAAGCATTTGTCCCCAGCACCCACTTCCCTTCTGTGTTTGCATTTGGATCCAACAGATGACACCTTCTGGGCAGGTAGGGGTGGAGGTGGGCCTGCCTTCATGGTTTCATGGCTGCTGCCTCCCATCTCAAGGGAGAGAATGTGGAGAGAGATGATGCATGTAAAATGAGCTGGCAGTGGATCCGGAACTGCTTTGTGCACAAGAAGCAAGAGGATGGAGCAGGAGGACTCCTTAGTGCAAGAGCCATCCTGAGCCATCCTGAAGCCTCCAGCAGGTGCAGTGACAGCCTGACAACAGGGGCGTGCCAAGGATCCCCACACAAGTGGGGTGGAACTGGGCTGTATGCTCAGCCGGAACTCAGGACCCCAGCATGCTCAGCACACTGTCTCCACTTGGACAGCTGTAGATCTGCTAGTTGGGTACCCCGAGTGAGTGTGGGGGACGGCTCACCTTGGCTCCACAGGATGCATGGGGCATCACAGCCAGGCAGCTGGACTGGGAGATTCCATCATATTGTTGCTGGCTCCTTCAAATACCCACTGTTCCCCCATTCTCTCTCTCTCTTTTTTTAATCCTCACCCGAGGATATTTTTCCATTTATCATCAGACAGAGTGGGAGGGAAGGAGAGGGAGGGAGAGTAAGAGAGAGAGAGAGAAACATTGATATGAGAGGGACACATCGACTGGCTGCCTCCCACACGACCCAACCAGGGCTGGGGACGAATTGCAACCGAGGTACGTGCCCTTAACTGGAATCGAACCCGCGACTCATTGGTCCGAGGGCCGACGCTCTAACCACTGAGCAAAACCAGCCAGGGCCCCCATTCTCTTTTTAAAAATCCCATCTGGCCCTGGCTGGTTTAGCTAAGTGGTTAGAGCATCAGCCTGCAGACCAGAGAGTCCTGGGTTCGGTTCCCGCTAAGGGCACGTACTTCAGTTGCAGTTTGTCCCCCGCCCCAGCTGGAGTCATGTGGGTGGCAACCGGTCGATGTGTCTCTCTCACATCGATGTTTCTCTCTCTCTCTCCCTCCCTCTCTCCCTCCTGCTCTATCTGAAGATAAATGCAAAAATGTCCTCGGGTGAGGATAAAAAAATCCCATCTGTCAGAAAGGGTCAAGCCTAAGCAGAGTGGGCTTCCTATCTTGGGTCAGTAGCTGCGTGGATTTGATTATCTTGGTCACGAATTGAGAGAGAATTGCTCCATCTCTAGCTGGCATGTGAGTAAAGCCTCTGAGATTTAAACTCTTGATTTATTGCTTTATTCCATCCCCCCCACCTCCCCAGGGAAGAGTAGGGAGTCAGGAGACAAAGCTATTTCTCTGACACCTTTGTGGAAGAGAAGGCATCTCGTTTCACTACCTTCCTGGGCTACAGCAGGTAGAAGCCACAGAATGGTCTTGGCCACTGTAGCCTTTTCTTGCTCTTCTTGTTCTTCCTGAGCCAAAGGCAGAGCAGAGCTTTGATCTAACCTAAAGGCTGATGAGCAGTGTCGTTCGTGAAGGAACTGGCTCCTCTGCATGTTCAGTGTTCTCACTAGGCCCCTGGAAGGAAGGACAGTTGGTTGGATGGATGGATGGATGGATGGATAGATAGAGTTCATTAGTCACTAACAGAGCTACAGCAAGTGGGTGTGGTCAGGTTCAGGCTGACTATTGTAGGGACCTCAGGCAGAATGGCCTTGGTGGCGTGTCACGCAGCCTCTGCAAACTCCCAAACCTTGTCATCCTCTAACCTCAAGGCGAAGATTTACAATGGAGAATGGGAGAAGGCCTCTTATGCATGGTCCTGGGGATCAGCTGGGCCGGGCTTTGCAGTGGACACACAGCCATTGGACATGTCCCCGAAGCCCTGGGTCTGGCTGAGGGTGTCTACCGTTATCTAGTTGAGTGTGACAGTTGTTGAACCTATGTGCGTGTGGCCAGGTGCTTCTGATGGCCAGAGGAACAGTGTCCTGTCCACAGGGTCATGGGGCCATGGATGGAGCAGGGCTGGGGAGAGCAGAGGGAATGGTGGGGGCTGGAGGGGAGGTTGTGTAGAATTGCGAAGATAGATGGAAACCAAGCCCAGGGCTGGGCAGCGCTGTGGCTCAGGTGACCAGGGAGGCAACTAAATATTCTCCATTTGAGCTAAGTCTTGTTATCATGGGTGATGGTGAGCTGGTGGGCAGAGGAAGAGGGACATTTGGAGGGCACACTGGGGGCTGTGACCCGGGATAGTATGGAAGAGCATAGTGGAGGCAGGGAAGCTGGGGGAGGCCCGTTTGTCTCTCAGGTGTCTCTGGGGCCCCCCAGTGCCAGGCTCTGAGTGGTTAAGGTGAGCAGAGGGTGACAGATCTGCCCTCAAGGAGCTTAAAGTCTGGTTGATGAGGCAGGACCAAAGTCATTCCAGTCACCGGGGAAAGCCGTGTGACAGCTGCCCAATGAGTGGCTCTGGTGTGCCGACCAGACCCCTAATTTTCTAGGACAACAGCCCCTCTTAAAATGCTTCTGCCCTGTCTTTTTAAAAAATACATATTTTTGCCCTGCCTGGTTTGGCTCAGTGGTTAGAGCGTTGGCCCACGGACCAATGAGTCGCGAGTTTGATTCCGGTCAAGGGCACGTACCTCAGTTGCCGTTCGTCCCCAGCCCTGGTCGGGGTCATGCGGGAGGCAGCCAATCAACATGTCTCTCTCACATCGATGTTTCTCTCTCTCTCCCTGCCTCCTACTCTATCTGAAAATAAATAGAAAAATATCCTCAGGTGAGGATTAAAAAATATATATATATTTTTTATTGAGATGTTCACATACCATGAAATGTACCCTTTTAAAGTGGACAATTCAGTGGTTTTTAGGACATTTACAGAGTTGTGCTACCATTACCACCATCTAATTCCAGAACATTTTCTTTTTTTTTTCCCCCCTTTATTGATTTTAGAGAGAGACGAAGGGAGAGAGAGAAAGAAATAGAAACATCGATGAGAAAGAACATCGATCAGCCACCTCCTGCATGCCCCCCACTGGGGATCGGGCCCACAACCTGGGCATGTGCCCTGACCAGGAATCCAACTTGCGACCTTTTGGTGCATGGGTCGATGCTCAACCACTGAGCCACACTGGCTGGGCTAATTCCAGAACATTTTCATCATTCCAAAAGGAAACCCCATACCTATTAAACTATCACTCCCCACCTCCCTCCCCCAGCCCCTGGCAACCACTAACCCATTTTCTGTCTCTGAATTTGCCTGTTCTGGACATTTCACATAAATGGAATCACATACTGTGTGGTCTTTTGTGTCTGGCTCCTTTCACTGTTTTCAAGGTTCATCCACATTGTAGCAGTGTCAGTGCTTCACTCCTTAGAGCCGCATAGCATTACAGTGTTTGGATGGACATACTGTGTTGATCCACTGTCCGTTGATGGACATTTGTGTAGTTTCTCCTTTTTTCTGCTCATTCTTTTTCCCTAACTGTCTCAGAGTTCTAAAATTTCAGGGCTGGGGTGTGCAGACTGCTCACCCAGCTGACCCCCTGGGTAGAGGCAGCACGGGAAGCCTTTGTGGGGCTGTGTCTTGGGGACTGAGGCAGGGAGGGGTCAGCAGAAGGAGGTAAGAAGAAGGGAGGCCTGGCCAGTGGTGCATGGGTTATAGGTTTGGGGTTGGGCTTCCAGGAGGAAGGAAGCCTGCCATGTCAGGTGCGATGCCCAGCTCACCTGCAGGAGGCCCCCAGGCTGTTCTTTGCACACATAGGTCATGAACTCCAGTAGTCAGTGGTGAGTCCTCACCTCTCTGACTTTCTCTTCCTCCAGCCCAAGCTGGGCAGGGTCTACCCAGGGTAGACTGTGTCTGGGCCACTGGTGGGTCCCCTGAAGGACCTCTTAGTGTAGCTACTAGGCCTGTGTGCCTGCTCCATGGAGGAGAGTGGCTCCAGCCCTGTCACTCTGGATTGTCTGTTGTGTCCAGTATGTTCTCCTGGTAGGCAGCACTGGGGCCTCCCTGTCCCAGAGTTCACCATGGTCAGGATCAGAAAGGGGTGGTTCCTGCCTGCCCTGGTGCTAGTGTCACCCCTGTTGGCCTGATTGGCCATGTGCAATCTGAGCCCTGAGCTGGCCTCCCCAAGAGCTCCATGTGGAGAAGACCCTCCTTTCTGAATCCCCCAACCCCCTCTGCGTGTCTGGCCAGCAGGTTTGAAAGTGAGCTGCCTCCCCGGGCCATTTCCCTTTCCTGGTCTGCCTGGTGTTGGCCCTGACAGGATTGTGAGTATTCTCTTAGAAGGCAGCAGCTGCCAAGTTCTAAGCATCCCCGTGGCCTCCACAGAGCCCCTCTGAGCAGTCCTGCGGGTAGACTGTGGCTCCTGCCCTGGCATGCCCCCTCCCTGGATAATCAGGTACCCCCTTCCCTCCAAGGCTTGTGCTGTCACCGTACTGGGTGATTTGGCCCACCTGCTTTGCTGGTGTGTTCCCTGTGGGGAAGAGGTATGTGTGTATGTGACTCTCAGTCACCTGGCAGAGGATACAGGTGACCTGGGTGTCACCTGTGCGAGGGAGTTGCTCACAGCACTGGGAAGATGCCATGGGGGGTGCACTTGAACACTAAGTGTCAAATGTCAAAGTTGGCCCTGCCTCATGCCGTATACAACACTAACTCCAGATGACCAACGATCTAAATGCGAAGGTTGAGCCAATAAAGCCCTCAGGAGAAAACACAGGCACAAGCATAAACTGATGTCTGAGGCAGTACTGCCCCTAACACACAAGGCAACCCCATGCATAATTTAAAATCTTCTGGTAGCCATGTGAAAAAGTAAAAAGAAACAGGTGAAATTCATTTGTATACTGTATTTTATTGAACCCAAATATCCAAAACATTATCGTTTCAACATGTAATCAGTATTTCATACTTGACCTCCTGGTGTATTTCCCATTCTGATATCCTGTGTATTTCACACTTGACATCCTGGTGTATTTCACATGCAGTGCTGCTGTGCTGGGTGGGCCTCCACAGGCTGGTCTTTGGGAAGACTTTTGTCTCTGGATGAGCTGAGTGCTGTGATGGGGTTAGGGATGCTGTAAATGGGGGTGCCTGGCATTTAGTTGCGGCTGGCTCCTTTCCAGTCCATCAGAGTTTCAGGATCTGTTAGCCGCTAGCTTGGGAGACCAGACAGACCCAACACAAACCAGCTACAGCCATGTGAGGGGTGAGTGAGTAGGGTGAGACCCACCAGGGTGGAGTGTAGCTGAGGGAGACCCCTTTGGGGGGCCAGGGAGACCCTAAGGCTTTCATGGAAGTGGTGGGAATGAAGCCAGTTGGAGGAGGAGACTGTGGGTCTGCCTGTATAACACAGCTGACCATGGGCAGGGCAGGGACTAACCCCTAAAGGGTCTGTGTTTGGGGGTGCTGTGGGGAAGTGGGAACAAGCTGAAAGCCCTGCTCTTGAGATTGGCCCAGCCAGCCAGCCAGCCTGTAGCACCGGTACTCACTCCTGGATGCTAGGCTCGATGGCCAGCCCCCAAAGGGTTGAGCAGCCATGGCTGTGGCCCATTCCTTCCCATGGACCCTTGCACTTAGCCTCTCATCTTTGATGGGAGCTTGAAACTGTCAAGTGAGGGCTGAGGGTCCTGAAGGCTGGGCCCATGGCAGCGCATTTGTGGTATGGATGCTGGCCATGTTGGGAGCTCTGAACTTGGGACTCAGGATGTTTCCATGGAGGAAATTGGAGGAACTTGGAATGCTGCTTTAGCCATAGGAAAGCCCAGGAGAGAGACTTGTGTACAGCATAGTTTGGAAATAACATCCTACAGCAGCAGACCGAGTAGGATTGGCAGCTAGAGGCTGGTACTCACACACTGGGCCTACCTGGATTCAGATGCTGCCTCTGCTGACTTTGTGTCCTTATCCCAAAAGGGGGCGATGATGAGGTTTCTGCTTCAAGTATGTGTGAGGGTACATGAGTTGCTATGTGAAAATCCCTTTGTGAAGTAGTCCCCATCCTAGGAGCAATTCTGCGCCCAGGGGACACTGGATATTGTCTGGGGACATCTGTGGTTGTCACAGTGGGGGGTGCATTGAGTGGGTGGGTGTCAGGGATGGCCCCCCACAGAGAATGTCCTGATTTTGAGCACACCTGGCCCAGAGATAGGCTTCAGTAGATTACAATAATGATTTTCCTCTGGGCTTCTGTTCTTCCCGTGACTGTGAATCAAGGTGTTGCAATAGAAGCTTCTGAAATCACTTTCCATTCCTGAACAGCCCCTGGTTTTTGGTGCTGCTGTTCCATATTTGTGCTGGGAAGGAAGTTAAGGAACAATTGAGGTTATTAGAAACCACTTTGAAAGTAAGTTGGTTTTTCTTCTTCTGGAACGTCTTTATTTTAATGGGGCAGGTAGAAGGGTTTGACAGGGTTTTATGGACCCGGAAACTAGGTGGTGTTCCTGGGGGAGGCTGGAGTGGAGGCAGCCAGGCTAGAACTCAGAGTCCTGCAGCCTTTTCCTAATGCCTCTTCAGGTTTTTTCCTCCAGTGAACTTGGGTTTGACATTGAGCCACCAGCCCAGAGCTCTGTGGTCCTGGGGTGAGCGGTGCCTCAAGCCCATGTGAGGGCTGGGGTGGGACTGGATTTGCAGACTGACTCCTGGCAGTGAGAGGATTGGTTTGGGTTTCGTGTTCTTCAGCTGTCTCTGCTTGGGCTCAGGTATCCTGGGTGCAGCCACCATGAGACCAGATACCTGGAGATGCTGCCTCAGTGTTCTAGCCCCTGCTCCTTGAAGCCCCAATTAAGGTCTTCATTAATTTGGCCTTTAGTCAAAAGAAATCCTGAAAATGTTGTGATTGGCCAAGTCACAGTGGCTGTTCTAACGAGACGCCTAGAGGGATCTTCATTATAAAAATAACTTATCTTTCACAGTACAAAAATCAGCAGTTACAGCAAGGCAAAACCAAAACAATACAGGCTACCAATAGTCCCTGGTAAGCTTCTGAGGTGTGTGTTCAGTCAATATGGAATTTGTGCAGACCTCTCTGTGTGCTCCTGGGGTCCAGCGATTGGTTTAGGGGTGTCAGGATATTTTCCTTGCTCTGAGAGGCTCATGATGTAATGGAGGAGGCAAGGACCCCCATGTAGGGCCAGTAATGTGGCCCTGTGACCAACAGGCAGAGGGTCTTGTTACTCACGTAGGGTGAGCACCTGGGAGGGCGGGGACCTCAGCATGGTCAGGATCCGTCAAGGGCAAGGGAGCAGGTGTTGCTCAGTGACCCTGACCCCCTAAGCACTGTGCAGGTGAGAGATGAGTGTGCGTGCATGAGACTGGAGGGCTGGGCCTGATTGAGCCCCACGCTCCCCTTCTTCTGCCTGTAGCATCAGCTGAGAACGTTCTTCCCCAGGTCAGTGGTTTGGTGCTGAGCCTGGACTGGGCTCTGGGGTGAACTTGGGTTGGGGCTGAG
The DNA here is from genome assembly GCA_030848825.1 of Tadarida brasiliensis. Lineage (NCBI taxonomy): Eukaryota > Metazoa > Chordata > Mammalia > Chiroptera > Molossidae > Tadarida > Tadarida brasiliensis. The sequence goes on from CM061259.1 coordinate 48,052,648, forward strand.
GAAGCCTGGCAAGAGTGGTATCTCAGGAAACTGCCAGAACTCTTAGTTCTTTGCCTTGGAGCAGCCCTGCAGTGACTTGACTGGCTTAGAGAGAGCGTATTGAACTCTGATTGGTCCCCAGAATGCTGACATTGCACCCTGAGGTGTGGGTGAGGCTGATGGGGAAGCAGTAAGGGCTGTGGGATTTGTTAAAGTCTTCCCTGGAAAGGCGGACTGCTCTGGGGTCCCATAGCACCCCCTAGGTATGGGAGCCCCTAGTAGTCCAGGCGCTCAGCAAGACCAGGGGAATTTGGCGGTGGGGGGGGGGGGGGACCAGCATCTCTGTGGCCTCCCAAGGGGCCTCAAACTGAGGCAGCGCTCGGTTTGAAATTTGGAGCCAGAGCTCACAATGGGACCTGAGCTTCCAAACCCTGTCACTGTCACTGACTTGGGGCGAACAACACAGGCTCTTTGGGCCTTGGCGTCCTCACGTACTTTCCTTGCCAGATGATGGCGAGCAGTAAACAAGGTGATGTGTGTTCATAAGTGCCCAGCATGGGTGCTGTCACCCCTGCTGCCAAGTAGAAACTTCAGTGGCATTCTTACAGCCGGCCCAACTATGCAGAAGACAAAGGTATACTACACCCCCAGTGGCTTGGGAGTCTATTGTTAGATGTCTCCATGTTTATTGTGCCAGGCTAGGTGCCAAGTAGCCAGCAAAGAACATTGGCCCCTATGTGGTGAAGACAAGAGAGAGATTTGATTGCAGAACTTGAGCAGTGATGCTTCTTTAACTGCATGGACAGTGAAGCCCTCTCCCAGGTAACATTTAGGCAGAGATCCGAATGACTTGAAGGTGCTAGCCATGAGAAGATCTGGGACAAGGAGCGCCAGGGAAGAGCAAACAGCACATGCAAAGGTCCTGAGGTGGAAATGAACTTGGCATGTTTGAGGAAGAGAAGGAGGCTGATGTGGTTGAAGTATGATGAACTAGCAGGAGAGAGCAGTAGGCCCTTAGGTTCACAGAGGCTAGACTGAGTGGACTCTGCTCTTAGGCTGCAGTGAGGCAGGAGGGAATCCTTGGGAGGTGGCGATGATGTTTTAAAAGACCCCTGTGGTGTTTGTCAGGAGTAAAAGTAGGGAGGGAACTCTAGCCATCATCGAGGTGAGTTATGACCCCATGACCATGGCTCAGAAGAAGGTGGTCTGGGCCGAGGATGTGGGGTCTGGATTTGGGGTGGATTTTGGAGGCAGCAGACCTGCTAGGCCTCATGAGTAGATTGGATGTGAGGGAAAGAGGAATCAATTCTGACTCCCTGGTTCTGGAATAATCCCTGGTTTCACCACTTCATCCCCAGCCATATGACCTTGAGCAAGTCACTTTAATCTCTGTGGGCCTCACTTCTTATCTGTGATAAGGTGACATAGGCTATTACCTGAGAGAGTTGTTATTGGTAGAAGTGAATTACAGTTCTCCATGAGTGGTCATGTTGCAGTGTGGACGCCCAGTCCTATGTAGAAAGTGCTGGGAGAGTGCTGGTTCTAGCTTCTCCAAGGATGGCCAGGGAAGATTAGGCCTTATTACTTCGTCCTGTTGGTTGTTTCAGCCAGTATTCCTTTCCTCTATTGTTCTTCCTTTTTAATCTTCTCATTTAGAAATATTCAAGACCTTGGTGTTAGAGCGGATCATTTCTACCTGGAAATAGGGACTTTGAAAGGGAGACACCTTGTGCAGAACATAATAATTTGCACAGATTCCCTGACCATAAGCAGTTCAGGTTTGCACACTTGAATGAGGGCTTGGGAGTGGATTGGTCCTGGCAGAATGTGTCATCTTAGTCTGAAGGAGAAATGGTGGTTATATTCTGTGCAGAAGCCGGGGACCCTGACACCTGGCAGAGATCATTTTAGAGGTTGTTGTGTGTGTCAGGCACATCTCAAATGCTCTGTTTTTTGTTTTTTTTTTTTAAATATGTTTTTATTGATTTTTTAGAGAGAGAGATAGAAACATCAATGTGAGAGATAAACATTGATCGGCTACCTCCTGCATGTCCCCTACTGGGAATCAAACTTGCAACCCAGCCATGTGCCCTGACCAGGAATCTAACCGTGACCTCTCAGTCCATGAGACAACACTCCATTCACTGAGCCATACCGGCTGGGCAAATGCTCTGTTTTTAATATTGTCATTAGAGACGGTGTTTGGATGATCCTGTGTCTCTTAAAGATCTATGTTGTGAAAACACTTGAGCAGCACTGGTCACCTCTCTGACCATCGTTTCAGGAAGATATCCGACGAGATGGCCTGACGATGGAACGTGGATTCTTGTAAACCTGGCTGGAGGAGACCATTGTTAGGGCCATTGTTGTTGGTTCCCTTTATTTTTATTTTATTTTATTTTTTCCATTATAATTGACATTCAATATTATATTAGTTTCAAGTGTATAGCATAGTGGTTAAATGTTACAAAGTGGTCCCCCCATAAGTCTAGTACCCACCTGATACCATACATAGTGATTGCAGTATTATTGCCTATATTCTCTGTGTTGTACTTTACATCCCTGTGACTCTTTTGTAACTGCCAGTTTTTACTTCTTAATCCCTTCACCTTTTCATTCCCATTATTTTCGTTTTTAAACTTTTTATTATGGAGAATTTGAACACACACAAAGGTAGACAGAATAGGATAAAGAACCCCCATGTACACATCACCCAACCCCCATAGCAGTCTGTCCTTCCATCTTCCCATCCATGCTGAAATAGCCCCATATTTTTTAACTTTTTATTATTTAAAAAAATTTTTTAAAAAATTCTCACCTGAGGACATTTTTCCATTTATCTTCAGATAGAGTGGGATGGGGTTGGGGGTGGGGGGGGAGAGAGACACACACACACATCGATGTGACAGAGACACATCGATTGGTTGCCTCCTGCACCACCCTGACCGGGGCCGAGGTATGTGCCCTTGACTGGAATCGAACCTGTAACTCTTCAGTCCTCGGTCCGCAGGCCGAGGCTCTAACTGCTGAGCCAAACCGGCCAGGGCTTAAAACTTTTTAAAGAATTGTGGATTCCCAAGAAATTTACAAAAGTAGTACAGAGAGATCCTGCCTACTCTTTCCCCAGTTCACCACAAAGGTGACATTTTACGTAACCGTCATCCACTGTCAAAACTAGGAAATTGACTTTGCCACAACATGCTGCAGCCACATTGAAATTTCACCATTTTTTAGCATACACTCATTTTTTGGGTAAGTTTTATTTTATTTTAAAGAGAGAGAGAGAGAGAGAGAGAAACATTGAGAGAGAGAGAGAGAGAGAGAGAGAGAGAGAGAGAGAGAGAGAGAGAGAGAAACATTGAGAGAGAGAGAGAAACATCGACGTGAAAGGGACACATCGAGTGGCTGCCTCCCGCATGACCAACCAGGGCTGGGGACAAACTGCAACCGAGGTACGTGCCTCTAGCGGGAACTGAACCCAGGTTTCTCTGGACCGCAGGCCGACGCTCTAACCGCTGAGCCAAACCGGCTAGGGCTCGGGTAAGTCTTTATGACATCTTATCCCCTGCATAGATTTATGTAGCCAGCATCACAATCAAGATACAGAACTATGCCTTTGACATGAACGAGGTTCCTCATCCTCCCTTTTAAAGTCACCCCCACTTCCCACCTCCAGCCTCCAGCAACCATTTGTCTGTTCCTATCTCTATAATCTTGTCATTTTGAGAATGCTAGGGAATCCTACATCACATGTAACCTTTGGGAGTGGCTTTTCTCACTTGAGATCCATCCCGTTGTTGTGTTTTATCAACAGTCCATTCCTTTTTACTGCTCATTAGTATCCATGCCAACATTATTTTATGTTTTTTTTTTTATTTATTTCTGTAAGATGGGCAGTAGTACTAATGCCCCATCCATCTTTCACTCCTGATTTCAGCAATTTGAATGTTCTCTCTTTTTTTTCTTGATCACTCTACCTAAAAGTTTGTCAATTTTGTTGATATCCTCAAAGAACCAACTTTTGGTTTAGTTGATTTTCTCTATTTTCTATTTTGTTAATTTCTACTCTAATCTTTATTATTTCCTTCCTTCTTCTTGCTTTAGGTTTGGTTTGCCCTTCTTCCTGTGTCTTAAGGTAGAAGTTTGGAGTATTAAATTGAGATCTTTCTTTTTTAAATATAGACAGCTATAAATTTTCCTTTAAATGATACTTTAGCTGTATTCTATAAGTTTTGATTTGTTGTGTCCTCATTTTTATTCACTTCAAAGTATTTTCTAATTTCTCTTGTGATTTATTCTTTGACCTGTGGTTGTTTTAGGAGTGTGTTGTTTAATTTCCACATATTTTTGGATCCCCAAGTTTTTTTCTGTTACTGATTTCTGTTATGGTCAGAGAATCTACTTTTGTGTGATTTTAATTCTTTTTAATGCAGTGAGGGTTGTTTATAGCTTAATATGTGGTTCATTCTGGAGAAGTTTCCATATGTATTGAGAAGAAAGTATAATTTTCTCTTGTTAGGTGGGGTTTTCTATAGATGGTTGTTGGTATATAGTGTTGTTCACGTCTTCTTTTTTTTTTTTCCCCCCAACTGGGGCCGAGGATCTAACCCACAGGTGGGAATTGAACCTGAAACCGAGGTATGTGCCCTTGACTGGGAATCAAACCCATGACTCTTTGGTCCATGGGCCAACATTCTAACTGCTGACACTCCAAACTAGTCAGGGCTCATGTCTTCTCTTTGTTGCTCTTCTGCCTAGTTGTTTTATCCATTGTTGAAACTGGAGTATAGCTGTCTCCATTATTATTGAATTGTTTATTTCTTCCTTCATTTCTGTCAGTTTTTGTTTCATGTGTTTAGACCTTTGTTATTAGGTACATATATGTTTATAATCCTTGTTATATATCTTCCTGATGGATTGGTTCTTTTATTATTATTTAATGTCCATCTTTATCTCTACTAACATTTTTGTTTTAAAGTGATACTAGTATAACCACTCCAGCTTTCTTATGTTTGCTGTTTTCAAATTATATACTTTTTTCTATTCTTTTTTTTTTTCAGCCTATTTATAATATCTTTCAATCTAAAGAGTGTCTCCTGTAGCCCTGGCTAGGTGGCTCAGTTGGTTGGAGCATCGTCCAATACACCAAAAGGTTGTGGGTTTGATTCCTGGTCAGGGCACATACCTAGGTTGTGGGTTTGATTCCTGGTTTGGGTGTGTACGGGAGACAACCGGTTGATGTTTCTCTCTCACATAGATGTTTCTCTCTCTCTCTCTCTCTCTCCTTTTCTCTCTAAAATTAATAAAAACATATCCTCAGGTGAGGATTAAAATAATAATATAAAAAGTGTCTCCCATAGACAGCATGTCATTGTATCTTGTTTTTCTCTCTCTCCAAATCTCTGTCATTTGATTGGATTGTTTAATCCATTCACATTTAATGTTATTAATCCAGTTGGATTTATGTCTGTCATCTTCCTTTTTGCTTTCTGTCTCATGTTTTCCCCCCATCTCTTCCTCCTTTACTGCTTTCTTTTGCATTAAGTGAATATTTTCTACTGTAACATTTTAATTCCTTGATGATTTTTTTCACTCTATTTTTGGAAGTATATTCTTATTGGTTGCTCTAGGCCTTATCATATACATTTTATCAGAATCTAGTTGTGGTTCCCAGTATTATTTGAAGCAAATTTTTTCAGATTCTGTTGAACAGTGCTTAATCAGGATTAAACTCACTCGATAAATTCAGTGACTTAGGTTTTGGGTTTTTCAAGGATACTGATGTGTCCACAGCCTGAACGGTGCCATTCTTTTGTTCATTCCTCTTCACGTTTGGTGAAGTGAACGTCTCAAAACCCTCTTAGGACCTATAATAATCAGAACTACATGTGAGGTTCTGCCATATCAGGACCAGGCTTGGGAAGGCCCCGACTCTCTGTAATCGCCCCTCTTTGTGGTTCTGGCCTCTCTCTTCTCCCTTGCCCCATTGAAGCTAACTGGTTGGTGGCTCTGATCCTGCCACAGGATTCCAAATCTAGGTCAGTGTGTCATGCCCACTTGGAGGCAGGTCTTTGGGCTTTAAGGAGTGCCTGGTACTCAGCTTTGAGATTAGTCTGTGGAAGGCCAGCAGGGCAGTGGGTTCTGATTGGATTGTTGACTGTGACTCCTGTTAGAGCCTAGGAGGGCAACCTGAGGGGTGGCGGTCAGGATGGCACCAGATGGGCAGAGAACTAGGTACAAATGGTGCAGGTGCTTCTCGTCACCGACAACGTGGGGAGCCACGTGTTCTGGATATTCTTAGTTGACTCTTCAAACCACCATAAAAATTTTAATCAGAACTTTGGGGAGCTCTTGTGCATTTATTTTCTAATTTGGTATTTTTTTATTTTATTTTATTTTTCTTTATTGATTTTAGAGAGAGGAAGGGAGAGAGAGATAGCAACATCGATGAGAAGAGAACATCGATTGGCCACCTCCTGCATGCCACCCACTGGGGATTGGGCCCACAACCTGGGCATGTGCCCTGATCGGGAATCGAACCTATGACATCTTGGTGCATGGGTCGATGCTCAACTACTGAGCCACACCGGCTGGGCTGATTTGGTATTTTTTTAAATAGCAGCTTTGTTAAGTATTATTGACATGACATACAATTCACCATTTTAAAGTGTACAGGTCAGTAGTTGTTAGTATATTTACAGTTGTGCAGCCATCACAACTATCTAATTCCAGAAGTTTTTCATCACTCCAAAAGGAAATCTCGTGCCTGTTAAACAGTCACTCCCCTTTTCCCAGCTCCTGACGATCACTAATCTACTTTCTGTCTCTGTGGATATGCCTGGTTCTGGACATTTTATATAAGTGCAGTCATACAATATGTGGCCTTTTGTGGCCTCTCTTCTATCACTGAGCATAATGTCCTCAAGGTTCATCCACGTTGCAGCAGGTGTCAGAATTTCCTTCCTTTTTAAGGCTGAATAATATTTCATTGTATGGATGGACTACATTTTTGTTTATTCGTTCATCTGTCAATGGACATTTGGGTTGTTTCCACTTTTTGGCCATTACAAATAATGCATATAATGCATAATATGAACATGCATGTACGAGTTTTTGTGTGAATGTATATTTTCATTTCTCTTGGGTAGATACATAGGAGTGGAATTCCTGGGTCAGATGGAAAGTCTATGTTTAATGCTTTAAGAAACCGCCAAATTGTTTTCCAAAGTGGCTGCACCAATTTTACAATTCCACCAGCAGTAAGTGAAGGTTCCAATTTGGCTTGTTTTATTTTATTTTAATTTTTATCCTCACCCGAGGACATTTTTGCATTTATCTTCAGATAGAGCGGGAGGGAGAGAGGGGGGAAGAGAGAGAGAGAAACATCGATGTGAGAGAGACACATCGAGTGGCTGCCACCTACACGACCCCAACCAGGGCTGGGGACAAACTGCAACCGAGATACGTTCCCTTAGGGGGAACCGAACCCGGGACTCTCTGGTCCGCGGGCTGATGCTCTAACTGCTGAGCCAAACCAGCCAGGGCTTGGCTTGGTATCTTAAATTTGAATTAGGTGCCCTGGCCAGTTTGGCTTAGCAGTTAGAGCGTCAGCGCGCGGGTTTGGTTCCTGCTAAGGGCACGTACCTCAGTTGCAGTTTGTCCCTGGCCCCAGTTGGGGTCGTGTGGGTGGCAGCCACTCGATGCGTCTCTCTCACATCGATGTTTCTCTCTCTCTCTTCCCCCCCTCTCCCTCCAGCTCTATCTGAAGATAAATGCAAAAATGTCCTCGGGTGAGGATACAAAAAAAAAATTTGAATTAGGTAAGGAGTAGGTATCATAATCGTTTTGGGTGATAGTTTAATCCAGGACACATTGCCTCTTTCCCCTGAGATCCACTCCTGTCTATTCAGATGGACCAGCCAGGGAGCTGCTGGAGGGACAGGAGTTCTGGGTCCCAGGCACAGCTCTGGAGGGCTCTAAGTACTCTTTGTTTTTTGTCTTTTTTAATTAAAAAAAAAAATCCTCACCCGAGGATATTTTTCCATTTATTTTCGGATATAGTGGGAGGGAGGGGTAGAGAGAGAGAAAGAGAGAAAGAAAGAAACACCGACGTGACAGAGACACATTGATTGGTTGCCTCCCGCATAACCCCAACTAGGGCCGGTGCGAACCACAACTGAGGTACGTGCCCTTGACTGGAATCGAACCTGCAACTCTTTGGTCTATGGGCCGACGCTCTAACCGTTGAGCCACACTGGCCAGGGCCTCCTTGTTTTTTTTATAAAAGTGATACATAAGTATTGTCAGTAAACACAGAAGTCTACGTGAACTACAATTTTCCCCAGATCCTGAAGGTTCTGCGGTCATCGCTGTGTCAGGTAGAGGTCTTTCTAGTTCATCGACTGCATAGTTCTTTGTTTTTATGTGGATGTTTATGATTTCCTTGCCCGTTTTTCTGTTAACGGGCACTAGATTACTTATACAAATTTCTTTTTAAGCAGTGCTTCAGCGAACTTCCTTGTTGCTGTCTCCTTGAGGTGAACTTCTGTGAGTGTGGGAGCTCAGAGCACGGATACCTTTATTATTTTGAACATGTTGCTCAGTAGTCCCCAGAAAGGTGGTCTGGATTGATCTTCCTGTGACAGCTGGAGGCTTTCATTGTACCACTAACAGCCCCAGCTTTGTCCCTTCTTTTAATCTGTTACTTCCTAGTCCCTGCTTTTTTGAATTGCCCACTAGTTATATTGGAGTGTTCCTTTATTTTTCTTGACTTGCAACAGGTTTCTCATCCTCAGCACTATTGATATCTTTGAGCTAATCATTCTGTGGGGGGTTGTCCTGAGCACTATGGGGTGTTGAGCAGCATCCCTGCCTGGCCTCCACCCACTCAATACCAAAAGCACCTTCCCACCTCCAGTTGTGACAACCATAAAGATCCCCAGACATCATGCAGTGTCCGCTGGGGGACAGACTCACCTCAGGTTGAGAACCCGTGTTTTATAATAACCCTTTCTATATTAGGGCTATTTAATACCCTTTTGTGTTTCACATTTTTTTCTCAGTTTCTCATTTATCTTTCAGCTTTATTTTTGATGTGTTATTACATTGAATATTTAAAAGTTTACTGCCAAATTTGTCTTTTCCTGTAAAGTTCCTGGTCTTGTGACCTGCCTAGAGAGGTCTTTCCCTCCCAAGATTATAAAAACATTGGTCTGTGTTTTTCTCTTTGCACTTTTATGGATTGTATGAAGACTTATAATCTCAAAGCACAAGGTGGGGACAGAGCTTTGTGTTTTCTGTGTGTCTGCATGGGCTGGTGAGACTAGTGGTTAGGACACAGATTGAGAGCTGGGCTCCCCAATTGCTGGCTGTATGATCTCGGGCAAGTCACTTCACTGTTGTGTGCCTCAGTTTCCCCATCTGTGAAATGGCTTGTGATAAATATTACCTGCTTCCTAGGGTTTTGGGGCTGATCAGACATGCCAGGTGCTTAGAGCCATGCCTGCATGTGGGTGAACTGTGCCCCCATCACTGGCCTTTTCATCCTTACTGGTCATCTCTGATCCTGGTGTAGCTCTGAGGGAAGGCCCAGAGCAACTCAAGAAGGAGGATGGTATTCAGGGGGGTCAGTGAACCTGTCCAGGATCACCAGGGCCATGAGTGAGAAGTAGGGTTCTCTCCTGGCATATAACTTGTATACATGTGTGTCTAACTTGTGTCCAGGGCCTACATAGATGCCCACAAAATTACAAGGCATATTTGCAGAGAAGCAAAGATGATTTTGTTAATGATTATGGTTTTAAATGGTTAATTATAGAACATTTGTGATCTGTACATATGTATAAAGAATGGACTGGTAGCCCTGTCTGGGTAGTTCAGATGTTTGGAGCATCGTTCAGTGCAATAAAAGGTTGTGGGTTTGATTCCCGGTTAGGGCACATACTTAGGTTGTGGGTTCTATCCCCCGGTTGGAGCCAGCAACTGGTCAATGTTTCTCTCTCACGTCGATGTTTCTTTCTTTCTCTCTCTCTCTCTCTCTGCCTCTCTCTCTCAAAATCAATAAAAACATATCCTCGGTGAGGATTATAAAAAAAAAAAAAAAAAGAAAGAATGGACTGATAGTATTTTGAATGTCTGCCAGGGTGGCCTTCTGGCTGGGTGGGGAGTTTGCTTGTTCTCCTTAGCCCCCAGGATATTATTGTTTGTTTCTGTCTCTGCGTGGCTCCAGTCCTTTGCCCAGGGCTGTGGGCCAGGGGGACAGGTGGCCTTTGCCCATGCTGCTTCCTCGACCCTGTTGAGATCCTAGTAAAGACGAAGGTGGGCTGGCAGGCCCTGTTCTCCTTGTCCATGATGTTCCAAAAGTAAGTGCTGGCAGCCATCCCTCCATCCCTCCTGGGTTCCCTGGTCTTTTGCCCAAGCACTTCCCTTTTATTTTTCTAATCCAAGTGCTTTTTTGTTTTTAAGAAAATATTTTGGAGACATAATTTCAGATTTACAGAAAAGTTGGCAAGGATAATATGAAGAATTCCCTGATACCTTTCACCCAATTCCCATTTTATTGCGTCTGGTTTTTTCCCTTTGTCTTCCTCATTCTCTCTCTCTGCATTTTTTCCAAACTCTTTTAGGTAGATACCCCTTTCTCTAAATATGTCAGTGTTTATTTCTTCCAAACAAGGTATTCTCTTATCGAATTATCAAAATCAGGAAGTGAATTCTCCAAATTCTCAAAAGAGAATCTAGGATCACACATCACATTCAGTTGTCATGTGGCTTTTAATTCAGAATAGTTCTGGAGTCTGTCTTTGGAGTTCATGATGTTTTGAAGAATGCAGGCTACTTATTCTGTAGGATATCCAGCGATATGTGTTTGTCTGATGGTTCCTCATGACCTGGTTTAGGTTACACACTTTTGGCAGGGATATCCCAGAAGTGATCTTGTGTCCTTCTTGGTACATCGTATCTGGAGGCCTCTGGTGTCAATTTGTCCCATTTCTGGCTGTGTCAATCTCGATCACTTGGTGTCTTCCAGATTTCTCCACCATAAAGTTACTATTTTACCATTTGTGTTTAATATGTTTCTTGTGGGGAGATACTCTGAGACCATGTCAACACCCAGTTACTCCTCCAACACTCACTGCTTGTTTTAGCAGCCATTGCTGATTCTTGCCAAATAGTGATTGTCTAATTCCATCATTCCTTCAGCATTCATTGGTTGGCTGTGTACTGTAAGGAACAGCTGTCTCTTCTTCCCCATTTGTTTATTTATATCACTGTAGACTCCTGGATTCTTACCTGACTTAGTAGGTTATAATCCATCCCTTTCCTTATGTTGCTCCAGTGCTCCCAGATTTGTCAAAGGGAGAGCCCGTGCTGGCTCCTTGTGTCCTTTTGGCATATCCCCACCATTCCCTGGGCACTTCTTTACTTTTGGACGCAGTGAGATGTTCCACACCCATCCTGTACTCTCCCTGCCCAGCCCAGCCCAGGGATTGACCACTTCTGCAAGGAGCCCTGGTCCTATTGTGGACAGTGTCATTTAGAAACCAAGATCTGGGTGCTCAGTGTGCTCATTGCCAATGGGGTGTCTTTGCTTCTAGCCCCTCTCATCAGCCAGAGCTGAGAAATAAAAGTGTGAATAAATACCCATGTGCATACATTAGCGTGCATATATATCTGTATACGCGCACGCGACATTCACATTTATTTCTGCTTCTAGCTCTCTACATACACACACTACTGCCCATGAGTTCATACCAGTGCCTCCAGTTCTTGTCCCACGTGCAGGCTTTCTTGCTAGCTTCCCCTTTCCTATTTTATAACTCCCTTCTGTCAGTGTGAACCTGTCTTGTCACCTACAGTAAAATAAGCCTTCAGACTAGGAGTCAATATTTGTTTTATCTTTCTTTTTTTTTAGACATGTTTTTATTGATTTTTAAAGAGAGAGATAGAAACATTGATCAGCTTCCCCCACACACTCCCCACTGAGGGTAGAGCCTGAAACCCAGGCATGTGCCCTGACCAGGAATCAAACTGGTGACCTCTTAGTGCATGGGACCATGCTTAACCAACTGAGCTACACCGGCTGGGCTTGTTTTATCTTTATTTCCAAAGCACCTAGTTCCCAAACTGTGTTTAAAGGTGATATGGGTTAGTTCTTTCTTTTCCTTTTCTTAACTGTGGTTATATTTTGTTTATCCTCACGTGGGGATATTTTTCCATTGATTTTTAGTTGAGTGGAAGGGAGGGAGGGAGAGAGAGAGAGAGAGAAAACATTGATGTGAGAGAGATATTGATTGGTTGCCTCTCTCACGACCCCTACTGGGACCAGGGATTGAACCTGCAACCCAGGTATGTGCCCTTGACCAGGAATCGAACCTTTGATCCTTTGGTCCTTGGGCTGACACTCTAACTGTTGAACCAAACCGACCAGAGCAGAATCTGTGTAGTTTGAATTAGCATTTCTGAAATTATGAGTGAGATTGAGCATTGTTTAATATGTTGAAGGCTGTTTTTGTATCTTTTCTGTGAATTGTTTGTTCATGCTTTTCACCCATTTTTCAATTGGATTTTGACCTTTTCCTCCCAAACCTTTAAAACTTTAATATATAATAGGGAGATGAGCCCTTGGTGGTATGTATTGCAAATGTTTTCTCTCAGTTTCCCAGTTGCATTTTGACTTTTTTTTTTGCCCTACAGAAGTGTTTTTAAATATTGATATAGTCAAATTTATGAATCTTTTCATTTATTGCCTCTGAATTTTGAGTCCTAGTTAGAAGGCCTGAACTTGAAGAGGAATTTACCTTCTAGTACCGTATGGTTGCATTCTTTCCATGTAGATCCTTCATCTGTTTGGAGTTCATTGTTATAAATGGTGAGAGGTGTGGACCTGACTTTATCTTTTCCCAATTGGTACCTAGTCATCCCAGCACCAATGATTAAAAGTCTGTCCTTCATGCCCGGCCGGTGTGGCTCAGTGGTTGAGCATTGACCCATATATCAAGAGGTCGCCAGTTCGATTCCCAGTCAGGGCACATGCCCAGGTTGTGGGCCAAATCCCCAGTGGGGGGCATGCAGGAGGTGGCCAGTCGATGTTCTCTCTCATCGATGTTTCTTCTTTTTTTTTTTATCCTCACCCGAGGACACTTTTGCATTCGTCTTCAGATAGAGCGAAAGGGAGTGAGGGAGGAAAAGAGAGAGAGAAACATCGATGTGAGAGAGGCACACAGACTGGCTGCCACCCACATGACCCCAACCAGGGCTGGGGACAAACTGCAACCGAGATACGTGCCCTTAGCAGGAACCGAACCCGGGTCTCTCTGGACCGCAGGCCAACGCTCTAACCGCTGAGCCAAACCAGCCAGGGCTCATCAATGTTTCTATCTCTCTCTCCCTCTCCCTTCCTCTCTCTCTAATATCAATAAAGAAATTTTTTTTTTTTAATTCTGTCCTTCGTGATCATATCTCTCTCTCTCCCCCTCTCTCTTACTCTCTCTAAAAATCAATAAAGGAAAAAAAAAAAGTCTGTTCTTAACCCAGTGCTTCAAGATGCCACTGTTGTCTCCCTCTCTCCCTGATCTGTAGTCCCCCAGCCCCCTGGAAGCGGTCACCCTCTAAAAAGACATGTGTATACATGTTCTTTTCAATATGCTAAATGTGTGCTGTGTACCACAGAATTTGGCAAATTGCTTCCAGATGTCTCACAGTTCACGCGATCCAGCTGGAACTTTCCCTGGTCTCTGCTCCCTTGGAGGTCTGTTTAGTTAGTCCACACCCTGCTGCCAGGTGCTGAGTTGTGGGCAGCCTTTCATGCTCCAGACCTTGCAGAGGAAGGCCCTATAGGTAAGTCTGGGTGGATGGACAGGCAGCGTGTCTGGAGCATAAAGGTCTAAGAGCAGATGGTTAGAAGTGGGTAGACATTTAAAAAAAAATAGATGTTGCCAGATTGTCCTTCAGAGAGGTCCTTCATGGACACTGGGAGCATGGAGGGACGAGGGCACCTCACTCAGTGTGTCATCAGATCTGCCTTCTTTGCCTGTGTGAGCCTCTTAAATGACAAGACCTGTAACAGCTGTTATATATTGAGGGTTTACAATGTGCTAGGGTCTCCTTTAAGTGCTTTCTGTCTGTTACCTTATTTAACCCCCTACAACTCCAGCAGCAGAGCATTAATATAGTGATCCCCACTTTACAGATGAGGAAACTGAGACCCATAGGTCAGGAACTTGTCCTAAGGTATACAGCTGGAGCTGAGACTAGGCCTCTGGGGCCTTTGCTCATCTCCATGGCCCCACCATGGTTTCTGGGGCAAAAGCTTGAGAGAACAGAGGATATACCTTGAAAAGTATAATCATCAAAACTATTTATAAGGCTCTGTCATGTGCCCTGCCATCATTCTCTTCGGGGTTTTGGCCTCTGTTCTTCTCCCTTGCTCTATTGCTGTGATGTCGAGTGTCTTTTCATGTGTTTGTTGTTCTTTTTCTTTTTTATTGGTTAAACCTCACTCGAGAATATTTTTTCCATTGATTTTTAGAGAGAGTGGAAGGGAAGGAGGGAGGAGGGGGAGAGAGAGAGAGAGAGAGAAACATCAATGTGAGAGAGACACATAGATTGGTTGCCTCCCGCATGCACTCTGACTGGGGCTGAGATCGAACCTGCAACCCAGGTATGTGCCCTTGACCAGGAATCGAACCCATGACCCTTTAGTGCATGCACCAACACACTAACCACGCACCACACTGTCCAGGGCCATGTTGTTAATTTTTTAAAATATGTTTTTATTGATTTTTTAGAAAGAGAGGAAGGGAGAGAGAGATAGAAACATCGATGTGAGAGAGAAACATCCATCGGCTGCCTCCTGCACGTCCCCTACTGGGAATTGAGCCCACAACCCAGGCATGTGCCTTGACCCGGAATCGAACTGGGACCTCTCAGTCCATGGGACGGCACTCAATCCTCTCTGAGTTACACTGGCAAGGCATGTTGTTCATTTTTATATCTTCTTTGGGGAAATGTCCATTCAAATTATTTATGTGTTTGTAAATTAGGTTATTTGTCTTTTTGTTGTTGAACTGTACGAGTTCTTTATATATTCTCAATATAAGTCCCTTATGAGATACAAGATTTGCAAATATCTTCCCCCACTCTGTGGGCTGTCTTCACTTTTTGTTGTTGTTGTTAATCCTCACCTGAGGATATTTTTTCCATTGATTTTTGGAGAGTAGAAGGTAGGGAGGGAAGAAGAGAGAGAGAGAAACAAGCATCGATGTGAGAGAGACACATCGCTTGGTGGGCTCTCATGTGACCCCTACCAGGGCTGGGGATCGAACCTGCAACCTTTTGGTGCATGGGCTGACACTCTAACCACTGAACCACACCAGCCAGGGCAAGTCTTCTTCCTTCCTTCCTTTCTTTATTTTTATATATTTTTATTGATTTTTTATTTTTTTTTAGAGAGAGAGGAAGGGAGAGAAAGAAACATTGATGTGAGAGAGATACATCGATCAGCTGCCTCCTGCATGCCCCCCACTGGAGATCGAGCCTGCAACCTGGTCATGTGGCCTGACTGGGAATTGAACCAGGACCTCTCAGTCCTTGGGACAACAGTCATCCCACTGAGTCGTACTGGCCAGCCCTTCACTTTCTTGATTGAGTCTTTTGAAGATCAAAGTCCAATCAATTTTATCTTTTGCTCCTTGTGCTTTCGGTTGTGTGTCTAGAAACTATCCCCTAATCCAAAGTCACAAAGATTCATTCATGTGTTTTCTTCTAAGATTTTTATTATTTTAGCATTTACACTTAGATCTGTGATTCATTTGAGTTAATATTTTGTCTGCAGTGTGAGGTAGGGGTACATCTTCATTCTTTTGTATGTGCTTGTCCAGCGCAACTGTTGAAACGACTGTTCTTTCTGCATTGAATGGTCTTGGCAACCTCGTTGAAAATGAACCAGCTTTAAATGTGTGGGTTTATTTCTGGACTGTCAACTCTTCTTTCATTGATAGCTATGTCCGTCTTTATGCAGTATCACCTGTCTTGATTATTGTAGCTTTGCCAACCTGAGTAATGTCTAAGCTGGGGGTGGATGTTAAGGAAAAATGATGTGATGTGGTTCTTACAGTTCCACGTAATGAGACTAGAGCCTTCTTAGTTGGGATCCAGACAACCTGGGATGCCCACCACTTCCCTAACTGATGAGCCTTTGCAACTTCTGTGAATCCTCCATCCTCACAGACATGGAGGATTTGGTGAGATATTAGTAAATAAGAGGCTCTATGCCTAGTATGCAAAGGCTGCTGAAAAATGTCAGTTTTTCAGTTCTTTCAAACTGAAAGGATCTGAAACCGCGTTCAGCAGGTTGGATCTTTAATGGGTCCTGAAATTGGATTGCAGTGTGGTGTCAGCTTGCTTTTTCTTATCACTTTGGATCTTTTTACAGCCAGACTCTCCTCTTCCAGCTGAAACCTGCCGTGCAGTAAGGTTCAGAGGACAGAGGTAGAGGCTTTTTATTTTTTGACTTTTTATTTTGAAATAATTTTGAACATTGAAATGTTGCAAAGACAGTACATAGAGTTCCTGTGTACTTTTCAGCCACCTTCCCGAATGTTAGCTCTTAACCACATAAGAATGGCTTAAACTAAATAAGCAAGAAACATGGAGGAATAGTATTTACCAAATCATAGATTTTATTAGGAATTCACCAGTTGTCCCACTCATGTCCCTTTTCTGCCCCAGGGCCCCATCCTGGACACCAAGTCACATTTAGTTGTCATGTCTCCTCAGGCTTTTCTGGGCTGGGGCCAGTTCTCAGTCTTTCCTTATCTGTCACGAACTTGATACTTTTGGAGAGCACTGGTCAGGGATTTTGTAGAATGTCCCTCAGCTTTGTTCGATGCTTCCTCATGATTAGACGGAGGTTATGTATTTTGTGGAAGGCTGTCCTGGGTGATGTTGTGTCCTTCTCCTTGCAGCGTATCAATATCCCATCGCTGGGGGTGTCAGTCTTGATCCTTGGGTAAGGTGGTGCCGTCCAGGAATCTCACTTTTTCCCTTTGGGATTTTGAGACACTGCCAACACCCTGTTTCTCCTCAAACTTCTGCCTGTTGATTTCATATCGACAACATTATATACAACAATTATACTCTGGCCTTCTCATGGCGACGCTTATCACCCTCAGTCCTTATCCATTTATGAATTAGAATTCTTTTGTAGAAGAGGGCTGTCCCTTCTCCCTTTTAAATTTTATACCAATAAAGACTTTGCATATTTTTATTTATCTGTGGGTTATAATCTAGCACATCACTACTTATCATGTTGCCCGAGTGATCCTTGCTTTGGTCACTGGGCACCCTTTGTCCTTCCTGTTTGGCTCGCATGCCCTTCCTTCGTGTCCTTATCCTCTAGTGAGGGCTTCCTTCTTCCTTGCCCCCACAAGATGCTCAGGCTCATCTTGTATGTTCCTTGCCTCAACCCTGGAGTTGACCACTTCTCCAAGGAGCGTGGTTCCCTATGTTGGAGAATGATATTGAAAATCTGTCATCTGGCCACTGTTTTTTGTTGTTGTTGTTAATCCTCACCCAAGGATATTTTTCCATTGATTTTTTAGAGAGAGAGTGAAAGGGAGGGAGGGGGAGAGAGAGAGAGAGAGAGAGAGAGAGAGAGAGAGAGAGAGAGAGAGAGAAACATCGATGTGAGAGAGACATATCTATTGGTTGCCTTCTGCATGCACCCTGACCGTGGCCGGGATCAAACCTGCAACCCAGTATGTGCCCTTGACCGGGAATCGAACCTACGACCCTTTGTTGCATGGGCCAACACTCTGACCACTGAGCCACACTGGCCAGGGCTGGCTACTGGGTGTTACTTTCAGTGCTGGGGCTGTCAGGTCTTCCCAGGTCTGTCAGTTGACAGAGCTTGGAGATGTGAATACCGACCTGTGCATGCATTCGTGCCCCTTGGTATTTATATCTGTCTATCTATATGTAGATATATATGTATATTTCAAAATCCTATGAGTTCATACTGATCAGACAATAGAGTGTTCAAGTCAGTGGATCCTTCTGAGGCTTTGGGTGGCCTCCTCGCCCTGTGATGGGCACAGAGATCCTCCAGGCTTTAGCAGGCAGCAGAAGACACTTGGGGCTTGTGGCGTAGGAGGAGTAGGCAGATTCGGGGGTTGAGCCCTCTTAGGTATACAGGTGATGACTCCCTTCCTCTCTGGTCCATAGGTGCCCAGTCAGCTCTCCACCTCTTGGACCTCAGGCCTAGCTCTAGGGCAAGAATGGGTGGTGTGGCCTGGTGTGGGTCCAGCTTCTGGGGTCAGCCTTGGGTGGTTGAGAGCTGATAGGATCAGGGGGCCCAGGTACCCCTTCTGAGATGTGGAGGCCAAGCTGTGTAGTCCCAGAGATGCCACTAGTCAGTGGCAGTTCCTGGTGCCTCAGTGTTTAGGTATAGCTGGCTCTTTGTCTGGTTTCTGCTTCTTTTCCTTTCCGGCCCCACCTGCTTGGCCTTTGCAGAGAGGGTGGAGAAGTAAGCCACTGTGTCTGCTGCTTCTGTCAGCATCTGTGGGCTTGGGGTGGGCATGTCGGAATAACAACGTCATCTAGTCAGACTGCGCCTTTTTAAAGGAGAAATGGTCAGACTGCGCTTTTCTAAGGGCATCGGTGTCTGATGCCTTGGGTCACCACTGCAGGCTCTTACCTGGCTGCAACTGGACTCCCTCTTGAGTTCTATTCTTAGCGCCCCAGATTTCCCAGGACCCACAGCAGGGTCAGCAGCTGGCCTGGGCTAGCCTGGGCAGCAGGAGGCATGAGAGCCAGACTGCTTGGGCCTTTTGGATTTGTTTTTCTTTTTAAAAATTACTTTGACTTTATTTTTTAAACAGTTTAGATTTACAGAGAAATTAAGCAGAGAGAGGTCTCATAAACAATTCTTCCCCACCCCAGTTTCCTTATTATGAACATCTTACATTAGGCTGGTATATTTGTCAAAATTAATAAACATATTCTTATTAATTAAAGTCCATACTATATTTAGATTTCCTCAGTTTTCCCTAACATCCTTTCTGTGTCCCAGGGCCCTAATTCAGCATCCCACATGACATGTAGTTGTCACGTCTCCTTAGGCTCCTCTAGGCTGTGACCGTTTTTCAGATTTTTCTTGTTTTTTGGTGACTTTGGCATTTTTGAGGAGGATTGGTCAGGGATTTTGTAGGAAGTTTCTAAATCGGGGTTTGTCTTGTGTTTTTCTCATGGTTAGACTGGGGTGATGTGTTCAGGGAGGAAGACCCTAGAGGTGAAAGGCCCTTCTCATTCTACCATATCTAGGGTCATATGTCACCATGACTTATTACTGTTAATGTTGACCTTGATCCCCTGACTTAGTAGTGTTTGCCAGGTTTCTCCACTGTCAAGTCACTCTGCCCTTTAGAAGGAAGTCGCTCTGTGCAATGTACACATAAGGGTCCTCTGATCCCTCAACCCTGGCTGACTTGTGCCCAGTGGGTCTGTGGCTGGGTCTTTGGCCAGGCCTCTGAGTCCCAGAGCCTGCAGGGGATCCTTCAGAGGAGCAGACGTGGGTTAGCCTGGATCTTCGTCCCTTTGTAGACAGGATGCATAGAGGCTTCGCCTCAGCCTGTGGCCTGAAAACTGGGCCTTGACCTCAGCCCTGGAGCTTCTAGCCTCTTGGCTTGGGAGTTGGTGCTTTTGGCTCCCTAAGTGTGGGAGCAGAAGAACCCACAGTCTCAGTGGCCCAGCAGCCATGGGCAGCAGCAGATTGGGGTCTGTCCTGCTGAGAACCACAGGCCCTGGTGGCTTCTCTGCCTTTCAGACAATGTGCTGGTAGAGGCAGCTCATGTCCAGCAAGGGAGACAGCATGCTAAGAGACAGTTACAAGTGGCAAGGGAGACATGTGATCCCATTGAGACACGGATGAGAGATAGGGGCTGGTAGTTCACAACAGAGAGGCCTGTGTCGTCAGTGGAAGTGAAAAGACCCCTCACTTCCTCTGTGATCAGGAAAATGCACATTGAAGCTGGAGCAATAGTCTCCTTTGCTGCCCTGACAGATGACCACAGACTTAGTGACTTAACACACATTCCTTATCTCACAGTTCTGGGCACTGGAAGTCTGACATGGTCTCACAGGGCTAAGATCAAGGTGTGGTCAAGGCTGGTTCCTTCTGGAGGCTCGTGGAGGGGGGGGGGTCTGTTCTTTGTCATTTCTAGCTTCTACAGGTGCTTGCACTCTTTGCTTTATGGCCTCTTCCTGTCTTCATAGTACATCATTCTGACCTCTGCTTCCGTGATCACATCTCTGACTCTGACCCTCCTGCCTCCCTTGTGATGACAGAGCCCACCTGATAATCCAGGATACTCTCTCCATCTCAAGATCCCTCACTTAATCCCATTTGCAAAGTCCCTTTTGACCCAGAAGGGAGCATTGCCACAGGTTGTGGGGATTCGGACATGGACATCCTTGGTGGCCGTTATTCTGCCAGCTACAGGTACATAGATTTCACAGTAATCGGATCCTCTGACTTCAGCTCTGGCCGATGTCAGGTGCTGGCAGGGCTGTGGAACGGGGCAGCCTTAAGCCACGCAGGTGGGAGAGGCCCAGGAGTCTTGGGAGAGCCAGCAACAGTTTATTGTGTCCAGAGGCAGATGTATGCAGCGTGAGGTCCACAAGTTTCACAGCTTCATGTGGCCTTTGAACCAGGGCTGTGACCTGTTAAAAGACAGTGAAATCACTAAAATGGGTTGTGCCCAGTAATCTTAAAAACCAGCTTAAAATAAGATTTAAAATGTCAGTGTACATTGTCTGCTGTAAGAGTGTTGGTGAAACCTGTGCTATTTAAAACTCTTGGTGAATTGGAGAAAGGGTGTGGTATTGAGTTCAGCCAGGGTCCCAACGGGCAAGTTGCCCTTTCTGGGACATCAGGCCCACCGGGATGCTTGGGTCTCGGACAGCATGTGCAAAGGCCCAGAGGCAGGGAACATCTGCTAGACTCTGTGCTGTTGGGGTTCATGTTATCTGGAGAGCTGTGGGGAGATGTGGGTGAGAGGGCTGGTGAGTCGGGGTAGCTGTAACCCAGATTGTCAGAGGTCCGCGGACCAAGTTTAGAGTCTCATGCTGCATCCATTCAACAAGTACTGGAGTGTCTCTACCCAACTGTAAATTTCTAGGTTGGGACCCTACCCTTGGTGGGGTTGCACAGCCCCGGCCATATTCTCTCTGTGTGCTCTCCCTCTAAGCACCTCGTGGGGTGCAGTTGGTGGTCACCATGCGGTGTTGTCCACGTGAGTTTCCTCCTTGGAGGGGCACTTTCCCTGGCTGTAGTGGCTCACAGGAAGCAGAACTTGTTGTAAACCTCTCAGAAGCTGCCTGTACCTTAAGGTTTCTAGAAGCTTCTTTAGTTTAATTTGTTCACGGAGGTTTTCGCTTCCTCAGCTACTGATTTGTGGAAGATGAACTTAAAACAAATTTTTGTGTTCCTGCAAAGTGGCAAGGATTTGGGAACACCTGAATAAAGGCAAGCGTGTCCTCGGGCTCTATGTCACTGTTAGGAGTATAATGTGGAATTTAGACTTAAGCATGTGATAAGTTTAGTCAATTGTGCTTTTACTTTGTGCATTTTAGAAACCATCACCATTGCTGGAACCTGACAGAAATCCAAGCCACTTACTAGAGCATCTCTCATTGCAGCCTCGCCATCAGAACATACCAGGAACTTTCAAGTAAGTGCAAGACCACGGCAACGAAGGCACGGCCAGCCCAGGCAGCCGTGAGGCCTGCATGCTGGGGGGAGAAGGTGGCCCCACTTGGTTCTGAATTCCTGGGGTGTCTAGGTTCTGCATGCCCTTAGACAGAGGAGCCTAGAACCCTCTGGAAGGGGCTCTGCTGGATGTCTCTTCTCTAGTCTGCACGCTCCCTGTTTGCACTCTCACCCTTCCGCATCTGAATGCCTGGCCCTCACTTCTAGAAGCTCCAAGAGCCACTGTATGTTTTGATTGATGCTGGTGTTGCCTAGGACAACCCCATTTGGATCACGCGGGATGCCGCTCCTGGGCTCTCAGAAGGCCCTATTCACCCCACCCCACCCCACAACCTGCAGAAGATGGTGACTAGTCACATCCAGGGTGGGGGTATTTTAAATGGTATTTTTTTTTTTTTTGGTTAATACTCACCCGAGGATATTTTTCCATTGATTTTTTAGACAGAGTGGAAGGGAGAGGGGCGGAGGGGAGAGAACAACATTGGTGTGAGAGAGACACATCTGTTGGTTGCCTCCTGCATGACCCCGACTGGGGCTGGGGATCGAACCTGCAACCCAGGTATGTGCCCTTGACCAGGAATTGAACCTGAGACCCTTTGGTCCACGGGCTGACACTCTAACTGCTGAGCCAAACTGGCCAGGGCTGGACATGTTTTTTTATTTGCATTTGAAAGAATCCCATTGCCCTGCTGCTTCTGGGTTTCAAGTCCAGGCTGTCCACCTTCTCCTATACTTTTCTGATAAACCAGGGGCAGAGGACAGAGAGTTTTATTCATTTATTTATTTTAACCCTCATCCGAGGATATTTTTCCATTTATGTTTTTCAGACAGAATGGGAGGGGGAGAGAGAGAGAGAAACATCGATGTGAGAGAGACAACTGGTTGCCTCCTGCATGACCCCAACCAGGGCCGGGAACCAAACCACAACTGAGGTATGTGCCCTTGACCGGAATCGAACCCACAACTCTTTGGTCTGTGGGCTGATGCTCTCACTACTGAGCCAAACTGGCCAGGAGGGACAGAGGGTTTTATTTATTTATTTTTATTTTTTAAATATGTTTTTATTGATTTTAGAGGGAGAGGAAGGGCGAGAGAGATAGAAACATCAACGTGAGAGAAATACATCGATCGGCTGCCTCCTGGGATCGAGCCCGCAACCTGGGCATGTGCCCTGACCAGAAATCGAGCCAGGACCATTTAGTCCACGGGGTGTTGCTCAATCCCCTGAGCCACACCGGCCAGGTGGGACAGAGGGTTTTAAAGTGGTGGCCTTTGATGGTGGCCCCAGGTGGTCACTGGTAAGAAGAGAGGAAACAAGCTAATCGCCTTGTGGCTCACACCTCTGGGGTGGAGGTGACAGGGTGGAGGACGAGCAGTCCTGTTTACTCCTGCCACGTTGGCTGCTCCCAGTGGCCCTAGAAAGGCTGCCTCGTGTTCAGTGTTGACCTCGGACGCAGGCCACATGGCTAATTAGGTCCAGGTGTGGACTAGAACTCCGCCTTCTCAAATGTATAAAAAACCCAAACCACTTTTCAGGAAAAGTGACCCTGTATGCGCGTCCCACAGCTGCTGAAATATGACCATAAACCTGGTGACTGCAAACAACCCATATTCATTCTCTGACTGTTCTGGGGGTCCGAAGTCTGGAGTGAGTCTTACGGAGCTAAAATCAAGGTGTTGGCAGGGCCGCTCCTTCTGGAGACTTCAGGGGAGAATTGATCTGAGTTTTTCTTCAGCTTCAAGGGGCCGCCTGCTTTCCTTTCCTTGGGGCCTTTTCCTCGAATCACTTCACCCTCTGCCTTCATCGCTCTGTCATCCAGTCTCCATCTCTGTCCCTCTTATAAGGACCCTTGTGATGACACTAGGCCCCCTGAGGAATCCAGGATTATCCCTATCTCAGGGTCCTTAACTTAATCCATCTGCAACGTTCCTTTTGCCATGGGAGGGAGCATAGTCACAGCCTGGATTAGGATGTGGATGTCTTGGCATGGTGGTGGTGGTGTATTGTTCTGCTGATCACAGTCTTGTCTAAACCACCAAACTCTTTCCACAGCGGCTCTACCATCTTAACATTCCCACCTGCAGTGTATCAGGGTTCTAATTTTTCCACATCCTTGTCAACATGTTATTATCTGTTTTTCTTATTCTAGCCATTCTAGTGGGGGTGAGTGGTATCTCACTGTGGTTGTGATTTGCATTTCCGTGCTAACATGTTCAGCCCCTTTTCACGTGCTTGCTGACCTTTTGTGTATCTTCTTTGGAGAAATATCTACTCAAGTCCTTGGCTCGCTTTTTTTGTTGTTGTTAATCCTCACCTGGGAAATTTTTTCTAGTCTCTTTTTAAAGAGGGAAGGGAGGGAAGGAGGGAGGGAGAGAGAGAGAGACAGAGAGAGAGAGAGAAACATTGATGTGTGAGAGAGAGAGAGACATTGATTGGTTGCCTCCTGAATCCTCCCTGACCAGCGCCAGGGACTGAACCTGCAACCCAGGTATTTGCCCTTGGGAATCAAACCTGAGACACTTCAGTTTGCAGTCTGATGCTATATGAGGCCCACTTTTTTTTCTTTCTGTTTTTTTGTTAATCCTCACCTGAGGATATTTTTCCATTGATATTTTATTTTTTAAATCCTCACCTGAGGATATTTCTCCCTTTGTCCTCAGATAGAGTGTGTTTGTGTGTGTGTGTGTGTGTGTGTGTGTGTGTGTGTGTGAGAGAGAGAGAGAGAGAGAGAGAGAGAGAGAGAGAGAAATATCGATGTGAGAGAGATCAATTGGTTGCCTCCTGGACAACCTGCACCAGGGCTGGGGACTGAACTGCAACTGAGGTACGTCCCCTTGACTGGAATCGAACCTGCGACTCATTGGTCCCTGGGCTCACACTCTAACTACTGAGCTAAACCAGCCAGGGCTTTTCCATTGATTTTTAGAGAGATTGGAAGAAAGGGGGGGGGGGGGTAGAGAGAGAGAGAGAGAGAGAGAGAGAGAGAGAGAGAGAAGGAAGGAAGGAAGGAAGGAAGGAAGGAATAAATAAAGAGAGAAAGAAAGAAAGAAAGAAAGAAAGAAAGAAAGAAAGAAAGAAAGAAAGAAAGAAAGAAAGAAAGAAAGAAAGAAAGAAAAGAGAAACATTGATGTGAGAGAGACACATCAATTTGTTGCCTCCTGCACGACCCCGGACCAGGGCCGGGAATGGAAACTGCAACCCAGGTACATGCCCCCTGACCGGGAATTAAACCCGAGACTCTGGTTTGTGGGCTCAGTGCTCCAACCACTGAGCCAAACCAGCCAGGGCTAGGGCTTGGCCCATTTTTTAATTGGGCTGTTTGTCTCTGTATTGTTGAGTTGCTAGAGCCCTGCTTTTTGGCATGGTACTGTCTGGTAAAGAGCACGTTGCTCTTTCTGGACTGTTTGTGAGCTCCCTCCTGGGGGCTCTCACTTGGTTCTCTGTTCCCTCCCCCTTATGTTTCCAGTAAACCTGAAGATTGGCTCAGGGCTGGCGTCCAGTCAAATTCCTTTTTTATTTCTTAGATATGTACACATATGATTTTTATTTGCCCTCGTTCAAAAAAATATGTCAAGGGCTATGGAGTGTTGGGATCACAAACCGTTTTAATCTTCTTCCTTATATTTACCTACTTAAAAACTACATTTCAAAAGGCATTAATAAGAGAGAAAAAAAATCCTGCCCTGGCAAGTGTGACTCAGTGGTTAGAGCATCAGCCCATGCACTGAAGGGTTGCGGGTTCAATTCCTGGACCCGATTGGGGTGCGTCCAGGAGGCAACCAATCAATGTGTCTCTCTCACATCGATGTTTCTCCTATATATCTCTCCTCCTCCCTTCCTTCCACTCTCTTTAAAAATCAATGGAAAAAATATCCTTGGGTGAAGATTAACAAACAAACAAAAAAAGAGAGAGAGAGAGAGAAAACTCCTATAGAATTTACCGTGGAGCTGAATCTGGATGATGGTGGTTGGGGTAGAGCGTCTTTTGCCAGTATGCATATGCAGAATATTCTACCTGCTGTCCCATCATCTGCTTTTCCACCTTCTGGATGGAAAACTCATTTCTGTGTCGTGATTTTTGACATGAGGGAGAGCTCATGTGGGCAGGGCCCCGGGGCTGCCCCAGCTCTGCCTTGTCTTGGGGAGGAAACCGGCATACTTCGTCACCTCCCAGCTATGGTGCCGGGTGTTTGGGTGGACAGGTGGGAGGCAGCCTCTGCAAGAGGCTGTAGGCCACTTGGGAGCCAGCTTCAGAGGAGAGGCAGCCAGCTGGCCAGGACCAGCTGAGCCAAACATGAGGGCTGTTGGGTGTGGGTAGGTCCTGGCACCCGTCATTCACCAGGGTGGGAGACTGGCTGTCTCAGCAGAGCCTGGCTGGGCATCTGGCCCTGCCACCTACCTGCCATGTGGCCTAGGCATGTGACTTCTCCTCATGGGGCCTTACGTCCTCAGTGTACTATGAAAAATGGGCTTATTGTGTGTGGAGTGGACGAGTCACCCATGTGAAGTACATAGAATAGGGCTGGGGGCCTGTGAAGTGCTGATGTGTCCACTGCTTCCAGGTCTGGGCACTGGCCGTCATGACAGACTGAGGAACTAGCTTCTGGACGTTTGCTTGGCCATCGAAGACTTGGGACCAGGGGCTGAGACTGGGTCCATCACTTCTGGCGGCAGGCCTCAGAGGATGAATTTGATGGTCCATGTGGTATGGGTGGGTGGCGGGGCCCCCTTTGGAGCCTATTGCTCTGACAGGCAGAGGCCCTGAGCCTCCCCAGTGGGTGTGGAAAACCTTGAAGGGTGACGAGGTGGGATGGACAGGAGTTGGTGGCTCAGGTGGTAGGATCATAAGGGAGGCCAGCTAGGTCTCATGCTTTGGTGTCTCATTTGAGGTCGCGGCCGATGGAGCCCTCTCCGTCCACTCCCAACCCTCCTTTGTCTCCCTCCACAGCCGTTATCACAGCTCAGGTCCACACTGATGTTCACAATAGTATTGGGGTCAAGGTCTGTCCCCCCACAACAGACATGCTGTCCTGTCTGCCACTGTGCAGTGAAGGCCCACAGAGAGTCCTTTGTGGCTGCATGTGGGCTGAAGGGGAGAGGGCAGAGGCTTGGGGCCCAGGTGGGGCAGGTGGGGGTCCCAGGTGGGATTCAGGTCCTTGGTCCTGGCTGCAGGCAAGGGGCCGTCTGGGATGGCATGGTGATCAGTCTTAAGGGCTGGTCAGGGCTGCAGTGGAGGCAGCCTGGCTGAAACGGGTTTTCTGGTGCCTGCTGCTCCAAAGGGGATTGTGACAACCCTTTTCCTTTTATAAACCATGTTTCTTGGTGGTTCCCTGTGATCCCACCCAGAGCTGCTGTCACACGTTATCACAGGCTTGTGACCTTGTTATCACAGGCCATGCACATTTCAGCTGTGTGGCTGCTCCTTGAGAAACCTGGAGACTTATTGTGGACACAGCAGTGAAGCAGTGACTACACCCCACCCCGCCCCGTGTATGTCAGGATCCTTGGGCCCTCACCAGCAATGCAGTGAGAGTGTGACTCTCAGAGAGAGGCTTCAGCTGCTGTCCCCCTGGCCCAGCCTCATGTGCCCCAAGGCATGGGATGGGGCAAGGCCAAGACAGGGTATCTTTGAGCCTGGGGCCTCCAGATCCCTCCCAGGGGAAACTGACTACCTCAGTGGCAATTCCTGGGCTTGTGCTGCCCTCTAGTGCCCGCTGCAAGGCGCACCTTTTGAAAGCCTGTGGCTGCATCTTTGGCGGGTGGCTCCCTTTCTGGGACCATTGGGCTTCCTAGGTTTCATATTCCCTAGCTCACTTTGGGGTGGGGTGAACTTGGTTAAGTTGTCCTCCAGGTTGTCAGGTCTGTGTACACTTGGATTCTGACTTTTTCCAAATCCTGGAGGGAGTCTAGTCTTTTGGAACCAGGAGAATTTAATCAGCCAATAGGGACCCTTCCCCAGAGTCTGTCACCAAACCCCTTCCTTGGTGGGCCACAGACAGCTAGACTGGGTCCCCTTAACTCCAGAGAGAGGAAGGGGCCAATGCAGCGTGCATCCTCCTCCCAGAGAGGAGTCCTGGTTCCCAAGTATCTTAAGGCACCTGCAGTGAATCTTACAGCTCACAGCCCGGCCACGGTCTCCCTTTATGTGCCGAAATGTCCAGATGTGGTTATAACCAAGGGCCTTGGAGCAGCTCTGATCGCAGGAAACAAGCCACTCTGGCCAGGCCTTCTGCCTTCCTCGGCCTGGGTTTGCTGACAGCAGCCAGGCCAGTCCTGAAGTGACCCACATGCTTCTCGGGGTGGGCCCCGCCTGGAGTTATTGTTCCTCTCTTTGCAGGCTTGCACCTCAAAAGAAGGCAGACTCACACACAACCTCACTTAACTCGCAGAACCCACTGCATGATGCTGTCTCTCTGGTTGTCCAGCTCCAAAGAACATTGATTTGAGTCCCTGATATGAAAAAATTTTATTTCCTAGGGCCCCCAGCTTAATGCAGTGCTCCGGCTTCCAGTTTCACGTTTGCTTTTAGAACTAGGCCGCCTCTGTTTTTAATTAGTTGAAGTCATTTTGGTCTTTTGTGCCAGAACAGAGCAAGGGAGTCAGCTCCCAGTCTCCTCTCTGCCCCGCATTGCTTCCTGGAGCCTCGGGTACCTTTAGTGTGGTCTAAGGGAGCAGAGCACCCGCTGATGGCAGTGTTGCCATGCTCATGTTCTCTGTCTTCCCTCCCAGGTGTGGCGGTGTCTCAACTGCAGCCATGGGGTCTGAGGATCATGGGGCCCAGAACCCAAGTTGTAAAATCATGACGTTTCGCCCAACCATGGAAGAATTTAAGGACTTCAACAAATACGTGGCCTACATCGAGTCCCAGGGAGCCCACCGGGCAGGCCTGGCCAAGGTGGGTGACATCCTGCGCATGTGCAGCTTTTCAGTTTGTGTCCATGTCTGAAAGTGGCACACTCATTAACCTGTTTACTGAACCATTTTGACCTCATTTATCTACAAACAGGGGGTTCTTTCCCTGTGCCAGACACTGGAATTCATAAACCACTCGCACTGCCCCTGGCCCTGTGGGAGTTGGCAGGCTGGGTGGAGACGCAGAGCCATACTGAGCCCAGCTCAGCAGGCAGTGGCCGCCCAGGGCATCCCGGCAGCAAGTCTCACCCCGCCTGGGGGAGAGGAGGTCAAGAGTCTGGGAAGGCTTCCAGGCAGTTGATGCCAGGAAGGCCTGAGTTTTTGCCTTTACATTCCTGGTGAAACAAGTTTTTTTTTGAGACAATATGCACACCGGAGGCAAATTCAAACAGTGCGAGAGGGGAGAGTGACTAGTGAGTCTCTTCTTCCTCCCATCTCCCAGTTCCTGTTCCTGGAGCAACATGGTTACCAATATCCTATCTCTTTCTTTCGCATATTACACACACACATGTACATACGTGTGCATGTGTGAAGGCAGACAGACATACAAACTCACCCTGTGTTTCTTTTTAATGTAAATAGCTGTGTTTCTTTTTTTCTTTTTAATCCTCACCCGAAGATATGTTTTTTTATTGATTTTAGAGAGAGAGGAAGTAGGGGGAGAGAGAAAAAAACATCAGTGTGAGAGAGAAACATCAGTTGGTTGTCTCTCGTATGTGTTCCGACCTGGGGTTGAACAGCAACCTAGGTATGTGCCCAACCAGGAATCAAACCCGCAACCTTTTGGTGTACAGGATGACACTCCAACCAACTGAGCCACCCACCGGGCATGGCTGTGTTTCCTCATGTTTGTGTGAACCTGTTTGTGGCATTGCTCACCTAATGATTGGGAAGATTCGTAACCTATTTGCTTAGGGCTCTTCTGGTTGCTTCTTGGATGATTATCACTTTATCTAAGATTCCTGGTTCTCTGTTCCTTACACCAGGAGGTTGGGAAACCTTTTCTACAAAGAGCCAGATCGTATTTTCAGCTCTGAGGGCAGGGCAGTGTCTGTTGCCACCACTTAGCTCTGCCGCCTTAGATGACCCATAACAACGTGCTGTGTACCAGTGACACTTGATGGACACTGAAACGTGAATTTTACAGACTTTTACTTGTCCTGAAATATTCTCCTTTTAAAAAATGTTTCCAACCATTTAAAAGTGAAAAAACAAACACTAGCCAAAACAAAACAACACATTCTTAGCTCGCAGGCTATACAAAAGCGGGCCGCTGGTGAGATTTGGACCACAGGCTGAGATTCACTACCTCTCCCCTCCCACATGATTTTTGTTCACCGTACACATGATAATGTAGACAAAACAGAACATTTTTATCTGGTTTGGGAACCACGGCTGCCACTGCCATTTTAGCTTCAGTTCTCCCTTTAAATGGCTTCAGTGCTCACTGCCTGTGTCATACTCGCCTGCAGTTTGTCATCTCATATGTGAGAGGGCTCTGGAAACCCTGAAGCGTCCATTTGGGGCTTTCCTGCCCATTGACCAATCCATAGTGTCAATTGTCAGGTGACCCCGCCCATTGCAGGTCCCCAGTGGTAGGGAGATTCTGAGGCCAGTAGAGTCCTGGTGCCTGTAGGGGGTGGGGTCCCTTCTTTTGTCTCCTGTCATTGACCTAGTTCCACTTTTCCCAGGACACAGCCAGCCCATCTGCCTTTGGATTCACATCATCCTTTATGTCAGGAAACTTGTAGCAAATTAGTATCTTGTACTGTTCTGTTGGAAGTGCCTTAAACCCCACCCCCCTCACTTCTCTGCTGTCCTTTCACCTCCGTCATTTCTACTGCCCTTCCTTCACCTCTGTGGTCCACGCCGTGCCTTCTCTCTCTCCTCTCCTCATCTCCTTCGCTCTCTTGGTGCTTCTCCTTTGAACCCAGATGCCTCTGCTTTAGGCTTTTAATTCCAGTGGACCAATTTTTTGCTAACTTATTTGAATCAATAGAAAACTGTTCGGACTGGGGATTTTGTGAAGCAAATATTTTCAGGGTATGTTTTCCTTCTGCCTTTTGTTTTGCATGTTCCTTTTCTCTCTTAAGTGGTGTTTTATTTTCTGCTTTCTGTCTAACTGATAGTCACCTTTGGATGCGGGAATTTTTTCTGAATCCAGCCAAGGGGGAGGCAGTATGGGGGTGCAGGCATGGGTTCTGTGTGACCCTCCTGGCGATTAGGGTCACACCGACACACATGTGCATACACATCCCTTCTCCTGTCTAGCAGGGACAGTGTGTGGTGCCTCTAGTCCCTCAGTGGTCTCCCTGCCACTCTGGGGACAAATAGATCTAGGGAAACAGGAGCTTCATCCCTGGGCACCTCCCATTTCTTCCATATGGGGACCCTTGGCTCTCAGGGCTGCCAGTCTCTTTGGAGAAGGGTCATGATGTTCTGCTGGCCTGAGTCAGCTCCGCAGACATGGCTGTTTCCCTACCCTGGCCTCATCAGCCTTGACTGCCCTTCTTTGTGTGTGTGTAGGGGTTTTCTTCTTTCATGAACGCTGTATTTGGTCCCCTTCTCAAAGGCTCTGTGGGGCTCATTAGAGCTGGGTCGGGGTGGGTGCTCAGCAGGCACGGGTGGAGCCAGGACCACAGCTAGAAGTGGCTTTGGGTGTGCGGGAGCCCCACCCTGGGGCTGTCGGGCAGCCCAGTCATGTTCCTCAGCCACTCTGCACATACTCTGGGGACCATGTCCAGTGGGTCCCTGTGCCCCACAGACCAGGGCTGGGAGCCTCCCTGGACCGCTTGGGAAGCGCTGGGGCAGGAGGAGCCAGGGAGGGACATAATGTAGGGTGGTGGGGCAGTGGGACAGTGTGGGGACCTGTGGAAGGTGTCAAAGTGCTTTGGTGCCCAGGTGTGTCCCTGAGGACAGTCCTGCAGCTAGGGAATGCCTTGGCTGCTCTCAGCTGCCAGGCCTGCCCCTGCTGAGTAGCTTTGGGACCAGGCGGTTTTGGTGGGGGGCAAAGGCTGACCCCTCACTCCTGCCCTCTTGCAGGGCCCCCCATACCTTCTATCCCAGCTGCCCAGACTCCTAGCTTTGCCACATAACTTCCACCTGGGCCATTTGCCCAGAGTTACCTCGTTCACTTGAGGCGTGTGGCCTTTCCGTTCCTCCTACCTTTGGCTGAACTTGCCCTCCAGAAGCTTCGAGCAAGGGTCAGTCCAGGGCTATGCCAGGCAGGTGCACCAGGTGCCGAGTGGAGGCAGTCAGAATGCTGGAAGTTCTTCAGGTGACATCCTTCAGTTGTCCTTTGCCTGGGATCCTCCTTGTTGAGATGTGAGGGTGTTAGACCACAATACATTACTAAGGGATCTTCCCAGAAGCTTTGGGTTCCAGACCAGCTGGAAGTAGCCCTCCTTTTAAGCAGCCTTTTCAGAACCTGCTTAGAATGTGTCCAGGAAAGTGTGGTTCACACATTTGCAAACCAGGCCTCGCATGTGTCTGAAGATCCCTCCCTGGTTTTCAGATGTCTCCACACAGCAGTGTGTTAGGGATGGTGTATGAACAAAGTAGCCTCGGGCTCATGTTTGAAAGTGTGAAATTTGGACGCTGGCCGGTTCGGCTTAGTGGTTAAGAGTGTCGTGGGTTTGGTTGCCAATTGAGGGCACATACCTGGGTTACAGGTTCGTCGCCCCTGGTCGGGGTTGTGCAGGAGGCAACCAATCGATGTGTCTCACATCAATGTTCCTCTCTTTCTTTCTCCCTCCCTCCCTTCCATTTTATCTAAAATTAATGGAGCCCTGACTGGTTTGGCTCAGTGGTTAGAGTGTTGGCCTGCGGACCAAAGAGACGCAGGTTCGATTCTGGCCAAGGGCATGTACCTCAGTTGTGGTTTGGTCTCTGGCCCTGATTGGGGTCATGCGAGAGGCAACCAATCGATGTGTCTCTCTCACATCGATGTTTCTCTTGCCCTCCCCCTCCTACTCTATCTGAAGATAAAATGGAAAAATATCCTCGGGTGAGGATTAAAAAAAAAAAAGGAAGAATAAAAATTAATGGAAAAATATCCTTGGGTAAGGATTAACAACAACAAAAAAAGAAAGTGGGAAATTTGGGAGTGACATATTTTGTTTATTTTGTCCCAGACTGGCATTAGGGACGGACTTCTAATAGAACTGAGGTGGATCTGGAGCCTGTCCAGGGTCATAGCACTTTCCTGCAGGTGGAGATCCAGGTTTTCTGTCAAGAGGAGACATCGATAACGTGATTAAAAAGTAGCTGAGGGTCACGGATCCTTCCTCACAGGAGAACATCTTGGATCCTGGAGGCATAGCCCCTCTAATTTACATTTTGTTTTCAAGCCTTGAATGTTTTAGTTTAGTACCTGACTTCAGATTTCTCATTTGAAATCCAAGAAAATCTTCAGCTGACAGGCTGACCCCGGCCAGCACCCTGTGTCACATGGCCTCTCACCAGATACAGGCGGGCACCCTAGGTGCCTATTGAGTCACAGCTGCAGTTGACAGAGCAAGAGAGAAGACGTCCCCAGAAAGAGCCTTCACTGATCAGATAGCTGTGTCCTTGTCCTCACTTAACTCTATATCAGGCACTGCTGATGTTGGGGCCGGGTCACTCTCTGTGGGGCCATCCTGAGCACTGCAGGGTGCTGAGCAGCATCCCGGGCCCCCACCCACTCAATGCCAGGCACACCCCAGTCATGACAACCACAGATGTCCCCAGACATCACCCAATGTCCCCTGAGGGCAGGATTGCCCAGGAGACCCACTGATTTCTTATTGCTCTGCTGTTATTTTTTTATTTATTTTCCTCACCAGAGGACATTGTTTTTTGCTTTTTTTTTGCATTTATCCTCAGAGCGGGAGGGTGAGAGGGAGGAAGAGAGAGAGAGAGAAACATCGATGTGAGAGAGACACATCGAGTGGTCGCCACCCACATGGCCCCAGACAAACTGCAACCGAGGTGCGTGCCCTTAGCGGGAACCAAACCTGGGTCTCTCTGGTCTACAGGCTGATGCTCTAACCGCTGAGCCAAACCAGCCAGGGCTTAATTGTATTTTGTAAATAAACTTGTGTGTGCTGACAGGGGATGCATCACCTTTCTGTTGTCAACAGGCAACTGGAGAACAAGTGTTTTAGTTTCCAAGCAAAACATTTTCTTCCACTGATGTGATAGATGTGATAGTGGAGTCCTTGGGGATGAAATGGATTTCAGCCCTTCTGGAAGCTGTCACCAAACTCAGCATCAGTGCGTTGTTCTTCCCTCATTGGCCCTGAGCAGGGTGAGGGTTCAGCATCTTTAGAGTTCATGGCTGATGCTCTGAAAATGGGTTGAGTTAGTTCCTTTTCCCACAGCTGTTAGGTGACCTGCTGGGTACCCTGAAAGGAGACTTGAGGCTTGCAAACACCCACCCAGGACTGGGGAGACTAGCCCCAGCCTGCCCTGTGGGGCTGGCACAGAAGTGCACCTGGTGCTCAGGAGGCCCTTGGTCCAGCCCAGAGGTCCCCCCCTCGACCACGAGGGTGAAGGGGCCGGGAGTGGACTTCTGAGCCCAAGCAAGCTCAGCACAGTGCCCACTCAGGGTGTACCCCTGATACCAAGCCCTTTGTGTTGGTCCTTAGTGTCCCCTTGTGGAGAAAGGCAGGGAAGGGAGGGGAGGGACAGGAGAGCTGCCATCTGCTCATGGTCAAGGCCTGGTGGTCATCTGTTGGATCTGCTTCCATGAAATAGCTGTGCCTTTTCTCCAAGGTGAACTTCTCAGATCTCTTCCCACTTCGAATTGTCACCCTCCCTTCTGTCCAGCCCTTTTTTGTTTTATATCTTTAGGACTTGGCAACTGGTTACCTTCCCACAGAGGTTCCTTATCTCCTACTAGTGTGTATCATCTACCCTCTTCCATGGAATGTAAGGCCCTCGTGGATCTCTCTTTCCCACATTTCTCCTCCCCAGCACCTGGAGCTGTGATTACCCTCTAATAAGTATCAATGAAGTGGGTTCCTAGAACCAGTGTTGAGTGTCGGGCACAGCCTGTTTCTTTCTGAACCTAGAGGGCGCAGCAGCCCTGCCCTCCAGTGACAGAGGTTTTAAAAGAACTTCAAATGTAGCTGGTGGTGCCCATGTTGCTGGCACCAGATCGTTTGGGTGCTTGATAAAGGCACAGGTGGTTCCTGGTGCCCTCATGGGGCAGTCCCAGGTATGCTTCCCAGGTAGTGGCTGCTGGTCTTCCAAGAGCGGTCAATGTGTCCTCTGCTTGTTCTCTGTCCTGAGTGGACGTGTCTGTCTAGAGGCGCCACTGACATCCCCCTCGGTCTCACAGATCATCCCCCCGAAGGAGTGGAAGCCACGGCAGACGTATGATGACATCGATGATGTGGTCATCCCAGCCCCCATCCAGCAGGTGGTGACAGGCCAGTCAGGCCTCTTCACGCAGTACAACATCCAGAAGAAGGCCATGACGGTTGGGGAGTACCGCCGCCTGGCCAACAGTGAGAAGTATGCAACCGGGACCTGGCGGGTGTAGGGCAGGCCCCCTGAAACCCTGGGGGTGGAACCACACCTTAAAGGCCTCCACAGCTCCTGATCTGCAAAGCCCAGTCCACCAAGGGTTCTGGGGGTGCAGAGATGGTAGGGCACATACAGCCCCCCACAAAGCACATACCGTCTGTCCTAGGTGCACTGGGTGGATCTTGGCACCTCATGCTCAGAGCCCCCCCCTCCCCCCCCAGTTCAAATAGGGTGAAATCCAGACCCTCACCAGCCCATGGCCACTTGTCCACCTCACATGGCCCTCAACACCTACTACTGAGGGCTGCCTCCTGGGGGTTCGCTTTTATCCCCCGTCCCTGCAGTGTGTCCCCTACACCCTCCCATAATGTCTCAGTTCTGATGGTGCCTCTGCACAGGGGCTCTCTGACACAAATTTCCATGTGCCGCTTCCTGGTTCAACATGGTGCACACATGGGCACACTCATGTACATTCTTTGTGCTCATGGGTGTACTCGTGGACATTCACAGTGCATACCTGGTGCACTCATGGCACACCACTGCTATTTTCTTCTCCCTGTTCTCTGTTACTCCTAGCTCCCTGGCTCTCTGAAATCATTTGTGCATTTCCAGAAGTGCCTTTCTCTCAAACATAAGTGTACTGTGAAGGCAGGGTGTTGTCTGCCCGCTCACGCACTGGCCCTGGCGCCCAGGACAGTGCCTGGCCCGTAATTGGTGCTCTCATATGTGCTGAGCAACGGAATGATGAGAACTGTCAGAGCCCTCGCCCATCACCTACCTGCTCAGCTGCCCCTGATGTGCATTGTGATTGGATGCCACAGACCTGGCTAGCTGATGAGATGGGATGGGTGGGCATAGTTCCAGGCAGGGCCGCCCGCTAGTCCTGTACACACCCTCCGGAATAAATGCTCTGCCAGCAGCAATGGGACCACATTTGTGTTCTCTGGGGCTGGGCCCTGTGGTGGGGACAGTGGGTCGTCTGAGCAGAGCCCCTCCCTCGTTGTCTCCAGCAGATGCCTGGACCTGGCTCCGCTGTGAGCATCAGGCACATGCTCTGAGCCCCCCATTTTTGGTGTGATGTTTGCTTACAGATACTGCACTCCCCGGCACCAGGACTTCGATGACCTGGAACGCAAGTACTGGAAGAACCTCACCTTTGTCTCTCCCATCTACGGGGCTGACATCAGCGGCTCCTTATATGATGATGTAAGTTCCCGAGGCCAAGTGAGGGACTCGGTTTACATAGCGGAGGTGAAGGAGTGTGAATGGGAATAGAGTTGGAAATGGGAGTTAAAATGACACAGAAGCTTAGATGGGCTTTCTGTTTGGGCTCCAGTGATAACTATGTGCCTAGTCTTAGAATGAGTGAAGAAGGGACCCTGTGATTTTTCTGACTTGCAAAATCTTGCCTACCGAGTCATAGAGCCTGTCTGACCCGATCTACCACCCTTGGAATCTGGGAAGCCCCAAGTTTTTAGCTGACCAGGCTGCCACTGGCTTCACCTGTGTCTGGGCTGGGCTGGGGGCTCTAGGGATACCCAGGTAACAGAGGGGGCCTGGCCTTGGCTTGTTCAAGGACGTAGACCAGATGCTGATGGCAGTGATGCAGAGGCCTAGAGGTGCTGGTGTTAAACAGAGGGAGGTTTGAGTGGGACCCTTATTTATTAGGGGACAGTTTATTAATATTTATGGGACCTCAGATAACCCTGGGATGGATGTCCTGGGGTTAATTTCAGAGAGAGCCAGCTCTCTCCTGGGGGTGTTCTACATAGGGTACGCTGGGCTAAAATCTGGCCTTTCACTCCCTGGGGTAGCCCTCTCTGTCCCCATGCCTCTCACCCCACGTTGTCACTCTGAAGGTCAACTCTTACTGGGACACTCTCATCTACTCAGTCCATGATCAGCATGAGAGCAGCTGGTGGGCGCCACCTGAGTCCTGGTGTTAGGTGGGGCTGGAGTTGGGTGGGAATAGCACCCCCTCCTGGGAAGGTGGGGACCCTCCCGGACACCCAGAGAGGAGCTTATTAGAACAGGTGGGTCTTGTGACTCCTAAAAGGTTTCAGAAAAAAACAGGACTGCTGCGTGGGTTCCCACATGAATTGTTGGCCAGCATTTCATTTTGCCTGGAGTGGCTGCACCGTGTTGCATTCCACCAGCAATAAGAGAGCATTCCTGTTGCTCCATATCCTCACCAGCATTTGGTGTTGTCAGTGGTCCAGATTTTGGCCATTCTCATAGGTGTGTAATGGTATCTCATTGTGTGTGTGGTTTTTTTTTTAATCCTCACCTGAGAATATTTTTCCATTTATCCTCCGATAGGGTGGGAGAGAGAGAGAGAGAGAGAGAGAGAGAGAGAGAGAGAGAGAGGGAGAGAGAGAAACATTGATGTGAACGAGACATATTGATTGGTTGCTCCCCACACAGCTCTGACCAGAGCTGGGGACTGAACTGAAACCGAGGTATGTGCCCTTGACCGCAGTTGAACCCGCGACTCTCTGGTCCGCAGGCTGACATACTTTAACCACTGAGCAAAACTGTCCAGGGCACTCATTGTGGTTTTACTGTGCATTTCCCTGATGACATATGATGTGGAGCACTTTTTTATGTGCTTGTCATCAGTGTATCCTTGGTGAGGTTCAGGTCTTCGGCTCATTTTTTAAGTGGACTGTTTGTTTTCTTTTTATTGAGCTTTAAGAGTGCTTTGTGTATTTTAGAAAACCGTCCTTTATCAGATAATAACTTTTGCAAAAAATAATTTCTCCTACTCTGTGGCTTGTCTTCTCATTCTCTTGAAGACCCTGCATTATTATTTTCAAATAAAAATTAAAAAATTAGAGCCTTGTCCAGTGAGAACCTCTGAGTTTGCTCTTGTGTGCTGCCTGCCATTGGTCGTAGTGATGGCCCGTGAAGGACCCTGCTGCCCAGTGAGGCTCGGTGGGGCCAATGCTGAGATCGTGAGCAGCGCCTGCCATAGGTTCCTGAAGGAGATCTGAGGCCCTGTGTTTCCCGTGCCCGACCTAGTGCAACAGGCTCCTTTCACAGATGGGGAAACTTAGGCTCAGAGCAGAGAAATGACTTGCCCTGGTTACACGATGAGGTATTGCCTGGCTTAGACTAGACCCCAGGTACCCACCTGTGGTCGCATTGTGGATGTGTGGGCTGGACAGTGAGGTGAATTGGACAGGACTTTAGGGAGGTGACCTGTTTTTGATGTGCCCTTACCTTGGGCAGTTTTTATTCAAGGCGACCTTGGGTTTTTCTTTCTTGATTTTATTTTATTTTATTTTTTAAAATCCTCCTGAGGATATTCTTCCACTTATCTCAGATAGAGTGGGAAGGAGGGAGAGAGAGAGAGAGAGAAACATCGATGTGAAAGGGACACATTGACTGGTTGCCTCCCGCACGACCCCGACCAGGGCCTGGGACGAACCGCAACTGAGATACATGCCCTTGACCGGATTCGAACCTGAGACTCATTGGTCTGCGGGCCAACGCTCTAACCGTTGAGCCAAACTGGCCAGGGCTGGGTTTTTCTTTCTTATACCGAGGAGTCTGGTCACTGCCCCCACCCCATGTTT
Source organism: Tadarida brasiliensis (assembly GCA_030848825.1). Lineage (NCBI taxonomy): Eukaryota > Metazoa > Chordata > Mammalia > Chiroptera > Molossidae > Tadarida > Tadarida brasiliensis. Next base: position 48,091,397 of record CM061259.1, read on the forward strand.
TAGGCTTCTGCCAGGACTCACCTTGCAAAGACCAGCCACTGGTCTGGCCACATCAAGGGCCTGTAATGTGGACAGGAGTGAGTGGTACAGGGTGGATTGAGATGGGAGGAACGTTGATGTTCACTCAGCATCTCAACAGGCTTGAAGGGTTCTCTAGGGAATGGAAGGTGATTAAAGCATATTTTGTGAGCTCTTATGACAAGACACTGTTTTTTGTGGCATTAGGAATAGCTGAGACTGGTAGGAGAGGATTCCGGCCTTGTTTGCTTGGTTCCGAGAACCGTCTCCATCTCTTTCATGGGGAGGTTCCAGAAGGGCTGTCTGGCACCTTAGCTGGTCTAGCCCCACTCGCCAATTGTCTTTCCCCTTCTGTGTCATTTGACTTTGAGGCACATTAGTTACTCGTGACCAAACTGTGGTCTTTACTGCCAAGATTAACACACAGCTGAACGTGGAATCCAGAGAAAGCTCTGCCCAGCTACATGGCACAGGGCAGTCAGTTGGCATCTGCAGGGCCTGGCAGCCCAGGGTGGATTTTGGATCCTGGGGTGGGCGAGGCTCTGAAGTGGGCAGGTTTGGAGCTGACAGCTGGGCTCTTGGGCCTTCATGGGGTCAGACTGCAGCTGGGGTCTCAGAGGGAAGGACACTCTCTGTTCTCCCACCAGTGTCTGGGGCTGGCGGGGCCCAGGTGCCCCAGGGATGCCGGCCCACTGACAGTGTGCTCGCTGCCCCACAGGATGTGGCCCAGTGGAACATTGGGAACCTTCGCACCATCCTGGACATGGTGGAACGTGAGTGCGGCACCATCATTGAGGGCGTCAATACCCCCTACCTGTACTTCGGCATGTGGAAGACCACCTTCGCCTGGCACACGGAGGACATGGACCTGTACAGCATCAACTACCTGCACTTTGGGGAGCCTAAGTCATGGTGAGTGTCCAGCCAGCAGCCCGACCTGCTTCACAGTGGGGAGGGTCTTCGCTGCCTGCAGGGTCAAGGGTAGGGGGAGGGCAGGTGAATAGGCTCCTCTGGGGCCAGGCAGGCCTGGGGGTGCCTTCTAGCTGGCTCCCTGTGCCTGGGGCTATCAGGCAGGGTGGGCCAGGGTTGGAGCTCTGGTCGCTCAAGATCTACTGGGCCTGCCCCCACTGGCTTCGGGGCAGCCTGAGTTTACCCACTAGTTTGGGGATGAGGGACCTGTACCCCTCAGAAATGAGTTTCCTAATTCGTGTAGCTTGGGGTTTGAACCTAGAGCCTCCCACTGAATATCGGCGGGTGCTGGGCTCCCTCAGTGTCTCCCCAGGCCGAGGCAGGCATGTGGCTGTTGTACTGAGGGCTCTCCTGGGGCCGCAGGCCTGGAGACTGGGTGGCCTTAAGCACTGAGCCTCACCCTTGCCTTCCTTTTGGTCTTTGGGTTGAGGGGTGTTGGCCCCTGCCTTGGGGTCCCTACTGGTTTGCAGGTGCTGGGCAGGGGTGGATGAGCTGGCCCGAAAGCCACTCTGTGAGTGCTGGGTCCTGCCGGCTGGGTCCTATGTCCAGTGCGTTCTGTGTTCTGGAATCTCTGAGCGAATACTCACCTCACATCCAGCTTCTGCTGGCAGGCTGGGAGGCAGCTGCCTTCTGTCTGTTCACTGTTGTTTCTGCTAGAGACTTCTGAGCCGGGCCATTGCATCTCTCTGCTTCTCCCCAGCTGTCTTAGAAGGTTCTGTTGTCACAACAATCAGCGAAGCTCAGAGGGGTGGAAGGGGAAGCAGGAGGCCCGGAGCAGATTGTGGCACTCAGGACCTCAGCCAAGTGAGCTGGGGGCAGTGGGGGCAGGGGCAGGGGAACACAGCACAGCTGTGAATATAGGCAGACCCTGGCCAAGGCATCCTTTACCTTGGCTAGGCCTGTACCCACAGACACCTCACCCCCTTTAAGTCGCTTGGACCTCCTGGAGTCCTTTGCTGAGGGGCGTGGGAACAGGAGCTCTGAGAGGAGGGCCCAGAAGCCAGAAGATTGCGGGTGGGAAGCCAGGCCTCCCTGTTCTGCCCTTGGTGTGTGACCATGCTCTCCTCACCTCTCATGAAAACCAAGCAGTTTCTGCTCAGACAGGCAGGGAAGGATGGGGAAGAATGGGACACAGACATGGCAGGGGCTTATGTGTAAGTGTTCCAGGGCTACTGTAACAAATGACAGCCTTAACCCACATGCTTTTATTCTGTGATGTTCTGGAGGTCAGGAGTCTCACAGGGCTAATACCCAGGTGTGGGCTGGGCTGTTTCTTCTGCAACAGTGGTTCTCAACCTTCCTAATGCCGCGACCCTTTAATACAGTTCCTCATGTTGTGGTGACCCCCAACCATAAAATTATTTTCGTTGCTACTTCATAACTGTAATTTTGCTACTGTTACGTCTTAGGCGACCCCTGTGAAAGGGTTGTTTGACCCCCAAAGGGGTCGCGACCCACAGGTTGAGAACCGCTGTTCTAGAAGCTCCAGGGGAGAATCCAGCCTTTCCCAGCTTCTAGAGGCGCATCCCTGGCTCGTCGCCCCTCCTCCATCCTCACAGCCAGCAGCACAGCCTCTTCCATCCCTGACTCTGACCCTCCTGCCTCCCTCTTACGATGACCCATGATGACACTGCCCCCTGCCTCTGGGGAATCCAGGGTCATCTCCATTCCAGGGTCCTTAATCTATCTGAAAAGTCTCTTTTGCAGTATGAGGTGCCACGTCCACATGTCCCAAGACTAGAACTGGGGTGTCTTTGGGGCCATTATCCTGCCAGCCCTGGGCCTTCTGGCCTTTGAACTGCTACTTTGAATGTTCTTGGGGGCTCCTGTTAACAGTTCCATGAGCCTCTTGTTTTTAGTCCACTTCTCTCCTTTGGTGGCATTCTGTGGCTTTGCATTAACCCTTGATTATCGAAACCTCCAGGATGGGAGGTATTTGCCTTTTGGGGATAAATTTGGAGAGAGATTGACGAGTTGGTGATGCTCTTTTCATGAAGCCTGGAATCTCACGCCCACAAGCCTGATTCTGAGCCCTCGGGCAAAAGTGTATTCTGGTGGGCAGCACTGTCCCAGTGCTGCCCAGGAGGTCCCAGTGGCGGCAGAGCCACCCTGTCTTCTCTCTCCATGGCAAGGCTAGGCTGTGACTCCACACTCTGCCCCAAGTCCACACCTTCAGGCAGGAGGGTGGGGCCTGGGAGCGCAGCTTGTGGGGTGAGTGGGGAGAGAGGCTCTGCTGCTCCCCTGGGGGCTCTGCCTGCTGCCTCCCAGCAGTCAGCATATTCTCCGTGGCCTGGACAGGCTGAGTGCCCACGGGCAGCCTTCTGACTGCCCATGCAGATCCACAGGCTGGGTTTGTGTTTGTGTGTGAGTGTGAAAATACTTGTGAGTGTCTGTGTGAGTGTATATATATGTGCTTATATGTGTGCGAGTATATGTATGTGTATGTATGTGAGTGCATGTGTGTGTATGGGAGTGTTTGTGTTAGTGTGTGTGTGTTTATGCATGTGTGTGTTTCTGTATGTGAAGAGTTCTTGTGTGTGTGTGTGTGTGTGTGTGTGTGTGTGTGTGTGTGTGTGCGCGCGCGTGCGCGTGTGCTGGGCCTGCTTGCTAGCCTGGATGGTACCTCATTGGCCCCGTATCTGAGTTACTGTCTGCCCTCTGCCGCCCAGTTCGGTCAGGTGCAGCTCCCCTGAGGGCCACTAGATGGCGCCCTTCCCTTCCCCATGGACTGTTGGCTCCCTGCACCTCGGTGGAAATTTCCTAGGTTCTTTTTATCTTTTTTAGACTCCACCTTTTTAGAACCCACTGGGCAGTGATCATCCCAGGGCCCCTTGGGTACCACAGTAGGAGGTGCCTGACAGGTGGATGGGCCATAGGAACACTGCCTCTGATCTGCTCAGCCTTGTGAGGATGCCCCAGTTTTCATTGGGATCTGCCAGCCAGAAGGACCTTAAGGGAAGAAAACGCATCTTTTCCTTAAAACAAAAAGAGAGAGACAGAAAGAAGCTGATGCTGAGTCCTGGCACATGCTGGCTGAGGGCAGGTTGAGCTCTCAGATGTGACCCTGGGACAAAAGTGTGTTCTGGGGGCACGAGGCCCTGTAGCAGGCAGTGAGGATGCCCAGGAAAAGTGCTAGTTTCAGGGAGGCTGGCGCAAGAAGTGGCATCAGAGAGCCTGGCAAGGAGGCCAGCTGGTCATGACAGAGGGTGGGGGCCACAGAAAAGTGGCAGGGATGGAGGGTAGTGGGAAGGTGGTGGGACTGGCTTTGAGTGGGGTGAAGCGTGAGACAATGCAGTGGAAGGTCCCTGAGAACTGTCCATGGAGGGGACTCTGGGAATCTGAGGACACAGCAGCCCCCTCGCTGGGTGGTGCAGCAGGACAGACACCTGGCTCTGCTTGCTCACCTCCTGTCGCCAGCACTCGGTGCTCTCCAGGCCACAGCCCCTGAGGACAGCCCCCCTGCTGTTCCATGCTACACCCCTGGTTTGCTTGGGGTGACCCTTGTGTCCACCCACCACCCACCTCCACCCTTCCCCTCAACCCCATTCCTGAGAGCAGTGGCCATCAGCAGGGCCAGCATTAAACACAGCCAGCATGTCTTCTGACGGGAAGAATGTTCCAAAAGATACCTTGACCTTGATCTTGGTTTCTGGGACTGAAGAGGGGTGGGATTGAATGTGGGAGTCTCTCACACTGACCGAGTGTGGCCAGTGGAAAGGGGTTTCTCAAAGTGTGGCTGTGTAGGGTCCAGCTGCAGGGGCCTCTGCCTCCCTCCCCTGCCAAGCTCCCTGCTCCATGCCTGGTCAGCTCAGCCCAGTCATCATGCTGGGCACCCTTTCAACTCTGTCTCTCCTCAGGATCAGGGTGGGGATGTTGGCGTAAGCGTCTCCCCACCAGACTATGGGCCCTGTGAGGGAGGGCCCTCAGTCTTCCTTTTGTACCCAGCTCCCAGCAGGGGCCTGGCACAGAGAGGGGCTGGGTAACTATCAGGAGACCAGTGTGCTGGGACCACTGTAACCCCTCAGCCTCTCAGAGCCCCAGTGCACCGAGGTTTCCATCGTGTGGAGCCGATGCCATTCCTGTGGAAGTTAGTCCTGGTTGTGCTCTGTCATGGGGCCAACATGGACACCAGCCTGGGGGGGCAGGTGAGGTGGCCTTTTGCGCCTAGGCTGTGGGCTCAGAGAGCCACTTGGCATCCCCTTGGGAGGGTGGTGCCCTGCTGCCACCCCTCCCCTGGGCCCTCGGAGAGGAGACGTTCTCTGGCAGATTGTGCTAACACGTCTGTCTCCCTAATATATGTACTGCTCCGCTTGCGTCTACAGTAGCTTAATTGCAACCATTTCAGAGTATTTCGGTAGCACTTTTTTTAAAGTGTCGACGTCCTCAGGTTTACAGCGTTTTATGAAGCCTTTCTGGGTCTGTTGCTACTTAGGTAGTGTGATTTGTGTGTCAAAGTGACGCGAACAGCCTGGTGTCAATAAAGCGTGGAATTTGCTTCGAAAGGCTGGCAATACATGGTGCTCCCAGGCAGCGAGGCTAAGAATATCTGAAGCATTTGAGTGCTTCAGAATTCCTTTTGAGATGGGGATTTAAAATAGACCAGCACTTGTACTCTCCCGAGGCCCGGCCTTCCCACTGCCTGGCCTTCCTGCCGCCCTGCCACCTCGTCGGCTGTTGAGGCCAGGAGGGTGGGTGGGCATGGGCATTGGGAGGTGGCAGGGCTGGCCCTGCAGGGCTCAGTGTCCAGAGGCTGTGCCCTGTAGAACCTGCTGTCCTAGGCCAGACACCAGCCTTAGAGCTGGTGGTTTAGCCAGAGATGATATCCCCACAGTCTGTCCCAGGGCCACTCTGCCTAAGGGGCTCCCCTTGGCCATCTACCACCTGGTTTGGTCCCTGTGGGTCTCAGGACTGGTCAGCTCCCAGGCCCATCATTGGAAACCTCAGCTCCATGTGTGACAACCAACCTCATATTTCACACATGTGTCACTAAACAGTGTTTCTAGCAGTATCGCCACATGCAGCACCTGCCATCTCCTGTCCTCCCTGCTGCTTCCAAGTGTCCCCAGGAAAGAATTCTAGGCTGGCAATCAGAGAGCACTGGGCTCTGGTCAGCCCTGTCTCCCTGGGCACTTCCGGACCATCTGGAGTGTGCTGTGTACCCTGAAGAAGAGAGCAGAGTGCCTGTCGCCCTGTGCAGGGGACCCTGGCACACACTGCTGCCATCATAAGGAATCAGTCTCCCTGGTCCTGCTGTGGTTCCAGCCTGCCCCCCAGGGTGGGGGAAGGTGCCTTGTGGCATGTCCTGTGTGCCTACATGCTGGGCAAGGGCTGGCAAAGGCTTTGAAGTGCCCTGCTACCCCTGAGTCACAGGGCAGGCTTGGGAGATGACAGCCTGCGAGGGTGAGGCTGGCTTGGGCAGTGGGTTCAGCTGCAGGAGCAAAGGACCACTGCGAAGAGCAGAGACTGGTGGCTTCTACAATGTCAGCAAGGTGGATGAGGTGCCAGGACCCCAGTGCTCTGTGCTGCCCAGAGCCGCATGACAGGCACCAGGGCCTCTCATGGGCTGCTACACTGTGATGGCTGGGGTGTAGGCTGTCTAATTGCGGTTTTTCCTTTCTATGCTTTAAATGCTGCAAGTGAGGGAAAGCCCCTCCCGGGTGACTGAGGCCAGAGCAGATGTGTTTTAGCTGAAGGAATGTCAACGCAGTTTAGGCAGAGTCATCACCCCCATCCCTCTTCGTCCTCCTAAACTCCCTCTGGTTCCGCTTGCTCTTGGAGGAGGTGGAGATGTCTGTTTCCCTGTGGAAAGGGGTGTGTCCTGGGGGAAGATGCTCTCCTGCCTCTGGGGGTTGGCCCTCAGGGCTGTGACCTTGGCCTTTAGGCCCCAGACTCTGTAGCACCCCATGAGGGTGGCAGTGCAGGTTCCCTGAGTTCTGTCTCTGGCTTCCCCAGCCCCTCTGTCACTCCCACTTTGATTTATCTGGGATACAGTCTTCCAAGTCTCTGGTGTCAGTGTCCCTGCGTGGGGCACAGGGGAGAGAGTCTGATTGTGCTCCCATAAGGGGCATGGAGCCCTCACTAGCTCATGGATGGTCCTGAGGTGCAGTGAGCGGATCCTTCTGTACAGGGTTGGTGGAGGGAATGCTGGTAAGAGAGCCTGGGAGTCTGGGAGATTGTCTCAGAGCACTGCCCTTTTGCTGACCTTTCAGAAGCTGATTGATGCTCCCAGGGGGTTGGAGAATTTTTCCCTTTGATTCAGCTATACCTAGAGTTTTTCTTTAGCATTTTGCTCAAGGGATTTTCATAGGAGAGGGATTGGGCAGCCTTTGCTGCCAAGAAATTCCCAGCAGGCATAGCCATCTCTGCCTGTGCTTGGTGCTCTGGAGATGGCGTGTGCCTGTGAGTGTGCATGTATGTGCACATCTGTGCGTGTATACACATGTGCATTGCATGCGTGTGTGCATTATACCCTTGTGCACATGGCGGTCCTGCGTGTGTTGAGGTTGTGTGTGCACACGTGCTTGTGCGTGCACATGTACTTGTGTGTGCATGCCTGAGCATGTATGTGTGAGTGCATTTGAGGACGTGCTTTCTGCCATGGGGCACAAGGAGGAAGTGTGCATACACTGCTGGCTCCCATGTGACCTGCTCTCTGACCTACAGCCTAGGCAAGAGGCTGGATGGGCTGGGCCCAAGATTGACGGGTTTGTTGTTCAGGCAAGGCTCTTTTGGCGGGGTTGGGAGGGTGCTGCTGGGCAGCATCAGTCCTCTTCCCAGCTGTACCTCCTGCAGCACTAAATAATCCCTCCCTCCTCCCTGCTTTCTATCTGACTGTCCAAAGCCAACTCCCCAGGCCTGGCTGTAGGTGGCGCTGGTGGACCATAGTGCCTGGCCCAGGCCTTGGGAGGTCCTCTGCTTTGTGGCCAGGGAGCCAGACTGAGGTGGGTGATGGAGCCATGGGAAGCTGACCAGGCAGTAGCCCCGAAGGCCCTTGGTGGAGAGCGCTGGCTCTTGGAGGAGGCCTGGTTGGCCATGTGCAACTTTATGGCTTCTGAGACTCCAGGGCAGCAGTCACCAGGGGGTTCCCATTCCCTGACTCAAGCACAGCCCCTCCTCCAGCGGCAAGGGTAACTCCTCCTAGTCACCTTGCTTTGGCAAGATCCTGAAAGGCCCCTGGTGGCAGGGAAGGCTCTGTGTCAAGGTTGGTAGAAGCCTGACAGCTTCACAGATTAGTTCCAATAACAGCTTCCCAACACCGCACCCTGTCACCAGTACAAGATACGAGAGCAGATAGACGTTCCCTCTCCTCCCCTCACTCACCCCAGGTCGGCCTAACCCCCACTTGGTGTCTGGGGACAGTTCGTGTGGCTGTGGTGCCTGAGGAGGTCAGATGGATAAGACCTACCAAGATGTCTGGAGGCGGACTGGTTTGTACCTGTTAACACGCTGGGGAAACCTAGGTCCTGAGCTAAGATGACAGAAATACAGCAACAAAGAGTATTTTAGAGCAGAAACCTCCTCCTGAGAGCAGATGTAGAGTACATGTGTTCAGGGGAGCTGTGTGTTGCTGAGCTCATGTCGGGGTGGGGTCATGGAGAGGCAGGGAGAGCCTTCTTGATTACCTTTCCAGAATCTCCTCTTTTCATTGATCATGGGCACGATACCAGAGCTGGTTGTCCTTTATTCCATTTGTGCCCAACCCACTTGCCCACTGCCTCCAAGCCTCCTGCATGTGTGTCAGGGTGACCAGTGCGACTTTCCTGGACTCAGAACTAGAAGTCCTGTATCCTGGAATGCTCTCAGGCCCTGAAAAACCTTGGTGCTTGGTCACCCTAGAGTGTGAGTGTGCACTTGCACTCGTATTGCACGAGTGTGTGCATGTATGTGTGCATGTGTGCCCACACGTGGGTGCTGAGAACCCAGGCTGGGGCTTTTGTTCCTAGCTGGGTGTTGCAACCCTATGCTCTGGTGCTTGGGATCACAATGGTGGCATAGCGCTAGCATAAGTGGTTTAACACCCTGGCTGGTAGGGTCTGTGCACGCAGGTGCCTAGGGGAAGGACAGCTATGTCACCCAGACCCCCTTCCAGCCCTCTTGTACATCCCTCAGCCTCACTCTTGCCATAACCACACTATCACCCTAATGTCCCCAGCCCTGGGTTTCTGCTTGTCAGGATTTGTGCAGTAAATCTAAAACCTAGAGCTGGTTTTGGCATTCAAAAAATCAATTCCTAATGCTGGAGAGACCTTCGAGTCTCACACTGGGCACTCAAGTGCCATTGGACTATGAGACTAGGATTGCGTTGTTAGTCACCATGGTGGGTATGGCAGCGGGCAGTTTCAGAGAATTTGTGCAGCGTGGCACCACGCGGTTTTAATCACAGATCCTTCCATTCGCCTGACTCGCTTCTCACCAACCTTCCCCGCACTGAACTCTTAACAGCCTGGCTGAACCTAGCGGTGAGTCACGTGAGAACACGTGCCCTGTGCCACTCAGGTGGAGCAGGGTACCAGGAAACCCAGTGTGTTTAGGGGCACTCACCCAGGGGCTCCCACATTCAGTGCCATCTGTCCCTGTGGGCTGGTTCCTTGTGTGTCCCAGCACACAGACACAGTTGGTGTTTGTTCAGGGAATGCAAAGTGATTTTAGGCTTGAGTTAAGCAGAGGAAGGTCAGCCTTCTGCTAAGGAAAAATTTTGCCATGTGCTCTCCTCCAGAACCAGCAAGACTGGGGTGGGGGTTCTGATATTTCGGACCAGCTGTTGCTGTGCCATGAGCCTGGACAGCTGGGTGTCACTGCAGCCATTGGAATTAGGAAATTGGCTTTTTGTTCGGGGTGGAAGATCCCAGGATGGACTTGGGCCAGGAGTGTCCGATGCAAACTATGAGGTTGTTTCCTTGTTCCTTAGACGTTTGTTACAAGCTTGTCTATTTGTCCACTGTTTTTGTGGTGTACTCTCTTTTTTTAAAGACTTTATTTTTTCAAACTGTTTTAGATTTATGGAAAAGCTGAGAATGAGAGTACAGAGACTTTCTGTATGCCCCACACCTGGCTTCCTTATTTTTTTGTTTCTGTTAATCCTCACCTGAGTATACTCTTCTATTGCTTTTTTTTTGATAGAGTAGAAGGGAGGGAGGGAGGGAGGGAGAGAGAGAGAAACATCGATGTGAGAGAGACACATTGATTGGTTGCCTCCCATACTACCCTGGCGGGGGCTAGGGATTGAACCTGCGACCCAGGCACGTGCCCTTGACCCCGGGAGTCAAACCCTCTACCATTCGATCTGTAGGCCAATGCTCTAACTGCTGAGCCAAACCAACCAGAACTGGCTTCCTTATTATCATTTCTTATCTTGGTTCATGTGTCACAGTTAATGCACTAATACTGGTATATTTTTATTAACCACAGTCCATACTGTAGGCAGACTTCCTCTGTTTTCCCTAATGTCCCTTCTGTCCCAGGACCCAGTCTCCAGGATCCCACATTACATTTAGTTGTCACATCTCCATAGGCTCCTCGGGGCTGTGACAGTTTCTTGGACTTTCCTTGTTTTTGGTGACCTTGACAGTTTTGAAAAGGGATTTTGTTGAAAGTCCCTAAATTGGGGTTTGTCTAGTGTTTTTCTCATGGTTAGACCAGGGTAATGAGTTCTGGGAGGAAGACCCCACAGTGAAGGGCCCTTCTCATCCCATCATGTCTAGGGTCATATGTCACCACAACTTATCACAGTTGACATTGACCTTTATCCCCTGGCTGAGTGTGTTGGTCAGGTTTCTCCAATGTAAAGTCACTCTCTCCCCCTTTCCATGCAGTTCTCTTTGAAGTGTATTTAAAAAACAAAACCAATAAACTTCCACTATCAGAACAGGGAAGAGAATAATTAGCAGAACAGCCCCATGCCCAATACCCAGATTGGGCAGATGTGAGCCTTCTGGCATACTTCTGTCAGATATTTTTCATCTCTTTCCTTTCTCCTTTTCTCAAGTTGTGGTGGTTTTAGTATTTCTGTTGCTCCACAATAAATCAGCCCAGAGTTATGGCTTACATTGATTAGCTCACACTTCTGTAGGTCAGAACCGAGGCACAGGCCGGCTGGGTCCTTAGTTCAGGGGCTCAGAGGCTGAAGTTGGAAGTGTTGGCGGGCTGGGCCCTTTTCCGGGAGCTCTGGGGAAGGTCCACTTCTAGGCTTATTCAGGTCGTTGGCAGAGTGAGGTCCCTGTGTCCTCATAGGCTGCCAGCCTTGGGCTGCTGCTGTCTCCACCTAGAGGCCGCTTTAGGTGTCCCCCTACACCTCTAGGGCATCCTTGGGGGATCCTCCTCACACTGAGGAAGGGCCCTACCCCTCTGAGGAACTCACCTGCTTAGGTAAGACCCACCAGGTCTTAAAAATCTCTCTATTTTAAGGTGTACTGATTTGGGACCTTAATTTTGACAGCAAAATTCCCTCATGGAAGCACTGAGAGGAATGTTGGAATAACTGAGAACAAGTGTGTGAGCTCCTGGGGGCCAGAAGTCTTGGGGGCATCTGAGAACTGTGCCTGTTATATTGTGGTCCCCTTTTTGTAACCTTTTTTTTTTTTTTGTCATGGAACATAACATGGTACGGAAAGTACACAAAATACATCTGTACCAAATATATATATATTTACATATAATTTGTCCAATGGTTCTGAAGCCAGCCCTGTGGGACCCTTGTGATGTCAGGAAAAGAACTTTCTCTCCTACTCTGGTGCCCTTCCCTTTGAAGCTCTCTCCTCACCCAGAACTGATGACCGTCCTCCTGACTTTGATGGTGCTGTGTCATTGCTTCTCTGTGTCATTTTTCTGCTTGGGTCTGTGTCCCAGGGCAATTGAGTGTTGGCTAGATTTGAACTCCATACAAATGGACTCAATTTGTATCTTGCATTCATCCTTGTTACATGTGGTGATAATTTATTCATTTTCATGGCTGTAGAATTTCCCATTGTATGACTGTTTCTCCATCTGTTTGTCTGTTCACTGTTGATGGAGATGTGGGTTGTTTTCCGTTTGCAGCTGTTGCAAATGACGAGTTATCTTTTACCTGCCACTGTGTAAGAAGTCCATCACTATACATGACGATGTCATGAGAAGTAGCGATACTAGTGGCTTCTTGTGATGCTTCCTACGTGCTAGGTGGTGCTTGGAGTGACTCCTTGTGCTTGTCTGTGGCCCCATCCATCCTCCATTACAGATGAGGCGGAGACACTGGCTTGGTGCCGCTGGCTCGGAAGTGGTGGGACTGCGGCTTAAACTCGGCCGTGGGCTTAGCCGGCATTTCTTTTTTTTTTTAACCTCACCTGAGGACATTTTTGCATTTATCTTCAGATAGAGCGGGAGGGAGAGAGGGAGGAAGAGAGAGAGAAACATCGACGTGAGAGAGACACATCGACTGACTACCACCCACACAACCCCAACCGGGGCCGGGGACAAACTGCAACCGAGGCATGTGCCCCCAGCAAGAACCGAACTCAGGTCTCTCTGGTCTGAGGGCTGACGCTCTAACCACTGAGCCAAAGTGGCCAGGGCCCAGCCGGCATTTCTAGGCACTGCTCCACCCTGCCCCTCAAATCATCGTCCTTTGAATCAGGAGGGGTGGCAGGTTCTAGCCAGGCAGTTGCTCAGCTTTGAGGACAGGGTGCATTCCCAGATGGCAAAGTTGGCCTGAACTTGAAGGCCAAGTTCAGGAGAGAAGGACCCTTTTCTTACAGGGTCCCTGAAACGATCACTGAATCAAACTCTACTAGCTAAAACAGAAGCTGGTAGGTTCTTTTGGGAGTTGGAGGGGATGATGCAGGAATGTGGGGCCCCAGGCTGACAGAGGCTCTGCCACCTTCCACACATGGCTTCCAGGTTACCCTGGGCGTAAGTGTCCAGGTGGGGCAAGAGGGAGAGAGTGTTCAGGAAGCTTTGATAGACAGGCCTGGGAGGCAGCACCCATGGCTTCTGCCCACATCTCATTGGCTTCTGTCCAGTTACATGACCACACTTTAGTGTGGGAGGCCAGGAAACCTAGTCTGACTGTGTGTCCAGGAGAAGGGAAAGGGGTGGGTGCTGAACGAAGGTCTCCAGGTTGGAAAAGGAGACGGGTCTGCTCGAGCCCTGAACTCACACGAGGACAGATGCCATCTGTCAGGAAAGGAGCTTACGGAGTGGCTGGACTCCCCTCACCCCCTAGCGGTGCCAAGGCTGGCAGTCTTGGCAGCCTGGGAGCCCCTGAGATGGATACAGGGAAGCTGCAGAGGTGAGGAAGTCTGTGGAAGGATAGGGAGCAGGGCTGGAGGGCTGGCGGCTGGATCAGGAGCTGAGAGTCTAGAAGGTTCCTGGGCTAGAAAGCTACTGCACTGAGGCATTCCAGGAAGATTCCACTGGCCAGGAGGGTGAGTTAGCATGGGAAGGAGGGTCCAGGGCCTGGGTAGGGGCGGACAGGGCAGGTCAGCCCTGCTGTCTGGTTGCCAGCCCACCCCACATGGGTATGATCATCTCCTGTCCGTCTGCCATGCGTGGCTGTGGCCGCAGGCATCAGTGACTCTTGCATAGTCCCGCTGGCTTGCTTTGGCAGGAGCAGATGGCCCTTCATTACAGAGGCTTTTGTTCAAAGTAGGTGCTTTAGAGTTGGCCCAGCATACTCCGCACTGGCTGGCACTATTGTGAGGCTGCAGGATTTTTGCTTTAGGGCAGCTGGAGCCAAGGAAGCCTTCCTGGCCCCCACATAGCTGGTTCTGGGCTAGAGAGTACCAGGCGAGAAGCCGGAAGCCTTTCCCTGCCCACCACTCTAGAAACTGCTGGTTCTGTTTGAAATGTCAATCTGGAGATCCTCCCACGGGCAGTGTTTAGATTAGAGTTGATTCAAACTGTGGGGGCTCTGTGGCTGCTGCAGGAGTGGTGGTGAGGGGCTTTCTGCTGCAGAGAGAGAGGGTGTCCTGGCCCAGAGTTGCTTACCCTCACACCTGTCATTCTAGCTGAGCCATGAGCAATTCGGGTTCTGTTTGCAGGGTCTCGTTTCCATGGCAAGGTTGCTGCCAATAGATTTCAGCTCCCCAGAATGGAGATTCCTGTGGGCCTGTGAGTAGGGGAGTCTGTGTTAGCTTTGCCTACAAATCTGGCAGTGAATGTGCTCCTCTCATGTTGGCCCATCAGCAGCAGATGGGAGCCCTCATGGCCTTGAGATGTTGTAGGGCAGGCGCAGGATGGGACCAGAGGTGGCCGTGTCACCAGGACGAGACACCCTAATAGCCCTTGTTCAGCAGCTTCCCTGTGAGGCTTGGTCTGTCTGCTGTCTCCTGCCTGATTGCGAGCTGAACAGAGCTGAGCCAGGGCCCAGAGAGACTTGGTAGTGACCCCAAGTGCCCTGTGGCTTTCACCTCCTGGACAGTAGGCTGAGACCCAGATTGTCTTACCCCGGGAAGCTGGAACCCCTGATGGTCACAGGGTCTGTTTATAAAGATTGTGTAACCCTCATGCCCACTACTCTAGAAAGCCAGACCCCTAGTTAAGAGGGCAGGTCAAGGATAGCCAGGGCCATCTCTGGTGGGGCCTGTCCTTCTTGTTGCCAGGGGCCTTGGCTGCCAGTGTATCCACATGAGGTTCTGTAGGCCTTGTGTGTCTGTGTGACAATGAATGCAAACACCAATGACATTGGAAGTCATTTTGATAGACCTGGAGTCTCCCACACTCAAGGTCAGGACACTCACTGATCTCAACCTGCTGAGACCTGGACTTCAGCCACCCTCCCAGCCAACCATTGTGCCAGCTCATTCCCACATCCCAGGCTTGTGCTGGTATGTCTTGGGGGTGGCTGACGTCGGCCTGTCTAATTCCTCTCCATTCTGGTCAAATGGGAACCAAGATCTTTCTCTCTCGAGCCAGCAGCCCCTGTCCCTTCAGACCCTTCTCTCCTCTCAGTAGACCTGTTCTCACTCTTTCCTGTTCAGACCATCTTGTGTGTTTCAACAGGAATAAATCACGGGTGTCCCCTGCTAAGGCACACAGGCTGCTGGAGGAGGAGTTTGGTGGCAGGAGCAGCCAGCGTCACCAGCTACTGAGGGGTCTGGGCACAATGGTTGTTTTATGAGCAGAAATTCAGGCCAGTTCTATGAGGAAGAGATTGAGGTCTTTGTAAATGGCACCGAGTTCTCATCAGCCCCGAGTCCCACGAATTGGTCTTCCCCCGCTGGCAGCGTCGGCAGTTTCTTCCCACTCTTACTAGATACTTAGTCGCCTGTACTGCCTTTCAAAACCTCACCTGAGAAGGACCCCCCACAGCTTTAAAAACAGCATAAAAACAAGCACCCTTGGCACCCTTGTTCCTGTCACATAACAAAAATGATTCACGGGCCTATAATAAACGGGCCGGGGATCAGATGCCTCTAATTCAGTGATTAATTGTAGGCTCAACACCACTCACTTTGTAAAGTCTGTTCCTTTAATTAAAGGGGGCTGGGAGTGTGTGCAGCCAACTCCCATTCCCCTGAAGCTGGACCCTGTAGCTGCGGGACCTCTAGGATGCTGACCCCTCCCAGGTCCCTGTGGGGAGGTGCTGCAAACAGCTGGGACCCACTCAAGGCAGGGCAGGCTGGGTGCAGCCCTGGTAGCCAGGGCGCTGACAGCCCCCCCTTCCCTTGGCCCTCTAAGAGGCCATGGCATCCCTTCCTGCCTGCAGCACCCCTTGGTCTCCAGCAGGCCAGTTCATTTTGGCATTCCTACTGGTAGTCGTCTCCATCGGAGACATCCAATTTTCTCTGAGCAGATGCTCCTAGGACTCTGTTTATCTCGTGTGTAGGTTTCAATAAAAATGTCATTATTTCAAATCATTGACACTGCTGGTGTGAGATACCAAATTTCATTCTCTGTTGTCCCGGAAAACGATCCATTAAAGATAAAACTGCTGCGGCTCAATAAGGTCCTTTCCTGGGAACAAGCCACCCTGGTCCTGGGCTGATCCTATCTCCCCAGCAAGTATTTGTATCTGTCCTGGGGTGGGGACAAATGAGGGAGGCTGCCTCCCTGTTGAATGAGGCTCCTCAGAAGTTAAGATGGGATTTCTTGATAAATGCGGCCAGTATCCATTTGCTGTCAGACAATTTCAGTTACTCTCTTAGGGAGGGAGCAGTGCAGCCCAGGCCGAGCTCCTTTGTGTAGTGATGACCAAGTGGGGGTGTACGGGGGTACCCCCCAGGTTGTAGCTTCCACATGTGCACCATCTACCTGTTCAGAGGCCTGGAAACATACTTCTGTTTTGCTCTTGAGTGTTTAGGAAATGGCCTTAGCCTCCCCTTTCCTCTCTTGGGCCAGGTCCTCTGCAGTTTCCCTTCCAGGCTCACTGAGTTGATGACAACTCTTTTTCCTCCCCTCCTAGCTGGCCAGGTGGACGCCAGGGTGTCCCAGTGGTTCCAGGACTGACTATCCATCCCAGCCTTTGGACCTGCTCCCTTGTATTTCAAGGGCAAGCCTATCTGCCAGGCGCTTTTTCTGACATCTTTTACTTTGCCAGATAATATATAGGGTGACCACTTGTCCTGCTTACCTCTGCTGTCTGGGCGACTATTAGCAGTGCTTCTTTCATATTTCAACCATAATGATAAGGCCACCCTGCTCATACCCAACGTAATGACCCCACCACGATTTTAGTCAGGGCTGTTGTCACAATCAGTTGCTACTGCTATCTCGTTTACTGAAAGGCTTGATCACAAGTGAGTTTCTTGCCCTCTCCTGCTCTGTACAGAGGCACTGAGCAGTTGTGTCACCTAGCAGCATCAGCCTCACAGAGATGGGTGTTGGCCCCCTGAGTCAGATTCTGATTCTGTCAGTGGCAAGCACTCTCCTGGGTTTATGTTTGACCTTGTCTGTGGTGAGGAATTCCTGTTTTTGATCCCAGGCAAGGGGCGGGGGTGACCTTAGTAGGTTTTATAGTCTGCTGTGAATGTTTCTAGTGCAGAGGAAGCCTGGCTGTTCATGTGTTGATTTTTAAAATTCTGTGCCCTTGCTGGACTGTTTTGTCCTGTAATTCACCAGCTTGTTCTGTTAGTTTTCCAACTAGAAGATTGTGTTACTTAAAAGAAAAAAGTTTATCTCTTCCTTCTAATTGTTACTCCCCTTCTATATTTTTCTTGACTTATTACATTGGCTAGTGTCTTAAGTATGGGCTGTTTAGTGGCTGTGATAACGGACAGCTTGCTTTGTTACCAACTTTGCAGAATGCCTTCTGCCTCACCATGAAGTGTGACCCTGGGAAGGTCCCTCCTAGTCCTAGTTGGCTAAGAAATTTTATACTATATGGTTTGGAATTTTATATAGATTTTTATTTGCCATCCTGGGGATAAACCCTTGGTCTTGTAAAACATTTTTGTGTCTGATTTGCTGATATTTTATTTGGGACTTTTACAGCTATGTGAAACTAACCTATCATTTTCCTGTGTGTCCTTGTCCTGTGGTGGTGACAGTGTTTCTCACTCATTCATTCATTAAAAAATATGCCAGATTTATTAAGTAAGTTCACTAACATCTGATGCTCCCACATGCTCAGTAGTATAAGTGAATACTGGCCCTTAGTGTGAAGGCTTACTAGGTCTCTAAGTAAAATCACCAGGGCCTGGTGCCATTTCCAGCATCTATGGCCTTATCTTTTCAGGGTTTCTGGTTTGTTTGATGGGGCTCATATGAACCTGGTGGATGCCTTAGTCCAAGGCACAGAAGATGCTGAAGAGCCAAGTGCATCTGTGACACTGGGCCCAGCACCTAGGGTGGGTACTGAGGCTCACCACTCCTGCATCCTCAGGGCTGGGACATTTTAAACAGCTTTATTAAAGTACAACTTACATACCACACATAAAATGTCATACGTAGAAGTCACTTGATGTGTTTGGACATTTCAGTAGATCAATTGACAGGGTTGGTCTCAGTGGCCATCACATTAGGGGTGACTGCTCATGTCTGCACTCCACAGTGCAGACCAGTGAAGTAGTGAGGCCCCCTGGCCCAGCTCAGCTCTAACCAGCTTGGAAATGGCACTTCAGTTGCTGGGGACTCTCGGAGAAGCCTGTTCTGTGACTCGGTCATTCTTCTGGGCCTGTTCAGGCCTTGGAGCAGTGTGCTGGGACTGTCCCACTGACTCGTGGTAAGAGAGGTCACAGGCTGTGTCTGCATAGGGTCTCTGTGTTTGGGGACTGCAGTAATATGGCTTTAACGTCTGCCCGGCACTCAGGGCCCTGGTAGGGCCTCTGGCATTTGGAGATGCCTCAGCCTCCTGGGCTTATACAGGTGGCTTGTTCATGCTAGGTGGCCTCCAAGTTGATATGTGGTCTTGGCACTTCTAGTGGATTCTGCCTTATTGTTTCTGTTTTCATAATTATAGCATGTTAAACGGCGATGGGCCTGCCTTCCCAGGCCTTGTGCAGATGCTGTGAAATTAACTTTCTTACCCTCCGACACACGTCAGGCTGAACTGACATTTCCAAAGACTCCTGGCTGGACCCCTGCCCTTGGCATGAGTTCTTCAGCAGAGAGGGAGGGCGGGGAGATGAGCCTTCTTATCACCGGCGCCTAATTGCAGGGAGCCTTGTGCCAGTGGAAGCTGTCAGGTTCGACGATGAAGAAGTTCCAGGTGCTGCTGTCACTGGCAGAGTCGATAGAGTTGGGGGGGAAAGAAAGTCAGTGTTACGGTGTTGCAACTCCTGATTCTGAGCAAGATGGTCCCAGGCAGGGGCCCCACAGAGACTGGGGGCCTCGAGAGGAAGGGTGGTTGGGAATTTAGGGCTCTTGTTTGAGAGCCTGGCCCTCAATCAAGTCTCATTATCCTTGCGGCAGGCAGGGCAGGGTGCCAGGAATTACCTTATTACCATGGAAATGCTGCTCTCTTTGCAAGGGAGCCAGTCCACCTGTGATAGCCCCGCAGCCCAGAGTGGCTGGTAGGTGCGAGGAAATGCGGGGCCAGTGGCCAGACCAGCCACCAGGTCCGTGAGGTGGGTGAGAGTACTTCCACGGGAGTTTCACATTCCTCATCCTGAGGATTTGCCCTGGTGACCACGGATTTTCTTGCTGGTCGAGAGGCAGCAGCCCCTCTGGCATTGCCTGTCTATGGCTCAGGAGAGGAGGGGCAGAGGCCAGCCCCCCAAACACCTCACTTTTGAGGTCTTGTGTGGCTGTCCTAGGGCAGTGACACACAGGATCCCGGGGCTGCTCGGGGTCAGCTGGGTGCACAGGTACCGTGATACATGCACCCCTGTATAGCCCTCCCTTGGGGCATCACATCACCCATCCAGGGAGGTGGTCCTAGGTGCCCACTCCTGGTGGATCCAGAGGACGGTGGGAGTCCATGCTGAGAGCCAGTTGGTTCCTGTGAGGCCCAAAGCCCTGTCGCACGTCCTCATAACTAATGGCCCCTGAGCAGGTCCCTGCTCTCCAAGACGCTCTGTGTTCCTCTTCCTGACACACTCATTTAATTTTTAACTCACAAGGCATTTGCTTATTTATTTTCATTGTTCTTGATAATAATTCTAAGCCATTAGAGGGGAAAATTATATTCAAAAATGCTGTTACACACTTTATTTGTTTGATGATTTAGAGCGATAGAAAGTAGCACATTTGCTGGCTTTTATAGTCTGATAATTATTCACATCCATCAAGCCATTCCAGGGGAATAAACAAAACACTGAGAAAATGACACTATTAATAGCATCCTCCTCGGCGGACAGGAGACTTCCCGGCTGTGTTGGTAAAATGGAGGCTGCCTGTCCCCTGGCCAAGGCGAGCAGCCCTGCCCACAGAAGATGTCTTTCCTTTTAATCACCTGGCTCTGAGGCCTCTGCTCACTCGGCACCCACGACGTACCCGGTGTCACAATCCCTGGAGCTTCTTTATTGGTCCCCGGAGTCTGCTATGACCTGCGTAGATGGAAGCCCCCAGAGGTAGGTCCAGGGCCTGGAGGTATCCCCGAGCTGCCAGCCTGGACTGAGGCCTGGCCTCAGCAGGGTCTGGCTACATGTCCCACCCTCTGAACTAAGAGTTAAAACAGGAACATTGGGCCAGATGCCTCGCTTCTCCAGTGTCCAGTCTTTCCAGTGTCCCTGAACTCCAGTAAACAGGTCGGACTCTCTCATGAGTTTCAGGCTGGGGACCCGGGCCTCTGCTATTGCCCTATGGGGGGGTTTACAGGTTTCAGCTTTGCCTTTTTTGAGGTGGCCATGAAGGGGGGGTACATTCACTATCCCAAATATCTCAAAATGTGAAAAAAGAAACCCGGAGAGGCATAGGAAGTTGGGGACATCCATCTTCCCGGGCTGGCCTAGCCCTGGAAGGTGGCATCTGAATGTCGGTCTGGCAGTTCATTGTCCTACCACTTGAAGTGGTGTTTTCTCCTTCCCTCCCTTCTGGTGGGTGGGTCTGTTGGTTGGTCCATTGTTTGAACTGTGAAATTGCTGGACTGTAGTTGTTGTTTTTTTTTTTTTTACTCCTCACCCGAGGATATTTTTCCACCTATCTTCAGACAGAGTGGGAGGGAGAGATAGAGAGAAACATCGATGTGAGAGAGACACATCGATTGGTTGCCTCCTGCAGGACCCCGACCAGGGTCGGGGACTGAACCACAACTGAGGTACGTGCCTTTGACCAGAATCGAACCCGCAACTCTTTGGTCTGCGGGCCAGTGCTCTAACCGCTGAGCTAAACCAGCCAGGGCCGGACTGTAGTTGTTTTTTTTTTGTTTGTTTTTTTAAATATGGAACGCTTCACGAATTTGCGTGTCATCCTTCCGCAGGGGCCATGCTAATCTTCTCTGTATTGTTCCAATTTTAGTATATGTGCTGCCGAAGCGAGCACTGTAGTTGTTTTTTAACCATCATGTGGCTTTTCACATGTCTTGGGTCCCCACGAGAGGGCCTGGTTTCTGGGCTCCTGTCTCTCCCGTTGCATCCCAAGAGCGTTATAACTAGTCTAAAAACATGTTATTTTCCCACCAAAGTCCCTGATGTTTGCAGACAACTGCCTTTCCAACAAGGGCGTCTGGCAAACCACGCCCAGGTTTGTCTCTCTTGGCCTCTTCGGCGATTCCACGACATTAAACCAGAGTTATGGAGCCTGTCGAGTCCTGCTGCAGCCCCTGCAGGGTTCCCTGGACTGGTTGCCAGGATACCGTTCTGACCATGTAGCCAAAGATAAGAACTGAATTTTCTGTGACTTTCTGGTTTAGAGTCATCCAGAAGTATACTTCGTGTAAAAAACCTTCAAAAGCAGAGAGAAAGTAGGGAGGGGCTTTTAAATATGGAGATAAAGACATGGGTGGATGGGGGATAGCTCTTGAGAAAGTTCCAGAGGGGCAGTTCTGGCCTGGCTAACCTCAGGACCGGGACTTGCCATGTATCTCAAGTGCTGGTCATCGCGTCCCCGCGGAGGTGCCCGCTGTGACTGCCCTCAGCCACTGACTTAGAGCCAGTTTCCCACAGGCAGGGCTGGGGGTTGTGGCCGGAGGAACCTGGGTGACCCTGCATAAGTACCCTGCCTTTCCCCCATTTCTGCCTCTACCTCCGAA
Source organism: Tadarida brasiliensis (assembly GCA_030848825.1). Classification (NCBI taxonomy): domain Eukaryota; kingdom Metazoa; phylum Chordata; class Mammalia; order Chiroptera; family Molossidae; genus Tadarida; species Tadarida brasiliensis. The sequence continues at coordinate 48,112,926 of CM061259.1, forward strand.
GCCCCCTGTTCTGTTCTCCCTTCCATTCTGCCCTATTCCTTTCTCCTCACATCTCCAGATTGTTCCACCACAGCTTGTGTGCTGGGCTGCAGTCCCTCACGCCCTACCACTGACCTGGAGTGTTGACTGCCCCACAGGGCCCACTAGATGCTGCTCTGTCCTGGGAGGGGGAAGCACGGTGACTGAGGCTGTGTGGGGCGGGACAGGGCCAGCCTTGGAGGAGGCAGGGGGCCGATGTGTAGCAGGACGTGAAGGGATACCAGCCTCACTGGAGAAGATGCTTGTGCTGGCGGAGAGGGGGCTGGGGGAGCCAGGGGAGATTCTGAGCAGCACAGGGGCTGAGTTGGAAGAGGGAGAGAGGCCAGGAGACTTCGCCCTAGCCCAGTCCTGAGACGAACGGGTACCAGGCACAGGCCAGGCCAGAGCACCCCGTCGCCGTCTGTCCAGGGAAACCACCTAAGAACCATCTGCCGCCCAGGTGACCAGGGCTGTCACATATAAAGAGAGGCTGCCTGGGGTTGCAGGCTGGCAAAACTGATTGGTTTTGGCCGTGAGATGTGACCTTGTGATGGGGACAGATCTCCTGGGGAGTGAGACAAACTGCCCCCATGTTGGTGTCCAATATACTGACTCTGTTTTATGTCCTGAGAACTTGCTCACTAATGTCCAGACAGATGCTGCCTGCCTTGAGGGTTAGCGAACACACTCGCTCAAACCCAATAGATGCTTCTCCGTCTTTCCTTTCTTTTTCTTCCAGAGCCAAGCCTGAGAGTCTAGATGCCCTGACCTGGTGGCATGATGCTGGGTGGGACTGTGACAAGTGTACCATGCACTGGGCTCCTTGGAGGCCCTAGGTGGGACCCCCCCCCCCACAAGGCTCTGCTCTGGGGTCCCCACAGGGTCCCGGGGACTTCTCTCCAGTGGCAAGTATTAGTCCCTGTTGGAAGGCCAGCTCTGTAACTGGCTGACTGGGGCCTCCATGTCATTGGGCTCACCTGGGGCACCCAAAAGGTCACCCTTGGTGGGAGAGGGCCCAGTGGGAACCTGTGGCCCACAGTTCCAGAGTTTCTCCCGGACATTGGAGGCCAACAGGACTGCTGGCTGTGGAGCCTTGACTGTCCCCCCTCTCCCTCCTCCTTTGACTGGCTCATCTTCAGTGCTCTGTGTTGTTAAGGACCCACTCCCCAGTTGTGCCTGCCTTCCTGAAAACTGAGGTTTTCATCTTGCCACGTACCTGGGGATTGGGCTGGCAGGGCATGTCATTGGTGATGGGGCTTCTTGGCACCACTGAGGCTGTCACTGGATTGTTCCAAGCACTGAGAGGCACTACTTGCTCTGGGATTTTGGAGCCCAGAAGTCCCCATGGCTCCGGCTTCCCACCCTGGAGTTCTTTTTAATCTCCCCAGGGGCTGCTCTCCTGAATGCTCAGCCCAGTGTCCTGCAGTCTGTACTTTTCGATAACAGAGGAGCCATGTCCCAATGTATTAAACTTTTAACATCCACCAGATTCAATTAATCTTATCTTTACAACTCCCAATTACAGGCGGTAATTAAGTGAAAGCAGCATTGTAGACTGGGGATACTGCATTAATCATCACAGCCTTGGTGCCATGAGTTGGTCCTTTCAGTCCTCTGGCGTCTTCCCAGAAGGGACAGAATGTTTCATTTCTCCGTTTGGGGGGACGGTAATCCCACAAAAGTGCTTTGGATTGGGGTTAACTTTTATCATCTTTGTGTAAGTGATAAAAGGCTATTTAAAAAAGAGTAACCTCATCTTTGTCCCCACAATGGGAAATTCTGACAACAGAGTTGAAGGTACTGCAGCCATCTCCTCAAGGGCCCCAGAGAGTGCCCAGAAATTATTTTTATCCTGTTAGATTAAAGACAACACAATACTCAACTTATCTCCTACCCTCGCCCACTTTTATTTTATTAAAAAGGACTAATAAACACCTCAGTTGGAATAGACTTAACCAGCAACAGCATCTGAGCGATCTTCCATGCTTCAGATGGTACCCATCCTTTGGCTGCACCATGAGGAGAAGGGAGGAGGGAGTGGCCCCATGATGCATCCTCACTTTTGACTCATTCCAGAATATGAGACAGGGGCCTTTTTTATTCTGGAACAGTCTGTCCTCCTCAGCACTGTTGACATTTAGGGCCTGATTGTTCTCTGTAGGGGGCTGTCCTGGGCACTGTGGGGATTGAGCTGCATTCCTGGCCCCCACTCACACGATGCCAGGAGCATCCTTAGTCATGACAACCATGGGAACGTGGTCCAGTGTCCTCCGGGGGGACAGGATCACCCTAGTTGAGACTCACTTTCCTGGAGTCCTCCTAGATGGGACCTGGGTGTGCTTAGCTCTCTGTCATTAAGGACTTGTGCCCCAGTTTTGCCTGTGTTTGTTTAAAAATTGAAGTTTTCATCTTACCAAGTCCTCTGAGGTTGCCTGGGGGTGGCATGTCAGTTGGGTTGGGGCTTCTCAGCACCCCCTGACCCCATTCTGGGGTCTTGTCCCCCCAGCTTCCTCTCATAGCATCAGTGGGATGTCACTCTCGCCTCGTCTATTTGCAAACTTCCACCTCACATCTTTTTTTATTTATGATGGAGCCTCATAACCTTTCAAATGTAAAATGTGTAAAAATAAAACTTATAAAGTGGATGACAGATGAAATTTTTCTCCTTCCTGAAGCTTCTTTCCCCTTCGGCTCCTGGGACTGGGAGGATAGGCTAGTGATACAAGGCAGCCAGGGTCCCCACCCCTACAGCTCCAGTCCAGTGCTTTTATTTTATTTTTGCTTTTTATGCCTCATCGAGGTTTAGCGTTGCTTAACTGGGAATGTCTTCACTCCTGGCATTCGAGAGTGCTGTCACAACCCACCAGGTCCCTGGTCCTTAGCCCTCCCACCTCACCAACCCCTTCTGTGTGGAATTCCTCCCCTGACAGCAGCTCACTCACCTCACAGTACTGACCACAGCCACAGTCATTTCTGCTCTGTGCATGAACTCTGTGTCTCTCCAAGGCCACACGGGCTCTCCAGGGACTCTCAAGTGTGTGGTGGCCACATGAACTCTCTTCTGACATGCCTTCCTTCTTGTAGGTACGCCATCCCACCGGAGCATGGCAAGCGCCTGGAGCGGCTGGCAATTGGTAGGTGTCTGTGGCCGAGGGCTGGGGCCTGGGACCTGGGGACTGGGCAGGGCAAGGTGGGGCAGGTGGGGTGGGGAGGCAGCAGTCATCCCTCCCAGGTTTTGCTCTGTGTTTGGGATTCAATTTATGGGAGTGGCAAGATGTCACTGTCTTATTTTACCATTTTCTTGCACCCTCGTGATCAGATCCGTAGTCCCTCTTTTAGGGGGTTTGTCACTTCATGGGTTCCACACAGAATGACGTTACTTTAAACACCCTTGTTTTCTGGTTGCTTAGCACAGAGTTCTTGGATGTGACCCCAGGCTCCCGAGGGCCAGGGAGGGCAGCTGTGTTCTGTCTTCCTCTTGACGCCTGGCACTGCATCTCGCCCTTTTCTAAGTTTTCAAGTCTTTGTTTAGTCTCGAAAAGGAGATGTGAGTTAGGAGCAACCTCACCTGGGCCTCGGAGCTGCATCTTGACCACAAGGCCCGTGGCATTTTGTACTGGGCTTACTTGCCTGGACTCCCTCATCACATGTCCCTTCCAGCAGCCACTGTCTCACCACCTGTATTTGGACCCTTGCTGGGGCCTCATGGGGCCAACAGATTTGTCTGAGGGGGTCTCTGGCTGTGTCTGGGGAGGGGGCACTGACCACTCGAGGTCAAGGTAGGGCCTCCGGCTGAGGGATTTGTAGAGACCTGCCAGACATGGTTAGGTGGCACTGAGGCCGCTGACAACCCCGATGAAGGGACTGGGCAGGTGGTCTTCCATTGCTCCCCTTCATGGCACCCTGCTTTCTGCCCCAATGCTCTGGCCCTCGATTGTTACCTGGAGAGCCAGCCCTTTCCTCGAAGGCAGCACCCAGGTGGGGGTGGGGTGGGCCAGGTGATTGTTTGGGAGCTGCTTCAACAGTATAGGGCCCATCTGATCATCCTTACCCTCTGCACTGCAGTGGTGGGCAGCCCAGCCCTCCCAAGGTAGCCACAGAACCTTCTCGAAGCCATCACTCAGCATTGGTGCAGGCTCCCTCACTGCCAGCTGCAGTCCTCTGGCTCCTCACACCTCACCAAGAAATGCCCATCACACTCTCTTCCCCTTCCCATTGGTGTTTTGACTTTGGAGATGGGGATGGTGGGTCTTTCTGGAAAAATAGGGGCCTCCTGTCCTAGGTACACTCCGAGCTGTGTGACTGCTCAGCAGATACTAAACGCCAGGGACACGGGTCCTGAGAATGGAGGAATGGTGAGTGGGGCAGATGTCCCCCAGCCTCCCAGGTGGAGGGTGGTGGTGGTGGTGGACATTTCTGCTGGAGACCTGGACCCTGTCCTCATGGGAAGAGCTGAGCCCTGCTCTCCAGAACATGCTCTCATAGTAGAAATGCCACAGCTACAGACAGCCCTAGCCAAGGTCTAGTTCACTTACTTATTATGCTCTAAAACAAAAACCAAATTAAAAATGTTTTCCCATATATATTTTTTTGTATATCCTCACTGGAGGATATTTTTTTCCATTGATTTTTTTTTTTTTTAATTTGTTTTAGAGAGAGTGGAAATGCGAGAGAGAGTGGAGAGACAGAGACATCGATGTGAGAGAGATGCATCAATTGGTTGCCTCCCACAAGCACCCCAACTGGGGTGGGGATTAACCTGCAACCCAGGTACGTGCCCTTGGCCAGGAATTGAACCTATGACCCTTTGGTGTGCAGGTCAACGCTAACCACTGAACCACACCCCCGTTGTATTTTTTTATTTTTATTTTTTCTTTATTGATTTTAGAGAGAGAGAAAGGGAGAGGGAGAGAGAGACAGAAATATCACTGAGAGAGAACATTGATTGGCCGCCTCCTGCATGCCCCCTACTGGGGATCTGGCCCACAACCTGGGCATGTGCCCTGACCAGGAATCGAACCAGCAACCTCTTGGTGCATGAGTCAACACTCAACCACTGAGCCACACTGGCCGGGCGCGGGCCCCATTGTATTTAAAAAACAAAAATATAGGCATTTAGCCCTGGCTGGTTTGGTTCAGTGGTTAGAACGTTGGCCCGCGGACCAATGAGTGCGGGTTTGATTCCAGTCAAGGGCACGTACCTCGGTTGTGGTTTGTCCCCGGCCCTGGTCGGGGTCGTGTGGAAGGGAACCAGTCAATGTGTCCCTCTCACATCGATGTTTCTCTCTCTCCGTCTCTCTTTCCCTCCCTCCCATTCTTTCTGAAGGTAAATAGAAAAATATCCTGAGGTGAGGATTAAATAATAATAATAAACGACATAGAGGGACCTGGAGAGTATTATGCTAAGCGAAATAAGCCAATTAGAGAAAGACAAATACCACATGATCTCACTTATTTGTGGAATATAATGAACAAAATAAGCTGATGAGCAAAATAGACCCAGAGACATAGAAAGGAGTATGGTTCAGACTGACAAACCTCAGAGGAGGGGAGTGAGGGGGAGGGATGAGATAAACAAAAGAACTTATATGCATGTACGTGTAACCAATAGACATAGACAACAATATTGGGGGGGGGGGCCCAGGATCGGGAGGAGGGTGTCTGGGGGGAAAAAGATCTGTAACAAAAATTAATTAATAAAAAAAGAAATTACTTCATACCCACTTAAAAAAAATAGAACATTTAAAAAATTTTAATCCCCACCTGAGGATATTTTTTTAATTGGTTGTTAGACAGAATGGAAGGATGAGAGAGACATCTATGTGAGAGAAGCACTGAGATCAGTTGCCTCCCGTATGTTCCTGGTCCGGGGATTGAACCCGCAACCTAGGCATGTGCCCTGACTAGGAATTGACCCCACAAACTTTTGGTGTACAGGACAACACTCAACCTACTGAGCTACCTGGCCAGGGCTAAAATATAAATTTTAATTTAAAAATACAAGTTAGCCCAAGTCAGCAGTTAGAGAGTCAGCCTGCAGACCATAGAGTCATAGGTTCGATTCTGGTCAAGGGCACGTACCTCGGTTGCAGTTCAGTCCCTGGCCCTGGTCCGGGAGGCAGCCAGTCGATGTGTCCCTCTCACGGTGATGTTTCTCTGTCCCCCTCCCTCCCTCCCTCCCACTCTGTCTGAAAATAAGTGGAAAAGTATGCTCGGGTGAGGATTAAAAAAAATAATAATTAAAAATACAAGTTAAAAAATATTTCCCCATTATATTAGTTTACTCTTGCTGTTGTAAAAAATTATCACAAGCTCAGTGACTTAAAACAGCAACACATATACCCTCAATTTTCTGTAAACCTAAAATTGCTCTAAAAAAAGTTATAATTAAAAAACCCCATAGATTCATTTCCTCACCGATCTGAAGGTGAGAAGTCCAAAATGAACATTGTGGAGCTAAAACCCAGGTGTGGGCAGGGCTGGTCCTTCCTGAGTTTCCAGGGAGACCTGTTTCCGGCCTTTTCCAGCTTCTAGAGGTGCCGCATCCCTGGCTCGTGGCCCCTCCTCCATCCTCACAGCCAGCAGCACAGCCTCTTCCATCTCTGACTCTGACCCTCCTGCCTCCCCCTCCTGAGGACCCTGTGATGACATTGGCCCCCCCAGGAAATCTAGGGTCATCCACATCTCAGGGGTCTTAATTTAATCCCATCTTCAGAGTCCCTCTCGCTGGCGAAGGGAATATAATCACAGGCTCTGGGGATTAGGACAGGGGCATCTTGGGTGGCCGCTGTTCAGCCTCCCACACCTACAGAGCCATGGGAGAAAACATCTTGGGGCAGTCAGCATGGACACGCTCTGGTGATCACATGGCTGACATTGCCTGACCCTTGCTGACAACTTCTCTAAAATTCAGCAGTTAGCCATACCCGGACTGTTGTCGCTCAATATGCCTTTTCTGCTAGAAAAGTTTTGGATGGTCTCAGTGCAAACTGGAGAACCTAGATATGCTGTGGGGCCACCCGCCTACCCCGATAGTGCCTCGTTCACTGTCCCTGGAAGTCAGCCGTGCTCCCTGCACCATTCCTGCAGCCAGGGCCCTGTCGTCCATGTAGTTTCTGACACCCGGGGACCTGTATGGCTGGTAGGAGGCTTGTTGACTGAGGCTGGAAGAGGAAGAGTGAGCAAGCTCTGAGGTCTACGGGCGGCCACCCATCATTGCGTCTTGAAAAATCAGGACTCATTAAGTCACTCCTCGGCAGGGTGGCTGGAATTTGAGAAACTGGGCTGTTGGCAATGGAGTTGGGTCAGGAGGCCGTGGCGAGGCCTTTCTCTACTCAGGCCTGCTCTCCCCTCCTGGGAGGAAGGACAAGGAGGTTCAAGGGCATATGGATCCTGTCCTCTTTGGTGCCCCTTTCAAACTTTGTTGGGGGCAGGTGTCTCTGACTCCATTATTGAGATGGGTGGAATGAGTTTGCGATTAATATGGAAAATGAATAGCTGCACTCCAAATGGGCTCACTGGGAGAGTTGTGGAGCCCACAGAGCATTAATGTGTTGGCGCATTATTGGTGCTAATCACTTAAAATGTGCGCCTTTATTAGAGCTTTAATGAGAGCCACTTAAACTGTGCATTAAAAAGAGGAACTGCAGAGAGGCCGGCGGGCCAGGCGGCAGGCAGCCATAACTCTAATTGAAATGCTTTTAGTGCAGAGGAAAGTTGCAGGATTCAGTAATCTTTTGCACTTTCCAGAACCTTGCCATTGTGTCCTTGCAGCCAGATGCCATCTGCCAGCATAGAAAATGTCAAAGCCCCCTCTCCCTGTGTCAGCATGTGTGTGTGCTTGCACACACGTATGCGCATCCACACGTAAATGTGCCCTCTTTAACCAGCGACACATTGGGAATGTATATTGAGGTCTGGGTCAGCTTCCAGAAAAGTCCTTGGGTGGCTGTGCCACAGGGTCAGTCTTGGAGGGTGGTGGATGCTCATGGGTACATCCCACACTTCATCCTCACTGAATCTTCATGGCAGCCCTTCTTTGCCACCTCTCAGTGATGGTTTGTGATGAGGAGACCAGCTGCCTTCTGGTGGAATTCCAGAACTTGCTTTTCTTTAACCACAGGATGCAGGTGTTATTGATTTGAGGTTCAGCTAGCAAGTGGTTTGGAAGTGCCCCTGAACTGTGTTAGTTAAACACAGTTTATGAGCAGGTAGAGCTGATGGTCTGAGTTCCACATGTTTACAAATGTTACCTTAAATTAGCTACCTGGTATATAGTCTTGGATAGAAAGCATGCCCAAATGAGAACTTTGTAACAGAGGGTTAGGGACCTGAGCTGTGGATGCAGCCAGGGTCAGGCTGCTCTGCCATTTCCCCAAAGGACTAGGACCTCAGACGGGTTGGTTGATGGCCCGAGCTTCTGTCTCCTCATCTGCCTGGTAGCCATGGGGACCATGTGTGCAAAGAGCCAAGAGCAGAGCCCGGGCCACTCAGATTGCCTCCTCTTTGGTTCAGACTGTGGTGTGTGTGTGGGTGGAGAGCACCACTCACTCCTCACTGATCACAGCTTGTCTGGTTCTGGAACATCAGCTTCTGTGTCCCGTTTCCTGGGCTGTGCTCTCATTAGCTGAGTGACCACGTGGATGCAACGCAGTTGCATTTTAGAGATGGTTGGAGGGGAAGTCTCTGTGTAGCCATGCCACGCCCCATGCCCCAACTATGACTGTGTATGTGCCATGGGCATGTGCCCTGTCACACAGACAGCCCTGGCTTGTCTTCTGTTCCAGGTTCACCAAACAAAAGCCAGGGAGTGTCACCATTGCTGTCACTAGCAGAGCATATGGCTGTGTGATGGCGTCCATGTGTTTGGTTCCCTTGGAGCTATAGGCACCCTGCTGTATGCCCAGACAGGAGTAGAGTTGCCCAGAAAGAGTTGTCCTGGCCCAGCCCCCTCCCTGGCCCTTAGACTGATGCCTATCTTTTCCACTCCAGGGTTCTTCCCCGGGAGCTCCCAGGGCTGCGACGCCTTTCTGCGGCACAAGATGACCCTCATCTCACCCATCATCCTCAAGAAGTATGGGATCCCATTCAGCCGGGTACGTAGGGGCTGCTCCAGGAGGGGCTTCTGGTCCAGGTGACCACAAACATCCCAGGAAACTGGCTTTTTTTTTTTTTAATCCTCACCTGAGGACATTTTTGCATTTATCTTCAGATAGAGTGGGAGGGAGAGAGGGAGGAAGAGAGAGAGAGAAACATTGATATGAGAGAGACACATCGAGTGGTTGCCACCCACACGATCCCAACTGGGGCTGGGGACAAACTGCAACTGAGGTACGTGCCCTTAGCAGGAACCGAACCCAGGACTCTCCGGTCCGCGGGCCGACATTCCAACCGCTGAGCTGAACTGGCCAGGGCGGAAGCTGGCTTTTTAACCCTTAAGAAGATTCTAGGACAAGGGCAAGCTAAGGAAGGGCCACATTGGCTGGGCAGTCAGCCTCTAACTCTTCCTGGTGGAGATAAGGATGGAACAGGGGAGAATCCAGTGGGGCCTTGACCTCCCACCACCACCCCGTCCCAAACCAATACCTCGGCCAGTGGCTGTCTCTCTGCAGAGTCCTGCAGGGTCAGGGTTGGAAAGTGGAGGCGCAGCTCCTGCAGACGCTCCAGGAAGCTGTGGAAGAGCCCAAGATCTGGAGCAGGCCCCGCTCCTCCCCAGTGCGGGGCTGGGTTCCCACTGAACCCTTCACCCTTGATTTCTCGCCCTGACCGCAACCCAGGACAGGTGGCCTTGAAAGAGTGAATACCTGTTTAGAAATGAACTATCTGGGTCTCCCACAGAGGGAGACTAAACTCATTTACTTGGCTGCTCCAGGGACAGGGCTGTGATGAATAGGCCTGAAGCCAGGGAACGTGGTTGGCAGGGAACCCACTTCCCTGTGGAAGGCAGGCGGTTGGGGCTGAGCACCTGAGGCCCCCAGTAGGGCTTGAGGGCACTTGGACCTGGAGATAGCTCTACTTTGGGGTTGGGCTCAGCAGTTGTGCATTCCATTCCTTCTCCAAGGACAAGCCTCCTGGGCAGGAAAGTCTAGACTTGTGTACCCAGTCAGTCCAGGCAAGAGGCGTGTGCCGGGAACTCCAGATAGGCCTGAGCAGACACTGGCAGGAGGACCTGTGGGAGCCTGGCTTCTGAAGGTTTCCCCAGAAGAACGATTTGTCAAGTATGGTGGCAAGTTCTGTGATCAGACTCTCATGCCTCACTGTTGCCTGAGTGTCGGCAAGTTGGAAATTGCTTCTGACATTTCAATCAAACTGCCAGCAGCATTAGTGCTCAGATCTGGGATTTATTCTTTCTACTGGGGCCACAACCAGGAAGCGACTCCCAGCCATCACTTGTTCATCAGGTCCAGGAGTATTTTGCTTTGAGAAATGCAGGTTTCGCGTTTTTCTTTTCTCTGTTTTTGGTCAGAACACTCTTTGTTACCAGGAACCTCATGGACTGATCACAGCATCGCTCACGGGAGTGAGAGTGCTTGCTGCCCTATGGTTTGTCAAGAACACTCTCCAAAGTGGTGCTTCCTGGACAGGGATGCAGGAGTTGCTGGTGGGGCTCCCTTTTCTTCCTGAGGCAGCAGGGTGACGGCCCTTGTCTTCGGGCTCCGATGGATGCCCCTGTCAGGGTGCAGTGTGGATCCTGGTCTGAGTTCCTGGCGGCCTTCAAAGGAGTGACTCCCACACTCCACCTATAAATCTCTGTAATGGTATTTACTTCTAGAAGAAAAAGCAGATCAATAGCAAGCTTTTTAATAATTAAAAGTGTGTATTTCTGGAATCTGCCATCGACTTTCTCATTTATTCTGTGCGAGTTTGCACAAGAAGCCAAACTCTGGGCTTTCCCTGTGACTGGCGTTAGGGGCTGGCGCTCCCTTCACTCTTTATTGCTTTGCCACCCACCCTGTCCATCATCCCCAGGGCCTTCTAATTTACTGTTGGGGTAATGTTGACGGCAGTGACGTGGAGGACAGACACTGTGGGCTCGAAATAAAGCCTCTGGGACATAGATTTCTGATAGGAACATAATCTTCTTGTCGTCCCGAGTGCCTCCTCTGTTCTAGGCCTTGATTTATGGGGGACGGTTGGGCCGGGGTAACTAGGCCCCAAAATCTGCCTTAGCCTAGAGTGGAGGCACCTCCCCCACACCTGGGGATGTCAGGCTTGGCATCCCTAGGATCCTGCTGTGCCCCCAGAAGGCTCTGTACACAGGAGGGGGTGTGTGCAAGTTGGAGGTGGAGGAAAAGTGAGAGAGGGCTTTCCAGGGACAGCTCAAATAAAGTAAGAAAATCAGTAATTGCTTTAAATCTAAGCTCTAAATCCTGCTGCAGAAGCAGCCCAGAGAACCCCTGCTATGGATGGGGTGGCTGGGTCCTTGGGGACACGTGAGTGTTCTCTCCCCCCATCTCCTGCTGCATGCTTCATGCCCTGCACTCGGCTGTCACTTGGACAGGAATTTAAAAATATAACTTAATGCACACTGACTTCCCTTGATTGGTGCAATTCATTACTTGAAAAGAAAAATATCTTAGTGTTCTTAAGGGCTGGCTTTTCTCCAGGCTGTGTCAGTTTTGATTGATTTTTGACTCTGGTTGGCTTCTGGAAGTCTCACCCTCCCTTCCCGCTACTCATTCCTCCACCCTCCCCACCCCCCCACCAGGGTTTGATGTCTCACTGCTACTTAAATGAATCCAGTGGTTTCTGCTCATCTCTCTGGGGGAATAAGTAAAGTTCAGCAGGCCTGAGAACTCCTACAGATCAACAATAAGAAGATGAACCACGAGATAAATAGAGAGGGGTGAAAGGCTTAACAGACTTTGCACAAGGAAACGTACGCACAAACCAACATGGCATGACATTCTGTGGATTTCGGAGAAAGGTGACCAAAGCCAAGGAGATCCCACTGCACATGCCCAAATGCTGAGAGGGGAGCAGAGGGAGCTCTCACTCTGCTCTGGGGGTGCCAACTATGGAAAAGCGGTCAGTAGTTTCTTGGAGATGTGGCCATGTACCTGGCCTGAGACCCTGAGGCCCCCCTTCTGTGTCTGTTATTCAAAAGAAATGCAAACACGTGCCTGCGAGGAGACTGGCCCACAAGTATTCCCAGCAGCTCTATTCATCGGAGTCCCAAAGTCTGTCCACAGGAGAATGGGTAATAGTGATACATCCCCACAACAGAATTCCCTTTAGGAACAAAAAGGAGGGAAAGACTGATGTGCACGCGAGATGAATGAATCTCGAAGAGCAAAGAGGCCAGATGCAGGGTCACAGAACCGCCTGGTTCCCTAGAAAGAAAAAAAAGCACACTGGTGTGACTAGTACTGGGGTACTTCACTTCCCAGGGTAGCAGAAATGGTCGGATTCTGTCTGGGGTGGTTGTTACTCAGATTCTGCACAACCTGTGATCTGTGCCTTCTACTGACTATAAGTCAAGGAAAGATGGGCCCATCTGACTTCAGCAAGAGCCTCAGCTTCATGCTACCAGCCTCAGCTTCCACAACTGTGGATTGGGCCAACAGCCCCATTTTCCGAGTCCCAGAGTGGGAATGATGCGCACTCGTGTTTGTGGTCTGTCTTTGGGTACAGTCGTCTCTTGGAGTGCTTAGTTGATGGGCTCAGTGGCAGAGTGACGGGGGGTGGTCAGTGTGGTCATGAAAAGTGTCCCTTCCCTGGATGGGGGGATGAGGCTGCAGCCCCCACCTTTTTCTCCAGGCTTTTAGGTGGTGGTTTCAGAAGCATCGATCTGGAGTCATTGTGGGCTGCACCTTGTCAGTCACGCACAGATCCTGGTTTTAGAGTCTCTCAGTATCTGGTTGTCCTGATCATTTGAATAGGTCTAGAAACATCAGCTTTCTCTTCAGAGCTCCGACCTTGACATTGTTTCCTTCCACATGCTGATGTGTGTCTTCAGTCTCTTTGACCTCATCTGGAAGGCCTCTTGAAATAGAAAGGACAGATTCTGTGCTTATGATGACAAAGGGACTTAGGTCATCTTAGGGCAGGACACTGTACTGCACATGCGCCCTGCCCTGCGCTCAGAGGTTCTGCAGCTGCCATCCGTGCCGTCCGCCCCCCTGATGTATGGGAACACCTCACAGTGGACAGATGTGACACGGCCACCTTCTTCTAAAACGGGAGACCCCCTCCTCACCAAAAACGAAAAGTGCCTAGAATGGTAGCATCCAGCAGTCCCTCTGTATCTGCAGTTCACCTCTTTGAGGAGTGCTAACTCTGACACCTCGGGGTCCAGCTGGGCTATGGTGAACAGAGCTGGTAGTGAGCTGTTGACCTGGCCACCACCATACCTACTTTATCTGCCACGTGGGAAATTGGCTAGAGCCTGTGAAGTTAGGTAGAGCCACCTTTCACTTGGCAGACTCTGTTAGCTCCTGAAGTTGGGGCTCCCTGGCACTTTTTGGGAACTCTTTGAGCCCACATCCCCATTCTATGCTCCTTGGTGACTCCTGGTTGCCTTTGCCGCCAGCCTGTCCCTACCCAGGTGTTGCTTCTGACAGGTGAACTATGCATGAACTCCTCTTCCTTCTAATCTGGGCCTCGCCCTCACCTGTCAGCCTCCCCTCACCTATCGGACTCTTCTTCCTCAGATCACGCAGGAGGCCGGGGAGTTCATGATCACCTTTCCCTACGGCTACCACGCTGGCTTCAATCACGGATTCAATTGTGCTGAGTCGACCAATTTTGCCACCCTGCGGTGGATTGATTATGGCAAGGTGGCCACTCAGGTAAGTGCCCTCAGATGCCTTGAAAGACTGAAAAGGGGGCCGGTCCCTCCCAGCCAGGTCTCTGGGACCAGGCCTGTACAGCGGCTGGGGGCCTTAACTTTCCGTCAGGGTCTGTTTCTGAGATTCAGTGAACTTGTCCCCAGAACATTTGTCACCGGGAGGAGTGGGGACAAGGCATGAGTGGAATGGGTGGATGTGTGGCAGATAAGACCTGGGCAGGCCTAAGGTCGGGAGCTACCCATCTCCTGGCAGAACCCCCACATGGCAGACCCCACACTCTCTGGTTCTGAGGGCTGCCTGCTACATTGCTGTCCCTGGAGGATACTGAAAGGTGAGGAGACACCTTTGATTTTTTCTCCTAGTAATTTGCCATAGCCTCCAAGGGCTGATTATTGCCCAAAAGATGTACCATCTGAACCCAGTGCCTGTTCTCAGATTCCCCTATCTCTGAGTGCACCTGTCTTTGTGGATTTTTTTTTTTTTTTTTTTTTTGGTACGTGCCCCTAGCGGGAACCGAACCCAGGACTCTCTGGTCCACAGGCCAATGCTCCAACCGCTGAGCCAAACTGGCCAGGGCTGTCTTTGTGGTTTTAAGTGACAGCTTAGAGGGCGCTATGGCAAGTCCACAGAGCTGTTGGGTGTGGGGCTGGGTTGTGCCTGCCTCATCTCCTTCCTTTTGCTTGTCTCTCCCTGGAGCTTTGAGGTGCCTGTGGAGGTCCAGGTGGCAGGATGTACACAGGGCTCATGAACAGTCAGCTGGGGGATGATGGAACCTTGGAAGGAGAAGCAGAAAAGAGGACTCTTGGGCCAGTAGCAGGCCCAGCCCTTTCCCAGCTGCCGGTACCAGGGGCCTTCCTCCCAGGACTGTCACTGCAGCCTGTCCTCTGCCAGAGAGGAAGACAGCAGGCTTCTGCCGTCAGGCTGGACTCAAGTTGATCTTCCCCAGGTCACGGGTTTAGCCCCTTCTGGCCCTCTCTCTCCATGGCAAAGGCAGGTCCAGCCATTTGTGGGCATGTTGCACTGGGGCACATGGACCCGGAGAAGCCCCTCCAGCTGGCCTTACACAGGATGAAATGGGGTGTTTCCTGCTAGCCTCCCACTTCGGAGCCTTGAGTTTCTCCACACCGTTGCTTAGTTGTTCCCAGTCAGGGCCCAGGGTCAGGACAAGTGGTGGGATCACTGTGGAGGGAGTGTACCTGGAACCCAGACCCTGACTCATGTAGCATTTTCTAGACCTCTAAGCAGTGATGTTCAGTACAGTGGCCAGTGGCTACATGCAGGTGAGTCGTGGCCTTGAGATGTGGCCCAACTGCAAGGAGATGAGCTGTGAGTATCAGGCACGGTGTCTAAGACTCCAGGAGTAACAAAGAACAAGAAATATCCCACCAAAAATCCGTTTATATTGCTTATGTAGACTGATATTTTTGCATAGCTTAGGTTATACAAAATATATCATTAAAGTGAATGTTACCTGTTTCTTTTCACTTTTGGAATGTGGCGACCAGAAATATTAAGATTACAGAGATGGCTTGTGTTATATTTCTATTGGACAGTGCTGTTCTAGATGAACTAGCTAGCCTTTGTTTTTCTAATCTGTTTCTCTAGCTTTACTATTTCAGTGCAGTTTAGAAAAGGAAATGGGCTCTGTATCAAGGAAGACAAGGGAAACTCTCCCAGGATTTAAAAGCATTGGGCTTTTTATACTTAATTCAGAAAGTAGTGATGGAATTGTCACAGGCGGAGACTCTGGGTGTCACTAAAAGAGGAGACATGTGAACGTCAGGATTTGCCTGGTTGATCTAAGGGAGTAACTACCTGGGGTGTGGGTTTTGTTGTTTGCATTACCTGGGGGCACCTTGGATGCTAAGACTCAAGAGAGAGAGAATCCTCAGGACCCGACTTTGCTATGACCTCCTGTTTCTGCAGGAGCTGCGGTGGAGCCAGGAGCCCGGGGCCAGGCTTTTCCTGGAGAGGCTGTCAGAGCTGAAACTGAGCGGGGCCAGGGGACTGCCTAGATATTAAAAGCTATTTTAGGTTCAGCCATGTGTTCAAAACAAGTGACATTTGGGAAGTACAGCCTTAGATTGGGCCTCCACACTTACATTGCCAGGTGGTGTAGCGTGAAATTACTGAACAAGTGACGCTTGGTGCTCAGAGCAAGCCTGGGTTCAAGGCGGGCATCCAGGCACCGTGCGGGGCTCCCTCGAAGAGCTGGCCGGGCTGCCCAGGCTCCTGCCACAGGAAGGCAAGGGGTTCAGCCAGGGAATGGCCATTGGCCACCAGGCATCCAGTCACCTCTCAGGCTTTGGGGTGCTGAAATGGGGCAGCAGTTCCTGACTCTTGCAAGCTCTGCTGCCCCCATAACTAGTGTAGGCTGCAGAGACCATCAAGGTGCCTGGCCTGACAGATAAGCTGAGGCATGTTGGAGGCAGGACTGGGGAGACAGGGCAGTCATTCAGGTCAGATGGTGCTCAAGGACCTGTGGCTCCTCAGATTTTAGGGAGCGGGGAGGATCCCAGGACTCCTTTTCCTGTAAGCCAGCCTGAGCTGCCCCACTCCTCTGCATTTAGGGCCAGTTCCTTCTAGCACCTTCATCAAAACATAACCCAGGGGAGAAGTTCTACTTCCCAGATGTTAGGGACTATTTTACTTGTTGGTTTGTTACCTTCTTCAAGCTCCTGCCTTCCATTGTCCCTCTTCTGTCATTCTGCTTTGTGCTAACACATTAAAAGCCAGACTCTCACACTTGGCTGGCCTGTGTGAGTTTCAGGTATTGTCTTTCAGAGCAAGGGTTGCAAACTGAGAATGATTTTTACATTTGTAAAGAGTAGGGAGGCCCTGGCTGGTTTGGCTCAGTGGTTAGAGTGTTGGCCCGCGGACCAAAGAGCCGCGGGTTCGATTCTGGTCAAGGGCACATACCTTGGTTGTGGTTCATCCCTGGCCCTGGTCAGGTTGTGCAGGAGGCAACCAGTTGATGTGTCTCTCTCACATTGATGTTTCTCTCTCTCCCTCCCTCCCACTTTAACTGAAGAAAAATAGAAAAATGTCCTTAGGTAAGGATTAAAATAAATAAATAAAATTAAAGAGTAGGGGGGAAAATCAAAAGAAGATTATGCAACACGATTGGATGAAACTCAAATTTCACCTTTTATAAGTAAAGTTTGTTGACTTGTTGTCTGTGGCTGCTTTCACCTGCAATGGTGGAGTTGAATAGCTGTAAGAGACCGTCTGGCCTGCAAAGCTAAAAATATTTGCCACTTGGTGTGGGCCTTTCCTGCCAGCCCTGGCTCCAGCCAGTTGGGGCTGAACAGTCACCTCCTGCACTCCCAGGGCCAAGGCCCCTGCCTTGGGAGGCTCCAGATGGGCCCAAGAAGGTGCCAGCAGTTGTGGTCACCAGCAGGATATGCCAAATGCTGAGGCCGCAGCTGCCACCTGCAGAGCATCACCATCCAGCCTCCTGACTGCAGGCATAGGGGCTCCCAGGTTCCACCTGGCCATAAAACCCTGGAGAAGAGAGCTTACAGCCTGTCACCAGAGCCCCTCTGAGGGAGCTTCTTTTGGCCCTATTTGCAGCTGGAGGCTGCCTGGGGTGTGTTCTCTCTCCACCCTCTCACTGCAGCACAAACAGAACACTGACCCAGTCTGTTCATTGTCAAGTTGAGATGATGTTTCTCTCCTAGACGGTTTCATTTCTGAGCCACTTTACCTACATTATCCCTTGTTACCCATCTGTGCATGGGAAGAAAACGCATGGTTGCCTGCACCTGCCCAGCCACCCTGTGGTAGGGGGGGGTCCTGTTGTGTCCCGACATCAGGGCACCTAGGGATATTGGGCCTGCCCAACCTCACAGCCTGTGCTCTTTGGACAACCCAGAGCTTTTCTGTCTATAAAAGGAGATGTCCTTTGTTGGAGCTGTCTTAATATAAAATGGGAAAAGATACACAAGAGCACTGTGTGTGGGACTCAGCGCTCGGCCAGTGTCCCTAGTCCCTCAGACTCTGGCTTGTTGGCCTAATCTAGGGTCCCTCCTTGCCACTGTGGACATTTGGGGCCTTCCTGGGCACTGTGGGGGGTTAAGCATCATCCCTGGCCCCCTCCCATGTGATGCCAGGAGCACCTCATGACAACCACAGATGTGCTCAGTGTCCCCCGGGGGCAGGATCAGCCCCGGTTGAGACCCCTGTCTAGCCGGACTTCCAAGTTTCCTCTTTCTCTTTTCAGGCAGTGGGTGGTTGTCCAGTGGTATTTGTGGACTCTCTGACACTGAAGTATCTTAAGCTCAGTGTAGTTTCTTTTCAGATTCCTACTAAGGGCATCTCCCAGAGCATTGTGTTCCAGTTGTCCTACTGAAAGTCATTTTCTCTCCTGTGTTCCGCAGCCATGGGATTTGAGGTCCCTTAAGCAGGACAGAGGTCAGATATCGTGGCCAGAGACGTGAAACATCACTTAACAGGCCACCCCCTCCGTGAGCAAGGAGAGAGACATCCCTCCACCCAGCCTCCAACCCCACCCTCAGCCTCCAGCCCCACACACCTCTGTTCCAGGGATCGTGGGTTTCATTAGTCTCATGTGTTTCTCTTCTCTAGAGGGGAGGCTGGGCCAACAGGTAGCGTTGTGTGAATGAAACAAGGACTCCACAGAGCATCATTTTGCCTTTTCCCTAGGAACTGTTCCTCTTTGAGGAACTAGATGTTAGAGTGAGCCCCCCCATTCTGAGATTCCAAAGTTTTACCAACCTGCAACACCCCCCCCCACACACACACACACCAGTGAATGGGTGACATCCACCCCCAAGGGCCCACTGGCTGCAAGAGCAGGGAGCAGGGAACAGTGAGCAGACATTTAATTTCTTCTGGATGGAAGTTCCTTTAGTGAAATGCCCTCAAACCCAGTGCCCAGCAGCTCCTGTGAAAACCCACCCTAATCAAAGGGCGGGCTCTTCTTCCTCACAGTTTCTGGACCACAAGTTCCCATCATTGCTGCGCTTCCCAAGCTGTGGTGGAGCATGGATTGTGCTGGGCCTCCATCTGGGGATTGGCTGAGGGAAACTGCCCCCCCCACCCCCACCCAGTGCATCACCGGCAGTGAATAGCAAGGGCTCGTGCACAGTGACTCAGAACCCAAGCCAGTCAGCTGGGTGAGCAGAGGGGGGCCTGGGACCCCAGAGGAGGAGGTGGGTGTTTCCAGATTTTTTTTTTTGCATTTATCTTCAGATAGAATGGGAGGGAGAGAGGGAGGAAGAGAGAGAGAAACATCGATGTGAGAGAGACACATCGAGTGGCTGCCACCCACACGACCCCAACTGGGGCCGGGGACAAACTGCAACCGAGGTACATGCCCTTAGTGGGAACCGAACCTGGGACTCTGTGGTCTGCGGGCCGATGCTCCAACCGCTGAGCCAAACCGGCCATGGCCCAGATGATTTTTTACAGCTTCAAGGAGGGGGTTGGGAACATCCTGCCAGTTTCATCCATCAGCTGTGGGAGACTTGAAACTGAAGAATACACATTGTTGAAAATCAGAAAATACGGCAAGTAGAAAGAAGGGAAAACAGACCTTCCATTTCTGCCACCCACCTGGCATGGAAAGGAGTGAAGCGCTGACATTCGCTACAGCGTGGATGGACCTGAAATACATGACGCTCAGTGGGAGAAGCCAGACACAGAAGGCTAGCATGTGCTTCCATTGATGTGAACTGTCCCGAACAGACACATCCACCCCTGGATTGTATACTTTAGATAGGTGGATTGTAGGGTGTAGGGTGTGTGAATTATATCTCAATAAAGCTATTAAGAAAATTCTGCCACCCAGATTAGTTGTTATCATACTGAGATAAAGCTGTTTTTTAAAAAAATCTTACCAAGAACAGTTCTTATCAGATCGAGAAAGATAACCCAGTATAAAAATGGGCAAAAGATGCTCAAGCAGCTCACAAAAGATTGGTCCACAGGGTGTGGGCAGGTCTATAAGGGGATGCCTGTGCACACTAAGCAGACTTCTGTAGTCCGTATATGTTATGTAGGAGGCAGACTAAACACCAGTGGGATCATTCCTTTCTTTCTTTCTTTTTTTTTTTAATCCTCACCCGAGGACATTTTTGCATTTATCTTCAGATAGAGTGGGAGGGAGAGAGGGAGGAAGAGAGAGAGAAACATCAGTGTGAGAGAGACACATCAAATGGTTGCCACCCACACGACCCCAACCAGGGCCGGGGACAAACTGCAACCGAGGTACGTGCCCTTAGCGGCAATCGAACCTGGGACTCTCTGGTCTGCAGGTCGACGCTCTAACTGCTGAGCCAAACTGGCCAGGGCAGGATCATTTCTTTTTATTCATGAGATTGGGAAAGGTGTTTGGGACCATGAGGCCCCGGGGCTGTGGATGTGGAGCCCTGACCCCTTGGCAAACTGCTAGTGGGCCCTAAGGGGCAGCCTCCGCAGGGCGTCTGCCATCAGTTGTATGTGTCTCTCCTGTGATGTAGCAGTTCTTCCTTTTTACAAGTGAGTGGTGGTTTCAGGGATAGTCATTGCATTGTTAGTTTTGTTTTGTTTTCCTTTATTGGTTTTAGAGAGAGAGGAAGTAAGAGTCAGAGAAAGAGATCAAAACATCAATGAGAGAGAACGTCGATTGGCCGCCTCCTGCGTGCCCCCCATTGGGGATCGGGCCCACAACCTGGGCATGTGCCCTGACCGGGAATCGAACCGGCAACCTCTTGGTTCATGGGTCGATGCTCAACCACTGAGCCACACCGGCCATATGCATTGTTAGTTTTAATAGTGGAAAATTTATATCTGTGACCAGTGCAATATTATGCAGCCATGAAAATGGATTCACTGTGTATATTGGTGTGGCAAGATGGATATGACCCTTTGAATAAGTAGGTTTTGGACCATGAAATGCAATCCAATTTTGTGTGAGTGGGTGGGGGGGTTTGGGGGGGGGTAGTGGAATTTGCCCAAATGTTGGCAGATGTTAGATCTATGTGGTAGAATTTGGTATGCCTTTAAAACATACACTAATTCTCAATAAGTTTGTCTTTTTTTCTACAACTTAAAAAACAAAAACAAATGTAGCTTTGGGGGAGTTTGAGTGATCTTGGCCCTTCCTGGGTACTTCCCCCATAAACCCCTTCAGCCCCTCAAGGTAAAAGGGTTCTTTTGTTGTCATTGTCATTAGTGGCTGTTTGTTGGTTTGTTTTTAAAATGGGACTTAAAAGTCAAATAAGCCAAAATCCTGGGGACCTAATAGCAAGGCCAGCCATCACTGCTCCGAGCCTGGATTCCTATCCTCCCCATGCCCTGGCCTGGGCACAGGGAAGCATAGAACATCACACACAAACCCAGCCCACTGAACACCTACTATGTGCTTAGGAGAGGTCCCAGAATGAGCTAGGACTGCCGGCCAGCAGAGAGAGGGTGAGAGTGCAGAGCCGGAGGGCCTTGGGGACCCAAGGACTCTATGAGGCCTGAGGTCAAAGTAAGCTGCAGGTGAGTCCCTCAACCAGCCACACTCATCACCATATGTGCCAATGGTCACACGCTGCTGCTTTTATTTTGAGTGGTCCATTTCCTCAGAGCAACACCTCCTGGGTGTCTGACCCCACCCCGACTCCTCTTCCTCTCTCCCTTTCTCCCTTTCTTCTCCCTCTGTATTTTGTCTCTTTCTCTCCAGCTTTACTGATGTCACCAATATGCATCAAACTCTGACTCTGGGACTCATGACCTTGCGAGGACCAGAGAGAGGAAAGAGACTTTGCCAAGGTCACAGCAGCAAGAGGGCCAGACCCTGAATGCCCTCTACCTTCCTCTGTCTCTCTCATGCCACTGGAGGCCTGCGTCTGTGCTGGGTCCGGGAGACACCCTTTCTGCCCTGAGTGTCTCCCAAGCCAGTGGCCTCCTCCTGGTGGGTGTCCAGTGCTTGTGGGGTGTCTGGAGCGGCCTCTGGGGCACACACTCAAATGGCGGGCTTTGCAGTGGAATTACCAACAGGGAGATCAAAGGGATGCTCCATTCTTACTCAGGGAAAATAAAATGTACATGTACCAACCTTTTTAGGTCTGAACTCAAATTAGTCCTACAAGGCTGTAATGCCATGTTGGATTAGCTTAGCTTGGCCCTAGCTACTTTCTAGGTGGGTGGTGCTGGGAGAAGCCTGACAAGGCCTCTCCCCTCGATCATGGGCTCAATGGCTATGCCGAAGGAATTGGACTGCAGGATTAAACAGCGAGAGAGATTTAAAACCCGCTTTGCAAGGCCAGGAGCCTGGCTGCACTTAACTAGTTTTCTGCCAGCTGTCTGGGCGCTGGCTGCTGAGCACTCAGCCTCCCTGGAATCGTGAGCTTTCCCTAGAGGCGTCAAATAGGGAGGGCTTCTGCTCAGTGTGGAGGAGGGGAGAGACTTCTGGAGGTGGCCCTTACTCCCTCCACTCCCACATTCAGGGTGGGGGCCTCTCCTGAAACCCCAGCCTGAGGTACATCAACTCAATCACTTGTAAAATGTGAGCCCAATAGTGCCTGCTGCCTCTAAGAGCCTGTGCCTTCTGTTTGGTAAGGATGTTGCCTGCTCCTGGCTGTTAACCTGGAGCCCGCAGGGAGGTGGCGGAAGGTGGTGGGGTAGGGGTGGAGATGGGCGGAGGAGGCAGGAATGGGGACCCCACCTTGAGCCTCCAGGGTCCGAGATGCCTGCCTTGCCCGCCTGAACATCTGCGCCTCCCTGACCGTCTGATTTATGGTTCGGGCGGCCCAGTGCACGGGGTCCATAGTAAATTGCCACATGAGATATATTTTCCTCTCGTTCCTTCCCCCTGGAGCTTTCCGTCACTGTCCCTGGTGGTTTGCCTAAAGCCTATTCCCTTGGAAGCTCAGGGTGTTGTAACACCCACAGTGGTGCAAGGGGCCAGAGCTGAAACTGGGTGGGGGGACCCCTACATCTGGCCTCAGAGCCAGCACTCCCCTTCCCTACTTGGTTTGGTTTTGGAATAAACTCCATGTTGTGGAGCTACCATTGTGAGCAGGTGGGATCCACTTTAGAAGGATGAGTCTCAGGCAGGGTCTCCCCTTGGCACTGTGATATTGGGGTCCAGTCGTTCTCTGGGGTGAGGATCAGGGCCCTGTGGGAGGTTGAGCAGCATCCCACCCACTCAATGCCAGGAGAACCCCCAGTGTGACAACCACAGGTGTCTCCTGGGGGCAGAGTGGCTCCAGGCAAGAGCCCTGGTCTAGAAGGGTGGGTCTAAGGCATGTTTTTAAGCCATTTTTGCATCAATGCCACGCCCTCCCCCAAACCCTTTTACACCATTTTTCCTAGTTGCCCCAGTTTTAATACCCTAAACATGCTGTATGTCTGCTTATGTAGAGAGCGTCAGTGTAAGGTGCTCCTGCATAAGAGACGAAGGTTTTTTCTGCCCCTAGCAAGGAGCAGTGCTGCCCCCAGTGAGACTACACAGGAGGACTGGTCTTAGGGACTCCTTTATGACCCCCCCCCCACTGGCTTGGCATGGGTAGGACTTGATCGCTTGGTGGGCTCCCCTGAGAAGCACCTTCTCTCCAGTTCTGGGGTTTCTGAGGCCACAGAGGCCTGCTGCCCTGGCCCAGCCTCGGCAGGGCTCAAAGTGAGGGCCTATGGTCCCTACCCTTCATTTTCAGCGCCTCCCTCCCTGTTGCCGCCGCTGGGGGGGCTCGGGGCTCACAGGAGGCCCAGGCCCGCAATCTGCAGGAGATTCCTGCTTCTCCATATGCTCCCTTCTCCAGCACAGCTCCCCTGTGACAAGCTTCACATTCGGCTAGGCAGGAACACGTTGCGAAGAATCACAAGTATAATTGCAGCCCCCTCCCCTCAGTGAACACACCAGCCTCTGTCTCGCCTTGCATGCTCCTGTGGCTTCTGTTAATTCTGTTCACGGGGCTCTGAGTGCGTCCTGAAGAGCATCAGTGCCTGTCTGCGGATCCTTGAGAGCTGATGCTCTGACAGGCCTCCGCTCTGCCTGTCCTCCCAGGAACTTTGCAGCTCTCTTGTGGTAGGTGGCAGACAGACGTCCCGACCTCCTGTTGGCCCCAATTCCTCTCTCTTCTTCCACTCCTGTCCCTGTGTCCGGGGTTGTCCCCAGGTTACAGGCAGCTGAATTCAGACTTCCCGTTTGCTGAGAGGGAGGGCTTGAGAAATCCGTGCTTGCCCTCACACCCAAGTTTCTCTGGGAGTGGGAGCTTCCAGGCCCTGGGTGGGGTGCCACCCGCTCCTCCTGTGTACTGCTTCCCCTGTCTCCCCTGGTGGGTTGTCAGGCGTGTGGCCATCTGGCACTGGGAGAAGGGTGCTCGTGTCAGTGGGCCTGCCACTGTTCATCATGGCTTTATTGCTTTTCCTGGTAGAACTGGGAGCCTGAGATTCAAATCTGCAGACTAGGTCTCTCCCCCTCAGCACTGCTGACATTGGGGTAGGGTCACTTTGTGGGGCCGTCCTGGCTACTGTGGGGTGTTGAGTAGCATTCCTGGCTCCCACCCACTTGATGCTAGAGCACTCCCAGTCATGACAACCACAGATGTCCCAGACATCAACTGGTGTCCCCTGGCGAGAGCTAGCAAGGCTCCTCAGTGGATAAGTTCCTCCTTCCTCCTTCTCCTCTCCACTGTCCAGGCCTCCAATGCTGCTGCTAGCTGGTGAGCTCCAGGGGACAGCGGCCACCTCTGACCCAAAGGGAGGATTGGGGCCTTTTCTAGGTGAGGGTATGGTCTGGGTGGAGGGACTTCATGGGCAGATAGAGGATGTGGCCCCCCGTTCCACGTCCTGAACCTGCCTCCACCCTCACCCACCTTCCACGGGCTGTCCTGCTGGGGACAGAGTTTGTTTCTTGGCCGAAGTAAATGCTGTGGTGATGCATGAGGTTTGTTACGAAGTCAGGCCAGGCTGACTCCCCTCGTGGTGGCGGCGATGGAGCTGGGAGGAGAGGGAGAGTGGGTCTCACTCAGCAGGAGAAGGGAAAGCCTGGGGGTGAAGAGGGGCCTCGGCTGGTGTTGTGGCACTAGGGCCTGGCTCTCTCCTCAGAGTAGGCAGGGCTGCTGGAAGTGTTATGGGAATACCCTTGGGAAGTGCCTGGCTCCGAGCACCCGGGTTTATTATTATTATTATGATTGTCATTGTCATTTGTGCAGAAGGGGTGGGAGGGTGGTCACAGATAGGCAGAAGGACCTTCTTGGCTGTCCAGCTGTGACCAGGCCCCCCAGGTCAGGGCACAGGAAGAGGAAGGGGACAGGTTCTGAAGGGCCAAGGTCATGCCTGCGGAACCTGGGGAGGCTGACTGACACACGGATGAGACTTTATGTAGAAATGGAAAGAAGGTGATGGGCTCTGGCCTCCTGGGGGTCAGTATCGTGCCAGTCAAAGGTCCTCAAGATCTTGCCTAGTCCTTGGCTGTTGGGGCCAGCTGTCTGTCAGGAGTGGTGGGATGCAGGCCCTGGGGCTGAGGACCCTGCCAGCGTCTAATTGTTTTGTTTCTGAAGTGCTTCGAGAGCTTCCAGTGGCTTTTCTAATGAGCTGGTTTGTTGTGGCGTCTCTGCTGCAGTGCTGGTAACTACACCGAAAACGGGGGGCCTGCGTCTGAGCCCTCGGAGCAGATGCCACCTTCTTGGCTGGGTTTCTGCCCAT
The DNA here is from genome assembly GCA_030848825.1 of Tadarida brasiliensis. NCBI lineage: Eukaryota > Metazoa > Chordata > Mammalia > Chiroptera > Molossidae > Tadarida > Tadarida brasiliensis. The sequence goes on from CM061259.1 coordinate 48,138,371, forward strand.
CTTTGGGTGGTTAACGCTTTGTGGGCTGAAGTGCCAGGTATGCCCCCCAACATTTAACCCTGATTGTTCCATGAGAAACATATTTGTCACCCCTTTTGTTTGGCACCCACTCCCCAGCTGCTGGGAGATATGGAATGAGACTGATGAGGTACTGAGGAGGAGAGGGATAAGGGACAAGAGTGCTGGAAAGATTCCTGACCCCAGAGAAACTGCAAAGAGCAAAGGGATGATGGAGCTGGGCAGCCACAGCAGGGCTGGCCGGTGCTGCTTGGAGGAGGGAGGTTCCAGTGGATGCTGCGGTGAAACCCTGGTGTGTGCATGTCCTGGGGCCACTGTCACAAAATGCCATAAACTGGGGAGCTGGGCAACAGCAGTTTGTCTTCTCCCCATCTGGAGGGCAGAAGTCTGAGACCAAGGTGTCAGGCAGGGCCATCCTCCCTCTGAGGGCTCCAGGGAGGGTCCTTCCTTCCTCTCCCAGCTTCTGGAGGTGGCTGGAAATCTTTTTGCTGTCCTTTGGCTTATAGACATATCTCTCTAATCTCTGCCTTTGTTGCTACGTGGTCATCCCCTGTGTAACTGTCTCTCTTATAGGGACACTAGTCATTGGATTTAGGGCCCACCCTAATCCAGTAGGTCCTCACCTTAACCAGTTACATCTACAAAGACCCTATTTTGAAATCAGGTCCCATTCTGAGGTCCCTGGTAGTTGTGAATTTGGGGGCACTCTTCAGCCCTGTACTTCTGGGAGCATGGGGATGGGGGACAGAGAGCATTCCAGACCAGGAACAGAAGGTACAAAGTCCTGAGGGGAAGGAGAAAAAGGAAGTGGGACTGTCCGGATGTGTGCGGGGTGGGGTGGAGAGGAGGGACAGTTTGGGCCTTGGTTTTAGTGTGGGATCTGTGGGACTGCATCGGAAGGGATGTGGGGGATGCAGGGGAGCGGAGGAGGGGCAAGGATCTGGGCGCACAGTGGAGCACTTAGTGAGCAGAGAGAGAAGGAAGGACCAGGGCCAGGCTGCACTGTCCAACATTGGCAGTGGCCAGAAGCCAGTGGCTGCAGCCAACTGTAAATTAATTAAAATGAAGTAAAATTAAACATCTGGGCCTTAGTTGCAACCACAAGTTCTTGTTAAGAGCCATGAAGGCTAGTGGCGACCACATCAAACAGCACAGATATAGATGACATGTGGAGGTGTCTTGGGTGCTGAATGGTCCCAGGGTCAGTGACTCCATGGCCAGGGCCCGGAAGTGCTGAGGGAGTGAGGGGGCCTTTGGGTTTGGATGTATGGCCCTGCAGGTGACAGCAAGTAGTCAATCCGAGCAATCAGTCTGTCAGGCCCAGTCTGCTGGGAGACAGGCCACGCCTGGCCTGCCCTCCTCCCCTTCCTGAGGCCTCCACCTCCATGCACCCGCAGGGCAGTCTCAGAGGCTGGTGAGCAGTCTGCTGGGCCTTGCATAGCCCTGCACATCCTGTCTGGTTCCTGACTTAGGGCCAGAGTTGGTGCTGCTGTTTGGATCAGAAAGTAAGAGGGATCCCCCCGTAGCCAGATGCTGTTTGGGTTGATGATTTCAGTGAACCACATCTAACAATTTTCTCTTTAGGTCTGTTGTCTCCACTTTTCCACTTTGTTACATTATATGAGCAAACTCTAATGTTTAGTCAGCCCTTTTAAAAGAGGTGGCCTCTGAGTGAAGCTCAGTGCTATTTCAATTGGGGAAATATGGCCGATTGGACCCCAGGGCTCCAAGGCAGCCCAGCACCATTACTTGACATTAGGCTCACAATCGTTGTCGGGGCTGTCCGCGTGTCCAGGGAGCCAGACAGACACTGCAAGCTCCCAACAAGGAGCATGTGGCACTCCTTTGATTGCTATCAGTCCTGCCGTGACACTTCTTCCGTGACTGGGTGACCAGCCATCAGGGCCCTGGCACCTCAGTGCTGTCAAGGATCAAGGCCAGAGAGGAGTAGGGAATGTGGAGCTGGGCACCCATGGAGAAAGGTTTGGAGAGGGGCCAGGCTTTGGGGGTAGGGGCGGGTAACAGGATGGGGATAGGGCCAGGGGTTGAGGGCCTCCTCCCTGCTTATTGAGACTTGCTTGTTGGGTAGCAGCCCGTGGTGGTGGTGAAGTGTTTTGCACGCCTCATGCCATGGCGATGTCAAATAATAAGATCCTCTGGGTTGTATTGGACATTCATATTCATTTCTTTGAAAAAGTTAAATTTATTTTGCTTTCAAGCCTGGAGAAGTGGAGTTAGGTGGCCAGTCCTTGGTTATGATCCTGCAGTGAGGTCCCCAGCAGCAGTTAGGGTCTTGTGCTGGTGGCCCATCACTCTGGGAGGTGCCCTGCCATGTGCCCTAAATATGGGGAGCCCAGGTGCCATGGGCCTTCTGCCCTCTGCAGCTGGGACAGCTCCAACCGAGAGCTACTGGGCCCCACGGACCACCAGCTCTGAGCCAGACGACATTCCAATTTCTGTTTTTCATGTTTTGGAAAGAAGAAATCTATTTGTCTCTGCTCAAGGCCCTGCTCTGATAACCGGTGGCAAACCTCCGCCCTACCCTGTTTTCTCATTTTCTTCCTACTTAGCAGCAGGTCCTGGGAGACCCTCGCATGAGTTGTCGGGCTGTTTGATGTGTCAGTCTTCTGACGCAGGGCGACAGCCTCCCTGCTCTTGGCTCGGTGCTCACATTAGGCCCAGGGCCCCTAGACTTGGTGGTTGTAACTCCGGTCATTTGTCATTTGGAAGTGACAGGTGTGCGTCTTGCTGAGCCTCTGGCTGGAGCTCTCAAGACCCTGGCCTTTTGTATGAGTCTATGACAGGTTTGAGCCACTGGGTTCACATAGGCTGCTGCTGCTTATGTGACAGGAGGCTCTGTGTTGGGGCACCCTGTGTGGGGAATGACCTGAGCTCCGGTGGCCGGGGTTCTGCCCTGTGAGGCTCCAGCTGCAAACCCCCATCTGTCCTCTCCCTTCCCCCTCCCTGTTGCCTCCTTTCCTCCCCTCCCCTCCCCTCTCTGCTTGTCCTGTCCCCCCATTTCCTCCCTCTACTCTCTCTGTTCCCCCTTACCAAAGACCTGGAGCTGGGCACGTGCACACCAGACCCTGGCGAGTCCATGAGGCTTAGTCACAGGATGGGAGAGGAGGCAAGAGAAGGGACCCTCCCCCAGGGCCTCTTCCAGGCAAAAGCGCCAATAACTGGAGTGGCAGAAGGAGAAGAGCTATTGAATAGTAGGTGCTCCTTCCTGGCAACCAAGGGGAGGGTCAAGTGGACCCTGAGAGGATGTAGCCCTTCTCTGCACCCATGTTCTTGTATCCGCACATGTGTGTATTTCTCCATAATGCCGCTGTAAGCTGCTGCAGGCTAGGGCCCAGCATTGTGTGGTGAAATCGCATCAATTCAGCCTTATTAGTTCAGAGTGTATAATAGTTCAGACATGGGAGATGGGACTCATTTTGAGCTAAAAGTCAGAAACCATTTTGCTCTGAGTTTTTATGGCCTCAATTGCAGAATCTAATCTAAGATCATTGCCTTTCTTTTTAAACATCTAAAACCTTGGGAAATTAAAGGCCCTTAGTGCATGCTTCCATTCCGTGTTAGACTGTTGTGAAGGCTTGGGGCGTTTAATTCGATGTGCTGTTGTCAGGGAAGCCACACCTGTAACTCGGACCACATCTTAGACATTTCTCTTCGCGGCATACAAATACTGCTTGTAGGTGTGGCATATCTGGACTGATTCAGTGAGAAGAGGGACCCCCACTCACATACCCACTACCACAAAAGATACAACAAGAAGACTCCACCTCGAAAGCTGTTCGTTTTTCACCTTCTGCTATAGGCCCTGGCACAGCACTCAGTAAACACTTCTGAGTGATCCAGGGGCCTGACCCTTTCATTCCTGAGGTGTCATTTTAAAGACCTCGATCATGAGTTCCTTTATTTATGAGTGTCTGAGTTCATTAACACAAAAACCCTGGGGCAGTCCCAGGCAGTGAAATCTATGGCTTGGGTTAAGAGCTAGCGCCTCTGCTAGGAGGGGAACTGTACCTCTAGTCAGCAAGGGGCAGGTCCCACTGGGCCCCCAGGTCCTGTTTGAGGCAGGGTCTGGGCCCTGGTGTGGTGAAGTGCAGCTGGCCCAGGCCCACAGAGGTCCTGTTGGGCTATGGGGGGTGGGGGGTGTTCCTCACTGTGAGTGGCCAGCTCAGGTGGCAGGGGGGCGGGGGGTGATCTAGAGGTGGAACCTGAGACCAGGCCTCCAAGCATCAGGCCCTATAAATGCTCCTGGCACATGGTGAGAGTTGGATTCTGGAAGCAGGTGGTGGAGAATGTGTAGTGCACCATTCTCAGTAAAGAATGGGACAGTCATAAGTCCCCTCTAGGACACCCATCTTGGTCAGCTCAGGCTACTGTAACAAAGTACCAGAGACTGGGTGGCTTAAACAATAGACATTGATTTCTCCCAGTTCTGGAGGCTGGAAGTCTGAGATTAGGTGCCAGTGTCATTGAGTTCTGGTGAGGACTCTTCCTGGTTTGCAGATGGCCGACTTCCTCACTGTATCTTCACATGTTAGGGGGTGAAGGGCCTGGGAGAGATTTGAGGTCTCTTCCTTGTCTTTTGTTTTTTTAAATTTTATTTTAAATCCTCACCCAAGGATATTTTTCCGTTTATCTTCAGATTGAGTGTGAGGGAGGGAGAGAGAGAGAGAGAGAAACATCGATGTGAGAGAGAGACACCGATTGGTTGCCTCCCACACGACCCCAACCAGGGCCCGGGACAGAACCACAACCAAAGTGTGCCCTTGACTGGAATCGAACCCGCGACTGTTTGGTCCATGGGCCGATGCTCTAACCGCTGAGCCAATCCACCAGGGCCTCTTCCTTTTTTTTTTTTTTCATATATAATTTTTCTTTATTGATTTTTAGAGAGAAAGGAAGTGAGAGGGAGAGGGATAGAAACATCAATGAGAGAGAACATCGATTGACCACCTCCTGCATGCCCCCCACTGGGTATGTGCCCTGACCGGGAATTGAACCGGTGAGCTCTAGGTGCATGGGTCTACACTCAACCGCTGAGCCACACCGGCCGGGCGCCTCTTCCTTTTCTTTTCTTTTTTTAAAAAAAATGTTTTTCCTTTGTTGATTTTAGAGAGAAAAGAAGGGAGAGGGAGAGAGAGAGCTAGAAACATCGATGAGAGAGAACATTGATTGGCCACCTCCTGCATGCCCCCCACTGGGGATTTGGCCCACAACCTGGGCATGTGTCCTGACCGGGAATCGAACCTGTGTGACCTCTTGGTGCATGGGTCAACGCTCAACCACTAAGCCACACCAGCCAGGCATCTCTTCCTTTTCTTTTCTTTCTTTTTTTTTTTTTTAATCCTCACCCGAGGACACCCTTCCATTTTTTGTTCAGACAGAGTGGGAGGGAGAGAGAGAGAGAAACATCGACGCGAAAGGGACACATCGAGTGGCTGCCTCCCGCACGACCCAACCAGGGGCCGGGGGACAAACCGCAACCGAGGTACGTGCCCCCAGCGGGAACCGAACCCGGGTCTCTCTGGACCGCAGGCCGACACTCCAACCGCTGAGCCAAACCGGCCAGGGCTCTCTTCTTTTTCTTAAAAGGACACCAGACCTATCGGATCAAAACCTCACCCTTATGACCACATTTAACCTTAATTATCTCCTAATGCCCCTGTCTCCAGATACAGTTACATTAGGGTTCAGGGCTTCAACATAGCAATTTGGGGGGACACAATTCAGCCCATAGCACACATCTGTAGTTGCTCATACAGTTCACTAAAGTTGGCACGTGGCAAGTTCACCACCAAGGTCCTTAGACCTCAAGTTACTCTATAAAAATTATTTTATGACTTAAATCAAGGTTGGGCAAACTTTATGTAAAGGACCAGATAGTGAATATTTGGGGATTTGAAGGCCACTCAGTCTTCCGGTGATTGCTCAGCTCCACCATAGCGGCACCGATGTGACCGTAGACACGACGGTATGCCAAAAAAACTGTATTTGCAAAAACGGTGGCAGGCCAGATGTGCCCACATTCCATAATTTGCCCACTCTGACTTAAATCATTTACCTACTCAATAAAGAGATTTAGAAAAATAAATAGCACGAAATATTTTTGACTCCACAAACGAACCATGGTTGGTGTTTGAGAATGTCTTTGTCTTTCTCTAAAAATTTTTGCTCTTAATTGGGGCTTTACCATATTCTTGACTGTGCATTTTGTTTCTTTAGATAACAGACCCTCCTAAGAACGTTTCTGTTATTTAAATGGTGCTGGGTGGATTTATCATTTATCCAATCTGTCCATGATTGTTGATCAGCATGGTTAGAGTTTTTCCTGTGTGCGTGTGTGTATGTATGTTTCTCTCAGTAATGAAACAGAACGGCTTTGTCTGGATTTTTCACTTCTTTGGGCAAGAGTCCCAGTGGGGGAGGTGAGGGATGCGCTTGCTGAAAGGAGTCATGGTCCGCATTTTGTTCCGGGCTTGTTGGAGCTGCACCTCCGTCTGTCTGGCTGGCTGGCAGCTGGTGTCTGCTGTCTCCAGCAGCCTGGCCTTGCTGGGGGCTGCATGGGGCAGTGGTGGCCAAGCCATCCTGTCCCTCCTCCTCTGGGGTGTGTGTAGGGGGTGGAGCTGTGCCTTCTCTCTGCTGTCACTTGAAATAGCACTTGTTCCTCCTGTATTCAGGGAGCGTCATTGAACGCATTCTGATTAATTAAACCGGCACAGACAGCTAGCTCCTGGAACGGTGGCGCTGTCAAGGGCTCTTTGAGGCACACTTTACAGGCTGTCAGGCCCCTTTTGATGTTAGGCACCATCTGAGAGCCAGTTTCTGCTCATGAGTGTTGGGGGGTGTCAAGAGGGGTGCCTACCCAGCCCCAGCCCAAATCGTGCCTCTTTACTCTGCCAGTATCATTGGTGATGGGGGAGGGGCCACAGATGCTGGGCCCAGGATCTTGGGATGGGGTGAGCAGGTGGGGGCTGAACCTTTGGTGGACAGGCTTACCTCTTGGACAGGAGGCCCACCCCAAGGCAGGCAGGCAGCCTGGGGAGGGGAACCACTGAAAAGGCAGCTTGTCTCGGAACAGACCATCTGTGGGAACAGACCATCAGTAGGACCCAGGCCATGAACTCTGCATCCCCTACCCCCAGCCCTCAGACCCCTGGCTCTTGCCTTTACTCTTTTATCTGTCCCCAGATGCCCCACTCAGCACTAGTGGAACCACCAGCCGCTGGACCCTGGCTGATTTGAGCAGGACTGGCTGCTCAGGGTCCTCATTACTTAGTGGCTCTCGGAGCGGGAGCCCCTGCCTCTCGGGGTTCTGGTGGCTGAGTGTTTTATGCTTCCGTAACAAAAGAGAGGGCCCTGGGGCATGTAGGGGACCCCTCAGACCTCCTCCCCCATTGGCGCTCGATTTCTCCATCAGAAACTAATGACATAGTCAAACTCCCTTGGAGGGTGCTCTCTGTCTCTGTTGTGGTGCTGATGGGGGACCGCCAAGTGGAGCAGCTGGAATGAGAACAGCAGAAGCTGTCAGTTTTAGTCAGTCCACCAGATTGTATGAAAACACCTGTCCCAGAAGGTTTGGGAGCCTGACAGAGGCTGGAGGGGGATGATCAGGGAAAACAATAGCGATTTGCTCCCAGTCTCAGTTCCCTCCCTGGTCAGTGCTCTGAGGCTGGCCTGAGGACTTCCAGCACCAGTCTCTGGTCTCCTGCCAGCTCCCAGCCCTTTCTAAGACGGCTCTGCAGGGTGCGGCGCTCTGTGCATGCTGCTGGGCCTGAAGTGAAACAGCTGCACGTATGTTCCACTGTGTATGTGGCCCCAAAACAGAAAATGGCCAGGTGGGGGGAACAGTTGCGGGTCTGGCATGTTCAGCCCCTGAACGTTCCTATTAAGAAGTTACCTTAGCAACTTCCTTACCCAAACTGTCGGGCTGAAACAGAATGATGGGTCTGCAGTGCCTGCGTCCGAGCTCAGCTGCTCAGTCCACAAAGGTGACTGTCACCGAGTCCTAAATCCAATAGGCTGTCACTTCCCTCCCGTGGGACCCACAGGACCTGCCTTCTTCCTACTGTTTCCTCACCAGGCGCCCATGCTCCCCAAATCTCTTCCCCCCAACCCATGACAAACCCCTCCCACCCAGAACCGTCCCCAGTGTCTTTGTCCTGGTTGGGCAAGGGGCCCAGGCCCAGCTCCAGGCCATTGGTGCAGTTGACTCCCTGGCTCTAGTCTGTGTGCCCCACTCCATGGGTGCACACAGGTGCTTTTTTCAGTTACTTAAAGGAGAAGCAATTGCAGAGCCGCTCGATATAAATCCCTTAAGCCGTTGTTGATGGTGACGCAGAGGAGGCCACGGCCCGGCCAGGATTCTGAAACACGGGCACCATCTGTGGTCTCGCCACTCTGCAGCCAAATTACACCGCCAGCCTTTCTGTGTTGTGCAGATTTTCATTAAATGAATTGAGTTTGCTGGGAATCTCTTGGCCATAAATATTCCCTCCTTCTCAGTGTGGTTGTGTCATTGCTGTTCCCAAGTCCAAGCTCCCAGATCCAGGCTGGGAGTGGGGAGAGTGGGGACGCTGGGGCTGCAGGAAAGTCCCCAGGACGTTGTTTGCCACCTCTCCTGCACCCCCACCCCCAGCGGCCTCGGATTTGGGGTCATAAACACTTTACTATTTCCAGAGAAAACTGAGGGAAATTTGAAGGACTCGTCAGGGCAAGGTACATAATTGCCTCATTTAATTAAGTGTTTTCCTTTCTGTTTTCTTCATTTCCACTGAGAAAGTGGCAGTGACAGAGAAGGCTGTAAAAGGAGGGAGAGGTGTGCATTTAAAATGGAAATGAGTTTTTAGCCACGGTTGGAAATGGGCTTCTCCTGAGCCTGTTTATTTGACAGGGAGGCAGATAGAGTGGCCACGGGAGTTCCCAGCTTTTGGGGGCTGCAGTGCAGGTGTCCCTGAGGGGCAGCTACCCCCAGGCCTCCTGTCACAGTTCTCAACACAGGCATGTTCACAGGTATGTGTTTCCCCAGAAGGAAGCCACAACTGTGCCTGCTTTAGAGGGGGCAAGTGCAGTACCCCAGGTACCTCTTCCAGAAGTCTACCACCCGTTCCAGGGGCTGCTCTATCCTTTGGAGCCTAGACCAGAAGCCAGCAAACTATAGCCTGTGTCAAATCTGACCCCGCCTCTTTTTGGAAATAAAATGTTATTGGTACACAACCATGTTCATTAGTTTATATAGTGTCTGTGATGATTCCCAGTGACAGTGCAGAGTTCGGAGGTTGTGACAGACCATGTAGCCCACAAAGCTGAAAAGACTATTGCTTGGCCCTTTACGTAGGTTGCCAACCCTGCCCTAGATCAGAAATATCCTCTGTTTCTCCCTCCCTCTCACAATAGGGTGCTTTTCTGGTCTGTCTTGGCCTTATCCACAGGTAAGTGGGAGGCCAGGGCCACCTGGGTTCTTCTCGCTGACTGAGGGCTCCCTCTTGGATTCTGGGATTCTTGGCTGGTTTCTCTGGCCCACAACTCCCCCAGGTGTCAGGTGTCACCAGGATAAGTGTGGTATGGTGCCTCCTGCACATGCCCAGCCCTGGGGACCGTGACACTAGAACATGGAGGGAGAGGCTCTGAGAACATGTGGTTTGTTGGAGGGGATGGTCATCAGAGCATGAGAGGGCCCCTGTGTGAGCCTGTCCTCATCACATGTGTTTGCCCCTTGCTTGAAGCTTCTGGACACAGGGATCCTCCTGTTCAGGGCAGTGTCTGCTCCGGGCTGCCTGGCACTTGTTCCTTGGCACCATGTGCCACGTGGTGGACCAGACACTCCCATTTGGGGGGGGGGGGGAGTACAGCTTGGAAAAGGACATTCAGCAGCCTCACCTTCACCTGGGACAGGAAGATGCCATTTCCTGTCTCATGATAGAAGTTCTGGTGTGGGATGGTGAACCTCGGGCTCACAGGGTCTCTCTCCTGCCTCCCGCAGTGCACGTGCCGGAAGGACATGGTCAAGATCTCCATGGATGTCTTCGTGCGCATCCTGCAGCCAGAGCGCTATGAGCTGTGGAAGCAAGGCAAGGACCTCACGGTGCTCGACCACACCAGGCCCACGGCCCTCAGCAGCCCTGAGCTCAGCACCTGGAGCACCTCCCGGGCCTCACTCAAGGCCAAGCTCCTCCGAAGGTGAGTTGCCGAGGAACTGCCCCGTGCCTGGCTCTGCTGGTGACCGTAAGTGACCCTGCCCCAGCCACTCCCTGCTGGCAGGTGACTACAGGCTGTCCCCTCCTGCTCTCCCTCTTTTCCTTTCCTCTCCTCCTCCTCTTCCGTTTCTTGCTGCTTCTGAGTCAGAGTGTGTTTCTCAGCCCTAACTTTCTTGTGTGTGCAGTCGGTAAGCCTTGCAGCAGGCAGTGTCTGTGTTGTTAGACTCAGTTTCCCTCCTGTTCCTTGTCCACCAGCTCCTGGGAGGCTGACCCTTTGACCTTCCAGCCATCTGGTTTCTTCTCTGGGACGGCACACACTGTCCCTCTCCCTCTTCTGCTTGTGACCTTAGGTGAGAGAGCCCCATGTCTTTGTGTTGGGGCTGCCGGGCTCTGAGCGATGGCAGGTACTGTGATGGAGCCATGGGGCACAGCAGTCCAGTGTTTGGTCTGTGTAGGCCATTGGCCCCTGCCATTTTGTGTTTTGGTTGCTCATTTTTGTCTTTTCTGATAATGTGCTGCTCAGATTCACAGTCATGGAGGTCACTGAGAGACTCGTCCCCCCCTAGGGACATCCTTTGCCACCCTCATTCCATCTCAGGGAGCCCCCTCCTGGCCCCTGCCTTTCACGACAGTATGGTGGTTGCCCAACCTCGTGCCTGACATCCAGTGTGGGGGGAGGAGATGAAGTGATCACACCCTCTTGGCATCAGCACTGTGGCCATGGGGACATGGGTGGCAGGTCGGGAGGAGGAGGAAATCGACTTCCTGCCAGCAGTTAGATAGCAGTGAGCACTGTGCTCCTGGCATCATGTTGCAGCCCCAGAAGCATCGGTACCATTTTGCTTTCTTCTCTGGGAAACGTCCAGGCTTTCAGGGCTCTCAGCTGCTCAGACAGTTCCAACAGACTGATTTTTGGTGCCCAAAGAATGCTCAGCAAGTCCTCGTTGGGCCCCGGCTGTGCGCTGTGGCAGGGAGTCCCAGCTCAGAGGAGCCTGGCCGGCATTCCTATGAAGGGCCAGTTTGGATGTTTTCAGCTTCGCTGGCCAGTCTCTCTTACAACCACTCAACTCCACGAAAGCCACTAAAGACAGAAGACATTCCATAAACAATGAATGTGGTGTGCTTCAACAAAACTTTATTTGTGGACACTGAAATTGGAATGTTATATCATTTTCACACGTCACAAAGTATTATTCTTTTAATTTTTGAACCACTTAAAAACGGAAACAACTTTCTAAGCTGGTGAGCAACACCGAAACAGGCAGCAGTGGGTCTGGGCCTTGGGCAGCCTCTTGGTCACTTCTGGCTTCTTTTGTTCCTGCTGATGATGGACAGCTGGCCCTAGGGACTGGCCTTTAAGGGGGTGGGGGCTCAGGCAGTTCCTGTGGCTGTGCCCGGTTGGTGACACTTCCACACTCTGCAGAAACTCCCTTGGAAGTCTTTCTGGGAAAAATCATGCTGGCCAAGTGGTCATGCCTGGTCAAGAACCTTCTTCCCCGATGGGGCTGTTCTAGTTTTCAACGCATTCGTCTGTGAATCCAGAATCTTGGGCAGTCCTGGCTTCACCCACATGTTTCCCCCACCCCTTGGCCTCTCTCTTTGAGAATGTTCCATCAGCCCAGAATGCTTTCGCGTCTGTTCCTGACAGCCCGCCTGAAGGTGAGTCTCTCTTTTCTGATTTCTTTTGTTGTCTGTCCTTTTGATTCCCGCTCTCCTGTGTGTTCTCACGAAAAGTGACTTCTTGGTGAGACCAATCTGTGCCGCTCCTGATCCCTCCGAGCAGGATGAGCTTGCTGAGCAGAGCCCGATGCAGCATTTGCATAATGGCTAATTGATTGTGGCTCAGTCTAATTGGTCAACAGAGCAGACTGCCAATAAATAGGCGCACACTCCAGAGATGGATGGGATTAGAGGACCGGGGCCCCGCCAGCTGTGCTTCCCTTAGCCGGAACCTTCTGTGTGCATAGGAGGCTTCCCACAGGCCCTCTCCCTGCCTGCTGCGCCCTCGCACTCCCCCGGCCAGCCCTCAGTGGAGGGCTCCTGGCTCGTTTGTCACGCTCTGTTCCTTTCTGGAACGTTCCTCTCTTGCCTTGGCCTTCCTTTGCTTCCAACCTGGGGAGCTGTAATATTCCGACAGTGGATTGAATAACAAATTAAGTCTTGTTCCCAAGGATATAATTTTCTTTAAAGCCTTCAGTATGTAAAATAAGACTGATTCTCTCTTTTTTTTTAAGTCATGGAAAGGCTTTCTCTGAAAAGGTTGATTGGGGGACTGACGTTTCAAAGCCCAAGACTGCTGCCCCCTCCACCTGAGAGTCAGTGACTCAGAATTGCCTGTACCTTTCCTTGTGGCTCTGTGCCCACGACACATGGCCATCCTGCCCCTGCCCAGCTGTGCCTGGTCTCCACTGAGGGGGTGCTCCCCTGAGCCTCATTTGTTTTGAGGGAAGAGTGGCTTGGGCTAGACAGGGATAGGGGCAAATGTGGCTTCTAGACCAGGGTTGTATGTCTCCCCCACTGTCCCCTGTGCCCCTACACTGTGGATACTTGGGCTGGCCATTCCCTATGGGGGCCCATCCAGGCACTGTGGGGTGTTGAGCAGTATCCCTGCCCCCTCCTAGTCAGTGCCAGGAGCTCCCTCAGTCCTAATGACCACAGGTGTCTTCAGCCACTACCCAGTGTTCCTGATTGGGAATGCCTGCCCTAGACAGAGGGTGTGGCATTACAGTGGGCTCCATGTCTATCCACTGCTCCCCCACTCCCACTCCCCATGTTCCCCTGCAGCCTCACCTTGTCCTTTGGCCCTGTAGCTTCTCCCCAGTCCCTGCTCAGATTGACTCAGCCAGGTCCCACCCCAGCCCCACCCTGAGGGTCCAGCCTTCCTGACAACCCCCCCACACTGTGCCCACCTCAGAGCAGAGGCCAGGTATTGGCCTCTCCAGGAGAATGATCTTCCTGGTTCTTGTCGCCCTCCCGTGGATTTACCTTCCATGTCTAAATCTGGTTGAGTAAACTGACCCTCCCACATGACAAACAGGGCACAAAGCTGGGACTTCCTGCTCCTTGCTGTGTGGCCTCTCAGCCCTCACCACCAGGTGGGACCCTTGCTTTGCTGGACAGGCCACTGTAGAGTCTGGCACCTCAGCCAGGCTGGGTCTCTGCCAGGCTCCCGACCTCCTGTTCCTGCCTACAGCCCTTCTCCACGCGCAGACTATCTTCCTCTTGCCTCCTTGTTACTTCCAATGAGAACGTCGAGAAACGCAGCCTATCGACCACATGTTGCAGCAGGTGTGTGCTCAGCTTGCCCCACATACACTTGCAGAACATCTGAGCTGCCACCAGCATGCTCGTGCAGAGAGGAGACACGCTTCCTCCCCGGGGCCCAGTGATTCCGTCCCATCCCAGCCCCTGCTGGCTCCACTGACTGTGACCTCCAGCTGCCCACGGTGGAGGCCATCAGCTGATAGTGGCCAAGAGCCCTCCGGCCCTGCTCGCCCACCTGCACCACCTCTACCATCACCCTTGGATCACCATGGAAACCAGGAGACAGGAGCCGCTTCAGCGCCCCGTTGGATGCCTCCTGCCCTGACACCAGACACCTTGAGCCTCTGACCCCACTCCCTCCATGGGTGCCCTGGCCCTGCCACGCTCCTGCGCCCTTCCCCACAGACACAACTTCTGGCCTCTCAGGGACTGGTTCTGTGACCCCTGGCGCCTGCCAGGCCCTGAAGGAGCTTGTTGCCCTGCGACTTACTGAATGTTTCCTAAATTGTTTTTCCCCAGAACGCCCTTGGCAATTTCTCACAGGCAACGCCTCTAAAAGCATCCACCATCTGTGCGGGCGGGAGTGTCAGGAGGAAAGGGGGCACATGTCCTGTGGCCGGGTGAAGGGGAAAAGGGCCCTGGGGTACACAGCTCACAGCCCCTTGCACCCTGACCCAGGGGCTGCCCTGGCACCAGCAGCCTTGGATGCCCAAAATTCCCCTGTGAAGTCAGAAGTCCTGGGTAAAAGTTGGTCCTGTGAGAGTTGACAGTCCTGCTGTAGGGTACAGAGGGACTGTGTGCTCTGGGCCCCTCAGGGACGGAGCCTGGAGCCACTCTGAGCCCATTCATAGGGTGGGGGCTCATGGGGAGCCCCCGCTTTGCCTCTTCTGCCATGTAGGGTCCAAGGACACCTGCTTCCATCTTGGAAATATTAGTATAGGTATATGGACTCAGTTCTAATATTTGGTTTGTATAAACTTAACTAAGTGATGTCCAGTTAAGCCTGAGGAATAAAGTGTGTGTTTATTTCCATCCTCCCCTGAAATGCCACTAAAATGACCATAAAGGAGTGACAAAGAATGGGAGAGGAGACCGTGACAGCTGAGCAGCAGCAGCAGACTTGGGAAAGAAGGAAAGGATGGATAGGTGATACCTGACTTTGCAGCACAGAGAACTAGTCTGAGGGCTCACAGACGGGGTATGGCTCGTTTGTGCTGAGGAACTTCAGAAAGGCATAGGATTCGGAGATGTGGGCACCTCCTGGGACAGGGGCCACGGTGGCCTGAAGGCAGGTGTGTAAGGAATTGCTGGGCTTGGGGCACCCCCACCCGACCCTATTTCCCAGCAGAGGATAGTGGCCCTGCTGCCTGGTGAGGAAAACCTGGGTGGCGCTGGGCCGGAGGGAGGGGCCTTCCTGAGGTGAGGTGTGGAAGCCGGGCTGCCTGCCCCACGTGTCCCGAACCCTGAGGCCAGAGACTGTAAGGGTCCTCCCTGGGCCGTAGAATGGCCCACCAGAGCAAAGCTACAGATTCTGATATTGGGGGTCCTCCGTGAAGTGACAGGGCTCCTGCTCTCTCCGTCTCCTTCAGCAAGCTCTGCTCGCACACGTATAGCTGCCAACGACCTTAGTCTCTCACACAACTCAGCCAGCGGTCCCTAAACCTTTGGGGAAACTCTCAGCAGAAGACAGAGAGCGTCTCAAACAAAAAGGAAAAGCAGAACTCCCTGGAAAGAGAGGAGACAAGGAGCAGAAGAAACCTCACACGTCCTCCTCAGAGGTGGGTGGCTGTGCGTTTATGACAGAAGCACCTGTCGTTATAAAAAGAAACATTTAGGAAAGAGATGGCTCTTGGACGCTAAAATGAGAGCAAAGAAAACGAAAGGGATGGGTTGGGAGATAACTTGGGAAACCTCCTAGAGGGCAGGACAGAAAGGTCAGAGGCTCAATCGAGGAACTCCAGCTTCTCCTAGGAGTTTTAGGAAAAGAGAGAAGAACATTTCCCAGGAACCAAAGACTTACGTTTTCAGATTAAAGAGTCTGGCACAGGGGATGAAAATTATGCGCACCTCGGACCATCACAACTCTTGGGTTAAACAGAAGGTCTCCCGAGCTTCTGGAATAAATAAACATGTCAACATAAAGGTACCCAAATGGCATTGAACTTAGCAATCATAGTGCTACAAGCTAACAGACGAAGGGACAAGGCCTTAAAAGTCAGAAGAGCCCTGGCTGGTTTGGCTCAGCAGTTAGAGTGTCAGCCCTCAGACCAATGAGTCTCAGGTTCGATTCCGGTCAGGGGCACGTGCCTCGGTTATGGTTCGTCCCTGGCCCTGGTCAGGTCCTGTGGGAGGCAACCAGCCGATGTGTGTCTCTTGTGTTGATGTTTCTCTTTCTCCTCCCGCCTCCCTCCATCCCTCCCTCCCTCCCGCTCTGTCTGATGATAGATGGAGAAGTATCCTTGGGTGAGGATTAAAAAGAAAAGTCAGAAGAGAAATAATTTTTAGCCCAGAAGTATGTACCTAATCAAATTACCAACTAAATGTGCGAGAGGAATAAGGATCTTTAGACATGCAGAATCCCGGCTTTCTCCTCCTTTCTGAGGAAGCTACTAGAGGGTGTGCTCTAGCTAAACAATGGCATCAGCCAGGAAAGAACAGAATCAAGGAAACCAAATCCAACCCAGGAGAATCCAAACCCACTTCAAGATAAGGATGCCATGAGGAGTATGTGACACCCTGCATAGGAGACCACGCCGGAGCTTGGAGATAACCAGGAAAGCTAAGCATCTGAGAGAAGACCAGTTACTAACTGCAGGAAGAGCAAACAGACTGCAGAGCAAGCAGCGTGGATGACCAGCATTTGCAGTCAGAAGAATGTAAACGTGGAGTTTCACATCCGAAGATGGTGGCAGATTCGAGCAGAGAAGCTGGTGGGTGTGGAAGCAGGAAGCATGGTCACACCCTGAGTGGTAACTAAGTGCAGCAAAGGAAGCCAGGACCAAAAAAAAAAAAAAAGAGGAAGCAGCATGGGGAGACACACAGAAATAACTAAGAGAAGAAACAGCTAAAAGAGGAAGGAGCAGCCCAGGGATGCTGTTAGGGTCAGAATATGAGTAGGATGTACCTGGTGGGTGCCTCTGCCCCCAGCTCTGTGGGAGATTGGCCACAGATTCTTCCTGCATTAATCTCCCGTCTTATATATTCACAAAATGGGTATTTTTTGCTTGCTGACATTCAACTTGCCTTCTCTCTGCAGTAGGGTATGGCCCTCTGCCTAAGTCTGTCCGCCTAGTTCCTCCCATTCTGGGGGTCTCTGCGCTGGGGAGGACCAGTGGTGCTGGGGGTTTGGCACTGGAGATGGGGGGCCCCAGAGCTTTGAGGCCAGTGGAGTGCAGGGGGATGAGGAAGGCCTGGGCTCTCTGGGACAGATAGGGCCTAGTGGGGACAACCCCGGTTAGCCCTGGCAGCAGGTGGGCAGGGTCAGAAGTGGCCTCCAGGGCCAGTTTGGGGTCGGGTGAGAGGAGGGTGAGAGAGGGGACTGAGGGGCTGGGCAGCTACAGGAAACCAAGGCCAGGTGAGTTGGTAGTAGGACACCCCTCTACTGGGTGCTACCTGGGGCCAGCGTGGGGGTTCACTTTGGGCACCGAGCCCTGCAGCCCTGCGGCCCCACAGCCTTTTCAGACTTGGAGAAAAGTCCCTCCTCAGGTAAAAGCTGGTGACGAAAGCCAGCTGCATCTACTGCCAGGTCCTGGGGCTTTCCGCCGGCCAGTCTCTGTGGGGGCTAGTCCTGGCATTTCCCAGTGTTGATTCGCTGGTGGCTCTGCTGTGGTGGAGAGCATCTCGAGCTCCCGTGTCCCCTCCCGCCCCACCCTGCCCCCTTCGCAGTGACCCTGCACGCCATGCTGTGTGTGATGCCATGCCTCTGCCCGTGTTGCTCAACCCCTCCCCACCCCCCCGCCGAATGCTCCCTGCTTTTCGCCTTTGGTCATGGGGTGATTCATGCCGCAAACATCAAGTGGGGCTTGTCACGTGCCCCTGGGCTCAGGGGAGACAGAGCAGCGGAGACCAGGGCCCTTGAATTAGGCAGCCAAGCCATAAGAATGACCAGCAGAGATTAGTGTTAGGGGACAGTTAGGAGGGGGTGCCCCAGAAGCCAGCATGGAGAGTAGGGTGGGCTGGGAGGCAGCAAGGACGCTATCAGGTCCGCTGCTGTAGGCACCATGAGGTGGGAGGTGGGGGTCCTGGCCTCAGGAGCCCTTCGGGCCTCCCTGGGCTCCCGTTCTGCCCTAGTCAGGTAGCCTTGCTTCTCCTTGGTGAATGTTGGTCCTTGGAGGTGTGGCTGCCACAAGGACCCCCGTAAGGTCTCCACATCCAGGTCTGACCCCACTGGGCCGCATGGAGAATTCATGGACGGAGGGAAGCTGCAGCCAGCACCTCTCTCGGAAACACTGACATTCTCAGGCTGCTGACTAGGTAGTGGGGGCTGGTCGTGAGGCCTGGAGCCTGCAGCCATGTGGGAGGGCATCACTCCCATTCCCTGGAGGGCGTTAGTGCGCTGCCCAAGGCTGGACCTCGCTACACACCTGCCTCTGCCTGAGCTCCTGGGTGACACACCCCTCTTGTCAGTCTAAAAGCCGCTCTGTCCCCTCCCTGGAAGGCTCTAGGACTCTCTTTCCCAGAACCCCTGCAGGGGTGCCCTGGCCACTAATCTGCAGGCCCACCCCTTTTGTTGCTTTCTTTCTTCTTTTTAATCCTAATTCTCCCTTGTTTTCACTGAGAAGCCATACCTAAGCCTCAGCTTGAATTCTCACTGAGGGCTGAGGTTTGCCCCTGCCGTCCCCAGGACTGTGACACTCTGAGCAGAGGCTGGATGTGGGGACTCGACATCCCTCTGGCCTGGCCCCGCCCTGGAGGCTGGGGACTCGCGGAGGGCCTGCACAGGTCGTCCCCGGGCGTGGAGCCTGAGTGGAGGCAAACAGGGAGCACGGGGAGCCGGATGGAAGCAGGTGCCCACGTCGAGGCCCTTAGATGAGGTGTCTTGGGGAGTTAACACCAGTCCTAGAGAAAAACGCCCTGACATTTACATTCTAGACAAATTAGTCTGAAAGAAAGCAGACACTGGAAAAAGACTGAGGAGGAGAGGAAACCAAATCTAGAGAGGAAGAAAGAGCAGAGCAAAAAGCCGGGCCTGTCGTAAGTGCATCTTTTGTCTCGTTTGTTGTCTAGGCATTTTCCACCTGCTGCTGTTTCCATCGTGCTCACTCCCTGTCCCTCCCATCCCCACCCCCACACAGGGGCTCCTGGAGCCCAGGGTTTGTCCAGTCATCCCATCTCCAGCTGTCACTGGCACCCGCTTTGACACGACCCCCACCATCCCTATTGCCCTCCCCTCCCAGGCCTCTCTCCCTCCACCACCCCTGCCCTGCCCCCTGGAGCCACCTCCTGGGGGCCCTCTGTCTCCTGATTCTGGTTGTGGGGGCTCTGTTCTGCCAAGCACAGACCTGGGGCTTCTCCCCTCTGCTGTTTCACCTCCTGTCTGATGACTTTCCCTCTCCAGGTCTCATCGGAAACGCAGTCAGCCCAAGAAGCCCAAGCCAGAAGACCCCAAGTTGCCAGGGGAGGGGGCAGCTGGGGCAGCCCTTCTGGAGGAGACCAGTGGTAGTGCGAAGGAGGAGGCTGCACAGGAGGCCGACCCAGAGGATGAGGAGGAGGATCCCCAGCTACCGCCGCAGGGCCGGGAGGTGGAGGGCGCAGAAGGTCAGTTACAGCTGAGGGGGCAGGCCAGGCCTGGTGCCCACACTGGCTCCTTCCTGGCCCAGCAGTGGAAAGAGCCAGTGTTCACTGTGGCCACCGAGTCTCTGCTCTTTAAGAATCCACTTCATGTGCTTCCTGGCTGGATGAGGCATTTCATAAAACATGTACATTCCAGGGGTGCTGTGCAAAGTCCCCCTTCTTCCACAAGTGGGAGAGAGGTGATCTCAGTTCGTTTGGGCTGTTATCACAGACCACCGCAGACTGGGCAGGTTAAAAACAACAGACACTTGTTTCTTGTAGTTCTAGAGGCTGGGAATTAAGAACGGGGTGCGATGTGGCCGGGTCTGGCGAGGGCCCTCTTCCAGGTTGCAGATGGCTGCCCTCTTGCCGCGGCCGCATGTGGAGGAGCTGGCTCTGCGGCCTCTGCTGTCAGGGCACTGATCCAGTTAACGAGGGACCCTCCCGCAGGCCCTGCCTCCTATGACCATCACCTTGGGGGGTAGGTTTCAACATAGTGCATTTTGTGGGGATGCAGGCATTCAGCCGCAGCAGAGGTGTGATCCGAATGAGGACAGCGTGCTGTTTGTGGCTAGACATTGCTGAGCTGTGCCAGGGTTGGGGTAGGAGTATCTCAGAAACATGTCCTTCACATAGCACAAGGCCCCAAAGCCATGAAATACTAACACGTGAGCGTTTTAAAGGTTCCCACTCCCGTGTTTACAGTGTTTCCTTTTCTTCTTTAGGGCTGGTTTTATTTTTCTAATTTACAGTTTCAGCTACTCCCACATTTGTACATAGCAGCTGCCCCGAGGATAGAGGAGGGACCCCCTACTCTCTGGTCCTTTCTAGGCACCAGGCAATAATGGGGGCTGGCAGTGGTACCTCAGGCCCCAGTCCCAGGCCATAGCTCCCCAGAGCCTTCTGCTTGGTTCCTCAGTTTCCCTCATTGTGGCTGTGTCTTGGAGTGTGTGAGCTCAGCATGGCCCTGCCTACTTCAGAATCGTATGCTCATCAGGATGCGGCATCCGAGGTGACTGTGGGTCAGTCTGAAACAGGTACCTGACATACCCACCGGCTGCTGCTGGGGTTCCCGGTTAGGGAGTGACTGTGTGCCCTGGCTGGCAGGGTGAGTATCCCTGAGGGGGACCCTCAGGCACTGACGAGGGGAAGAGCGGAGAGTTTCTGGGTAAATTGCACGCTGGCACACTCCCAGACGGCCCAACACTCCCAGGAGTCCCGAAGGCAAGATGGGGAGAGAAGGTGCCTGCTTGGAGAAGAAGCATGCTCTGGCAACATCTGGGCGTAGACATGCTCTCCTATGCAGAAAGGGGCGTTAGGACTGAGCCAGGTCACTCTGAGATCCAGCAGCGTGGCAGCGTGAGCCCCACGCACAGAAGCCAGGTCTCATTCCCACAGGCCAGCCATCAACAGATGGCATCGTTGTCTGGAGGCTACTTACAATAAAAGCAGCCAGAGAGTAAGCACCTTGGAACAAAGCTAACAAAAAATAAGACCTTTATGGAGAAAATTAGAGACATTTTTGAAAAGCAAGGAAGAATTGCTAAATAAATGGAGCCATGTGTATTGGGAGAACTCCCCCATGTGAAAGTACAATTTCTCCCACACTCTCTCGGGGTTCTCCAGCTCCTTGCAGGATCCCAGCAGGGTGTGGGGGGTGTTGATCCAAATGTAGTTGGAGAGAGAGAGGTAGGAGAAGAGAGGTCAAGGGAGGTCTGGAGACTGACCGTCAGCTCACAGGGCAGGAGTGAGAGCACCCTGCACTGCAGGTGGGAGAAGTGAAGGTCACCGTTCTGTGCCCAGGGGACTCGCAGATGTAGCCTTGAGTGTTGCAGGGGGCACATATGTACAGTGTCTCATTTACTTACAGTTCAGAAAACTCGCCAAGCTAGACAGTGGATTGTTGAAGGAGCATTTGAGTCTGCTTGGGCTGCCTAACAAAGCACCCAGATGGGGTATGGGGGCTTCAAAAACAGTTTCTCATCTCACTGGTCTGGAGACCAGATGTCCACGATCAAGGTGTCGGCAGAGCTGGTTCCTCCTGAGGCCTCTCTCCTTGGCTTGTAGATGCGTCTTCGCATTCACGCAGCGTTCTCCCTGGGCCAGCGTCTCTGTCCTAATGTCCCCCTTTCATAAGGACACCAGCCACATTGGTTTAGAGCCACCCTGATGACCTCATCTGAACTCATGACATCTGCAGTGACTCTTTCTAAATAAGGCCACATTCTGAAGCACGGGGGGAAGGACTTCAGCATAGGAGTTGGGAATGTGGAGACACAATTCAGCCCATCACAGAATAAACACACTAAAACCAAGAGAGAGGAAGCCATGGGTTACTCCTGAGGACTCCCAGAGTCGGGGTAGCGAGGGGCTGGGAGGGGCACCTGGTGCTCACGCGCTCGGTCCTTTAGGCCCTGCACTGGCATTTGTGCTCCGGGACGTAAGCATACGCAAGAAGTACGAACAAACGCGCACGTTCTGTAAGGCAGTTGGGTGGTCGAGCTTGGTTTGTAATGGTTAATGACGAGCTCTCCAAGGTGGGCCTCTAGCCCCAGGGCTGCACGTGCGGGCCGGGGGCTGCTTGCCCAGCTTGCTACCCAAACAGAGGGTCTGTGTCCCGTGAGAGTAAGACGTGTGCTGTAGACAAAACTGCAAGCCACACAGAGGGGGACACGGAGGACACGTGCTCTCCTCACCAGTTGTCTGGCATCTGCATGCACCCCCATTCCCCTTCAAAAGTCTCATCCTAGGACCCCTGGTGCTTTTCTCAAAGGGCTTCAGGGTCTGCATTCCAGTGATGGTCAGTGTCATGTATGTGCCATGTGGTGGGGCCTGGGTGCAGTCCTCCAGGGCTATGGCTTCCATCCATGAGCTTCCAGAGGCATGTGGACCCCAGGAAGGATGGGGCCATTTCCGGGGTGGTATGTCTGCTCAGGGCTGGCAGTGCTCCCCAACTTCAGACACTCTGTCCCTGTCCCATGACAGAGCCCCATTCTCAAGAAGGAGGAGTTGGGTTGTTAGTGGGGGGATCTTTCTCTAGAAAGGAAGTGGTCCCTTTGGGGGGCTAGATGTGACTGCCACCACCAGAGAGCCCTTGCCGAGGTCAAGAGCATCCTGGGAGCCATCTCTTGAGCCCTTGGTGCGAAGACAACTCTGAACACATCAAATAAGTGTTTGCAGTCAGGGGTGACAGCAGACACATGTTGGGGAATGAGTGGAAGGTTTTAAAGTGGCTTCCAGACTTCCTTTAATACCAGCTTAATATCCCTAAAAGCTCTGAGTGCTAAGGATCATATCAGGTGTGAGCAACAGTGTTGTGTTTGCAGAGGGAGACCATTGCTGTCACTCACAGACTGGACACTCTGACAAGTGTCCGGGTGCTAGGGGGTTGGCAGCAGGAAGCCCCCTGGGGATGGGTGGGGCCCTGGGCCGGCTGATGGGGCTCTAGGCCTGGGAAGCTGCTTCCTTGCTGGCTGCCGGTGTCCCCAGTCCCCACTCCGCACCCACTGCTGGATGGTCTGGGGAGAGCTGCTGCCCTGGGATGGACCAGCAGCCTCCCTCTGCCCCCCACCCCTGTGTGCACCCCTGACCTGTGCAGAAGGCAGGAAGGCAGCCGTGTCCATCCTGGTTTCCTGGGAAAGCAGAGGCTCCTTCCTCCTGCCTGGCCGAGGCCATCGCACAGTGCTCTCGCCCCACCTGTGGCTGGGCACGGCCGCTGTCCTTTGTCCACAGCTTGGGAGATGGGGCAGCAGGGGCAGTGGCAGGACCAGGAGGGCAGGTCCCACCACAGGGGCAGTGCTAGACTACTCCCAGGTAGAGCATGCAGCCAGAGGGACCCCACCGAGACGCCCCAGGCCTTGAGGAGACGGGAGGTCCCAGGAGTGTGAGCAGTCGGCGCCATTGGCAGGTCTTGGTCATGGAGCAGCACCCGGTTTCAGGAGGGGCCTGACAGCTTGTGATTGGCTTTAGGACAGGAGAGCAAAGGCTGCTGTGCCCAACAGGGAACAGCTGGGCTAGGCTTTATGAGGGCACTGCGAGTTTCACTCAGACACATCCTGCCATACAGGACACATCCCTGCACAGTCCAGCCAGGCCTCACATACTGTCAGGGTGCACCTGGCCTCGGGCTCTGCGTGGGAAGAATGCAGAGTTGGCAGAAGTGGTCCAGACCATTGGGATGGAGACCAGCTTGTCCAGGCTGGACAGGAGTGGGGGTGTGTGGGGTGTAGTGTCCCTAAACCAGAGAGCAGTCATGAGGCCACCGCCCCTTTCTGTAGGCAACATACAGCAGAGGTTGAGCTCGGGATCGCACATCTACCAGATGTTCTCCGTGCACCCCCCGCCCCAATGAACTTTGGTGCTGTAGAGAAGGTATGGGAACCCCAAGGAACCAGGCAGGCCAAGAAAAACCAATGGTGGGGTGGTCTTGGCTGTGACATCCTCCCCATTTCTAAAAGTAGTACTAGAAGGGCCTCAGCTTGTCTGCTGTGGGAGGGGGTCTCTGCATTCTGCCTGCCTGTGTCCTGAACCCCAGGAAGTGGGAGGCCTCACCTGCTGGGGAGGGACTGGCTGGGATCCTAAGCCTCCCCTCCCCCCTTTTTTTGCCCTTGACCCTAAGCCCTTTTGATATGGCATCCCTGCTCCATTTCAAGGCTGCCTCAGGCCCTGGCAGGCAGGGGGCTTGCTGAAGTCTGACAGGGCACTGCCCGGGTCGGTGGGGGGAGTCTTGTGGTGAGGACAGAGCCCTGAGCCCTTAGGTGTCCTTCCTGACCTTGGGCTTGTCCCCCTCGGCTTCCCAGAGCCTGGGAGACATGAGGAAAAGGCTGGAACTTGTCCCTTTTTGACAGCAGAGTCTCCAATGCGGAGAGTAAATTGGACCCACCATCAGGATGACAGTGCGATTTCCATTCAGTAGTTTGCACTGTGAGGGAGGAAGAAATATGGAATTTCAGTAGAGAACTGAACGTTTCTCCGAAAATGCCTTTCACACAAACAGGACAGTGGCTCGAGAGCCCCTCTGTGCTGATCTGTAAATGAGCCCCTCCGCTGCCCTGGCCACTGACTTCCTGGGGCCCTCGGCCACCTCCCGGTCGCCTGCTGCTGCCATGCTGCTGTACCAGGCATTACCGAGTGGTGCTCCACGTCTCCCCCTCCACATCTCTGGATGGGGAAGGGACCCTTTGTTGTGGGGAGTCATCCAACCTCCACTTCTGGGTGGAGGGAACATCTATTATTTGCTCTCTTTGGCCAGATAACTTGACCAGTCTCATGAGGAGCTGTCAGGAGAGGGCCTGGGGAGTGGTTAAGGCTCCCCTAGGTGAGGCAAAGGTGAGAGAACAATCCTTGGTGCCTCCAGGAGGCTCAGGACCAGAGGGCCAGGGGCCAGGGTGGGGGTGAGTGTTCTGTCACCTTCTGGCTGATGGAGTCTCTCCCAAAACACAGGTTCTGCTTGCCAAGGACACCATGGGCTGTCCCAGCAGCCAGTGCAGGGCTGCAGCTGCAGATGGAGGAGGGCAGGAGCAGGGAGGGGAGAGGGGGAGGGGGCCTGGGGCACCTCCATGTGGTTCCTGAGGCCTGTCTCAAAGCCTCTTCAGCACCCTCACTGGGAGTGAGTGGGGAGATTCAGCTCCTCCCAGTGCCCTGGGCTGGGCATCTGCCCACAGGGAGGTTCCTTGCTTGATCACTTCTTGGAGTCAGTGCAGATCAGGGGTTAAGTGACAAGCCCTCCCCAAGGTCATCAGCACTTGTTCTGTCATCTTTGGCTGAGGGACAGGGGTGACATATGGATGGGTTTTTATAGCAAGAGGTAAAAACGTGGATGTCGTGTTGCAAACCAGAACACGTTCCGCTTCCCGTTGTCACCAGTTTCACGTGGAGAGGGACGGATCCTTGCCCTCCATTTGTCCTATGTTCCCAGCCCGAGACTGTCACGCCCAGGTACCGCTGGGCTTCACGAGTCCTGTCAGCAGCACAACCACTCGTCCCGGTTGTTCAGATCCCCTAGGTCCCAGGCACCCAGAATAGTCGGTCCTCTGGTTACTAACCAGTGCTCCTCCTCCTGTGATGCCCTGAATCCCTGGGAACCTGGGGCACCTGGCTGAGCTATGTGCCCATTCTCCAGGCAGGGCAGGCAAGGCCCGAGGACTCCTGGGCTTGCTGTGCTCCCAGCTCTGGGCCCTGGTGGGTCGCCGCCAGTTCTGTCCTCCTTGAGAGCAGGGTCCCTTTTGCTGTGGGTGCCCCACCCTGAGCACAGCAGGCTTCATGAAGGTCGTCACCTGCAGAGTCCTTGGGGCTGCCATGACAGTGATCACACATTTATTTGCTGACAGCTCTGGAGGTCAAGAGCCTCACGTGGGCCTCATGGGGCTAAACCCATGTGTGGCGGGCCGGCTCCTTTTTGAGGCTTCGGGGGAGAACCGTTTCCAGCCGTTTCCAGCTTCCAGAGGCGCTGCATCCTGAGCTGCGGCTCCTTCCTCCATCGTCAGCATCTCTCTGACCCTTCTGTAACCAGGGCCCCTCTGACACAGCCGGAAAAGGCCCTGCTTTCAAGGACCCCTGTTAGTACACTGGGTCCACCCAGACCATCTTCACTAACCCACTCCCGTCTGCAAAGTCATGTTGCCATGTCAGGTTCCACATTCACAGGTCCCAGAGCTAGGACATGAGTGTGTCTGAGGGCCGTGATTCTGCTGACCACGCGCCCATCCTGGCCCCCAATTAAAATGCCACTGAAGACACATCTCGTCTGCCTCCCACTCCGCCCTGTCAGCGGTCAGGAAATTCCCCCAGCACTGGCCCTTGGGGTGGAAGGGTGTTCTGGGCCCTCTAGGCCCCTCTGGCTCTTGTGTTCCACTCAAGTGACTGCTCATTTATGGTTTGTTGTTTGTCTTTGCTTTTAAAAAATTCTACAAGTTGTATATATTCTCTGTAGAAATATATAAAACTTAGTATCAGAAAGGAAAACAAATCCTGCCTCTTCTCCCCCACCCCTTGGGAAAGACATGTCTTTCCTCTACCTCAAGCTAATTCCAGAAGGTGCTTTGAGCACCTGCAGAACCCAGGGGGTGGGGGTGGGGGTTCCCCCAAGGCTCAGGTGTGATGGGTTTCCTGCCACCTGGCAGTGGTTTGAACTTGCTCGAAGCCTGTGTTCTTTTGGGGAAGGCCAGAGGGGGTTTCTCCCACTTCCAGCCAGCTCCTGCCTGGGTCAGGGGGCTCGCAGGAGGATGCATGGCCGCTGGCCTCGGTTATGACTGGTGTTTCCTTTCTCCTCACAGAAGACAGGAGGGGCAAGCTTCGGCCAGCCAAGGCCAAGAGCGACCGGAAAAAGAAGAGCCCCCTGCATCCTCACCACCCACTTCTGCCCCAGCTGCCGCCACCCTTGCCCACCCAGTTCCCCACAGAGGAGGTGCCGCCACCCCCGCTGGAGCCCCCGGTGCTGACCCCTGGCCCTGAAGTCACTGAGGAGAGCCCCTTGCCACCACCCCTCAATGTTGTGCCCCCCGAGGCACCTGGAGAGGAGTTGGAGCTGAAGCCGCGCCCCATCATCCCCATGTTGTATGTGGTGCCGTGGGCCAACCAAGCCACATGTGACAAGGGCCGAGTGTCCTGCCAGCAGGCCTCTGAGCACTTTCCGCAGAAAGGCACCACCTGGAAGGAGCAGATAGCCCCCATGGAGCTGGCAGGGCCTGAGGAGGAGAGTGGAGCCAGCGAAATGCAGGTAGGATGCCCTTGAGGGTCCCTGGGGCCGGGGATCCTGCTTGTCTTTGTGCATCGGCCACAGCGTCCCTGCTCATGAAACAGCCACCATGGCTCATCGCAGGCCTGCAGCATATGTGTGGCCCCGCTGCGCTGAACTCTGCTTCCGTCTCTGAGTCATGACTCAAAGACACTTCGTGTCCTCTGTTTCAGGCGACGTCAACGTTTTCCAAGTTGAAGATGGAGATCAAGAAGAGTCGGCGCCACCCTCTGGGCAAGCCGCCGACCCGGTCCCCTCTGTCAGTGGTCAAGCAAGAGGCATCCAGTGATGAGGGTGAGCGAGGATGCTGTCCCCTGACTGCTCGGGCCCCAGGCTGTGTTTAAGTCCTCCTCTCTCACCCAGCACTTCCCCAGATCCTCCCTCTGCCACCTGCCCCACTGGTTATTCCTCGGACCCAGCTCCCCGCCACACACAGCCCTCCTGCTAGCCTGCAGGTCTCCCTGCAGGACACCCCTCGGCTCTGTCCCCCTCCGTCCCATTTGCTCTGTTTCCACTGTGGGGTGCTTACTCACGCTGGGCCCAGGGCCTGCATGTCGAACGTGGCCCATGAGGGACAGGCTGCAGGCTGCCTGGGCTCCTATCCTAGCCCGGGACCATGAGTGCCATTTACCTTCCTGTGACTTGGTAAAATGGAGGCTGCTGGCCCTCCCAGCAGTCCTGCCAGGAAGGTGCATGGAGCTGAGTTGGCGTCATTACTGTTGTGGCTATCGCTGCCTTTGACCCCAGGGCGTGCCCGCTCTGCATGACCTCCACCCCTTCCTCTAAGCGGACAGTTGAAGCCCGCCCCCACCCCTCTGCCACAGCTCCCATGGCCCTGTGCATTGAGGATCCTGTCATCCTCTCGGGGCCCCCAGGTCTGCTCGGATGGCAGGCATAGAATGGGGCTTCCAGAACATTCACAGAGCAGCTAATAGGTGAATGAGTGGAAGGAAGCACCCAGCCCGGTGTGCCATTGGCATCCCGTGTGAGCAAGGGGCAAAGGGCAGCTGAGAACTTGCTGATTTCCAAGTGCATTTCTAGCAGAATGTCCTGGCTCTGCAGTCCCCTTGCCCATCTGTAGAAACAGCATTGCCTTGAGGTGCAGAGAGGCAGCCTGTTTGCTGTGTGACCAGAGGAGACCTTTGCCCCACCCCTCCCCAGGCAGGCAGCTGTTGTTAGAGATACCCAGGGCTTCAGCCTATAGCTGGCCACGGGTGGGTGAGGTGACACAGGGCTGGGGAGCCACCAGATGAAGCAAAATGACTCTTCCTGCCGCGGAGCCAGCTGTGGGCCTTGGAGAGGTTGGAACAGTGGGGTGTGGGAGCTGGAGCCAGTGGCGGAGGCTAGGAGAGGAGAAGCTTGTATTTACCATTCGGCTGAGAGAGCTGCTATCTCGTGGGCAGAAACCCTCAGAAGCCAATTTTTCATCTTCTGCTTTAGCCTTCTGCTTGAGGTGCATGTGGAATTTGAAAATTGTCTGGATGGCTTCTTTTATTCTGAATCTAATTTGAGGGCAAGGATGGGGAGTGTTCTAGAAGCTCCGTGGATCACAGGGCTGAGCTCCCAGGAGTGGAACAGATCTCAAGGGAGAAGAAATTCGCCCTGAATCCCTCCAGGCAGCCTCGGCCTCAGTCGGGAGGGCTGTGTATCAGCCATGCCGGCCCAGCCGCTGTGCTGGTTGGGGCCTCAGGACTGAGCATCGGCTTCTGGGCAGGCTCCCTGGGGAGCACTACATCTCAAGTGTTCAGGAAACCCACCAGTGTGACGTTGGGGGTGGGGATGGTAATGGAGGCCACCAGGCAATGACAGGCAGGGGCAGAAGAAACGCCCACTGGTGGCCTCTATCTTACCGTAATAGGTCTTTCCGATGACACCACCCACTGCCTGACTCCCAGCCACACTTCTGTCTTGGCTCCTTTGAGCTCAAGTTTGTACCTGATTTGCCTAGGTCTGACCCAGCCCATCTCCTACCCACAGATGGAACCAGCAGCCCCTAGCCTGGTGGCCTGGTGGCCTCTCTGCAGACAGGCTCAGGGCTGTGTAAGTGGGGACCGTCACCACGAATGCTCTCGGCACTAGAATGCCTGCTTTTCGAGGCAGGGGATGGATCCTCGGGCGTGGTTTAACCTTTCCCCCCGCTTCCCCTCTTTATTCTAGAAGTCTTTCCTTTCTCCGGGGAGGAGGACATGAGTGACCCCGAGGCCCTGAGGTCCCTGCTGTCCCTGCAGTGGAAGAACAAGGCGGCCAGCTTCCAGGCTGAGAGGAAGTTCAACGCGGTGGCTGCCCTGACCGAGCCCTACTGCGCCATCTGCACCCTCTTCTACCCGTACAGCCAGGTGAGCAAGGGCTGCACGGGCCGAGGCAGCGTGTCTGCTCCCCTCCGTGCCAGTGTTTGCTCTGCTCGAAAGGAACTCTGGGGTGGGTGCTGGGAAGGAGAACCCATTTGCTGTAGGAGCCACCGTGAGATCAGCTGAGAGCCTGGAGGACGGGGTGAGACAGTCACGCTACCACAGGTGAAGCCCTTGGCAGGGCAGGGTGTGCTGGAGCCTCCCTTGTGAGGGCTGTAGGGACAGGGCCCAGTTTCTGAGTCTTATCTGAAGGTGACTTGTCAGTGGGCATAAAAATGGAGTATCAGACAGAGGGGTGGTGGGTGGCATGGAGGTGCCATGACCACTGTCCTCAGAAAGTTCCTCAACATGGCCTGGGTTGGCTCAGGCTAGGGGCCAGGAGCGGGTGGTGGTGACCAGCCAAGTCCCAGAGGTGGACTGGGGCCAGGGTAGACTCCCCCATGACCCGGCTGGGACACCAACGCTGTGAAGACCTGATGGGTCTCCACTGAGCCAGGCGCACAGTGTCCTGCACACTTTCCAGACTGGATTTCCTTCTGTCCCGTTTCCCAAGTTGAGAACCTGGCCTCTCTCTGCACTCTGTCCTGTGCCATCAGCCTGCCCAGCTTCCCGCTTAACCTCTTATTTCATCCCCTTGTCCCCCTCCTCTGTCCTGACCATTGCCTGCCTTCCAGCCTTTTTCTCCCCCCACAGGCTTCCTGTCCTTCCTGTTAGTGCCTCACCATGGCCAAAACAAGTGTTTGGGAGCCTGCTCCGTCCATATACTCCCTGGCTGGAGACTCTGCCAGGCTCACCATGGCCTTCAGCCTGGCCACGTGCCACCACAGCCTTCCTCAGCTGTGACATCTGCCCCTCCCCCACCCCACACAGCAGCAGTGTGCTCTGTGATGTCTCCCACACACCCACCCAACCCCCTGTCTTCCAGACAGATTTTTGTTCATTCTTTGAGTTCACTCATCTGCCACCTCTTCTAGGAAGCCTTCCCAGACCTGCTATCCCCAGGCTGGCTCTGGGATGCCCATCCTAGGCTCTCCCACCCTCCTCTGCTCTTGTTCCTGCCTCTGTGTTTATCGAGGATTGTGAATCCCTGGAGGACAGAGCCAGGTCTTGCTTGTTTTTTCAAGTTCCCTGCTCCTAGCCTTGTGCCCGGTGCTTTCTACATGTTAGCTGAGCTGCCCTGAGGTCTGTGCCTGTGCCAAGGAAGGTGTTCCCATCTCCAGAGCTACCTGGACCCACTGCCTGATTCAACGTCTGGAGGAGGAAACAAGTAATATTCAGATTTCCTCTGTAGGCACATCCCTCCTCCGTGCTGCTGGAGAGGCTGCTGGGAGTCAAAGTGCTGGGACCTCCAAATTTAGATGGGAATCTTCTTGTTGTTGTTTTTAATC
This sequence comes from Tadarida brasiliensis, assembly GCA_030848825.1. Lineage (NCBI taxonomy): Eukaryota > Metazoa > Chordata > Mammalia > Chiroptera > Molossidae > Tadarida > Tadarida brasiliensis. Next base: position 48,169,104 of record CM061259.1, read on the forward strand.
CTCATCTGAGGATATTTTTCCATTGATTTTTAGGTAGAGTGGAAGGGAGGGAGGGAGGGACAGAGAGAGAGAGAGAGAGAGAGAGAGAGAGAGAGAGAAAGATCGATGTGAGCGAGACACATTGATTGGTTGCCTCTCGCACAACCCTGACCAGCTCCAGGGAGCAAACCTGCAACCCAGGTATGTGTCCTTGACCAGGATCGAACACCTGACCCTTCAGTCCGAGGGCTGATGCTCTAACCACTGAGCCAAACCGACCAAGGCCAGATGTGAATTTTCGCTGTTAAGTGAAGAATCATGACTAACTTTCATCAGCCCGCAGTTCTGGTGGGCTTTGTAGGCCAACTGCTTCCAAAACCCAGAGCCCTCAGACTTGGGGACCAGGTCTACTGGCCCTCACTGTAAGCAGGGATGTGGGTGGACATTCTGCCTGTTTGGAAACAAAGTCATTCTCAACTAGTGGGGGCAGCTTCGGGGGGGGGGCGTTGATGTGAGGTGAGGCTCTGATTTCAAAGCTGGTCCCCTAATCTGAGGTGCCATCATCCTCCCGACACCTGGCCTGTGAGGCTGAAGTTCCCTCAATGGAGCTCTCCTGCGTCAGGAGCAGGGGCAGATCATCCTGTCACACCTTGGAGGGCATTGGGAGGCTCTTTTAGGAGCCCCACTGACCTGTGACAGGCCTGGGGGTGCTGGATCCTGGTGCCTTGGGCAGGGCGATTTCACCACATTCTCTTCATGTGATGAGATCTGGAGAGCTCATTGAGGATTGGGTACAACCATCATGGGGTGCATATTGGAGATGGGGGAACACCCACATAGGTACACAGATAAGATGGCATCAGGTGATGATCAGGACCACAAAGACAGTAGGATAATGGTCTGGGGCTGCCGGTATGTGGGCAGGGCAGGGTACAGAACAGAGATCTGAGTGCTCCAGGCAAGGGGGAACAGTGTGTGCAAAGGCCCTGGGGCAGGATGGTGCCTGGCATCTGGGGAGTTGGAGGAAGAGCAAGGCCCGTGTGGCTAGAGGAAGTGGGTAAGGGGCAGTGGAAGCAAGAGGGTAAGGACAGCAGGGTGGTGGTGGTGCTGCGTCCAGATGTGACCCTAATGGAGGGTTTTCAGTGGGGGCAGGACAGGATCTAACTGTGTTTAGGGGAGCAGCGTTGAGGGCTGGGAGGGTGGGGTTGGTGTGCTGGGGAGGCCCTTCAGGGCCAACTGCAGGTGTCCTGGTAGGAGGCCCCAGTGCAGCCACTGGGAAGGTGGGAGGCAGTCTAGGGCTGTGTTTGGATATAGAAGCCGCATGAGGGTCAGACTGAGGGAGGTGGCAAGGATGGTCCCAAGGCCTGGTTTAATAATGACAGGTGGCTCTGTGCCGGGCTCTCCACTGAAGGCAACCCCTTCTGCAGTCCCTACAGACGGAGAAGGAGACCCCACAGGCCTCCCTAGGGGAGGGCCCTTCTATACCACCTTCCAAGTGTGGCCAGAAGACACGGCCACTGATCCCTGAGATGTGCTTCACCTCCAGCGCCGAGAACACAGAGCCACTTCCCGCCAACTCCTACATCGGTGATGACGGGACCAGCCTGCTGATCGCCTGTGCCAAGTGCTGCCTGCAGGTCCATGCCAGTGAGTAGGGTCCCGGACGACAGGCAGGCAGCCCCTGCTCGCCCTCCTAGGATGGCCGCCCTCACTTCTGTGGAGCAGGGAGTCCCTTCCCCTGGGCTGCTGTTTCGGGGCTATCACAGGACCTGGTGTCATGGGGCGGGGTCCTGGCCTTCAAGGGCAGACTTCCTGCCCTTCCCCCTGGCCAAGGTGGGTCTGCCTGGTCAGCCTTCTTCTGGACAGTTCTTCTGAACGCTGTCCTGCCCTCGGGGGCCTGGAAGAGATTAGGTGCTTGTCAGGTACCATGATGATTTTAAATTCTGCTTTGGGGACAGAGGTGATCGTAAAGTTGCGACTCTAGAGGGCTTCTGGCTTTTATTTGTCTCTGCTGTCAGCGACCACCATCTCCCAAACCTTGAAGCCCAGCCCACAGCCCAAGGAGACAGGAGAATGGCCATCTACCCCCTTCTTGGGCGTCAGGGCAGGAAATGGGAGATTGCACTCCCAGGAATAAAGCCTTCTGGAGCCATTTAATTTTGTGTGCTCCCCACCCTATAGAGGAAGGTCATTTTGTCTCCTGTCTGGGAGCCTGTTGGCTCAGCCTTGCTGGGCCTGGTATGAGATGTGCTCCAGGGCAGGCTCCTGGGGACTGCTCTAGAGGGGGAGAGGCACCTCACTCACTGACCTCTCTGCTTTCTCCCTATTTCTGAACCATGACCATGGTCCAAAGCAAATCACCTTGGTGACTCAGAACCTCTGACTTGTGGTTTCAGAAATAACTATTCTCCCGAACACTGGGCTGACCTGCCCATTCCCGCCGATCCGAGCTCCAGCGATCATGAGGCCGACTTTGCATGTCGTACAACTTCTTGATCACTTTCCTAGGGTCTCAGCTCAGCAGAGCTTGGGAGGGGGGCAGTGAGGGGGCTGGATTCCAGAAGGCCCTGCCAGCTTTGTGTGCAGCTGCAGTAACAGATGCGCCGACTCACCGTCCTCTGCTGCCTTCCAGGTTGCTACGGCATCCGCCCGGAGCTGGTCAACGAAGGCTGGACGTGTTCCCGGTGCACGGCCCACGCCTGGACTGCGGTAACTTACCCCTGCAGCTGGGGTGGTATTCTAACAGCCGTCCAGCCCCGTGGGAGAGCCAGGCCTGGGCCCTGGGCTTGCCCGATCCCACAGAGTGACCCCGGGCTGGCAGCCTCACCTCCTTGCGTCTTGGTTTCTTCACCTTGGCAGTGAGGGGGTGGAGCCCGGTGCACTTCTGGCCCCTCTCTTTGGTGGCTGCTAGTCTGAAATGTAAGGATCTGGGGCAGGGGCCTTGAAGCAGGCCCAGAGCAGTATGGGAGCAGCCCACCCCTGCGCCCCCTCACTGTGGGCTTTATGTTCCCTGCAGGAGTGCTGCCTGTGCAACCTCCGGGGAGGAGCTTTGCAGATGACAACCGACAGGAGGTGCGTAGATGGGGTGCCATTCCTCCTGGGTGTGTGTCCTGAGGGGTGTTGGCTCCTCCTCAGGGCCTCGAGTTGAGGTGGGGGGACCAGGAGGACCAAGCAATCACTCAGACTATCCCTTAAGGTCCTGCCCAGCCAGCCGCAGCATTGTGGACAGGGGCAGTGCCCGTAGAGTGACATGACACAGGGGAAGGAGGAGGCAGGGGGCACCCATGACCTCTGACCCTACTCCTTCCCCTCCTCCCCAGGTGGATCCATGTGATCTGCGCCATCGCAGTCCCCGAAGTTCGGTTCCTGAACGTGATGGAGCGCCACCCTGTGGACATCAGCGCCATCCCTGAGCAGAGGTGGAAGCTGGTAGGACCCCTGGATCTTGTCCTGCGTGGGAGGGAAGCACCAGGAAGCCAGATGCCATCCATTGCAGTTAGGCCAAGCCTATTCTTGAATAGTCCCAAAGGCACGAGGTACAGAAGTCAGAAGGCACAGAGGTGCCCAGAGAAAAGCAAGTCTCCCCTCAGGTGCAGCGGGCTCCTGGCTCCCGGGTCTCTGCAGAGATATCCATTACACACTGGAGGCACGTGCAGTTTCCACCTTTTTCATAAGCAGGAGCCTCACACACTCTGCCCTGTACTTTTCTTGCTACCTAACTGGCTCCTCTTGTTTTTTTTAATTGTGATAAAAACACTTAGCATGAGATCTTCCTTCTGAACAACATTTTAAGTGCACAATATAGTATCGTTCCCTGTAGGCATGATGTTGTGTGGCAGACCTCTGGAATGTACGCACCGTGTGTAACTGAAACCGTGTACCTGTTGACTAGCCCCCCCTCCCCCGCAGCCTCTGCGTCTCTGAGTCTGGCTTGTGCGTGACTCTTTCAGCGGAGTCCTGCAGCTTGTCGTTCTGCGTCGGGTTTCTGTCACTGAACATAATGCTCTCCAGATCCCTCCGTGTTGTCACAGATAGCAGGATTTCCTTCATTATCATGGCTGAATAATATTCCATTATGTGGATGGGTGACATTTCTTTATCCATTTATCCATCAGTGGACACTTAGAGTGTGTCCCTGTCTTGGCTGTTGTGAATAATGCTGCAGTGAACACGGTGTATAGGGTGGAGCAAATGTAGGTTTACAGTTGTGAGCACGCAAAACAGTTTATTCTTGTATTATTATTTATTAATTATTATATTATTTGCCATACGAATAACTGTAAACCTACTTTTGCCCCACCCTGTATTTCTCTTCAATATCCTGTTTTCATTTCCTTTGCACATATACCCAGAATTAGAATTGCTGGGTCGTATGTAAACTGTTTTTAATGTTTTGAGGAACCTCCATGCTGTTTTCCATAGTGGCTGTGCCAATTTACACCCCACCGACAGTGCGTGAGGGTTCCCTGTTCTCCTAGCTCTTGTCTTCTTGATAACCTGAGATGATACCACATGGTGGTTTTGATTTGCATGTCCCTGATGATTGGTGTACCTTTTCATGCACCTATTGGTGTCTTCTTTAGAGAAATATCTATTTAAGTCCTTTGCTCCTTTTTATATTTTATTTTTGTTTATCTTCACCCAAGGATATTTTTCCATTGATTTTTAGATAGACTGGAAGGGAGGGAGGGGGAGATAGAGATAGAGATAGAGATAGAGAGAGAGATAGAGAGAGAGAGAGAGAGAGAGAGAGAGAGAGAGATAGAGAGAGAGAGAGAGAGAGAGAGAAACATCGATTGATTGCTTCCCGCATAACACTGACCGGAGCCAGGGATCGAACCTGCAACCCAGGTATGTGCCCTTGACCAGAACTGAACCTGTGTGTTTGCTGTTGAGTTGTTGGAGTTTATAATTGGCCCCTCTTGGTTTAGTCAAGCTTCCCCCTCTAAGGAGTATGTAGCCCTCAGCCAGGGTGCTCTTACTGATTATGGTCACCCCCCTGGAACCTCTGTGGCAGTCAGCAGTGTGGGCAGAGTGTAACCATCAGCATGCACTGGCTTCCAGTCCTTGCTGAACCGCCAGCCAGCTGTGTGACTCCAGAGACACTCCTTGACTTCTCTGTGCCTCATTCTTCCTATCTTTAACACTCCTCTGCACGGTGCACATTGACTGGGCCTCACAGTAAAGTGGGATTATGCTTCCTGAGCACCAGTGCCTGCTCTCAGGCTTATCACTGCTGTGAGTCTGTGGCAGCCATGCTGGGGCTGTGTCCCACTCAGGGACGTGGGGATGGCAGCTCTGGTGGGGACGTGTCATGTGGCACCCAGTAGCTGGGACGTTGGCTGTGCACCCAAAGCATTCATGGCATCTTTTTCTGCGTGGTTTATTTCCCAGCTGTCTGGGGCAGACCTGGGGTATTGATGCTCCTCCAGGCCTACGGAGGGCAGAAGGCAGAGAACTTGGACTGTGGGCAGTGGGCCCGGTGGGGAGTCCTGTGGAAGGAACAGGGACACCCACCTCAAGCCCACAGGTGCTAGGCCACCAGGCAGGGCTGAGTGGGCACTGGCCGGAGCCTGTGGGGGACAGAGACCCCAATCATGGAGTACCAGGTGCAGACAGGCAACCAGGAAGAGGCTGGTGGCCTGCAGGTGATCACAGGCATAAAAGCTTCATCATTCAGGTGGAGTGATGGCGCGGTGCACGGCCCGTCATCCAGCCTCCCCCCAGACGCTTTATGGAGCATCTGACATTTCCAGCTTGCAGCCTCTTCATTACCAGCACTTGTAACGATGAATTAAAAATCCTTTTACACGAGGCTTGCTTGTACTGCTTAATGGAGCCATGCAAGGAAGCCAGTGGTTAACTCCTGCTTGCCCAGCCGTCCGCCCACCTTTCTGGGGCCATGTATAGGCCACATGCTCGGGAATGGTCACCCCTGGTCACCCTCCATCAGTCTATTCCCAGTACTCCCTGGCCAGCGTCTCTGGTGCCTGGGGGTCCTGGTGAGTAGGGCTGGCCCTATGCTCATCCCCCCTCACCAGGCTGGGATGGGTCCTGGAAAAACCCAGACTTGGGACACGCCCTGTGCTCAGCTCCTGACAGATGGCATGGTGGGGGCCTGGCCCACATTCTTCCTGATGCAGAAACTCAGAATAATGAGCTGCCACCCACTGGAGCAGGGGGATAGCTGTGCTGTGAGTCAGGCCCACCCTCTGGGGAAGGGAGATAGCTGTGCTGTGAGTCAGGCCCACCCTCTGGGGCAGGGGGATAGTTGTACATTGAGTCAGGCCCACCCCCTGGGGCAGGGGGATAGCTGTGCTGTGAGTCAGGCCCACCCTCTGGGGCAGGGGGATAGTTGTACATTGAGTCAGGCCAGGCCGTTGGGTTTCTCCTGGGCCTCAGGTGGGGCAGCTGACTTGTGCGAGATCTCGAGCCCCGCTGGCTTCCAGGAGGGACAGCTCCCCGTGGGACCTCAAGGCAGCTGCGCTCGCCTCCGCTGTGCGGAAGGTCCAGGACTCAGGGGTTAATGCTGCATGGAGCATGCTGTATGTCAGTGCCTGTCCCACAGGCCAGCGGGAGAATTAGGTATTGACAGTTTAATAATGAGATCTCATTGCCATCGATCGGTTTGGCAGCTCCTGCAGCGCCCTTGGCCGCAGTGCTTATCTGGCTTTTGAACATGGTTTACAGAGCAATAAAGGCCGCTTATTAAATGCTCAGAGTGATGGGCACCAGCGGGCCTGGTGACTGCTGAGCGGGGGCGTGGGGTGGCCCTGGATGCTGTCACTCCAGGCAGGGGGCATTCCCGCCACAGGTCCCCCACAGGGTGAAAGGCCTCACTCAGACCCGCCTCCTTATGAAGGAAGCTGCTCCGCAGTGCTTTTTATTCAAAATGCAAATTTACTATTTTTAAACTGAGCAATTCAGTAGCCTTTAGTACATTCACAGAGTTGTACAACCATCACCTCTAATTCCAGAACATTCTATAACCCCAAAAAGAAACCCCTCACCCACCCCTGGCAACCCACTTCCCGTCCCTGGATCTGCCCGTTCTGGACAGCTCACATAAACGGAATCACACTGTGTCTGGCTGCTCACTGAGCGTCGTGTGTTCGGGGTCCCTCAGGTGGTAATGAGCGTCGGTGCCTTGTGCTCGTTTTCTGGCTGAATTGTATTCCTCTGTGTGGCTCTTTGGTGCCTGTGGCAGGCACCTCTGCAGACGGGCCAGTGTGGAAGAATCCTGGGTGCTCCTGGGGCTCGAGGGGGAGCCACAGGCCAGGCTAGTTAGGGGGCTTTTCCCAGGGTGCCCCCAGCCAAGGCCAGGCCGCCAGGCCTCTCTGCCTTCCATCTCTGGGTCTTGGGGGTCACTCCCAGGAGATAGTCTTGGGGACTCAGTGAGGAGGATTTCCAGCACCAGGTGCCAGCATGAGCCCCATTTCCTCCCCATGTCACCCCAGAAATGCGTGTACTGCCGGAAGCGGATGAAGAAGGTGTCTGGGGCCTGTATCCAGTGCTCCTGTGAGCACTGCTCCACCTCCTTCCACGTGACCTGTGCCCACGCCGCCGGGGTCCTCATGGAGCCAGATGACTGGCCCTACGTCGTCTCCATCACCTGCTTCAAGCACAAGTCGGGGAGCCACAGTGTGAGTGCCCAGTCCTCCTGCCCCCTCCCAGTGCCCGCCCTCCCAAGCGCTGACACAGCCCTCTCCCCTCCCCCAGGTCCAGTTTCTGAGGGCTGTGTCCTTAGGCCAGGTGGTCATCACCAAGAACCGCAACGGGCTTTACTACCGGTGCCGTGTTATCGGCACCACCACGCAGACCTTCTATGAAGTGAACTTTGATGACGGGTCCTACAGTGACAACCTGTACCCGGAGAGCATCATCGTGAGCTGTGGGCGGGCACAGGATTGGCACGGGAGGTGGCCCAGTCCTTTATAGGAGTCATCTGTGTCCAGGGTCACCTGTGACCCACTGGGCAGGTCCAGGCCATAGGGACCCTTCAGGGAAAGCATTGCCTGTTTCTGCAGAAACAGAGCGGAAGGCCTGTCAGTCTGGATGAGCCTACAGCAAGGGCAGCCTCCAGGGTGGACAGCTGCAGCCATCCCCACCCCACCCGCTGCCCAGTGCCCATCCTGTGTTCACGTAGCCCAAGAGTCCAGGCGGAGAGCGCGCCACTGGCTCCCCTGCTCCAGTTACCGCACAGGCAGCACAGCGTGGGGAGGGTCTAAGCCCCACAGCGCCTGCCGCCTCACTGCCTGCCGCGCTCTTGCCTCCAACAGAGCAGAGACTGTGCCCGGCTGGGACCCCCACCTGAGGGGGAGTTGGTTGAACTCCGGTGGACTGATGGCAACATCTATAAGGCCAAGTTCATTTCCTCTGTGACCAGTCACATCTATCAGGTGAGCAGGGTCCTGTCTTTCAGGTACAAGGCGCAGGCTTGGGTGGGGCCCTCGAGTGTCCTATTGGGGCCTGATTGATCTTTGCCCACCTAACCTAGAAAGTCAGGGCTGATGATATTTTTAAGCAGGAAGAGGCCTCAAATTGTCTAATATTTTCCCTTTTACAGATGTTTTCTTTCTTTTAAAAAAATTTTTTTTTCTTTATTGATTTTTAGAGAGGAAGTGAAAGGGAGAGAGAGAGAGAAACATCAATGAGAGGGAACATCGATTGGCTGCCTCCTGCATGCCCCCCACTGGGGATCGGGCCCACAACCTGGGCATGTGCCCTGACCGGGAATCGAACCGGCAACCTCTTGGTGCATGGGTCGACACTCAAACGCTGAGCCACACCAGCCGGGCTATAGATGTTTTCTTAAATTTTTTTGTGTGGGAAGACATAGATAACACCAAATGTACTGTTTTAACCATTTTAAGCATGTAGTTCAGTGCCCCTGATAAATTTTTTTATATGTTTTTATTGATTTTTTTTTTAGAGAGAGAGGAAGGGAGAGAGAGATAGAAACATCAATGTAAGAGAGAAACATCCATCGGCTGCCTCCTGCATGCCCCCCGCTGGGGATCGAGCCTGCGCCCTGATCGGGAATCGAACCGGGACCTCTCAGTCCATGGGACACTCAATCCACTGAGCCACACCAGCCGGGCATGATTTTTTTTTTAATGAAGATGGTTATGAGTGTCTTCCCATTATTGTGGAAGGGAAATTGTTTACAAACATGGAATCTTAGAAGAAAAATGACACATGTCCCAGCAACCACAGCTGATGGCTGCGGATTCTTCGCTGTTTCGCTTTCTCTTACATTGTCTGCACCCTCCATCGCTTTTCGTCACGTCCCTTTTCCTCTGGCTGCTCCTACCTGATGAGCAGGGACATGAGTGGGCCGGCGGGGATGCCCTGGGCCAGCATCCCTCTTGGAAGTTGAGCAGCGGTGGCTGTGGGTGGCGGGACCTTGGGAGTTAGTCATTGGCACTGGGCACCAGTCTGAGAGCTGTGCCCCTGGCAGGTGGAGTTTGAGGACGGGTCCCAGCTGACAGTGAAGCGCGGTGACATCTTTACCCTGGATGAGGAGCTTCCCAAGAGGGTCCGGTCGAGGCTGGTAAGTGGTTGCACAAGGTGGGCTGGGGAAGCCCTTAGTGATCGTGGGGTGTGGCCTTGACCTCCTGGCCTTCACCTCTGCTCCCACTGGGGGAACTGCGGCTTCCAGGGAGTGAGCGTGCTCTGTGGCTAGTGGGGGCACATTGGAGGGCCCATCCAGGGACAGCCCAGCGAGGGGCGCTGAACTGCACCAGCCCGGCGCACTGGGACGCGTCCTGCGCTTGGAGCACCTGCCGCCCGCACACACAGTCTGAGCTCCGAGGTTGGCGGCGCAAAAAGAAACACTTTTCCAAAGCTCATCCCTTTTCAAAGGGAACAGTGAGTCCTGGAGGCGGGAAGCGACAGGCCTTTTCTCTCGGCCTGTCACTGTTCTTTCTTTTGTGTTTAATCCAAAGACGGGGTTCAGCCGCAGGCAGCTGCGGCTATGGGTGAATAAGCTCCAAGTGAGAGCTGGTGGGGGTGGCACAGCTGACCTCAGACACCAGGTTCCCTCAGGGACGGACAGGAGCTGCGAGACAGATGGCACAGCCACTCCTCATAGCCACCCATGGGACAGACCAGGCCTGGCCACTGCCCTTCTAGGGGCCAGTGACTGGAGGTGTTGGGCCCCCTCCGTGTCCTGCCTGCTGAGAGTTTCACACACAGGATTTGGGGTTTGCACGGAGACAGGAGCACTGAGAAGCCGTCCCCAGTGACTGATGGTCCCTCCCAGAAGGTCATTAGGTGAGGGACAGTGGCCTTTGGCCCCCAGCAGGGCAGGCGCCCCAGTGGAGCCCTCGTTTCAGTCTGTTCGGGCTGCTATGACACACCACCACAGACTGGGCACGTAGCACCACCACGACTTCTCAGTCCTGGAAGCAGGAAGCCCAAGTTCAAGGTGCTGGAAGATCTGGTGTCTGGTGAGACCCGCTTCCTGGTTCACAGCCAGAACCCTTCTGGAGTCCTTATGTGACAGAGAGAGCGAGAGGTGGGGAGAGAGAGGGAGGGAGAACTCTCTGGGGTCCTTTTTATAAGGACGCCGATCCCACTCATATGGCCTCGCTTCATGCCCTGCGCCCGAGCTCCGTGGCTGGCCCTGCAAAAGGAAACACTTTTCCAGAGCTCCTCCCTCTCCAAAGGGACAGAGTCCTCACCCCTTCCCAAAGGCCCCGCCTCCTGACGCCATCACACTGGTGGGTAGAGCTTGAACACGGGAGCCTGGGGGACACAAACCTTCAGTCCCTAGCACCCCCTTCTGCACTAACTCCTGTGCCGTCTGGTCCCCCACAGTCAGTCAGCACCGGGGCGCCGCAGGAGAGCGTCTTCTCAGGAGAGGAGGTGAAGGCCGCCAAGCGCCCGCGGGTGGGCACCCCACGTGCCTCCGAGGACTCGGGGCGGAACCCAGACTACCTGGCCTTCATGGAGAACCTCCTGCAGGCGCAGTGTCAGCCCAGAGCCCCCTTCTAAGACAGCCAGCCAGCCGCCCAGTCACCCCTTGGCCCAGCAAAGCAGGCGGCAGCGGGCCCTGGCATTTGCTTGCTGTGAATTCCTGTCCTCGCCTCCCCGCCCTGAGAGGCTACCTCCATGCTCTGTGGGGACAGGAGCAAGCAGGACGCTGGCGGCCGGACTCAGGGAGTGGGGCCAAGCCGGCCTGGGGGCCGCTGGGGCTGGCGCCGCCCCCACTACTCAGATTCGTAAACCACGTTAAGCTCTTCTTCTTGAAAAGGTGCTACTGCGTTGCCTGCCTCCTGAGCAGCCTTTGAGATTGTGACTCCTGTACATAAATCACCTTTGTGAGGTTCTTTCTATAAATACCTATTGTTTAAAAAACTCAAGAAAAAAGGAAAACAAAGAGGAAAAAGTCCCTAAAGTTGTTTTCTAGATTTGTGGCTTTAAAAACAAAACAAAACAAAAAGTGTTCTTTTTATCAGAACCAAGACATGCTGAGGGAGACAAAAGCATCTCATTTTTTTGTTTGTTGTTGTTTTAAAATCTTACTCGTCCGTGAGCAGGCAGGGAAGTGCGGTGAGGCCTGGAGGGTGTGGCGGGGGCAGGACACCCAGCGACAGGTGATACGATGCCCTGTCACTCTGCTCTCTCCCCGACTTCAGGAAGGTCTGAGCAGCTGGCACCACGGTCCCCACCAGTGTCCACAGTGCCCGTCTCTCTCTGCGGTAGGCAGTAGGGGGGACAGGAGGAGGCTGGAGCACCTTTCAGTGGCTGAGTGCTGGCCACGGGTGTCTGGGAGCTTCCCTCCTATCTGCGAGCGCCTTTGCAAAATAAACAATCTTTTCTGGTTTGTTCCATTTTTTGCTTCTTCCCCATGAGAACCATTCCACAGCTGAGGCCTGCAGTATGCAGGAGGGCTCTGTGCAGACCGAGTGTCCCTGGCACCGCCAGGCGTCCCTCAGCTGCTCGGGGAGGGACCCCACGAGCGTGGGTGACCTGCAGCCCGAGCAGGTGGGCACCTGGTTTCTTGGGGATGGAAGACACAGAGCCAAATCAGGCCTTCCAGGTGGCCCGGGTCCAACTGTTCCCTGCTCGGCGAGGCCTGTGGCCCAGGCCCCAGGTGCCCCTGCTTGGACTGGGCTTCCTGCGAAAGATGGAGGGAGAGAGGGCATCGCAGCTTTCAGCCTGAAGGAAGTGTGCCTCCTAAGAGGTGTGGTTGAGGTTAGGAGAGGGAAGAAACATGATTTTCTTGTGAGCTCGGGAAGGACACCCCAGCCTGCTCTCTCCATCTCTGCTGTCCCCGCTCTCCCCTGCAGAAGGGTCGAGGGCGTCATTTGAGTGTATAAAATTTTTTAATTAAAAAAAAAAAAAAGTGTTCTAACAGTTACCAGGCCAGAGAGAACTATTTAAGGAAAATGGAGAGTATGTAAATGAGCCAAGAACCTTTCATTTCCTTGGTGGGGGGAGGAGGGCAGGTGCCGAGTGGGCGGGGCGGGGAGGGACTGAGGGGAGTCAGCCGAAATGTGGGGGTCCCCTCTGCATGCAGCAGCCCTGCCTGGTGGCGCCGTCACTGTATTCATATGTAGTTTGAAAATGCTATTTATATTGTAAAGAAAATAAAAAGAAGCAGGCAGATGCTCCTGTGGCCCTTGGGGTCCTAGGGGGTCCGAGGGATAGCCAGCCCTGTGGCGGGGTCTCTGGGTCACACCCTGTCATGGGTTCCGGATGACTTGTGCAGACAGGTCGCCGCACAGCAAAGGGGAAACACACACTTCCCCACAGAGATATATCTGTGTCTATGTGCAAAAACAAAAACCCACCCACCCTGATTTTTTTCTGACCCAAGATTAAGGATGTGCTGTATTTTTGCCTAATTTCCCTGCCTCTAGGTTCATAATGAATTAAAGGCTCATGAGCACTGCAATTACAGGTCCGTGTCCTTGGTGTCTTCATTTCTGAGTGGTGCCTGGGGGCGGGGGAGCTCCCTCAGGGAACAGACGGGGGGCGGGGGGGCTCCCAGGTTGTGGCGCTGGGCAGCAGGTGGCCTGGCCCGTCGGTGGTTCCCAGCCCCCAGGGTGGAGGGGGGTTCCTTCCCGAGCTGGATGTCCACAGCTTGTATCTGCACAGACTCCTCCCCAGAGGCTTTCTGGTCCCCCTCTCAGGCAGGTGGGTGGCAGAGGTGGCTGTGGCAGTGGTCCCGTCTACAAGACAAGGAAGGGCCCTCTGTCTTTGACCCCCTCTCGTCTGGAAAAACAGCCATCCTCTCCTACTGTCTTCTCAGACTCTGCCCAGTTCCTGTGACATCTGAGTAGTGGGTGTCTATTGGGCATGTGAGACAGTGGGGTCTCCCAGCCGGGGATGAATCTGGGGCCCTGGAACTCATGAACGTGTCACTCATCTAACAAGTACTGGGAAACAGTACCAATGCAGCAGGTCTGATCCCCGCCCTCGAGCTGACACCAGAGAGGCAGACAGTAAGTAGAATGTGTGGGATGTCAGCTGTGATGTAAAGAACACGGAAGCGTGGTAGGATGTGCTGTTACTGGAGTCATATTTTACACAGGAGTCTGGAAGGAGATGAGAAAGAACCATGGGGACAGCCCATGCAAAGGTCCTGGGGCAGGACTGTGCCTGACATGTTGAAGGAGCAGTCAAGAGGCCTGTGTGGCTGGAACAGAGGGAGCAAGGGGGAGAGAGGGAGGAGGTGAGGGCAGGGAGGGGAGGGGGCAGATCATGCAGGGTCTTGTGGGCCTCAGGGAAGACTTGGTCTTTTATCCCAAGGGAGGTAGGAGCCCTGGAGGGTCGTGGACTGAGGGATGGGACCTGGTTCTGATGCTCACGGACGCCCTCTGGCTGCTGCAGGGAGGGCGACCTGGGGGACGAGGGTGGGAGCTGGGGATCCAGGTGGAGGCAATGGCACTGAGCACCTTGAAAGATTTCATTGCCAAGAGCTGGGATGGGGCAGGCTGGGGTGGGAGAGCTCAGCAGCTCAGATTGAACACAGTCCCCCACGAGAAGAATCACGGGTGATATATTTACTGGACTGGTGAGAAGGGGACTGAGAACGAGGCCCAGGGTGTTCGTGCAGGATGGCGAGGGGAAGCAACCAATGACAGGGTACCCTTCTCTGAAGTTGAGTTTTTTCTCTGCAGAACGGGTGTCATTGCAGGGTAATTGTGTCCTGAACAGAGATTTTCTTTGATAAGATTTCCATCCAGCCACAGCCACCCTCACCCCACTTCTCAGACCCTCCTTTTCAGAGAGAAGCTGCCCTCATCAGCACTAGGACTCCGTTTCCCCCGTTTGCTGCAGGGGCCCTCTGTATCACTGACTGGACAGGTCATTGTCCTCTGAACCTGCCCAGAGCTTGGTGGACACATTAAGTCCTCAGCCCCGGGGTGGGGCACAGACAGCTGACCCCGGTGGCCTCGGCACGGCTGCAGGTGGCCCGTCCTTACCACCGTTCTCTAGAACACTGGAAAACGGGAGGTGTTTGGACAGGCCCTCGTGGTCTGCAGCCAGGGCCACGACATGGCTGTGTCCCTAAATGTGTGGCCACGTGGAGCCAGTGGGGTCTGTTTCACCCCAGGCACTGGCCCTGTGCTCAGCACTTGAGTGTGACTCGTTTATTCAGGCCGCAGTGTTGCCGTCACAGCTGCCCTGTGCCGGCCCAGAGGAGATGGCTGAACACAAGGGAGACAGTCATTGCTTTTGTGGAGTTTAGAGTCCAGGAAAGCAGGCAGAGGGTGGAAACATCGGGGACCATACACACAGCTCTGACGTGCCCTGAAGGACAAGAACAGGGGTAGAGTCCTGGCGGATAGGATGTTGGGGAGACTTCTAAGCAGGTGAGGTTTAAATGGATCCAGCCCCTCAAGGGGTGTCCTATCATAAAGACTCGGGGGGCCAGGGGCACGTTGTGCTGAGTGCCCCCATCCTCCTAGGGCAAGGCCCAGCCACCTGAAGCCCTCCGGCCAAATCTAGCCCTCCACTTGTTTTTATAAATAAAGTTTTATTAACACAGCCATGCCCATTCATTTAGCATCATCTAAGGCGGCTTTCACTCTACAACAGCAGAGCTGAGCAGGAGCAACAGGTCCCTGGCCCCACAGTCAGGCCCTTTACAGAAAAACATGGTGCTCATCCCAGACCTAGAGTGAGAGGTGGCAGCCCCACACCTATTCCACACCTCTGACAAAACCATCCTCCCATGGGGGCAGCCCGCAGTGCCCAGATCCACCTTGTCTCTGAAAGCTCCCAGTGAGGCCCCTAGGTCCCAGCACACTCCCCCGGCCCCCCACCCCCACCCCCAAGAAGCATGGCAGAGAGAGAGACTGACCAGGGACCCTCCCTTCATCAGTCGTCCGTCCACTGGGGCTCTGACCCCCACAGCTCAGGCGTCTGCTCACCCTGCTGATTGCTGGCTGGAGAACCAAACACGCCTAGTGCCACGCCCTGCAGACTACCCCACCTCCGGGTGACCCCCTTCAGCTGGTGCAGAAAAGGATTCGGGTCTCTGTTGGCCTCCGCGGTCTGGGTGTTTATGGCTTTTATCTGTGTGTCTGCACCCCACCCCGCTCCCCATCTTCCCTGTGCCTTCACCCCTGCCCCAGAGAGACCAAGAGGGAGCTCCGCACCCTCTCCCGGGCGTGTTCCTTAGGGCTTAGACTTACGTAGCAGTTTGCTCTGTTACAGGGAATAAGAATTACTTGCTGCCGCGGGCAGCAGGCGGGCGGCAGGGCGGCTGGGAGGCGAGCAGGGCAGAGGGAGCATCTGGGTGCCTGGTGTCTCCTCAATGCGGCATCCCTCCTGCTGCTCACCAGGTGACAGGGACAGATGACTCCCCTCCAGCAGCTTCCTGGGGTGTTGGGGGAGGGGCCAACTGGGAGCCTCTGCCCCCAACCCACCCCCACTGGCTGCAGCAGCCTCTTTAGAAACAAAACACAAAATGTGGGTGCAAAACAGGGCATTTGGAAATTGCTTATGTGGCACTGGCCCTTCTTCGTGGCCTCCGTGGGCCCCCAAACACTGCTCTTTTGCCCCCATGTTTATTTCAAAGGACCACCAACTGGTGGCTTAAAATAGCAGACATTTATCGTCTCCGGTCCTGGAGGCCAGAAGTGGCAGGGAAATCAGGTGTCACGGGGCTGCGCTCCTTCGGAGGCTCCGGGGGAGGGTGCTTCCTGTCTTCACGCGCCTCTCCCTGTGTCTGCAGTCTTTTCTCGGTCTCCAGGGTCCCTCAGCCTTCCTCTCATAAAGACACCAGTCACTGGATTTAGGGTCCTCCCGAATAGTCCACAATGTTCTCTTCATCTCAAGACCCTTAACTTAGTTACATCTGTCTGCAAAGACATTTTTTTTTCCAAATAAGGTCATAGTCACAGGTTCTAGGAATTAGGACCTGGCATACCTTTTTGGGGGTGTGCAGTCAGGCCACTCCAGCATCCTTCCTGCATCACGGACCTAATGACCCCTGATGGAACTGCCTGGTCCCACGACTGCCCCCCCCACTTGACCATGAGCCCCCTGAGCATAAGGACAAGGTCTTAGTCCCCTTGGCATCTGCTGTCCACAGCCCAGGGCCTGCAGGTGGCCCTGGGGTTGATGATGGTCCTGAAGAGCCTGAGGTGGTTGGTTGTCTACAGGGGCCGCTGAGAAAGGGCTTAAAGAATGGGGGTGGGGACGGAGGAGCAGGGGTGAAGAGGTGGGCTCTCTCCGAGCATACCTTTCGAAATAGTTCTTACAGTTGTCCTCTCGTTTCACGTTCCTCCAAACACAGCTACTTAAAATCAACCAGGGTGTGGTGGGAACCCCAGATGGAAAACAGTAAGTGTGAACCCGACTGAGCTACAAAGAGGAGAGAGGAGAGAAGCGGATGTAAGCAGCTTTGGAAAACAGTGTTTCAACTGGATACTGTCAGGCTACAAACAAAGATACCTAGACACCAACGCCGCCCCGAGTTAGAGACGCCGGTTCCCGCAGCCATTCTGCATGTGAATGAATACTGGGGTTGAACAAGTGAGTCAGGAAACTGTAGGTGATGGAGCCAGGTTGCTCTGAGTCAGAGAGAAAAATCACAAATGAGTCGAGGGGGTGGGAAGCCAGAATGAAACGTGTGCTGGGTTGGAATCAGAAGTGCTAATATTAATGCATGGTTTTTGTTTTTTGGGTTTTTTTATCCTCACCTGAGGACATTTTTCCATTTTTTGTTCAGATAGAGTGGGAGGGAGAGAGAGGAAGAGAGAGAGAGAAACATCGACGTGAAAGGGACACATCGAGTGGCTGCCTCCCGTACGACCAACCAGGGCCGGGGACAAACTGCAACCGAGGTACATGCCCTTAGCGGGAACCGAACCCAGGTCTCTCTGGACCGCAGGCCAACGCTCTAACCGCTGAGCCAAACTGGCCAGGGCTAATGCATGGTTTTTAATATACAGGAAGAGATTTTACAGATAGAAATACATAGTCTGACAGGAAGATCGAGGCAGGTGTAAGTACAGATGTGTGTTAGCATGGATACTGTGATGCCCAGTACCAGTGAGCTCACCTGGCACCTGGATCTTGATTTCTAAACACCATTCAGAGATCCTTGGAGAAATCATTAATTTTATGTTTGGGGCAGGAAAAACGCATGATGAATTTGGAGCATTTTGTGTTGCCAGAAAGCAGGAAATACTCAAAAAACAGATACAAACCTGAATGTAGAACACAGGACCCAAATCTAAGCCACCCCCAATGGCCAAGGCTAGAAAAACTTGAACAAGATAAATTATAGTATTGGATTATAACCTACAGAATAAAATATCCAAATTGCTACAAATAATGGAATTGATAAATAAATGGGCTGGGGGAGCCCTGGCCCGGTGGCTCAGTTGGTTGGAACGTTGTCCTGTACACCAACAGGTTGTGGGTTCGATTCCCGATCAGGGCAAATACCTGGGTTTCAGTTTCGATTCCTGATCGGGACGCATATGGGAGGCAACCGATAGATGTTTCTCACTCACTTTTCACATCTCTTTTTAAAAATCAATAAAAACATATCCTTGGGTGAGGATTAAAAATATTAAAAAATAAGTCAGTGGGCTGGGGGAGAAGGGACAGCTCGTCCTTACAGATGCATTTTGATTAATGTCGGAGGGAAGAAAAAAATGCGTTCACATTCAGTCACTCAGCAAACGCGGATGGAGTGCCTTTGTTGTGCTGGCTCTGTTCCAGGGGCTTGAATGACCCTGGGGAAGAGACCAGCAAAAATGTCCCTGCCCCTGGGAGGCAGACAAGATAACCAAGTTATGGAGCAGGTTAGAAGGTTGTTATCTGAAAAAAAGGAAGGGAGCCTGGGCTACGATTTTATACAAGATGTCCAGGAACTCACTGAAAAGGTGGCATTTGAGCAAAGACCTGAAGGAAGTGAGGGAGGGAGTCGGTGTACATCTGGGAGAAGAGAGCTCTGAGTGGAAAGCACAGCCTGTGCAAAGGTCCTGGGACAGATCATGCCTGGGTGTCAGAGAAACAGCGAGGAGGGCATGTGGCTGGAGCAGAATGAGTAAAGGGAGAGAGGGAGGAGGTGAAGGGTAAAGGGGGCAGGTCATGTAGGGCCGTGGGGAAAACTTGGGCTTTCACCCCAAGGGAGGTGGAAGCCCTGGAAGGCTTCTAGAGAGAGGAGGTATGAGCCCTGACTCAGGTTCTCAGTGTGCCCTCTGGTGGCTGTGGTGGGGAGGACAGACTGTGTGGGGTAAGGGGAGGAGGGGAGGTAAGGGCTGGACCCCTGTGGAGGGGACTGCACTGGTCCAGGCAGGTGATGATGGGGGCTGGGCTAGTGGAAGGAAAGAAGGGACCATTCTTTGGGGTCAGCAGTGTGGAGATTCCTGTGACCCTGAAAAGGGACAGTTAGGGTGGAGCAGGGGCATGAATGCCTGGTTAGAAGGGCATCCACATTTTTACATGCAGAATGACCCTGTTCTTTGGTAAAAAGTAATTTTCCATTGCACAGATGAACTGTAATTTGTTTAACCACTACCCTGTGGATCGACACTGAGGTTGTTTCCGAATGTCCCAATCAGGAATGATGCCACAGCCAAGCAGGTTTCTTGTATGCATGTTTTTCTAGAATACATTTATTCTTTAAAAGTGTGGGGAATTGTTGGATGGAAGCACCTGCCATTTTACTTTTAATTCCTGCAGCCAGAGGACACCCCCAATGCCTGTGTGCCCGCTGTGTGATGGCCCAGAATGCCACGTCCTCTTACCCTTCAGGACATGAGCTATGACCAGCCTGTGATCTTTGTCTGTTGGATGAGTGCAAAGCAACATCTGATGATGGTTTAAATGTTCATTCCTCTTATAATAAATTGAGCATCCCTTCATAGGATTAAAAGCCTTTTGTCAAAACCATCTTGAAATGCATTATTTAAAAAGTTCCCTGATGACCAGTTCCCATTGATTTGATGTTCAATCCTTCAACACTGTATATCCACTTAGCTCACTGTCACTTGCTGAGTCATGAGTCAGGGACACACCCAGGCCAACTCTTCTCTTACGTGATTCTGGGAAATTAGGAAAACCAAGCCCATGAGTGCTGCGCAGTGAAAACAGGGGCAAGCGTCTGGTGACTTCAAATGGTTCAGACCGAGACCCAGCACACGCAGATGTGCCTTGCTGAGGACCCGTGTCGTTGCTGTTGGCGGCACGCTGCCCACTTGGGGAGGCAGCCACACACTCCGAGAGCCACTTTGGTAGCATTAACACTGCAAAGAATCCCACACTGGTGTTTGCTGAAACATTTGATCTAGTTTTAAAATATGCCCTGCGATGGCCCCGGCCGGTGTGGCTCAGTTGGTTGGAACGCCGTCCCGTATACTGAAAGGCTGCAGGTTCAATCCCCAGTCAGGGCAGGTACGGAAGGCAACCAACTGATGTTCTCTCTCACATCGATGTTTCTCTTTCTCTCCCTTCCCCTCACTCTAAAATCAATAAGCATATCTTCGGGTGAGAATTAAAATATATATTCCATGATATCTTCCATTTTATTCTCAGACAGGAAAAGAAAATCATATGTGTCACTGAGGGGTCAGACCCCTGGTATCCAAGCCATTTGTACAAAAGCTGTTTCCTTAAGGAATCCCCAGTTTGCTCTCTGAGTGAGGCATCTCCGTCCAAAGGGACAGCCCCAGGCTGCGTGAGCGGACGCACAGCTCCCTGCCATACACCTGAGAGCCGCCCCACGAGCAGCTGTCCGAAATAACAGCCATGGACGTGAGTGGAGTGATCAGTGTCACCAAAAAATGTTATCTCAAAACTTGTGTTTCAAAAGTTCCTGTGCACCTTTTCCCAGGAACACCTGCGTCCTTCAGTAACAGAGTGAGGTCTTGTCACTGCTGCCCAGCTTGTTCTTCAGCTGAAGAGGGTGATGGGCCTGTGGTCATAATCATCATTTTCTTCGTGGCTCTGTTCCCAGAAGGGAAATCACTGTGCTGGGCATTCTTAAAAAAATTTTTTTTTAAATTTTTCCTTTATTGATTTTAGAGAGAGAGAGGGAGGGAGAGGGAGAGAGAGAGATAGAAACATTGATGAGAGAGAACATCTATTGGCCGCCTCCTGCATGCCCCCCACTGGGGATTGGGCCCACAACCTGGGCATGTGCCCTGACCAGGAGTCGAACTGGCAACCTCTTGGTGCATGGGTCGACGCTCAACCACTGAGTGACACCGACTGGGCTGGGCATTCTTGATATGTAAACCTGTGTACAATTTGTAGGCTCTGAGCCCCCTTGTGTGTGTAGCAGTGGCTCCTCCTGGTTGTCCCCCAAGGTGATGGTCCTTCAGTACTGACTTCACCCCACCTTCCCCAAGCTACTCGCAGCTCACAAAGCAACACTTACCTGTGAAGACTTTCTTCCTCATAGAAAAGGTTTTGAGAGACTAAACAGGGCAGATGCTATGGCAGAAAAACCCAACAGACATGCCTCATTCTCTTCATCTACTTTAAAGGCTGGGAAATCAAAATACTTGCCTTCCCAAACTCTCTTACAGCTACGCACGCTCATGTGACGTGGTTCTGGGCAATGAGACACAGGTGGCTGGGAAATTATGGGGCAGTTTTTTAACTTCCCCATGAAAGAAACAGTGAGAGTTGGTGCTGCCCCTTTCCCATTCCTCTTACCTCTTACTACCATATGGAATGTGGGTGTGATGGCTGGAGCCACAGCAGCCATTTTATAATCACAAGAGCCAGAGCCTGAGAGAGGTCTCCAACATCATTCATTCATTCATTGGATTGGCAGTGTTTGCCTATTTCCATGGTGTAAATACTTCCACCACAGCAGATTTCAAGCTACCAACATGTCACAGTGCAGAATTCGAAAGAGAAGCAGGGTAGCACATCATTATAAAATGTTTCCACCAAACAGATACAATAAATATAAAAAAAACTCAAGAGTGTAGATGATATCAAAATGTAGTAACATAATTAGCAAACAATGAGTTAATATTTGGCTTTAGTTTTAATATAATTTATTCAATTGTAAGTTCTTATAATTTTATTTTTCATAATGGCTGTTTGACAACCAGTTTGCAAAATCCCTGAAAATTCAATGATTGACCCCTTGCAAGTGGGGACGAGCTGGCTCCTGCATACCGCTAGTGATGTGAGCTGGCTTTTGTGTGAGCAGCGCAGGGTGGAATGGTGCCTCCACAATCAGGTTTTACTTCTGTCTCTAGCAATCAAGCCTATTTATTCGACACCAGAATTGCACATTTGGTTGAGCCCAGAGGTCTCTGTGTTTTGAAATGTTTGTATTGATTTTTTTTTTTTTAAGAGAGAGATAGAAGCATGGATGTGAGAGAGATACATCAATCGGCTGCCTCCTGCACACCCCCTACTGGGGATGGAGCCCGAAACCCGGGCATGTGCCCTGAACGGGAATCGAACCGGGACCTCAGTCCGTGGGATGACACTCAATCCACTGAGCCACACCAGCCGGGCAAAAAAGGTCACTGTGTTTTGTCTGAGAAGTGTTGTGTTGGGTTCTGTTATGTTTTTGGCAGCTCAGATTGCCAGTAACCCCATGTCGCTCTTTAAAAGCACCTCCCAGCCATCGGCTCACCAAGAATGGGGCTTGAGTGGCCACAGATCTGATCAACACAGACTTGTCTCTTTCCTGCATTCACGCTCTTTCCAGTGCTGGCCGAACCCCTCACGCTCACAGCTTGACGCGTCCTGGTGTGCACAGAGCCTGTGTCCTGCCTGGGCTGCCCTGTGGTCACCGCTCACGCGCACTGCACGTTTCTAGTTCGCAGTATTCACGTAGGCGGCTGATAAACAACGGACACTTACAGTAAGTCCTCACTCAAGGCTGTTGATAGGTTCTGCAACTTTAAGCAAAACAGTATTATGAAACCAGTTTACCACAGGTTAATTGATATAAGCAACAGTGAAGTAAATTCCTACGGCATCTCATCAACATTATAACGAAACGACCTTGAACAAAATGATTATTCAAGGACCTGCTGTATTTCTCACGATTCCGGAGGCTGGAAGCCCAAGATCAAGGCGCCAGCTGATTCTGTGTCTGGTGAGAAAGCTCCTGGTTCATGGACAGTCTCCTCACTGTGTCCTCACACAGCCGAAGGGCAGGAGCGCTCTCTGGGGTCTCTGCTGTGAGGTGCTAATCCCAGCCATGGGCGCTTCACCCTCATGGCCTAATCACCTCCCACAGTCTCCACCTCCCAACACCATCACATTGGGGTGTATGAACTTTGGGGAGACACCAACATGCACCCTATAGCAGAGAGTGATCTGTGATACATGCCACTGGGAAGTCATTTGGTTGTGACCATTATTGTGAACTGTGTGAAACTTAGCTTTACACTGTGGACACGTCATCTCGCTAAATATTCACGCTTCCTATATTAATGCCAATCTGATATTTTCCATTTTTTTTATTGAGCCATAATTTAGATTTCATAAACATAGGTTAAGTTGTACAGCTCCGTAAGTTTGGCAAATGCACACCCTTGAATAACTATGAGCCAAAACAAAATATAGAACCTTTCCCTCCTTCCAGAATATTCCTTCGTCAACCCTTCATGCTTAGAGGCAATCAC
This sequence comes from Tadarida brasiliensis, assembly GCA_030848825.1. Classification (NCBI taxonomy): domain Eukaryota; kingdom Metazoa; phylum Chordata; class Mammalia; order Chiroptera; family Molossidae; genus Tadarida; species Tadarida brasiliensis. The sequence goes on from CM061259.1 coordinate 48,192,164, forward strand.
CAATCTGTTTTTTGTCGCTACAGATTAGTGTTACCTGTTTTAGAACTTCCCATATATGGAACTATTCAGAATATAGTCATTTGTGTCTGGCTTCCTTCCCTCAGCACAACGCACGTGAGATTCACTGACGTTGCTTTGCGCTTCGGCATTGCATTCCTTTTTCACTGCCGTGTAGTATTCCACCGCGAGGCCAGATCCCAGTTCATTCAGTTGCTCACTAGTTGATGAACATTTGGTGATGGAAAGTAAAGCCACTGTGAACTCATTTATGCCCATGGACATTTGTGGATATTTTGTGAGATTTTAGCCTCGGGTTTCACTCCCTCTCACAGAAACTTCTCCTGTTTGGGGGACACATCGAAGAGGTTTCTAGAGAACATTTCAACAATGATCCTTGTGCTTAATTGTGGAGCAGAGGAGGGACAGAGCCTGCAAGGTCGGGGCAGTACCAGCAGCCAGCAGCCACAGCAGGGCAGGAGGTGACGGGGGCCAACGACCCAGGGAAGATTTTGGCTTTTGTGCGTTTTGCTGGAAGAGCAGTGAGGAGAGAGGGAGGATGCAGAGTGGGAAATGTTAGAATCTGCTCAGGGTTTGTTTGGGGGACAGGAGTGGAAGGCAGGGGGCCCTGCAATCTCCTGAAGGGCCGTGGCAATGGAACCAGATAGGGCTGATGGCCCAGCCGGCACCCCGGACAGGGGCTGAGGGCAGCCTGGAACCACGGCTGCAGCCAGAATAAGCACCGTTGACACCAGGGCCACGGCCATCTGATAATGGAATCTGTTCGGGACAGCTGCCTGGTGACAAGTATAATCAAGTGTATTAATGAGGCCATTATTACTCCCTAATTAAAAGCTAATAACTAAGAGTTAATTGCCTTTAAAAGATGAAGCTAGGCTGGGCTGGGATTTATATCTGTTTGCCTTTGCTTGCCTGCATAGGCTGTTATTTGGGAACTAATTAATTGAATCAAATCTTACAGAAAACTAATCATCTCCCTGTGCTGTTTGGGCCATTGAATGAAAAGGTGTTTGCTGCGTGCAAGTATCCTGAGTCCGCGCCGCTCCTGCGGGGTGCCGGGAGCTGGCAAGGCAACAGGAGTCTGGGGACCCCTTGTCACGCTGGCTCGTGGTCATCCTTGGCTGGTCGGGGCCAGGCGTCGATTCGGCCCGGAGTCAGGCCATCCAGAGGCTGTTCTAGGGAACAGACAGGCCCAGCAGAACCTGAGGTCTGTTATTATTATGACTTTCATTGTTATTATTACTTTTTGATTTGAAATAGCTTAAGACTCACAAGAAGTTGCAAAAATAATGCAGAGAAGTCCTGTGTACCCTCCACCCAGCCTCCCCCAGTAATTATATTTTATACAATCATAGTGCCTACTAAAACCAGGGAATCAGCCCAGCTGGTGTGGCTCAGTGGTTGAGCATCGACCCATGCACCAAGAGGTCACTGGTTCGATTCCTGGTCAGGGCACATGCCCAGGTTGTGGGCCCAATCCCCAGTGGGGGGCATGTGGGAGGCAGCTGGCCGATGTTCTCTCTCATCGATGTTTCTATCTATCTTTCCCTCTCCCTTCCTTTCTCTAAAATCAATAAAGACAAAAAAAATGTTAAAAAACAAAACAGGAAATCAGTCTAATACAATTAACTCAGGCACTAGTCTTATGCAGATTTTACTAAGAATTTTTTAATCCGTATTCTTTTTTAAAATTTGGGACATAAGTCACGTACCAGCAAGTTCAGCCTTTTCAAGTGTACGATTCAGTGGCTTTTATTGTTTCACAAGACTGTGCGGCATCACCTCTATCTAATTCCAGAACATTCCACCACCCAATGAGAAACCGTCCCAGCAGCAGTCATTCTCCGCCCCCCTGCCCCGCCCCAGGCGACCATGAACCCGCTCTGTCCCTGGGGAGGTGCCTGTTCCTGACGGTTCACATCACTGGACCATACGCCCTGGCCTTCCTGTCTGGCTCCTCTCACCGAGCATCCTGTGTCCGAGGTCCCTCCACCTTGCAGCGAGGGTCAGTGTCGCTCCTTTCTGTGGACACGTTTTCCATCCTCTTTTTGCACAGATAGTGTTCACTGCCACTGAATACCGAGTAAAGCTAACGTCTTTCTCTACCTGCTGCCCTTCCCGGCCTGGGCCCCCTGAGAGCAGGCGCCCACTGCACTGCTCTGCGCGTTGCCAGAGGTCTACACGCGCCCCGCGGAAATGCACGCGGCGTCTGGGGATTGTTTTCACGAAGACGAAATCTCAGTCCTAATGAAATCTGGCTGTGCGTGCGCCTTGTGGCTTTCTAGAAAGTCCCCATAGGCTGACCTCCTTTTTTCTATCCTCTTGCTCTTACAAATGGAGTTACAACAAATACAAAACAGTGCTCTGACCTTAAGAGCACAGCTTGACGCCCAGCCGGTGCGGCTCGGTTGGTTGAGCCTTGTCCATGCACCGGGAGGCCACTGTTCGCCCAGTCAGGGCGCGTGCCCAGGTTGTGGGCTTGATCCCCAGTAGGGGGCGCACAGCAGGCAGCCAATCAAAGTTTTGCTCTCACATAGATGTTTCTCTCTCTCCCTCTGCCTTTCTCTCTCTGAAATCAGTTAAAAAACACACACATGTATGTGTGTGTATATGTGTGCGCACGCATGTGCGCGCGCGTGTGTGTGTGTGTGTGTGTGTGTGTGTATTTGTTGTTAATCCTCACCCAAGGATATTTTTCCATTGATTTTTAGATACAATGGAAAGGAGGGAGGGAGAGAGAAAGAGAGAAACATCAGCGTGAGAGACACACATCAATTGGTTGCCTCCCGCAGGACCCCAACTGGGGCCAGAAATCAAACCTGCAACTCTTCAGTCCGTGGGCCAGTGCTCTAACCGCTGAGCCAAACCGGCCAGGGCTAAAAAACATATTATTTAAAAAGGAGTACAATTTGAATGATTTTGCATATATATTTACTGGGGTACCACCACCCTAAAGACGTAGAACGGAGCCCACCAGCCAAATTTAGCCCCTGCCTATTTTTATACAGCCTGCAGACTAGGAATGTTTTTACATTTTTTAATGGATTTTTAAAAATCAAATGAAGACAAATACCTCACCACACATGAAAATGGAATGAAATGCAAATTTATGTACCGTAACGTTTTATTGGAACAGCTGCAACCATTCGTTTTCCTAATGTCTGTGTCTGTTCCTACAACAGTGTCTGCGCTGAGCACTTGGGCACAGACCCTCCGGCCCACAAGCCCAAAGTGTTTATTCTCCGGCCCGTTCCAGACGATGCTGCCAACCCTGCCGCACAGAGGCCTGCTGGGCAGAGCTCCGTCGTGCTCCGAGGCTCAGAGAGGGTACGAGCTGTGCCAGTCTTTCTCATCGATGTTTCTCTCTCTCTCTCCCTCTCCCTTCCTCTCTCTCTAAATACCAATGGAGAGCCCTGGCCGGTTTGGCTCAGCGGTTAGAGCGTCGGCCCGTGGACCGATGAGTCGCGGGTTTGGTTCCGGTCAAGGGCACGTACCTTGGTTGCGGTTTGTCCCCGGCCCTGGTCTGATCGTGCGGGAGGCAGCCAGTCAATGTGGCTCTATCACATTGATGTTTCTCTCTGTCTCTCTCTCTCTCCCTCCCTCTCACTCTATCTGATAATAACTAGAAAAATATCCTTGGGTGAGGAATTAAAAAAAAATGAAGAGAAAAAATTATTAAAACAATAATAAAAATTTTAAAAATTTAAAAAATTTTTAAAATAAAAATTTTAAAAATTTTAAAAAAGAGCTGTGCCCACAGTCACACAGCTAATACCCTTCTCCTTGGCTCTTACTGGGTAATAGTCAAACCCTTGCTCAGTCACTTCTCCGTGTGATGACGCACCGCTGTCCCCTGTGCCCGTCCCGTCTCGCGCTGGTGGAAACAAACTCGAGTCGTGTGTCAATTATGCACCATTATCTTATTACAGAATCGAACTGTGACCATGTGCAGGGTGGGCAAAAGTAGGATTACAGTTGTTCTTAGGGAAAGTAATATGATAGTTAATAAATAATACAAGAATAAACTCTGTTTCACCCACTCACAACTGTAAACCTACTTTTGCCCCACTCTGCCTACCACGACCAGTGAGTTTCATGCCACCGTCTTATGCATTTATGATGTTACTTAGCGTCCTTTTACTTCCACTCGAAGGGCCCCCTTCACATTTCTTGGAAGGCAGCTCTAGGGTTGGCGAACCCTCTCGGCTGCTGTTTGTTCAGGAAAGTCTCTCTCCTTCATTTCTGAAGGGCGGCTTTGCCAGACACAGAATTCTTGCTTGACCATTTTTTTTTCTTTAGATATTTTGAATACATCATCTCACTCTCTTCCAGCCTGAAAAGTTTCTGTTAGGGGGGTTCCCTTGTGTGTGACATGTCGCTTTTTTGCTCTCGGGTCTATTTTTGGGTGAGACCACTGCCTGAGCTCTGAGGTCAGGGGTGGGGGGCCATAGAACGGCTGGACAGGACGCTGGCTCAGTTCCCTGTCCACGGAAGCCTGGAGGGTGGGCTGTGCCTTTGCCTGGCTCTGGTCAGACTTCCTTTTCCGGTGGGGCTGGGCACTCTGCTCAGCAGTAGGCAGAGCTATGAACCAGCCTCTCTGTCCTGACTGGGCAGCAGGACGGCCCTAAGGCCTGCAAAGGGAGGCCCACATCAGGCAAGACGGCGCCGAGCTCCCTGAGCAGACGGGGCCGCTGGTTTCTCTGTGGGTGGAAAGCCACAGGCTGTGCCCTAGGTTCAGGAGTCTTCATAAGCAGGGCTGTTGGGTGGTCCACACAGCCCCCCTGTGCTCAGGCAGCTTCCCTGGTCAGGTGGGCTGAAGGCTGTGTTCAGCAACGAGCAGAGCCTTGAATTAGTTTTCCTCCCAGGTGGAGCAGGAGAACCCGCTCTGAGGCTGGCAGTTCCCTTTGTGGTCTTGCCTTAAGCCCATCCATGCCCCCCGCTTCCTGGCTGAACGGGGCTGTGGGCTTTGCTCTGTGGCCCATCAGCTCTGCACGCCAGGCTGGGCTCCAGCATGCCCGGGCTACATGGCTTCCCGGGTGTCCGAGGTGTTCCCAGCTGGTCCCTCTGGTCAGGCGGGGCAGGAGCCACGCGGCAGTGGGGCTATGAGTGAGCACCTGGCCTGGAAGGCCACGTGCAGGCAGCCTCCCAGGTGTTCCCAGCCAGGCTTTCCTGTCAGGAGGGGCTGGGAGCTCCACTCAGCAGCGAGGGGAGCTATAAGTCAGCTCCTCTGTGCGGGCAGGGCGCAGCGGGACCAAGCCGCAGGCCAGCAGACCCGCACCCCTGACCAGTTCCCTGTTCGGCCTGTGCCACAGCAGAGGAGCAAGGCTGTGGCTGGATTGCTACTCCTGGGACACCGCAGGTGGGAACTTGGTCTGCAAGACCAGAGCACTGGGTTTGGCAAGCCCCTCCCCCCTTCGCCATCACTGTCCTGTTCCCAGTGGTCAAACCCCACAGATTCCCCTGCACGCCTCGTGGGTTGAGACCAAAGTGAGGGTTCCCGAAAGTGAACCAGAGCACTGGGTGAGCTGGATGTCCACCCTGGGCTCTGTTTTCCCAGGGGGGGAGCCACAGGCTCAGGGGAGACCTCGGTGTGGTGCTGCCCCGCCTGGGGAGGAGATGTGGTCAGCGTGTAGTTGCTGTTCTTATCTTTTGGTGCAGTTTGTCTTGGTTTCTGTGGTGCAGGGGGGTGGGGTGGGGTGGTGCTTTGGGCTCACCTTGTGTTCTAGGATTTTCTCAGTGGGTTCTGAAACCACTGGGAACGTTCGTGATGTCACCTCCATGATTCTGTTATACTCCAGGCGTGGTGCCTTGCCAAGTCCCCAAACTCACCTCCTCTGGGCCTTTGCACTTGCTGTGCCCTCTGCCTGGGACACTGGGCTCCTCTTTTTCACTCCTCTCTCTCCTGTTTATTCTTCAGCTCTCAATTGGGATGCCACCTCCTCCAGGAAGCCTTCCCTGCTTCCTGATTTTGATGTGTTACATACCCATCTCTCTGTGAGCTCTGGCTGCCAAGGACAGCTGTGTTTACTGCTTAGATCTGGAGCTGTGGATATGTTTTTGAATGTGCGAAGAGTACTTTGGATCTTAGAGGATTTACAGAGTCTTTAGAGGATTCATGGAGAGAGGAAGATGTATTTGTAGAGTGGGATGAAACCAGAAAGGGCTTGGCAGGACAGGAAAAGGGCTATCAGGCGGAAGGACCAGCCTGAGCAAAGGCCTGGAGGCAGGACTCACCAGAATCAGTTTGTGGGGGAGCGGCCCCCACGCTCTGTCTGCCCGGGCCCAGCACACGTGGCACATTGGATGTGCTCATTACATCCCTTCGATTACCGAGCATTTGTGCGTTGTGGCCACCTGCCAGGGCCCAGAGCACGTCGCGAACAACTGGCAGGTGCTGGGCTGTGCTTCTGTTCACTTGTTGGCAAGGCTACTTTAAATAAAGCTTCTGCCAGGGTCATGGGCAATGTGCGAAGTGGCGTTTCTCAGCTCCTGTCCCCGTGAAGTTCACGTGCGCCCGTTGTATGCAGACGGAGCTGGGAGCTCTGCAGAGTGCCTCTGAGCGGGCTCGTTCTCCACGACGGGATCCCCCAGGAAATCACTTGATCTGTGCTTGAGGCTTCACTGCTGGGAAGGTTTGTCATATTTAAGACCACAGATGTCAGCTTATCTTTTTAAGTTTTTATTTTGAAATAAGTCTAGGAAGTTGCAAAGATAATACAGAGGAAGTTGTATTATAGGAAGTTGCAAAGATAATACAGAGAGAAATGGTATATAAGCACCCAGCTTCCTCCGATGGTTACATCTTACATTATTAGTCTGGCATCAAAACCATGGAATTGACGTTGGTACAATGTGTCTAGTTCTGTGCAATGTTTTCACGTGTAGATTCTTGAAACCACCCATGCACTCCAGACACAGAACTGGTTAGTCTCCACGAAGCTCTGCCTAGAGCTCTCTTTGTGGTCAACACACTCCTAACTCCTCGCGACCACTGAGCTCTTCCATTTCTATAATTTTTTTTATTGCAAGAATGTTCTCTAAAGGGACTCCCACAGTATGCAGCTCTTTGAGATGGGCCTTTTCCGGTCAAAGCTATGCCAAGTGCTGTGTGTTAGTAGCTTGTTTTTTTTCATTACTGAGTAGTATTCCACGGTACGGACGGACCATGAGTTGTTCAACTTTTCGCACATCGAAGGACATCAGGGTTGTTTCCAGTCTGTGCCTACTACGAATAAGGCTGCGCTGAACATTCATGTCCAGGTTTTTGTGTGGACTTCAGTTTTCATTTGTCTAGGTTAAATACCCAGGAGTCCAATTGCTGGATCATATGGTAAGCGGTTCATTTTTAAAGAAACTGCCAAGCTATTTCCCAGAGGGGCTGTACCACTTTACATTCTCACTCACAAAGCATGAGATCTGCTTTCTCTAGGCTTTTATCTCCATTTAGGCTTGTCATTGGGGGGGGGGGGGGATTCCTGGGTCCCAGAGGAAGGTGTTGGAAGAGGAGAAAATGTGGGCTCGTGATTCTATTTTAGGAAACTGCCTCGGGCTTTTTTCTCCCTGGCATTGTGCTGTGGACTGCAGTTGTGCCCCCCCAGACTCTTTATGTTGAAGCCCTAATCCCCAGTGTGATGGTATTTGGAGGTGAGCCTTTTGAGGGAATTGGGTTTGGATGAGACTGAGGTTAGAGCCCCCAGGATGGGGTTGGTGTCCTTGTGAGAGGATGAAGGGACCAGAGCCGCTCTTTGTGTGCATCATGGGAGGACACAGAAGAGAGTGTTGTCTGCAAACCAGGGAGAGCTCATCAGAACCCGAGCACGCTGGCACCCTGACTGCGGACTTCCAGCCTCCGGATCTGTGAGAAATAAATGTCTGTTGTCTGAGCCACCCAGTCGATGGGATTTTGTGATGGCAGCCTGAGCAGACTATGGCAGGCTGGAGAGTGCCCAGCTCCCGTGGCTCTGAGCCTCCCCAGCTTATGGGATCAAAGATGCACCAGGCAGAAAATCCACACAAACCAGGTGCCAGAATTTGAAGCAAGGGTTGGAGGGGTTCAACAAGGACTTTATCTTAAAAAACAAACTATGCAGCTTGCTTTATTTTATCCGATGGCCCATACAGTTTAATTTACTATTGCAGCTACGTGCAAATTCTTTGCATAAACCGTCAAGTGTTTGGAGGGCAGTTTGGGCAGATTTTTCTCCCAACAAATTTCACCACTAGTGACACACACCTCTCTCTGGCCCTTTGATTGTACAGTGTAAATAGTCATGGGGGCATTTTGAAAAGAAATTGAGGTTCCATTAGTTTTCCTAAAAGCCTCTCTCTTAATTCATTGCTAGTCAGATCTTTCTCTTTTTGGTTTTTTAATTTTTTTCTTCTTTTTTATCCTCACCCAAGAATATTTTTCTATTTATCTTCAGGTAGAGAGGGAGGGAGCGAAAGGGAGAGAGAGGAGACACATTGACTGGTTGCCTCCTGCACGACCCTGACCAGGGCTGAGGACGAACTCCAACCGAGGTACGTGCCCTTAGCCATAATTGAATCCCAGACTCATTGGTCCACAGGCCAACTGCTGAGCCAAACCAGCCAGGGTTGGTTTTTTAATTTTTTATTTATTTTTTAATCCTCACCTGAGGACATTTTTGCATTTATCTTCAGATAGAGCGGGAGGGAGAGAGGGAGGAAGAGAGAGAGAAACATCGATGTGAGAGAGACACATCGAGTGGTTGCCACCCACACGACCCCAACCGGGGCCGGGGACAAACTGCAACCGAGGTACGTGCCCTTAGCGGGAACCGAACCTGGGACTCTCATGTCTGTGGGCCGATGATCTAACCGCTGAGCCAAACTGGCCAGGGCTGGTTTTTTTAATTTTTAATTTTGATATAATTATAGACTTTCGGGAAGTTGCAAAAATTGTAGGTAGTCCCATGTAGCCTTCCCCCGACGACCCCCGTGGTGAATCTTATATGGCTATGGGGCAATGGCGAAACCAAGAAGCAGACAGTGTGACAGTGTTGCTGCCGGGACTACCACTTTCAGTTTCAGGTTTTCAAATCTGCGTTCATGCACGCGCGCGTGTGGTTCCAGGCAGTTTTATTCCGTGTGTAACTTCATGCACTCACCACCATCAAAATGCGGAACTGCTCTGCCCTACAAAGTGCTTCTCTCGGGCTTTCTTCGTGTGACCTGCCTCCGCCTCCGTGTCCCAGGAAACCACGAATCCGCTCTCCGTCTCCATGGTCTCCTCATTTTGAGAATGCTGTATAAATAAAATCAGGCAGCATGTGACCTCCTGAGACTGACTGTTGTCACACTGCGCTGTCCAGGTTGCCGTGTGCACCCGTCATTTTTCCCTTTTTATGGCCAAGTAATACTCCAGGCGTTGTCTTGCCAAAGTTGGTTCAACCGTCCAATCATGGAAGGACATCTGGTTTCCAGTATTTTGCTGTTATGAATAGAGCCATTATGAATACTGTGTACACTACTTTGCATGAACATATGTTTCCATGTCTCTGGGATGAACGCCCAGGAAGGCATCTGTGGGGGGGAATGGCGGCTCCATGCCTACGTCCCAGAGGCGGGGGAGCCACGTTCCGGGCGGGGGAGCCACGTTCTGGGCCGGGAAGCCACGTTCTGGGCCGGGAAGCCACGTTCCGGGCCACGGAGCCACGCTGTTTCTGGGATGGCTGATGATGTTGAGCATCTTTTCATGGGCTTATTTATGTGGTGTCAGATCATTCCCTTTAAAGAAAATGATTGGGGCTCGGTCGGTGTGGTTCAGTGGTTGAGCGTTGACCCACGCACCAAGAGGTCACCAGTTTGATTCCCAGTCAGGACACATGCCCAAGTTGTGGGCCTGATCCCCAGTGGGAGGCATGCAGGAGGCGGCCAATCGATGTTCTCTCTCATGGATGTTTCTATCTCTCTCTCCCTCTCCCTTCCTCTCTCTCTAAAATTAATAAAGAAAAAAAAAGAAATTAAAAAAAGAAAATGATTGGAGCATACCACACAGCAAAGAACATATATCTTTAGTGTATATTTCAAGGAATTTTTACATTTGTATAGAGTGTTGTGACCACCCAGATCAAGACACAAAACATGGCCAGCCACCAGCAGGTTCCCGGAGGGCCCCTCCCAGTTACTGTCCTCTCCTAGCAGTAACCAGTGATCTGATTTTCAGCGTTTCAGTAGTAGGCAGAATGAGGTCCCTCGGAAGTTGTCTGCCTGATAGACACAGTCACAGGATCAGGCTGGATCCCGGGAACCTGTGAATATGTTAGATTGTGTGGCAAACGACAATTAGGTTTGCAGATGGAATGAAGATTGCTCGTCAGCTGACCTTAAAATAGATTATCACGGATTATCCAGGTAGCCTCAAGGTGATCAACAAGGTTCTTTTTTTCCCTGTATTGATTTTAGAGAGAGGAAGGGAGAGGGAGAGAGAGATAGAAACGTCGATGAGAGAGAGAGAACATCGATTGGCCGCCTCCTACATGCCCCCCACTGGGGATCGGGCCCACAACCTGGGCATGTGCCTTGACTGGGAATCAAACCGGTAACCTCTTGGTGCATGGGTTGATGCTCAACCACTGAGCCACACCGGCTGGGCTAGCTTCTTGAAAGTAGAAAAGGGAGGCAGAGCAAGAGATGCGATTTGAGAAGCAGTTGACCCGTCATTGCTGGCTGTGAGGAGAGGGAGCGGCCGTGAGCCAAGGAATCTGGACCCTCTGGAAGCCAGAAAAGGCAGGACGCAGATCACCCCTGAGGGAACCAGCCCTGCGGACACTGTGATTTTAGTCCCGTGAGACCCACGTGAGACTCTAACGTCCAGAACTGTGAGCGAATCCATGTGTGCTGTTTTCAGCCACCAAATTCTGGGTAACACATTACAGCAGCAATAAGAGGCTAATACGGTGCCACAGCTGAGTTTGCTCCGTCCCGAACTTTATGTAAATGCAATCACAAAGCATGTCATCTTTTGCATCCAGCTTCTTTTAGCACAATGTTTTCGAAACTCATCTGTGCTGTGAACATTTTATTCCTTTTCATTGATAAATGGAGCTCCACTTTATAGATGGACTAGTTTGTTTATTCGTTCACTGACTTCTCAATGGACGATTGGGCTGTTTCCAGTTTCGGGCTGTTATAAATAAGGCCACTGTCAATATTTGTCTGTCGGTTTCCGTGTATGGGTCCTACCTAAGCAAATCATCAACTTGATAAAAATCTGCCAGACCAGTGCCAAAGGGCTTCGCACACTTCGCACCATCTCACCAGCAGCGTCCGAGGGTTTCAGCTGCTTCACGTCCTCACCAACACTGGATGTTGTCGCTCTTTTCAAGTTTTATGTATTCTAGAGCCACATGGTCCCATACAGTAGCCACCAGCCTCATGGGGCTATTTAAATTCAAATCAATTCAAGTGAATTAAAACCAAAAAAATGCAGGTAGTTCTTCAGTCATGCTGGTCGAATAGCCGCGTCTGGCCAGCCTGCTGTACTGCCCAGCTGGAGACCATGCTCACCGCCACAGCAAGTTCTGTTTGTGATCTTTGGGTGGGTACAAAGAGGTATCACGTTTTGGCTTTAATTTTCATTTCTCAATATCATGTTGTAAATCTCCCTTTTTTTCTTAAAACCACCCAGAGTTGGACTTTAGCACTGTCGGCCAAGATCCTGCTAATAGCGTTTTCCACAAAGAGGAGGGACCAGAGTTGGTGATCTCGCCATTAAGTCTTCACAGAGCACGAGCCCACTGTGCTTTGCTGTAAAGTGTATGTGTGTGAGGGGGCAGGCAGAATTTTGGGCATGGCCCCACTTCCCTCCTCCTCTTTGGACCATGACCCGGGACCCCCGTCTCCCTTCCCATCCTCATGACCAGTCCCTCACTACATCCTTCCTCCCTGGTAACTAACTGTTCCTGCTTCCTGCTGCCAGCCCCCACCTCCTTCAGTACTTTCTCCATGCAAAAGCCAAAGTGTTGCTTTAAAAACATAAATCTGATCATATATCTCTGTTGCTAGAATGTCAGCTTCAAGAAGGCAAGGGTTTTGCTCTGATTTAATCACTGCTGGATGTCAAGTGCCTGGTATACAGTAGATACTCAATAAACATTTGTTGAATGAATGAATGAATGAATGAATGGCTTACAACCATGACAGCAGAGATTGTGGGTAACCCACCCAATAACCATCTTCCCTCTTTTCTTTAGTCATAGAGTCCTGGTTTTATTTGGGGTACCAATACATCAGTTAAAAGACTATATTTTCTGAAAATAAGAGCACAAAAACCCAAAATCTATGGGACACAGCAAAAGCAGTCCTAATAGGCAAATTCATAGCACATACCTCGGTTGCAGTTTGTCCCCGGCCCCAGTTGGGATCGTGTGGGTAGCAGCCAGTCGATGTGTCTCTCTCACGTTGATGTTTCTCTCTCTCTCTCCCCTCCCCCCTCTCCCTCCTGCTCTATCTGTAGATAAATGCAAAAGTGTCCTTGGCTGAGGACAAAAATTTTTTAAAATCAATAAAACCAAGAGCTGGTTCTTTTAAAAGATTGATAAACCTTTAACCAGACTCATCAAGAAAAAAAGAAAGAGGACCCAAGTAAATAAAATCAGAAATGAAAGGAAAAAGAAACAACTGACACCAAAGAAATACAAAGGATTGTAAGAAAATACTACAACTATATGCCAACAAATTGGACAATCTGGATGAAATGGATACATTTCTAGAAACATACAACCTTCCAAAACTGAATCAGAAAGAATCAGAGAATCTGGACAGACATATTACAACTAGTGAAATTGAAGCAGTGATCAAAAATCTCCCAACAAACAAAAGCCCTGGACAAGATGGCTTCATGGGTGAATTTTACCAAACATTCAAAAAACTAACACCTATTCTTCTCAAACTATTCAAAAAAATCCAGGAAGAGGGAAGATCTCCAAGCCCATTTTATGAGGCCAGCATTATCCTAATTCCAAAACCAGATAAAGACACTACAAAGAAAGAAAATTAGAGGCCGATATCCCCGATGAGCATAGATGCTAAAATTCTCAACAAAATATTAAATATTAGCAAACCGGATCTAGCAAAACATTAAAAAGATCAGACACCATGACCAAGTGGGATTTATTCCAGGGATGCAATATTGGTACAATATCTGCAAATCAATAAATGCAATACACCACATAAACAAAATGTAGGATAAAAATCACATGATCATATCAATAGATGCAGAAAAAGCATTTGATAAAATCCAGCACCCATTTATGATAAAAACTCTCAACAGGGCGTATAGCTCAGTGGTAGAGCATTTGACTGCAAAAACTCTTAGCAAAGTGGGAACAGGGGAACATACCTCAACATAATAAAGGTAACATCATAATCAAGTGGGCAAAAATGAAACACATTTCCCTTCAGATCAGGAAGACAGGGATGTTCTCTTTCACCACCCTTATTCAACATAGTACTGGAAGTCCTAGCCACAGCAATCAGACAAGAAGAAATAAAAGGCATCTAAACAAAATAGAACCAAATTCATAGGTACAAAGGACAGACTGACAGCTGTCAGAGGGGAGGGAGTTGAGGGAGTGGGTGAAAAGGGTGAAGGGACTGAGCAGACAAACTCATAGACACAGACGATAGTATGGTGATTACCAGGGAGAGGGGGGGAGGGGGAGGTAGAAGAGGGTAAAGGGGGAATAAATGGTGATGAAAGGAGACTTGACTTTGGGTGGTGAACACACAATACAATATACAGATGATGTATTATTGAATTGTACCCCTGGAACCTATATGATTTTATTAACCAATGTCACCCCAATAAATTCAATAAAAATTAATAAACCCCAACATTTGCAATAAAGATGAAAATATCTGGGGGGAAAAAAGACTATCCAGTCTCCTCTGCGAGTAGATGTGATCTTTTGACTATATTCTGGCCAATGAGATCCTAGCAGAAGTTGAAGTAGTTTTGGAGGTGGGGGGCGTTGGCTTTTTTTTTTTTTTTGGTTAATCCGCACCCGAGGATATTTTTCTATTGATTTTTAGACAGAGTGGAAGGGAAGGAGAGAGAAACATCAATGTAAAAGAGACACATCAATTGGTTGCCTCCTGTACCACCCCAACTGGGGCTGGGGATCGAACCTACAACCCAGGTATGTGCCCTTGATTGGAAATCGAACCTGTGAGCCTTCGGTCCATGGGCCAATGCTGTAAACACTGAGCCAAACCGGCCAGAGCTCCTAGCAGAAGTTTTGTCTGTGATTCAAGGAAGCTTCCTTTAAAGGAAGCTGATTCAGCCCTGGCCAGTTTGGCTCAGTGGTAGAGCACTGGCCCTCGAACCAATGAGTCTCGGGTTCGATTATGGTCAAGGGCACATACCTCAGCTGCGGTTCGTCCCAGCCCTGGTCGGGTCATGTGGGAAGCAACCAGTCGATGTGTCCCTCTCACGTCGACGTTTCGCTCTCTCTCTCCCTTTCTCTCTCTCTCTCCCTCCCACTCTATATGAAGATAAATAGAAAAATATCCTCAGGTGAGGATAAAAAATAAAAAATAAAGGAAGCTGATTCAGATGAAAGACAGATCATTTTTATCCATCCCTCATTTCTCCTTCCTGCTGTCTGGAATGCGCGTACGGTGGCTGGAGCTCTGGCAGCCACATTGGATCCTGAGGTGACTCTGAGAGAGGTGGAGAGAAGAAGCCTGGGACCCTAATGGCCATGGATGTGCTCACCTTGAGATACTTTGTTTATAATGTTTGAACCACTATTACTTTGACATTTACTATTTATCTTAGTTTGAGTTTCCCAGAAGGAGATTCTGAAATAAGAATTTGGGGGCAAGTAGTTTACATGAGAGGTGATCCTAGGAAGCCATGGGTGTGTGTGTGTGTGGCAAATTGAGTTGGGGAAGGAAAGGAGCCAATACAGAATGCATTTATGAGTAGATGTGGGTGATTGTGGCTCAGTCCTCCGAGGACCTGAAGACAGTGGACAGCACAACCTGGTGGTCCTACCTGAAGGGTGGGAGGGCTGGGATATTTAATCTACTAAATCCTGCCGTCCTATGACTGAGGGGTAAGTGAGAGGTGAGCTTCAGGTTGGGGCCAGCAAACCCCCAGCACCCCCAGCTCACTCTGCACAGGGCTGAGCTTGCTCCTGTAGCCAGAAAAAAATCCTATAGACAGCCCGGCCAGTGTGGCTCAGTGGCTGAGCGTCACTCCATGCACCAAGAGGTCGCTGGTTTGATTCCCAGTCAGGGCACATGCCCAGGCTGTGGGCCAAATCCCCAGTGAGGGGCATGCAGGAGGCGGCCAATCGATGTTCTCTCTCATCGATGTTCTCTCTCTCTCTCTCTCTCTCTCTCTCTCTCCCTTCCTTTCTCTCTAAAATCAATAAAGGAAAAAAAAATTTTTTTTAATCCTATAGACAGAGTTGGGGTTTTGCAATCAGTAGCTTTTGGTGTTGAAAGCAACATGAGGGTGTGACCAGGGTGTGAGCTGTATCCACTCACCTAACTGTGACTGAGGTGTCTTCCAGGGCTTCCCGTTGCTCTTAGGACTAACTCTTCAATGTGGCTCTCACAGTCTGCATCCCTTGCTTCCCCATCCTGGACCTCATTTCATGTTCCACTTCCCACCCCCAAATTCTTCTTCTTCTTTTTTTTTTTCTTTATTGATTTTAGAGAGAGAGGAAGGGAGAGGGAGAGAGAGAGAGAGAAACATCAATGAGAGAGAACATCAATTAGCCTCCTCCTGCAGGCCCCCCACTGGGGATTAGGTCCACAACCTGGACATGTGTCCTGACTGGGAATCGAACCGGCGACCTCTTGGTGCATGGGTCGATGCTTAACCACTGAGCCACACCAGCCGGACCACCCCCAAATTCTTAAAATGACCAAGCCCCTTCCACCCCACAGGCCCTTGCTCAGGCTGTTTCCTGGGGTAGCTTTCAACCCTCCTTCTCCTGGCCAACTGCTATTTGTCCTTTGGGTCACAGCTTAAACACCGCCTCCTCCAGGAAGCCTCCCCTGATGCCATCATGCAGTTGGATGGCATCCATCCTGTTCCACATTCCTGCACCTTACTGTGCTCACCTTTGGAGAACTTCTCACAGACATGCTTATACAATTACTTATAGATGATTTAGAGTTTTGTCTCATCCACCTGCTCCCCTAAGGGCAGAAACCCCACCCTGGCTGTACTTAGGGCACCCAGCCCAGGACCGGATACACAGCAGATGCTCGATATCTACAGGGACACTCAGGAGAGCAGACCTTCCTTGGCCGGGAGAGTGAAGTGTGGCCCAGACCCACAGCACAGCCCTCGGGCATCCTTCCTGAGGCTTCCACAGTGCCCTCTGGGGGCCCCCTCGGCCCTTTCCTCCAGAACTCCCGTCACTGAAAGCAAATGTTCCTTCCAGAAGTTTGCCCTATCTGTGTTCATCTTCTGCGTGGGCTAATTTTATTAAAGTTCCCCAAAGAGAGAATTGTAAATTCATTAGCACGCATCTTGGACCAGACCCTCCTGCACGCCGGGTAAAAAGAGATTAGAAGTCAGCTGGGCCCAATGATAATGAAACAGAAGACGCTGAGACATAATTCTTAATTAAACTGTAATGAGATAAGAAGTTGTCGCCGGCTTGCGGCCTGGCCTGAGTTGCCCGTGTTCTCGTCCTAACGCTGTGATTTACGATTCTCCTCCCTCCAAGATGTAATTAGTTTTCTCTTCCCTCTTAAAAAAAATCCTAAACATTATTTAGATTATAAAAAAAAAATTGGACAACCATTGGGGATTGTTTTTATTCTCATGGAATTGTAACTTCAATTTAGAAAAAATGAATGTGGGAGGCTGGAGAAAGAGTTCGAGATGAGAAAACGGAGCGTGGCGGCCGGAGGCTGTCCAGTTCGGTCCGAGCCGGCCTTCATCACTGCAGACCGGGGTCATTAAGGATCCGCCACCTCCCGAGAGCCTCTGAGCCGGCCCTGGCTTGAGGCGAGTGCTGCCTCGTGGTGGGTCTCGTGGCCCGTGGTGGGTCTCGTGGCCCGTGCTGGGTCTCGTGGCCCGTGCTGGGTCTCGTGGCCCGTGGTGCGAGAACACTTGGGTTGAGGTCGATTCTGTCGCCTGGTCACTGTGCCCTGTGCTCAGGACACGCTTGTATCTCATAGGATTTTCCATGTCAAGTGACAGAAACTACTGCCAGCTGTCTTGGAGGGGAACGGATTCAGTGGGAGGATATGAGGGGGGATTTACAGAATGGAAATGGGGGGACAGTTAGCTTTGATGCATGGCTTCCTGCCATCTCCCTCCCTTCATGTCACTCTACCAGCTTTGAAGCCAGTCTAAAGAGTGGCCCAGCCTAAACCCTGACTGCCCCCCGTGGAGATGGGCATGAGGTAGGGGAGGGCCAGTCCTCTCACCCACAGAGGGTGCCATGATACCCTCAAAGCCACCTGCAGTGAGACCCTCCCTGAAACAGAGCCCAGGTGCAGCTGAGCGTGGTACTTGGGCCCCAAACGGTGGCTGTGTGCTGTGGGACTTACTGCAGTCTGTTTGAAGATGAGACTGTGTGTGTGTCGGGGGGGTTGTCTGGGTCCCCCAAGGATATCTCATTCCTCTGGAGGTGGCTCATGTCTTTCTGGACAGCCTTCTCCATGTTAGGCTGTGTAATCAAAGCCGCTAACATATGCCGAGCCCCTCTGTACCCCTGACAAAGTGGCCGAGCATTGTATCAGTCAGCTACTGCTGCATAGCAAGTAGTCCCAAAATGTAACAGCTTGAAACAACAACATTTATTATCTTACAATTTCTGGGGGACTGAACTCTGAGTGCAGCTTTGCTGGGTCCCCTGCTCGAGGGTCTCTCGGGCCATAATGAGGGTTTGGCCTGGGGCCGCTTGCGTCTTTGAAGGCTGATCTGCTCCCAAGCACAGCGCTGTGGCTGTGGGCAGGATCCGGTCCTTGCTGGCTGGGGCTGGGGCAGGGGCCACGTGGCTGTTCACGTCATCACAGCAAGCGAGCGAGCGCGGGGGCCAGAGTGTGAACAAGACACAAGTCCTAGACATTTCCAGCTTCATCTCGGGATGACATTTCATTACTTTTGTCTTGTTCTGTTTGTTTGAAGCCAGTCACCAGGTCCCATCCACACTCCAGGGGTGGGGATCACATAAGGGTGTGAGCACCAGGAGGCAGAGATCAGGGGCCATATCTGAAGCTGCCCGACCATACTATATTTGTCCTCTATGCCCTGTGTTCACTGCTGTGCCCTCATACCTAGCACAATGCCTGCCACACGTTAGGTGCTCAATGAACCGATGTTTGTCAAGTCAACGGATGGTCACCAGACTTCCAGATGCATTCACTTACTCCTTCATTTATTCATTTGCTTATGCAGCAAATATTTACTGAGCAACTACTATGTGCCAGGCCTGTGCTGGGGACTCAGGGATGACCAAGAGCCACCAGGTCCCTGCCTTTGGGAACCTTACAATTTAGTGGCGGGAAACCGACATTCAATGAATAACCACACACAGCCCTGGCTGGTTTGGCTCAGTGGTTAGAGCGTCAGTCCAAAGACCAGAGAGGCCTGGGTTCTGTTCCCGCTGGGGGCACATACCTCGGTTGCAGTTTGTCCCCGGCCCTGGTTGGGGTCGTGAGGGTGGCAACCACTTGATGTGTCTCCCTCACACAGATGTTTCTCTCTCTCTCTTCCTCCCTCTCTCCCTCCTGCTCTATCTGAAGATAAATGCAAAAATGTCCTCGGGTGAGGATAAAAATAAATAAATAAATAAATAAATAAATAAATAAATAAATAAATAACCACACACAAATATACAAAACCACAACTGTGATCTACACTGAGAAGGAACAGGGAACCAGGAGGATGTTTTAAGGGGGCCTGACTGGACTGGAAGGAGGTGGTCCATGAAGACTTCTGGAAGAAGTCTGAGCTGGGACCTGAAGGTCGGCGGGAGATACAGAGCAGGACAGGGAGGAAGGGTGCTCCAGACAGAGGGAACAGCCTGGGCAAAGGGTGGGAAGTGGGACAGCAGGAGGGGAGGAGGGAGGCTGGGAGGCTGTGTTCAAGGTCCAACCACGCTGTAGGGAGGAGTTTGCCTTGAGAGGCTCTGAAAGGTTAAAAAAGTTTTTAGCCCTGGCCGGTTTGGCTCAGCGGTTAGAGCATCGACCCGCGGACCAGTGAGTCCCGGGTTCGATTCCGGTCAAGGGCACGTACCTCGGTTGCAATTCGTCCCCGGCCCTGGTCGGTTGTGCGGGAGGCAGCCAGTCGATGTGGCTCTGTCACGCCGATGTTTCTCTCTGTCTCTCTCTCTCTCTCTCTCCCCCTCCCACTCTATTTGATAATAAGTGGAAAAATATCCTTGGGTGAGGATCAAAAAAAAAAAGTTTTAAAATTGAGATCATTTACACAGGATAAAATTCACTACTTTATTTTATTTTATTTTTTTTTTATCCTCACCCGAGGACATTTTTTCATTTTTTGTCCAGATAGAGTGGGAGGGAGAGAGAGAGGAAGAGAGAGAGAGAGAAACATCGACGTGAAAGGGACATGTCGAGTGGCTGCCACCCGCACGACCAACCAGGGCCGGGGACAAACTGCAGCCGAAGTACATGCCCTTAGTGGGAACCGAACCCGGGTCTCTCTGGACCACAGGCTGACACTCTAACCGCTGAGCCAAACCGGCCAGGGCAAAATTCACTACTTTAAAGTATACAGTTCAGTGGTTTTTAGTATATTCACAGAGTTGTGCAACTATCATTAGTATCTAATTTCAGAACATTTTCATCACCCCAAAAAGAAACCCTGTCCCCATCAGCAGTCACTCTCCCTCTCCCTCCCCCAGCCCCTGGCAACTGCTAACCCAGGTCCATCCCTGAGGGTCTGCCCGTTCTGGGCATTTCACATCAATGGACTCGCACACTGTGTGGCCTTTGTGCTGGCTCCTCCCACTGAGTGTCACGTGTTCAAGGTCTAACCACGCTGTAGCGAATATCAGTGCCTCACTCCTTTTCATGGCCGAGTAATATTCCAGTGTGTGGAGGGCACATCCTGTGTATAACTTTGCCACTGATGGGCGTTTGGATTGTTGCCACATTTTGGCTGTGATGAATCATGCTGCTATAAACATTTGCTGTTGGGAGCGATGTCACTGCAATAGCGACCTCCACGGTTTGACATAGTCCCTGGAGAAATGGATTCACTGAGTGGCAGGAATCACAAAGAACAGTGACTGAAGATATAGAGGGTATGGGAAAGGAGAAAGTTAAATGATACAATGTCTGCATGTTTGTTAACAGAAAGGTTGCTAAGCAATAAGTCATATGGCAGAAAGTAATTGTAAAGGTTAAGAGCTGTTAAACATCATTGTTATGTCTGGATGAAAAGTGAAAGGGTTAATAATGTTTTAACAAAATCAAACTCCATTCTGACCTTCAGTTACTGCACGTACACACCCTGACAGATTCCTTTTTGTAAACATGAGGGCCTTGAGACACCCAAAGAAAGCTGTAAAGATAAGGGGTTGAGGATGGCCTTGGGAAACTCAGAGGAACCATGAGAAAAAAGATTAATAGTTGCCCTGCTCCTCTCCCCACTTTCTCTGAATCAGCCCTCCTTAACGGTGCCAAAAGTGGCACCAAGAATGTAGTTTTTTTTCTGTAATTTGTGCCATTAAAAGCGGGCAACAAAGAAAGCTCGTGGCTGGGATGTGAAAAGAGCCTCCCAGCCCGCCGGTGTAACAGCCGCCGGTGTAATAAAGTGAAGCACCTCTGACTCGTGTTTCATCTCTCTCACCGACTCCGTCCTCACCAAAGGGAAACCCTGGACTGCTGAGGCTGGACCCCAGCAATCTGCATACAAGTTTTTTGTTTGTTTTTTTTATTGATTTTAGAGAGAGAGAGAGACATCAATGAGACAGAACATCCATCGGCCGCCTCCTGCACGCCCCCCACTGGGGATCGGGCCCACAACCTGGGCATGTGCCCCGACCAGAAATCGAACTGGGACCTCTCAGTCCGTGGGATGACACTCAATCCGCTCACTCCACTGAGCCATACCGGCCAGGCTGTATTATTTTTTAAGTTAGCCATCCTGGTGCACTGAGTGTGGGGCCTCTTACTGTGGTTCTCAGGGCTTATAAGCCTGGAGGGACACTGGCTATAGGAAGTCACTGCAGAGAGCTCAGACCGGATGATAGTGGGCCCCAACAGGATGCGACTTACAAGTGCCCCAGCTCTCTGCCGATTTCCTGCCCAGTGTCCCACATGAGGGCTCCCAGGGTGGGAGGGAGGGAGGGGGTTAAGCCAACCCAGTCGTCCCAGAACTGGGAACCTTCAGCAGGGCCCCAGTGCAGCAAGGTTGGCTATTCAGGAGGTTCATTCAGCCGTAGCCCCCTCCGGAGAGGTTGGAAGCCAGGCTGGTGCTTGGGAACAAAGCCCTGAGACAGAGGCCCCTTTGCAGGGGTGGGGACAGCCTCGCCTGAAACCCTCTGGCTTCAGCTGCCCATTGTCTGCCCGGATTGAAATGCAAAGAGAAAATTAGAATTCACCCGCTTCCTTTCTCCCCTTTCTTCTGGATTTTAATGAATTCAGTGGTTACAGGCTGAGCAGGTGAAGAAATGGCTTTTGAGATGTTTTATAAAAGAAGAATTGTCAATTCCAGGCTGGTCCCCCCATGCTGCATGGTTGGGGGGCTATTTCTCCGTTTCTGGCTGTTCTGCTGGGTCCTCCACCATCTCGCTTCTTTGGATTCACAAGGAGAATTTATAGAGCTGCAAGGATGTCACCTGTGTACCAGACAGATCCTCATGAAAATAAATATGTGGAAGAATATGTTTGCAAAAGACTCATCTGACAGAGGACTGTTGTCCAAAATATACAAAGAACTCTCAAAACTCAGCAATTAGCTCACAGCAGATTTAACCGTGAAAAGCTAGGATTAGGGCCACCTCTTCACGTGACCATCAAGTCCCAGAACACCCACCCTCTCCATCACCATTCAGCATAGTCTCCGGGTCCCAGCCAGAGCAATCGGGCAAGAAAAAGAAGGAAAAGCCGTCCTAATTGGGAAGGAAGAAGTAAAAGTGTCTGTTTGCAAATAACGTGATACTATAGAGAAAAAAAACCTAAAGACTCCACCAAAAAAAAAAAAAAAAAAAAAAGTTAGAACTAATAATAAATGAATTCAGTACCGGTGCAGGATACAAACATCAAAATACAGAAATCAGTTGTTTCTGTATATTAACAATGAACTATCTGAATAAGAAATTAAGAAAACACCAAATAGCACCATAAAGAATAAAATACTTAAGAATAAACTTAAGCAAGGTGAAAGACCTATACACTGAAAGCTATAAACCGCTGATGAAAAATTGAAAAAGACACAAGTAAATGGAAAGATATTTGTGTTCATGAATTGGAAGAATTAACATTGTTTATATGTCCAAAGTGACCTATAGAGTCAATGTAATCTCTATCAAAATTCTAATGATACCCAGCTGGTGTGGCTCAGTGGATTGAGTGTTATCCCATGGACTGAGAGGTCCCAGTACAATTCCTGGTCAGGGCACATGCCCGGGTTGTGGGCTTGATCCCTAGTAGGGGGCATGCAAGAGGCAGCTGATCAATAGTTCTCTCTCATGTCGATGTTTCTATCTCTTTCCCTTCCTCTCTCTCTAAAAAAAAAAAAAAAAAAAAAAAATCAATAGAAACATTAAAAAAAAAAATTCCAATGGTACCTTTCAGAAAAATAGAAAAAAAAATCCTAAAATTCATATGGAACTACAAAAGACCCTGTGTATAGCCAAAGCAATCTTGAACAAGAACAAAGCTGGAGCGATCATCTCATGATTTCAAACCATATTCCAAAGCTACAATAATCAAACCAGCATGGTACCGACATAGAAACAGTCACACAGATCAATGGAACGGAATAGAGAGCCCAGAAAAAAAAAAAAAATCCATGCATTTATGGTCAACTGATCTTTGTCAAGAGTGCTAAAAACACACAATGGAGGGAGAATAGCCTCTTCAACAATGGTGTTGGGGAAACTGGATGGCCACCTGGAGGGCAATGGACTTACTTACCTCACGGCACATACAAAAACCAACTCAAATAGATTAAAGCCTTCAAGGTAAGACCTGAAACTGTGAAATACTAGAAAGAAACATAGGGAAAAAGCCACTAGACATTGATCTGGTGCTAAGATTTTTTTTCAGTAAGACCCTAAAATTACGGCTGAAAAGCACACAGGCAGTAGGAGCACCTCCGATTAAAAAGCGTCTGCACAGCAAAGGAAACCATCAGCAGAGGGAAGCAACGACATATGGAATGGGAAAAAAACATTTGCAAACAATACCTCTGACAAAGGGTTACTATCCAAAATATGTAAGAAACTTAACTCAATAGCAAATAAACAAATAACCAGATTTTAAAATGAGTAAAAGACCTGAATAGTCATTTCTCCAGAGAAGACCCACAGGTGGCCAATAGGTACATGAAAACTCGCTCAACACCACTGATCATCGGGGAAATGCAAATCAAATTCACGGTGAGGCATCACCTCACACCTGTCAGCCTGGCGATCACCAACACACAGGAAGTAGCAAGTGCTGGCCAGGATGTGCAGCAAAAGGAGCCCTCATACACTGCTGGTGGGATTGTAAATTGGTGCAGCTACCATGGAAGGTAGTATGGAGAATCCTCAAAAAATAAACAATAAACATAAAACTACCTTATGACACAACAATGCCACTTCCGGTTATATATCTGAAGGGAATGAAATCACTATCTTGAGAGAGAATCTGCACCCCATGTTCCCCGAAACATTATTCACAGCAGCGAAGACATGGAAACTACCTAAGTAACATCGACAGATGACTGGGTTAAAAAACATATGTAGACAATGGAATAGTATTCAACCTTAAAGAAGGAGGAAATCCTGCCATTTGGGACAACGTGGATGAAACTGGGTGACATCATGCTAAGTGAAATAAGTCAGAGAAAGACATACAGTATGATATTCACTTATATGCAGAATCTAAAAAAAGCAGACTCACGAAGGCGGGGAGAACGGCGTTTGCCGGGGCTTTGTGGGAGGACAGGGTGGAACGGGAGATGCTGGGCGAAGGGTACAAACTTTCAGTTATGCAGGAGGAGGGCTCCGGGGACCTAATGCCCAGCACGGTGCCTGGCTGACAATGCTGCATTGTGTGCTTGGAATTTGCTCAGCGAGTAGCTCTTAGGTGTTCTCACCACACACACAGAAAGGAAACTGTGTGAGGTGCTGGGTGTGTTTATTACCTTAAACACTGTGATCATTTCACAAGGTAACATACACCAAAACCTCACACTGCACACCTGCAATATATACCATCTTTATGGGTCAATTATATCTCAATGGAGCTGCGGGGTGGAGGGAAACAATGAGAAAACAAACAACCAAAGACCTGAACAGACCTCATCAAAGGAGATACACACACGGCAAATACGCATATAAAAGGAGGCTCCGTCTCAGGGAAGGAAATGCACTTTAATGAGCTACACCTACACACCTAATGCGATGGCCAACATCCGGACCACCGACAGCACCAGATGCTGGGGGGCATGTGGAGCAACAGGAACTCTCTCTTATTGCTGCAAAATGGTGCAGCCACTTTGGAAGACAGTTTGGCAGTTTCTTATAAAATGAACATACTTTCACCATACATTCTATCAACTGTTCCCTGTGGTATTTCCGAAGGAGCTGAAAACTTACGTCCACACAAAAACCTGCACTGAAATATTCACGGCAGCTTTACTCCTAATTGTCAGTACCTGGGAGCAGCCCAGATGTCCTTCAGGAGGTGGTGGATAAACAAACTGTGGGACATTCAGACAATGGGATGTCATTGGTGCTAAAAAGAAATGAGCCGGCAGCTGCAAAAGGACGTGGAGGAAACGTAGATGTGTGTCACTCAGTGAAGAAGCCAGGCTGAAAAGGCTACAAACTGCATGATTCCCACTCCTCGGCATTCTGGGAAAGGTGACACTGGAAACAGCAAAAGGATCGGTGCTGGCCAGAGGGAGGGAGGGATGCACAGGTGGAGCACAGGGGATGCTCCGGGCAGGGAGGCTGCTCTGTGTGATGCTGTAACGGTGTCATTACACAACTGTCTAAACCCACGGAATGTACAACCCCAAGAGTGAAGCCTGATGTCAGCTGTGACCCTGGGCGACGGTCAGTGTATGCTCATCGATTGTGACAAACGTCTCACTCTGGTAGGACATGTCAATTGTGAGGGAGGCTGTGGATGTGTGAGGGCAGGGAGCTTATGGGAAATCTGTACCTTCTGCTCATTTTCCTGTGAACCTAAAACTTCTCGAAAAAATAAAGTGTATTTAAAAATATATAAGGAAGCCGGCTGGTGTGGCTCAGTGGTTGAGCGTTGACCTGTGCACCAAGAGGTCGCCGGTTGAATTCCTGGTCAGGGCACATGCCCAGGTTGTGGGCCAAATCCCCAGTGGGGGGCATGCAGGAGGTGGCCAATCGATGTTCTCTCTCACCGATGTTTCCATCTCTCCCTACTTCTCCTTCCTCTCTCTCTAAAATCAATAACGAAAAAAAAATGTATATATATATATATATAAAGCCCAGCCAGAGTGGCTCATTTGGTTGAGCATCACCCTGTGCACCGAAAGCTAGCATTGTGATTCCTGGTCAGGGCACATACCCAGGTTGTGGGTTCGATCCCCCATTGGGGAACCTACAGAAGGCAACTAATCAATGTTTCTCTCTCTCTCTTCCTTCCTCTCTCTAAACATGTCCTCTAATGAGGATTAAATATATATATAAAGGAAGCGATTATGTGAATAAAAATTTTCCTGCCCAAGGACTTGAACCCAAGACCTGATGTCCTTAAAAAAAAAAAAGGAGATTAGAGGATCCAGCATTCCTACTCTTGGGTGTTTACCAATGGCTGGCTCTTTTTCATGGCTGCATAGTATTCCACAGTCTTTTGAAATACATATTACATGATATTTCACGTCTTTGCACGCAAATGTTCACAGCAGCGTTGGTCCTAAACCAGAAGCAGCCCGACCGCTCAACAACAGAACGGATAATCCAGCCACAGAACATTCTGTGTGCAGCAGCCAGCAAGGGAATTACATAACAGAAGTGACATATACCACATGCATGAAAGAAGACAGGCCCCAAAGAAACATGCTTCGTGATTTCATTCCTATGAAGCTCAAGAACAGGGAAGATTAGTTTATGGTGATGGAAATCAAAACAGTGGTTCTCCCTGGGGTGGGAACATGGACTAAGAGGGGGCACCAGTGAACTTTTGGGGGGCTGCCATGACAGCATACCAGAGACTAGGAGGCTTATAAACCACAGACATGTATTTCCCACAGTTCTGGAGGCTGGAAATCCGTGATCAAGGTGCTGGCAGATTCTACGTCTGGTGAGAGCCTCTTCCTGGTTCATAGATGGCACCTTCTCGCTGTGTCCTCACGTGGCGGAAGGCGCAAGGGAGCTCTCTGGGCCTCTTCTACAAGGACACTCATCCCATGCAAGGGGGCCCTACCTGGTGACCCCCCAGTGTGTCACCTCCTGATAGCATCACATTGGGAGTTGGGATTTCAATACACAGTTGTCACTTGAACAACATGAGTTTGAACTGCGTGGGTCCACTCACACATGGATTTTTTTCAGTAAATACATTAATATATTTTTTCAGTAAATATATTAATGTATATACAATACACAGAACATATAAAATATGTGTTCACTGACTGTTTATATTATAGGTAACACCTCCAGTCAACAATCACCTATTAGTTTTTGGAGGAGTCAAAAATTGTATGTGGACTTTTGACTACGGGGGGTCAGCACCCCAGTGCCTGCATTGTTTAAGGGTTAACTGTATACATTTTGGGGAGACACATTCATAGCAGAGCAGGCTGCAAACATTCTGTTATTTGCTCTAATGGGTAAAAAAAGGTAAAAATTCATCCAGTTGTACACTTAATATTTGGACTTTGATGACGTAAATTATACCTCAATTTTAAAAGTGGTCCGATCATCCTTTTTTTCACCCACTAATTTTACTGCTATTACATTATCATCATCATTTCCTTCCTTCTTTGCTTCAGTCTTTTCTGAAACATAGTTCACTCCTAACTTGTACCAGGTAACACCATGTGTATCCTAGTGATAAAAAAAAAAAAAAAGACTTTCAAAACACCACTTCTCTTGAATAAGTGATTGCAGCCCGGAGCGAGAGCTCTGGCTGTGTCCAGGGTGGGGACAGTCAGTGACCTGTGCCTGACTTTGCCTCGAGAGTGCGAGTCAGGTTCAAATGCGAAGTGGAGGAGGGTGATGGACCTCTCTTTTTATGTGGAAAATTGCGTTTTTTTCTGACCTGTGAGTACATGATCATAAATTTGTGTGTGCTGAGTGCTTGACAAAAATTGGATCAGAGCTATCTCTGGCTGGAAGTGTTCTTTGATGAGCGGTACCTACTTCAGAAATAGGTCAATAACTTTATGGTGGCTTTGTAACATATTATATTAGTTTTTAAATTTTTCCAGTACAATTGAAGTCGATTCGTTCAAGTCGTCCAAGTAGGCAATCACATCTGCAATGATGATCATCTGGCTGACTCGTCCAGCTGCCTGGTTGCAAGAGACTTGCTGGCCTGCAGAGCCTAGAATACTTACATCTGCCTCTTTGTGGAAACACTTTGCAAACTTCTAAAGTTCCTGCATTATCAAGGTAATTTATCAAGTTACGGAAGAGTTGTTTATTTTTTTTTAGTTTATTTTTTATTTTATTTTAATCCTCAGCTGAGGATATTTTTCTATTTATCTTCAGATAGAGTGGGAAGGAGAGAGAGGGAGAGAAAGGGAGAGAGAAACATCGATGTGAGAGAGACATATGGACTGGTTGCCTCCCGCACGACCCCGACCAGGGCCAGGGAGGAGCCGCACGAGGTACGTGTCCTTGGCCGGAACTGACCCTGCGACTCTTTGGTCCGCAGGCCGACGCTCTAACTGCTGAGCCAAACCGGCCAGGGCAGAGTTATTTTTTAATCAAATGCTTTGGGATGATATTTCTCCCTTCTTCCCTTGGTAGATTATTATTTTATTTTCCAGATATACAAAAGTGATATAATGATATAATGGACACCATACCCTTCACACTCAATTTAATAAGTAAAACATGACACATCTCACTGGATTTACCTTGTACTCTTTGCTGATGCAGTCCCTTCCTCCTGCCCAGGGGGAACACTCACCATGAATTTGTTCATCAATGGGTGTTTTTGGTTTTATAATTTAGCTCTTACAGTTAGGCCTTCGATCCATTTTGAGTTAATTTTCATATATGACATGAGGCAAGGGTCCAATTTCATATTTTGCATGGAGATGTCCGGCTGTCCCAGCATCATTTGTTGAAGGGACCGTTCTTTCTCCATCGAATGGTCTCGGCATCCTTGTCAAAATCACTGGTCACAGACGCATGCGTTTAACTTTGGACTCGCAGTTCTGTTCTATTGATCTGTATGTTTGTCCTTATGCCAGTATCAGTGTTTTGATTACCACAAGTTTTGAGATTCAGAAGTGTGAGTCCTCCAACGTTATTGTTCAATTTTAAGATTGTGCTGTCTAGCCCTGGCCAGTTTGGCTCAGCGGTTAGAGCGTCGGCCCGCGGACCAGAGAGACCCGGGTTCGGTTCCCGCTAGGGGCGTGTACCTCAGTTGTGGTTTGTCCCCAGCCCCGGTTGGGGTCGTGTAGGTGGCAACCAGTCGATGTGTCTCTTTCACATCGATGTTTCTCTCTCTCTCTTCCTCCCTATCTCCCTCCAGCTCTATCTGAAGATAAATGCAAAAATGTCCTCAGGTGAGGATAAAATAAATAAATAAATAAAAGATTGTGCTGTCTCCTCAGGGCCCCTGCGATGCCATTTGAACTTGAGGATTGGCCTGGCCGTTTCTTAGAAAGAGATCATTGCGATTTTGAGAGGATTTGCATTGAATCTGTAGATTGCTTTGGGTAATATTGCCATATAGATAAGTTTATATATATTTGCTGCTTATTTATTTATTCCTAACTACTATATATTTGGTTTGCTTTATGTGTTTTGAAATATTCTATAATGGAATTACACGGCCTTTTCTTCTTGCTGCCTGCTTGTTGTGGTGTGTTTAAGGTTCATCCATGTTGCGGGCAGGGTTCTGATCGCCTCATATTCACGTATTCGTATACTTTGTACCTTTTTTGTTGTTGTTGAAACAAATACTCCCACCCTGGATGCACCTGTATGTCTCCTTGGGTACCTCTGCAAGAGTCCACGTAAGATGTATCTCGGAGTGGAACTGTTTCTTATTTTTTATTTTTTTATTATCAGATAGAGTGGGAGGGAGGGAGAGAGAGGGAGAGAGAGAGAAACATTGACATGAGAGGGACACATCAACAGGTTGCCTCCCACACAACCCGACCAGGGCCGGGGACGAACCGCAACCGAGGTACGTGCCCTTGGCCAGAATCAAACCCGAAACTTATTGGTCTGCGGGCCGACGCTCTAACCGCTGAGCCAAACCGGCCAGGGCATCGGAGTGGAATTGTTGAGTAAAAAGGCTATGTACATCTTCAACTTAATAGATACTCTCAACTTGCTCTCCAAAGTAGCAATTAATTTGCTACTCTAATTTGAGTAGATTTTCTAATGTTAAACTGTTCTTGCATTCCATAACTCCTTCCCCATTGTTATAATGTCCTAGTCTTTTAATGAGATGCTACATTTACATTGTTGGTATTTTCTTAGCCTTTTTGCATCTAGACACATAAGAGGGATGTGCTACCCCTACCCCAGGTTGTCCTTGTACAGTTTGAGTACTACCTATTTTTTCCCCTGATAAGCTGACATAGTTTATAAAAGATGCAAATCATCTCTTCCTTGAAGATTTGGCAAAACTCACCTGAAAAACCATCTGGGAAGATATTTTGTATGGGGAACAGATCCTTGATCATCATTTCAATAATTTCGAAGATTATTCACTTTTTAATGACCCAATTTTATTTTGATTTGTTCATTTTTTCTATTTTATCCTTTTATATATTTAGTGGTATAAAGTTGTATATATGCTCTTTAAAATCTCTCCTCTGTAAGAATAGTTGGTCCCCCATCATCCCTAATGTTTGTGCCTTCTATCTTCCTGCCAAAGGTCTGCCTCTTTTATGGCTGTTCCCAAAGATCCAGCTTTTTATATTGTTATTTTCTTTTTGCTGCTGTAGTTTCCCATCTATTGCTTCTGATTGTCTTACTAATGTTTTCCCTTGACTTACCTTGGGTTTGTTCTTTTTGTAGATGCTTAGTTGAAAGCTATAGTTATTTTCCTATAAGGCTACATATTTGCCTCTGAGTACTTCTTTGGCTGCTTATTTCATTTGTATTCTGTGATCTTCCTCCCCCCATAAATGCAGTTGACTTTAAGTTTACCTCTGAGTACATCTTTAGTTGCATCCCACTGGTTTTCATTTGCACCAGTTTCACCATTCAATTCTAAATACTTTATAACTTACATGATTTATATTTATTTATTTATTTATTTATTTATTTATTTATCCTCACCAGAGGACACCTTTCCATTTTTTGTTCAGATAGAGTGGGAGGGAGAGAGAGGAAGAGAGAGAGAGAGAGAGAGAGAGAAACATCGATGTGAAAGGGACACATCGAGTGGCTGCCTCCCGCACGACCAACCAGGGCCGGGGACAAACTGCAACACAGGTATGTGCCCCTAGCGGGAACCGAACCCGGGACTCTCCGGACCGCAGGCCGACGCTCTAACCGCTGAGCCAAACCGGCCAGGGCTGATTTATCTTTAATTCATTATTTATTTTAACACTTCCAACTATGTGGATTCCAGGAGCTATGTTATTGACTTATTTTATTGCATTGTGGCTATTAAGTCTGACTGTTGAGCTTTCCTTTATGACCTAATACATGTTCCATTTTCATGATAGCTCTGTTTGGACAGAATGTACATTCTTTTTTTTTAAAAAAAAATGTTTTTAAGCCCTGGCCTGTTTGGCTCAGAGGTTAGAGCGTCAGCCCGTGGACCAATGAGTCGTGGGTTCGAACCTTGGTTGTAGTTTGTCCCTGGCCCTGGTCAGGGTATGTGTGGGAGGCAACCTGTCATGTCCCTCTCACATCAATATTTCTCTCTCTCTCCCTTTCCCGCCTTCCCTCTCACTCTATCTGAAGATAAAGAGAAAAATATCCTCTAGTTAGGATTAAAAAAATAAATGTTTTATTGATTTTTAGGGAGAGAAGGAGAGGGAGAGAGATAGAAACATCGATGAGAGAAAAACATCGAAGAGAAAGAAACATTGATCAGCTGCCACCTACACGCCCCCTACT
This sequence comes from Tadarida brasiliensis, assembly GCA_030848825.1. Classification (NCBI taxonomy): domain Eukaryota; kingdom Metazoa; phylum Chordata; class Mammalia; order Chiroptera; family Molossidae; genus Tadarida; species Tadarida brasiliensis. The sequence goes on from CM061259.1 coordinate 48,223,609, forward strand.
GGAGATCGAGCCTGCAACCTGGGCATGTGCCTTGACTGGGAATCAGACTGGCGACCTCTTGGTGCATGGGTCGATGCTCAATCACTGAGCCACACCAGTCAGGCAGAATGTACATTCTTTATTTGTTAGGAACAAAGCCCTGTACATATCTATTTGATAAAGTTTGCTATTGCATTATTCATGTCCTCAAGATCCTCATTTTGATGACATGGTCTTTCTCTTCCTGAGTTAGATTCAGTCTCCAGGACCACTGTGTTTCTTTCTACTCCTCCTTGTGGGTGTTTTGCTTTAAACGTTTGTAAGTGTTGTTGTTAGAGACAAAGTGTGTATTTAGGGCACACACACTTAATAGAACACTACAAGGCTTTGGTTCCTGACAGATTCATGGTGATAGGAGGTGAAGCTCTCCTCTAGGCTCCGTCCTTCCCAGCCTGGGCTGTGGTGTGTGTGGCTGATACTGGCCATATGCAGGCAAAGCTCATAGATGCCTTGAACTCCCTCACTATGGCCATGGAAAATGGGCAGCCCTGGGCCCATGTCCAGTTCTAACCACCTGCAGCATCTTGGTAAGAGACCTGACCTCTTAGAGCCTGTTTTCTTCTCTATTGTCAGAAGGACTAATTGAGATTGCGTGAGGCAAGCATACAAATAAGTGCTCAATAAATGGAGGTGGATGTTATGGTATCCTGTGGCAGGGCCAAGATCACTGGAGATACTTAGTGTCTTGGTGGTCATGCCTGTAGTTAAGACAATTCTTTAGGGGCCTCCTCTTCCAGGAAGCCCTCAGATAAATCCCTGCCTGCCACCACCTACTCCCAACCACAGCCATGAGCATCTCAAGGGCTTAACCACAGAATTGAGGATCACACATGTTAACTTTCCCTGAAGATCCTTTGTCCTGTTTCCATTGAGGAGAGCAAGGTAGATCCTATGTAGACACTCCAGACTCATGGGCTTGGGAGACCAAAGGGGCTTTTAGAATGGGGCTTTGAGAATTGAGTGGGAGTTCTCTGGGCAGAGTAGTCATCTTAGATGATTCAGCTAAGACCACAGTCTGTCACTAAGAAGAGGATTCCTCTCCCTTACATATTGAATTCAGAAGTTAGGAGCTAAATGTTTTTGTTAATACAAAAGAACCTCAAAATTGCCCAGAGTTAATTTCCACTTTCATCTTTTTTTTTTTTTGCATTTATCTTCAGATAGAGTGGGAAGGGGGTGGGGGGAGAGAAACATCGATGCAAGAGAGACACATCAACTGGTTGCCACCCACACAACCCCAACTGGGGCCGGGGACAAACTGCAACCGAGGTACATGCCCTTAGCTGGAACTGAACCCAGAACTCTCTAGTCCGCGGGCCAACACTCTAACCGCTGAGCCAAACCAGCCAGGGCCCACTTTCATCTTTATTTTTCATTAGGATTTATTCTATTACTTCCTATTTATTTGCATTGAAAGCTTGGTTCATTTGTTTAAGTTCACTGAGTTTCTGAATTTATTGTTTTCTGATCATGTGTTTAAGGCTACATATTTTCCTCTGGGCACCCCTTTGTCTTCAATCCAACGTTTGTCTTCAAGTCAAATCCAAGGTTTTATTATATAATATACTCCTTTATATTCTTTCTTTAAACCCATGCCTTATTTAGAAATGTTTTAAAATTTCCCACTTTAGGACTTTTGAGAGAGGCAGACTTTAGTTGCAGAATCTACTCCTTGGTGCCAAGATCAGGGTCTTATCTAATATCTGTTTCTTGGAATTTGTAAAGATGTCCACTGCTGCCCTGGCTGGGTGGCTCAGCTGGGTGGAGTGTCCTCCCTACACCAAAGGTGGGGGGTTCTATTCCTGGTCAGGGCACAGGCCTAGGTTGTGAGTTCGATCCCCAGTCGGGGCACATGCTGGAGGCAGCTGATTTATGTTTCTCTCTCACATTGATGCTTCTCTCTCTCTCCCTAAAGAGAAATAAAAACATGTTCTTGGATGAGGATTAAAAAAAATGCCACTGCTGGTTTTTCTAAATGCTGATTTTTAGTAAGTGTCCACGTATGTTTGAGAATTTGGGGATTGGAGAATACAGAATTTGATCAATCTATTTGACTAAGTTTATTAATGTTGTTAGTCACAACGTATACATATATATATAATTTTTTTTGGACTACTGGACCTGATGGTTTCTAAAAGAGGTGACCCCACTCTTTCCTGGGCTGGACCCCTCTCACTAAAGCCACCCCTTCTTGTCCCTGGAGCCTTGGTGTGACCCTGGGGTGGGGGGTCTTTATCCCATCTTTGGTTCCTAGTCATGGTATAGACTGGAAATGGCTCACCCTCCATCTCCCATCGTCTGACTCAGCTCCGAGTCTGGGTCCACTCATTGGATAGGAACAGCACTCCTAACCCAGTCTTCCTCCCATGGACTCAGCTCCATCACTGACCCTTCCGGAGAAGGTGGCATGGCTGTGGATGAGGTTGACTGAAATATGAATCTGAGCTCTATTTCAAACCTTCTGTGTGTGTGACTTTGGGTTAGTGCCTGCACTCTCTGAACCTCAGTTTCCTTATCTGTAAATTGGGCTGATGACGCCCATCTCAGAGCGGTGGCTCCTGGTAGATTCTCAATGGTAGTCACTCTATAATCAACAACAATAACTATTATCAATGAGGCAACCCCTGTAAGACCAGAACTTGGGTTCTCGGCTCAGATCCCAGCATGGCCCCTCAGCCACTGTGCTATCCTGGACCAGCGACACCACCTCTCTGGGCCCTGCTCCTCACTGGCCTGTCACATGCTGGAGTGAGAACGTCTTCCTGGCCCCTGCCAGCCCCAGGACAAGATGGGATGGACAGGGTGATGACAAAGACGCCACCAACAGCCGGGCTCAGACGATCTTCCTTTAATACAAAGTCGATATATCTACATACACAGAGGTGGGAAAACCACCCAGCTGCTTCCGTTTGAATAAACAGTGTCAGAGCAAGCGCAGAGCTGCTCTCGTACAAAGAGAAAAACTCGCTTCCTCAGGGTGGGGGACATCGTCCTTTCTGCTTCTGCCCCAAACTGCCCCACAGTCCCAGGGGAGAGGCCCCTGACCCGGGCAGCACGCAGCCTCCTCCCCGAAGAGGCGGAATCGCTGTCTCGTTCGTTCTTCCTCCTCAGGGGCGAGCGACGGGCTCAGGCTGCGGGGGCCGCGCCCACCCTCCACTGCCCACCCTCAGAACTGTCCTTGATATGTCTGAGAATTGAACCATTAAAAAAAAAGAAAAAAGAAAAAAAAAAGGATAAAAAGAAACCAGGAGCAAAAGGACACCCTATTCTTGAGTGAGGCCCGGCTTCGGATGGCAGGAAAAAGGAGAAGCCAGCCACGGGGACAGCTGTCGGAGCCGTGCTGGCGGGCGCGGCCGTCACCCGGGGACGCTTTCTACGATGAAAAAATAGACTGTGAAGGTAACAGGAATAAGCAACGTTTTTCTTTTTAAATCCGTTGACGGCAAGTCACTTTTTTTTTTTTCTGTTTGTTTCTTCTTTTAAAAAAAAAATGGAAAAAAATATGCTATTAAAAAAAAAATGTCACTGGATACAGTTACACGGAGTTTGAAAAGAAAGCTGAATTCTGCAGCCCCCAGCCCGGTGCCCCCAGAATGCAGGGCTGGAAGGCTACCTGGGGGACAAGGGGTCACGTCACGGCCCCCGCCCTCCTCCGGTTCTGGGGAAAACCCCCATTTGCTCACCCCCCCACCCCACCCCGGGACTGCTCATTTGGAATCGGAAGGACACGAGGAATGTGGCAAGTATCTGAAGGCGGCGGCCGGTGCCAGGGGGCTGCTGGGGGCCGCTTGGGGGGGCTTGAGGGGCCGCATCGTTCCCAGAGTCCACGCAGAAATGCTGCCACGGGGGTCCAGGCCTCCCAGGGCCCACCCAGCGCGGGCAGAGGCATCTGGCTGGTGGGGTTGGGCCGGGGCGACCATGGCTTTAGGTTGCATAGTGGTCAAAGCTTCCCAGGTACTCCAGAGCTGCCTGGTAACAGAGCTGGTACTCGTCCTGTGGGGGAACAGGCTCGTCAGTGCCTCTGCTCTGATGGCCCCAGGGCCCCTGCGACCCCCAGGAGCACCCCTGCTGACTCTCCCCCTCACACCCTCTCCCCTCTGCCTACAGCTCGTGCACATCTTTTAAGACACAACTGCTCAACCTGCCCCTCCAGGCTCAGAGTGTGGCTCCAGCTCGTCTCTCCAGACACGGGAGAGTTCGAGGACATTGTTAAAATGCTCAACGTGAGTTTGATCGCAGGGAAGACCCTTCCCACTCTGGGCCTCGGTTTCCCCATCGAGGGAGCGGTGGTGCTTCAGAATCTGTGGCCTGTACTAGGATGTCGGCCGAGCTACACACTTCATGTGACTGAGACTAGCACGGACCCCTCCCCGTCCACTCCAAGGACACCCTTCGCTCTGGACTTCAGTCTACTCTTGTGTCAAGAGCTGACCAACCCATGTCCAGCCCAAAGCAGGTGTTGCAGACCACCCATTCCCAGCAAGCCCCTCTCACAGGGGAGGACACAGGCTCGGGGAGAGCTGGAGGCCGCCCGTCCCGCTCACCTCCGTCTGCACCATGGCCGGCCGCTGGGTCCGCAGCATCTTCACGGTCTGGAAGATGTCCACCACGCCCTCGTACCGCATCCGCTCCAGGACGATGCTGAGTGTGATGAAGACGCCAGTCCTGCCCACGCCGGCACTGGGAGGAAGACAGCGGCTCAGGGCAGGGGCGCTGGAGCCCATTCCCCCGGCATGAGAACAGCCCAGACTGGACTGCCTGGGGCTGACGGTTATGCTCCCCGGCCTCAGTTTCCCCAGCCGGAGAGTGGACGGGGCTCGGGCGCGCTCACCTGCAGTGCACGGAGATGGGGCCGTCCTGGCCAAACTGCTCCTTGGTCTTGTGCACTTGGCCGATGAAGTCGATGAAGCCCTCCCCCGACTTGGGCACGCCCTGCTCCGGCCAGTCCGTGAACTGGAACTGCCGGACGGTCCGAGACTGGCCGTCCTGGGAAGGAGAAGAGCCCAGTCTTGCCACTGAGATCAGTGGTGGTCAGGGCTGTTTCCTGTCCCTGCCAATCCTCCATCCTTCCCCATCCACCCTGTGACTCACTGTCCTTCCCCTCTCACAGTGCCGTCTTCCACGGAGATGCTCCAGTCACTGCCGACACCGCCCTCCTCCACCGACGGTCACCACCCAGTGACCCCTTCTTACGTGGACCCTGTCCAGCCCGCCGCCCAGCTGCTCCTCTCTCCACCTCTCCACTCCCTTCCACCCCAACCAGAGTGACATCCAACACGTCCCTTCTCTGCCACCCTCCACCCTGCACTCAGTGCCACCTAGAGACCATCACGTCCCACCCTCACCACCCAACGTCACCACTGGGTGCCCTTCACCATCCAACAGTGCTAGCTCCCCCGCCACCGCTAACTCGTCTTCTCAATGAACAGCACCACCCGACACCGTCATCCTCCCCCCTCACCACACCACCCCACACCGTCATCCTCCCCCCTCACTACACCACCCCACACCGTCATCCCCCACCCTCACCACACCACCCCACACCGTCATCCTCCCCCCTCACCACACCACCCCACACCGTCATCCTCCCCCGTCACTACACCACCCCACACCGTCATCCTCCCCCCTCACCACACCACCCCACACCGTCATCCCCCACCCTCACTACACCACCCCACACCGTCACCCTCCCCCGTCACTACACCACCCCACACCGTCATCCTCCCCCGTCACTACACCACCCCACACCGTCATCCTCCACCCCACACCGTCATCCTCCCCCCCACACCGTCATCCTCCCCCCTCACCACCCACCACCGCCAGCGCATCCTTTCCTACACCTCCCCTCCCCAGCGGCCCCCACCTGATCTGTGCTTTTGCTTTCCATGGTTTCAGTTACCCACAGTCAACCATGGTCCAAAATATGAATTGTTTATTTCTGGAACTTCCCATTCAGTAAGTTTTAGATGGTGTGACATTCTGAGTAGTGGGATGAGATCCCACGCCATCCTGCTCTGTCCTGCCCGGTACATGAGTCATCCCTGTGTCCGGTGTGTCCACGCTGTAGGCGCAGCCCGCCTGTTCGTCACTCAGCCGCCCTGTCACCGGATCGCAGCATCGCAGTGCTCGTGTCCGGTCACCCTCGCTGTACTTCAGTGGCCCCAAGCCACTCACATAACTTTTCCTACAGCACCTTGTTGTAGCTGTCCTACTTATCGTTGGTGCTGTTGCTCTCACGGTGCCTAATTCCTAAACTGAGCAGTGTGACAGGTGTGTGTGCAGGAAGCAGCACACGCAGGCCCAGCGCTCTGCACTTCAGGCCCCCACTGCGGGTCTCGGAACACATCCCACAGGTAACAGCACACGCAGGCCCAGCGCTCTGCACCTCAGGCCCCCACTGCGGGTCTCGGAACACATCCCACAGGTGACAGCACACGCAGGCCCAGCGCTCTGCACCTCAGGCCCCCACTGCGGGTCTCGGAACACATCCCACAGGTAACAGCACACGCAGGCCCAGCGCTCTGCACTTCAGGCCCCCACTGCGGGTCTCGGAACACATCCCACAGGTAACAGCACACGCAGGCCCAGCGCTCTGCACTTCAGGCCCCCACTGCGGGTCTCGGAACACATCCCACAGGTAACAGCACACGCAGGCCCAGCGCTCTGCACCTCAGGCCCCCACTGGGGGTCTCGGAACACATCCCCACAGGTGACAGCACACGCAGGCCCAGCACTCTGCACCTCAGGCCCCCACTGCGGGTCTCGGAACACATTCCCACAGGTGACAGCACATGCAGGCCCAGCGCTCTGCACCTCAGGCCCCCCTGCAGGTCTCGGAACACATCCCCACAGGTGAGTGGGGACCAGTGTGCTCATCGTCCTCTGTCCCCTAATGGCACCACCGACACCATTACCTCCTGCCTTAGCATAGTCCTTGACCATCCAGTGACGTCGCCTTCCAGACTTTCTCCGTCCCCACCACTCAGTCAGCGTTTCTCCATTCCTGTCTTCCTCCACCCAGCAGTGCCGTCCAGTGTCATCACTCTGCCATCTGTCATCCTTCATGGCCCAATGGCCCGTTTCCCAGTGCAGCACTAGCGATTCAGCCCTCTTCACCATCCAGGGGCCCACCCTCCACGGATGCCCTCTGACCTCCTTCGCCTGTCACGCTCTCCGCAGTGAGGCGGTGCCAATGATGCCATCTTACCTAAAGGTCTCCACCCCCACCACGTATCTCTTCCCTTCTCCAATCCCATCCTCCTCTGTTTTGTACCATCCACTGAATGTTTGTCATTCCTTACTTCTAGAAGTCGTTTTCCATTGATTTTTCTTCACCCCCGCCCCCACCCCCCGCTATTCCCCAATCTCCTCTCCCTCTGTCCACTGTTGATAATGCGTCACCCTCACCGGCCTGTAGTGCCGTGTCCCGGCTCTCTCCACCCTGTCACCCACACGCTTCCTTCTCCAATCCCACCTTCCTCCCACCCAGCCCCGTCCTTACACCCTCCTCCGCTCTCCAACAGGACAACCTTCCACTGACTCTACGATCCCACATCCCACCAATCCAACGACACCACCTTACACCACCCAACCTGTGACCAATGACGCTGTTCGTTCAATCAGCCGTTGGCAACGTCCTGACTGCCTTTCCCAACCCGTCACCTAACCCTCTGTCACTCACCAGGGCCACCCTCCAGGGTCAGTCTTCATCGGCTGCCATCTAATACCCACCCTCTCCCCCACCCATCGCTGCCGTCCTCCACTGAGTCTTCATCAGCCAGCTTCTGCTCTGCCTGCTCATTTCTCCTACCGAGTGGTGCCAACGCTCACTTCCCAGCTCCCACTGCTCACCACCCTTTCCCTCCACAACTCGTTCCCACCGCCCAGTCCCAGCCCTCTAACACTATCCTCCCCAGCGTACACCCCACTCACCCCCTTACAGGATTCCCTAGGGCCGTGTGCCCTAGTGAATGGGGACACACGGGGCAGCACAGGGACACGGCCCTCTTCCCCCACGTGGCGGCAGGAGTGATCGGTCAGCTCGCTCTTGTTCCTGCCAACCCCGTGCTCGTTCCTATCCCTGGGACTCTGCTTCCACCCCAAACTAGGGGAACACGGAGCCCAGCCTGGGTTCTAGTCCCTGCCGCCAGCCTGTCCCACACTCACCCGGGCGTCTGTGACCTTGAATTCCCGCAGGATGTACTGTGGCATGTTGTATTCTGCCATTGGATCCACCACAAAGTACTGATAGCGGGCGGAGCGCTCAGCCGGCCAGTACTGGTGACATTTTTCCTGCCGAGGGGATGGCATCTGCGGTCAGCGTGTCCCAGTGCCCGCCGGGCCCCTGCCCTGCCCTCCCCGGCCCCCGCATACCCGGCCCATCTCCCGCAGCTTGGTCAGCATCACCACGATGGTCGAGTTGTTCTCCCACAGCATGCGCCAGAAGTCCTCCGTGGTTTCTGCCAGCGGCCCCTGCGTTGCAATGTAGGCCTTCTGCTGCCTGCGGGGTGGGGGTGTGAGTCCGGGGCTGATGGGGAGCCCTGGGCCCGAGCCCTAAGCTGGCGTGATCCTGCCTACTGGGTCAGGAGAAAGCAGGACTCCACGCAGCACACCTGCCCTTGCCTGCCTCCCCGGGACGGCTGAGCAGTGGCCCAGCCCCCTCCCGTCTCAGCCAGCCCTCCAATGATCCCATTTCGCACACGGGAAACCATCAGCCTCAGGATACGTTCCAGCTTGCAAACCGTCTGCCTGCCTTCCTGATCCACCTCCCTCAGTGCCAGTCAACTCCTGTCAGATGTTTGCACAGGCCAAGCTTGCTCTCACACCCGGGCCGCCTCCCTGGGCCACCGCTGCCACCAGCAGCACCGACACTGAAGGCTGGGCCGTTCTCCGTGATGGGGCCCTTGTTCTGAGCAGAACCCCCGGCCTGCACCCAGCCTGTGGGCCAGCAGTAGCCTAACCCCCCAACACACTCAAATCATGACAATCAGAAACGTCCCCAGACTCTGCCACATCTCCCCGGGGCAGAATGGCTCAGACTGAGAACCACGACATAAAGGGAAAGATGGACATCAGTTACACTCCCTGGAAGATCCCCTCCACGGTGCCTGCAGGCTCTGTCTCCCAAGCAAGAATGGAGGCCCCTTAGGGACAAGCCTGGGACCCTTCTGGGCCCCAGAAGCACCAGGCAAAGGTGAGGCACCTGTAGCCGTCGATAAAGCTGGCGTTGATGTAGTCAGAGCCCTCCACGCCCCGGATGGGCTGCAGGCAGACCCGCGTGCTCTCGTAGGGCATGATGTTCACCAGGCGGTTCTTGAACTTGTTACAAGGCAGATTGGCACTGATGAAGCGGGACGTGTGGGCTTTGGAGTTGGCCAGCCGCTGCGGGAACAAGGGGCAGGGGCTGCCGTCAGAACAGCCTCCAGCGGAGCGCTAGTGGTAGAATGGCAGGCAGGGGAGCGCCACCCAAACTCGTGCCCGTCGTTAGGGGTCACTTCAGACTCCAGCTCCTCGGACCCCCCTCCTGCCCACGCAGCCTCCGCGTCCTTTCCCACCTTGAACTCGAGTTCCATGCCAGTGACGTGCTCGCCAGGCTCCACCTGGGCCAGCTTCTGAATGTAGGCGTAGAGGCTGCGGGCGGGCACCTCCGTGTTGCCACAGCCCACGGCCTCCAGCAGGGCCTCGTGGATGAAGCTGTACTGGTCCTCGGTCTGCACCATGTAGTTGCGCTGGGACCGCATGAGCGTCACGTGGCCGTACACGTCCACCGTCTTCTCCGGCTTGATCCGCTCCAGCATGGCGTCGATGACGATGAAACAGCCCGTGCGGCCCACCCCCGCGCTGCGGAGACAGGGGCGCGATCAGGCCCTCGGGGAGGGGCCGAGGGGGCGAGCAGAACGGGCACAGACAGGAGTGTGCAGAGGACAGGGACAGCATACCTGCAGTGGACCACGATGGGGCCAGCATCTGGGGGGTTGCAGGTCTTGACTCTCCGCAGGAAGGCCAGGAATGGTGTGGGGTACTCTGGCACCCCGTGGTCCGGCCACGCTGTGAACTGGAACTGGCGGACTTCACGTTTCTCACTGGAGCCGTTCTGGGAGCAGCAGGGACACCGCCTGTCACTGCAGCCACCACCCACGTGCAAGGACACCGATGCACACCCCCAGACCACCGCGCCTGAGCGTCTGACGCATGTGCCCGCTGCCCCTGGACACAGAGGGGTCTCCTCGGGAAAGTTTCGTGTCTGCCGCACACAATGAGGCCCACACTGTGCCCTGCTTTCTCCCCAAACATGCTCCCTCCAGCTCAGCTGAGGTGGGTCCATCCTTCCGGGTGCTCTGACCAGAATGTAAATGTCACCCTCCACTCGATTCCCCTCCTGCCTCCAACACAGTCACTGCCTTCAAAGTCTACCCCAAACTTGCCCACTTCTCCCCCTCCTCATGGCGGTCACCAAGGTCCACCCCCATCATCACCCTGGGACCACATGTGCACCACCTCTGCCCTGATCCCTCCAGTCCGCTGGTGCCACCCCCACAGTCTGTTCCCGGGCACGAGCAGTGAGAGAGTGCCTGTGAGCGCGAGTTAGGTTCCATACTTCCTGTGTCTACAGCCCTTGAGGGCTCCTACCTCTCTTGGGGTAAAAGCCCAAGTCCTCCCGTGGCCCACAGGCCCTGCACAACCTGCCCCATCCCCTCCCTGCCTCACCTCTTCCCTCTCTCCCCACTGTTCACTGAGCCCCAGCCATATGGCCTTCTTACTGTTCTTCCAACAAGCCAGGCACAGTCCTGCCCCAGGGCCTTTGCACTAGCTGTGCCCTCTGTCTGGAATGCTATTTCCCCACATCTCCTTATGGCTCCCTTCCTCATTTCTTCCAGGTCCCCCCAGTACACAGTCTATTCTCCTCTGCTTTATTTTAATCCTACACATGAGATTTCTTGTCATTTGTGGACCTTGGTCTCAGGGTTTTTTTGTGAACTTGACCTCCCCCCTCAAAGGCAAGAGAAGTGAAAGAAAAAAATAAACGAATAGGACTGCAAACTGAACAGCTTCTGCACTGCAAAAGAAACCATCAACAAAACACAAAAGCAACCAACGAAATGGGAGAAGATATTTGCAGGTGATACCTCCAATAAAGGGCTAATGTCCAAAATATATAGGGTGTCTCCCCAAAATGTATACACAAAAAAGTACAATTATAAAGCCAGTGTTTATTAAAATACATTTCATTTTCAAAATGTAATAGAATCTACAGACACCCTGTATACACTTTTTTGGACACCCTGTATAAAGAACTCACACAATTCAACAACAACAACAACAAAAATCTGATTAAAATAACGGGCAGAGGACCTGAACAATTTTCCAAAGACATACGATGGCCAACAGATATATGAAAATATGCTCAACTTTATAGGAGGGAAATGCAAACCAGAACCACAATGAGGTACCGCTTCATGCCTGTCGGATGGCTATCACCAACAGGACAACCGCCTCACGCCTGTCGGACGGCTATCACCAACAGGACAACCGCCTCACGCCTGTCGGATGGCTATCACCAACAGGACAACCGCCTCACGCCTGTCGGACGGCTATCACCAACAGGACAAGTAGTAACAACTACTGGAGAAGACGAGGAGGAAAGGGACCCTCACTCACTGCTGGCGGGAATGTGAACTGGGACAGCCACTGTGGAAAACAGCATGGACACGCCTCAAAAAATTAAGACTAGAGCTACCACATGGCCCAGCAACCCCTCTTCTGGGCATCTGCCTGAAAAACGTGAAACACACGTAAACACGTATGTGCCCCTATGCTCACTGCAACACTATTCACAGTGGCCAAGATATGGGAACAACCAAGTGTCCTTTGAAGGACGAATGAGTAAAGGAGATGTGGTACCTATACACACTGGAATACTACTCAGCTAAAAAACATGAAATACTGCCATCTGTGACAACATGGATGGATCCTGAGAGCATTATGCTACGTGAAATAAGGCAGACGGAAAAGAACAAGAACCGTATGAAGCGACAAACGAACAAACTCACAGACACAGACAGCAGACACTGAGAAGAAAGGGACGGGGGAGGATAAAGGGGTCAAAAGTTCAGTGACAGAAGGAGGCTAGACTCCGGTGGTGCGCACAATGGAGGACAGAGATGTCCCGTTATAAAGACATACACCTGAAACTTACACAATGTCATTATCAACCAATGCCACCCTAATAAGTTTAATTTTAAAAGACTTATTATCATATCTTTTGCCTGTGTCTTGTCCCCTAGACTAAGCCCCACAAGGTCAGGACACACTGTCTGTCTTGGTCCCGCTGGGTCCCGGGCCCAGCCAGGGCTGGCACAGCGTGTGCTCGAAGTGTGTGAACGAACCAAGAATCCTCCTCCCTCGTCCTGTCCATCCACTCAGCCTTCCGGCACTCAGGCCAGGCATGTGCTTAGTGTTGAGAGAGGACCTGACTGCAGTCAGGGGAGCATCGTGGTGCTAGTGAGCACCCCCTCTCCCTGTCACGACAATAAGAAACATCCCCTGGACTGCACATTGCCGCAATAGAGAACCATCGATGCAAAAGAACCACAGGATGGCTAGCAGCCTTCAGCTAGATACTTATCTAAAGATTACCTCTGCCCCGGCCTTGACTGCACAGGCTAGCAGGGCTTCTCCAGCTCTGTGTTCCTCCCAAGACTTAAGGCCCTCAAAAGCAGGGCTTAGACTCTGCCTGGACCTGTCAGAGGCCCAGGGCAGGTGACACCTGGGGCATGACTGATGGCCAGAGGATAGCAGCTTCACTGCTAAATTGAGTTCTGCTGGTTTTGTCCCTCTGCTGCGGCCAGAGACAAGAGGTGCCCCATTCCAAGCCTCAGTTTCCCCATCCATAAGTGGGCTTTGAGAGAATGTGGTCAGCCTGGGTCCATATGCTTGGTTATCTGTCTGACGGGGAGCTCCCAGGGCGAAGGTGGGCCCTGTCTTCCTCCTCCGCCCCATGCTCCCTCCCACAGCCTCGAGCCCGGCCTGGGCCTACCTTGTGCAGGGAGAAGGTCCGCACACAGAACGTGGCCAGCTCGATGGTGTCCAGCAGTGTGACCTGGATGAAGCCGTAGGTCTCCGTGCCCCTGTTGGGCCAGTACTGATCGCATTTTATCTGTATCAGGCAGGGAATGGAGGTGAGTGTGGGCCAGGGCTGGCTGGGAGCACGGGGGAGGTGGGCCCAGGCCTCACCCGCGACTTCTCCTCTAGCCGTGTCATCATGACGATGGTGGCCGAGCGCTGTTCCCACACCATACGCCAGAAGTCACCAAAGGTCTCAGGCAGCGGCCCCTGCGTGGCGATGTATGCGTTCTGCCGCCGGTAGCCATCCACGTAGTTGGCGTTGATGTAATCACTGCCCACAATGCCTACGGCCGGGGTGAGAAGCCAGGCATCAGTGGAGGGCCCTGTCCTTCTAGGCTGGCTCCACGCAGCCCAGCAGAAGCCCTCCTGGAGTCCCCCAATCTGTCCCCAGTAAACTGTGGGGCACGGGCTTCAGGACTTCTCCCCTCGGCACTGCTGCCATTGGGCCCGATCCCTCTCTGTGGGGGCCGTCCTGTGCATCCCTGGCCTCTACCCTCTAGATGTCACTAGCAACCCCCTCCTCCAACTTATGAGCACAGAAACGTCCCCGGCACTGCCAACTGTCCGAGTGGCAGAACTGCCCCAGCTGAGAACCGGGGATGTAGAGTGACAGATGGGAACACGTAATGGAAGGCGGCCATCAGTAAACACCCATCTGAAAGTTCCCAGGAGTGTCCCCTAGCTTGTCTATGTGGTTCTGCCCCGTGGCCGACAGGAGCGTGGGGCCTGCGTGCTGTCTGGGGAGTGAGAAAGGGCAGGATGGAGCCCGGGCACCGTGTGCTACCTTCGATGGGCTGGAGGATGACGCGGGAGTGGTCGTAGGCAATGACGTTGGCGTAGCGGTTCTTGGGCTTGTTCACTTCCAGGTTGGAATGCTCCCACGTGAACTGCTGGCCCGGGTCGATGGACTGCGGGGGAGGGGAGGGGGAGGGGGAGGTGTCAGGGTGGGCATCGGAGGGCCCAGGAGGGCAGCGGGTGGGGTCCGGCTCACCTCGTACTCCTGGGAGAGCTTGAGGCTGTCATTAGCCTTGAGGCGGTCGGTGTGCTCCGCCATGTCCGAGATGGGGATCGGCGGGTGGCTGAGCATGCCTGCGGGAGAGCAGACCCCGCGGTGCGGGCTGGTCACCAGGGCCAGCCAGCTCCAGGGGGCGAGGGTGCTCTACAGTGTGAGTCTGCGATGGACGAGCTGCGGTTAGAGGGCGTGGCAGGTGTGGGGACCCCAGGCCTGAGGGTCTGAGAGTGGAGCATCAGCGGCTGCAGCTCCTGGCCAAGCCCGACACCCCTGCTCACTGTCCTCCGGCTCCTCCCGCTCCATCCCCAACCCACGGGGAAGGCTGCCCTGGAGGACTTCAAGTTCCTAGTGCCTCGTGGCAGGAAGCAGGCGGGTGACACAGAAATGAAGAAGCAGATGGCAGCTAGCTGGGCCTCCAGAAACACTGTTCCCGGGGTGGGAGACAAACACTCCTTTCTGCTCCTTTGGGGTCAGAGGGCCTGAAACGTCCCCTGCCAGGAAGAGTTGAGGGCCTGCCGGGGAGCTGTCTCTGCACCAGCTTGGGGCAGGTGCACTGAGCCCCTGACTCTGAGGGCCCGTTTTCTCTGGTACATGGGACAGCGAGGGCCCTGACCTTCAGAGCCCCCAGGGGTGACTGGAGGTACGGGGTGGGCAGAAGCTTTCTTACTGATGTCTGGGTCTGCCAGACCCCGCTCCACTCCTGGCCGGTGCCACACGTGTGCTCACACGTGCTCTCTGCAGCGACACGCCACCACAGAAGCAGCTGTGGTAAACGGTTCGAGTGCTGCCAGGCTGGCTGGTAAACAACTGTTGTTCTGAGTGGGGCCCCGAAGTGTCCCCCAAGAGCCCACCTCTACTCTGTGGGGTCTGAGGCTGCTGTCCATTTGCCTGGTGGCTCTCCCGGCCTGTCCCGTGGGTGGGCTCCTGTTCTTCCACGTGTATGTATGTGTCTCACCTACACCCCTGTCCCCACCCCCCACTCGCGGTCACAACCAGGGCCCTAAGGGCACATGGAACAGCCCCCTTTCCCCCTGAAGCCAGTGCAGGACAGGTGGGCAGACAGGTGGCGGAATGGTGAACCAAAGATGAAAACGAACGAGGGGCGGGTGGTGAAGGGAGCCGAGAACAGAAAGACACAGGAACTAACTTTCAAAGTGAAACCCCGGCTCCCTGAGGGGGCTGCTGAGGCCTGAATCTGCAGAAACAGCAAACAATACATAAATGAAAACACGCAGGGGCTCCGCCTCCCCCCCCACTGGGTGCACACACAACAGCTGGCCAGCGGACGCCAGGGCAGAGCAACTTCAACAGTGAGGCACTCGCGGCGGCCGGGCCCAGCCCGGGAACCTAGGGTCGCTGCTGTGTTTCTCTCTGCCTGGAGTTCAGCCACGGCTTTGAGAGGATCCCAAAGTTTTAGGTTCTTCTGTCAACGTCACCCCACACCAATCTAGCCTTGGGTCCCCTGTCTGGGTCAGCAGGGGGATTCTGGAGCATGCAGGGTGGTGAGGAAGAACTTGGAGGCAGAGGAAGGACAGATGGACCCATGCCATGGACTTTAGGAGGACAGCAGCCATCAGCTAAACACGTTAAAAACCCTCATTTGGACAGAAACAACTGACGTAAGACAGAAAAGAGAAGGGAGCACATTAGAGGTGCCAACCGAGACCTTTCATGATCCCTGTGGAGGGCTACAGATACCAGTTAAACACAAATGCTCAAAGGCCTCGTCTGGATAAAAACAGAACTGACATGAGACGGTCCAGCAGCGGAAAAGAGAAACGAGTCCATTAGGAATGGCAGGTGAGCCCTTGACTGCAGCCATCAGTTAAATACGAATGTTTAAAATCTGTTTGGTTGGAAACAGAGTTAACATGAACCAGTTCAGACACAGGGAGTGGAGACCAGAGTGCAGGTAGAGGGGCAGATGTAACCACGCTATGAGCTCATAAGAACAGCAGCCATCGGTTAGTTCCATTAAAAACTCCTTCTTTGGTTAGAAGCAGCTGGCATGGGCCCATTAAGAGGGAGGAGGCGGGGAGTGTGTGGTTCCCTGTACACGAAGATGATCGAGGACAAGATCCTGATTCAGTTTCCCACGAGCCTGGCAGGTGACTTCAGCTTATTCACCTCCAGGAAACTGTTTAGAGGCAGAAGGCACATGACCATCTGTGGCCGTGGAGGAGAGACACAGGGCGTGTGGGAGGTGTCATTAGTGTCTTGCTAGGGGCACATCCCAGGGGAGTGTGGGAAAAGACCAGAGGTGTGAACAGAAGCATAGATCTTTCTGCCAGGAGAAAGGAGGAGGGTTTTCTGGTTTTTACATGTCCTTTCAGCTCCCCACAGAAGACAGCAACCACCAGTTAAGTGCAAGTTTTCAAAAGCCTCATCTGTTTGTAAGCAGAACCAACCCGTGCAAGTTCCAAGCCTGGAACCACGTATGAATTTGGGAATCAGGAATTTAACTGCACCCAGCACAGTCTGGCAAGGCAGACGAGGGTCGCCAGGAGGCAGCTCCCCTTCCCTGGCACCTGGGATAAGCACATACCTGGTGTCTGGAAGTTAATGCGTCTCATTTCCACGGGGTCCTTGGGGTGGTGGGGGGCAAGGTCAGCATTGTTCAGGAGGCATTTGGTGCGGGGCTCCGAGTCCTTGCGTTTACTTCGTGGGAGGAAGAGGAAGACTCAGTAAGTGCCTGCACATGCCCAAAGGTGCGTGTGCACGTGTGTACGTGCCCCAGGCACCGTGAATGTGTAGCCCAGCCGGTGGGAAAGGGACAGTGTATATACACAATGGGGTTCCCAGGACCATGCGTACAATGTGTGCGACCCGCAGGAGCAGCCAGGGACCCACCCCATGGGCCCAGCACCCTCCATTCTCCCTCCTCAGCCTCCTTAGGCCTCTGGAGGGCAGGGCCAGTTCTTACCTGTCAGGTTTGCTGCTCCCCAAAGCAGACACAGGTGAGGAGGGAAAAGAAGACAGGTGAGGGTGTGCTAGCCATAAGGGTCTGTTCTGTAACAGTGGGTGGCTTTCCTAACCTCTGAGCCTTGGTCTCATCCAGAAAACAGGGCCAATCCTTTGTGCGGGGTCCATACCCTCCTTTCTAAGCAGAGACACGTCCCATGTGGCCACTACAAGCACTGTCTTCATTAAACCGGACAGAGACAGCCTTTACCCCAAATCTTATTACTGAATGGAGTGTGGGGCTTAAGAGGAGTCAAATCACTGGCCGGGTGTGAACCCCAGTCCTGCCACTTCCCAAGCTGTGTGACTCTGATCAAGGGGCTTAACCTCTGAGCCTTGGTTTCCCTATCTACACGACAAGGGGAGAACAGGGGACTCACTTCTTGTAGAGCAAGATGGCAATAACGATGCAGATGATGAAGACCACAGCCAGCACGGGCCCGATCACCCAGATGAGCCCCTCCTCGCCGTCCACAATGGGCTGGGGGTCTGGGTTATCCAGCTGGAAGGGGTCTGAGAAGGGACTGGCTGCGAAGGTCTGCATAAACAGGGGGAGAAGACCTCCATCAGTGTCCATCCTCCTCACAGTGGCCAGAGGGGTCTTATGTCCCTCCCATACTCTAACCCACCTACAGCTCCTAAGAAAGCTGACGCTGGTGGTGGCCTGCATGGCTTGGCCCTTGCCAATCTGGCCATCTCCCCATTCCCCTCTGCTGCAGCCACTCTGAAGTCCTTTCTGTTCCTCCTGTACCTCCAGACCTTTGCACATGCAAGTCCTGGGATGCCCTTTCTTATTGAACTCCTACGCATCCAGTCAAACCCCAGTTCCCAGTTCCTTCCTCTAAAACGCCTTTGTCTTGGGATTCCCCCGACTTCAAGTCCTTCCCTCTGCCCAGGAAGCTGGGAAGACCTGTATGTGGCTCTGAGGTCAGGGCCCTGGGGCTGAGGCCACTCTGGGGCTTGTCTCACTCGGAGGGTATGGCTGGATGAGGACAGACCTCACTCAGGACTTACGGGCTCGCTCTTCTGCAGCACAGCAAGCACAAAGAGAACGTATCGGTGGCCAGGCTCCAGGCCTCTGTTGTCAAAGCCGCCATACTGCTTCTGGTCCCCGGGCTGGAAGGTGGGCGGCAACACGGAGAAGCGAGCTGCGATGTAGGGCCGGGGCACCTCGAGCTGGCGCGAATGCCGCAGGCTGCGCCTCTGCAGCCGGGAGATGTCCTGGATGAGCTGTGGAAACAGGTGTGGGCTGCTCAGAGCCAGCCGAGATCAACATGTCGGTCCCTGGCACGTTGGGCCCCAGCCCTCACCTCCTCCAGGTCCATGTCCTCTGGGCTGCCCAGTGGGGTCAGGAACTGGCCCCCACGAGACCTGCGCAGCGGTACCATCACAATGAAGTAGTTCCTGTCACAAGATGAAGAGTCAGGGGAGGCTGTCTATAGGTGTGATCAGAGATGCTGTCTGGGGGTGAGTAGGGAGCCCCCTTTCTGAATCTTCCCTTCTGCTCATACAATGGGGCCTACTGCCCTATAGCCCCAGCCATATTTAAACCTCCAGGCCTTTGGTTTATGCCTTCTGCGTAGAAAGCCTACCCCATGCAACTATATTTCTTGAATTCCTACACACCCTTCAAAGCCCCAGCTTCCACGCCCACACATTTTAAAAGTCCTTACTTCTCTGCCTCTTACTGCCATACAAGGAGCTGACAGGCTGTGTATAGTTGTCTCCCCACCAATCTGGGAACCCAAACCAGGAGGTCAGGCACACAGGAGTGTCAGAAAATGTTGGAGAAGCAGACACAAGGCCACATTTAGTGACTATTCCCAGGAGAAGCACTGGACCTTCAGAGGAACTGCCCAAGATGGGGCTGACGTAATCCCCATTTTATAGACGGGTAAGGAAAATGAGGCACAGAAAGGTCAAGTGGCTGGCCTATCACACAGCTGGCTAATGGGGACTGAGAGGGACCCCGGGGGTCGGGGAGGTCAAGCATACTGGACGGGCACGGGGCTCTGGCCGTCGGGAAGATACACCATGATGAAGCCGTCGGTGTTGGGCTTGGGGGCCACGCTGGGCTTGCCGCTGAGCAGGTTGAAGGCAGTCCAGGCGGTGACCGTCTGCTGGAGGCCGCCCAGGCTGCTGCCGCGGTTAGTCAGCACGAAGTTGTAGAAGGTGTTGGGCTTGAGATGCGTGATGAGCTTTTTGGTGGTGCGGCCATCCACGTCCAGTGTGAGCCCATTGTACTGGATCTGTGGGTCAGGGCCAGCTCAGCGGGGTTCCGGGCTGACCTCCAACCCTGACTAAGCCTTGATCCTAGACTCGGCCCTGCTGAACTGATGCCAGACTGAGCCTGAGTCCCAGCTAAGCCCTAATCCCAGGCTGAGCCCCAACTCTGACCGAGTCTCAGTCCTGACAGCCCAAAACCTCAGCTTAGCCCCAACTCCTGACAGAGCTGCAGTTCCATCCAAGCCCCACTTGGAAGTGAGCCCTCATCCCAGACTGAGCCTGAACCCAGACTGAGCCTCAATCCCCAGTGAAGCCCCAAACCCCTCAGCTCCGAGTCCAGCTGAACGCCACCCCAGCAAGCCTCTACTCCAGGCCAAGCCCCCAAATCTGCCCCAGCCCCCCGCCTGCCAGGGGGCCACACCTTATAGGGTGTGGGTGAGTTGTAGTGGTCAGGGAACTCCCAGCTCAGCAGGACTGACGTCTTCATGATCATCTTCACCTTGAAGTTCTTGGGTGAGACTGCCAGGCAGCAGCCACGCGGGAGAGAGAAGAGAAGCCCCGTGAGTGCCAAGGGTGGGTGGGTGGGCAGAGGGATGGGGTGGGGCGGCCCAGGCGTTCCCTGTTGTCCGCTGTGCCCATGGCCTTCCTGCCTGGCCCTGGCCCGGCCCTGCCTGGCCCTGTCCCAAGACCCTGCTGGGGGAGACGGCGCGGCTGCAGAGAGAAGGCAGAGGAGGAGGGGGGGTGGGGAATGGTGGTGCCACCGAGGCACGTCCCACCTTTGCCAACGCCAGAGCCTCGGGGTCCAGACTCGCCTCGAGCATCACGAGGAAGCAGAAAAGTGACCACTTACCTGGGCGGGAGAGGGAGGGGGCTGGGGTGGGGATGGGCACAAGGCCTGGTCCGGCTCTGGTGCGGGGGTTGCCGCGCACCTACCTTGGTCCCGCAGGAACGTCCGGTAGCGGACGGGGGGGCTGTATGGGCCGGGGCCCCGGCGCGTGTGGGCCCGCACTTGGAGGTCATAGGCCGTGTCGGGCTTGAGGCCCTGCAGCGTGAGCATGTTCTCAGCGCCCGGCTCGGCTGCTGCTGGCAGCTCAGTCTCTCGGGCAGGGCCCAGGGCACCAGCCTCCCGGACTGCCACCGTGTACTTAACAATGGCCCCGTTGCGCTCAGCGGGCACTGGTGGCAGCCAGCGCAGGAGGACAGTGCCAGCCGACGCATTGCCAGCTGCCTCAAGGATCTGTGGGTGGCCACGGGGTGTGTCCTCCGGGATGCTCAGGACCTCCGCCACCTCCTCGCCCAGGCCACCTCGGCTCCGGGCTGCCAGCCGGAACACATATGTGGCCCCCTTGTGCACGCCCGATGCCGTGTAGTGGTCCTCAGTGGGCAGGAACTCCAGCGTGGCCAGGGGTGATGAGTCTTCTCGGCCGAATTGCAGGCGGTAGCCCAGTACCTGGTCCTCGGCGGTGCCGGCTGGGGGCTCCCAGCGTGCCAGCAGGCTGCCCTCAGGGGTCTGCTGCACCGACAGGGTGGGGCGGCCCAGCACTGTGGGGACACAGGGCCAGCATCAATGACCACCTGCCAGTCTGGGAGCATGGGGTAGGCGTGCAGATTTTTAAAAAGTGGGTCTGAACCTGGCCAATGTGGCTCAGTGGTTGAGCGTCTACCCATGCACCAAGAGGTTGCTGGTTTGATTACTGGTCAGGACACATGCCCAGGTTGTGAGCCTGATCCCCAGTGGGGGGCATGCAGGAGGCAGCCAATCGATGTTCTCCCTCATTTATATTTCTATCTCTCTCTCCCTCTCCCTTCCTCTCTCGCTAAAATCAATCAATCAATCAATCAATACATAAATAAATAAAAAGTGGGTCTCAGCCTTGGCCAGTTTGGCTCAGTGGTTAGAGCGTCGGCCCGTGGACCAAACAATCGTGGGTTCGATTCCAGTCAAGGGGACGTACCTCAGTTGCTGTTCGATTCCCCAGCCCCGGTCAGGGTCGTGCGGGAGGCAACCAATCAATGTCTCACATTGATGTTTCTCTCTCCCCCACCCCCCATCTGAAAATGGAAAAATATCCTCGGTTGGGGATTAAAAACAACAATAATAAAATAAATAAAAATGGGTCTCAGAAAGGCCTCACTGAGAAACAAAGACTTGAAGGAGGTGAGGGAGGGAGCTGCAGGGAGGTCTAGGAGGAACAGTGTCTCAGGCAGAGGGAACAACCAGTGCAAAGGCCCTGAGGTAGGACTGTGCTGGGTGATGTAAGGAACAGAAAGGACGCCAAGGACTCAGAGAAGCCAATGAAGGAAAACATCCACAGATGTCACGGTAGGCCTCATCTATGTACCTCCTCCTTTAATCAGTAAGTTACACATTTCTTGCCTTATTTGCCTCTTGCTGGCATCTGATTAATATCCATGGGACACACAAGTATCCAAATCCTGCCTGTGCTCTATGGTTCTCGCAGTCTGAGTAGTAATGAATGTGCCAAAAGAGGTTTTGGGGTCAGGTAAAGAAGAGGGAAAGCTGGACTCTACAAAGGAAACCAAGCTTCTCCACTGCAAGGCTTATTAGGACCTTTAACGGACTATGCCACGAGCAGTCACAGTGTCTGCAGTGGGTTCAGCTTAGCAAGCATGGCTCTAATGCAATGTCCCTGAGAGAGGAGGGAGAGACCACGGGAGGCTCCTTGGAGGAGGTGTCATGGGCACTGGACACTGGAGGATATACAGACTAGCCAGGCTCAGGAAACAGCATGGGCGGGGCAGGGCTGGCAGCAATGCAGAGAGGGGCTGTGTCCAGCCTGAATGTCAGGCTATGTGGTCAGAGGTGTGGCATCGAGGGTCCCAGAGAGAGAAACAGGTGTGGGAAGTGGGATGGAGGCCTTTCCACGGTTTCTCAAACACACTAAGCTTGTTCCCCTCTCCGAGCCTGTGCCTGGGCTGTGCCCTCTGCTTGGAACATCTTTCCCTTCCTTTTTCACAGCTGTCTCTTTCTCCTCACTCAGCTTAATAATGGCTGGGGCAAAAACAGAACCTTGGGACTGATGGGAGGAGCCACAGGGGAAACGGAGGCAGGGATGACAGGAGAGAAGGCTTCATGGTGCAGCTGAGAGGTGGGTACACTACCCCAAAGTGACAACCCACCTGGGGTGATCAGAGCCATGATGGGGAATGACAGGCTGCTGGGGGGCCCCAGAGGGGGCATCGAACCAAGACTGTGGGATAGGGGTGGGGAAGCCTTCCCTGATAAGGCAGAAATGAAGCAAAGAGCTAAAGGATGAGGAGGAGACAGCCAGCCCAGAGGAAGGTGTCCAGGCAGAGGGAGCAGCCGGGTAAAGCCAGGAGGACAAGGGTTACAGCTAGCTGTTGACTTTTTGCATCTGGCTGGAGCCAAGTGGCTGAAGAAGAGTGAGGATGAGATGGGGCTGGGCCTTGCTGGGCCCCAAATGCACCCCTGAGCAGCCCCTACCCCTTTGCTCTGGCTGTTCCTTTTGCCCAGTACACCCTCTCCCCACATGGGCTCAAGAACTCTGCAGGGACACTCTGGGGGCAAAGGAGCCACTGGGAGAGGGGGTCTCATACCTGCTCCCTTGGTCACTACCACCTTGGGTTTGCTGCGAGCGCCATCGCCTTTCATAGTGTAGGCGGCTACAGTGATGGAGTAGGTGGTCTCAGGCTGCAGGTTTGTGATGACCATCTCCTGTAGGCAGGGGTGGGGTCAGTGATGTGACCAGCCCTGTCCACCCTCCTTCCAGGACTGGGCTCAAACAAGGTGGATGTGGGATCTGGTCCTCAGGCAGAGACGTGCACCCGACCTCATGCAGAGACCCCGAAAGGTAGCAGGTCCATGCTGAGATGGTCACACACAGCTTGGCTGGAACAGGGCAGTTGCCTCTGCCCCAGTAATCTGGTTCCCATCCCCATCCCCAGAGTCTGTCCTCCTTGCAGCAGCCAGCAGAGGGGGCCTGTGAGCATATGAGTCAGGTCCCACTCCTCCTCTGCCCTCAGCCCTCTAGGAGGGCTTCCACCTCCCTTGGGGTAAAAGCCCAAGTCTTCCCTGTGACCTACAAGGCCCTGCAATTACTGCCAGGTCCCGTCCCTGCTCTCACCTCCTCCTCCTGTTCCCCTCACTCACTCTGCTCCAGCCACATGGGCCTCCTTACTGTTCCTCCAACATGCCAGGCATGGTCCTGCCCCAGGACCTTTGCACAGGCTATTCCCTCTGCCTCCACTATGTCCATTGGTGTGCTAGAATTTCCTATACCAGTTTATGAAAGTCAATACTTAAATTTTCAGGAATTTTGTGAGCCAGTTATTAAATATAGCCATTATTAAGTAAATTATATAAACTTACAATTAAATAAATAAAAATGTTTTTAAAAGCTATTAAATACTTAATCCCATCCCCCTCCAAATCATTCTGTGTTTACCACTATCTATGCTGCCAAGGTTGTTCTGTTTTTTGTACCTTGTAGTAAAAAACTATACAATGATGAGCTACTGCACCTCTAGCTGGCAGCTTGAAACTGACATGGTGGGAGTATTTATACCAAGCAAATGCTACAGATCAGGGCTGCCCCACCCACCCACCTGGAGAGCTGATATTCACCGGCTGCTACACACTGCCTCCCCCAGAGCTGTAACTAGACATACATCCGTGTCTCCCGTTACCGTCCCTCTCCCACACTGGCCTGTGCCGCAGGGAGGGCAGGCTCAGAGCTCTGTCTTGGTCACTGTCACTTCTACAGCACCTTACAAAGGACCTAGTCTATAGCAGGTGCTCAGTGAATGACTGCTTGTTCAACGAAGGCCACAGCATCCTGACTTGCACACACACCCATGTACACCACCACAAATGTGTCCATGTTCCCACACATGCACACCACAAACATGGTCCAGCATGCCTGAGAGCTGTGGGGTGTCCCCAGGTCAAGAGCATGAGGAGGGGGGACAGGGATGCATGAACAGAGGGTCTCCTGCCCCTGAGCCTCACAGTTAGTCCCTCCCAGGGTCTTGGTGGGTGGGAGGGGCAGGAACTTCCCTGTGGGAGGGGGTAGGGCCAGTGTCAACTGAACATCAGACTTGGGGCTCTCAGAAGAGACTGTGGCCACCACAGTAAAGGCAGAAAGACAGCCCAGAGAGGCAGTGACTTGCCCTGTCACAGAGCAATCCCAACTCTGGTCAGGGCCTCTGGAGAAAGCTTAGAAGGATGACAATGGCGGTGCTACAGGCCTCCTTTCCCACCCTGGGCCCCTCTCATCACTCGGGTCAGAATGAAGTGGACGCTTTGAAGAGAGACATTTCTAGGTCAGGGAGGACTGAGGCAGGTGATAAAAGGGTCAGCTGGGCTGGAAAGTGACCCAGTTCTGGTTTGGATCCTATAGGGGAGGCGGGGGTAGGGGGGGTTGGCGCTGCAGGGAAGGCACTCCAGGCTTCAAGAACGACTTGAGCAGAGGGTGATGGTGAAGACCTCAAGGGGGGCGCTGACACTGGGAGTCTAGGGGCCAGACCTCTGCCTTGTGTCCAGGTCACCCCTCTGGGGTCCTCAGAAGGTGCCCCCTGGGCTGCTCTGCCCATTTTGCTCCATGTAAAAGCTGAGACTGCTAGCTCCAAGAGATAATGGGGTGTGCATCCAAGACCCAGGGGAGGAGACCCTTTGACAAGGGGCGTGCTGGGGGGTCGGGGGGGTCACAGAATGGCAAGACACAGCCCGCGGAAAGAGCACGCCAGTGGCCGAGGGCACTACTTACATATTCGGCTGTGTCATCCGTCTCCCACTGAGCATGGGAGGAGGCGGCAGGGAAGAGAGGAGGAGATGAGCAGGTGGCCAGAGAAGAGAGAAGCAGCGAGAGGGCAGGAGCACAGGGTCGGGGCACATCCCTGCCCGCCTGGAACCCCGCCCACCCAGGCCCCGCCCAGAGCCCCACCCACCTGGGCATCGGCCAGCATGATGTCCTTGATGCGCGGCGGCCCCCGGGCCTCAGCACCCTCCATGCGCACATAGTGGACCTGGTAGCCGCGGATCTGGCCATGCTGCCGGCCTGGCGCAGGTGAGCGCCACAGCACGCGGATGGCCGTGGCGTTGAGCGCCTCCGCCTCCACCTTCCGGGGTGGCGCGCTGGGCACTGGCGGGAGCAGGAAGGGGGAAGCGGGGACGAAGGGGAGGGTGGGGGACGCCGTTACTGGGGCACCCGGCCCCCGGGCAGCTGCCCGATGCCAGGGTGCCAAGTGGCTGCTGGTTAACTAGGCGCTCTAAGTACACACCACCAGCTGGGAGGGCATACCTCCTTCACGCCTCCCCCAGCCCCAGAGGGGGCTCTGATGGTGCGCCCCATTCACAGATGGGGCAGCTGAGCATCCCCAAGCCCATGGCTACCTCCCAGGGCCACATGACACGAGGGCCACCCACGCCCCGTTCTAAGAACTTCAGGCACGCTGCCAGCATCCTCACAGCATGCCGTCCACACAGGGCTCTTTTCCTCATTTACAGATGGGAAAACTGAGGCCCGGAGAGCTGACTCCATGATCACAGGGTTAGAAAGAGACAAAGCAGGGTCTGGGCCCAGGCAGTCTGGCTGCACGCTATGTACCCCTGTCCGCCTAGCCCACTCAGCACTGGAGATCTTTCTCAGCCATCCCCAGACGGAGCCCTCTTCACCCACCCCATGAAGGGCTGCTTCATCTCTTCCTGTGCTTAGGACACCATGTGGAGCTGCCAACCGAACCTTCCAGGCCAACGGCTCAGAAAGCAAACCAGGTTCAAAGGGCTCAGTTTTACTGGGGACGCTGCTCGCTTCGTTCAGCCCAGGCCCTCAGCTTCCACCACCGAGCACCCACCTCCCTTTCTGCCTGGCAATTGGCCACGGCAGGAATATCGACACCCCAGAATTTGACCAATGGTACAAATCAGTCTCCATCTCCCAGAGAACTGGCAGTTAAATATTATCAGCACACAGTCTACCTACTCTCAGGATGGTTCAGACCCAGGAAGCCGTAGATCCTGGCTCATCCCAAGATAAGTCTAAAAACTAGATTTCTGGGGTCAGGGACCATACATTTTTTGCAAGTGCTACTTGATGCTTCTTACACTTTGTTTCCATGGTTTCCACCACTGGACCAAAATACAGGGCTGCCAGCTCAACTTTCCAGGCACAAGGCTCAGGGAGCAAGTGGTGCCCAAGGTCTTGAACAGAGAATTCCAGTCAAGGAGCCAGGCTTTCTCGGGGAGGCTTCGTGTCTCCCTCTCATAACAGTGGCGTCTACCTTTAGGCCACCAGCCAGCCCCGTTTTCCAGATAGGAGGCTCCAGGGCGGGGTGGACTGGGGCCCGCGGGGGGCTCCAGGCCAGGGCAGTGCTTACCGTCCTCGTCGGTGCGGATGACCACGGGCGAGCTCTCGGGCCCTGGTCCCACCTCTGTGTGAGCGACCGTCGTGATGCGGTACTCCGTCCACTTGTCCAGTGCCTCCAGCAGGATCTGAGTGGTGGTCGGGGGGATGCCGTTCACCTCCTTGGGTTGCGGGTCCTCCGAGCCCAGTGGTCGGTAGCGGACGCTATAGCTCACCAGGGCCCCGTTGTGCGTTTCCGGCGGTGGCGGGCGCCAACTTACCAAAATGGCCGTGGAGCGTGTGCTGACACACTTAACATCTTGAGGGGGGGCAGACGGTTCTATTGGAGGGGGGAGAACGTGGGGGTGGGGAGGGGAGGCGGGATGGGCAGGGAGGGGGCGGGGAAACAAAAGATGGGAAAGAGAAAATAAAAAAGAAGATGATAACAAACAAAACAGGACCAAAGCAAAGAGAAGTCGAACCCAAAAGAAGTGGGTGTCAACCAAAGGTGAGATGGGTGGGTGGGGGGGGGGGCTGGGAGGGCTGGCCAAGAACACTGCACTCACTTGTGTGGCTGCACCTACATGACATAAAGGTCCTTGGCAGTGTGCCGCCAGTCCCTGTGGAGCACGTGTGTGCCACTCATTGTGACGAAAGGAATAGCAACAAAAGCCCCATTTACTGGGCAGCCACTGTGTGTCAGGCACTATGCCAAGTAGACTAGCAATAAAAGTCCTATTTACTGGGCACCTACTATGTGCCAGGCATGGTGCCAAGGGCTTCACAGAATACAGCAAAAGCCTCTATTGCTCTGGCCAGGTGGCTCGGTTGGTTGCGTCATCCCCATACATCAGAAAGGTTGTGGGTTTGAGTCCTGGTTAGGGTACATATCTAGGTTGCAGGTTTAATCTTCGGTTAGGGTGCGTGTGAGAGGCAACTGACTGATGTTTCTCTCTCTCTCCTTCTCCCTTCTTCTCTAAAATCAATAAAAACATATCCTCGGGTGAGGATTTTTTAAAAAGCATCAATTTATTGAACCCCTACTATATGCCAAGCACCATGCCAAGTGCTTCACAGAATAGTAAACATACTTATTTATTGAACATCTATTACGTGCTAGACATTGTGCCAGAGGAATAGCAATAAAAGCTGCACTTACTGGGCACCTATGTGCCAGCCACCATGCCAAGTGAAAAAGCAATAAAGCCCCATGTAGGCAACTACTATGTGTAAGCCATGGTGCCAAGGGCTTCATAGAATAACAGTAAGATATTTATTGAACACCTACTGTGTGCCAGGCACAGCAGCAGGGATGGGATAACAGTAAACACATTAATTTACTGAACACCTACTTTGTGTCAGAAGAATAGCAATAAAAGCCCCATTTATTAGGCACCTACTGTGTGCTAGGCACCTATGGCACAAACAGTTTCATAGGATAATAGTAAATGCATTTATTTACTGAACACCAACTGTGTGCCAGGGGACAGCACTGCCAGGGAATAGCAATAAAAGCCCCATTTATTGAGCATTTACTATGTGACAGCCACCATGCCAAGTGGAAAAGCAATAAAAGCCCCATTAGGGCCCTGGCCAGTGTGGCTCAGCTGGTTGGAGTGTCGTCCTGTACACCAAAAGGTCGCGGGTTCAATTCTCGGTCAGGGCACATGCCCAGTTGTGGGTCCGATACTTGGTCAGGGTACATTCGGGAGGCAACCGATAGATATTTCACTCTCACATCAGTGTTTCTCTCTCCGTCTCCCATCCTCTCTCTCTAAAATCAGTTAAGAGTATATCCTTAGGTGAGGATTAAAAAAAAAAAGCCCCATTAGGTAACTGCTATGTGCCAAGCACCAGCCAAGGGTTTCACAGGTGACAGTAAAATATTTATTTACTGAACACCTACTGTGTGCCGGGTACTAACAGCAATAGAAGCCACATGTACTGGCAATCTACTGTGTGCTAGGCAGGGTGCTAGAGCTTCATAGGATAACAGTAAGCCCATTTATTTACCGAACACCTACTGTGTGCAAGGGGAATAGTATCGCCAGGGAATAGCAGTGTTAGGGGAATAGCAGTAAAAGCCCCATTTACTGGGTACCTACTATGTGCTAGGCGTGTTGCTAAGAGCTTCATAGACTAATGGTAAAAGCATCTATTTGCTTACATTAACCATGACCACATCTCAGTCTCACTTGAAAATGATGCGAATGTCTTGAGTACCTACTGTGTACCAGTTAGCATGCCAAGGGCTGTACAGAGTAATACAATATTTTATAGAGAGCACAGCCCACATTTAGCACCTACTGTATGCCAAGGCCTTTATAGATGAGAGTTCTGTTTTGAGCCCTACTGTGCACCTGGCACCACACTGAGCCCTGCAGATGGACAGCAAGCCTTATTTATTGAGCTGGGCATCATAATGGCCCTCTAAAGATAAAAATAGCAGTTGCTTTTTATGCAGCACCGACTGTATACCAGGCACTGTGCTAGGGGGTTAACTGAAAACAGTAACAATTCCCAAATATTAAGCACCCACTATGTGCTAGGCACTGTACTAAGGGCCTTATAGAACATTAAGAGTTCTCACTTCTTAAGTACCTACTATGTGCCAAGAACTGTACTACTGGATAACAGTAGTAGTCCCCATACATTAAGTACCTACTATATGCCAGGCACTATGCTAAGGGCCTTATATAAAAATGGTAATAGGCCTTTTTCTGTTAATTCTCACCCAAGGATATATATATGTATTTTCCACTGATTTTAGATAGAGTAGAAGAGAGAGAAGGAGGGACAGGGAGAGAGAGAAACATCAATGTGAGAGAGACACATCAACTGGTTGCCTCCTGCACGACCCTGTCCAGGGTCAGGGACTGAACCGCAACTGAGGTACGTGCCCTTAACTGGAATCGAACCCGTGACTCTTTGGTCCGCAGGCTGACGCTCTAACCGCTGAGCCAAACTGGTCAGGGCAAAAATGGTAATAGTTCTTACTGAGCACCTACTGTTTGCACACACGGTGCCAAGGGCTTTGCAGGTGGTAACTCCATGCTTTGAGCAAACCTGAGTACCAGCACCATGCTAGGCCCTTTCAGACTGCCAGTGGGTTCCAGCTGAGCATCTACATTGTGCCTAGTACCAGGACAACCTCTTTAAAGAAAGTACCACTTATGGAGCATTTATTGTGTGCCAGGCATTGTGCCCAGGGCTGTGCAGAACAGTAACAGTAGCCCTCATGTTTTGGGTACCTACTGTGCACGCCTGGCATGAGGTCAACCTTGTGACAAACTGCTAATAGCTTCCATCTGTTGAGTGCCAACCACATGCCCAGCACTGTGACAACCGTGTTTAGATTTGAAACAGCAGCTGCATATGTGCAGCCCCTACTGTGTGCTGGGCAATGTGATAACAGTAACAGTCCCCATACATTAAGCACTGTATGTGTTAAAGGCTTTATGAAATAACAGTAATAGTCTCCATGGGTTGAGCACCTACTATGGGCCAGGCTCTGTGTTATTGGCATTACTGATAATAAACCTCAAGTTCTATGCACCTTTTGCACACCCAGCACCCTAAGCCCTCTATGGACTCAAAATGCATCCCAATAATCATGTCTCATTTAATACAACTCCACTACGGGGCTGGAACTAACACCCCTCCAGCCCTACCCCATGTTACAGGTGGTGAAACCAGGTTCAAAACACACCTGCTTGGTTTTCTGTTATAACTGATTGAGTACCTACTAGGTGCCAGGCCCCCACCCATCCTGATGCTTTTCATAAATTACCTCCCATTTTACAGATGAAAAAACTGAGGCCAGGAAATGGCCAGCTGCCTGCCCAAGGGCACATGGCAAGTGGCAGGATTTGAACCTAGGCTCAGCTGTTCTCCAAGGACTGCCTCAGCTTGAGGCTGGGAATTCTGACCTCAGCCTGTACCTTCCCTCAGCTCAGGCCAGTTGAGGACGGCGGGAGCGACACTCCCTCAGCTGCCTGGACTGGACAGTCGGCCTTGTCCACAGGGAGGCCCAAAAGGTCCCTGGCCGTGATGTCAGGGCACAGGGAACCTTCACCACACCAGCCTCACTTGTTCACTGAAATGTTCCTAGAGGATTTCACCAGATGCACACCCTGTCTAGACCCCGGGACCCAGAGATGAGTCAGAAGCCCCGTCTTCAAAGTCATCGGGCTGTAAGAGACCCCAGAGGCCACGCCACTGACCTGCTTCAACTAGAATGACCCTCCAGCTTCACTTCAAGTGAAACACCAGAACACCCTCCTACAGAACTAGACACTTAGGGTCCGCTCCCCCATTTCTTGACCAGCCACCCCAATCAAAAATGCCCAGGGGAATCAGGCAGGAGTGAACAAACCAACCAAGGAATGTGCCGGAAGGAACGGATGTGCTGAGAAAGGGGGAGGGAAAATAAAACCAAAACCATAAAAAATACAAAACAACAGTGACAGTGATGATGATGAGGAAACCGTAATAACAGAAAGACGCCTTCCAGAATACTCCCAGTCCGGTTACGTACCTTCCACTCTTCAACTGCTAACTTATAAGACTTTCTTACGAGGGAGGGCATGGCGAGTGCTGAGCTACAAGGCCAGACCGAGCTCTGGGTGGGTCTCCAGACCAAGCGGCCTAAGCCCTGCTCCGCCCCAGTGCGGGCGCGCTGCGGTTCCGGACAGGTGCCGCCGAGGCAGGAAGGTGGGACAGTGTCTGGGGAGACCCACGGCTGAGTGGTCTGGCCTCCACCTACCCTTGAGTTCAGCCTAAGAAGCCCGCAGCCCCCGGGGGGATACGCCTGGCCCTGAGTCTCGGCTGCCAGTTTTCTCAGGCCCCACCCGTCCTGGGGCGAGAAGTGAAGAGTCCCTTCTCCCCGGTCCCTGTCCTGGGCCGCCCCCGAGGTTCGCATGGCTGGGCCAAAGCCACTTGGCTGACGACCCTGGAGGCCGCCTCCTTCACAATCCGGCCCAACCTGCATGACATTGTGGGAAGGGGCAGGTGCGAACAGAAACACAGACGCGCGTGTGAGGCAGCACAGGATTCTGGATTCCCCATTTCTGGGCAGGCATGCCTCCTGGCAGGGGGTGGAGAATTTGGGGGCTGAATTTGGGCTCTGGACTGTCCGTGCAGCCCAGAGCTGCTGGGGCAGGTGGAGAGCACGCAGGGTGGGCCGTCTTTGTGAACCTGCTTGAGACCAGCGCGTACTCACCTTCACGGCACCTTGGCCAGTCTCTCACGTGGCCACCCAGCCACAGGACACCCTCACTGATCGCCTCACGCACACACACGCCCAGATGCCTGTGACCTGCAGAGCTCTGGGCTCGGCGTGGAGCAGCGGGGAAGAGGAAGGGCGGGGGTGGCAAGGTGCTTGTCTCCAAGGTCCCTGATCCCAGCAGCTCAGACACCCTGCCCGAGTTGCTGTCCTTCTCAACTGACCCGTGATTCCCCCTAGGTGCACACACCCAGGGGGCTTGAATGTTTGAACACTGAGGCTGCTTCCAGTGCAAGGCCTGGGTTGCTACGCGTGACTGACTGAGGAGTTGGGGGAGGAGGGCCACAACGACGAAGGCCACAGCAGTGGAGACCACGGCGGCGGAGGCCACGCCGGGCTATGCTGATCGGAGAGGAGAGAGCAGAGGGAAGAGACGGGGCAGGGAAACAGCAGGCGGAGGGGCCTGTATAGGCCCTGAGCTTGGAGTAGGCGGGGAGGGTGGTGTCCGGGGCCACAGTGTGGCCCAGAGCTAGCTCCCGGCTGCAGTCTTGGCCAAAGGGAATTGTCTGTGACAGGGAGGCTGGGCAGGCACAGCAGAGAACTCTAGGAATTTGAGAGCCCGGTACTGGGCCCTGCACTGCCCCCCAAAACCCAGTGTCAGCTCTGGCTCCCACCACCCCTGTCCCTGGTCATGGGGATCCTGTGTTGGGGGGAAAAAGGGCCACCTGGGGAGATGGTCTCTGCACCCGTTTCTCTCTCTGGGGTGAGAGCTGTGACAGCCTCATGTACCCCT
This sequence comes from Tadarida brasiliensis, assembly GCA_030848825.1. Classification (NCBI taxonomy): domain Eukaryota; kingdom Metazoa; phylum Chordata; class Mammalia; order Chiroptera; family Molossidae; genus Tadarida; species Tadarida brasiliensis. Next base: position 48,256,311 of record CM061259.1, read on the forward strand.
CGAATTGGTCCCAAATCAGGGAGAGGAAGAGGAGAGAGGTGGAGTCAGCAATTCCTCCCCAACTAAGGGCCAACCACAAAACTGGTCCCCAGGAAGACAGAGAAATCAGAGCCTGCAGGACCCCAGAGCCCCAGTGGGGAAGTGAGGACAGTGCCAGTGGACGTGTCCGAGGTCAAAGGGCGAGGAGGGGATGGGCCCGAGGCGTCCCCACCCCCTACAGCAGGCTCCTGCTGGGCCAGTGTACACAGAGGACATCTGCGGCGGCCAAGGGTCCCCCCAGAAGTGAGGGCGGGTCCGCGAGACACCTACTAGACTGCAGCGTGCGCTGCCGCACCACCGAGGTGAAGGCGCCCAGGCCCTGAGGGGAGCGCGCCGCCAGGCGGAAGGCATACTCAGTGTTGGGCTTGAGGTCGTCCACCACGAACGCCGTGGCCGGGTCGAAGGTCCTCCCGACCTGGGAGCAGGGGCGGAGGGGAGAGAGACAGAGATACAGAGATGACAACAGAGACATAAACAGACACGCAGAGAGAATTAGAGAGATGGAAACAGGCATGAACAGAGACAGATTACGAAAGAGAAACGCCGCAAGACAAGAAAAAGAGAAAGAGAGACACACACAGAGACGGAGACACCAGTGAATTACACAGAGCGAGACACAGGAGAGAAAAGAGAGGGACGTGGGCAGACAGAAGGAGGAGAGACAGAGAGGTGGAAAGAGAAGGAGAAACAGGAGAGTGAGGAGGGAAAATGAGCAACACATGGGGCAAGAGACACCCAGACAGCCAGTCAGGCACGAGGGAAGCTCAGAGCAGGGAGGGAGGCCCAGGTGGGCGCTGCTGCCACCTGACCCCCCACCTGGACCCCCGGTACCTCTCTGCCGTGGTCGCCTTCCCGGAACAGAAGCTCATACTTGACGATGCTCTCTTGTCTTGGGGGGCTCCATGAGAGCCCGATGCTCGTCTCGGACTTGGCCTCAGCCCGGAAGTTCATGGGCTGGCCAGGCACTGGGGGGAGGCAGAGGAACAGAAGTGGGGGGAGGCTGGGGAGGGGTCCCCCATCTGGGGCACCTAACCCGCCAGGTGTCCGCATTCTCCTCAAAAAGAGTCCCATGGAGCCCAGGCTGTTTGTCTCCAGATGCTTCCAGAATGTTCTCCCACTGTTCTTATTACTCTTATTTTCCCAGGGGACCCCCTATTGCCCTCTTGTTGTCAGTCATCCACCTCAATTCCCCCACCTCTCTGTGTCCAGTGGAAAAAACATTTCCAAATCCCCTTTCCAAATCACCCCAGTGCCTTCCTCCTACCCCAAATTAAGCGACAGAGAAATTGGTGGGGACGATATTCGGAAATATGGACCTCCATCCTTTCCACTCTGTGGTGGCAAAATCCCAAGTAGCCAGAGACCAGCCCACTGCCTTTGGGTCATGCATGTGCCATCTGTCATTTCAAATGGGCAGCATGCACCTCTCCAACGAAAGCAGCGGACGGGGCTCTCGACAGGCAGGGCAGCTAACCGAGAAGAGGGAGGCAGCTGGAAATCACACCCCTTTATTCAGACGCAGCCACGGGGATCTATCCGAACGTCTGATTGTAGCTCTGTGGGCTTGCCAAATAAGATTTTCCAAGTGAAGCCAGAAATTTGTTTTTTCTGGGACAACTTCCTGCTTTGAAACGCTAGCATGAAAATATTTTAAAGCACTGTGTGGGACAAATCAACCACTTTGTGGCTTCCAGGCAAGATCAGCGAGCGGCCGGCTAGGAGGAGGCACATCATCGCTCCACCGCCTCTCCCCCCTCTGCTGGGACACCCGAGTCCTGCTGTCCCCACAGAAGCCACACTTCCTGCAGGCAGCTCACCTCCCTGCTGTGTCTTGACCTGGATGGGGTCCGAGAGGGGCCCGTCGCCCACAGAGGTGAAGGCCAGCACACGCACGGTGTAGGTCTCGTCCTCCAGCAGGCTGCTCACGGTGGTCAGCAGGCTGTCGTCCACATTGTGCTTCTGCCAGTTGCCCACGGGGTGCTCGGGCTCCATGGTGTAGTAGACCCTGTAGCCCCGGATCAGGCCATTGGGCTCCACGGGCTCCTCCCACTGGATGATCATGGTGGTGGCGCTCAGCATGCGGGCCTGCACGTTCCGTGGCGCGCTGGCTGGGGCCTGCTCGCCCGTGCGGGTGACCACGGACTCGCTGGGGGGACCCTGGCCGATGGAGTTGACAGCTGACACCCAGATCTCATACTCCGAGTTGGGGCTCAGGCCGCCGATGCTGTACCGCGTCGTGGTGATGTCCTCTTTGATCTGGTACGGCCCGTCCTGGCTCTTGGATTTATACTCGATGACGTAGTAGGACACAGGGTCTGGGTTACCCGAGTCCCATGTGATGGTGATGCTTGTGGCTGTATTCTCCGTCACCACGGGAGTCCCAGGGGCTTTGGGGAGAGCTGTGGGTGGGGGGCAGGGTCACATGCTGGGTATGCTGCCTGCAGGTCCTGAAAGCTGTGTGACTTTAGGCTACACAGCTGCCCTCTCTGAGCCTTGATTTTCTTGGCAGTGACCATGGGCCTAACAGCCCCTATCTCATCACCTATAGCAGGTGTCAGCAAACTGATCCAAAGGCTGGCACCCGTTTTTGTAGATAAAGTTTTATTGCAGCAGCACTTTCTTATTGCCAGTGGCTACTATTACACTGTGATGGGAGAGATGCGTGGCTGCAGCAGAGATGAGATGGCCCAGAAAGCTGAAAATATTTATTTTAAAAGGTATTTGGCTTTTGGCTATTTAAGAAAATATGTATGTTTGAAGGAAACGTTGGTGGCCCCTCTCTCTCTCTCTCTGGTTCACTCTGCTCAGCCACGGGGCCCTTCTGTCTGTTCCCACTTCACACTCGCTGTTCCAGTACCTGGAATGCTCAGACGGCCACGTGGCCAGCTCCTTCTAAAACCGTCCCCTAAGGCCTCACTCACCACCTAGGCTAGAGGCTCCCTTGCCCAGTTCTTGTCACCACCTAAGGTTATCGCAGTTTCACAGTTGTCTGTTCTTCCTACCAGCAGGGCCAAAGGTTTGTTCACAGCTGTGTCCTAGCACCTGGATAATTGTGACTTTCCCTCCCACTAGTCCCAAGATCTCACACCACACAGGCCCTAGGAAGCACTCACCAAGAGTTCAATCCCTCAGCAAAGTGACCAATAAACCAGCTGACCTAAGGCAGGGCTCATTAAACTTTTCCTGCAAAAGCCCAGATAGTAAATACTTTGAACTTTGCAGGCCTTTGTTGAGACTACTTAGCTTTGCCTTTGTAGCCGAAAGCTTCCACAGACAAGGCGTGAACAAATGGGTGTGTGTCAATAAAACTTTACTTATAAAAATAAGTTGAGGGCCCGATTCAGCCTGAGGGCTGTAGTTTGCTGGCCCTTGTACTAAAGCTAGAAAAATATTTGTGGGCACCTTCCTCTGAATCTTACCACAAACTTGGGAAACAGGGAGAATCTGCAGTCCTCACACCTTACCCTCCCTATCTGAGTCTCTGACAAGCTATTCCCCCTTTTAAAACTGTGCCCATCTTCTTTGGCTTATTTCCTTTTAACTTTTAGTCTTTCCCTGACCTAAGTTTCCTGGGAGATGGGGCCGTTACTCCAGGGCTGTGGATGGTGCTGCGTGGCCCCCATCATGGCCCTAATCAGCCTGTATCATAGCTACATGGCCACGCAGGAGTCTCCCACTTTGGACTGTGAGATCCATAAAGCAAGACGGTGCCTCATTCCATGAGGCCAGACCCAGAATAATTCATAACCAATAAATATATGTCCACAGAACTGTCCCTTTCAAAGCCACAAATGTCCAAAGCCAAAACTCAGAGGTTTTCCACCTGTACCCCATCACCTGCACCTGGGGTCAGGGGACCACCTGCCTCCCCCGTGCCCCCTGCTTACACTTCACCGTGATCTGGGCCACAGCCTCGATGACGCCTAGGCTGGACATGGCTACACACGTGTAGTTGGCAGAGTCCTTGACATCAGTGAGCTCCAGCACGTTCCGACCCACAGGCATGTCATCTTCAGGTGTGAGGTCCTCGGCCCCCTGCATCCACTTGACATATGGCATGGGCGAGCCCACGGCTACACAGGTGATGTTCACGTTGCCACCTGGCATGATCTCGTGGCTCATGGGCAAGATGGAGAATCGAGGAGCCACGCGGCGGACTGGGGGCAGGAGGGAGATGCATGGGGTTGGGGGTTGGGGGGAGAGACAGAATGCAGAGGAAAAAAGAAAGAAAAGAAGGAAGGAAGGAAGAGAAAAGAAAGGAAGGAAGAAGGAAAGAAAGAAAAAAAAGGGAAAAAAAAAAGCGGAAAACAATTTAAATATAAACAGGGCTGTTTCCTTCCCCCCAGCTGAAATTTATTTTTATTCCAAATGAAAAGAAAACAAAGAAGCCAAATTAAAAAACCAAATTCCAACACAAAGAAACCAAAACTTCAAAGGAAGGTACTTCACAAACAATAGAGATATATCGATATATAATCAGAGACATGAAGCATTATTTCATAGCAACAGGGTTTCAGAGACCAGAGGGACTGGTCACAGCACAGTTACAAACACAAAAATTTATCAGCTGTTTCTCATCTTTGATGACAAATGTGGCTTCAGGGAGTAGACCCTCCACGAGCTCTCCCAAGTGGGGAACTTCGGAAGATCCTGGCTGCATGTGGGGGGCTCTGGGAAGGACAGAATGAAGAGGTGAGGTCAGGGGAAGAGCTGGAACCAGGAGGCCTAGGGGGCCGGGAATCTTGGCCCCCACCCTTGCCCCCCTGGTAACTCGGGCCCCACCCACTCCCCTGGGGGGCCCTCCAGGAAAAGATGAGAAACTCTAATGAAATTTTTGTGGTTTTTGGGTATAGAAACCCTTCTAAAAGCTTCTGTCGGATCTCACAAGTTTCCATTGATAAATGCAGCTCTCAGAGTCACAAACAGCATGCAAAAGTGACTGGTCGAGAGAAAGAGAGAGAGAAAGAAAGAGAAAGAGAGGCAGGAGAAGGAACAGAGAGAGCTAATGCATGGAAGAGGCCTGGATCTCAGGGGCCTTAGTGCACACTGATGTGGGTACCAGAGAGAAGAGAGGTGAGGCCAGAGCAAGAGAGAACACAGGGAGAGGGACAGAGAGAGGGAGGGACAGAGACAGAGAGAGGAGGAGGAGGGAGGGGGCCCACTTCAATGCTGCATATTAACTCTAGCGGATGTGACCCAATGTGACATGTCACATTGTCACATCACAGCCCTGGCAGAATACAACAACAACAACAATAATAATAATAATAATAATAATAATAATAATAAATGTGGGGAATGAACTTGAATGCTGAGAAAACAGGGACATGTTCTGTGCATTTCTTAGCGGGAAAGCGGATGCAGCCTTCGGTCCCCATCTTGCAGACCATGAAGGCAGCAGGACGCATTTCGGGGGCTCCATTTTCAGAAGTTGGACAGGTTTCCGAGTTGCGGGGGAGGGGCTCATGTTCAGGAGTACCTGAACTTCCAAAAGGCTTGCTGCCCCTAAGGGAGGTAAAACCACAGTGGGAAGGACTGAGGTTAGCCTAGTAAATCCTTCCAGCCAGAAAGAGCGTGTCCCTGGCTAAGATCCTGGGGCTCCAGGAAGCCATCTGGGTAGGTCCCCAGCTTTGGGTGGGTCAAGGAGCCTTGTCTCTAACTGTAGAGAGGACAGAGTGGAATCTCAAAAGAGGCAAAACAGGGCCACAACATGCCATTCAGCATTGCAACCTGCCTAATTTTCACATGGTATTGGGGGTACAGTTGCACCCCTAAGAGGGTGTTTGTAGGGGGTGTGGCCTGCTCTACATAGGAGGGAACTACAGGGGATAAAGGGAGGCAGCTGGTTCCTTCTCTTCCCAGTGGAAACCCCAAACTCTGCTCCCTGAATCTCTCAATGGAGGTAAAGAGAAGGGGAGAGCCCTGTGTGGGTAGGGAGGAGGGCCAAGATGCTGGCGGCCCTTCGGAAAAGGAAGCCCCACGAAAAGTCCAGAGTCACACTGGAGACAGGATGGAGGAAGTGGAAGGTGTCCCTTGAGGGGAGGAGTGGGGCAGGGCAGGGAGGGGAGACAGAGGGGCCATGCTGACAGACCGGGAGTTGATGGGTGGGGCTCTGAGATGGGGGCGGCTTTCTGGCAGGGCTGGGTGGAGGGTGGGGGGAGTTGGGGGAAGAGAATGGGGTCCGGCCAGCCAGCGGACGTGGTCCAGGCCAGCCACCGCCGCCAGCATCCACAGCGAGGCATACGAGTGGGATGCCCGACGCTGCGTTGTCATGGAAACGGAACACGATGGGGGATGAGCGTGGGGAGCTAATTAATCAAGGACAGAAAACGGCATCGACGTCCAAACCAGGAGAAACAAATGAAGAAACAAAGCGGAAAGAAAGAAAAATCCAAAACACCAACCAAACAAAAAATTCTTCCGAAACAAAACACCCAAAAGCAAGAAGAAAAAAAAACATGGAATGGGTGTGGGGCTGAAAATCGGGGTCTGAAAGGAGGAGGGCTGTGGCTTCCCCGGGGAGGTGCCCCCCACCCCTGGCAGAACACAGGGTCTGGCCCCCCTACCCAGCACCCAAGAGCCTCAGCAGTCAGAGAGGTGACATCCTCGCAGAGAAAGAACCTTCGGGGCAAACCAACCCAGCCCCACCGGAGCCCTTCTGTGAGGCCCCTCTGACCCACTTCTCAGTGACACCCTGCCTGTCATTTAGGGCTGAACACAGAGAGGACCGGACACTAACTGCACAATAAGGCCAGCTAACTACTCCAGGCCTCAGAAAACCTCTCTGGGCAGAGGTAGAGCCACTGATGTGGCTGAATGAACCCTGTGGGCTTGGGAGGATCCCTCATCCTTCTGGAGCCTCAGCTCCCTTATCTGTGACATGGAGGCAGTCGGTGACATGCTGAGGCCATTAGGCTTCCTGGGGCCGTGCCTAGGACAGAGCTCAGCCTGCCATAGGACTGGTGATGCTTCCTTCTGGACTTCCAGGGTGCTGGGAAGAGCGACTAGATTCTCTACCTTAACAGAGTTTGGGGATGGAGTAGAATTAAAAAAAAATTTTTAAGGAAATAGTAAGAATTTCTGTTGAATCCCCATCTCACTTTACCACCACCACCCCCAACTTTGAGAGGCAAATGTTCTTACACCCATTTTGTGGATGAGGGAGTGGAGGCTTGGAGAGGTGACAGGGTTAGCTAGAAGACACAGAGGAAGTGGTGGGGCCAGAGATCAAAGCCAGGTATGCCTGGCCCCTGCCTCAGACAGGGCGAGCCTTCTCTTCTGTCACTGTAAGTGGCAAGAATAACAGCCAGGTGTCCCTTTTTAGCATTTGGCTCTTTCAAACGTGTGTGTCCTTACCTACTGAGGATACCAAAGAGGGCAGACGTACCCATCACCTATGTACAGCTATCCACTGGATAACGCCCAGTGACCACCAGCTGGATCATAACCAGCAGCCATCATCATCAATGCCCAGAAGCCTTCAGTAAAAGGCTTATACCGAAAAGGATTGTTGGAACATCAAAGGGTGTAAGAGTTAGCTTTAGAATTTAAAGATTAAATGTAAGCCCAATTTATCCCTCTGTAAGGCTTAACTTCTCGTCAAAAGACCCTGTTCACATCTGATCTTAAAATATCTTCCCTTAGGAAGTATCATAATTCGGAAGGTACCTTTTTTCCGAAGTAGAAACAAGGCATACATCTTGAATATGTAAAAGACTTGCTGTGCAAGGTTGTTAACTGTAAGTCAGTTAAATGTGGGAGGGCATTTATCAACAACAGTAATTTTAGTGCTTATAATCCCCAACATGGCCAGCAGCCAGCAGCTGAATGGATCTGCCAATAGCTATAAAAGCTGACACTTAAGACACGTTGCCCACTTGCTTTCTCACCCGCCCTATTCACTTCCAAGGCTGTGCTGTGGGAAGAGGGCTGGTTTGCCACGAGTTTGGGGAGGACTGTGCCATTGGCACTAGGTGACTCAGAACCCCTCTGGGGGTCTCATAAGGCTTCCAGGCATCCTCCCAGCTGGCAAGGACGGGCGGCTGACGCTGTGTTCTGCCCACTTCGGTGCTGACACCCACCCACGTCATCTTTCCACCCGGCGGCAAGTTTGAGGTGCAGGTTAGAAAGTAAGGTGGGCGCGGAGCCCACGGGACAGAGTGGCCCCGCGGGACCCCCACCCCCAATTACCGACCTGAATGGAGGGTCCAGGCAGGTTATAAGGGGACCACACCAGCCTTGGTCCTCAGCACGCTCCAGCTGGCTCTCGTTTGTTTCCAGCTCTTCTCGTCACCGAGTAGCCGGGGGTCCCAGCGGGAGAACCCGCGTGGGTGAGGGGGTCAGGAAGGTGGGCGGTGGGGGTGGTGGGTTTGGGATGGGGGTGGGTCGCTTCAAACCCCGATTCACATGGAAAAACAACTCAAAAACCATCAAAGCAACCGGGAGACGACCCCTCCCCCAAGCAGGAAGAGGCAGAAACTCAAAAACCAAAAGTGGGGATCAGGGGAGAAGGGTAGGGGAGGGGTGAGGGGAAACTCAAAAGTGAGGTGATCTGGTTGAAGCACTAGGTAGGGAACAGTGTCAGACATCTCGATGATTCGGCAAGCCGCAGCCCCAAGGGGTGGGGGTGGGGCTCTGCTGGGCATTTTGGGGTGAGAGAAGCTACTGGATGCTCCTCCGAACTCCAAAATGAGGATGAGGGTGGGGAGGGCAGGGGAGAGATGCCAAGAAGTTCTGCAGCCTCCACAGGTTTAAGCTTAGATTACACCTGTCAGAGGAAGGGAGGGGGGTCCGAGGCCTAATTTCAAATCCCGTTTCTCAGCCCCTCCATTGAACCTCAGCCTGTAGCCCAGGGAGGGTGGATCCTCCCCCCCCCACCAGCCTGCCCTGTACATCTTCTCCCCCCACCACCAGCTCCCTCCGCCATCAGGATAGCATGCAAGGCCTGGAGGGACCTGGCTGGACCCTTGGCCCACGGGCTGACCAGAGGCCTTGGCAAGCTGGCATTTTGAGCTGGACATTTTGCTGCACTGTTGAATTTTTTATTGGTTTTTTTTTTAAATACCCTCTCTCTCCCCACTTTTTTTTTTTTTTTTGGTTCTAGCAGAAAATGGGATGACATCTTGCCAATTGACTGATTCCTTGCCCCCTTCACTGCGGCGGAGACGCAGGGCTTTCCAAATGACAAGGTGTAATCTAACGTTCCCCTCACCCCCACCAAAAACAGGAAACAGCAATGCAAAGAGTGAGGCAGGCAGCAGGCGAGAGGTTCTAGAGCTCAGTGTTCCTGCAGAACGCCTCCCTCCCCGCCGCCCGCCATGCCCAATGGAGGAAAGCCTGCCTCCCCACCCTGGAGCCCCCTCTCCCCTGGGGATAAGGGTGGGATGAGGAGAAGGGCTAGGTCCTGATGTGCCATCGCCCACCCCCAGAGTCAAGTAGGGGCCTTGAGGGCGGCATGGCTAGGGATAATCAGCAGACCTGGGAGCTTGCCAGCATACCCCAGTGAAATTCTTTCTGGCGATATAGGAGGTGAGAGGGGTTCCAAGCCCAGTATCTTCATCTACTCCTGTTTGGCGGGGGGGGGGGGGGGGGGGGGGGGCGGCCAGGAGGTAAGGGGAGCACTTAGAGATCATATCCAGAAATTCAGGTCAGTACCAGAAATTTAATTTTAAAAACAATTTGTCCCATAAAATTCCATGATACGGATTGATCTGAAAAGACCAGGAGATGGACCTCAAATAAAAGGTTCTGAAGAACATCTGGAAATTGGGGCCATCTAGATCTCCCACTGGTGATAGGCATCGAGTCCCACTGTCTCATTTAGCATTCAAGACCAGGCATTCAATGACCCCAGCCCCACAGGGCCTCCTCCGAACCCCTGATGATATCTTAAGTGCCTTGAAGGTGGGACGTTCTTCCCCGTCTCCAGCTTGCTCCGAGCTCTCCGGGCATGTTCCCACAGCACAGGCGTGTAGCACACCATTCAACTGGGGCCGGTGCACTGTGGTCCAATAACGCCATGTTGCTAGACTAAGTGGTAAAGACACCATCTTTAGCAACTAACTCATACCTTAAAGGCTTACAATTTTAAAGAGACAAAACAGAACATTAACAGCCAGGGAGCATATAATCTGATCCTCTTCCTACCTTGTCAAAAGCCTCAGCTGCATCTACCCCAGGGGAGTTCTGGGACTAGAGCTGCCAGCTACATTAAAAAATGGGCTTGGCTTTGACTTTGGCCCTTTGGATCTGAGAGAAAGTTCAGGAGGAGAAGGGCAAGTCTGAATATTCCACCCCTAAACAACCCTGGAGACTGTGAATTGAAAAAGAGTTAGATTTGGAGTGGAAATCTCTTGCAATTAACTCTCAGGACTGCTCCGAGAACAATGTAAACGCTCATAGCTTTAAGGGCAGAATGTGCCAGGTGGCCCATCTCTGCTGGTCGGCTGGTACTTATCTGAAAGGGCAGCCTAGCACCCAAGCGGGGCCTTTTTTTGCCCCTTTCTGATGCTGTGGGGGTGACAGGACATCAGACGAGAGACTGGCTCTGGGAAGGCCACTGATCTCGCGGGAATGGGTTCGGAGCCAGGAGAAAATGAGATCATGAGATGGACTCAGAAAAGCACTAGCAAAGAACGAGGTCTAAGCAAATGAATTAGCTTCTGCTCTTCTTTTAGAGCAGTTTCCCATAAGCCACATTACTCACAGTGGATCTGTGAAGTACATAACAGAGAAACTGAGGTCTCCCAACAAGGGAAGTGACTAGTCCAGACCATTTGCTTGGACTCTTTACTTCCCTGTTCCGCAACAATCCCAACAGCGATCTCTTTAGCTTGATGGAATCTTCCCAGCTACTCTGTGAGCTAAGTATTTTAATGATCTTTATTGTTTAGATGAGGAAATGGTGACTAGCCCAAAGTCATACAGCCAAGAAGCAGAGGCAGGATTTGAACCCTGATCTGCTGGAGCACAGAGTCTGTGCTCTCACCACTAGAAAAAACTGCCCCCAAAGTCCAAGTGGTCTTCAGAGACCCTCATCTACCCTCAGCTCCAATTCACTGGGAACTCTTTGGTAAAAAGGCTGGGAGACCTCTCTCTTCCATCTTTTGGGACTTCCTTGAGGGTCTGACAGCTCTCACACTGGAGTAAAAAGGAGACAAGGAAAATACATCCCCTCTTTTTGCATCTAAAGTCCTCTTGCCCACTTAGCCCTAGACCTAGTAAGTGGTAGTTTAGTGAAGGCAAGTAAGGGACAAGAGGGGGAAAAGGTGACCCTCCAGAGGCTGGCCTCTGCCCTCAATCATCATCTATGCTGGGTAGTGGATGGGGGCTGGGGATTAGAAACCTAAATGGATTTTACTGGAGACTGGTGTGGGGGTTGGAGTGGGACTCTCAAGGGCTTGCCTTTATACAAGGGAGGGAGCAAATGATGGGAGCATGCATCTATCTCTGAAGGTTTGCAAGAGTGAGAGAGAAACAGAGAAAGAGAGCTGAAAGAGAGAGAAAGACAGAGAGAATTGGGGAGGCAGAGAGGGGTGGAGAGGCTGTGTCCAAAGATCCCTTGGGTTTTCTCCAGAATTCCACAGTTCTGATGCTCAGGTACTCAGAAAGTGACCGTGCCGTACTGCTGGACAAAAGACACCTGTGACTAGACCCAGAGCCTGTGAGGGGGTGGGGGAGTCGGCCAACATTGCCTGGAAGGCGAAGGCATCCCACTAAAGGCCAGGATAACTGGCTAAGTATTTTTTCCAAAGCCCGTCATGCTAGTTTCTGATGGGTGATTCCGTATTTGTGCTCAGCCAGGACCCACAAAGTCATCACACCAGCTGCCATTCTGAACTCTGCCTACATGTCAAGCATGTATCATTTTGGGAGGATGGTCCAGTTGAAGGTGGCCACTTTCCACATTTGGACTTGTCACTATAGAGAACAAGAACTCAAAGTGCTGACTGCCCAGTCAGCTGTGTTTCAAATGCCTGTTTTTTGGGTTGTTTGGGAGGGTGGGAGGTGGCCTCATGCTGAGGCAAAAGGATGGGAACGTGCCTGCTTAAGTCCCCTTCCAACATGGCTGCCTGGCAGTGAGGCACCTGATCTGGGTAAAAGGGGGTTGGCCAGTGAGGTCAGGCAAATCAGGATGCTCTTCCCATGGCCCCCCCCCCCCAGGTTATGACCACCTCCCATCATCTGTCTATGCCCCCTCCCTTGCACCTGGTGGTCACTTTCTGCCCCAGCATCCCAGCTGTGGGACTTCCACCCTCCCGGATGGTGGTTGGGACAGGAACACTGGCTTTTAAATCACAATGCGTTTGGAGAACAACCACAGAACAGCTCAGCCCAAGAAACTAAAACCAAATAGCACGGAAACACAAGACAGAACCAAAGATAAAACACTTCGGAGAAGGAGGGGGATGGGTGAAGGGAATGGGAGGGGGAAAAATAACGAACTGATCGGTTTTTCCCCCCCAAAATGAAACGAAACAAAAAAACCTCATAATTAAATAAAAGGAGTAAGGAAAGGAAAATGACGAAAAACCAAAAGAGAAAAACGGAACGGAAGACGAGAAACACTCCAACAGAAGGCGTTGGGAATTCACCAACCGACAAGAGTGGCATGCAGAGAAATTTTTACATTCTCCCAGCATGCATCAGGCCCAAGTTACCATGACGACGAGGAGTGCAAAAAACTTAGCAACAACATTACCAACAGGATGCATAGAGGCGACCACAATGCAAGCATCGCATGTGTGCGGCCTGCCCTAGGCTGGGCTGGGCGCGGCTGAGATTTTTGTGTCTTTCTGGGTTTTTGCTCTCGCTTGGCGGTTTTTTGTTTTGTTTTGTTTGCTTTGCGCTTATTATTCATATTTCGTTGTTTTTATTTTTTTTAGTTCATTTTTAAATCATTTTCCATGTGCGTGTCTGCGTGTGTTCATGTGTGTGTCTGTGTGTATTTCGTGTGTGTGCGTGTCACTTTCAGAATGTAAAAATGTGGGTAAAGAAAGTAAAAAAGAAAAAAACACACCAACCTTCTCGAAGCTCTGAGGGATGTAAAGGGGGTTTGATGCAGAACACAATGACATGGGGAGAAGAGAAAAAATAGGGGAGATACAGAGAGTAAAAAGAGGACTTCCCAAGGCTAAAAGCTGCAATAGTTTGTTGCTTTATTTTTCTTTAAACCAAAAAAGGAAAATTAAAATTAAAAAATAAAAGAGAACAGCAATGACCTTTTTCCTTTCCTCCACTCCTTCCTTGACAAACAAGATCTACATTTGTCTTCCACGATTCTTTTTTTTTTATTATTCAATTTTGGAGCAACTGAGACCCAGGCAAAGATTGGGAGGCTGGATCCCCCCCAAAGGAAGGAGGAACATGCTGGGGACCCCACCTCTGGGGAGCTGAGGACTCAGAGGCCTCCCTCCCTTGTCATACCCTTCCTAGAGGCCCCCGCCCCCACCCTGCCGTCCACACTCTCCTTGAGCTCTGCCAGACTTATACAACCCCATCCCAGGTATTTGAAGAAAAATACGCAGATTAGACGAAGACCAGTCAGCTGGAGTCATGGACGCGCTATAACTCACCAAAGGGGCCACAGCAGCAGATCAAACGTGTGCCCCCTGCCCACCTGCCCACCCGCATCCCCGTCCCCTCCCCTCCACGCAGCTTCCTCCTCAGAGACCAGATGCAAAACCCAGGTGCAGAACCAAGCAGCTGCTTCAGGGCCAGTGGGGCTGTGCTTGGTGGGCTGTGGGTGAGGGAGGAGCCGCCCGGCCTCCCAGCTGAAGAACGGCAGGGGCTTGGTGTGTCAAATGGGGGAAACTGAGGCCTGGAGAAGGGGCATGATGGAGTCAAGTGTATAGAGCCCATTGGGACAGCCCTGGGGTTTGAACGGGCCCATTTCTGGGAGGCAGAAGCAGTTTCTACCACGAATCTGATCAGAAACATCCATCGGGAGGCGGGAGATGGAGGAACAAAAGCAGTGGAGGAGGAGGCAGATAACAATTTTTGAAAGGACTGAAGAGAACCAACACAGGGACAAGGGGGTCGACAGACGCATCTTGGGGCAGGGGAAGCCCCCAGGGCCTTTGAGAGGACACTAGGGACCCAAAAGGAAATGTGTGTAGTGCTTCCCTAGGCGTCCTTAGGTGGATAGGGGTGCTGGGGCAAGAACCCCATGCCTCTGGGCAGGAGAAGCCTGGCTGGCCCAACAGAACACCAGGCCCTGGGGTGTAGGTGCCTGCTGTGGTTCTGGGCTCGCTCAGACCTACAGGAGTCCTTTCTGAGGGTGACTACAGGAGAGAGCACTGGGCTCTGGGAGAGCTGAGGGTGCAGGGCCAGCAGTAGGGGGCACCCTCGAAGACCCCTCCCCAACTCTTAGATGGAGGGCGCTGGAGTGGGGGCGGTGAGGCGAGCTACGAGGCCACGGATTTTGGAAAAGCAAAGCGAGCACATGACAAGGGGAGGCACGCACGACACACCACAGAAGAAGCTGACTCGGGCGGGCGGGCGGGCGGGCGGGGTGGGGCAGAGGCCTGCAGACTCCCCCGGCCCTGTAGGCTCAAGACTGAACCACCTTCCCCTGGCCCTGCCCTGTTCCCTCCTGCTGCCCCCCAAGTCCAGTACCCCACTTGGGCGTCCATCACAAGGCACAGGGGTGGGGACTTAAGCTGCCCCCATTTTATAGGCAAGGAAAGAGATCTGGAGAGGGATGCCGCCTGGCCCAAGGTTCTGCCTCCACCAGGCAGGGTGGCCCTCCTGCTCAGGTCTGCAGGGGACAGGGGAGCCCGGAGGCTGAGAGCCCAAGGAGGGAGGGGGACAGGATGGGGCAGGTCCCTGCCTTCAACCTGGATACGGCGTTCCCTACCTCGAACGTAGAGGTTGGCAGGTGAAGAGTAGCGCACTCCGGCGCTATTGGTGGCCACACACTCATATTTGCCCTGGTCGGTCTCCTCGCTGCTCTCAATCTGCAGAGCCCCTGTGGGAAGAGGGGAGAAAGTTGGCCAGTCAGGGGAGGCCCTGGGATGAGCTGGGAGGGCTCTCCGAGAGCCCCTCTGGCCCATTTCTTGTTCTGGCTGGGCCGGAGAGGCAGATGAAAGAGCTGAGTTAGCCCTGGCCAGTTTGGCTCAGCGGTTAGAGCGTCAGCCCGCAGACCAGAGAGACCCAGGTTTGGTTCCTGCTAGGGGCGCATACCTTGGTTGCAGTTTGTCCCCAGCCCCCCGGGGCCATGTGGGTGGCGATCACTCGATGTGTCTCTCTCACATCGATGTTTCTCTCTCTCTCTCTCTCTCTCTCTCTCTCTTCCTCCTTCTCTCCCTCCCACTCTATACCTCAAGATAATGTGCAGAAATGTCCTCAGGTGAGGATAAAAAATAAAAAAAAAATAGAAAGAAAGAGCTGAGTTAGCCTAGAAACCCCAGCTGGGCCAGCATCTCCCTGGCTCATCTCCCCCACCCGAGTCCAGCCCTATACTACCCTGAACACACCACATGCCCCAGAAATCTTCCACTGCCACTGTGAAAGCAGCTCGTCACGGGGCTGGGCCTTTACACATGACGGCCAACGCGGACTATGAGCTGGGGGAGGAGTGCCATGAAGGCGTGTTTGCACAGGCACCTCGCGATGCTGTCCAGGCGAAGGGGAAAGACAGGATGAGCATTCACAACCCGCAGCAGTCACTCCAGAGACCCTGGGACCCTACTGGGCCACCCCAAGCGATGTGCGAGTTCAGGGAGCTGCTGGTGCTCTGCTGGTTCTACGCAGTGCCCGTGTGTAAACGAACATGGGTCTGGGCTCCTCAAGTGTGTTTGGAGTCGCGGGCCCCAAAGCCGCAGCGCCCGTAAGTCAACAGGGACAGGGTTGTGATTCTTCAAGGGTGTCTGAACGACTTCAAGGACTGGGTTACTCCTGACGGTAGTTCAAGCAAAGGACACGGAGACTGACAGACCTCAAGTATGTTTGAAATCGCAAGCCTGGATCAAAGAATTTGTTGGTCGTGAGTGAATAAAAATTTAAAGAAGAGGTCAATTTTCTCCAGCATATTTAAAATCACATGCCCAAATCACAGATCCTCATACCTGTGAGGTAAATGAAAACGGCCAGTTTCCCCTCAGCATGTTAGAAATCACAGGCCCAAAGCAGACTTCACTTCCCATGAACATAGAAGAATAAATGAAACTTCTCAAAAATATCTGAAAGCACAAGTCTCGATCAAGCACTACAGTGCCCATGAGTAAATGAAAATGAGCCCAGGATTTCCCCAAGGATACCTGAAATCAAAACCTAGGGCAAACTCTCATTTTCACAAGTAAATAGGGATGAGGAAACATCTATCTTTATGTCTGAATCACAGACCTGGACCCAAGTGCTTATTGACCCGTAAATAAAGATGAGTGACCATCTCCAAGTGTGTTAGAATCACAGGCTTCGATCAGAGTTTTGGCACCAAGCTCCCAAGTGGACCCCTCCTCCTAGCTTTGTTTGAGGTTGTCCCATGGGAAGGACATGGGACACTTCACTTGGGAGGTGGATGAGGGTCTGCCCCCATAAAACATCCCTACTTTTCCCTGACTTCAGGGATCTGGGGAAGCAGGAAGGCAGGTATTACTCTAGAGGCCCAGAGAGGGCAGAGAGGCTACCCTAAGTCACACAGCATTTCGTGGTAACACCAGGATTAGACACTGACTCTTTTCTAGGGCTCCTATCGAGGCTTATTCTAGTCTCTTCTCTGGGGCAGTACCCAGGGGCTAAAGTCAGACCTGGCCTTTGAGACTGCCTGTCTCCCCGATCCTTCGGGCTGGAACCCTGAGATCAAAGCTTCAGAGCTGAAGACCCTTTCCGTATGCTCATTTTACCGATGGGCAAACAGGCTGGAGATGGACAAGGGTTGCATACAGAGCAATGGTCACAAACCTGGCTTCTAGCACTCTGGGTGGCATGGGAGGCGCTGCCCCTTTCTGAGCAGGAGACAGCCCCCTTCCTGCAGCCAAGTAGCCTGAGGAGCCACCATGGCCAGACTCAGGCCCCACGGCACCCACAGCAACATAGACACAGAGAAAATGCACGAACACTGGGTAGGGTGGCAAGGAGAAGATAGTGGAGGGCGGCCTAAGGCAGCCCCACCTACAGCCTGGGGGGCTGGGTGGGCAGCAAGAGAGTATGAGTGGGTGGGTGGGAGAGTAAAGAGCCTCTTACCTCGGATCGGAGTGCTTTCTGTAAGGGAAGCAGAGACAGTCAGGTGAACGACAGAAGGCAGTCCTGGGGGGCCAGGGGCCCCAGGGAGGTCAGGCAAGGCCAGGGCCGAGCCAGCCTAGGTCTAAGGACCCTGCAGACCTTGTGAGGAAGAGGCGGCAAGGCTCCCAGGAGCAGGATGGATGTGAGGGTTTGTCAATCATGAGGGCTTGTCTTAGGCCAGGCAGGAATCTCCCGGGGAAGAAGGGGCATTGCTGTGCCCCGGGGAGGGCTACGGCCTGGCCTGGCCTGGCCCTGTTGGCTGTCTTTCTTCTGGGCTGAGGGAAGGAGGTCCATGACCTCCCTTCCTTCTTTCCTTCTTGGGAGGGATAGGGAGCAATGGGGATCTCGGGAATCTTGTTAGAGACAGTGGGAGAGGGGTTAGTGCCCCAGGGTCGGGCATTAATAAAGCAAAGGGAAGGAGTTACAGACAGGCCAAATAGGGAAGACAGGGGAGGGCAGTGAAAGGGAACCAAGGGCAGGGGAGGGCCCTGCCGTCTCCTTTGCTTCCAAAAGGAAAAGAAGGAAAAAGGGTTATCTGTGTGTCTAGCTGGGTACTGCGGGCAGGGACAACTCAGGGCACAGGAAAAGAGGTCCCTGACGGGAGTGTCATACCCTCAGCTCATCTTCCTGGGGGATATCTCCCCCCTACCCCAGTGACAGCTCCTAACCCTGCTAAGGACAAGGGAACCCCAAGGCCAGGGCAGAGAAGTTGCTGAGGGTGAAAAAAACCTGCTTCTTTGCATGGCCGAGACCCATTTTACAGATGGGCAAACTGAGGCCTACAGGGGCCAGGGAATTGTCACACCATGAATCAAAGGCAGGGGTGGGCCCTGAACTCAGCTATCCAGCCTATCAGGTTGGGGACCCTCTACCCTGAACTTCTGGGGACCCCCATATTATCTCTTACAAAACCTTCAACCCGGCAAGGCCACTCTGTCCTCTTCACAGAAAAGAAATGGGGACTTGCCTTCAGCTACAATGTGGAGAGCTACAATCCACGGCAGTTGGGAATCTAGGTCGGCCCCTGCTTTGGGCTGTTTCACTACATATGGATTACGATGGTAGAAGCTAGAGAACAGGATGTCTTCCCAAGACACCCAAATAGCCCATGGCCACTATACTGAGAGAAAAAGGATGTACCCCAAGGAACAGAAGAAGGAAAAATCATGGGCCACTATCAGTCATTATTACTTTAGTAAGAACTGGCCTAGCAGTTGGTTTCAGGGAGTTCAGGCTAGATGCTGGGAAAACAGGATGAGTAGTGCCCAGTACCAGCTAGAAAACTCCCTTCTCACTCCAGCCCTAGCCCTCAAACCTTGGTAACTTCATCCTTTTCAGCAGAGTCACAGCCCAGAATGGGGCAGGTGGAGGACTGTCATATACAAAGTTCTGGGATGCTCCTGATTTCCCCTCAGCTCCCATTCTGGGGTTGGAATGGCCCCATGTGGCCTTGCCTTTTTTCCTCTTTTCCTTTTGGGCTCCTCTCTCTGCAGCTCCCTGGTGCCTGGCTGGGGAGGGCTGGGTGGCCGGTGGGGAGTGCCAGTGGAGAGGGCTGGGTTAGTAAACATGCCACGTGGAGTGGGTCACAGTTACTGTCACGGTGGCTGTTAGTCTGGGGGGAAGGGATAGAGGGACAAAGGGGAACGTTAGTTGTTGACGTGGTGAAGAAACGAGACTTACCAAAGGTTTCTGAACGTTTACAACAGAGGGACAAGAAAAAGAGAACAGGATCATTAACGGGTGGTTATGCAGAAGCCCGTGTACTCGTGGGGGTGCGGTGTGGAGGGAAAGTCAGAATAATCAGATTTATTATGATTAATAAAGCAGCTCTGTTCACTGAGCACCTATTACATGCCAGGGGTTCCATCCTGGGCCCCTCACAGTAACTCCAGGGAGTGGGCACAGTTTAAAAGGACGCTGAGACCCAGAGAGTACCTGCTCTAGGACACAGCTGACATCTGACCCAGGCCACCAGCCCGAGGTCCATGCTCTGCATCATTTCACTGTATTGGGGAGACGATGGTGGACACCAACAGGGAAACAACTGGATTCCCAAGGTTGCCATCATCCCCCAGCTGAACCCCCAAAGCTGCAAATATCCCCAGACAGGTCAGGAGGGGTCAGGCTCTCTCTCCCCCTAGTGTATAAATTCTGGGCTTAATGTCCGCCCTTTTTCAGGGCGTAGTCCTTCCCTGGGGAGGGGAACAGAAAGCAGCGGATGGCCAGACAGGCTCCTCGGAAGATGTGGCTGGGCAGTGGGCAAAGGGCACTGAGGACGACAGGAGGCCTTCAGACACGGGCGGCTCCAGGGTGGAGTCCTCAAAGGGGAGAGAGGAAGCCAACAGAAGTGTGCATGCTCACAATGGACTGATACATGCGTGAGTGCACGCGGGCACACCCCTACCACACGTGTCTGCACACACAGGGACTAGGGGCTGCAGCCTGAGACGTGTGCGCGTGGGGGGACTGCCCTGGGTACAGGTGCACGGAAGGGACTGTAACATGGGTACACATGTGGCTGAGATGCACACAGACAAGCTCTGCCCTGGGAGGGAGAGGGCGAACGCATGTGCTGACAGCATGGCCTGCGTGACCTGCAGATCAGACCAGCACAGGGAGCCCAGACAAACACACATGGACATATCGTGAAGCAGGGAAAACGGACACAACACACACATAGCCCCCCAGACATATGGACGCACAGATGGGCACGTGGGTGCTATGTCGAGATACAGCTGTGGAACCACCCGTCCGAGGTGACCAAGGAACTGTGCTCTCCTCGCACAAGGCCCCTAGCCTAGCCAGGGCCTAGACAGACAGACTAGGCTGCCTGTCTGGGCCGCACAACAGACATACCTCCACCACCAGCCTCTGCCTGTGTTTGCCCTACAACTTCCTTACTGCTTCAGTCTTGGAGACGGTCTATCCCTGCAGCTCTCAATGGCTCCCCACACCTTACCTGTCAATGGCTCACTATCTCCTCTGGAGATGTAAACTACTTTAGCTCAGAAGATACTCTCCTATGACAACTTCCATGGCTCCCCATGACCTTGACTCTCTGTGTCCCATTATATACCCAGTGATTAGGCACTGAAGATGGCCTTCCCCTTACCACCTGCCACTGCTCCCCATCATCTCTGCCTGTCTGTCCCCCTTTGTGTCCCCACTGCTGGGGCACTGCAGACAGGCACCAGCCTCTGTGGCTTTCCATCACCTTCTGGGTACTGGAGACACTGTGCCCCTGGGGCCTCCACAGCTCCCCATGATTGTGCATAACTGGGCCCACTACACGCTCACTCGGGCATTAGAGAACTCTCCTCCTACCATCTACCACAGCTCTGCATCACCCCTGCCAGCCTACGCCCCATTACATCCCCACTGGTTCAGCTCTGAAGACACTCTCCTCATCAATGCCTTCATGGCTACCCATCAGTCCACAGGGCTTGGGTCCTGGAGATGCCATCTTCCCCTTACTACCCTCTGTGGCTCCCAGATCCTCCTGGCCACCTGCACTCACCTGATCTCAGCTGCTTGATGCGCCCATTGCTGGCACTAGGGTCCACGGGCAGGAAATCCTTGAACCAGGTGATCTCAGGGTCAGGGTTGCCGCTAGCAGCACACAGCATCGTAGCTGTCCGGGTCCGCTCCACCACCTTCAGCTGGGGGCCCATGTCGATGTTGGGGAAACCGGGAGGCAGCTGGTCCTCTGAGGGCAGAGACAGGAAAAACAGGGCAAAGGCCCAGTTATCACACGGTCACCCCTCCAGGGTAGGGCTCGGGGACCAGTTGCCCTGAACGGGAGCCACATCACCCCATTTCCCCAGTGGAACCGAGGGCTGTGGTTGTAGCCCACGCAGGGGTCACTGCGTGGAGGGCAAGTGGCCCCAGTCCCAAGTCCCGAATGCTGACTATGTACCAGGCTCTGTGCAGGTACCTTCCTGTGCCCTCCTCAGAGAGGGGGCCTATGTCAGAGGGGTAAACTGAGGCTCAGGCAGATGCACGCCTGACCTAGGTCACACAGCCAGGACACAGCAATGCTAGGACTGGCAGCCAGGCCTGGCTGAGCCTGGAGGAGGCAGGGATGGCAGCTGCAGAACCTCCAAACCAGGCCTGGACCTATCAGGGTCTGAGAGGGCAGCAGGATCCTGTCTGAGGTGGTCAGGCCCCGAGGCCTAAACGACCATAAAAGTGGTTCTCATTTGTACCGATGATCTCAACAGAGGTTAATGCCAAAACAATTCTTGGTGCTCAGGGCTGGCCTGTGCATGCTGGAGGCTGGGTCCTCCTGCAACCCTCTGTGCTCCTGTTTCCGTATGTGTGCATGCATGTTCACCCATGTATGCACCACACACATGCATGTCCACGTTAGCATTTCCCATGTGTATGCAGCTCTGCTGGGGTCCCCAGGAGCATGTGTGGGAGCAGGCACACGGGTACTGGGGAAGGCCGTGGCTGCCTGACGTTGCTGCGAGCTCCTAATTAAACAAAAATGTTCATCGCGTACCAAATTGTGCCCTATTCCTCGGAGTTTAATTAAAACAACGGCGTGGGAGGCGTGAGCGGAGTCCACAATCAGATGGCAGGGGAGGGAGGGAGAGGCAGGGAATGCCGGGCCCAGCGGCTCAGGCCTTCCTCCTTCAGCAGGGGTGGGGGTGAGGGGCAGCTCAGGGCCTCGGGCTGGGGAGGCCAGGCGCTCCTGGGTCAAACACCCTGGGCTGGGTGCCCAGCCCAAGCACTGCATCCTTCTAGCAGCTGGAGCACTGAACGATGCCAAGGAGGCCTTGATGGGGGGCAGGGAGCAGAGACGTAGCTTTCCCAGACGCCCAGGGCACTTAATAGATTCACAGCTTGTTCTTTTAACTCTCTGAGCGTTTACAATGGAGGCTGGCACTGGGCGAGGGGAGGCAGGCTGTTCCATCTGTGCCCAGGAAAGGTCAGGGCAAAAATATCTGCTGGGAAGGGGCAAGGCGGGCCAGGCTTCTGACTCCTCCCCGCTCCTCCCTCCTCCCTCCATCCGCCACAGGACAGACTCCAGGACCCATGTAAAATGAAACGATGAGGCTTCTAGTTTAAAAATTATTAAGAATTTCCAGATGGTCACGGTAGAGCTTTCTGAGTGAGGGACCCTGCAGAAGTCACACACCAGGGTCAGGGACAAAGTACCCTGGGGCCAATGGGATCCCTCCTCCCAGGGCTCCAAGCTGACCAAAGCTCTGCTGCCCTAAGGGACACTGGAAGAATGCCACCCAGGAGCCACATGTGGGGCCACTTCCCACCTAACCGCTGACGGTGGCTCATACTTATAGATCAGAGAGGGTCAGGGTGACAGGAGCAATCCACCCACCTGAGAGCTGCAGAACGGCTGGTGGCCAAGCTGTCTTGTTCAAACCAGAATAACAACAATGACAATAATAATATCAGACAGACAGACTTGACCAGGCGCTCATTCCCTGCACAGCACTGTACGAGTCTCTCACTTGTATCGTCCCCTCATCTGATTCATGAAACCACGCCTTGTTGAGCATCATTATCATCACACTCTGGAGATGAGGAACTGGAGCTCAGAGAGGTTCATTAACTTGTCCAAGGTTACCCAGCTTTGGAGTGGCAGTGTCAGAATTTGAACTCAAGTTGTGGGCCCCGAACTAAAGCCACCTTACAACAGAGAAGGCAGTAGAGAACAGCTGGGTGGGAATTTGTGGCAAGGCTGTCTGAATGCTGCTGTTTTATAATGAGAAAGTAATTTTCTGGTGCCCCCAGCCCACCTGAAAGAGACCAGCAAACAGCCCAGGGAAGCAGCGTTCCCAAAGGACCATGTGAATACACAGGGAATTGGGGTGAGGGGCAGCTGTTTCTGCCCATCCAGTATCTATTCCTCCTTTGTTCCTTTGGGGAAACCATGCCTTCCTGACTGTCCAAGTGGCTGACACACCCTAAACTCCAGGGAGGACTGCCAATCAGTCCTCTGTTCCTTCAGCCATTGTAACTGGCTCAGGCATGGTCAAGCTGGGCCAAAGTGCACCAGTGCTAGGTCATTTGGTCCTCCTTTTTGGGTGGGGGCTTGGAAGCCTGGAGTTAATGGGAGGCATCTGAGGATCTATGTGGAAGAAAATAAGCCCAGAGGCAAAGAGAGAGTGAGCTATGAGAACATTGTATGAGCTCCTGGATCCAGCTGAACCTGAAGGTGGACTACTCTGCATACATTTTAATTACATGAACCAATGAATTCTCTTTCTTACTTGAACCAGTTTAGGTTCAGTCAGCCTCTTGTAATCACAAGAGCATGATTAAGATAAAAAATGAAGATGACTGTAGTCTCTTAACACCCCTCTTTGCTGCAAAGGCTTGCTAAGTCCTATCAGTAGGCTCTGGGCTCAGTGGTATTAGAGGCTACAGAAGAGAGATCAAGGTCTCCCAAAAGAGAATATTCAAAGCAAGACTTTCACAGATGCCTTTGGTGTTTGTCCCCAAAGCCTAGGGCCCAGTTCCTCCCCCACCGACACTGGGGAACCCAATACCTCGGAGGACAGTGAGCTTGGCATGGACCGTGATCTCCCCAACCGAGTTCTGGGCCACGCACTCATACACGTTCTCATCCCGGGGTGTCCGCAGTGGCTGGATCCTCAGCACAGCCCCCGCACTCCCGTCAAACTCGATCGTCTGCGGCGAGCAGGGAAGAAAGGTCAGGGCGAGGCTGGGGTCCCAGGGGTCCAGGGAGAGGAGCTAGGGCTGTACACACCTGTGTGTGGATGTCCCATGTGTATACACTAGAGGCAGAAAACGGCCTGGGTATGTAGAAGCAAAGAGTACTATGTGCATGTGGGTGTGTGACACGCAAGTTAAAGTGTGTGCAACTGGCATGTGACGGTATGCTGGACGTGGAAACATGCATGTCTGACCACGTGCATGTGCAGATTCCTTTCTGCGAGCAGTGGTGTTGGATGTGAGTCTGAGTGTAAGGTAAGACTCAGAGAGGTCAGGGCCCTGCTTAAGGCCACACAGCATGCAGGTGGCAGAGCAAACCAGCCTGGCAGGGCCCTTACTGAGCAGGCAGGTGGGGCCACATGGCAGGGAGTGGGAGAAGGGCCCCAGCTGGAGAGGGTGACCAGCCAGGCTTGCCCAGCCCTGGCTACCCACATTATGTCTAGGGGACATTTCTGTGACATATTCCATGACTGAGCTGCTATGGCCCTGTCCCCAGGCTGCCACCCCTCACCCCCAACTCACCTCAAAGCGCTGGGAGTTGACCTTCTTCCCCTTCTTGTTCCAGGTCACCCGTGGCTTGGGGTCACCCGTGGCCTGACACACAAAGGAGGCCACACCTCCAGACACGCCGATCTGATCTTTGGGTTCTTTGATGAACCTGGGGGGCTCTGGGGATAGAACAGGAAAAGAGAGGCTCCAGTGGGCCTAGGTAAATGGCCAGGATTTTATGGGGCCATGCAAACATGTTCCCATCACCTGCCTAGCCACGGAGTTACCATGTGGGCCCAATAGGAGGGCTGGAGAGAGGAAGAAGGTGAAGAAATGCTGCCATTGAATGCCCCACCACCACCAAGGCACCTGTGGGTACCCCAGGGTCTGCAAAGCCCCACCCCAGCCACCACCACCTAGATATAACAGCCACACACACTTGTATTTGGACACAGCCTCATGTGGGCTCACCCGTGGAAGGGGAGACCCCCGAGATTCTGAGATCCCCAAATTCGGCTCCTGGAGGACCCTAGTGTGACCAGCCAAACCCTGAAGGGTCTTTAGTCCTGGAAAGACTTAAAAGGAATTAACTTGGTCTAATCCCTGAGTGAGACATGCGGGGAAACTGAGGCTCCAAGCAGGTTAGTAACATCTCAGA
Organism: Tadarida brasiliensis; assembly: GCA_030848825.1. Taxonomy (NCBI): domain Eukaryota; kingdom Metazoa; phylum Chordata; class Mammalia; order Chiroptera; family Molossidae; genus Tadarida; species Tadarida brasiliensis. Next base: position 48,281,425 of record CM061259.1, read on the forward strand.
TTAGTAGCATCGAATCCTTCTGATAGCACTGAGAGGCAAGGCCATCGTAAATCCCATTTCACACATGAGAAAACTAAGGTACTGACCAGACAAGGCACTTGCTTCAGACACGCAGCCAGCCAGCGGCTGAGGAGGGGTTTGAATCAGGCTGGCTCTTGGGCCCCCAGTCTTTGCCCCTCACAATGCTCTGATATAGTCTCTCCAAGAAAGCGTCAAGTGGGAACTACTATGGCTTTAACATCCCCAGACAGCCTCAACTCCACACCTAGGACAGGTTACAGTATCCAGCAAGAAGAGTTCAATGACATTGCTTCCTTTTTATTGACTTTTCACAGTAACCTCTGAATTGCCCAAAGGGATACTAGATTTCCATTCACAGTCATTCTACAATGTATCCCACAAAATGAATTCAGTTACTTCTGAGACTTCTGTCTGCAGACTCAAGGGCTGCAACATAATTACAAGGTCCTGAGGGGAATAACCTACATATCCAACCAAAGGAGAGTGATTAAATGAATACTGGGGCTGTCTATGAAGTGGAATAGCATGCAGCTGTAGAAAAGGAACAAAGATGCTTTTCAAATGAATATTAGGGGGAAAAACCCCAGCAAGACATATTATGAAATGGAAAAAAGCGAGGGGTAAAAAAAGCGAAGTGAATGCTATTGTTTGTGTGATAAGAAAAATGAAAAGAGGGAAAGAGTGTGTGTGTCGTGTGCGTGCGTGTGTGTTTAGAAACAGTGGCTGCCTCCAGGGACAAAAACTGTGTAGCTGGACACAGGAGAAAGGAGGTTTCATACCTTGGTAACTTTTTTAGATTTAGAACTATTTAAAGATACATTTAAAATATTTGTTAAAGGATTGAATAAAAAGGTAAGCTGTTTGAAGAAAACTATTAATGCCCTGGCCTGCTTGGCTCAGCGGTTAGAGCATTGGCCCATGGACCAGAGAGTCCCGGGTTCGGTTTCCGCTAAGGGCATGTACCTCGGTTGCAGTTTGTCCCCGGCCCCGGTTGGGGTCGTGTGGGTGGCAACCACTCTATGTGTCTCTCTCACATCGATGTTTCTCTCTTTCTCTTCCTCCTACTCTCCTTCCCGCTCTATTTGAGGATAAATGCAAAAATGTCCTTGGGTGAAGATTAAAAAAAAAATTAAAAAAAGAAAACTATTAAGTAAAAGTTTGGTGTCTGAGGAGAGGCAGAAAGGGGCTGAACAACGCAAACTATTGCAATACTGGGTCTCTGAGCCCCCAAAATCAGCAGAGAGAGCTGAGGGCCATGAGGGTTCAGCTGGAAACTTCTAGCAGCTCAGAAGCACCAAGAAGCTCAAGGAAGCCTCAGGTTCTAAGTCTAGGTGCCCACAGGCCCCAGTTTGTCCCATCCCCGGCTCAGGCTAGGCTTGAACAAAACAGAGTGCCCATCTCAGTGGTCTGACTGGCCTCACCTCCCTCATTCAAGGCTCTGCTCCCATTGATGTGGCCATCTCTCTTGGAAATCAGTAGACACACTGCGTGTGGCATGTGCGACCTCATTCAACTCCTGTGTATTCCTCTGAGGCAGTGACTGTTAATCCCATTGTACAGACGGGACTATACAGATCCAGGAAGGTTAACAACCTTGCACAAGGTCACACAACTCAGAAATTAGAGCACCCAGATTTGAACCTGGGTCTCTGTCCCCAAGACCACATCTTATGCACTTACCACCTCCAGGCCTTAAGCCTGACTTAGACGTTTTGCTCCACACTGAGCCCTGGGCCAGGCCTGCCTCCCTGGCTCTGACTGTCAGCAGCCCCTCCTCCAAGCCTCAGGAATGGTGACTGGGCCATATGAGTCCCCAGCCAAGGTCACAGGGAAAGTCACTGTGGCCAGTTCAGGAATCTTACTTCCGGGAAAATGCTCCCTCAGAGCTACCGGATGAAAGGGCAGAGGTACAGGATGAAAGGGAGGTACAGCTGTTTATCAGAGCTGGGGACACCCCCCCATTCCCACTTACCCGAGGAAGGATACACATGGGGAGCGCTGCTGTTCCTTCCTCCTGGAGTCCCTTCTACCTCCCTTCATCTGGCAGCTCCAACCTCAGCTGGGCCAGCACCAACCCTGGGAGCCTTCTCAGATTACAGCAGGCTGGGTCAAGAGCCCCCCTTTCCCCACCACTGCCTGGATGTCCCCCATCACCACCCTGATCCCATCGGGCTGAAATACCTGGCTATGTGCCACAGGGCGGGTGATCACAGGTAGCCCCACTCCCCGGGACCCCATCATACCTCTTCTCTGTGTTCAGTGACCCTTGATAAATTGGGGCTCTTGACTCTGATGCCCATTAACACCAGGCCCAGTGAAGCTGCCCACTCCCCCCACCCCTGGCAGCAGCGCTTTCTCAGCCTCTCTCCAGCTGGCTCCAAGATCCCAGCCAGCCCAGGAGAGCTTTCTCTACCCACTGCATCCACCACTAGAAAATTCCCTGTGGATGCTTGGATTCTCTCATTCTCTCCTCCCTTCCTCTTCTTGGCAAAGGAGCAGAGACACAAGAAATATGCACTGGGTATGGCCACAGTTCGTGCCAGCAAGCGCTCATTTTGTGCTTAGCCTGGTGGGGCTCAGCACTGTTCTTACACCCTTATCACAGATGGGCAAAACTGAGGCTCAGAAAGGATAAGTGACCTGCCTGGGGTCATACAGCTTGTGATGGGCAAAGAGCTATGATTCCAACCTGGTTCTATCTGGCTCCCAAGCCCTGGAAACAGCACTCTTGATAAATGGGGCTATGGATCTTCCTTACTGAGAGCAGTCCGGAGGTCCCTGTTTCTTAGATGAAGAGACTGAGGTTCCTTAGACGAAGAAAATGAGTTTCTGAGTGGTGATGCCAACAGTGCACAGGCTGGGAAAGGCCTGATTTCTGTTTTTCCATTTCACATTCTGCAGAGAAGAATCTGGTGCCAGATCCAGAGACCCACCCACCATCCCCTTCAACTCTGCCCCAGCCGGCCCCACAGCATCCTGGGAAGGCCCCACAGGACCAGGAGCCATTTCTACAGTAGAAACCACTCCTCTTGGCGCTTTCTGGTGAACACTAAAAGCTGCTCCCCCAGGCTCTTTGCAGCCTGACAGAGCCCACCTCAAGTGGCTCCCCGAGAACCTGGGCCAATCCCTGAAGCTGGCAATGCCAATCATGGTGCCCACAGCTCCCCTGCTGGGCCCCAGATGACAAGGGTCCGGCTAAACAGCCCCAACTACTGGGATCGAGATGTCTCAGCCCTAAAGATGGAGAACTGGGTTTGAATCTAGACCCCTAAGAACACCTAAAGTAATACAATAATAATAACTAAGGGCTCACGAAGGGAACACCCACTGAGCCAGCTCCTGCTACATGCCAGGTGCTGACATCCTGGATCACACCCCATCATTGTCCACCTAGTCCCTCAGCTCCTACTGTTGCCCACAATGGTCTGTTCTCCCCACAGGAGCCACCAGAGGGTGCCAGTGAGCACCCAAGTCAGGTGCATCCCCTCATCTACTCACAGCCCTTCAAGGCTTCCACCTCCCTAGAGGTAAAGCCCCAGTCCTCTCCAAGCCCACTCAGCTCTGCGCAACCTGCCCCTCCCCTCCTGACTTCACTCCCTCTCCCTGCTCCAGCCAGACAGGCCTCCTGGCTGTTCCTCCAACAAACCAGGCACAGTCCTGCCTAAGGGCCTTTGCACATACTATTCCCTCTGCTTGGGACACTTTTCCCCCAGATACCAGTGAGGTGCACGCCTCAGATCCTTGAAGTCTCTGTACAAATGCCACCTACTCACTGTGACCTTCCCCTTGCCCTCATCTCCCTCCCCGCTTATCTTTGCTCCTGGGGACATCCACATTCAACACACTTAGTGTCTCTCCCTCACTAGAGTAGCAGCTCTGTAAGGGGGTGAGATGTTTGTTTTGTCCCCTGTGTCTAAACCAGGGCCTGGCACACTATAGGTGTTTATGTGAATGAGAACAGAGTCTTTCCCATGTCACATGATCAAGCCAGGATTCGAGCCCAGGATTAAAACTCTGTGATCTCTACTTTGTGGCCTCAGTTTCCCCATCTGTACAACGGGGAGGATGGTAACAGCATTCATCTCATCAGATTATGGTGGTTGATCTGATGTGTCAGGCACTTACTGAAAAACAACATGAAAATGAGAAAAGGCACCAATGGATGAGGCAGGTGTGTAGTCTCCAGTGGTCTCACCCAGCAGCAATAATTAGTAAGCTTGTGGTAACCTAGGATTGTGGACCTACTATGTGCCAGGCAGCATGCAGGGGTTTATTGTGTATTTTTGTCGCAAGAATGCTGGCACAGGGGTAATGTTATGAGTCTCATTCAATCAAGGTGGACATGGGAGCTGAGTCACTGGCCCCAGGTCACACAGCAGGTCTTCAGTAAAACCACCCTCATCAAAGATCCCAGTTTCTTTCCCTTCTGGCCTGACTCTGTATCTCCATGGGCCTGAGTGATGCTTCCTCTCGGCCCCTCATGACGGGGTGGGTCTCGGTGTTGGGCCCAGAATAGACTCTCATCCTCTCCCTGTTACTGCCAGAAACGCAGCCTTACCCACGCCCAAATGGCACCAATCTCTTTCCTCACCTCCATGTGTTAACACCTTCACCAGCAATGCCCTTTCTACCAGCGAACTCCTACACAGCCACCAAGAACCACCTCCAATGCCCTCTCCTGAGATGCCTCTCCTGGCTCTGTGTGGACAGGTTGGGCTTGCCTATGTGTCTGCCACCTGGGCGCTGGTGTTTCACCTGCAGCGAGAGAGGGTGGACTCTGGCTCACTCAGGAGTGAGGGACTTCAAGTAAGGCCCTGCCTACTCTGAGCCTCAGTGTCCCTCATTGGGAATGTGGAGGGTAAGAGAACTGACATGCTGGGTTTAAGAGGATGGAGAGAGATAAGCAGGTGAAGTCTGTCTTTAGCACTGGGTTTGGTGCAGAGTTGATGCTGGGGAAGCAAACACTGTCAGCATCATTACTGTTCCTGTTTTATTAATTCCATCGTTATTCTTTACCTCTGAATCTCTCAGGACTCGCTCAGTGCATATGAGGCATTTTACTCAGTAACATTCATGGAGCACAGAGGCTCCACTTGGCAAAACCAGGAGCCCCGGGGAGGACATGAACACATGTGTGCACACATGTGCACATAAACACGTACTCAGACACCCACAGACCCTGCGCCAGGCTCTTACCTTCTGCTGCGCAGCCTCCGACCAGCAAGACCACAAGGAGGCCCACGGGACCAATCACAGACGCCATGCCAGGGCCCCAGGCAGGTGCCATGCTTGGCAGTGACCTGCAACCTCCAACCACCTCCCTGGAGGTGGGGATGGCCCCAGTCCCTCACAGAGAGGCCTCCAGCCAAGCGTCAGATGAGGCAGCGTCTGCAGAGACAACGGAGGGGCCATGAGAGGGGAGTAAGGGAATCCGGGGTGGGGGCGCCTTCCTGGGGAAGGCCGCAGGAGGATACAGGGGGGCAGAGCAAGAGTCACAGGATGGGGAAGACAGGGTTACAGGACAACTGGGGAGGGTCATGGGGTGATAATGGGGTAAAAGAAAGTGCTGAGCACCTACTACAGACTGAATGTTTGTGTCCCTCCCTCAAAGGCACATTGAAACCCTAACCCTCAATGCGATGTTAGGAGGTGGGCCCTTTGAGAGGTGATTAGGTCATGAGTGTGGAGCCTTCCTCAATGGGATTACTGCCCTGATAACAGAGGCCCCAGGGAGCTCCCTCATCCCTTCCATCACGTGAGGACACAGCAAGAACACAATGTCTGTGAACCAGGAGGTGGACTCTGACCAGACACCAGACCTGCTGGCACCTTGATCTTGGACTTCCAGCTCCCAGAACCCTGAGAAATAAATGTGTGTTCTTTACAAGCCTCCAGTCTCTGGTATTGTTACAGCAGCCCAAACTGAGACAGCCCCAACACCCAGCTGAATCCCAACACCAGACTGATCCCCCAAACCTGGACAGAAACCGACTCCAGCCAAGCCCCAAACCAGGTTTGAATACCAGCTCCAGAATTTGCTCTGACCCTCCAATTTCTCCCCTTCATAGTCTGGAACTCTGGAAGTATGAGGTTCCAGCTAACACTGCCAATTGTTCCTATCACCCGGCCCCATTTGGCCACCAGTCAGATCTTCCAAACATACACCTGTTGGTCCCTGCCCCGCTCTAACACCTGCTGTGGCTCCCATCGCCTCCAGAGGAAGCCACTCCTGCTGACAGCCACACAGCCTGAGCTCAGTCTCCCTACAAGCCTTTGTTCCTGCTGTGCCCTCTATAGAAATGCTGTCCCTCTTCCACCCACTACCACATGACAAGTGTCAGCTGTCACTTCCTCCAGAACCCTCCTTGCCCCTCGAAGGTCAGCCCCCAGCCCATTCCACATCCCACAGCATCAGAAATGACTGAGATCATTCTCCACAACATATACCGTAGTTTGTAAATTAAATGCAATGTTAATCAGCATCTGTTTCTCCCACAAGAATCTAAAGGCAGAAGGGTCCCTTGGTGCATGGGCAGAACTCTGGGCTGGCCCCCTCCTCAGTCTCCACTTTGGCCAGAGTCAGGGCAGAGGGCTAGGGAGGGGCAGGGAGAGACCCAAGGATAAGGTCCTCTGGCCAGGTCAGCCCTGCACCCACCCTAGGCCATGCCCCGGGCGTGTCTGGGCCATGGCCACAGGGACGAATGCCACATAATGATGGGGCAGCCCCTGTCATCTGGCTCCCAAAATACCCAGCTGTGGTCACCTCGCCCAGCCATGCAGCAGCCCCAAGGAAGACTGGGTGGTGGCCGGGTCACGACACAGGGTGGAGGGTGGGGAAGCTGGGATGGGAGGTGGGGGTAGCAGGGCTCAACCTGCACACAGTCAGACCAGCAACTGACATGCAGTCAGACCAGACCCAAAGAAGGATGCCTACATAGTCAAACCACAGACAGGCACAGACACGCAGTCAGACCACAGACAGACCGGGAGATCAGAAACAGCCGCAGATGTATGCGTACAGTCAGGCAACAGAAATGGGGCCGCGTGCAAGTCAGGCAAATAAAATTTGTGTATAGTCAGACCACAAACATGGGCAGGCACAAAACTAGATCTGACACACAGTCAGAAAAAATACACGGGGCATGGTGGGGCAGACAATACACATACACAGTCAGATCACTAGCAGTCAGATCAGAGACACACAGCCAGCCAAGAGGCGTATACAGGTCACAGTGAGGCAAGCAATAGGCACATGATCGGGCTGCAGGCAAATATAACTATGGAGACAGGTCAGAGATCTTTGGTGCACAGGCAGGTAAACTTAACACACAGAGCCCAGACTCAGATGCGTGCACACAGTCAGACTACAGAGACAGGACACACAGTTAGCAAACCACACTTTCACCCAGCCAGACAATAAATCCTGCCAGATCCCTCTCACCCACATGTATGTGCAGAGAGTCATGTACACAGACGATAATACACACTCAGACACAACCAGTTGGGGACTGGGTAGTTGGGGAACTGGAACCTCGAGCACAGCTCCTCACCTTGTATCCCAGCCATGGGCCCTTTAAGAGTAAAAGTGGAACCCAGCCAGTGTGGCTCAGTGGCTGGGTATCAACCCATGTACCAAGAGGTTGCCGGTTCGATTCCCGGTCAGGGCACATGCCCAGGTTGTGGGCCAAATCCCCCGTGGGGGGCATGCAGGAGGCAGCCAATCGATGTTCTCTCTCATTGATGTTTCTATCTCTCTCTCCCTTTCCCTTCCTCTCTCTCTCTAATATCAATAAAGAAAAAAAAATTTTTTTTAAGAGTAAAAGTGGCTGATGAGGAAGGTGGAGGCCCAGCTGTGAGGCCAGGGTGACCACAGAAGCTGGCCCCACCCACAGATGCACATCTGCTTGACCACATCAGGGGAGGGGGACTCTGGTCCAGACCACTTTGGTTAGATGGGTGGGTCCTCAGAGAGCTTCTGGGGAAACCAAGGTAGCATAGCAAGTCTGCAGCACAGAGGGGCTCAAATCCAGGGCTGCCCAGCCTACCACGGACCCCCATGGGAGTGACATCCCTGTTCCAGCCTCAGTCTCCTCACCTAGAATACCAGCTGGCAAGGGCAGGGCCACCTGCACAGAAATCCTGGTAGGTGGGAGGGCTCTGGCCACAGCTGCTTCCCCCACCCTCCACACCCTATGGGAGCCAGGGCCAGCACCTTCTAAACAGGGCAGCTCCCAATTACCCCTGGCTCCTGCAGCCCCGGCCTGGCTGGGCCCATGCTTTCTTGATGTCTGGGTATAATGGGGCTGATCCAGGTGCAGGCGGGCCAGGCCACAAGCTCCTCACTCCCTCAAACCCAGCCTGCTGGGGTCTGGTGTGGGGAGGGAGGGGGCACAATGTTGGGGCTTTCAAGGCCTAGATGACGAAGCTGGAATGGGGGTGGGAGGCATGGGACAGACTCGGAGAGGAGAGGCTCAGTCACCACACAGAAGATAAGAAGTGACAGTGTCTCTTAGGCCCCCATGTACCCTGGAAGAACTTGCTATGACAGATGTTAAGACCCTGCAAAGCCCGCAACCCTCCTGTCAACAACCAATTTCTAAAAGACCCCAAGTGTGGGGTCTTTTGCAAGGGACCTGGGGAGAATATAAAAAAGCCATTAGCTCTACATTCAAAATCCATCCCAAGTCTGCCCACTTGTTACTTTCCCCTCTTCTGCCCCTACCTGGTCCAGCCCCATCACCACCCACCTGGGCCAATGCACTCCCACTCTCACCCTCTATAGTCTGTCCTCAGCCCTAAACCTGAGGACACTTATGAGCAGGTGAGTCAGATCCCATCCCTCCTCTGTCCACAGCCCTCCTGGGCCGCCCACCTCCATTGGAGTAAAAGCCCAAGTCCTCCTCCAGCCCACAAGGTCCTGCACAACCTACCCCCGTCCCCTCCCTGCCCTCTCCCCACTTGCTCACCTGCTCCAGCCACATGGGCCTCCTCACTATTCCTCCAACAAATCAGGTATGGTTCTGTCCCAGGACCTTTGCATTGGCTGTTCCCTCTACCTGGATCTCTCTGCTTCCAGATTTAATGTTAATATTATTACTAGGCTGAGAATTAAAGGGTGAATGGGAAGGGGGGGGGGTCATCCACACAAGAAATAGCAAGAAGCAGTACCTAGAGGTCCGAGAAGGGAGATGGAAAGAGATTAGGGCAGACACACAGGACAGCAAGGAGCCCTAGGCAGCTCTGGGCAGGAAGAGACGTGGCCAGGTTGGCATCCAGCCAAATCTCCTCCCTGCGCCTCTTTCAGGAACGAAGCCTGGGACACCAACCCTGCCAGTGTCGAGAAAGGGAAACTGAGGCAGGTGCATAGGGGCTGCATGACACCGCAATCCTCGAGTTCCTGAAGGATGATGTGGCTGTTAAGAAGGGACTGGCCTCCCAAGGGAGTTGCAGGAAATAAAGCAAATGAGGCTGGGCCAGGGGTGGGGAGGAAGGAAAGGAGCAGCCTTGGGACCTGGAACCCAGGGTCCACGAAGGGTCCTTTCCTCAGCCAGTTGCTGAGCTGTCCACCATTTGCTCCCAGCAGTCAGTCGGGGGGGGGGGGGCTTCCTTTCAAAGATGTGGAAACTGAGGCTCACAGAGGAGCCCCTGGGGACTTGCCCAGGGTCCAAAGCCCACATTTAATCACATGACTGTGTCCTTCCTTGGTCATTATGAGCTCAGGAAAGTGAATGACTCGCTCAGGGCCTGATACAGCCTTCTAGGCAGCCACTGGGGGTCCCAGACTGTGCTAACGGGGGACGAGTGGGCACTCATTCCAGCCTGCACCAGGGCGTGGGTCACGCGGTCCCAGAGCTGGCCTTGTGTACCCACACAGAGCAGGGAGCATAAAGGGGTGATTATAACCCAGGACTGCAAAGCAAACAGGCTCTGTGTCACCCGTACAAGGCGGGGTCTCCTGGGGCCTGAGAGTTCTCCCTGCCCCCCACCTGAATATTCATTCTGTTCTAGGGGGTCTAGGGGCTCATCTGTGCAATTCTGACCCTCAGATTTCCCATGGCCTTGGGCCAGGGGAAGGGAAGGCTGGGGATGCTGGCAGGGGGCTTGAGAACACCGGGTACCAGACCACCTCTCCGCCCTCACATCCACCTCCTACACTTCTCCCTCCCCACATCTCCCTTCTGGGCCAGCAGACTTGCCTCAGAAAAAAGCCCCAGAGGCCCTCAAGGGCAAGAGCTGGGCTTCCAGCCTCGCTGGATAACTGTGCCCCCTAAGTGCCCAGCAGGGTCCAAGCTCTAGCTCTGAGTAACTGGTGGGCCGCAACGTCTCCCCACTGGGAAACACTCAGTGCTGGGCCAGCCCTACCACCTTGGCAAAACAGGCCAGGACTGGGGCGAAGGAGCTGCCTTGAACTGACTATCCATCTGTATCAGGTGCTGTCCCCAAGATCAGGAGTGGACGGGCAGGGCGGACAGGGAGGCAGGCCCAACCCCAGAGGGAGGAATCAGTAATCCCAGCCGGATGTCCCAGTGTGCCAAACCCTCCTAAATGCCCCTTGAGATTCCTTCTGTCTGACATATGAGGAAACTGAAGCTCAGAGAGGGGTTGCTGCTTGCCAAGGGTCACACAGCATGGAGGGGGCTGGGCTGGGCTTCGAGGTCAGAGACTGGTTCTCAATCGAACCCAGGGTCTACACCCTGAGTGGCTGCCAGGCTCACTCCTGCCAGCATGTCCCCCACACAGGCTTCATGGAGGAGCTTGAGATTCTAAGATCTCGGTGCACCCCTGCCCTGTTCACACCCTCCAGGGCTCCCCAGCTCCTCTGCTCAGCATTCTGGGACCTTCGGGATCTGACCCTAGGCCTACCCTGTGGCCTCTTCCCAAAGGTTACTACCATTCCCAGAATGCACTGGTCTCTGGGCCCCCCTAACAGGTACACCCTTCCCCAGCTGGCCCACCTGTCAACTCATCCTTCAAGCTGAAGCCACAGATCCCACCACCCCAGGCTAAACCTTGACCCTCTCTGGACTCCTCCCCCGACCCAGGACCCTTCCTCAGCTCAGCTCTGACCCACACTCCTGAAGCTGGGAGTGGCTGTGTATGACTCTGTCCCTCTTCTGCTCTAAAACCTCCCATGGGTCTCATCTACATCCATTAAAATCCAGACTCCTAACAGCCTCCAGAACTGCTAATCCCATCATGCTGCACCCCCAGTGGCTTGCTCACCCCACTGCCCTAATCACTGCCTCTGGCTCACACAGGGGTATCTGTGCATGCTGTTCCTTTCCCCAGCACATCCTTCCTCCTTCCCCATCAAACCTCAGCCTTCACATTTATCATCAGGTCTCAGCTGAACTGTCACCTCCTCTCGGAAGCCCCCCTGAATGCCCCAGGCTGGATCAGGACCCTCTCTGGGTTTCCTCAGCACCTTGTGTCTCCCCTCACAGCTCTGCTCCGATCATGGGCCTGTCATCCTCCGGGATGGGAGTCTTCTCCCTGCCCTGGGAATGTGGCAAGGCCCCTGCACACACTGAATGCCTGGCCCCACTGGGCACTTGACCCACATCATTCCTGTGGTCATGTCCATTGCAGAAGGGGAAACTGAGGCCATAGGGAGACAATGATGGCAGGGGAGGCCAACACAGGCCCGCCACCAGCTGCAATTTGCATCTGCTCCGTGGTCAACTTGAGCCTTAAGTGGTGGTGGGGGGGGGAGGGGTAGGACATGGGGGACTGAGCCCCTTGCTGGAGAGTTGCAGGAAGTTCCTTGGGGTGGTCCAGGACTAAGAAGGAGTCTTGGGAAGCAGGACTCTCAGGCACTAATAGGTGTTGTTGAGGCATGGGTCTGGTGGGAGATAATGGGAGGTACAAAGGCATGGCACTTGGGGGTCAGGAATAGGATGTGAGGATGTGAGCACTGATATGCTTGCCCTGATCCCCCCAGTTTACTAAAGCCCCAAGGAGACACAGCATCATCCTGGGGTCCACAGGCCAGAAAGGCACAAGGACAAATGGAGAGTGAGAAACTTCCCGAGTGTTAGCGGGTGGCAAAGAGCAGAGATCCGGCACGTATTTCCCACCCTACCCCCATGGTCCAGCCGCCTTCTCCAAAGTCCAGGCCTCCTCCAAGGTCCAGGTTCCCGAGGAAGGATGCAGAAGCCCCCCAGCAAAGCACCCTGGAGCTGGCAGCTAGGGCTGCCCCAACCTGGCTCCGCCCCCAGGAGGTGGGGGAGGAGAAAGGGCTGGGGGCCAGACGGGGGAGGGGATCCTGCGGAGCATAACGGTCAGGAGTTTACCAAAGTAAGAGAGACAGGCCTGAATGGGGGAGCACCAGGCAGTGTCGGGTTAGAGCTGTCCCTGGAGTTTGGCTGGGCTAGGCCCGTGCGGGGAGGGGGTGGACTGGGAAGGCGAGAGTACCCCCTCCCAGGATCCTAGAGTGGGGACAAGGAGGGAAACAAAGCCCAGCGCAGAGGTGGAAGATCCCAGGTGCACTCACCCGCGGATCGGCTCAAAGATCTGGCCGGCTCAGAGATCGGCCCAGGCCCCCTGCTGCAGCTGCAGCCGGTCCCTCGTCCCGCGTCCACCCTGAGCGCTAGCGCCGCGCGCAGCGCAGTGGGGACTCGGGAGAGGCCGCGGCCCAAAGAGCTCAGCCTGGGGGCGGGGCTGGGGCGGGGCTCCCAACGGAAGTGGGGCGGGGGACCAGCGGGGGAGCCCCATCAGGGGGCACTGGAAGTCTGCAAGGGGTTCCTGCGTGGGGGAAGCCTTCAAAGGGGATACTAAGCACCCCCACATGCACATGCATGAGAGGGCGCCCTGAGGCCCTCCCCTTTGGAAACCTGATGACAGAGGGAACCCCTGTCCTTCTCCCCGCACCCTTCCAGGTGCTGATCGTGGCCATGGTAACGGATGAAGAGGCGGGATGCCCGGACGCAGCAGTAGAGGGCTCCCCAAACACACCCAAATACTGGAGGTCGGATAAGGGGCAGAAAGAGCCGTTCCCAGTCAGAGTTGGATGGCAGAGACCACGCCCCCTACACACACACACACACACACACACACACACACACACACAGAAAGACCCAGAGGGTGGGGGAGGGGCGCGGGCACAAAGAGGCTGCCCTCCTGCTGGGATCTGGTTGGGGTCTGGGGGATGAATGGGGGACACGGTGGCAGAGACACCCCCCCCCACACACAACCCTGAGGAGGGGGGCGGAGAAAGTAGGCCCAGATTGGAAACAGATGGGGCCACCATGCCAGGCCGGAGACACCCGATCCACAGGGGTGGGTGGAAAGGAGGGGGAGAGGAAGGGAGGAGGAGGGGCAGCCCCACCCAGGCAGCCAATCCCAGAGGTGCTGCTGCCCTGGTGCTGGTTTGAAAACTTCAGGGTTGATGCAGGGAACGTGGAGGCCCCTGGGGTTTAGGGAGAGGCGGGACCGTACAGGAAAGCCAAGGGCCACTGCAGGGGGCCGGCTCCCCCATCTGCTCCTATCCCTGGCGAAAATGCCTCCTTCCACCATTAGAGCTCAGGATGACTCCCATAGCTAATGTATTGAGCTCTCGGTGTATACCAAGCACTGTGCTTGCTCGCATCACCCCAATATCACCCCCATTTTCCAAAAGGGTTAGTGGAGGAATAGAGAGGTTACTTGTCCAAGGTTAGGAAAAGCAGGGACTGGAATCAAGGTTTGGGTCCAGAGGATGAGCCCTACCCACAATGATGCAGGAGGCCGGGAGGGAGCAAGCGGGCACGACACAAATGGACAAATTGCTACAAATTTAAAGTATCCAGGGACACAGCAGTACTGGACAGAAATGGGCCCCACCCTCAATAAGCTCACTGCCCAGTGGGGCAAAGGACAAGGGCTTTAATGGGGATACACAGGGAGCTGTAGGAACCCACAGGAATCCCCAGTAAGGGTTCAGGCACAGCTCACTTCCCAAGGTGACCTATCCATGCCCTGCTGTGGCTGCCTTAGAGGGTCTAATTCCCCACCTCTCCCCAGCACCCTTGGCTGATCTGCCCCTTTCCCAACCTGTGCCTCAATTCTCCCCTCTGTAAAACAGAGTGAGTAATGCTACCTCCCCTAGCACTCGAGAGGCCTGCACTGGAGTTCCCAAAGCACCAGGCACACAGTAGGTTCTCTGTGAATGTCTGGATGTGGACTCTACACGGAGCACATAGTAGGTGCTGCTAAACACAAGATACTCCAATATTTCCCCTCCCCAGAGTCCCAACTGTGGGAGATACACAGTAGGTGCTTCATAGGGTGTGGTAGTACCTGGCACCCCAGCATCACATGGGACACACAGGAGGTGCTCTGTGTCAGCATAGATGTGAAATCAAGGAGTGTCACCTCCTCGGGCTTGGCAGGGCACAGTGGGCCCTCAGGAAATGCCACCAGGAGCACAGTGGGTGCTTTGCTTGCATTTGAGGGCTGATGGCCCAGACACAGGGTTCATACACACCCAGGAATGACTCTAAGCACACCCCATGTGACCTTAAGGAAGAACCTGTACCTCTGGGCCTCAGTTTTCCCATCTTGTTAAAAAACAGGCACACAACAGGTACTCAATGAATTGAGATGTCAGGACACCCAGGGCTGTGTGACCTGGAGCAGAAATGCCCATCTCTGGGTTGTCCAGGACCCAGGGGATGGTGACTGAGGACCTGCCACCCCTTCCCCGGCCAGCCCTGCCCTCTCTGGGCTTCTTGCCCATGTCTCCCTGGAGATGACCTCCTGCCTCCATACAGTGGCAGTGACCACATGGGCTGGGAACACAGCCACCTTCGAAGTAGGGGTGGGAGAGATCTGGGCCAGGAATGAGGCCTGCATCTGGTCTATCCCAGCTGGGTGACCCCGTCCACACAGCACCCTGAATGTCCCCCCATTACAGCTCTAATCACCCATTCATTAACTGCTTGGTCATGGGCCTGCCTCTGCCACTAGACTGTGACCTCTGAGGGCAGGACAGGGTCTCTGTCTCGATCAGAGCACACACCCTATGCTGGGTCCCCGGCACCCAGCAGAGGCCATACATGGTACACAGTAGGTTCTCAGCAAACCTTTACATAAACAGCCAGGACCCTCCTCACCCAGGGGAGTCCTCTCCAACCTTATTCTCCCCTGGGGGCTACAGTGCATGGTATCCTCGTCACAAAGCAGGTATCTTCACCCACCCGTTTTTAAACAAAATTTCTGAGCTGTAAGCCAGGACTGGTTTGAGGTACTGGGGACACAGCAGTGACTAAGACTGACAAAGATCCCTGCCCCCATGGAGCTGATGCTCTAGTGAGGGCAACAGAAAAAATAAAATACACCAAGGGTCAGTTAGCAGTAAGTGCTATGAACATAGACAAAGCAGGGGTGGGTGGGGAGTGAGATGCAGTCTTAAATAGGGAGGTCAGGGAGTAAGGAAGTAACATTTGACCTAAGACATGAAGGAAGTGAGGGATTGTGAAGGAAGTGCGGATGTCTGGAGGAAATGCAATGGTTGGGGGGTGGGGCACACAGCATATGCAAAGGTCCTGGGGCAGGATTGTGCTTGGCATATTGGAGGAACAGGGAGGAGGCCTGTGTGGCTGAAGCAGAGTGAGTGAGTGGGGAGAGAGGGAGGAGGTGAGGGCAGGGAGGGGATGGGGGAAGGTCATACAGGGCCTTGTGGGTCCCCAGGGAGGACTTGGGCTTTTACCCCTTGGGAGGTGGGAGCCCTGGAGGGATGTGGGCAGAAGAAGAACAGGACCTGACTCGGGTGCTTGCAGGCACACTCTGTCCACTGCAACAACAGAATGTAGAGGGTTGGGGGGTACCCAGGGGAGAGGTGATAACACATATCCAGGCCAGCAATGAGGGGGCTGGATCAGGTAGAAGCAGGAAGGGAGCAAGGGAGAAGTAGGCATAATCTGGATAGATTGAGAAGGCAGAGCCAACAGAATTTTCTAAAGGACTAGTTGTGGGGCATAAATTAAAGCAGGGACTCAAGGACGACTCCAGGATTTTAGGCCTGAGCACTTTGAAGGTTAAGAGCTGCCACCTCTGGGAAGCCCTCCCTGATTGCTCAGTCCATACAGTGCCCTTGAGGACTGACCCCAGGAGCTCCCAAATGTTCAGTTGATATGTCCTCTATGTACACGCAGGAGGCAGCTGCCCTTGGGGAGAAGCACGAGGCTAGATCACGTCAGCCCCTGCAGCTGGGACATTTGGGGGTAATTTTTTTTTCAAAATAACTTTTCTTCTAATTATAAAATAGGCACATGCAGCAGAAAATTAGAGAAAATCAGCATAAAGAACATAAAAACTGCCCACAATCCACACCTCTCCTGGAGAGAAAATGTGAGCATGTGGTCATTTCCATTCATTCTTTCCACAGACATTTATTGAGTACCTATTGTGTGCCAGGCCAATGGGGATACAGCAGTATCCAGTCCTCCAGCCCCCTCCCTCACCCTTAAGAGAGTGAGGAAGAAAGACACTCATAGAGAAACCAACATTGTCAATAACATAATGCAGTGCTAAGAGATGCCAAAAAAAAAAAAAATCACAATGAGGTTCTAGAAGCCTGGAGGGGCCTGGGGGACTTCTCAGAGGACTTGGATGAAGTCAGCAAATCAGACATACAAACACCTATGGGAACAGAGTTCCAGGCAGGAGAAACAGCAAGTGCAAAGGTCCTGAAGTCAACTGCATCCTTCTAGACTTTCTTCTATATGTGCAAATTGGTACTTTCCTTTTGAAAATAGAGATCACCACCCGGCCAGTGTGGCTCAGTGGATTGAGCATCATCCCATGGACTGAGAGGTCCCAGTTCAATTCCCGGTTGGGGCATGTGCCCGGGTTGCAGGCTCAATCCCCAGTGGGGGGTATGCAGGAGGCAGCTGCTTGATGTTTCTCTCTCACATCGATATTTCTCTCTCTCTCTCTCAAAAAATCAATAATGACATATTAAAAAGAAATAAAATAGAGATCACAATTATGAGACCATTTGCCTATGTCCAACCCACAGTTTAATCAATTCCTACTGGTTCTACAAACAACAAGAGTGACATCTACATGTGAACCTGTGGCCTTTCCCTTCCTGCACTAAGTTCCAACCAACAGGTGTCTCTGTTGGGGTGTTCTACAGCCTCTGACACCCGCCCCGAGGTGGTATGTGAACCACACACACCTGGGTCAGACTCCCCATTCCCATCCCTCTCCCAACCTGTCCCACTGTCCTCACATTTGGGGCCAAAATCTCTCAAAGTTTCATTTACAGGCAACCACCAAACTCCACACCCTTGGGATCCACAATGAGAGAGAAACTGGTTGGGCAGCTTCCTCCTTTCACCAGCACAGTATTCATGACCTGGGGCAGTGAGCATGTGCTGACCAGCCAGGAGCCCACCTCACCCACACTCACATCACAGTCCTGGCGCCATATCTGCCTGCCAACTACACCACAGTGGGCACACTGCCCACTATAGGCATGCCCCAGCTCCTCATCTGCCTCTTTCACCTGCTGGTTCCCCCAGGCCCAGCTACCTTTCTCTCCTTCCGGAGAAATCCCAGATGCCTTCAGGTGCAGCTGGATCCAGATCTACCTGCTCTTCCCATGTGCTCCCCTTCTCAGCTGACAGCAGCCCCATCCTTCCAGAGGCTCAGGCTAGAACCTAGGGGCCAGCCCTGACTCTTCTTCCCTCACCTTCACACGCTGCTGGTCTGGAAATACTACTCCCAAGTATCCCTCTTAAATTTCTTATGACTTTGTCCATATTTCCCCATGTGCCTTCTTACCCTGTCTAGCTACCATTACTGCCTGCCTGGACTAGAGAGTCACCTCTGCCCTGGTTCCCCAGCTCTTGCCTTCACTCCCCACAGTCTGTGCTCCGCGCAGTAGCCAAAGGGTGTCTGTGAGCACCTGAGTCAGGTCCTGGGTCTTGCCCCTCCTCTGCCACAGCCCTCCAGGGCTCCTACCTCCTTTGGGATAAAAGCCCAAGCCCTCCACACAGCCCACAAGGCCCTGAACAATCTGTCCTGTCCTCTCCCACCCTCACCTCCTCCCTCTTTTCCCCTTGCTCACTCCACTCCAGCCACATGGCCGCCTCAAGCTCCTCCAACACACCAGCCATAGTCTTGCCTCAGGGCCTTTGCACTGGCTATTCCCTCTGCCTGGAACACTCCCTCCACATTTTCATGGCTGTTTCCTTCTTACCATTCAGGGCGCCCTCAAACATCATCTCCTCAGACTGACCTCACTACAGTTCAGGTAGCACCCTCAATCATCCTTTATCACACATTCCTCTATTTTTTTCTTTTTTGGCACTTACCTTCATCTGAATTTACGGGGGGGGGGGGGGAGGGGGCAAACATAGGTTTACAGTTGTGAGTACACGAAACACAGAGTTTATTCTTGTAGTATTATTAATTAATTATTGTATTATTTTCCACATGAACAACTGTACACCTACTTTTTGCCCCACCCTGTATTTGTACCTTGTTTATTGTCTAGCTCGGCACTGTCCAATAGGGAACCAATAGCCACGTGTGACTAAAATTAAATAAAATTCAAAATTTAGTTCAAGTCACTCTGGCTGAGTTTCCTGCATATGAGGCCCACAGCCACAGTACTGGTGCAGATCTACTGCATTTCTTTCTCTTTTTTAAATTCATGGATTTTAGAGAGAGAGGGAGAGAGAGAGAACCATCGATAGGCTACCTCCTGCACGCCCCCTGCATCCCTGGCATGTGCCCTAACCGGGAATCAAACTGGTGACCTTTCTGTGCATGGGATAACACTCAACCAACTGAGCCACACCGGCCAGGGTGGTACATTTCTATCATCACAGAAAGTTCTGTGGACAGCTGTACTGGAGACTGGGAGCAGGAGGGTGGGCTTTGGTCACTGCTGGGTCCCAGGGCCCGGCACACAGTACGTGCTCGATTTGCACCTGGGTCTACCTGACTTGCAACCCAGGTGCTCTCTGGGGGCTGCTACTTCAGCCCCAAGGGCAGAAATTTGTAAAAAGCTGCCCTGGCCACTGTCAGACTCTGTGTTGCAACCTGGTGCCAACATACTGACCCAGCCAGAAGCTGGGGACAGAAAGGCCAGGTCCCCTGCCAGGCACAGTCCTCTAGGTTGGGGCCCTCACCAGGCCACCACCACCTCTCACCTTAAGTCACCTGTGGCTGATTCCATGGCTCTGGCCACATGTTCTCTGCAAGGTGCCTCTGAGATCAACAGGTCCCCACTGAGTACGTGGCACTCCCCAAAACCCTCTCCTCCTTGCTCATGACTTCTACCAAATCCCAATCCCCTCATTGAATCTTTCATTCAACTGGCTCATGCCTTTCCCTTAAACCAGCGATTTTCAACCAGTGTGCCCCAAGAATTTTAAAACATGCAATTCCTGACTATTTAGTCAGAGGCACTGACCTCTTTCCCTCAGACTGTCAAATAAAAAAATGACAACAGCCAACACAACAGGCATCCGGTGTGAACGCCCTGTCTTGAACCATAAATAAATAGGTAATGTAACAGAATTGCATCTTATTGGTCACGTTAAATAATAAGGTTGTGTCTGATTGGTTAATTCTTGGTACCAGAAATCCTTAAATACAAGTATAGGTACCTGATTCTTTTTAAAAAGTCATTTTGGAGCAAAAAAGGTAGGTAATTAGTTTTTTTTTCTTTTCTTTTCTTTTCTTTTTTTTTTTTTGGTAAATCAATAAAAAGTATACCTATTTTTTAAATCAGACCTGCAAAAGATATATCTTTTTTTGGTGTGCCGCAGAATTTTAATTAGTTTGTGTGTGCCATGAGATGAAAAAGGTTGAAAATCACAGCCTTAAACTAATTTAAGTTTTTTTTCTTTATTGATTTTAGAGGGAGAGGAAGGGAGAAAGAGAGAGAGATAGAAACATCAATGAGATAAAAGATCAATTGGCCGCCTCCTGCATGCTCCCCACTGGGGATCAGGCCCACAACCTGGGCATGTGCCCTGACCAGGACTCGAACCAGCAACCTCTTGGTGCATGGGTTGACACTCAACCACTGAACCACATAGGCCGGGCAAACTAATTTACTTTAGAAACTAACTTGATAATGCAAGGCTCTAACTGCCTAGCCTTGAAAGTCACCAGAAAAACTGTTACAATGAAAATATGTACAGAGTTCTTCCATTTTCCCTGGATACTGTTGCTAAAGGCAGCAGCAAGAATGGGATCTGGTTATGAAGAGACTGGATTGGCAGGTGTTGGTGTTCAAGGTTACCCTGCACCTCACTGAGTCTTTCTCCTTGACCTGTTACATATGAACCAAAAGGGAGTCACTGCTAGTCTGTGCAGCTCTGTGACACCGGACATGTCCTCCACAGGTCACCCCAGAACAGCCTCATTCTGGGGGCAGGCCCCCCACTTTAGAAATCATTGCCCACAGAAGGCAGGAGGACAAGGTTTTCTTTCCAGCTCAGTCCCTGGGGAGCTACGTGGCCCTGAGCAAGTCCTTGTCACTCTGGGCCTCAGTTTCCCTACCTATACAGAGGAAGATTGGTTTTTTTTAGTGCCTGATACTGATTTTTATGGGTTCAAGGCCTTTGAAGATCAGGGAAACTGAGGCACAGGTCAGTGAAGTCCCTGAGGCAGGGTGATATGGAACGCAGTCTTGGTCACTCACTACTCAAACCTCAGTATCTACCCTGCACCAGGTGCCATCTTGAGTCCTAGGGACACGGCTGGGACCAAGGCAGACAACCTCCCAGGGCTTCTCTTCTAGGAAAGGAGAGTGACAGACAAAGGAAGCCATGCAAAGACAAGGGTGAGGAGGGAGTTCTGAAGAGAGGACACAGCACATGCAAAGGCCCTGAGGTGGGACTGAACACACTAAGTTCTAGGGAAAGAAAAGTGGCTGGTAGCTGACAAACAGGATTAGAGGGGTAAGGGGGGGGGGGGCATGTCATTTTGAGGAATGAATATATTTGAGGCATGAACAATCATCACAATCCTATAACAATTATCCTTTCACACCTCAGCTGCATGTATAGAGTCCCTATTGTATACCAGGCTCCAGGCTGAGCACTGGGGGCAAAGGAATACCCAGGTAGCCCCAGCCTGGTCTTAAGGAGTTCACTGGCCTGTGGGGAAGGTACAAAGGGACTTCTAGCAGGTAAAGATCAGATCTGTGATGCCCTGGCCCGTATGCTCAGTGGTTAGAACATCAGTCCACAGACCAAAGGGTTGCAGGTTTGATCCTCGAGCCCAGTCATCAGGGCACATGCGGGAGGCAACCAATTGATGGGTCTCTCTCACATCAATGCTTCTCTCTCCCCACCCCCACTTCTGCTCCCTCTTAAAAAAAAAAAAATCAATGGAAAAAATATTCTCAAGTGAGGATTAGCAGCAACAACAAAAAAAGATCAGATCTGTGATGGGGGATACCTGTGGCCTGCAAGTGGGGCAGGCTTCCAGGAAGAGGTGATATTTAAGATGTAAAGAAAGAGAAACAGGGCCCTGGCCGGTTAGGCTCAGCGGTTAGAGCGTCAGCCTGCGGTCCAGAGAGACCCGGATTCGGTTCCTGCTAAGGGCGCGTACCTCAGTTGTAGTTTGTCCCCACCCCCTGGTGGGTCGTGCGGGAGGCAGCCACTCAATGTGTCCCTTTTACGTCAATGTTTCTCTCTCTCTCTCTCTTCCTCTCTCTCCCTCCCACTCTATCTGAATAAAAAGTGTAAAAATGTCCTCGGGTGAGGATAAAAAAAAAAAAGAAAGAGAAACAGGGAGAGGAGACCTAAGTAGCACTGGACAAAATGCAAGAGGTGAGAATAAGAACCTTGGGCCAAGTCCCAGTCACATCCCACAGGTGAGAAGACAGGGACCAGGGAGCAAGCTGCTGGAGGGGGGCACATGCTGTGCGAGCCCAGGTACAAGTACAACCTCTCAGCTCCCCAAGTTCTCAAGTCCAGGTAGAAGGTGACATCTTTAGACAGAGGTTTGGATCTGGACCAAACCCCTTCTCCCCCAAAACCTAAAAACACTCTTTAAGCACTTAGTATGGGCAAAGTACTCAGAACTCAACCAGGCACACAGTAGGTGCTCAAGAAAAACACTGGCTATTATTCCTGTCTCTTCCTAAAAGCTAGGCATACATAAACAGCCTGTTGAATCCTCTCAATGAATAGTATTATCCACGCCCCCCTTTTCAGTTGGGGAAACTGAGGCACAGAGGTTGAGCCCAAATTCTCACCACTAATAAGTGACAGAGTGGGGTCCTCAACCCAAGCTGGTTCTCAACTCCTCCACCACTCATCTGAGCCTCAGTTTCCCCTCCCCAGCTCTCACCCTCCACCTCACGTGGAGGTGATGCAGTCCCAGAATTCATGGCATCTCAAACCAAGCCCATGTGTGACTCACAGTCTGCACATGGCCAGGGACTGGCAGCCACTTGGAGGCATAAGGAAGGACCACAGGCTTCCAAACGCATTTACTATTATTAATAATAGTTATTATTATTATTCTCTAGCAGTTGACCCCAGCAGTGGGAGCCATAAAGGAGGCACAGGCATGGGCGAGGACAGTGGCTCGGGTGAAGAGACAGTGGCTTGGCTCAGTAACTGTCCCAGGACTCAGCACCAGGCCTTTGCACTCTCTATCCCTCTGCCAGGACCACTTTCTCCCTAGAAACCCACCTGGCTCCCTCCCTCACCATCTCTGGTCAAATGTTCCCCTTTCAATGAAGGCTTCCAGGACCCCCTATTTAAAATTCTGCCTTCTGCCCTGGCAGGTTTGGCTCAGCGATTAGAGCGTTAGCTCGCAGACCAGAGAGACCCGGCTTCAGTTCCTGCTAAGGGCACGTACCTCGGTTGCAGTTTGTCCCTGACCCCAGTTGGGGTCGTGTGGGTGGCAACCAGTCGATGTGTCTCTCTCCCATCGATGTTTCTCTCTCTCTCTTCCTACCTCTCTCCCTCCCACTCTACCTGAAGATAAATGCAAAAATGTCCTCGGGTGAGGATAAAAAATAAAGATAAAAATAAAAAATAAAATAAAATAAAATCCCGCCTTCCACTCTGACATTCCCCCTTCCCCTTCTCTGGTGTTTGTTCCCCTAGAGCAACGTACCACCGTGACATTGGATGTGGTTTTTCTTCTGTGCTTTGTTTATTCACCGTTTCCTCAACTGAACTGCAAGCTGCAAGAGGACAGGGAATTTGTTCTTTTCATTGTGCCTGGAACAGCGAGCAGCTGTCACACAGCAGACATAAATGTTGCGGAAGGGAGAGTCCCTCTTCTCCGCCTTTAGAAGCAACTTCTGTTGTTGGTTTGTGTCAATCTCTGTAGGTCTTTCCCACGCAGTTACAGACCAAAGGTAACATCAGAACACAGAGTGGGATTTTTAAAAGGAAATTGTATCATCCTGTTTGTGTCATTTCCCAACTTGCATTTTTTCACATGACGCTGTACACACATCCCTGGCTTCTTTCCACCTGCCTTACAATCTTCTATTGCAAGACTGGCCCGTTTATTATGACCCCTGTTGCTCACCCAAGGACATGCTGAATCTCTGCATACACGCCTCCCAGGCCCTTGGGGAAGCATCTGTCTCTCTCAATGCTGAGGTGGAGGGATGTTTCCACATTCCCTTTGAGCCTGCAAACAACACCTCCAGAAATGTATCTGATAGACACATTCCCCTGAAATGACACGTGTAGAAAGTCCTCGCCCCTGAAATGACACTTGTAGGAAATCCCCACAGCAAGATTTGAAATAACATAAGTGCCCATCAACAGTGGATCAGTTAAATATATAACAGTATGAAGGACCAAATAATGCCACAAAAAAATTAGTATTTCTTAGTATTATGGGGTCAGTATCACAGTTGTGAAAAGCAATAGGGAAGCTAGATGTACAATTATGAAACTACTTTTAAGATACTGTATTTTTTAATGGGGGGGGGGCGGAAATACCAAGGTACAGAACAGCATGTAAAGGATGCTACCATTTGGTTAAACAAAGCAGTATAAATCTCCCCACCTACTAAATGTTCACAGACGAGCTCTACGTAACTGCACTGTCCAAACTGGTAGCCACAAGCCACATGTGGCTGCTCACATTTAAATGGAGTGAAATGGGATGCAATTTAAAACTCAAGTCCTTAGTTGCACAGCCACATTTCAGATGCATAAGAGGACAGTGGGCTAGTGGCTACTTTATTAGAAAGTACAGGTACAGAGCATCTGTCATTGCACAAAAGTTCTATTGGACTGATGCAGAACTAAGGTGGCAAGCTACAACCCACAGGCCAAATCCATCCTGCTGTTTGTGTAAATAAAGCTTTATTGGCACATGGCCACACCCATTCATCCACCTACTGTTTCTGGCTGCCTTCTTTCTATAATGGCAGAGTTGAGTAGTAGAGACAGGACCCTCCAGCCTTCAAAGCTAAAAGGACTTACTATCTGGCCCTTTGCAGAAAAAAATCTACTGACCTCTGTTTCTGGAGAAAGAGAGGGGAGGGAATTGAGGATTGGGGGGGGGGGCAGCAGAGACTTTCCATTGTGTGCTTGTCTGCACCTCCTCAATTGTGCCCCACGTGCATGCATGATCTGGCCAGAAACATAAAAACAAAAGAAGTGCCCTGGCCGGTTTGGCTCAGCGGTTAGAGCGTCGGCCTGCGGTCCAGAGAGACCCGGGTTCGGTTCCCGCTAAGGGCATGTACCTCGGTTGCAGTTTGTCCCCGGCCCTGGTTGGTCGTGCGGGTGGCAGCCACTCGATGTGTCCCTTTCACGTCAATGTTTCTCTCTCCCTCTCTCTCCCTCCCACTCTATCTGAACAAAAAAATGAAAAAATGTCCTCGGGTGAGGATAAAAAAAAAACAAAACAAACAAACAAACAAACAAAAAAACAAAAACAAAAGAAGTTGCAAAGTTGAAATGCTTATTTATTCTCCCGCCAGTGGCATTCTGGAGATTACCAAGTTCCAGACACTTTTGCCAAGAGGATGGGCAAAAAATGGTTATCTCGTTTTAATTTACAACTCCTGGGAATCTTTAAATATAAATGTCCATCCATTCATCCATCAACCTCAGACTCTTAAAGAACAGAGGGCAGGGACCCCATCCATCTAATTCACTGCAGTGTCCCCAGCATCCATGCAGGGTCAAGCATACCGTTGAAGCCCAATAAATGTGCATGAAGGACTGAGGGAACTGGGCCCAGGGATAGGGCTGCATTACAAGGCCTGGGATTGTTGGGGCTGGCGGTAGGCATGGACTGTCAAGCCAAGCTTCCCCGATGCCGTGTCACCAATGGACACAGGGCCAACCTGGCTCCTGGGCAGGCCAGACTGACGGTCCCTTGGGCAGGAGCTTGTGTATATCCTTCCCGGGGGCAGTGCTCAGCGGTGGGGGAAATGGGCAGGGTGGGCGGGGGTCCTGCAGCCTCAGGGGTAGAAGGAACCTCTGGGCTCCAGACCTGGAGAGAAATTATATATTCATCAGAATCTTAAACAAAAGCCCACAGCCGCCTGTCAGCCAGGCTCTGGCTTTTATGGTAATCGGCGATGAATTACCCACAATGCCCAGCCAAGCGCAAGTGGTTCTTGGCCCAGATCCTAAACTAATTTTTATATGTTCGTGTGTATATAATTTCACTCTCTCCCTCCCATTCCTCTTCCATCATTAGTGGGATTGGGTGGGTGGGTGGGGGGGACAGAGGGAACTCTGGGTATAAGGCAGAGGGTGCTCATCAAGTCCCTTGAGCCTACCTGGCACCAGTCCCTGGGCCCAGAGTGTGTGGAGGCAGGAATTGAGTGCCAAGCTAAAGCCAAGGGGAGCCTGGAAACCACCAAGAACTGAAGCTGGCAACCCCGGGAGAGGAAGACATACAGAAAAGGAGAAAAAAGAGGAGCTAGGAGGGGAGGCGGGGGCGGGAATGCAAGCCAAAGAGTGGGGTCAAACCCCTGCCAGGTGCTGTGTGGCCTGGGGCAACTGCCTTAACCTCTCTGGGCTTCAGCCTCCTGGTCTGCAAACCAGGACCCCTCTACATCCAAAATGAAGGCCTCCATGAACCTCTGATTTTCTGCTCCAAGAGCCCCAGTAGAGTTTGGAGTTGGCAAAGCCCCAAACCAAGCCCCACCCAACCCCAAAGGTGTAGCTGGGCGCTATTCTGAGTGCTCTGTACATAAGGCTGAGAAAAGACTGCTGTGCTTGGGGCACTGGGTTGTTCGCAACACAGGGACACAGGCTCCAGATCACATCCACCACCTCCAGGAGGCCCACACCAAGCCTCCAGGCAGAACCAGCCCCTCTGCTTTCTGGGAACCTTGCTGGCTGTCCTATAACGGGGGGGGGGGGGTCCCTCACACCGGCCCCTCTTGTCCTCGCAGATGCTAGGGTCAAAGATCTAGGAGTCATCCTGATTCCTTTCAATCCCACCTTCATCCAACCACTTGGCCAATCCCATTGGCTTTTGTGAAAAATCCTTCCAGAATCCACCCACTTACTCCCCACCTCTGCCTCCATCTGGTTCAGCCCCCATCATCTCCCACTTGGACTAGTGCAGTCACCCTTACCCTGGTCCCCCGGGTCCTGCCCTTGCTCCCACGGTCTGTCCTCCTGGCAGTGGCAAAATACACCTGAGAGCACCTGAGCCAACTCCCATCCCGTCTCTGCCCACAGCCATCCAAGGCTCCCACCTCCCTCAAGCTAAAAGCCCAGGTCCTCCCCGCAGCCCACAAGGCCCTGCATGATCTGCCCACATCCTCTCCTCCCTCTCCCCATCCCCCAACTCACTCTGCTCCAGCCACACGGGCTTCCTGGTTATTCTTCCAATGACCCAGGCATGGTCCAGCCTCAAAGCCCCTGCATGGGCTGTTCCCCCTGCCAGAAATGCCCTTCCTCCAGAACTCCACATAGTTCACTTCCTCACTTCCGGAAAGTGTTTACTGAAATGTCACCTCCTCAGAGAGGCCTGCCTTGATTCGGTAGCTAACATAGCCCTTCCTTATCACCTACCCCTTTCCCTGGCTTCATTTTTCTTAAAAGCATGGAATCCAGTAGACCCTTAATAAATATTTAGTCTATTTACTTGTGTAGTGTCCTTGTCCCTGCAATACTCCATGAGGACAGGGCTTTTCCCTCTGTCTTCTGCACCACTCTGTTCCCAGCACCTAGATCAGGGCCTGGCACACAGGAGGCGCTCAATAAATACCCATTGGAGAATCTAGACCCCCCACCCCACCCCAGCAGGGTCCTGGGCCCAGAAAAGGTACTATGATTGTTTCCACAATATCCAGAAGCTTTTCTCAGAGTCCGAAAGAAAATGTTCAAGCTGAACCATCCCGCAGGGGAGTGGGAGACAGCGGCGCTGGCTCCTGCAAATGGCTCAGTGGGAGCAGCCAGAGGAGCCAAAGAAAGAAGAAAAACAGGCCTGTCCCACACAAAGCTGTTACAGGGAGGCCTGCACTGGCTCACTGGTGACCGGAGTGCAGACTGTGAACACTCTTTGTAGGTGACCAGGCAAGATCTAGCGAATGCTAATGTGGGTGCAGGACATGTGGAAATGGGAAGAGAACAGAGCTATATTTGCTAATGCTAAAATAATAGTAGCAATAATAATAGTAATTGCTAACACTTTAAGACCATGTATTATGTGCTAGGCACTCACTGTTCAAAGCGCTTTACACATAATATCTCATCTAATTCTCTCCATTTTACAGACAAGGAAACAGAGTCTCAGAGAGGTCAGGACACTAGCTCAAGATCACACAGCTCGGATGTGGCAGAACAGGATACGTGGTGGCAAAGCCTGCCAGCAGCCAAGCTCCATGCCTGGTACACAGTAGGTGGCCCATAAATGCCATGGATGCCCAAGGGCAAAGTGAGCTGAGGCAGGGCTCACATTTCCAGGTGGAAATGACCGGAGTTGCTGAACAGTCAGTCTAGTCGGGTGCTTGCTGAGGAGGAGGGGGAGGGCCTGAGCAAGCAATACAAACACAGAGGGAATTGGGCCTCAGGGAGCAAGGTGGCTGGCTTGGAGGATAACAATTGGCTGCCAGTCTCATTTCCTCCTGTGACAGAGATGGGCAGGCCTGGCCAGGGCCACGGCTGGCATGGAGCCAGAGGCAGCAGGACCTCCCCACCTGTCACCCATGATGTGTTCATCAAGAGCAAGGGAAATGTCATAACCATCTGGGGTGGGTGGCAGGAGAGGGCATAACAGGGTACTTCTTGGGTGGGGAGGAGAGAGCCTGGCCCAAGGTCAATGTGGCCCCTAGCAAATCTGTTTTCCTTCACTACCTCAGTTGGACCAACCTACCATTTAACTTCTGTTTACAGAGAACCACATGGTAAGAGGTCCAAGACCACGGGTTTGATGAAGAGCTCAGTTCCAGGCTCTGCTCCTTGCTTACTGTGTGACCTTCGGCAAATCACTTCCCATCTATGAACCTGTTTCCCCATCTGTAAAATGGAGTTGTCACCTCCTGGCCACAAACTTTACACTCACAGCAACTCTGAGTCTGAATTTTGGCTTAACCTCCTCCTAGTGGCCTCAGGCAAGTAGTTTAAGCAATCTGGGTCTGCTTTCCTTCATCTGTTAAAGCCTCCTTGTTTGTACCCCTGGATTGAGCCATACCTGAAGCTGGTATATTCTAAAAATAGCCAATCGATTCATCTGCTTTTTTTTTTTTTTAATTGATTAGAGAGAGAGAGAAGGAGAGAGAAGAGAAACATTGATTTGTTGTTCCACTTGTTGGTATATTCATTGGTTGATTCTTACATGTGGCCTGATCGGGGATCAAACCCACAATCTTGGCGTATCGGGACAACACTCTAACCAAGTGAGCTACCTGGCCAGGGCTCAATTCATCTGCTTTCATACTAAAATCTATTTGATTTGAGTTTCTTCTCCTTTCAGGCTGCAGGCCCCCCTGTGTGTTTGAGGCTAAAGCCTCATTAGCAGCGGGGCAGGGAGCTGAGGGTGTGAACCTTTGAAGGTTATTACTGCTCAACAGTCAACTTCTTGAAGGACTTCAGACAGACCCAAACCTCTGCCTCTCAGGTCTTTCAAAACACAGTCACCAGAAAGCAACGCCCTCCTGGGTGGCATTATCCAGATCTGGGACTGAGAGTGGCAACCATTTACATCTACCATGTGCTGGGCCCAGTACAAGACACAAGATGAAACGACAACTTCACCTTGAGGGCTCACTGGGACTGCACGGGAAGGGAAGTCTGCCAACAGTGTTGCCTCTGCCTGGAACACCCTTCCTTCCCCACTGCCCAGTTAACTCCTACTCAACCTCCACATCTTAGATCAGCTGCCACCTCCTTCAGGAAGCCTTCCCTGACCTTACCTCCCATCCTTTCTTCCCCTCTCCCCTCCCAGTCCCAGGTCTGGCAATTTCCATGCTTTACTAAGTTTAAGGTGCATCATTATTTTACGTACCAATAAGAGGAAAACTAAATAATAAAAACACTGCCAATTACACTGGACATAGCTTCCTTATCCCAGAGAATTACCATTTGATACCTCCTGAAAGAGCTTTCTAAACTTCTTTGAACAGAGGTTTTGATGACTTTTCTCTCTTGAACTAGGTACAAAATGGAAAGTGTAAGTGAAATATAAGGTTCCAGTTTTCCAAAAACTCCTTGGTGTCCCAAGCCCAACTCTTCCGAACTGCTTTGCAACCCAGACTTGCCAGTCTGGGGTTTTGTGCACGGCACTTGTACTGCCAGGCCCCAGAACCTAGCATCGCTCATGGCCAGCTGCCCCGGGACCTCCCTCCGAGCTGCTGACACCCCCTTGAAGGATCCACAGAAGGTACCAACGACGGCTGGGGCTCCTGCCCATGGCACGTGCTCCGAGCACTGTGGTTTGTCAACTGGCACTTTGAAGGCTGCAGTGATCAAGGCAGGAATAACCGCTCTGACTAAAACTGCCTGGCAGACGCTCAAAAAACATTACTGGATGAACAAAAAAAAGTCACAGAAAATGTGAGTTCAGAGGCTGGGCACTGGTCACAAGTCACACAGCTAAGCAAGAGGTAAGGGCAGACTTTGACTTGAGGTCCAACAGAATTGCCAGCTTTGCACTGGTCCGCGCTGCGCATAGCACTCACAATGTATTTTCCTAAAACAGGACAGGGTGTGGACCCCAACCAACTTCTCAACTAAGAAAACTAAACTCATACAGCCTTTAAATGCATGTGGTTAATCTATAAATTAGGAAAAAGTGATGGCTGTTCAGTGCTTGGAGAGCAAGCTGCACCCTGGCCAGATCCAGCAGTGGGTCAGCTTGGCTGGCTACCCTGCCACTGTGCAACATTCAGCTGTGTGACACCTTTCAGATGACTCGACCTCTCTGGGCCTCAGTATTCTCATCTGTCAAATGGGTATAACAGTCTCTCCCTCACAGCTACTGTGAAGATTAAACCCACAAAAAGTCTGCTTTCAAATTCTATTTCAAATCTGACCACTTCTCCCCCCTCCTCTGTCTCTACCTGGTCCAGTTCCATCACCACCCACCTGAACCAGTGCAGTCTCTTCTGCCTGGTCCCCGACCCCCACCAAAGGTTGTCCTCCCTGAAGCAACCACCAGAGGGTGTCTGTGAGCATCTGAGTCAAGTCCCATCCCTCCTCTGATCACAGCCCTCCAGGGCTCCCACCTCCCAAGGGTTAAAAGCCCAAGTCTCCCCCACAGCCCACAAGGCCCTGCACAATCTGCCCCCTCCCCTCACCCTTCCCTCTCACTCACTCTGCTCCAGCCACATGGGCCTCCTTACTGCTCCTCAAACATGCCAGGCATGGTTCTGCCCCAGGATCTTTTCATGGGCTATACCCTCTGCCCAGAACATTCTTCCCCCACATATCCACTTGGTTCCCTCCTTCACCTTTACTCAAACTGTCACCTCCTCAATGAAGCCGTACCTACCATCCCATTTAAAATGACAACCCTCATCCCTCCACTCCCAAATCCCTTTTTTTTTTTAATCCTCACCCAAGGATATTTTTCCATTTATCTTCAGACAGAGTGGGAGCAAGCAAAAGACAGGGGGGGGAGGGGGGAGAGAGGGAGAGAGAGAGAGGGAGAGAGAGAAAGAGAAACACATCGCCTGGTTGCCTCCCGCACTACCCCAACCAGAACTGCAACCGAGGCACGTGCCCCTGACTGGAATCAAACCCGTGACTCTTTGGTCCGCAGGCAGATGCTCTAACCGCTAAGCCAAACCGGTCAGGACCCAAATCCCTTTTTTCCTTTTTTGTTTTCTCTTTTCACCATCTAACATGACACATATTTTATTTTGCTTGTTGTATCTCTGTGATCAGAACATGAGCCCCACAAAGGCAAGTACTTCCTCCCCAGCTGGGTCCCAGCAGAGAGCACAGCACACAGTAGGTGTCTGAGAAACTCCCTGGATGACTGAAGGCACAGATGTGGGGGAGGCAGTAGCTGCAGCTGAACCAGCCGCTGGGACTGCAGGGCTAGCATCGGAAGCATCCACGCCTCCTCCAGCGGGGCCCTTCCTGTCCCCATTTCTGAGCCATCCCTGGACTCTGCCCTCTGCCCCCTTTCCTGAGCCTTCAGCTCCAGTCTGAGCCATCCGGTGGCCCAACACCTGCTGAGCAAACACAGGAAGCAGGGGCCCCTGCACAGTGCCTGTGGCCTGGGCTGGGCATGTCCCTCCGGCCAGTTTAATCCCTGTCCTGGTGGGAGAGAGGACCCTGAGGTCGAGCCAGGACCTCAAAGTCAAACAAACAGATCGACTAGAGAACTGTCCATCTTGCTGATCCCGTTTCCAGGAAGAGCCGGCCCACGGAAAGTGCCTGATAAATATTTAGCAAATAAACATATTATTTACACGCACCATCTCACCCTCCCTCTGAGCCCAGCACTGCTCTAAGGGGTTCACCCTTAGTAACTCAATGGATCCTCCCAAGGACCCTGGTAGGATGGGGTCATCAATATCCCCATTTTACAGATGGGGACATTGAGGGCAGGAGAGGTGAAATTACAGCAAATAAGGAATAGAGCTGGAACCTGAACCCAGGCCACCTGGCCCTAGAGTCCAGTTCTTAACCACTAATTCACACGGTCTCAATAAAAGATAAGAATAAAACACAAGAAAATGCTGATAACGTCTACAAAGTATTAGCTGTGTATGGAGGCACAGAGAACTTCAGCTATTTGCCTAAGTCCTGAGATGTCCCCATTTCCCAGATAGGTAAACTGAGGCTCAGAGTTCTGACACTTGCGCAAGGTCAAAGAGCCAGCAAGAGGCAATGCTGGGACTCAAACTCAGGGCTTCCCAACCAGTCTTGGGACTGTGGGCCCACATGGTCGCGCCTGAGCTGGTATGAGCCTATGGCAGAAGCTCTCAGCTCTACAAACCAGACACCACCCCACCCCACCCCAGTGGCCATGCCTCAGTGGAATGTTCACAGAGACACACAGAGCAAAACCTAAATGACAAGTCTCAGGGATGGGAAAGCAGCCCTGTGGGTGACAGGGCTTCTTCGGGCACAAAAAAAGGGGTGAAAAAAACCACCTAACACCAACTACATTTTTAAAAATCCCACAGCAGTAAGGAGACTGGCCCATCAGTAAGGCGTCACATCCGTGGGCAGGCAGAGGCCCCGGAAGGCTCACAGGGACATGGCTATTTTAAAGGGGCTATTTCTGGACGCCGAGGTGAGAACATGGGGGCGAGAGAAAGGATCAGGAGCAGCCACTGGGACTGACTCTGCCTGCCTGGACTGGCCAGCCGGTTGGGGGCAGGGTGAAAAGGAGAACTTGGGAGCCACCTGCTTGGAGCAAGTGCGGTGCTGCCACCAGCCAGGTAGAAGACCTCAGGCCTCATTTCTTCCCCTGTGAACGGAGCTCTGTTTGTGCAAAATCTTTGCATCGAGCCCTACTGTGCACAGGCGCTGCTGTGGACATAGCAGAGAAGACAGGCAAAAACACCTCCCTGGAGCCCCAGCCAGAGCAGGAGGCAGACGATAAGTAGGATACATACAACATGGAGATGGTGACAAGTGCTTTGAGCAAAAGCAGAGCAGGAAAAGGGGAGATGGGGAGCCGAGCAGACAGGCAAATTTTGCAAATCTTAATAGGGAGGTCAGGGGAAGTCTCACTTAAAAGTGAGCAGAGCCCAGATTGGCTGGTATGGCTCAGTGGTTGAGCATTGACCCATGCATCAGGAGGCTGCCGGTTCGATTCCCAGTCAGGGCACATGCCCAGGTTGTGGGTCCGATTCCCTGTGGGGGCATGCAGGAGGTGGCCAGTCGGTGTTCTCCCTCATCAATGTTTCTGTCTCTCCCTCTCCCTTCCTCTCTCTCTAAAAATCAATAAAGAAAAAAAAAATTTTTTTGTAAAGTGAGCAGCGCCCTGGCCGGTGTGGCTCAGCGGCTGAGCATGCACCCATGTACCAAAAGTTTGCTGGTTCAATTCCTGGTCGGGGTACGTGCCCAGGTTTCGGGATCGATCCCTATTATGTGTGCGCAGGAGGCAGCCGACTGATGTTTCACTCTCACATCCACGTTTCTCTCTCCCCCTCTCCCTTCCTCTCTCTCTAAAACTCAATTGTTAAAAAAATCTTCAAAAAAAAGAACAGAAACCTGAAGGAGACAAGAAAAGCACCGTTTCCTGAAGCTTACATACTGTGCTATTAGCATCAAGTTGGGCTGCAGGTGCCAAAAAATTCACAAGAGAGGCATAACTTCTCTCTTCACATCAAGTAAGCTCCTAGGTTGGCTTTTCAGGGCTATTGTGTCCACCCTCCAATCATCAGGGCCCATCTCTCTCTATTTTAAAAAAATTTTTTTTATTGTTGACAGTATTACAGACGTCCCCCTTTTTTCCCCATTGACCCCCTCCTTCCCGCTCCCACCCCCCTCCTGCTTTCCCCAGCCTAGTGTCTGTGTGGACTGGTTGTGCATATATGCATATAAGTTCTTTGGTTTATCTCTTCCTCCTTCCATCTCTTTGATTCCCTCATTCTTATCCATGATACCTGCCTGATGGTCCAAAATGGCTGCCTAAGTACCTACCATCCCCTCCATATTCCAGCTGGGGGGTAAAAGGGAGCATGCACCACCTCCCTTTGAAGGCATTTCCAGGAAATCCTGCTTATTTATCCTACTGGTCAGAATTGAATCATACAGTACAGACAGCTTCAAAGTACAATGGAAAATGTTTCTTTTCATCAGGTGGCCATGTGCCCAGATAAGTCATGGAGAAGAGAAAGAATAGTGGTATACTCTGTCACAAATATATGGCCCAATGGGGTTAGGTCTTAGGTTCCAAACCAGTGCATCTGGGACAGTTTGGCCTAGAAAGTGGAGATGGAAGTCACTGGGGCCAGACCCCTGCCTCCACACCAGGATGGTTTTCATGTATCCCAGGGTCTGCCTCCCCAAAAATTCCAAGGTCAGAAACAATGCCCGCAGCCCAAGTTCAGGCTCTGCGTTTTGGGGGTCTCCCGAAGGCAGGACCCCGCCTGTAGGCCGCATTTCCCAAGCACCAGCGCCCAAGACACCAGGCATCCCCCATCCTCCCTCCTGCCTGCCTGGTGAGGACGCCTGACCAATTCATCTCCTTCTCCTCAGTAAACAACTGTCAGGGAAAATAAATAGTTTTTAATAGGCTCATTAATTGAATTCAGGGAGAAATAACCTTCTCCCCAGGCCGTTGAGAAGGAATACTCAGATGCAAACAAGAAAGTCCAAGCAACTCAGTCGGAAGGCAGGAGGGGACCTGGCCTCCCAACAAGCCTGGGAGACCCCCAAACAGTTCTAGCCACATCCAGTAACAATGGCTCAATCCTGTCCGAGGCCTCTTCCAGCCTTCTGGAGCTTGGAAGTCTCTGGTGGGTCTAACGTGGCTTTAATGTCTCAGTAGCCCTCGGCCTCTGCTCTAAGCCTGCGGCAGCAGCCAAATGATTTAATGTCCCTTTTTCTTCTCCCACCACGTTTTTTGTAAGGTCCCTCCTACTTATGTCAAAGACATAACAGGTTCACATTCACGAGAGTAAGACAAAGTATTCCCTTTTAAGTGTTAAAAGAGAATGGGTTTAAAGAAAACTATTCAGTCATTAGGAGGACCAGGCAGCCAGGGCAAAAGGCACACGTCATAGCGAGTGACTGATTTGGGTGGTGTCCAGCAGAGCACTGGACAAGGAGTCCAGAGATCTTGATGCAGCCTGCAGGGTGACCTCAGCACAGACCCAGAAGGTCAGAACGGATCCCCCCATACCTGCCAAGGACTCTGACCATACTGGTGTGACTTGGTTTCTCCACCGTGGCTCAGGTGGTTCCGAGGCAGGCCCCTGCCAGCGTCAATCACAGCGTCAGCCTGGCCTGTGGTTTCATGTGCCCAGGACTTGCCATTGGCTCCTGCCAGCCTGCTCTTGGCACTGTAGCAAGAGGCTCCAGGCATGACTCCACGCCCTTGAGAGAAGCCAGACTTGGCCCAACTGCTCCCCAACACCTCCAAGCTCTATCCTCCAAAACACAGGTCTCCCAATTTGCTCCCAAAGGGCGTTAACCATCACATTGTACTGTGAAATGTTTACGCCAGCACTTTCCAGGCACCCACAGTATGGATCCTTCTAATCACCCAAGAGACAATCTCACAACCATTTTACAGACGTGCAGACTGAGGCCCTAGCAGGTGGATCCACTGGACCGGGGTCACACTGCACACAAGGCCAAGTGAAGAATACAATGTGGGTTTTTCAAATGTCAAAAGTGATCCCCAAAAGAAAGCTTGGCCTGTTCCTGGGGGCCTCATTGATGTCTTCTACAACAATCTGGCCAAACAAAAAGAGTATCAAATGAACATCAAGGATAACTGAGTTTTAAAATCACCTGGCCTGGCTACTATGCACTTTTTGGGGTCCCAGCTCCTTTGGGTTTCTTCTCCCAGGAAATGGGAAATCTCATGGGCTGTTTGGGGGTTTCCTGACCCCCATCCTCAACATCCCTGGCTCCCAATGGCCACTCATCACTGCTTCTGTGCCAGACACCTCAGACACACAGAGGCTCAGAGACGGCTAGTGAGTAGCCAAAGGCACACAGCACTTCCACTTGGGACTGGGTCTCCTAGCCTCCCTGCCCAGGGCAGAGTGAGCTGAGCAGGGGCATTTGAGCTGCTGAGGCAGGGCTTTCCCAGCCATGACCTACCTAACTGGGACAATTAGTATGGGATGGTGGTAGCTACAGAATGAGCAAGGAGGAGAGAGGCAGGGGGAGAGGGTAGGGAAGCCAGCAGGGACTTTGCTGCCAAAGGGGGAGTTTGGGTGTGCTATACAGAGAAGCAAAGCAACTTCCCTAAAGTCACACAGCTTGTGAGAGGCAAAAACAGATTTGGAGCCCAGACCCGGCGGCCAACAATAACGTCCCTCCCTCTGCTCTGCTCCCAACCGCTGTGGGAAGCAGCCTTCTGGCTTCAAAATTGCTACATAATTGCGGGGCCCACTGCAAAATGAAACCACAGGGCAAACAAAAATTATTAAGAATTTCAAGAAAATAACAGCAGAGCATTAAACCAAGTGCAGACCCTTCTGAACCTCCATAAGCACAGAAATGACACCTCAGTTTGGCATGGGGTGTGGGCAGCCCTGACAAAAGGCTGCAGCCATTTCAGTTTCTTGTCCCCACTATGTGCCTCAGTTTCCCTATCTGCAAGATGAGGCAACAGCTGCCACCTCTCAGGGGTGTTCTAAGGGTGAAAAGAGAAAATGCAAACAAAGCCGGGGATGCAGTACAGGCTCCATGACAGGGTACTTAGTGCCTGCTAAGGCGATCTCCCCTCCCTTGTAGGTGTTGAGAAATGTAGGTTTGGGACCCCATCCTCATCCCCCTAGTTGTTCATGAAGATGGGGGGCAGGAGGACACAGTCATTCAGCCCCTACGTGTGCACCCCGGGTGCCTGGCACCGTATCAACATGACACCATTTAATCCCCAATGACACAGCAGGCAAGTGCTGTCCCCATTTCACAGATGAGAAAAATCAAGGCTGTGGGGAGGGAATAACGGTTGCCTTACATAGCTGGGGAAGATGGGTGTCTGATTCAAAATTAGAGTGCTCAAGCCTCCAAAAGCCCTTCCCCAGTGGGGACAGAGTCCAGGCTCTCAGGGCCAGGTGGGACGAAAGGAAAAAAACAAACCTGGACATTGCAGACCCCCACGTTCCAGATCCAGCACCATCGCCAGAAACCCCAGACGTTCTCAGTTTCCAGAATCCACGTGTCGGGGCAATTACCCACTTCTGATCATCACCTGAGCAGGGGGACCGGGACAGGTGTACAGAGGGAACCCATCAGTAATTTCTGCATTCAAGTCCAACAGGACCCTGTGAAGCGTGGGAGGCAGATGTCCATGGACAAGCCAACAGCCTGATTTCTGACGTCACCACGGGTCTTGAACATAAATCAGGGTCTCCTCATCAACACTGATGACATTGGGGCTAGTTCATTCCCTGTGGGGGGCCATTCTGGGCACTGTGGGGTGTTGAGCAGCATCCCTGGCCCCCACCCACTCAATGCCAGGAGCACCCTAGATGTTACCAGACATTGCCATGTATCCCCCAGGGAGCAAAACTGTCCCTGGTTGCAAACCACTGCAATAAATACTACAAATGATGCTGGTGACCTCCACGCCCCAGCCTCGAGAGCAAACAGGTATGTTCCGGAAAAGACGAGAGTGAAAGGTATGGGTCCTGCAGCCAGAAGACAATTCACAACCCTGCCCCACAGGACCAGCCAGTTTCCTTCTGCTCAGCATTTAATATAAGTCAAGTTTATCGTTATG
This sequence comes from Tadarida brasiliensis, assembly GCA_030848825.1. Lineage (NCBI taxonomy): Eukaryota > Metazoa > Chordata > Mammalia > Chiroptera > Molossidae > Tadarida > Tadarida brasiliensis. The sequence continues at coordinate 48,319,219 of CM061259.1, forward strand.
ACCAATATTAATATAATCAGAGCCAACGTTTATCGAGCGTGGATGTTGGCCCAGGCCCTGTTCTCACCCCTCCCACGAGTTATTGGGCCGGTGCCTCTAAAGAAGCCATCGAAGTGATTTCACATCTTAAACCCATTTCACAGCCTAGGAAACAGAGGCTCAACGATGGCAAGAGAAGTGGTTTAAGGTAACACAACCAGAAAATGAAGGTGTTTTAAGAAAAAGAAAGATCCAAGGATGTAAAATAGGGCAATTTCATGTGAAACCAGATTTCTGGTTTTTCTCAGAAAAACTGGCAGATCTGGCTGAGGAGCCACTTGGGGCTGTCCAAGAGGCTGGGAGAGCCCACCTGGCCCACACCACCCATTGGCATTATCTGCCAAGACTTGATGGGCAGTGGGGTTTGAGAATGAGGTTCCTATCACGTCTTCCTGCCTCAGTTTCCCCCTCCAGACTGGTGTGAGGGGACCCAGCCCACCTTCCAGTGGGGCCTTCCACCACTCACTTCTGTTCCCTCACCTCCAGCCACACAGGTGGGTGCCCCCTTCCTGGCTTTGCACTTGCTGTCCCCAGTACCATCTCAGAAAGGCCCTCCTCGACACCCAGACAAAATAGTGACCAGGTAATGTACTAGGTGCCACGAGATTTTCAGCTTCAGAACCCTATTGTAGTCAATATTTTTTTGCTTATTTATATACTCACTACCTCTCCCAAAACACTGCAGGGTCCAAGGGACCCAGCTTGCCTTGTTCACTGCTATAACCCCAAAATTTCACTTTTATTGTTTGTTTTTATCCTCACTCGAGGACATTTTTCCACTTTTTGTTCAGATAGAGTTGGGAGGGAGAGAGAGAGAGAACCATCGACGTGAAAGGGACACATTGAGTGGCTGCCTCCTGCAGGGCCGGGGACAAACTGCAACCGAGGTACGTGCCCTTAGCGGGAATCGAACCAGGGTCTCTCTGGACTGCAGGCTGATGCTCTAACCACTGAGCAAAACTGGCCAGGGCTATTGTTTTGTTTTGTTTTTTAATGAAAGAAAAAGTACTTAGATAGCACTTTCTCTCTGCCAGGTTTGTTCATATACCCCTCACAATATCCCTATTATGAGTGAAGCAATACCAAAGCACCCATTTTACTGATGAGGAAACTGAGACACAGGATGGCTACATAACTAGCCCAAGGCCCCACAGCCAGTGAGCAGCAGAGCTGGAATTTGAACCCAGAGTCTGGGTCTCAAGTTCTCTGCCAGCTGGTATTCAACAAATACTGACTGACTGAGAATGGATGGATGCTCGCACATTAAGGCTTGTAAACTAACCGTCTCCTGAGCCCCCTCAGTGGGGCCGCAGTCAAAAGACCTCACAGCTGTGAAACGTCCCTGACCTCCCCCTGGGCACTCACTCAAAGCCACAATGGATCCTGGCAGTTGGAGGTCATTGCCTGTGGTCTCAGGACCACCCAGAGCCTTCCGAGGCAGCTGCCTGCCCTTCCCACCAGCCTCACCTGGCCTCCCATGGCTCAGATCCTGCCAGGCGCCTGGCCCAGTCCTGCTGCAGAAGTGGGGCGGCCTTGATTAGGCAGCCAGTGACGGGGAACGCCCCAGTTTGCAGTGGCTGAGTCATCCTGACATTTCTCCCATTCTGGACCCCATGGAGGGATGAGGGGCTGCTGGGGAGCCCCCACAAGGCAGGTCCCACTAAGTCACAATGCATTGCTTTATACATATTAACTCACTTAATCCTTCCAATAACCCTGTTTGGTGGGTACTATTACTCTCCATTCTACAGATGTGAAAATGAAAGCACAGAGAAGTTGAGCCACTTGCCTCAGGTCACACAGCCAGCAAGTGGCCAAGCTGGGATTTGAACCCAGGCAGCCTCGGTCCAGCATCCAGGCTCTTCTCTTTCCCTCTGAGGAAGGCAGCTGGGAACCCAGAGCTTCCACAGTGACTCTCAGGTGCCCCCAGCAGGTGAAATGTCATCGAAACGACTTCTTTGACAATTGGGCAGAGCAGCCAACGCTGCAGCAGTTAAGACTTCAGGTTCTGACATCCATTGGCCCTGGGTAAGATTTCTCACTCTGTCACAAGCTGTGTAATCCCAGGCCCATGAAGACCCCTCTCTGTGCCTCAGTTTCCCTGAGAAATGGGGCTCCGAGCACAGCAACTGAGCTCACAGGGGGTGTGAAGGTGAAAGGCATGAGGACATGCCTCGTGTGCTTACTCAGCATGAGGCCTGGCACGAGGCACCAACTCCAAATAAGTCGGAGCAGCTATTATTATCCCCCCGACATCCCCTCATTTGCTGATCATGAGGTTAATTATAAGCAGCATTAAATTATACACACACAGACATGTCGACCTTGCTTCCCCAGAACCCCTAAATTTCCACCAACACTCAATTACCCACACGACAGCATGACAATAGAGCATCTTCCCAGCCCCTCTCTGCCCCCTGCTCCATCCCGGGGTCCCACACCTCTGGGGCTGCGACAGACATACAGCATCTCACGTCCCAGCTCACCGAGAAACAGGCTGTGACTGCCCTGATCTTAGAGATGAAGCACCACAAAGGTCAACTAACCAGCCCAAGTATGCACAGATGAAGCAGGGTAGGTGGTGGAGTAGGACTCTGACCCCGAAGACAGAGGCATAACCTCATTTTGCAAGCGAGAAGGCTTCTGCACAGAGAGGTTACAGGGCAGATGTGAGGCTGTACAGAGCGTGAGAGAGGAAGAGAGAATCAGGAGAGAAACTGGGATTTTCAGTTCCCCCGGGGGGAAGACAGGGGACCCTGGCCTTCCTATAAGGGGCTAACAGCAAAGATTAAAAAAAAAAAAAACCCTCAAAAGTCACAGGGACCACTCAGGGAGTTCTGGACAAAGTCTACCCATTGGAAAGAAAAATGATGTTTGCAATCCGGCTCCAGTTCAGACATTTGGGGGGGAGGGGTCACTGCAACCCAGAAACCCAGGCTCCAAGCCCCCCACCAGAGGGGAATCCATGGGACTGAGAAGGAACCAATAGGGATACTGGACAAAAACCTGGGAGAATTTTCAGGTCTGGGTTCCCTTTGGCCTCGAAACTCTGGGGGTGCCTTGCTTCTGGGAAAGAAAAGAGGCGATTCCAAGGCCAAGCCAAACAGCACCAACCCCCAGGTCCAGCCTGGCCAGGCCTGGGGAAGGGCATGCGGACCGGCAGCTCCTCGAAGGAGGGGGAAAAGAGAAGACAGAAATAAAGCAATGATAAGTGCAGCCCTGTCCGTGAGTCAGTCCCACCCGCTCACTAATTTTCGCCTTTGCAGAAGTGTAAGCCAATTGATTTTTTCACATTCCCCATGCACACACCCCCCCACACACACACACACACCACTTCAGAAATATCAGGAGACAAGACAAAAATGGTACGTGAGGACTTTTTTTTTCCTTTTTTTTGTTTAAGTGTCTTTTATTTTCTTGAAGGGAAAAAATAAACCCACATATTATACTCAGTACCCTTGAGCTTCTAAAAGGCAGAGAAGGTGACAAACTGAACCTCGGGGGGCTAGGAGACCCAGGTGTCACTATCTCCTGTGTATCTCAGAGCTAAGACCTGCCTGTCTCTGGGCTATCTGTCTGTCAACCTTGTAACAGGATAATAGGATAGCATGCACTTGAACCTCAGCTACCATCCAGCACCTGTCTTCCCCACCTTGTAAGCCTGCAGCTTTCCGGTTCCCGATCAGATGGGAATAAGACAAAATTTGAAAACCATCTGAAAAGCCTTCGAACCCTGGTTCTCCTTAATACAGGCAGTGATGTGACTTTGTCCACACACCCATGGTGGGTTTTTGTCGGCTTGGCACGTGGATCCTGTACAGCACAGCAGTTATGCCTTCATCTCATCCCCTACTGTCCCCACTGAAGGCTGAGCCACCCTGCCTGGTGGGCAGGTGGGGTCTCTCCAAATACCCCACCCTGGGCATCTTTTGCTGCACAGAAGGACAGAGCAAGGACAGCCTGCACCTGCTTTGTGGGAGGTAGACATCCTTCTCTTTGCAAATTCTGGAAAAGGGGATGCCCACCACATGAGGGTGTACCAGCAGGCTGCCCTGGATGAAGAGAAGCCAGGGACCCTGGTGTCCCAGTGCCCTTGCCTAGGCCCCCTGTCTCCCTCCAGAAGCCTGAGACCCCTGCAAAAAGAGCCATGGCCTACAAGGCGCCCGCCAAGCCCACCACACTCTTCAAGAACCTTCAGCTGGCTCCGAATGACTCCACAAATGGAGCCTAATGCAGTCGGGTGGGGGAAATTGCTCTCAGCTGAAAACATTAAGCTTCGTCAATTATTCCCCAAACCTGCTAGATTTATAAATATCCATTTTTATTTTTAGGGTTTTCCTCCCCACTCCAAACTCTTTCCACACCCCCCCTATATTTCCCCACGCACAGTCGCGGTAGGTACTAAAGTCATGGTTAGCAGGTGAACACAGGGCAGAGGGCACCTGGGTGAAAGTGCCACGCTGTGTCTCAGTCACATTGTCCCAGCCCGTCCCTCCCCAGCTACCTCACTCGCTGCCCATCGTTCAAGCCATGCAGCCGCTGGAATAAGCAGCAGAGCCACAGGTCTCCTGGTGCCCAGATGCTGAAGCAGCCGCTGGAAGTGTGCGCTGCACTCTAACACCTGTGAAATGCTGTTCAGTGCTGACCCAGAAGACAGGAGGGGAAACTGAGTCATCCTTGGAAATCCATTTGTCCAGCAGAGGTGGATCTGTCTCCTTGACCGGGCCCACGTCTGGAAAATGTCAGGCAGAGCCCCACACTCTGTGTGACCCAAATATAGAAGAAAAAGGGTGGATAGTGATGGCTCCAGAATCATCTACCCAGATGCTACCACTAATCCCTGACATCCAGGGAGTTTCTCCCCTTCCACCTGCTTCCTGAGCCACAGCCCCAGTGTTGGGAGAAAACACCTCTTGTCTCCAAGTGGAGCCACGGACATGTGAAATGCCCGGAATCCCCTGGGAAGTGGGAGGGGGGAGGCTCTGAGGGGGAACAACCAGAAGCATGGTCAACGGACCATGATTTCTGGGCAGCAGGCAGGCACCTGGTTTTCAGCGATCCTCTCTTGGCACCCACCACAGGCCTAGCTCAGGGGCTTGAAAGGAATCTTTCTGAAAGAGGGTTCCCTGGGGAGCCCAGCCCATCACCCTAGCAACGCCCTCCAACGCCACACCCGGGCCACACCAGAATGACCCATTCCCCATCTCCCAAAGGGAGTGGGCCAGGATATCAAAGTCCACTGACATGACAGCACCAGTCCCGCCCCCCCCCCCCCCGTCACCCCCTGGAGGGTCTGTGTCACGGGCCCAGGTGGCAAGAATAGAAAAACGCATGAGCTCACCAGGCAGGCCAGGTCTCCCGCGACGTTTTGTTTGCCTGAGCCCAATTATACCAACTCTCAGTGTGACAGAGTATGGCGGGTGGCATCCCCCAAGGGGCTGGGGGGACTGGGCCCCATGAAGAAGTGCACTGTCATGGTGAAGGTGCCCTCACCTCCCCACTCCAAGGCCCAGGGGACAGGGCAGAACAAAGCTTTCTGGAGAGGAAGAATGGAGACTTGGACAAACAGCAGGCAGCACAGGCAGCAAAAGATGCCCAATGAAGGGCATCTTGGGGGGCAGGGGAGACCAGCCGAAGACATAGGCCCAAGTTGGTGAGCTGTCGGATCTGGGGGCACAGGAAGCAGCGCCCCTAGCCCCAGCTGCCTGCCATCCTCAGCCAAAGTATCAGCTGGCAGAGGAAGAAGAGATCTGAAGGACAGAAGGCAGGCGAGATTGGCAGGGGGAGCAGGGTACAAAGGAAAGGGACCCTGGGAGGGGGAGGGGAGCTATGCAAATGACAGAATCCACTGGATTCCTCAGCCATTAATAAAAGCTTCAGCTGCAGCAGCTGGTATCATAGGAGTAGCGGGAAGGACTGGCTTCCTCTCCTCAAGGCGGCAAGTGGCTCCGAGGGGGAAGCAATATGCCCCAAACAAAGAGGTGCTTCACCCCCTGCACCTCAGGGACAACGACATAGGGGATATCGAGAGAAGTCCAGAACCCCAGCAACCAAAGTCTGGATGGAGGCCACAGGGGGACCCTCCAGAGCCCTCCGACTTTGTCCTGCTTCTCAGAGTCCCACGCCCAACCTAGATACCTCAGACATCCCCCTTCACCAGCCCAGTTGCCCACGCTGGTTTTTCAGGGGTTTGACCAGCGGCCAAAGGGCCCCGTGCTCAAAGTGGGAACTCCCCCTGATGGAGACTGGGGGAACAAGGGAATCCCAGCTGAACCTGTGAGAGGGAGGGGACGTGCCCCTCAGATGGAGGCGCTGGGGAGGTTTGCTAATTTGGGGGATAGGTCCCTAGGGGGTGTCTAAATTTGAAGAAGGGTTGCAGAGTAAGGGGCCTCTCAAAAGCTGCATATTTACGGACCTACTACAGGAAATTTTGAAATACGGAAAGGATCACTTAGGAGGAGGTTCCAGATTGGGGGGTGTGTGGCTAAAAAAAAAAACAGTTTGCGAGGTGTTCCCTGATTTGAGAATTTTGGAAATAAAGCGGCTGAAGGGGAGTTCCCCGATTTAGGGGGTTTTCGTAGCGGTGAGTGTCCTGAATTTGTGGGGGTTAAGTACTAAGAGGGGGTCCTGAATTTGCAAGATTTCCATAAGAAGCAGTGAACTTGGCCGCAGCCTAGCCGAAACCCTTGCGCCCAGGGCTTGGGCACTCTAACTCGGGGAGCCTCCCCTCGAGTAACCCCCATCCCCCTCACGCCCCCTTCAACCTCGTCACGATGACTCCGCCCCCAGGTGACGTCACCGACCCGCCCCTCCCAGCCCCCAGGGGGCTCCAGGGGCGTGCAGAACCCCCGGGGCTGGCGGATCTAGGGGCGGCTTCCCCTCTCCCGGGACCCCCGGCGCCCAGGGGAGGTCGGGTGCCGGGAGAGCGCTCGCCCGCCCGCCAGAGTCCCTGGGGCTGGGGGCTGGGGGCTAAGCCTCGCCTCGCCTGGGGGGCTGGAAGGGGACGCCAGGGCGGCAGAAGGGTGGGGCAAGGCCAGGGTGATGGAGGGGCGCTCCCCTTTCCACGGAGAGACGAGGCCGGGAAGGCGCTCGAGGGAGACGGCACTGAGTTGAGGGTCTCCAGGTGATGGGGACTGGAGAGGAAAGGCGTCGGGCAAAGCAGCCAACCTGGGCGCACCTGCCGGTCCTCCCTCGCTCCCACCTGGAGCCACCGGTCCCGGGCTCGTCTCCACTCCGGGGCGCTCGCACACCCCCCAACCCCCAGCACAGCGCCCCCTGCCTCCAGGACCCGCCCGGGGTCCCTCGCCGGTGCCTCGGGGGCCAGCATCCCCTCCACACTCGCACGTCCCCCTGCGCGCCTTCGCCCCGCCCGCAGCCCGGGTGGTGCAGCCGGCGGCGCTGGGCAGCTTCCAACGCCGCGCTCCGGGCGAGTCCAGCCCAGCCCCCTCCCCCGCCGCGGCGAAGCCCCCCGCCCCGCCCGCCGAACCTCCCCGTAGCCCCCGCCCAGTCCGGCCCTTGGGGGCATTGTTCGGACACAGCTGGCCGGGCGCAGCGACTGGGCATGCAGCCGGCTGCAGCGGAGCGTCCTCCGAGCACAATGGCCGTGCAAGCTTCCCCAGCACAAAGCCGGCGCGCTGCCCACTCCGCTGCCTCGGAGACCCCCACTGGAGCGCCTGCAATTTTAGGGTAATTCAGGATTTTTTTCCTCTTTACCTGGAGGCTGGCTAGGCTGGGCTCCCCCGGCTCTGCCCTGCTTCACATCCTGGCTGTTACATGGGATCCGAGCGGAGCCCGAGCGCCAGCGGCTCGCGACATGCGCGCGCCGGCCGGGCTGCCGGGCGGGCGGCGCGAGGACACTCACTGCGGCTCGCGCTCCCCTCGCGCCGGCTCGCGCGCCCCCTTCCAGCCGGTGACGTCATCCCTTCCGCCAGAGCCGCCGCCGCCAGCAGCAGCGGGGCGGGGCCGGTCTGCGCGCGTCACTGCGCAGCCGCGTAACCGCCACGCCCCCCGCCCAATGAGGCGGCGCGGTTGAATCACGTGGCCTGGGGCGTTTAAAGGGCCGCGGGAGCACGTGGGGCACGGGGCTTCGTGTGACACGTGGGCGGCGGCGTTAGCGCGACGGACCGCTCTGGCCACCGATTCGCGCGTTAGCCCCATGGCACTTGGCACAAAGGCCATGGTGTTTGCCATGCCCTGCTCTAAACTCTGCCAAAGCTCCCCGGTGCCCTTCGAAAAAAATGCAGCCAACTCTCCGCATTCGCACCCACCACTCTGTCCCCAGAGCTCCATGCGCCGAACAAGATGGCTCCTTCAAGTTACAACAAACTGCTCACTCCTGACTTAGGGCCCTTGTCCATGCTGTTCCTTGTCTGAAATAGTTTTCCTCCAAGATCTTCCAGTTTCTGCTCATATGGCAACTCTTCAGAGAAGCCCTCCCTGGCCTGGGCTACCAGCCACCTCACGCTCCATTCTCAATCCATCATCCTGGTTTTATTCTAGTCACACTGGGGTGTGACTCCATGGACTCGGGTATCCCTGTGTATTGGTTGAACGAATGAGGGTACGGATGAGGGAGCATTTTCTGCAGAATAAGCACTTTACAAGCATCCCACCTAGTTATCATCAGCTGCCCTGGAGTTCCACCACAGGAACCCCAGCTCAGGAACTGGTTAGCTGTGTGGGGATCCGAGCTTTGGTTTTTCCACCTGCAAACTGGGTTTCGCTTTCTGGTTCTCAGTTTCCCATCTGTGAAATGGGGCAAGGTAGCCCCTGCTCACATGGAGAGTGTAAGGATGAATTATGACAGTGTGCCTGCCTAGCCTGTAGTTGGTGCTTGAAAATGAGATAATGAGAAAACAAGACAAAAATAAAAATACAAGGATTACCATGGGAGAAGTGAGTGCTCAGACACCAAACAAGGTTGCACGTGGAGTCATTGTTTTCTAAACATGTTGAAAGAGTTTTATTTCTTCAAGGTATGTATCTGGAGAGGGCATCATACACAAAGGAACTCAGGTTTAGAATTTGAGGTTTTTTTCCTCCAAAATCATTGATTCATTCATTCCAGGCCAAAGATGCAGATATAAACAAAAGGCATTAACCCGGGAACAAAATGAGAAGGCGGAAGTCATAAATAGGAGAAGAGAGAGGAGATAATGAATAATTAAACAAGGAACCTAAATTAAGCTTGGAGTTTCCCAGCGGCCAGTGCAGCAGCCAGGTTTGCCAAGCCTATTTTGTCCTTCCCAGCTACATGACCCTGACCTAGCCATCGACAATCTGGCTCTGTTTTTTTTTTTTATCCAAGGAATGGGGATACAGCCCCATTTTGAAGGGTCAAATGGGACGGTCCCACAAACTCTGAGCATCGTTTCTCGTAAACAGTAGGTGCTAAAGCCTTGCATACTTGATGGAGGCAGAGTGAAATGAGACTGCAGGCTCATGGACGTGGCATGAGCCCTAGCTCTGCCACCTATCTAGGGGAGGAACCTTGAACAAATCACTCTGAGCCTCACTATTCCCATTTGTAAAAAGGGAACAACCACATCTACCTGTGGGGGTTCTTCCAAGCAGCAAAGGAAAAGGAGTGTAAAATATGGTACAATGTATGCCCAGGGAACCCATCCCTTCAGGGATGTACCAGGCTGTTTTATGCTCTGGGACACAGAAGTAAACAAAACAGGTTAAAAAATTCCTGGCCAGTTTGGCTCAGGATTAGAGCATCGGCCTGCGGACCAATGTGTCGTGGGTTCTACCTCGGTTTCAGTTCGTCCCAGGCCCTGGCCCGGGTCATGCAGGAGGCAGCCAGTTGATGTGTCTCTTTCACATCGATATTTCTCTCTCTCCCTCCCTCCCTCCCTCCCACTCTCTGTGAGATAAATTGAAAAATATCCTCGGATGAGGATTTAAAATTTTTTTATTTTTTTTTAAATTCCTGCCCTCCAGGAGTTAGTCCAGGGGAAGAGATAGACAAGATCCCACTCCAGGTAAAAACCCAAGTCTTTAGTGAAGCCCACAAAGTCCTGCATGACCTGTGCACATCCTCTCCTTCCTCCACCCATCTCCCTTGCTTGTTCCACTCCACCCACACCAGCCTTCAGTGTTCTTTGCAAACATCAGCCTTTGTACTGGCTGTTCCCTCTGCCTAGGATGCTGTTCCTCCTGTTCTTCCCAAGGCTGGATTCTCCTCACCCTTTATCTTGGTATCAGATTATTTATTATAATTTGGAATGACTTTGTATTTTGGCCAGTTTGCCTATTTTTTGCTTGTCTCCCTACTCTAGCTGTGCCTCCGTTGGGCCATCTGTAAGTGGGGGATAGTAACAGTCTCTCTTTCCTAGGGTTGTTGGGAGAGTGAAGTGAGCTACATAACGTCAAGCACCTGGCACCAAGTATAGACTCAAGAAGGGCTTACTTGATAAATGTGGCCACTGTCAGTGGCAAAGTCAGGATGGCTAGCCAGGTGACCATAAAAATCAATACAAGGAGAACAGAACATTCTAGTCTGATATTGTCCTGGCCTCCAAGCAGCCCCAGGAAGATGACAAGTGTCAGAAAGGTATTAAGGATTCAGTAACATCAAACCAAGACTTTGTGCAAGCCAGAGCTTGAAGAGAACCAAGGAGAGAATGTTCTCCCCAAGGGGCATGGCTGAAACCTCAAAGTTCCACACTGTGGAAAACACTAGAATTGGGAGATGGGGCTTGGTGGGCTCTGGGTCTCTGCCAACCTCTGCACCTGGCAAGCACTGGGTGTGACTCATTGTTTGTTGGGTGAAAAGTTCAGTCCATGAACATTTCCATCTTCTGCTGGGGGTGGGGGTAGGGGCGCTCCCAGTCTCCTCCTCCTCCTTCCCTTCCAGCCCAGCCTACCCACCCCTCCCCCCTCCCCCCAGTGTCTCCCAGAACCTGGTAATTAGCTCCAGTGTGTTTTTGTTGAGACCACTCCAGGGGAGCCATCAGCTGCCCAATACTGTATATAAACAGGACTCCTTATGCCAAGTTCTGCATAGAACCCAGCCTAAATCCCTGGGAGACAGGTCTAACACATCCCCCTACAACTTTGTCCTATGCCAGAGATTCCACCATCATTATACATTCCTTCAAATTAAACATGGTTCCCTCTCTCTCTCCCTCTCCCTCTGCCTCTCCCTCTGCCTCTCCCTCTCCCTCTGCCTCTCCCTCTGCCTCTCCCTCTCCCTCTGCCTCTCCTTCTGCCTCTGCCTCTCCCTCTCCCTCTCTCTCTGCCTCTCCCTCTCTCTCTGCCTCTGCCTCTCCCTCTGCCTCTCCCTCTGCCTCTCCCTCTCCCTCTCCCTCTGCCTCTCCCTCTGCCTCTCCCTCTCCCTCTGCCTCTCCTTCTGCCTCTGCCTCTGCCTCTCCCTCTCCCTCTGCCTCTCTCTCTCTCTCTCCCTCTGCTTCTCCTTCTGCCTCTGCCTCTCCCTCTCCCTCTGCCTCTCCCTCTGCCTCTTCCTCTCCCTCTCTCTCCACTTCAAATGCTAAAGAGAAAGGGGACACATGGGAACACCCCATTTGCTGAACAGCAGCTCTTAACTGGGTGGGTGTGGGGGGGGCTCCTTTAGGAATCCCCTGATTTACTGTACCAGGTAAGTGCTGGGACTCTGGAGTCAGAGAGACATGAATTCAGATTGTGACTATGGCACTTGACAAAATTCAGCATTTCTTCATGATAAGACACTCAGCTAACTGGGCATAGAAGGGCACTTTCTCAACCGGATAAAAGACACTACTGCTGACATAATAATGGTAAAAAACTGGCCCTGGCCTGTTTGGCTCAGTGGTTAGAGCATTCACCTGTGGACCAAAGAGTCACGGGTTCAATTCTGGCCAAGAGCAGTTACCTCGGTTGCGGTTTATCCCCAGCCCTGGTCAGGGTCGTGCGGGAGGCAACCAATTGATGTGTTTCTCTCGCGTCGATGATTCTCTCTTTCCCTCCCTCCCTCCCTCCCTCCCTCCCACTCTATCTGAAGATAAATGGAAAAATATCTTTGGGTGAGGGTTAAAAAAAAAAAAAAGGCTGGATGTTGTCCCCCTAAGATCAAGAACAAGATAAGGATGTCAGCTCTCACCATTTCTGTTCAAAACTACTGGAAGTTATAACCTGGCAATTTGGCAAGAAAATGAAATAAAAGGCATCCAGATTGGAAAGGAAGAAGTGAAACAATCTCTGTTTGCACATGACATAATTTGGTATATAGACAATCCTAAGGAATTCATTAAATAACTAAAACTAGGAAACAAATTCAGCAAGGCTGCAGGATACAAGATCAATACACAAAAATCCATTTTATTTCCTATGCAGTGGCAATGGACAAACAAAATGAAATTAAGAAACCAATTCCATTTACAATTGATCAAAAGAATAAAATATTTAGAAGTGCATTTGCCAAAAGAAGTGTAAAACTTACACTATGGAAACAACAAACCTGTTGAACGACAGGAAGGAAGTCCTAAGTAAATGGAAAGACAACCCATGTTCATGGATCAGGAGACGTGACATTAAGATGGCAGTAGTTCCCAAACTGATAGACAGATTCAACTCGATCCCTATCAAAATCCCAAATTCGCTTCTTTTGCAGAAATTGACAAGCTGATCCTAAAATTCATAGAGAAATTCAAGGGACCCAGAATAGCCAAACAATCTTGTAAAAGAACAAAGTTGAGGGGCTCACACATCCCAGTTTCAAAAATTATGACAAAGCTATGGTCATCAAGACACTGTAGTACTGGCATAAGAAGAGACATATAGGTCAATGGAATAGAATTGAGTCCAGAAGAATCCCTCACATCTATAATCAATTGATTTCAACAAGGTTATCAATTCAGCGGGCAAGAATGGTCTTCACCAAGTGGTACTGGGAAAACTGCGTATCCACATGGAAAAGAATGAAGTTGAACCCTTACCTCATACCATATACGAAAATTAACTCAAAATGGATCACAGGCCTAAATGTAAGCTAAAACTATAAAACTCTTGGGTGAAAACATAGGCATACATCTCCACGATCTCGGATTAGGCAATGGATCCTTTTGGGGTATCTTTAGGGATGATGAACATATTCTAAAATTAGCTTGTGGATGGTTGATGGTCATTTGAGAAGATACTAAAAATATTGAATTATACACTTCAAATAGGTGAATTGTATGATGTGTAAATTATATCTCAGTAAAGCTGAGAGGCTCTGTGAGGTGACATCACTGGCCCAGGGACAAGTCTGAAACAAAGGTCAGCCTGACTACAGAAGCCATACCCTTTTCTTCTCCGATGGCCCTACCTCTGGATGTTTTCCCAGGCTGTGCCTACTTCAGGCTTGCCCTTTCTGTCCTTCCACATTTTTCCTAACACCTACAAGGCACCTGCAGGAGGCTCCGCTGACTCTTCCAGCTCACAGCCCCTGGTCTCACTTAAGTCACTATGACATCTGGGCTGGGGGCCCGGGATGGGCAGGAGGCTTGTAACCCATCCCACAGAGCCAAGCACACTGCTGTGTGTGGGACCTTCCTGAGTGCAAAAAGGGTTAACTCACTTCATTTGCATAATGTGCCCAGATGCATCTTGGGAATAGACTGCAGCACAGCTACAGAGGGGTGGAGGAGAGTCCTGGAGCACCCAAAGAGGTGGATGAAGGGGAATGGGCTTATTCTGGGCAGGGCTAGAAGGCTCTGAGCTGGGGGGGGGGGTCAGGGGTGAGGCACAGATTCTCCTAACTGTTGTGGGGTCAGAGTGACATCTCTTCTCCCCATAACTAGACAACCACAATTAAATTCAAAGGTGTGTTTTCTACCTCAGGAGGTTATAAAGTTGTCCTCAGTTTACCCATCTGCAGTTTATACACATGGTACTCTCCCTAAGTGTAGTTGAGCAGTGGGCACTGCCCAGCAGTTCTACCCAGCCTCTGCTGCCTGCTGTGTGTCACTAAGTCAGTTAGCAAACATCCAAAAGCAGCTTCTAGTTGCCTTAAATCATGTGCAGTTATCAGAAAAGTGTCTGGCAAATAGTAGGTACTTACTAGATACTGTGGTGTTATTTCACACCTCCAGAGGAAACCCAGCCTTGGGGAGGGGGCAGCTTGGCCAGGACAGAGTGGGCATGGCTGTCCCAGCAGTGCTAGAGCTTAGCCCTCCACCTGCCACCCTCTGCAGCTCCCACCCAACTATGCGGCTGCGAGTGGGATTGTCCTGGCAGCAGAGATGTCGTGCAAGATAAAACGGGAAGTGCTAAATAAATCTGCTCGCCTTTCGTCCCAATTACCCATCAAGCTTCTCTTCGGGTGCCCGGCTCTCTGGGGCCCTCAAGGGGGGCTGCTTTTCCTGTGCCCCAGAGACTCACAGTGTTTCAGAAACAGCACGTGGACACCCCCCCCCCAACCTAGGGTCACTGTCCTTGTCCTCTAGCAGGGGTGGGGAACCGTTTTTCTGCCAAGGGCCATTGGAACATTTATAACATCATCTGCGGGCCATACAAAATTATCAACTTCAGCCCTGGCCGGTTTGGCTCAGCGGTTAAAGCGTTGGCCAGCGGACTGAAGGGTCGCAGGTTTGATTCCAGGTCAAGGGCACATGCCTGGATTGCAGGTTTGATCCCTGGCCCCAGTGGGGTTGTGCAGGAGGCAACCAATCGATGTGTGTCTCTCGCATCGATGTTTCCCCCTCTCTCTCTCTTCTTCTCTCCCTTCCATTCTATTTAAAAAGCAATGGGAGCCCGGCTGGTGTGACTCAGTGGTTGAGCATCGACTCATGCACCAAGAGGTCGCTGGTTCAATTCCTGGTCAGGCACATGCCAGGTTGTGGGCCAAACCCCCAGTGGGGGGCATGCAGGAGGCGGCCAATAGATGTTCTCTCTCATTGATGTTTCTATCTCTCTCTCTTCCTCTCCCTTCCTCTCTCTCTAAAAATAAATAAAGGGGGGAAAAAAGCAATGGGAAAATATCCTCAGGTGAGGATTAAAAAAAATTATCAACTTAAAAATCAGCTACTATATTTGGTCAGTCTAATTTGGTGAGGCGTGTGATGTTAGCTGGTGTTGATTTTGCTGGCCTTATACAGACCGCGGGCCAGACATTCCCCACGCCTGCAAGGGGACATAACTTTTCTTGGAACAGAAAGAAACCGAAATATTGGATCATTTCTGAGTTAGGAACAGGCTGCCGAGGGAAGGGGGAAGGTCACAGACACAGGACAACAGAAACTTCCATCTGATGAGCATCTGCTGTGTGCTCGGTTGTGGGCTGAGAGCTTCCCATGCAGCCGAGCAGCACGAATTCTCCTCAGGAGTAAAACAGGTGATTTCTCCCCATTTTACAGCCAAACAAACTGAGGCTCAGAGTGGAAAAGGATGTACTGATATTCACACAGCTTGGGAGAGGCAGGGCTGGTCTTCTGGCCCTACGTCTGACTCAGCTAATTCTAAATTTATCCATGCATCCAACAGATAATTATTGAGCACCTACCATGTGCTAGGCACTGAGAACACAGCAGGGTACAAAACAGGCAACAATCCTAGGCTGACTTCTTAACAGAAGAGATGGACATGAAACCAGATGAATAAATGTATGGTGAGAAGTGCTGGGGGGAATGAAGCAGGAGAGGGGAAGGACTGGGGGTGTATTTTTAAATAGGATGGTCAGGGAAGACCTCACTGTGACATTTGAACATCACAGACCTGAGAGTGGTGGGTGAAGAACATCCCAGGCAGCAAGACAGTCAGTGCAAAGGTCCTGGGGCAGGACTGTGCCTGGCATGTTGGAGGAACAGCAAGGAGGTCTGTGTGGCTGGAGCAGTGTGAGCGAGGGGGAGAGAGGAAGGAAGTGAGGGCAGGAAGGGGATGGGAGCAGGCTGTACAGGGCCTTGTGGGCATAAGGAGGACTTGGGCTTTTACCCTGAGGGAAGTGGGAGCCCTGAAGAATGGGCAGAGGAGGAAGGGGACCTGACTCAAGTGTTCACAGGTGCCCTCTGGTGGCTTCTGCAGGGAGGTTGGAGATCACAGTGCTGGCCCAGGTGAGTAATGATAAGGTGGGCCAGAGGCAAGCAGCTTAGGGGGAGAAGTAGTTAGATTGGGGACAGTTTTGGGAGATGGAGTCACCCTTGGCTACACTTTCCTTGCAGTCCTTCTGGGGTGTTGATGACCTGCAGGGACTAAATAGGGACACATTTGTATCATTAACCCAGACAACAGAGTCCCAGGACTCGACCTCCAGGCACGCACTAATCAGCGGTGGTACACACAGCCCGAGTCCTCTGGCTCCTGCAGCTGCTGCCCCAGTGGCTGTGTGATGAGGTTGAGGCATGTGAGCCCCCACCCCCAGGCAGGGCAGCCTGTGACCCCACAACTCAGTAAACAGGAGCCCACTCCACCCTGAGCACTTGAGCAGGAGTCTGCAGAGGACTGAGTCGGAAGCACCAATGACAGTACTGTTAGAGTTCTCTTGGCTGCTGCCAGCCACTCCCAGTGTGTGCCAGACCCCACCCAGGCCTCAGTAACAACCTCAGCCCCCTTGATGACCAGAGCTGGAAGTGTCACCAAAAACAGCATTTCCAGAGTGCACTCTCCGTTCCAGACACTGTTCCCAATGTTTTTCCTGGGAGGTGTGTGCTGTTATAGCTCCATTTTACAGGTGAGGCACAGAGAGGCTGAGGACCAGCCTAGGCCCCCACAGCGGAGGCTGGATTGGAAACCAGGTCTCTGTGAAATGAGTCGTGCTCAGCCAAGGCTGCCGTGGAGTCTCAGGTTGGGGTCTCCTCTGCCCTACCGTCACAGGCTATTGGAGAGGTGAGGGGCCCGGGAGGTCAGGGGATTTCTCAGAGTGGAAACCCCTCTCTGACACAGGCTGGCCTTACACACTTCTAGCAATGCGACCCTCATTCCCTGTATGGGAGAGCCGCCTTGGTTTTGGGTTATGCCAAGGGTTAGTTTTTCCTTTAATCTGTTTGTCTCTGTCTCCTGTTCATCTCCCTCCTCTGGCCCTGGTCCTACTCTCTGGAGGTTGCTCAGAAAAAGTCTCCCTCCTTTCTTCCCTCTTCCCTCTTCTTTCCCTCCTTCCTTCCCTACTGCCTTTCACTCCTCCTCCTCCAGGCAGCCCTTCAGCTTTCACTCTAAGGATCAGAATTGGGGAACAGATGACTCCCAGGATTTAGAGTCAGACACACCTGCCACTTGGCAGCTCTGTGGCCCTGGGCAATCCATGTTGTCTATTTGCTCTTTGGTTTCTTCATCTGTAAAAACAAGGGCACTATCCCCTATGTTGGTTGCTCCTGTGGCCCTAGCACCTAGCTGAGCCTGGCACACAGCAGATGCTCAATAAATGTATATCTGCCCTGGCCGGTTTGGCTCAGCAGTTAGAGCATTGGCCCGCAGACCTAAGGGTCACGGGTTTGATTCTAGTCAAGGGCAAATATCTGGGTTGCTACCTGGGTTGCAGGTTCAATCCCCAGCCCCAGTCAAGGTGCGTACAGGAGGCAACCAATGGATCGATCTCTCTCTCTCTCTCTCCCTCCCTCATTTCCACTCTCTCTAAAAGATCAATGGAAAAATATCCTCGGGTGAGGATTAAAATAATAATAATAATAATAATAATAATAATAATAATAAATGTTTATCCAATGAATGTTTTTCCTTTCAGTTATTGGTCCATTGATTACTCCTCATATGCTCCAAATCTGAGCCTTCTCAAGAAACCTCCAGGACTCCCAGAGTAACACTTACCCCCTCACCAGGACCCACAATGCCCAGCCAACCTCTCTCTGCTCCCTACCACACCCAGCTCCTTCCCAACTCACGGCCTTCTCACCTGCTGTTCCTCTGCCAGAAATGCTCTTCCTGCTTGCCTGCTTTGTTTTTCATACTTAATAGGACAGCTGAGAAATCAGATGAGGTTCCCCTCTGGGCTCCCTCCCCTCCCGTGTCCAAGACTTTATATTTAAACTGTGATGGTTAATTATGTAATTAACTGCTTCCCTTCTGTTCCCCACACATTCTCCACATCAGGAGGGCGGGGCTTGCTCTCTGCTCTTTCACACTTGCAACCCTGCACCTTGGACCGCCCCTGACATGCTAAGTTCTCAATAAATGCTTTTGAATGAAAAAATGAATGACACGGTATGCACTATCCCACCTGCTTCCTCCCTATGCGCCAGTTTATCAGAGTTTTCTGAATTAAACACACTCCTCTTAGTGAGGTTCCAAGTAGAGAAAGTGGCACAATCACCTCTCTATTTTTGTACTCCATACTCCTATTAATACAATCAAAATGTTTTCACTTTTTCTCTCCCCCCCTTTTAAAAAATTATGTTTTTATTGTTTTTTTAGAGTGAGAGGAAGGAAGAAAGAGACAGAAATATCAATTGGCTGCCTCCTGCACACCCCCTACAGGGGATTGAGCCTGTAACCCGGGCATGTGCCCTGACCTGGAATCAAACCGGCACCCCTCAGTCCATGGGACGATGCTCAATCCACTGAACCACACCGGCCGGGCTTTCTCCCCTTTTTTATGCTTTTCTCATTCAGGAGAGGAAAATGTTCAAATGTGTTGATGTAGTCAGAAGTGTTTTAAGCATTCAGACAATTCAAACTTGAGAATCAAGTGATGGCGGAAGAGCTAAAAAAATACATTCTCGTTTATTAGGAGAAATAAAATGCCATTTCAATATGACAGAGGCTTGTTAATGTCAGCATATAAAGATAGACACTTCCTGTCCTCCACACCAAACTTCACCCACAGCTGTTGGTGCCGGCCCTCCAGAGCTGCTGGGGCAGAGTAGCCACAAAGAGAAAGTAATTGCTCTGGAGTTGAGGCCCTACATGTTCCTGGGGCCAAGCCAAGAATGAATGAAGGTCACAAAGGATTGAGATGCTGTGGGAGGGAATTGCCCTTGGGGCCCTTTCAGGAGCTAGGAAGGCCAGGCTCAGCCTCCAGAGGAAGGGATTCTCATTTCCTGTTGAGTATTATGTGTGTATATATCGGGGGAGTTCTCCTCTTGGTCAGGTCTTGAAAGACTGTATCTCCTCCTGGGGAGGGAGGTTTCTAGCGAACAAATGAGTACTCATTGTGTGATCTTGGGCACATTGCTTTCCACCTCCTTGCCTCAATGTCCCCATCTGCCAAATACAAACAATTTTTTTTCTTTATTGATTTTTAGAGAGAGGAAGGAAGAGGGAGAGAGAGATAGAAACATCGATGAGAGAGAACATCGATTGGCCGCCTGCTGCATGCCCCCCACTGGGGATCGGGCCCACAACCTGGGCATGTGCCCTGACCAGGAATCGAACCAGTGACTTCCTGGTGCATGGGTCGATGCTCAACCACTGAGCCACACCAGCCAGGCACAATATTTTAATTTTAAAATTGTAATATTAGCTATGATTATTTGCTGTTATTATTAGTTCTCCTTATTGTTTTTGTGGTTGCTTTCATAACCCATCTGGGGTGTCTCCCAGCCCGTGGACTTTTTCTGAGAATTACCCTGACCCTCCACCCCACTAACACAGCACCTCCTGCCTCGTTCATAATGTGACCCTCACCTTCCTGTCTTAAGACACCGGACCAGGGCATAGGCTGAGCCCATCAGATTCTTTCCTCTTGGAGTTGGAAGTGAGGATCCCAGCAGGCCCATTCCAGGTTCCAGACCCTGCATACCACACGCCTGCCTGGGGGAGGGGCGGTCGCACTGAGCAGTAAAGGTGATGACTGAAGGTCTTCACAATTGCTACAAAGAAACAAAACCACAGTAACAGCCCTGGCCGGTTTGGCTCAGTGGTTAGAGCGTCGGCCTGCGGTCCAGAGAGACCCGGGTTCGGTCCCGTTGAGGGCATGTACTTCGGTTGCAGTTTGTCCCCGGCCCTGGTTGGTCGTGCGGGTGGCGGCCGCTCGATGTGTCCCTTTCACGTCGATGTTTCTCTCTCTCTCTCTTCCTCTCTCTCCCTCCCACTCTATCTGAACAAAAAATGAAAAAAATGTCCTCAGGTGAGGATAAAAAAAAAAAAAAAAAAGCACAGTAACATAATGGGAAGGGTAGATGTTGGGAAGACTTTAGCCAGAGTGGCTGGTTTGGGGGAGCTCTCTTAAGAGCTAAGAGATGGTATGGAAGGAGGGCAGGAGGGAACAGAAAGGTCAAAGACAGGGCCAGGAATTTGGATTTCATCCTTAGGGCAAAGAAACTAAAGAGATTTTTAACAGGAAAGGGATTAAATTGGCTTAACGTTGTCTATGTGGAAGATGAAGGAAACTTTGTCAGCCTGTGTTCACCTCACAATTCCGACTGCACACCTGCTCCTTTATGGGAAGTTGCTGCTCCGGTGCTGGATTCTGAACCTGCGTCCCAGTTCTACAGGGAAAGGGTGCTGCAATTGATTGGTGATGCCTGGGTCCTGCCTCCTCTGGAGAGTTCTGTTATTGATTAGTGATGCCTGTCATGGGCCAATGAACAGAATATTGAGACCTGTGTGTCACGTGTTTGCTATCTCAAGATTAAGGGGCTGCTGATGCTCAGAGAAAACCCCCTACACCCTCCTGGAAAGGACAGTAGGATGGATCCTGGACTCAGATCAGGGTTCAGATTTTGGCTGGACTGCATCTTCCCTGCATGACTTTAGGCACCTCGCTTTCTCGCCCTGGTGGAGTTGTTCTGTGGATTGTGCGAAGTGGTGCGTGTAACATGCCCGGCATGCAACAGTGCTCGGCCAAGGTTGACGTCGGCCTCTCCAGGCCTCCCTCCCTGTAGCCCAGGGTCTGAAGCTGACTCCGTTTTATCTCTAGACCCAGCTCCAGGGTTGGTTCCAACTCTACCCTCCATATCTGGCAGATACCCTGGCTGCATCTTGCACCTGGGTTCTATCCTCAGAGCTGTCAAAGCCTTGGCATCCACCATCCACAGTTATGCCCCCACATGGTGGCGATACGCATAAAACAAAGTGAACACAGGGACAGATGGGCTTGAGACTCTTATTGGGAGGGGAGTCCCCACACCTGGCCCCCACTTTCTCCTCCCCACTTGGGCCTGCCAAGGAGGGTGCTCCTTGCCAACCACAGTGGGGGCTGTTTCTATGCCTGGCTGCTTTCCAAGTCTTGGCCTGGTGTTCCAACCTCAACGGTTATGTTTGCATGTCACTGGGATCACTTTGCCTCCTTTGTTACCTGGCATGGACAAGAGGGACTTTGGGGAATTGTAAGGAGAAAAGGACATCTCCAAAGCATCTTGCTAGTGCCTGACCCAGGGTAACTTTGGGAAGTAATAAATGTTCAGGATGAGACAAAGTTGAACCGACCTGGGGCACAAGGGGCAGAGGTGGCCTCTCTCAGATACTCAGTTCTCATCTGGTTCCTTAAGTTCCATCCCCACCTCTCACTCCAAAACTCCATCCTCCACTCAGCAGCCAGAGGGAACATTTCAAAACACAAACCCTATCCTGTCCCTATTCTGCTTAGATCCTTCTGTGGCTGCTTTTGCCCCCAGGGAAATGGATTGATGGATGGATGGATGGATGGATGGATGGATGGATGAATGAATTAATGAATTAATGAATTAATGAATTAATTGCACTTGTCAGCCTGTTCCCACATGGAGCCAGAGAATTCTCTTTAAAACGTGAATGAGAATATCAGGTCACTAGGTCTTGTCTCTCTTCCACAGGTCTCCAGTGCTCTCTTAATAAAGTTCACTTTCCTCCACATGGCCCACAAGGCTCTGCACAACCTGCCCCAACCCTTCCCTCCCCTCACCTCCTTCCTTTCTTCCCTGCTCACTCTGCGGCAGCCACATGGGCCTTGCTCTCCCTCCAACATGCCAGCATGGTCCTGCCCCAGGGCCTTTGCACAGGCTGTGTCAGTTGCCTGACACACTGTTTCCCAAACTGTTTTTTGTTTGTTTGTTTTTTGTGTTTTTTTTTTAATCCTCACCCGAGGACATTTTTTCACTTTTTGTCCAGATAGAGTGGGAGGGAGAGAGAGGAAGAGAGAGAGAGAGAAACATCGACGTGAAAGGGACACATCGAGTGGCTGCCACCCGCATGACCAACCAGGGCCGGGGACAAACTGCAACCGAAGCACATGCCCTTAGCGGG
Source organism: Tadarida brasiliensis (assembly GCA_030848825.1). NCBI lineage: Eukaryota > Metazoa > Chordata > Mammalia > Chiroptera > Molossidae > Tadarida > Tadarida brasiliensis. Next base: position 48,341,329 of record CM061259.1, read on the forward strand.
AACTGAACCCGGGTCTCTCTGGACCGCAGGCCGACGCTCTAACCTCTGAGCCAAACCGGCCAGGGCCCCAAACTGTTTTTTAAAAATATATTAAAAATTTTTTTCAATTATAGTTTATGTACAATATTATATCAGTTTCAGGTGTACAATCCAATGATTAGACATTTCTATAACTTACAAAGAGATCACCCTGATAAATCTAGTACCTATCTGATACCATACATAGTTATTATAATATTATTGACTATATTCCCTATGCTGTACCTTACATCTCCAGGACTATTCTGTAACTACCAATTTCTTAATCCCTTCACCTTTTTCACCCATCCTCCCATCTGGAAACCATCAAAATGTTCTCTGTATCTATGAATCTGTTTCTGTTCTGCTTGCTCGTTTATTTTGGTTTTTAGATTCCACATATAAGTGAAATCATCTGGCATTTGTATTTCTCTGTCTGATTTATTTCACTCAGCACAGTACCCTCCAGGTCCATTCATGTTGCGGATGGCAAGATTTCATTCTTTTTTATGGCTGGGTCATATTCTGTTGTACCTATACACGTACAACTTCTTTATCCATTCATTTACTGATGGACACCTAGGGTGCTTCCATATCTTGGCTATTGTAAATAATGCTGTAACGAACATATGGGTGTATATGTCTTTTCAATTTAGTGTTTGGGGTTTCTTCGGATAAATACCCAAAAGTGGAATTGCTGGGTCCTTCTTTGTCTCTTGTTATATCCTTTGTTTTAAAGTCTATTTTGTCTGGTATAAATATTGTTACCCCAGTTATTTTTTTTTCACTTCATTTTCCTAAAGTATTTTTTTAAGTGATTTTATATTGATTTCAGAGAGAGGAAGGGTGAGGGAGAGAGATATAGAAACATCAATGAGAGAGAAACATTGACTGGCTGCCTCCTGCACACCCCCTACTGGGGATCAAGCTCACACCCGAGGCATGTGCCCTGACCAGGAATCAAACCAGCAACCTCCTGGTGCATGGGACAATGCTCAACCAACTGAGCCATACCAGCCAGGCCTGAAGTATTGTCGTTGTTTTTTCCATCTTTTTACTTTCAGTCTGTATGTGTCTTTCAATCTGAAGTGGATTTCTTATAAACAGCATATGTAAGGGTCTTGTTTTGTTATCCATTCAGCCACTGTATGTTCTTTTTTATTTTATTTTATTTTTTAAAGAATAGTTTATTGATTTCGAGAGAGAGAGAGAGAGAGAGAGAGAGAGAAACATCGATGTGAGAGCGTAACATCTATCGGCTGCTTCCTGCATGCCCCAAATGGGGATTGAGCCTCCAACCCGGGCATGTGCCCTGACCAGAAATCAATCTGCAACCTTTCAGTGCACTGGATGATTCCCAACCAAATGAGCCACCCAGTGGCCAGGGCCACCGTATGTCTTTTGATTGAAGCATTCGATCCATTTGCATATAAAGTAATTATTGAGCCCTGGCCAGTTTGGCTCAGCGGTTAGAGTGTCGGCCCATGGACCGGAGAGTCCCAGGTTCAGTTCCCGCTAAGGGCACGTACCTCGGTTGCAGTTTGTCCCCAGCCCCAACAGGGCCGTGTGGGTGGCGGCCAGTCAATGTGTCTCTCTTACATTGACATTTCTCTCTCTCTCTCTCTCTCTCTCTCTCTCTCTCTCTCTTCTTCCCTCTCTCCCTCCTGCTCTGTCTGAAGATGGATGCAAAAGTGTCCTCGGGTGAGGATAAAAAAATAAATTAAATAAATAAATAAATAAAGTAATTATTGATAGATAAATGTATTTATTGTCATTTTATTATTCATATTTTTTATCTTCTTCTTCTTAAAGAAGACTCTTTAACATTTCTTATAATACTGGTTTGGTGGTGATGAACTCCTTTAGCTTTTCCTTGTCTGGGAAGCTCTTTGATTCTAAATGATAGCTTTGCTGGGTAGAGTAATCTTGGTTGTAGGTCCTTGCTTTTCATCACTTTCAGTATTTCTTGACAGTCCTTTCTGGTCTGTGAAGTTTCTGTTGAGAAATCAGCTGAAAGTCTTATGGAAGTTTCCCTTGTAGGTAACTAACTGCTTTTCTCTCGCTGCTTTTAAGATTCTCTCTTTGTCTTTTTTATTTTAATCCTCCCCCAAGGATATGCTTATTGATTTTAGAAAGAGAGGAAAAGGGAGAAATAGAGAGAAACATCGATCAGCTGCCTCCCATACATGCCCCAATTGGGGATCGAACCCACAACCTAGGTATGTGTCCTGACTGGGAATTGAACCTGCAACCTTTTGGTGTATGGGATGACGCTCCAACCAACTGAGCCACACTGGCCAGCGCTCTGTCTTTAACCTTTGGCATTTGAATTATGATGTGTCTTGGTGTGGGTCTCTGGGTTCATCTTGTCTGGGACTTTGTACTTCCCAGACTTATATGTCTGTTTCCTTCACCAGGCTAAGAAATTTTTTTGACATGATATTTTCAAATAGGTTTTCAATTTCTAGCTCTCTCTCTTCTCCTTCTGGCACCCCCATAATGCAAATGTTGGTACACTTGAAGTTGTCCCAGGGGCTCCTTATATTAGCCTCATTTTTTTGGATTCTTTTTCCTTTTATGATTGGGTGTTTTGTGCTTCCTTATCTGCCAAATTGTTGATTTTATCTTCTGCTTCATCTACTGTTGATTCCTTGTAATGTAGTCTTCATTTCAGTTATTGTATTCTCCATTTCTGACTGGTCCTTTTTTATGTTTTCTATCTCCATTTTTATGTTTCTTATCTCTTTATTGAAGTTCTCACTGAGATCATTGAGGATCCTTATAACCAGTGTTTTGAATTCTGCATCTGTTAGATTACTTATCTCCATTTTGTTTAGTTCCTTTCCTGGAGATTTGTTCTGTTCTTTTTTTTTTTTTATCCTCACCCGAGGACATTTTTTCATTTTTTGTTCAGATAGAGTGGGAGGGAGAGAGAGGAAGAGAGAGAGAGAGAAACATCGACGTGAAAGGGACACATCGAGTGGCTGCCTCCCGCACGACCCAACCAGGGCCGGGGACAAACTGCAACCGAGGTACATGCCCTTAGCGGGAATTGAATCCGGGTCTCTCTGGACCGCAGGCCGACGCTCTAACCGCTGAGCCAAACCGGCCAGGGCTGTTCTGTTCTTTCATTTGGGACATGTGTCTTTGTTTTCTCATTTCGGCTGCCTCCCTGTGTTTGTTTCTATGTATTACGTAGAACTGCTATGTCTCCTTGGCCTTACATGGTAGGTGTCCTGTAGGGCCCAGTGGCGCAGCCTCCCTGGTCACCTGAGCTGGGCGCTTTGGGTGCACCCCTTGTGTGGGCTGTGTGCACCCTCCTATTGTAGTTGAATTGTAGTTGAGCCTTGATTGCTGTTGGTAGGTCAATGGGAGGGATTTACCCCCAGGCCAATGGGCTGCGAGGACTGCTCACAACCACTGTGGAGGATCAGCATACAGGGGCTGACCCCATGGAGCAGACCGGCCTGATCAGGGGGTGCTCTGGTGCCTGCTGAGTCTGCTCCTTGAGTGTGTCGCTTGTGGAGGTGGTTGGGTGGTGCTTGAGCATGGTCTGAAGCTGTCCACTTGGTTCGCTGGCTCTGGGACCTCCTGGGAGGTGCAGGCCAAGGTCTGCCTAGGGACACTTGGCCTGAGCACAAAGTCATCTGCAGACAGCTGCTACTTGTCCTGGGCTTGGAGATGCCCAGGAGAGGCCAACTTTCAAACCAAGGCAGCTGCCAATAGGGTCAGGCCTGGGGCCTCTTAGCAAGAGGTACATGGCACACCGAAGCTGGATGTGGCTTGTTTGAGAGATTTTAGGAAAGTCCATAGGAAGAGCCAAGACAGGCCATTTGTGTGGAAAGGGATTGGGTGGGTCTGCAAGTTGGATGGGGTCTCAGGAAATCACCAGAGGAGGCAAACAGTGTCAGCCAGGCTGATGGAGACTCAGAAATGGCTACTGTCTGCTAGCTTTGTGGGGAGAGGGCTCAGCAAAAGAACAATGGCCTCTGCCAGCACTTCTGTCTGGAAGAAAGCTGCCCCTCCAGTCCTCGCTGGACAATTCAGTTCCTCCTTATATATCCCTGGCGCCTTTCAAGCGGCTCTGAGTCTGAGTAAGTCCGTGCATGGGCCCTTTAAGAGGAAAGCCTGGGCCCTAGTCAGTTTGACTCAGCAGTTAGAGCGTTGGCCTGAGGACCAAAGGGTCGCAGGTTCGATTCCAGTCAAGGGCACGTACCTGGGTTACAGGTTTGATCCCTGGCCCTGGTTGGAGTCGTGCAGGAGACAACCAATGGATGTGTCTCTCTTGCATTGATGTTTCTCTCCCTCTCTTCCTCTCTCTCCCTTCCACTCTATCTAAAATCAGTGGAAAAATACCCTCGGGTGAGGATTAACAAAAAAAAGAAAAGAAAAAAAGAGGAACTCGCGCAGCCCTCCGTCTTACTCAGGCACAATCTCTACTGGTTTTCACAGGCAGAAGTTATGGGGACTTCTCTTCCTGGCACTGAAACACTGGGCTGGGGGCCCTCGTGTGGGGCTGGGACCCCTTGCTCCTCAGGGGGGCCCTCCACAGCCCAGATATCCCTCCTGATTTTTAACTGCCACACGGTGTGGGGAGAGCCAGTTCCCAGTCTCCGCCCCTCCTGCCAGTCTCAATGTGTCCTTAGTTGTTGGCCTTCTGTTCAGCTGGACTTCAGGCGGTTCTGAATGATGGCTGTTCTGTAGTTTAGTTGTAACTTTGATGTGGTTGTGGGAGGAGGTGAGCACCGCATTTACCTACACCGCCATCTTGACTGGAAGTCCCCCAAACTTTTGACTGAACCCCCAGCTTCTTCTTATCACTGAGCCCTCAGCCTAAATGTGGTCTCCACTGAGGAGCCTTCCCTGGTCACCCTATCTGAGTACAAGCCCAATTATTCTCTGCCCCTGTTCATTTCCTCCTCAGGCCCAATCCCCAGTTGGTAACAATCCATGCATTTATCAGGGGTTGTTTACCTGTTCAATGTCTGTCTCTCCTGCTAGAATTGTGTCACCTTGGGAAAGTCCCTGCCCCCCGCTGAGCCTCGGTTTGTTCATCTGTCAAATGGGAGTATGAGCCACCAGACACTGAGACCACAACCGGCTAACTTGTTCCCTGCCGAGTCCCAGCACCTAGGACAGTGTCTGGCACACAGTAAGTGCCCAATATAAGCACGTGTGAATGAATAAACAGACCAAGTAACAGATTCGTTCACTCTCTTGTGCCCAGCACTGGCTGCTTCTCAGAGCTGCCTTTCTGGAGCTGATGAGCTGGGGCTGATGGAAGAGGCACAGGGTACAGATGTCACTGTGGCATGTGTGTTCCCACATGTGCCCTTGCTCCTGCCTGCAGGGGAGGCAAATGGGCTCATAACATCCAGTGAATCTCAGCTGCCACTTCCCTGCCTCAGCACATGCCCAGACTGCCCTTCCGAAGGCACACGGGGTAGTGAGTGTGACTGTTCCCTCATGTGTGCCAGACCCACGTGGCCGCCTGGGCCCTTGTAACCCCTGTGAAATGCCAAGCCACACCCCCTGCCATGTTTTCTCCCCCCTATCACCCAACATCCAATCAGCCAGCTGCCTCCTGGCTTGTGAGTTTCCAAAGCTGACTCTCTGAAGGGGGCAGAAGAGCAAAGTGCTTCCTAACTCCCCAGGAGGACGGATGTTAATTGAGCACTTACTGTGTCCAGGCCCTAGTCCAAGCCCTTCATTACAGTTTTCACATTCAATTTTCCCACAGTTCTATGAGGGAGGAAGTATTATCAGCCCCATGTTACAGGTGGAGAAACGGATGTGCCGGGCCGTGGAGTGACGCGCTCGCCCAAGGCGCGGAGCTGCTGAGAGCGCTGATTGCTGTGTCTGCAGTGGCAGAGCGCAGTGGAAACAGCCCAGGTGCCCGTCCACAGGGACTGGTTAGCGCGCTCTCGTTCAGTCCCCCGAAGAACTACAACGGTGTTCCAGCGAAAACCCGCACACGCATGTTCAGAAGTATTTTTCACAACAGCCAAAAGGTGGGAGCAGCCCAAGAGGCCGTGGCTGAATGAACAGATAAACACAACATGGTCCATCCAGACGATGGAATTCAGCCTTAAAAAGGAAGGAAGTTCTGACACCGGCTACACTGTGGATGAACCTTGAGGACATTACGCTCAGTGAAATAAGCCAGACATGGAAGGACAAATACTGTGATTCCACTCATAGGAGGTCCCCAGAGGAGTCAGATCCATAGAGACAGAGAGTAGAGGGTGGGAGCCCGGGGTGGGGAGAGGGAGGGGATGGGGAGTCAGTGTTTAATGGGGACAGAGTATCAGTCTGGGAAGGTGGAAAGTTCTGGACATGGATGGTGGGGACAGCTGCACAGCAATGTGAATGTGCTTAATGCCACATAACAGGACACTTGAAAAGGATTAAGATGGCACATTTTGGTGTGTATATTATACCACAATAAAAAAATTTTTTTGCACCCCGGCCGGGTGGCTCGGTTGGTTGGAGCATCATCCCATACACCAAAAAGGTTGTGGGTTCTAGTCCCAGTCAGGGCGCCTATGGGAAGCAACAAATCAATGTTTCTCTCTCACATCAATGTTTCTCTCTCTCTCCTTTCCTCTCTCTCCAAAATCGATAAACGTATCCTCAGATAAGGATTAAGAAAAAAAATTTTTAATATATATATTTTTTCTTTTTGGGAAGATGGAAAATTTCTGGAACTTGATAGCGGTGATGGTTGTACAATATTGTGAAGGTACTTAATGCTACTGAGTTGTACATTTTAAATAGTTTTCTACTATGTGTCTTTTACCATATTAAAAACAGTATGGTTTGTTCTCTCAGAGGAGGAGCTGACAGCCGCACAGAAAGTGAGAGGCCAGGTATCAATAAGGAATGATCTCAAAGGTGTGTTGCTAAGTGATAGCAAGGGAAGCACAGGACAGTACTCGAGTACACGTGCATGTGGAAAAAGCATGTGGGGAGGGAAAACACTCAGGTGCTTATGTGTACACACGGTGTCCCTGGAAGGAACAGGGACCTATAACAATGGCTGCCTCTAGGGATGGGTACTGGGTGACCAGGCCCAGAGTGAGGAGGATAATTTTTTCCTCTCCCTGAACTCTAGTATCTTGAAAGGCAGGGGTGAAAAGCCCAGCTTTGCCTTTGACCAGCTGTGTGACCTTGGGCTAGTCACTTAACCTCTCTGTGCCTCAGTGTCATCACCTACAAAACAAAAATGGCAATGCGCACCTCGGAGGACAGTTTGGATGAGGAGATAATGAATTAATACAAATCAGGTGCTGAGAATAGGATTTGGCATAAGACAGGTGCCATCTAAGCACTGCTCTTGACTTGTATACCCTGTTCCACTCTTCCCTACCCAAACAAAGAGATATGTAAGACTAAATTTTTGGCACATTGAATGAATAGTGCAAGGAGAGTGCTTAGTGCCTGGTGCCTGGCCCATGGTTGGCATCTACAGTCTCTGAACTGGTGAGGTCACCCCTTCTCCTCTCTGCTCCGGTCTTCAGCCTCCAGGGACCCAGCCTTGGAGCAAGTGATGCAACCTGGGGAAACTGAGTCCCTCAGGCCCTGGGTGCTCCCATAACACCTTGCCTGCACAGGGAGTTGGGGAGGGAGTGCCCTTTTGCTTCTCTGGAAGGGTCCAGGGTGGGAATCTCCTCCTATTTGCCTTAACCAGCATCTCGAAGGAGCTGGTTGCTATGACTGCAGAAGGAAGTCATGGCTGGGGTGAAGCCTGGCCCAGGCTGCCCCCCGAGGGCACCACCCCTCCTCCCCGCGGTGGCTAGCCTGGCTAACCCACTGAGCCTCTGAATCAGGTTGATCTGGGGTCACATCCAGATTTTCTTTTCACTGTATGACCCTTCCTCTTGTGTGAACGAGGACTAATAAAAACATCTCCTTTCTAAGCTATTAAGAGAATATAACGAAATATAAAATGTCCAGCTCTGGGTTAGGAGACCTAAATATTGTTGCAGTTATTAATTCACTGGGAGAAAATTGTTTTAAATAGGATCACATGTATGATCCCCAAATTGTTTCTATGCACAGAAAAATATTTGAAGGCCACACATCACAATGTCAGTAGTGGTTATGTCTGGGGGCTACAATATAAATAATATTAATAGCTGGTACTTATTAAGCACTTAATATATCCTAAGTGTGTTAGATATATAACTTCTTTAGTCATGAGCTGTGAGGAACTGTAACCCCATTGTACAGATAAAGAAACTGAGGCTCAGAGAGCAACATGGCTTATTCACAGTAAGCCATGACGGAGCTGGGATTTGAACACAGGTGGCTGACTCCAGGATGCTCTGGCCCACCACGGAGCAATGGGTAACTCTTATCCAATGTCATTTTCATTGGCGTCCTGTCTGTAAACATCTCCCCGCCCAAAGATGAGACGGCCACTCATCAAGCACCAGCTGAGGGCCAGCCCACAAGGTGGGCACGTCTGTACAATCTTACCTCCTTGTGAGAAAGGAATCGGTGCTTCATCCCACCATTAGGGAAACGGCCTAGATTGAGGACATGTCTTGAGGCCATGCAGTAAGGCAGGGCCGAGCTGGGCCGAGACTTCTGTGCTGGTCTCCATTCCCCGGTCTATCCAATGCTGTCCCCTCTGAGGGGATGGTGAGAAACAGAAACAAGACAAAGTGATTCAAACAGAGGAAAGTTTGATGCTGGTGCTAAGAGGTCTTCTGATCAAGGAGGACATCTGTGAGCAGAGTTTGGGGTGCATGGGGAAGTTGGTTCTCCAACCTGGCTCCAGGGCCAGAAAAACACCCCCAAGGGATGTTTTTAGCTGATACGAATATTGTGAATCCTGAGACGTGGACCCCAGAACTGGTCCTTCAGAGAAGGGCTGTGTGGCAGGGAGCCCTGTGTTCTACCTTGAGCACAGCCCAGAGCCCGGGAACAGGAGGGACAACCTGGCTGGCTCTGAGCCTTTCAACAAACTCAGGCTGCTGATGGTGGGCAGTGCCCAGTATGGGAGGAAGACATGGAGTCAAACCTGGGTGTTGCTTTGAGAATATCCAGAGAATGGCCAGAGGGCTAGGGGAGTTAGCAGGACAGCCCGAGATGGAGCAGAACATGGAGCCCAGCATGTGTAGACACAGAAGGCTTAATGGAAGAATGGATGGATGGCCCTGGCAGGTTTGGCTCAGTGGTTAGAGCATCGGCCGCGGACCAATGAGTCGTGGGTTTGATTCCGGTCAAGGGCACGTGCCTCGGATGCGGTTCATCCCTGGCCCTGGTCAGGTCATGTGGGAGGCAACCAGTTGATGTGGCTCTATCACATCGATGTTTCTCTCCCTCTCTCTCTCTTCCCTCCCCCCCCTCCCTTCCTCCCACTCTATCTGATGATAAATAGAAAAATATCCTCGGGTGAGGAATAAAAAAGAAAAGAAAGAATGGATGGATGGATAGGTTGGTGGGTAGGTAAATGATGGATGGATGGGAGAATGGATGAATAGATGGGTGGGTGGATGCATGCATGGGTAGGTGGGTGGGTGAGTGGGTTGGTGGCTGGGTGAATGGATGGAGGGATAGATATGTGGATGGATGGATGATGGATGCATGCATGGATGGATGGATGAGTGGGTGGGTGGATGGGTGGATAAATACATGAATGAGTGGATGGATGGGGGTGGGTGGATGGACAGATAGCACTCCTACCTATAAAAATAGCTCAGTGATAACAGCTCTGCCTTGCCAAGCAAAGTATGTGCTGAGCACCTGACCTCACCAAATCCTCAGACTGACTTTGGTGGTGGGGGTGTCTCACTGATACTTTCACTCCAGATGTGGGGCATCTGAGGCTCAGAGAACTAAAATCCTTCCTCAAAATCTCAGTGGTGAGCCCGTCCCACCACTGTTCTGAGACTGCCCTGTCAGAGTGACCTCCCAGTCCAAACACAACGGTCACTTCTCAGTCCCCATTCTGCTCTCACAACCAGCAGCATCTCCCCTGGCCAGTCCCTCCTCCTCCTGGGAACAATGTCCTCACTTGGCCCCTGGGAGCCTGCATCCACCTGACCTCACCCATCCTCTATGTTGGAACCCCTCAATCTCCGCCAGTTTCTCTCATTCTCTGCTCAGTTTCTAAACATAGGACAGCCCTCGGGCATGTTCTCTCTCCCCCACCCCCTCGTCCATCCTCATGTTAGCCATACACCATTGGCTAACAGATGTATGCCTTCAGAAGGCGTCTGTCCCCCAACCTCCAGACCCTGATATCCAAATGGCCCCTTGACATCTCCGTGTGGGTGCCCAGTAATACACCAAAGCCAAATGTCGATTCTCATCGCCTCCCCCAACCTGCTCCCCCCCCCCCACCCTTCTGTCTCTTCTGATGCAGCTCCAGCCTCTCAGGTGCACAGGGCAGACACACGGGCATCGTCCTCAGCGCTCCTCTTTCCCACACCCTACAACCAGTCCTTTAGAATATTCCATTGGCTCTGCCTCCACAATCTATCCAGAAGTTGCCCCTTCTTCTCCCTCTTCTACATCCTGTGGTCCAGCTTCATCACCTCACCACCAGCAGGATCAGCGCAGGACCTTGCACCCTAGTCCCCAGCTTCCACCCTCTTCCCCCACAGTCTGTCGTCTTGGCAGCATCCAGGAGGGGGCGCCAGTGAGAACCCAAGTCAGGTCAAGCCCTCTCCTTTCCCTAGTCTGTCTTCCCAGTAACAGCCAGAGGGCGCTAGTGAGCACCTGAGTCAGGTCTCATCTCTCTTATGCCCAAAGTCCCCCAGGACTCCCACCTCCCTCAAGATAAAAGCCCAAGACTTCCCCGTAGCCCACAAGGCCCTGCATGACCTGCCCTCATAACATCCTCACTTTAACCTTCTCCCTCTCTCCCCCTCACTCACTCCGCATCAGCCACACGAGCTTCCTTGCTGTTCCTCCAACACACCAGGCCTGGTGCTGCCCCAGGACCTTTGCACAGGCTGTGCCCTCTGCCCCCCCCCCCACTTCCTTTGGTCTCTAGAATTCAAATGCTGTCATCTCACTGAGGCCTCCCCCTGTTTAAGACTTACCTTCCCACACATCTACATCTTCTTCTTCTTTCTTCTTGTCTTTCCTTCATTCTCACCACCTACTGTATATTTGACTTGTTTACTTTTTTTTATCCTCACCTGAGGACATTTTTGCATTTATCTTCAGATAGAGCGGGAGAGAGAGAGGGAGGAAGAGAGAGAGAGAAACATCGACATGAGAGAGACACATCGACTGGTTGCCACCCACACGACCCCAACCGGGGCCAGGGACAAACTGCAACCAAGGTACGTGCCCTTAGCGGGAACCGAACCTGGGTCTCTCTGGTCTGCGGGCCAATGCTCTAACCGCTGAGCCAAATCGGCCAGGGCTTGGCTTGTTTACTTTTTAACACACAACGTCAGTTCTTAGAAATGAAGACTTTCATTCTGTTCTGTTCACCATTTCCTCCCAGCACCTAGGACAGCGTCTGACATACTGTTAATATTTGTTGAATAATTAAACACTTAAGAAGCCCCAACCCACTGAATGAGAGTCTACTATTGCTAGACCCCGAAAGATTTGTCTAGGAAAACAGAAAATACAATGAGAGGTAGGTGGAGAACCCATGAAGAGTCCACACTCAAAATGAATACGTTCCAGATTTTCCTGACCTTGGCCCCAAAGTGGGACAACGACAAAGGAATTCCTGCCCTCCCGCCTCTCCCTGCGGGCTGAGACACGCTTCCCATCCCGTGACCTTGGCCCTTCACCCTTGACCCTGCTCTTCCTCTTACCTCTCCAGTTTCTGCCTTTGCAAACGGTTCTCTTCTGAGAACATTCCCAGAAGCCTTTCACACCCTGGGCCTGCAGCACATGAGCTTGGGGAAAAACATAAAGGTCAATGTCTATAATTGAATTTTCCCCGAGATAAAAATAGCATCTTTGTAATCGTTTAAATGGTTCTGAGGGAAGGAGGGAGGGAGGGAGGGAGAGAAGGAGCTGCCTGCAGTTAAAAAATTACAGACTTGGTCGCGAGCAGAACTGAGCACCAAGTACCCCTAGCTGAGTGACCTTGGGCATGTCATCCGCCCAAGCTTCTTGGGCCCCAGTTTCTTTCCATGTGAACCGGGTTGTGTGTCTGTGTGTGAGCATACACCACAGAGAGCTCCAAACATGTGCGGACAGTGTGCTGCCCTGGAGATGGGCTCGGTCTCGGGCTTGGCCTGAGTGGATGGACACTGCATGGAGGACTCTGGTGGGTGACATGAGAAGGGTCAGGTAGGTCTGTGTCTTCTCCTCTGGGCTTCAGCTTCCCCTCCCTACACCTGCTATGGGACTCTATTCTCTCTCTGCCCTTTTAAAGAGCTCATCCCTTACTCTGTTGAATCGGGGCTCCTTGTTTTGTCCCCCATTCTGCAATCCCCCTACCCCACCATGTGTGTGGCCTGGGAGAGGGAGAAAAGCAGGAAGGTACATCCACATGCCACTGAAATGATTTCCTCCCTATTACCTTCCAACACGGGAAGCCCTATCATCCCCTCCCCCCAGCTCTCTGCAGTCAGTCACAGATCCTTCCTTCCAGCCAGGTGGGTCACCTGCCTCTCACCGGACGCCCCCCACTCCTCCTCCCCTCTCTGGACCTGTTTCTCTACTTAAGCAAGTCACTTCCAAGCCTGTTTTCTTATCTGCCAAACCAACCCCTGGGACTGTTTGAGGATTGTCAAGACCAGGTGTGGGAGCACCCACCGAGGGTGCTCTGATCATATTTGTGCACCAGCTGCTGGGCCCACCTCCGAGTCTTTGCGTGGGCTGTGTCTCCCACCTGGCTGCCCTCTCTTTCTTCTCACCCTTTGTTTGTTTGTTTGTTTTTCCTCACCTGAGGAAAAACAGATAGAGTGGGAGGGAAAGAGGGAGGAAGAGAGAGAGAAACATCGATGTGAGAGAGACACATCGAGTGGTTGTCACCCACATGACCCCTACCAGGGCCGGGGACAAACTGCAACCAAGGCCCCGGTTGCAGCGGGAACCGAACCCGGGACTCTCCGATCCGTGGGCAGAGCTCTAACCGCTGAGCCAAACCGGCCAGGGCTCTTCTCACCCTTTGAATGATTCCGTTTCCCTCTCTGAGCCTCAGTTTTCCTGCTCTGTAAAATGGGTATGGTAATAACAGTGCCAACCTTACTAGAATGTTGTGACCGTCAAAAGAGATAATGTATGTGGAGCACAGTGCCTACTACATAGTAGGTGCTCAATAAATGCTCCAAAAAAACAATATATATTATTCTCAATCCCTCAGGGCTGCAGGGCCTGGGTTTTCTGCAACAGAGTGGGCCTGAGCTGGGGAACTCCATCAATAATCAAAATGGTGAGTGATGAGCCACTGAAACCACAAGATTGCAAATTGCACTGTCTCAGTCAAATGTCACCCATCTGAGTCACTTTCCTTTAAAAACAAAAGGGACCCTCTTGTTATTATTTGGTTGTGGCTCTTTTGGGCAGAACGGTTCCCTTTCTGGGACTCAGTTTCCCCAACGATAATGGAGAGTAGATTGGATGTTTCCACAGGACTCTTTGGTGACATCCTGATGTTTCACTAAGCAGGAGTGTGACAGCAAGAGACATGGGGGGGACTTAAGTCTCCATTTGAGTCAGAAGGACATCTGTTCTCTGACTGTCCTGATCATGTGACGCCTGTATTCACACGCTTAGGGGAAAGGTCCTATAATGTCAGCACGCTGAGTTGCAAAATAAAACCAGTCTTGAGATATTGCTCATGAATTAGTTCACCATGTGTTCACCGAGTCCCTCTGTGCCCGGCCGTCCAGGCACCAGTGACACCGCAGCGTCCAAGACAGACAAACCCCCTGCCCTCACTCTGATGATTAATCAAATTAGATTTGTAATGAGGGCAAAAAAATGATGCAGAAAAAGACCGGGAGGCTCTGGCCCATGTGGCTCAGTGGTTAGAGCAAAGGGCCCATGGACCAAAGGGTTGAGGGTTTGAGTCCCGGTCAAGGGCATGCACCTGAGAGCAGATTCAATCCCTGGCCCCAGTCAGGGTCATACGGGAGGCAACCAATCCACGTGTCTCTCTCACATCGATGTTTCTCTTTCCTCTCTCTCTATCCCCCCTCCCTCCCTTCCACTCTCTCTAAAATATCCTCTGGTGAGGATTAACAAAAAAGACTGGAAGAAGACATATCAAAATACTAATAGCAGTAACCTGGGGATGTAGAGTGGTGGGTTGTCTAAGAACTGGGTAATCTGCATCAGAAGGATACATCTCAAATCTATGATCCTTATGTAAATTTCACCTCAATAAAAACAAAAACAACGCAGGCAAAGGAGAGCAGCCCTGGAGAGAAATGCTTATGGTGAAATTGATAGTACAGATAAAAATCTCACATGAGTTTTCATAGGAGGATATCCTGGATACATCTCAAAATCAAGAGTCAGTAAGGGTACAATATATTTCTAAGGACAAAAAGGAAGTCAGGGTCATCTCATTCAGGGTCACTCACAGCAAGGACTTCATCACACCATATTTTGCAACAAGAACCTTGACCATCTCACTTTGCTCAAAGGAACTATTCTTTCATTGTGTGTATGTGTTTGCCTGTGAAAATTTACTTGATACAAAGAGGTGTATGTAAGGATCCGAATAAAGTTGTTTTAAATTAGTAAAAGATGAAGGACGGGCCCTGGCCGGTTTGGCTCAGCGGTTGGAGCGTCGGCTTGCGGTCCAGAGAGACCCGGGTTCGGTTCCCGCTAAGGGCATGTACCTCCGTTGCGATTTGTCCCCGGCCCTGGTTGGTCGTGCGGGAGGCAGCCACTCGATGTGTCTCTTTCACGTCGATGTTTCTCTCTCTCTCTTCCTCTCTCTCCCTCCCATTCTATCTGAACAAAAAATGGAAAAACGTCCTCGGGTGAGGATAAAAAAAAAAAAAAAAAAAAAAAAGAAGAAGAAGGAAGGAAGGGAGAGAGGGAGGGAAGGAGGGGATGGAGGGCGGGAGGGAGAAAAACCTTGTAATTATGCCTGCCCTCTGATTAGTCATTCTGGGACATTTTCCCAAGAAAATAATTGTGAATGTGAACATACATGTAGCTACAAGGGTGTTGTTTCCTGGTCTGACAGACAACCTCAGCATTTCACAACAGAGAATCAATTAAACAAACAGCATGTTGCCATTAAATAAATTACAATGTGTACAATCGCGTAGAAAAAAGACTAAAAGGAAACACACTTACTTGTTGGCTTTTTGGGGCGGATGACAGCCCAGCTTTATTACTACATTTTAGTTTGTTTACTTACTTTTGTGGCCAAAGCTGAGAAAGTCTTGTTCTTAAAGAAAGGAAAAAGGAAACCCAGGTAACACTGGGGGTGCTAATTAGAAATTACCTTGGTTTTCTCACCTGTGCAATGGAAATGATAAGATGTTTAAGGAGATGACCACAGGAGTTTAAGGAGATGATCTGACAAGACTAGCCATGTCAGACATTACAGGCCCTCACAAGAAGCTGTCACCTCTTGTTTAGAAACCACCCAGTCTCCTCTGGCCTCCCAACTCCTATTCCAAGAGAGGAGGGTTTTTTGTTGTTGTTGTTGTTGTTTTTTTTAAGAAGTCACAAATTAAATCTCTTCCTTCCCTGCTCAGACCCTCCTCTATTCTATGAAGCAGATACTGTATTATTACCGCCATTTGGCAAATGAGGAAACTGAGGCATAGGGATGCTAAGCACCTGTATGGGCTTCTCTGGACCCAAAGTCACCTGGCAGCTGAGGAACAGTTCTAGGATTTGAACTCCAGATGGTTTGGCTCCCAAAGCCTAACCATTGCACCACACTGCTTGCCCCAGTTCCCTCCCTGTCCTCACTTTTTCCCTCTCTGCCCCTTGCTCACTCAGCTCCAGCCACCCAGGCCTCCTCCCTGTTTCCTCAACATGCCAGCACAGTCCCGCTTGCCTCAGGGCCTTTGCACTGGCTGTTCCCTCTGCCTGGAGTGCTTCCCCACCCCAACCAGATACCAACCTGGGTCTCTACTTACCCTCTTCAAACCTTTGCTCAAATATCACCTCCTCAGAGAAGCCCTCCCTGACCACTCCACCAAAAGGGTCCATGTCCCCATCACTCTCTCACCATGCTTTTTATTTCTTCGCATCCCTTTCAAACCATTTGTTATTTTCTACATTGGTTATTGCCCATGACCTCATCAGACTGTCACTATCCCAACAGTGATTTTGTCTGTCTTACTCACTGCTATGAATTGCAAGGCCTAGAACAGGACTTGGCCACAGTAGGTGCTCAATATATACTTGCTGAATGAATGAATAAATGAATGAATTCTGGGAGATAGGAGGCTGTTAATGCTCCGTTCACAGATATGGACATAGTGGTTTGAGGAGGAGATATTACCTATTCCAGGTCCCAGGGAAGTCAGTAGAAAAATTGAGAATCAAGCCCAGTTGGGCAGCCTCAGTTCTTCCTCCTAAACACTCTGGGGGGTCTGGGTGGGGCTGCTGAATTGCTGCTGGCAGTCTGACTCTGACCTCCCAACAGTGAGCACACAGAGGCTGCTCCATGGACACATCTCCCAGTTCAACCGGAACACACCGTGGTCACCGTGATGGGGTGGAGGCAGGGACTGATGGCCCCAGCAGCTCGGAGCACACACGCCCGCCTCTCTCCAGCCTCCTCCCCTCGTTCGTGGGCTGAGTTGCCGTGCTAGCAAGCTGTGCATGACACCCGTGTTGTGTCTGTGGGTGACAATGGCCACATCCCTTAGGCATGTCCATTCTACCAAAAGAGGAGAAGGAGGGAAAAGTCGTGTGGTCAAGGAAATGGGAAATTGAACTGAACTAGCTCTCACTTTGCACTGATTAGATTGGGAAAAAACTTGGGGGGGGGGAATGGATGGAATCAAGTGTTGACAAGGTGAAAGGAACAGGACTCAGACAGCTGGTGTGCAGCCGGACAGCATCCAACCGCAGTGCAGCAACTCTAGTGCTCCTTCGTTACCCCAGAGACACATCTGCACACGCGTGCTAAGAGGTGTGTGCAAGGGTGTGCCCTGCAAAGTTGGTGATATGTGTCCCTCAGGTGGGGACATGCACTGTATGAAAACATACACCATTAAAAAAAGAAAGAAGCATGCCCTGGCAGGTTTGTTCAGTGGTTAGAGCGTCAGCCCGCAGACCAATGAGTCGCGGGTTCGATTCTGGTCAAGGGCACGTACCTCGGTTGCGGTTCGTACCCAGCCCTGGTCGGGGTCATGCGGGAGGCAACCAGTCGATGTGTCTCACTCACATTGATGTTTCTCTCTCTCTCCCTCCCTCCCACTCTATCTGAAGATAAATAGAAAAATATCCTAGGGTGAGGATTACAAAAGAAAAAAAACGAGGCCCTGGCCGGTGTAGTGCAATGGTTAGAGCGTCGACCCATGCACCAAAGGGTCACAGGGTTGATTCCCAGTCAAGGGCACGTACCTGGGTTGCAGGTTCCATCACCGGCCCCAGCAGGGGCACATGCAGGAGGCAACCAATCAATGTATCTCTCTCACATCAATGTCTCTCTCTCTCTCTCTCTCTCTCTCTCTCTCTCTCTCTCTCTCAAGCTCTCTCTCCCCCTTCTTCCCTCCCTTCCACGCTCTAAGAATCAATGGAAAAAATATCCTGGGTGATGATTAACAATAAAAAAAGAAAGAGTCTGGTCCATATGTCCTGACCTGGTGAGGTCTCTGAGATGAAGGTTATTGGGTCCTACATGTGGGACACTGGCTTTCCTATAATAGTTGTTCATTCTGTGAGGCCCAACTAGCTGTCAGGCACTGTGCAAGGCACGTTATGTGAATTATTTCATTAGATCCTCCCATTTTACAGATGGGGAAACGGAGACACAGAGAGGTTAAGCTACTGACACAAGGTCACACAGCCAGTGTGCAGAACTGGGAATTAAACATGAGTTTTTTGATGCCCACATCTGTGTTCTTATTCCTCTCTGCTTCTGTTTGTTCATTTATTCACTGAACAAACACTGATGAGCACTGTGTACCCATCCCTGTTCCAGACACTGGAGACCCAGCAGAGAACAGAAGCCACAATATTTCCCACCCTCCTGGAGCGGCTGGAAGTTGGAGAGAGAGAATGTGCAAGTAAACAAACAAGCAATCACTTCAAACAGTGACACACGGTAGGCAGAATTTAAGCAGGGTAGGAAAGGAAAAAGTGATGGGTGGGAGGACGCACCTTTAGCTGGACCGGTCAGGGAGGGTGTCTCTGAGGTGACATTTAAGCTGATACATGAATGATGAGGAGGAAGCAGCCACAGGGGCCTGTAGAGGAAGTGTGTCCCAAGCAGAGGAAACAGCCTGTGCAAAGGCCCTGAAGCAGGACAGTGCACGGCGTATTGGAGGAACAGCGAAGAGGTCTGTGTGGCTGGAGAAGAGGGAGAGAGGAAGGAGGTGGGGGCAGGGAGGGGACAGGGGAAGGTTGTGCAGGGACCTGTACTTGGGCTCTTACCTGGAAGGAGGGGAGTCCTAGAGGATTGTGGGTAGAGGACGGGCAGGACCTGACTCCGTGCTCGCTGGCGCCCTCCGGTGGTTAGTGCGGGGAGGACAGGCCATGGGGGCTTGGCCAGGAGCTAGGGTCACAGGCCCGAGACAACTGCACTGGCCCAAGTGGGTGATGATGGGGCTGAACCCAGGTGGATGCTCAGCATGAGAAAGAAATTATAAACATTCCAGCTTCATCTCCCACCACCCTGAGCGGCTCATCCTCGGGAGGTGACACATCTCCCCAGCACTACCTGGTGGAGACTCACATAATCGGTCAGCCTCAGCTGCCAAACCCTCCCAGCCAGCAGTGCCCTTCGAGGCCCAGAGACTACCAGCATGCTCCCCAGGTCACCCAGTGACCCGGATGAAGGGCCAGGCCTTGGGCCCCCAGTGCAAACCTCCTTGCTGACTCAGGTGCGCTCTGCTACCTCTCCAGGGGCAAGACTAGGGGCCTGTTTGCTACTGTTTGCATTAATTTACTGACAGGTGCTCAGCACAGTGAAGACACTCTTGGCTCAGGGACTTCCATGATATCTAAGTGAGTCCTTTAAGTGACCCCAAGCATGTGGGCCACGCGTGCGAAAAGCTTGCTGTTTGATCTTTTCAGATTTTTTAAAGCTGTCATACAGGATGAACAGCTCATCTGGTTTACCCAGAACTCCCTGGATTTAGCAGTCTCACATTGCAGGGAGTTCTGGGCAGAGTGGGCTGGCTGATCATCTCACTATCCCGGGAGACTGGGAGATACATATGCACACTGTGGGTTGGTGGGACTGGGGTGTCCTCAGCCAGAGCAGATGACAGTTCCTATCTCCTAAGGTTATGTGGGGAGTAATTGCGATAGTGTCCTACTGTTGTTTGGGGCTGTAATAAGGTACTTATAGTTGTACCTCACATTTGGGTCTGAGCTTCCCAGGGTAAAAGTGAAAGGGGAAACGTAAGTTTTTGGTTTTGTTTTTTTACCTGAGAAAAATAAACGTTCTGGTATATAATAAGCACTCAATGAATTCTGGCTCTTACAGGGTGGGAGAGGAGCCCAGAGCTCCTCATCAGTGCACCTGTTTGGGGGAAGAGGGCGCTTCAAGTTCCTTCTAAACTGTATTAAAGCAAAAGTGACCTCAGACATTCCTGCCCAGAATAGAAGGAAGCTCACACCGAGCCCCAGTAGGTCTTCTGGATGTAGTATGCAGCTACTTTATCACTCTACAGCCTTCTATGGCTCCCACTGCCCGCTGGAGTAAGACCATGCTGCCCTTTGTGGCTTCGTCCCACCACTCCTGAATTACTCTCAGCATCCACCCATGTTCCCACCTTCAAACCTCTGAACACAGGTTTCTCTGCCTGGAATCCCCTTCTTTGCTCACCTGAAGAACACCCACTTATGCCCAGCAACAGCCCTTTCCTTCTAGGAGTCCCTCCCATCATCGAACAACTATTCCTGGGGGCTCGCGCTGACCCAGCCGTCACTCTTCACCAGGACACTGGCCACCTAGCCACCCAGAGAAATCTTATTCTAGTCTGGATGGGACATCTCCTATGTCTGCAAGCCACTGTGCACGCCCTTGAACCCTAGCTTTATCCCTGCCTTGGAGCCCAGACGCAGCCATGCGGGAATTATGAGAAACATTTCAAGGTAGATAACAGTAGTGAAAACACTGATGTTAATAACGATAATAAAACACCCACTGCATATCTGATTTCTTCCTTGTGCTGGCCACGTTGCTAAGTGCTTGTGTGTGACACCTTATTGAATCTGGAGATATGGGGATGATAAGGTCACCCATTTCACAGATAAGGAAACTGGGGCTCAGCCAAGGGAAAGTACCTGCTCAAATTGGCTATGCCAGGACTCAAACCCAGGCCTGCCTGCTCCATAGCTCCCAGCACCATGTTCCCAGGGAGCACAAGTAAGGGCAAATTCACATGGGGTGGGGTTATAAGGGCTGGGACAGGATGGGGGTATCCCACTGACTTCCTCTGTATTGTTCACAGTGAGTAACTTGCACCTTGTTCTCGTAGCCTCTGTGTCCATCATTCAATTTTCTTTTCATCATATACTCTATTCTATTCTCGCATTGTGTGATCTGGGTAATTAGCATCTTGCACCATCCAGGACTTGGCAATGAGCACCTCCTAGTGGCCTCCCTGCTGCTGTTTATGTGATAATGCTCGTGTGCCAGGCTCTATGAACAACCCCATTTTACAGATTAGAAGAATGAGGCTAGGTGAGGGGAAGTCTTTTTTTTTTTTTTTTTTTTTTTTTGAGGTCCCGCAGAAAGACTCAAGTCCAGGCAGCCAGACTCCAGTCCCCAAGGCTGTGCCACCTGGCTCTGTGCCTGGCTGCATGATGGCATTTTGCTTTATTTCCTGGGTGCCCCGTTAATCACCTGAACCAAGCGATTAGCACATCCTTTATATATGGCCCGATGTCTAATTGTCCAGACTGCAGAACCAGTGACTCAAAACCTCCCTTCCTAATTGTCTTCCTTGCACAATTAGTACCTCGTTATACATGGCTCTGTGGTTGCCTGTACATCTATACTCTACCAGCCTCGTTTCTAATTGTCCAGACTCTGTAATTAATGCCCTGTGCTAGGGCGTCCTCTCCACTCGTGTAGTTAGAGCCGCGCTCATTCCTGGGGTGGGGGCTGGCGGTGCCCACAGGAGGAAAATGCAGCTGCTGCGACAGGGAGACAAGCAAAGGCAGGATTCACAAGGTGCTGTGGGAGCCACAGTCCTTGTTGTAGAGTGGGGAGCAGAACAAGGACACCCTGTGTTGGGGAGGTGCAATGGGGGCTGGGTCCTACAAGATGCATAGGAGTTTGTGAGGTGGAAGGGAATTCCAAGCAGAGGGAACAGCATGTGCAAATGTTTGGATATTGGAAAGAGCTGGGTATTTGGATGGGGAGGTAAGAATTAGTGAAACAGTGTGGCTGGAGTGCGGAATTACAACAGGGAAAAATTTAGGGAGAAAGTGAAAGATTTAATGGGGGTCCTATATGAGGACATTGAAGACCAGGTTGAAGGGCTTGGATTTTATATTCTGAGGATACACAAGAGGGTTTGAACAGGAGAGACTTGACAGGTTAAAAAAGAAATAATCACTGATGTTTCAGGGAGAGTAAGAAGGAGGAGGAGATGGTGGAGGCCATGAGACCAGGAAGGAGGTGATTTCTGCTGTCCAGAGATAAGAGTAAGATGGATTGAGTGGTTCAGAGATTGTGGGATGGAAAGAAGGGAATGGATGAGAGAGATATTCAGGGAGTAGGATGGGCAGAATGTGGACACTGAAAAATGATGGGTGAGGATGTGGGAGGAGGGGCTGCAGACCCCCAAGATCAAGGGGAAACAAGGTGGGTGATGGGACCATTCCCAAGAAGAGGACATGAAGGTTTGTAACAATGATGCTAAGTTCCATTTGAATCCTGCCTAAGAGGGGAAATGCTGGCTTTCCTGGTCTAGAGCCCAGAAAGCAGTTCAGGGTGGGGTTCAGACTTGGCAGGAATCTCCGAAGTGATGAATTCACCAAGAGAGGGAAAGAGGAGACCATCAGCAAGGAACCAATGTTTGTTGTTATAAGCCACTGAGATTCGGGTGTGGTTGTTACGTGGCATCAGCACAGCATTAGCTGACTGCTACAGGTCTCCGTAAACAGACTCTGAGCTCCCTGAGGTAAGTCTCCTTTTGATAAACATGGAAATGGAGGCCCAAGACATCCTCACCGTTGCTTATCCCAACTGGTGCAGCTCCGTCTGCACAGCTCGGAAATCTCCAACCAGACAGGAATCTGGCGTCCTGCAGCTGCTCCCTGAATTAAGAAGCCCAAGGGGTTCCAATAGGTTCTGTGGTAAATTACCCATGAAAGTGCCAGGGAAAACCTCGCTCGGGGGGAGAAGAAGATGTGCAATGATATATCTACAGGAAAAAAAGATTTGGGAGCTCAGCGACGGAAGGTTCTATAAGAACCTTTTAAAAGCAAACACGGGAGACATGAGCAGTTTTTTAAATGACAGACAATACAATGGAAGATAATATATTTAAAACCCATATCAGTTGTTAACAGACCGTAAAAATACAGCTACATTAATCTGAGCTGTCTGTCACGGGCCCTCAGAGCAGCTGTGTGATTTTATAGTTTCTCTCCTGGAGGTTTCCTTGACACTTTCACAAATACATCTCAATTTATTCAGATAAGAACAATAGAAATATTGAGCTTTTCCCCCTTCTTGCTTTTCCTTCTTCTTCCTATTGGTTTGGAGAAAAGTTTCTGTTGCGTTCTGGGGCCCCTGAATCTCAGAGCTATGGGGAAAGGCCAGGTTGGTACCTATCATTGCTGTGTGTCTGCAGACAAATGCCTCACCCTCTCTGAGGTCTGTTGGAAAATGTCCTGCACACACCTGCTCCCCTTCTTGGGCTCGATCTGTGCAGTGAGTCCTCCCCACACATGGCTAAATTTGCACCCTTGCAGGATCCTCCACATCCCACCATCACTACCACCACAGCCACTGCTCACTCCCTGGCCCTCACTCCTCCCTCTCTGTCTTTTGCTCACTTGGTTCAAACCACAAGGGCTTCCTTGCTGTCTGCCAACATGCCAGGCACAATTCTGTCCTCCCTCAGGGCCTTTGCACTTGTTGTTCCCTCTGAAACGTCCTCTTCCCATCCGGCTCTTCTTCCTGTTTCAGCTCTCAGTTCAAATGCTACTTCCTCTGAGAGGCCCTCCCTGACTACTCCAAGCTAAAAAACTTTCTTGGTCCTTTTTTTTTACATCACATTTTGTTTCCTTCCCAGCACTCACACTCTTTTAAAATATTTTGTTTATTTGTTAATTTATTACCTGTCTCACACTAGACGGAGACTCACGAGATTAGGGACTTTTGGGGGGTGGGTCTGTTTTGGTCACTGCTATCATACAGTGCTGGGATACAGTATGTGCTCACCGCATACGTGTTGAGAGAATGAATGAAAGGAGTGAGCAGGACACTCCTGGCAGAGGGACTGGCTGGGCAAAGCTGGAGGTAGAAACTTACAACTGGAAATGGTGAGCCCCAAGTGCCTGGTGTGGGAACCCCAGCTTTCTTTCCTTCCAGAGAGGGGTTTATACCTGACAATTCAAACAGCACAGATGCCATCCCCAACACCACTTCAGCCATGCTGGGTTCTGCTGTTCATGTGTCCCCTCCCCATGAGAGATAGTGACAGATTCCTGGCCCAGAATAAAGGACCCCCCTCTTAGCCCCAACTCCACCCTGCTGCCTCCCCATTCAAGGCATCCCGGATGCCATGCTGCAGATGAAGCCTGCAGGATGCTGGGGAAGGCCTGGCACAGATGGCCCTGGGATGGAACATCTGGACCACATGTTGCCAGCAGCTGGGACGCCACAAAGTGCGGCGACATCTCCGGGAGGCTAGGTGGCCCTGAGTTGCCTCCTAGTCTCACCATCTGTCTGTGGCCAAAACTTGCCTGATGATTTCTCTTAGCTGGGGAGGAAAGAGCCCCAAACCTGACTGTCATCCCTAATTCCTCCATCTCCTCCTCCCTCTCCATCAGCAAAACTTGGGGCTTTAACTCCAAATTATGCCTTGAATCCAAGTACGTGTCTCCTTCCCACTGCCACTGCCACTGCCTGGGCCAGGCCACCATCACCACTCGCCTGGACAGGTGCAATGGCACCTCTTGGGTTTGGTCCCAGCTCCGTCCCTGCCTTGCTACCTCACTCTGTTCCACCCACATGGGCCTCCCTACTGTTCTTTGATTACTCCAGGCACTGTCCAGCCTCAGGGCCTTTGTCTGTGCTGTTCCCTCTGCCTGGAACACTTTTCTCCCCAGATCTGCTCAAATGTCACCCCCTCCAAGCCCTCTTAACTTCCCTTGCACAGTCGATCTCTGCCTTAGTCCATTGGGGTTGCTCTAACAGAACACCATAGACCAAGGAGCTTATAAACCACAGTTATTTCTCAGAGTTCTGGAGGCTGGAAGTCCGAGATCAAGGCACTGGCAGACTCAGTATCTGGTGAGAGCTGCTCCTGGTTCACAGAGGTGAGGGAGCTCCCTGAGGTCTCTTTTTGTAAGGGAACTAATCCCATTCACAAGGGCTCCACCCTCATGACCTAATCACCTCCCAAAGCCCCACCTCCTAATACCATCACACTGGGGATTAGGTTTCAATATATGCATGGGGGGGGGGGTGCAGCACAGACATTCAGTCTATAGCAATCTCCATGTCCTCCCTGACCCCATCTCCTCCCACTCTCCCCCTTGCTCACTCTGATCTAGCCACATGAGTCACCTTGCAACTCACTGTGCTGCCCCAGGGCCTTCGCACTGGTTGTTCCCTCTGCCCAGACCCTCTTCTCTTTGGGCTTGCCAATTCCTACTCACCATCTAAGCCCAGTTTCAATGTCCCTCTCCCAATGTCACCTGTTTGCCTGGCCCCATAGGTCCCCTCTCTGGACCCCTTGAACCCAAGGTACTGGGTGTGTCTGTCCAGCTCTGTCTACCCACCATCTCGGGGCCCCTTGGTTACCTCTCACCACAGGGCTGAACACCCAGCGGCCATCATAAAACATCTGTTGCCCTGAATTCCATTTTTCTTCTTACCCCGCTTGACCTGGGTTTCCTTTCAGAGTTTCCATGGATCCGGGGGTCGGCTGCAGCATCTGTTTGGAAAAGATTGAGTGGCTGGGGGTCTGAGGGGACTGTCTTGAAGCTGGGTTTACATAGTGGGCTCACTTCTTAAACTTGAGTTGTCAGTTTCTTTGGGGTGACTCCAGTCCCAGATGGAGATTTCAGAAGGGTCTGGAAGCCCCCAAACCACACCCCTTGGCAGTGCCCATCTCTCCTTCTGTCTACCCAGGGTCCCAGCCCCCTCCTGGCAGCCCCCTCCCAGTCCCAGACCCCTGCCCCCATCTCCAAAGGCAGATGTCACCTTCAATCTCAGTTGGTGGAAGTGCCCGAGAGCCTGGTTGTGAAAAATTGTTAACGCAGGAGCCACGTGGCCTGGGTTCAAAGCTATGCTGCCACTTGCTATTCTTCCTACGTGATCGTGGGCAAAGCATTTGACCTCTCGGGGCCTCCGTTTCCCCATCACTAAAATGGGAATAATGGTACCTGCCTTGTTGAAGGATTAAATGAGTCACTATGCACTTATATGGAGACCAGGAGCTGGCACACAAGAAGCCTTCACTGGTGCCTTACATGCTGTTGTGTTTTTCCAATCCCCTAGGTCCCTGTCCCGGCCGCGCTCTCCCCTGCTCCTGAGTCCAGTGTCCTGGCCCCCAGCCCCGACTCTGTGGTAGCCACTACTGCTGGGAGAAGGTTCTAGAAGAAGGGGGAGGGGCTGCCTGGTGGCTCCTCTCAGCACCACTTATGCAGAGTGAGTCTAGTTAATTGCCTCAAAACATAGGTTTTTAGGGGGCACTTTTGAGAGTTTGGGGGGAGTTCCTCAAGGTTCAAGCCCCACCCAGGTGACTTTGAGATTCTCACCCTCAGGAGAAAGTGGGTTAAAAATCAAGATTACCCAGCGAACATCCCACTTCCTGGGACCTTGAAGAAACCTAGATCTGGCCCCTAGAAGCGACCCCCGAGAGTGACCTTAGCCTGCAGGCTCACCAGCCAATGAGGGAGCCTGCTGTGGGTGCCTGGAAACCGTTTCCATGACACCCAGGAGCCAGGTCCCTAGAAAGGCCTGGTCTGAGGGTGAAGGGCTGGCCAGTGGGGGGGTGGGGAAGGCTTGTGCGGTAACTATGGCAATGCCAGCAGCTGCGGGAAGGCAGGCCCAGCTGGCACGGAGGCTCCTGCCACCCACACCCCCACCCTCCACTCCTGGGGCCTCCTCCTGGCACAGACATGGAGACTTGTGCCAAATGCTCCAGGTTGCCCTCCTTCACTGAAAACTGCACTCTGTGTGTGCCAGCGTAGGGGGGCCCTCATCAGAAATGGTGGGGCTTTGGAAGGCAAAGTAGAGACCCTGCAGGCTTGGCTAGGGCAATCCAAGAGGGCTTCCTAAAAGAGGAGATTGTTTCCCAAGTATAATAGGTAATGGTTGTTGCCGTGTAGGCACCCCACCTGTTCCGGAATTTATTTAAAAACAGAGTCTCTGCTTCTTTCCTGGAAATGAGAGTCAGTTGCACCTGCCACAAATAGAAGGTGAGCAGCAAAACACATGCAGAGGAAACAAAATATGATTATTCCATCTAACAAGGTGTTGTTGCCCACCAAGGCTTGGAGCCTGCTGGCTGCTCTCACTTTGCTTAAAAGAGCATCAGCGAGCCCTGGCTAGTTTGGCTCAGCAGTTAGAGCATCGACCCGTGAACTGCAGGGTCACAGGTTCAATTCCAGTCAAGGATACATACCTGGGTTACAGGTTTGATCCCCACTGAGGTCATGTGGGAGGCAACCAATTGATGTGTCTCTCTCACATCGACGTTTCCCTCTCTCCTTCCCTCCTTTCCTTCCACTCTCTCTAAATAATCGATGGAAAAATATCCTCAGGTAAGGATTAACAACAACAACAAAGACCATCAGCCCTGGCTGGTTTGGCTCAGCGGTTAGAGCGTCAACCCATGGACCAAAGAGTCGCGGGTTCGATTCCAGTCACGGGCACGTACCTCGGTTGCAGTTCATCCCCGGCCCTGGTCGGAGTCGTGCGGGAGGCAACCAGTCAGTGTGTCCCTCTCACATCAATGTTTCTCTCTCTTTCCCTCTCTTTCCCTCCCACTCTATCTGAAGATAAATAGAAAAATATCCTCAGGTAAGGATTTAAAAAAAAGAGCATCAATGAGAGAGATAGAAAGGGTTAAAATCCAAGGCCCCAGTGCAGTCTCTCTCCTTTATGTCATCAGAGAGAATGAAAGAGGATTGCAAAGGGACTCACTTCTCACCGTGCAAGCCCATGCTATGGATTTCATAATCCAGAATCACTTTGGGCCCGGCACTGAGGCTCTGACCTACAGAGTGAGGGTTTGCTTAGGTGGAGAGGAAGGGCATTCTAGGCAGGGGCCCAGCATAAGCAAAGGCTCAGAGGGAGGATCAATTAGGAGATGGCACCTTTGTGAGATTTTCTCCCCAGGCCAGAAGGAAAGGGGACTTCTGGCTTTTCTGATGTTTTCCAATAAGGGAAGGAAAAAAGCAAATGAACAATGAGGTCCAAGTGGGAGCAGGTTGGGGCTCTGGAGGAGTACTGTTTGGGGTCTTTCTGGGAGGAAAATGTGTTATCTAAGAGGTGATTTCAGGAAGCAGCAGAAAGGCAGGAGAGATGGAGACTGGCAAGGAAAGGAGCCAATGTGGGACACTGATGAGCAGTGACTGTTGTGGCTATCCAGGGCTCAGTCCTGCTGGGGACCACTGGGAGACTGCATAAAGCAAGCCTCAGAGTTGTCCAATTCATATATTAAAGGCTCTGACAAGTCCTGCAGAAGAGACATCTGTTGAACAGTTTCCTAGATGAGCTAAAAAATATGTATTTTAAATAATATTTTCTGTTTTTAAATTTTTTATTATTTTTAATTTTTTAGATAGAGTGGTAAGGAGTGAGGAAGAGAGAGAGAGAGAGAGAGAGAGAGAGAGAGAGAGAGAGAGGAACATTGATTGATGCAAGAGAGATACATCGATCGGTTGCCTCCTGCACAACCCCAACCAGGCTGGGATCAAACCTGCAACCCACGTACATGCCCTTGACCGGGAATCAAACCCACAACCCTCTGGTGCACAGATTGATGTTCTAACCACTGAGCAAAAGTGGCCAGGGCTCAAAAATAAATTTTTATCCATAGCAGTTTCCTGGACACATCTTTAGAGTCATTGCATCATACCACTGCCCTCTCTTGGTCTCCCTTGTATTTGACTATGACATGAAAGAGACAGAGAAGGGTTAACAAAACTGACAAGAAAATAAAAATTAAAAATAAATATTATTATTTTCCCCCCAAAGGACACTAACCAACTTATGTATCTGAAAAGTCCAAAGTTTCCTGCTTTCGTGTATGTCTGGATCCAGAATCTGAAATGATGCTATAGAGGCTATTTTCTAAACAAATGCCTCTTTTTTTTTTTTTTTTTTTTTAATCCTCACCCGAGGTCAGTTTTCCATTTTTTGTTCAGATAGAGTGGGAGGGAGAGAGAGGAAGAGAGAGAGAGAGGAACATCGACGTGAAAGGGACACATCAAGTGGCCGCCTCCTGCACGACCAACCAGGGCCAGGGACAAACTGCAACCGAGGTACGTGCCCTTAGTGGGAACCGAACCCGTGTCTCTCTGGACCGCAGGTCGACGCTCTAACCGCTGAGCCAAACCGGCCAGGGCTAAACATATGCCTTTATTGAAGCATAATTGACATATGATAGCAAAAGTGTACACTTTGATAGGTTTGGACATATGTATATTTCCATGAAACCAACACCATAATCAAGATAATAAATACATCATCTTTGTGCCTCTTTATAATGCCTGCCCAGCACACAAAGAAAGCCTGGCACCACGATGGGACATGGACTTTGAGGGTAGAAACTCTGGTGCCTCAGATTGTGAGAAATAGAACTTAAACAGATTAGAGGAAACAAAATAAAAAGAAACAACAACAAATATGCATATAAACAGGTTTTGCAACTGTAAAAGTCCTGTGTCCAGCTTCAGGCATAGCTGAATCCAGGAGCTGAGATGATGTTATTGGCAGTCTGTCTCTTTCAGTGTCTCAGCTTGGCTTTCCTCTGAGGGCTTCATTCACAATCAGGCACCCCCATCCATGAAGTCAAAAGAGACCCCAAGATCCAGCCTTATTTGTCTCTCTCCAGTCAGCAACTCAAACAGAAATGGAAACCTTCCTGACTATTGGTTCCTGCAAAGTCCACAACTGATTCTAATTGGCTTGACTAAAGTCATGTGGCCACCTTTGAATCAATCACTGTGGCCTAGGGATTTGACATTCTCATTAACCTGCTCAGGGTCACTTAAGAGCCAGAAGTATGAGGGGTGGAGTTAGGCAAAGAGTGGGGATCAGGGGTTCTCCCAGAGGCAGAGCAAATATTTGTCACTCCACGGCATCTGAACAGGCCCAAACAGCCAGGGTTTAAATCTTAGATTCACCATGACAGGCTGTGTGATCTAGGGAAAATGGCTTGCCCTCTCTGGAAGTCTGTTTCTTCATCCACAAAAAGAGAGCTAAAGGGAGTCTGTAATTGGGTCCTTGAGACATGGGTTCATCATGTCCGGAACTCCCAGAAGCCTTGGGAGAACCCTGCCTCTAGTCCACCTCTGTCCTGTGACCCCATGAACCACAGGCCCTGATTACCAAGCGCTTACTATGCGCCAGGCCTTGTCACACAGGTCCACACCAGGGGCCACCCCAGTGCTGTGAGTCTCAGCCCATCCTAGAGTAAAATTCATAGACAACATAAAATCTACATATGTAATTTCAAAGAACATAACTTGCCACTTATAATATAAAGGAGAAATAAAAAGAATATTCTTTATAATAAAATTCTATGTATTGCAATATGTAAATGAACAGCACCACCATAATAGAGGACACAGCAAGGCTGGCCAAGGCAGCCTCCGCCTGGCGGCCCCATCATTGCTCCCCTGTCCAGGGCATTTACCTCCATCCTGGTCAGTGTCCCCACCCCCTTCATCCTGAGCCCCTACCCCTGCATCTCTGGCACCCCCCAGCCTGTCCTCCCTGTAGCAACCATAGGGAGTGCCTGTGAATACCTGAATCAGGTCCTGTCCCTCCTTTGCCCAGAGCCTTCCAGGGCTCCCACCTCAGTGGGGTAAGCGCCTAAGTCCTCCCCACAGCCCAAATTGCCCTGCACTACCTGTCCCCATCCCCTCCTTGCCCTCACCTCCTCCCTCTTTCCCTCTTACTCACTCTGCTCCAGCCTCTTCCTCTAAAGAACCATGCATGCTCCTGCCCCAGGACCTTTGCATAAGCTGTTCCTGCAACCAGGATCACTATTCTCTCAGATATCTCCTCATCCTTGAAATCTCAGCCTAAATGTCACCTCCATTCAGAGCTTCTTCCTGACCCCTAGCTAAACGTTCCCCTGCATTCTTCCTCCACTCCCTATCACATCCCCCATTCTTTTATCTTTCCCACATAGCACTTTTTTACTTTTCTCTAATTCACTTCTTTTTGTTGTCTGATCCTTCTCCATTGGTCTAGACAATCTGAGGGAGTCAAAACAGCGCCAGGCAGGTGACAGGCATCCAACACGTGTTTGTTCCCTGAATACAAATGAGTGCATCTTCTTGTGCCCACTTTTTGGATGAGGCAGCTGAGGCACAGAGGGGCTAGGCTGCCTGGAGTGAGAGCGGGGCTCGAGATTCTCCATGACTAGCACTCTCAGCTCTGTCACTGAAGCCCTAGTTCCTCCAGGCCCTGGAGCGTGAGCAGAGAGGAGGGGACAGTGGCAGTGAAGGAGTTAACCCCCACCACCACCACTTGAGTCACCAGGCCTGGGTCACTTTGTGCCTCAGTTCACACATCCACAAACAGTTTCTGGCTCCCTTGGCTCACCCGCCCCCCACCACCAGGGAGAAGCATATTCGTTTCCATGGCAACCGTGTTGTCTCCAGTCTGACTAGGGCTGAGTGACAGCCATTGGGGCCAGATGAAGTCACTTGCCACCCACGCCCGGAGAGAAGGGAGCCGGTCCATAAGTGCCAACAGTGGGGACACACTCAGGGGTTTACTTTACCAGCAGGCAGGAGCCGGAGGGAAAAATCTGCCCACTGCCTGCCGTTCCACCATTACAGCTCTGTGTTTTGGCATCTTAAAGACTTTGCCGGCTCTGGGGCTTCCAAGAGAGATTAGACCTCAGACGCGTGGGACTGAGTGTCCCAAAGGAGAGACTGCATCTGATCAGTTTTTATAACTCCCATCCCAGCACTTGGCTTGGCATACAATAGGTGGTCAATAAATGCTTGAGAAAGAAGGGAGGGAAGGGAGGGAGGGGAGGGAGGAATTGTTGGCCAAAGCACTTTAGTTCCTACCTAACACTGATGCACTTATCGTCCAATATTTTTTCTTATCAGCCAGCACTTCCCTTATCAGTTAACCTTTTAGTTATCAGCTCACTATCAGCTAACACCTCAGCTGTCGTCTTTGTCAGAAAGGTTCAGAGAAGGCTGAAGAATTGGGGAGAGAGCCTCAGAAAGTAAGATTCTTGCCCTCAAATCCCTTCCTCCCAATCCAATGACTCCTGGGGGCAGAGGGAGTGGACTGGTTTTGCAGGAAGCAGGGGAAGGGTGGTTCTGAGACCACCGGGAATGGCAAGCTGAAAAATGTGGGCTCAGTTCTTAGGGAAGGATTTTCATACCCGTAGAACTATCCAAAACCTGAATGGGCTGCCTTAGGTGGTAATAAGGTCCCCATCACGGGAGGTAACCTAGGCAAGCTAGAGAACCATTCCCCAGAGTCTGTGGAGGGAAGTGGAGTGGGAGGATTCCAAGACCCCTTTCTTTCTGATTCTGAGATTTAGTGTCAGTTCTAAGATTCTATGCCTGAGATTCAGTGGCAAACCCCAAGCTTCCACAACGCTAGCGGTCTGGGCAGTCATTCTGAGACCTTCTGATTAGTCATGATTTGTCAATTCCACAAACATTTATTGACCATGTGCTATGAGCCAGGCCCTGGTCTAAGAGCTGGGGACACAGCAGAAACCAAAACAGACAACAATACCTGTCCTTGTGGGGCTGACAGTCTGAGGTGGAGATGGACAAGAATCAGTTAAAGCAATCGGTGATAATCTATCTTGTGGGGGAGACACGCAATAGGGAAAAACAAAGTTAGGGAGGAGGGGCTCTGGGAGGGCTGAGAGAGGGAGACTCTTTAGCTAATATGGTAACACTTGAGCTGAGACCTGAATAAAATGAAGGAAGGAGCCGTGTGAGCAAAGGGTGTTCCAGGCAGGGGAAGTAGACAGGGCAAAGATTCTGGGGCAGGAACTTGCTTTGTAAGTTTGAAGAACAGCAAGGAGATGATAGAGGAGGGTTGGAGGTAGGTAGATTGGAGAGATCCCCACTGAGGAGGTGTCATCTGAGCTGAGAAGAAGCCAGACCTGCAAGAGCCAGGGGTTTTCCAAGCAGAGGGCATGGTACCTGCAAGAGTCCTGGGGTGGGAATGAGCTTGGACAGAGAGGGAGCAAGAAACACACACACACACACACACACACACACACACACACACACACACACACTAAAAGATAGAGAAACTGTGAGACAAAGAGACAGACATAGAGAGAAATCAACAGAGAGAGACACACAAGTCTCATTGGTAGGTGCTGTGGGTTGGATTGTGTCCCCCCCCCCGAATTCTATGCCTAACCCCCAAGAAGTCCTAACCCCCAAGACCTCAGAATATCACCTTGTTTGGAATAGGGTCATTGAAGATGAAATTAGTTCAGTCAAGGTGAAGTCATACTGGAGCAGGGTGGGTCCATCCCTACGTGATATGACTGGTGTCCCTATAAAAGGGGGAAATTTGGACGTAGACACGCATTTTGGAGAATGCCACGTGAACATGAAGATGGCCATCTACAAGCCAAGGAGAGAGGCCTGGAACAGAGCCTTCCTTCACAGGGCTCACAACGGACCAACCCTGCCCACAGCTTAATCTTGAACTTATTAGAGATTATAGAACTGAGACAATACATTTCTGATGTAGCCCTGGCCAGTTTGGCTCAGCGGTTAGAGCATCGGCCCATGGACCAATGAGTTGCGGGTTCAATTCCGGACAAGGGCACGTACTTCGGTTGTGGTTCGTCCCCGGCCCTGGTTGGGTCGTGGGGGAGGCAACCAGTCGATGTGGCTCTATCACATCAATGTTTCTCTCTGTCTCTCTCCCTCCCTCCCACTTTATCTGATAATAAGTAGAAAAATATCCTCAGGTGAGGAATAAAAAATAAATAAATAAATTTCTGATGTTAAAGCCCCCCAGTTGGTGTATTTTGTTACAACAGCCACAGAAAACTAGTACAGCCCGGCTGGTGTGGCTCAGTGGTTGAGCGTCAACCCATGCACCAGGAGGTCGCTGGTTCAATTCCCGGTCAGGGCACATGCCCGGGTTGTGGGCTCGATCCCCAGTAAGGAGTGTGCAGGAGGCAGCCAATTGATGTTTCTCTCTTACATCATTTCTATCTCTCTCTTCCTTCCTCTCTCTCTAAAAAAATCAATAAAAACATATATATATTTTTTTTTATCCTCACCCGAGGACATTTTTCCATTTTTTGTTCAGATAGAGTGGGAGGGAGAGAGAGGAAGAGAGAGAGAGAGAAACATCGACGTGAAAGGGACACATCGAGTGGCTGCCTCCCGCACGACCAACCAGGGCTGGGGACAAACTGCAACCGAGGTACATGCCCTTAGCGGGAACCGAACCCGGGTCCCTGTGGACCGCCACAGGCTGACGCTCTAACCGCTAAGCCAAACCAGCCAGGGCTAAAAACATATTTTTTAAAAAACTAGTACAGTGGTGAGTTAATGAGTTAACAAGTGACTGCATTAGGGAAGTCAGGATTATTTTTGCAAAGCTTGATGTCTGCCCAGGTCAACCTCACCTCTGACTGGAGGAATACAGAGAACCACCAATTCAAGGGTCCAAATCTCACACGTGTGTCTGCAGAGGGAGGGAGGGTTGCAGGTTGCTCACTGTGCCCAGAACCTTTCTGCCCCACTGCACAGCACCCTTCCTCCTACCCTTCAGAAGTGGGGACTTACTGGCCCTTTTACAGATGAGGAAACTGAGGCTCAGAAAGGGCATTGTGGTAGGCAGCTTATAAAGATGTCCCTATGGATCCCTTCTCCTGGTCATCTGGCCCTTGTGTAATCCCCTCCCCTTGATTCTAATGAATAGAATACAGTAACAATGGTGGACGTAACTGCCACGATTGGACTACAAAAAGACTTGGTTTTCCATCTTGCTGGACTCTCTCTACTGACTCTCTTCTTTTTAAAAATATTATTATTTTTAAAATATTTTTTCTTTATTGATTTCAGAGAGAAGAAGGGAGAGGGAAAGAGATAGAAACATCAATTGGCTGCTTCCTACATGCCCCCCACTGAGTATTGGGCCCACAACCTGGGCATGTGCCCCGACCGGGAACTGAACCAGTGACCTCCTGGTGCATGGGTCAGTGCTCAACCACTGAGCCACACTGGCCAGGCTGACTCTCTTATTACAGCCTGAAACACTGGACCCCTTGTAGCCATGCCCAGATTCCTGATCTACAGAAATTGAGACTGAGATCACAAGTGCTATTTTAAGCCATTATGTTTTGGGAAAATCTGTTACTCAGCAATTGCTAACCAATACAGACAATCACTTAGCTAAGTCACACAGTAGAAAGTAGCAGTTGGGATTTGAACCCAAGACTCCATAAATACTTGTCCAACCCCTTGCTCTCAATAATAGCCAACTGGTCCCTTGCCCAGACTTGTGTGAGGAGTGCTTTGCCCCCCCCCAAATAAATTATTATAGGATCCACTTGTTTGAAAATTAACTTGAATTCTGTTTCTTTCTGTTCCTTGAATTCACCAAGCTTTCTCTGACCTCAGGGCCTTTGTACTTGCTGTGCCCTCTGCCTGGAGCATGCTCCCCATGGCTGGCTCCCCATTTGCTTCAGGTCCCAGCTCAAATGTCACCCCATCAAAAAGACCCTCCCTAACTCTCCCTGCCCCAACTAAGGTCACTCTCTGTCTCTCTCTCTAGCACATCATCCCCTTCATTTCCTTTAGAATCTTTATCAGAAAGGATTCCTTTCAGCCTTGGCCGGTTTGGCTCAGCGGTTAGAGCATCAGACTGCGGTCCGGAGAGACCCGGGTTCGGTTCCCGCTAAGGGCATGTACCTCGGTTGCAGTTTGTCCCCGGCCCTGGTTGGTCATGCGGGTGGCAGCCACTCCATGTGTCCCTTTCACGTCGATGTTTCTCTCTCTCTCTTCCTCTCTCTCCCTCCCACTCTATCTGAACAAAAAAAAAAAAAAAAAAAAAAAAGAAAGGATTCCTTTCAGGGAAAAAAAATTCTTTTATATTAGCTGTCTGCTTCACAAGGGCAGGAACTTTTGTCTGTTTTAGTCACTGCTGTGTCCCCAACATCCAGCACACTCAGGAACACAGTAAAGCCCACATGGGGCTGGCCTCGGACCCTGTATATACGCCTTCACAGCTCTGAGGCTCAGTTTATCCACCAATGAAAGGGGGCAGCCATCTCCCCTTGCAGGGACAACTACTGGCCCTGCCACAGACGGTAGAAAACCCACTGCTGAGGCCACTGACCCCCGGGGGTGTCCTTTCTTGAGGCTAGGAGCGCGTCGCTGTCCGTGGTGCTGAACAGCACAGGTGTGAGCGTCTCCCATGTCCTGCTTGCTGTCACTTTTTGGGTCAGAGCTTACACTGTACACAGGCTGGGCAGTGGAATCCCAGGTTTCAGGAACCCACATGGTTCTTTCACAGAACTTTGCCCCAGCTCTTATTTCAGTAGCTTCTGTTAGGAGGAGCCCCCCCCCCCACCCTGGGCACCCTGACTTCCTAAGCCCCACCTGGCCCTGCCCAGCTTTGGTTCTATCTACCCAAGTGAGAATTCAGGGGATCATAAGTTGATAGTAGTAACATCTAATCTAGTCTCCAGTCTCTCTGTCTCTGCATCTCTCTCTGTCTCTATTTCTCTGTCTCTTTCTGTACCTATCTCTGTTTCTGTGTCTCTATATCTCTCTGTCTCTGTGCATCTCTTTGTCTTGTCTCTCTGTGTGTCTGTCTCTGTGTCTCTTCCTATGTCTCTCTGTGTCTCTGTATGCCTCTTTCTGATTCTTTTTCTATGTCTCTTTGTCTCTCTGTCTCTGCCTGTCTGTGTCTCTCTATGTCTCTTTATGTATCTCCTTATGTGTCTCTGTCTATCTCTATGTCTCTGACTCTTGTTCTGTCTCCCTCTGCCTTTGTCTCTCTGTTTCTCTCCATGTCTCTTTCTGTATCTCTCTGTGCATCTCTTTGTCTCTATCTCTCTATGATTCTCAATGTCTCTGTCTTTGTCTGTCCCTGCTTGTCTATCACTCCATGTCTCTGTCTCTATCTCCACCCCCTCCCCACCACTCTGAAAACTCCAAGCCCTTCTTGATGCTTGCAATGGACCCAATTTTTTCCAGCCACCTGGTAGAGGGGGAAAGAAGACCCTCACCTCTCACCCTGCCTGCACATCAGCCACTGTAAGTGACATTGCATTGGAGCTTAAATGGTCATTTTATCCTATCCCAGTTCCGCCTCTGCCTCCCATTACCCTGTGCCTCGGTGTCCCCGTCTATATGATGATATGATTGGTAGACAATATCTCAGCACCCTCCCGATTCCCAAAGGCCACTCCTTACTCCCTGCCTAAAATAATCCCATTAGTCCCCAAACACCTGGAAGCAGAACATGAGGTGTGTGAATAATTTATTTTGTGAGTTGTTTTAATATTTTATAATAATTATAATGAACCATTTGGCTTTGTGGAGCTGGTTGGGTGTCATTAAGATAGAGCCAGGATGGGTCTTGCTACTGCAGCTGAAGTGACCTGTCCTCATGGGGGCACACAGTGGGGGCCAGGCTGAGGGCAGGACACAGCCTCGAGGGATACTGAGGAGGACTAGGTGCCATTAGTGGTCATGAGCTCTGAGTGGACCAAGGCTGTAGCCACGGATCAGCCTCATGTGCTTTCATTCATTTATTCATCCATCCATCCAAACATTTACTCACTTATTCATTCAAACTCTGTTATGATCTGAATGCTTATGTCCTCCCTCACTGAATTCCTGTGTTGAAGCCTCAATGAGATGATATTTAGAGGTCAAGCGTTTGGGAGGTTGGGCTTCATGATGGGATTAGTGTCCTTATAAGAAGAGGGACAGCCCGGCTGGTGTGGCTCAGTGGTTGAGCGTCGACCCATGCACCAAGAGGTTGCCGGTTCGATTCCCGGTCAGGACCCATGCCCAGATTGTGGGCCAAATCCCCAGTGGGGGGCATGCAGGAGGTGGCTAATCGATGCTCTCTCTCATTGATGTTTCTATCTTTCTCTCCCTCTCTCTTCCTTTCTTTCTAAAGTCAATAAAGGGAAAAAATTGAAAAAAAAAGAAGAGGGACACACTAGAGCTCCTCTCTCCTCCATGTGGGGACACAGTAAGCAGGCAACAGTCTGAAAACCATCAAGAGGTTCTCATTAGGAACCAGATCTGCCAGGACCTTGATCTTGGACTTCCCAGTCTGTTATTTACATCCCTCCATCTACGGAGTTTTGTTATAGCATCCTGAGAAGACTATGACACTCTCCAAGGATTCTTCATTGCACTCAAGTCAAGTTCAAACTGCCACCATGGTCTGAAAGAATCCCTAAAATCCAGCTTCTCTATGACCTTCCTGCCTCACCTCCTCCCTGCCCCCCACTCTGCTCCAGCCACACCGACCTCCCTGCTGTTCCTCCAACCCACCAGCACATTCCTACCTCAGTGCTTTTGCACTTGCAGTGCCCTCTTCCTGACATGCTCTGCCCGGGCTCTTCCTGTGATGAGCTCCTCCTTGTCTTCAAGCTTCAGCTCACATGTTGCCTCCCAGGTCTCACAGTGGTAGAATTTGGAGAGTTGGGGGTGGGGGGTGCAGTGGGAGGGTGTGCTTGGCAGGGAGCTCTGTGTGGGCAAAGACTTGGTGCCAGCAGTGTTGAGACTGAATCAGCTGAATGTAGGATGTGCAGGTGGAGAAGTGGGTGGGGCTGGGAGAACCAGGTTGGAGGAGAAGAGAGGCAAAGAGCAGGGCTGGAGATGCAGAGGGTCCTGAAGATCAGGATGAATAATGTAGGCTCCATCCTGGAAGGAAACATTTCAGCCCAATCCTAGCCAGAGTCATCTGGCCATTTCCTCCCATCAGAGGACCTCTCTGTGACCCACTCGGACTGGCTCAGTCTACATCTCAGCGTCTCACAGTGAGCCCCAGTCCACCCCAAAGCAAGAGACACAGAAGCCCACACTTAGCATCAGCAGGGAGCTGGCCAGACTCTAAGGGGATCTCAGATGACAAGCCCCAGGAAGGCTGGAGGCCTAGGTTTATGCTGGAAATTTTCCATTTGCCCATCCCCCTCCCCAGATCCACTTTTAATCCTTTCCCATCTAGGCCCACACCCTGGGAGAAGCTCATCTGCATAGACAAAATTCTGTC
The DNA here is from genome assembly GCA_030848825.1 of Tadarida brasiliensis. Classification (NCBI taxonomy): domain Eukaryota; kingdom Metazoa; phylum Chordata; class Mammalia; order Chiroptera; family Molossidae; genus Tadarida; species Tadarida brasiliensis. The sequence goes on from CM061259.1 coordinate 48,380,063, forward strand.
TCCTATTGGCCAAATCCTGTTGTTGTGTTCAACCAATGGGAGACAGCAGAGTGTGTGTGTGTGTGTGTGTGTGTGTGTGTGTGTGTGTATGGTGGGGGGGAGAGAGAATGAATGAAGAGGTTGGGGTATTTATTCTCCCAGCTCCTGTTCTGCTGCATTGCTACTGAGCTGCTGAGCCCCTTCCAAGCCTCAGCTTCGACTGGATTTCAGCATCCACGCTCTCCCTTTGCCCACTCAGAAGACCTGGACATGGTAACAGCTCCCCCAAGTGCTGCACTACGTCCCGAGGGTTTCCCATTACCCTGACTCCACCTCTGTAAATAATCCCTTTATAACTTCAAATGGATGATATAGAGAGATGCTTTGATATATCTGATGGTTGCAAAAGTTATGCCAAATTTGACCTCTTTTTCACAAACTGTCTTTGTGTTGATCAATATAAAGGGAAATAGAATATTATAAATATAAATTTGTATGAATTTTTAAAAACTCTCCAAATACTCACAAATGTCCAGTAGTATAAGGATTTTAGTAATACTGAATAGGGAAATAAAAAAGCCAGAGGTTACATTTAAGTTTTAAAACAGAGAAAACAGCCCAGCCGGTGTGGCTCAGTGGTTGAGCATCGACCCATGCACCCAGAGGTTGCCGGTTCGATTCCCGGTCAGGGCATATTCCCAGGTTGTGGGCCTGATCCCAAGTGGGGGTCATGCAGGAGGCGACCAATCGATGTTTCTATCTCTCTCTCCTTCTCCTTTCTTCTCTCTCTAAAGAATCAATAAAGAAAAAATTTTTTTAAACAGAGAAAACAATCCTGGCAGGGCAGCTCAGTTGCTTAGAGTATTGTCCTGATATGCCAAGGTTGTGGGTTCGATCCCTGGTCAGGGCACATACAAGAATCAATCAATGCCCTGACTGGTTTGGCTCAGCGGTTAGAGCATCGGCCTGTGGACCAGAGAATCCCGGGTTCGATTCTGGCCAAGGGCACGTACCTCAGTTGCAGTTCGTTTCCGGCCCCGGTTGGGGTTGTGTTGGCGGCAACCAACTGACGTGTCGCTCTCACATTGATGTTTCTCTCTCTCTCTCTCTCTCTCTCTCTCTCTCTCTCTCTCTCTCTCTCTCTCCCACTCTGTCTGAAGATAAATGTAAAACTATCCTCGGGTGAGGATTAAAAAATAAAAAATTTTAAAAAAGAATCAATCAATGAATGCATAAAAAAGTGGAACATCAAATCAATGTTTCTCTCGCAAATCAATAATAAAAAAATTTAAAACAGTGAAAACATGGAATGGCATACTATATAACTATTATATAAAATTCATACAATTCTAGTTTACACGTATCTATTATTTCCAAACATCATCTAGCACTTGGTTGCTATATCTAGCTTGAAAAATAATTGTGGAGAAACCAAACAGACATGCAAGAATATAAAATTGCTGGTCTGCAAATCTACAATGTAGAAAATAATTTTCGAGATAAAATGTAACGTGCATTAGTGCCTGAGATCGGGTGTGAGTGTCCTCTTCAGCTCAGTCATAGAATTCTGGTGAAATCTCAGCCAGACTCCCAACGGCTCCAGCCTGCTTAAAGAAATTATACATGTACATGGAATTAAACAGAAAAGAAATATTTTAGCTGAACGCCAGAATCTATACCTAGCCCTGGTTATTAAATCATAAATGCATCTCGAAAGACAGACAAATATCAATAGTTATGTGATACTAAAGGTTTTAGGTGAAAATTTAAGAAATTGGAGCCATCCACCTTTCTCAAAGTTTATGAATTTAAATAGACACTAATGCAGATGCACAAGTGAAGTTATTTTTGTTGATAAACAAGATAATATATCACAAGAGTGATCCCTGAATGCATTTGGAGTTGGTCTTTATAATTTAAGTTTGGATTTATGTGCGTCCTTAAATGATTCCTCCCGAAGTCGTAGCTTTTCAGGCGATTGGAACCCTGCACGCACCAGCACAGAGCGCTGCACCATGGCGAATTGTGAGATATTTGCTGCCAATCACTTTCCCATACAAAATGAGAATCAAAAATCAGAAATGAGGTAGGCTGAAGCAGTAGCGATATTTACTTTCACAAGTCATAGAATTGCTAAAGTAGAAAAGACAGACAATCACAAATGTTGATGAAGATGTGGAGAACCCGGAACCCTCATGCGTTGCTGGCGGGATTCGAAAATGGTGCAGCCACTTTGGAAAAGTCAGGCAGTTCGTCAAAGGTTAAACATGGAGTTACCTTAAGATCCAGCAATTCTACTCCTAAGTAATATTCAAGAGAAAAAAAAAAACATATGTACATTCAGATTCTTAATTTGCACGCTCCTAGCATTATTGTATATGAATGTTCATTGCATTATTCATAATAGCTAAAAAAAAAATGGAAAAAAAAATGTCCATCAACAAAAGAATGGATAAAGTGTGGTACATCATACAACGGAATATTATTTGACCATGAAAAGGAGTGAAGCGCTGACACTCACTACAACATGGATGAACCTTGAAAACACAATGCTCAGTGAGAGAAGCCAGACGCTCAAGGCCACACGGTATGAATGTCCAGAACAGACAAAACCATAGAGACAGAAAGTGGGTTAGTGGTTGCCAGTGCCTGGGGCAAGGGGGACTGGAGAGTGATAAAAATATTCTGGCCTGGCCAATGTGGCGCAGTGGTTAGAGCATTGACCAGAGCACCAAAGGGTCTCGGGTTCGATTCCCAGTCAAGAGCATGTACCTGGGTTGCAGGTTCCATCCCTGGCCATGGTCGGGGCGCGTGCGGGAGGCAACCAATCATTGTGTCCCTCTCACACTGATCTCTCTCTCTCCCCCGCTCTCACTCTATCTGAAGATAAATGGAAAAATATTCTTGGGTGAGGATTTGAAAAAAATAAAAATAAATAAAATCCATCAACCTTTTTCAGATTTCAACAGTTTCACATGCACTCGTGTATGTGTATTTCATGTGACCATCACCGCAGAAGATTATATTACAAGGATCTTCCATGCTTATGTTATTGTCACAGCCACCTCCCTCCCACCACCCTGAACACCACTTGTCTGTTCCCCATGTTATCATTTTAATCTTATAATCAAGAATGCTGTATAACTGAGGCCTCACAGATGGAGACCCAGGACTCAATCCCTGCTGCTGGCTTTGAGGATGGACGAAGGGCACCCAGCCAAGGGAAAAAAACAAATGCAAGGCACCACTTCTCCCAGAGCCTCCAGAAGGAAGCTTTTTTCATTCCACATGGTTCCCTTGACATCCATCCAAGATGTTGCATTTGTCACTAGTTCATTTCTTTTTATTACTGTGTAGTATTCCATGGTATGGATGGACCACAGTCAGTTTAACCATTCACCTATTGAAGGACATGAGTTTTTTCCAGGTTTCGGCTATTTCAAATGACACTACTCTGAACATTCATATAAAGGTTTTTGTATGAACATAAATTTTTCATTAGAGATAAGTACCCAAGAGTGCAATTGTTGGGTCATATGGCAAGTACATGTTTAGGAATTGTTGTTGTTGTTTTTTCACGTGTTTAACTTAGTAAAACAAAACAAAACTGCCAGACTTCCAGAATAGCTGTACCTTTTTACCTTCCTACCAGCAGTGGATAGGTGACTCCGTTTTTCTGCATCTTCACCAGCATTTAGCATTATCCCTATTTTTTATTTTACCCATTTTGACAGGTGTGTAGTGATACGCCAACTGTGGTTTTGATTTGCATCTCTTTAATGGCTAATGAAGTCGAACAACTTCTGTGCTTGTGTGTGACCTGTATATCCTCTTCAGTGAAACGTCTGTTTCTGCCTCTGTCTATTTTTGAACCTGGTTGTTTGTTTTCTTATTGTTGAGTTTTGAGAGTCCTTTATATATTTTAGATACACATCCTTTGTCAGATACTAGCAAGTATTTTCTCCCAGCCTGTGGCTTGTTTTTCGTCCTTTTAACAATAGCTTCCACAAAGCAAAAGCTTGGAATCTGATGAAGTCTAAATTGTCCATTTTTTAAAAATCCTCATCTGAGGATATATTTTTATTGATTTCAGAGAAAGAGAAAGGGAGAGAGAGAGAGACAAATATCGATGTGAGAGAAAAACATAGATCAGTTGCTTCCTGTACCCACCCCAACCAGGAATCAAACCTGCAACCTAGGTGTGTGCCCCGCCCGGGAATCGAACTGGCAACCTTTCGTGCACAGGATGACACCCAGCCAAGTGAGCCACCTGCCCGGGCCAGGGCCCAGTTCATCCTTTTTTCCATGGCTCATCCTCTCATGCCATGCTCATAGACTCTTTCCCTAACTCCAGGTCTTGAAGGTTTGCTCCTATGTTCTCATTTTAATGTGTTATGATTTTAAATTTTACATGTAGATCTATGACCCATTTTGAATTCTATTCTGAGTATGATGTATAGCCTAAGAGGATTTTATCCCAGGGACCAGAGGGAGCCAATGAAGGTTCTTGAGTGAGAGGAGGTGTAGTTGGGAGGAGGCCTTAGGCAAGTAGAGGCAAGTAGTTCATGACAACCTTACTCTGGGCCTCAGTTTCGCCCATCAGTCAACACACGGAGCAGACCAGAGGATCTGCAAGGTCAGCTGCAATGAAATGAAGCCATGTCCCTCAATATTTGTCTCCCTAATCCCTGAGTCTCTGGAACAAGTTCAAGTCGAACTCCGGCGCCTCCAGAAAGTGCTGGGTCCTGGCGCTCAGGTTTTTAGAGCGACCTGGAGGAAGAGTGATTCAGTGGGACAGAGCAAAACTCCGAAACACCGTGGCTCTTTTCCTCCTGGATGGCAAAATCAGGTCATTTTTCAATTCCAGTCATTCTCCTTCATACATAAAATGTGCCAAGAGCCACTTTCCCGAAAATTTAAATTGAAAGTAAATAGCAGGGGGACAATTCTCAGTGATAAAACCGCCGATTCTGGAGCTTCTTGGGATAATATTTATTCTCCCTTCTTGCTAATGGCTTCAGCCGCCTCCCAAGTTATTATAATAATGCATTTGCTTAACCTGACTGGGCCGCATCCCTGATGGGCCGGTGTGAAGCCCCTGCCCCCCTCCGCTGGACAATTATATGCACCGCTGCTGGTTCGCGATTACTATAAATCAGAGAGCATGGCCGGATTTGTTTTCCTTTATTGAAAATGTTTAAACTTCATGCATTGCAAATGTCACCGCCCTAGACTGGATTTAACTCTTTGAGACTCGGAAAGTTGGCTTCTGGGGGATGTTTTTTTGGGGGTGGGTGCTAAGATCATCTTCATTTTCTGGATAATGAAGATTCAGAGAAAAATGCCACTCGCTCTGGGTCACACAGCTGGTGGGGCCCTGCACTGAGATTCCTTTTAGTTTTAGGTCCCAATGGAGTTACATTCTTTGTGGTGAAAATTAGGAAACAAGTAAGTGTACAAAAACGTTGAAATTGCCTGTCATCTCAGGCATAACAACCACTAATGTTGTGTGTGGGGTGGGAGGGATGGTGGTTCCAGAGGTTTGTGTTCCATGCGTATGTACTCACTCATGTGCCAAGTGTTTGAGTATCGACAGCGTGCTGAGTGTTGTTGTCAGTGCTGGGGACTTTGGGTGTACAAGAAACAAAACCGACTTACATAAAGGTCAGTCCAGGCCGAGGGAACAGCCTTTGCAAAGGCCCCGAGGTGGACCATGCCTGGAGGAACAGGGAGGCTAAGCAGAGTGAGCGCAGGTGTGCGGGTGAGAGGTGAGGGTCAGCAGGAGCCTGCAGCGTGGAATAAGGGGGAAAGGAGAGAACTTAATGTAATTCTTTTTTTATTTTAATTTTTTTTATCTTTATTGATTTTTTAGAGAGAGAACATTGATTGGCCGCCTCCTGCATGCCCCCCACTGGGGATCGGGCCCACAACCTGGGCATGTGCCCTGACCGGGAATCGAACCAGTGACCTCTTGGTGGATGGGTCGATGCTCAACCACTGAGCCACACCAGCCAGGCTGTAATTCTTTTATTTAAATTTTTTTTGCCCTAGCCGGTTTGGCTCAGCGGTTAGAGCATTGGCCCATGGACCAGAGAGTCCCAGGTTCGGTTCCCGCTAAGAGCACGTACCTCCATTGTAGTTTGTCCCCGGCCCCGGCTGGGGTCGTGTGGGTGGCCACCACTGGATATGTCTCTCTCACATCGATGTTTCTCTCTCTCTTCCCCCCTCTCTCCCTCCCGCTCTATCTGAAGATAAATGCAAAAATGTCCTTGGATAAGGATAAAAAAATTTTTTTTTTTTAATTTTTATCCTCACCTGAGGACATGCTTAAAGGGGAAGGGGGTGGCGGAGAGAGAAACATCCATGTGAGAGAAAAACATTGATCGGTTGCTTTGAGTTAAGCCCCGACTGGGGATCAAACCCACAACCCAGGTATGTGCCCTGACCAATCAGCAACCTTTCAGTGCACAGGATGACGCTCAACCAACTGAGCCACTCCAGCAGGGCCAGAACTAAATGTAATTCTTTTTTTAATTTTTTTTTTTTTTTTTTTTAGCATTTATTACAGATAGAGTGGGAGGGAGGGAGGGAGGAAGAGAGAGAGAGAAACATCGATGTGAGAGAGACACATCTAGTGGCCGCCACCCACACGACCCCAACGGGGGCCTGGGAAAAGCTGCAACCGAGGTACGTGTCCTTAGCGGGAGCCGAACCCAGGCCTCTCTGGTCCGTGGGCCAACACTCTAACCGCTGAGCCAAACCGGCCAGGGCTGAATGTAATTCTTGAAGTTGGAAGGCCAAGGTCTACTGAGAATGTGGAGTAAGAGGGTGACTCCAAGATCCTGGCTGAGCAGCTACAAGGATGGGGCTGCCCTCAGCCAAGATGGGGAAATGGGAGGAGCAGGTTTTAGGGGAAGGTCTGGCATAAGGTGGCTGTGTTCAGTGTGAGACCTCCATGAGCTCCCCTGTGGGGATGTCAAGGGGTAGCTGGAATGGACCCTGAGTCTGGCACTCAGGGGAGCCCAGGCTGAAGACCAATCTGTGGATGTCATGGGCAGCAGAAGCGTTAGAGACCCAACAGGCCTCACGGGGTGGGGTGTGCGGAGGGAGGAGGTGTGGTGGAGGGGGTGATGGAGGAGGGGCCAGGAGAGGTGGGTGGGAAGCCTGGTGAGTGTGAGGAGTGAAAGGGGGACCTCACTGAGGAGTTCTCAGGAGGGTCAGCAGGGTCTAACTCTGGTGAGGAGGATGGGAAAGGACATCTATGACCTTGAGGAGAGTGATTTCAGTGGCAGAGGCTGGGAAGGTGTGAGAAGCTGGTTAGAGGAGAGCGGGAGGCAGTGTAGACAATCTCTCAAGGAGTTTTGCCATAAGAGAAGCAAAAAGGATACCTAGAGGGAGGTCTGGAGTTCAGTTTTTCTCTGTAAGATGAGAATGGCCCCACAGAGCTAGATGTCAGAGGAAAAACCATGTCCTTGGGTGGGATCTGGTGCTCGCCCAACACTGTGTTCATCCTGCCTCTGCTGTCTCATCTGCAAAATGGGCACAAGAGAAGTGCTTTCCTCTGGGCTGCTGGTCCCAGCTCAGTCCAGGCACTCAGCAAAGGCCCAGGCTACAGACAGGTCCCTCTCCCCAGGGATGCATGGTCCCCTGCCCTGGGTGGTGGCAGAATGCAACACCCCACCCCAACAGGGAAATAGACAGTCTCAAGGAAGAACTTGGTGTGAGATCCCCAGTGAGAGGGCCCCACAAGTCAAATGCTTTTTCAAAAATAAATAGCCCTATTAGCATAAGGTATGCAAATGTATGCTAATGTGACAACTATTAAAAGATTCCAAATGTCATCTAGGGAAAACACACCAGTCTGGGCTAGGAGGGTGGGGGATGGGAGGAGAGGACGCAGCCCTCGCAGGCTCTTGAGAAAGGTCAAGGTCAGGGTGCTCATCTCCAGTGTCACCAGGCTCCATGACATACACAGGTTATTCCAGGGTGGACCCAAGTCCTGTCCTGGGCAGACCCTCCCAGAGCGCTGTGTAAATCCTCTCAGAAGTTCTGCCCATACACTCTCCAAGTGCTTGAAAACTTTGTCCAGGTGGCAATGCCTGTCTGTCCAGCATCAGTGCACAGGTTTATTATTCCACAGGAGAAAAGCAGCATAGGTGACAAACCAGCATCTTTCCTGAGAATAGGTTAAAAATGGAGTCTCCCCGCAACAAAAGACACCCCCAAAATCAACCAAGGACCTGGACAGGTAAGACATTTTACTATCCATAGTAAATCCATACTTTGCCTCTCTCACTTGAGAAAACTTCCATCCTGATCCCCCACCCCACCGCTTGTTTTTTTTTGTTGTTGCTTTTTTATCCTCACCTGAGGACATTTTTGCATTTATCTTCAGATAGAGCAGGAGGGAGAGAGGGAGGAAGAGAGAGAGAAACATCAATGTGAGAGAGACACATCGAGTGGTTGCCACCCACACAACCCCAACCGGGGCCGAGGACAAACTGCAACCGAGGTACGTGCCCTTAGCAGGAACTGAACCCGGGACTCTCTGGTCTGCAGGCCAGCGCTCTAATCACTGAGCCAAACTGGCCAGCCCCCCCACCCCCCCCCAGCTTGTTTTATGAGGCAGGCAAAGACCCAGAGACCATCTAAAAGACCAAGTCTCAGGGTCACACAGCTGAGCTAACTCACCTGTTCACCCAAAGCAGTCCATGACAAGAGAATTGTTGAAAGCATTTCCAGATGAGAAAACTGAGGCTGCCCAAGCCTTAGTTTCCCAAATTGCAGTCAATCTTACACCACCTTCCAACACCTCTACTATCATTTCCCGAATATTTTCTTTCCAATTGACACACTCTTAAAATCTTATATCTATTTAAAAGGAGATTGTTTATCATGACTGCAAATGAAAAGCCAGTATCACCGACCATAACTAGAAACTAACTCAATATAAACAAAATCGTATTATTAATTTCTGACAAGAGACAGTTGTCCCCGAGGCTCTGAGCTGGGGCCTGCTCACTTTCTTTGTCCAAAGAGGAGATCCCCAGGTGTCAGGGAGGTGTTAAAGACTGATTAGCATGCAATTAAGCCTCTCTTCTTTAAAAAGTGAAAGGAAGAGCGCTCTCACCGGGAGATCCGGTGGGTATTTAAAGTGCTCTTATGTAGGCAGGCCCGTGTGGTTCAGCGGATTGAACCTCCTCCCATGGACTGAGAGGTCCCAGTTCAATTCCCGGTTGGGTTCCATCACCAGGGGGTGCCGTGCAGGAGGCAGCTGATCGATGTTTCTATCTCTTGCTCTAAAAAAGCAATAAAAACATATATTTTTTTTAAATTAAAAGATTTGGAAAAAAATTAAAGTGCTTTTATGTGTCACCTAAAACCATCAGGTTGGTGTCCATCTACCTGAAAGGCAGAAGACTGGCCCAATACCCTCAAATTCTAGAATTATGGCCAGGGGTTCAGTGTCGGCATCCACAGCCACATCAGTGCAGTCCAAAGATGGAGAAGGGATGGTTTCACTCATAAATAGACCCACCCATTCATTTATCCATCCAACGAACCATCCATCAATCCATCCATCTATCCACCATCCATTCACTATCTACCCACCCATTCCGCCCATCAGCCATCCTCCAACCTAGCCACACATTCACCCATTCAGTAAATATATATCCAGCACCTACTGTATGCCAGGCACTGTTCTAGAATACAGTGACAAAGTCTTGACCAAGACACATCAGGTTCCTACCCATTAGAAGCTGCTAAACTAGGGATGACATTTTCCATCCTTTTGAGCAACACCATGAAGTGTATTAGAGAAATTCTCTCCATTTTTTTTAGTGGTTAGGATCACCCAGTTGGACATGTGTGTCCTTTCCCAGCCTGCATTCTCCCCACCTTCAGGAGGCAGCATTACCCTGGGGGCTCTACCACACCCTCTTTCTTCTGGGCACACAGCAAGACTACATTTCCCAGCATCCCTTGCATTTGGGATAGACATGTGACTGAATTTAGCCAATGGAATGTGGGTGGAAATGGTGTGCCCACCACTTCCAGCCCTGGCCATATTCTCCATGGTGATGATGGAGGAGCCACAAGACACAAAAGGCTGGTCCCTGAGTCACTCGGTGGAGAAAAGCTGCCTGCTAATCAGAAACACCTGTTTGCATGTTTATATGAGCAACAAATAAACTCCTGTTGTGTCAAGTCACTGAGTTTTGCAGGTTTATTACAGCAAGTAGTGTTACCTTAACCAATGCACACTTTCCTCCCTTCCAGTCCTGGGGTGTAATTGCCACTCAACAGCTCTGGACGGGGCTTAGGTGAATTCAGCCAATCACTAAATCCTGTTCCTACAGGCTTCCTGATTGGGCCAGACGTGACGACTTTCCAGGGGCCGCTGCATCGGGAGCGCTGAAGCTGGTGTCCAAGCCAGAGAACTGGGCTTCCAACATTTGCTATGGGAAGAGAAAAATGAACTTCATTTATTATTATTATCATCATTATCATTATTATTATTATTTTAATGCTGTGGCCTTTATCCTGGATGGTCCAAATTTGGACACTTGTTTCCATAGCTTTAACCACTCTGATGATGCCCTGAACTTCATCTCCAACCAGATGTGGCCCCAGAGCTCTAGCCAGTTCCTCCCCGATGCCTCCAGTACAGCCCACCCAACCCCAGTGCTCACTGTGCCCTACACCAGCCCCTTCCCTGTGTCCCGTCTCAACAGAGGCTCCAGTATTTTTCAGGCTCTCTGGAAACAAGACTCAGTATCTCCTGTTCCTATCCACACCCTATTTCCACACTCACCAAGTCTTATTGATTTCATTATTATTGTCTCCAGACCACCTCCCCTACCCCTACCTACCTTGTTCAGACAAACACTAGTTCCTGCAACCGCCTCCTTGACAGCTTCTCAGCATCTACACCGCGGAGAGATCGAGCGAAAGTGTAAACCTGACCCTTCCTCTCTCCTCCATAGCTCTCCATGGCTCTCCAATGCCTCAGGAAAAAGCCTGCATTACTCTTCAGAATTGCCCCTAGTCTAAGTACTTCATTCTTCTCTGCCCGCCCTACTCCTTCTCATCCAACACCTGCCCTCCGTTAGATGTCACCCGACCAGGAAGCTTCCCCTGAGCCCCTGCCCAGGGCTGAGAGAGGAGCCTCCTCCAAGCTGCTGCAGACGCGCAAGCTTTTCCCATCGCAGGTCTGACTCCCAGTGCTGTGACTGCCTGGACGTGTCCCTGAGTTCCAGAAGGATGGGGCTGAGTTTGTCTTGATGGGCTCTGTCCCTAGCCTCCAACACAGCACCTGGCACCCTGTAGGGAGTTAATACATCTTTTTAAATGAGTGCTGATTCATTGTGAGTGCCACTGTGTATAGCAGATGCTGTGGGTGCCCCGCCTGCATGCCCTCGGCACCCACATCTCGATGCCAGCCGACAGCATCCTTCTGCTGTCACCTGCTTCTGTAGCTGGTAGCTGAGGGTTTCTCAGCCAGGGTGAGGGGCAGGTGGGAAGTGCCAGTGTGTTGATGCTTCAGGAAGCAGCCCTCGGCCAGCGACAGGCAGCGTAAATACCCCAGTTCCTGTACCTCAGGGGGCACACTCAAGTACATGTTCTATGCCGTCTCCAGGGGTCTCCAGTGAGACTGAGCCCCAGTTGCCCTTGGCAGTCACCTGCTCACGAACATTGGCCTCTTCCCCTCCCCCTTGGGACTGCTTACCAACCCGAGCGGCTGCACAGTGAAAAGCTCTCAACTCTAACTCAGTTGCCAACTCTTCCAGGGAGAACCTGGGTGTGCTTTGGGGAAAACACAAAAGCAGAAAACCATTGCCTCTTGCTCCCTGTCAGCTGTGGACCTCACTGCCTCCACGCGCAGACTATGACATTTGCAGCTGTGTATTAATTGCGTTTTTTTGGTTTGGTTTGGTTTTTTCAGGAATAAGATGGTCTCCTGAAATGTGTGTGTGAGAGAGAGAGTGTGTGCCTAATGATTTTCTCATTTGGAGATCGGGCCAGATAGCTTTTTGAAGAAAGTCTGCCCAGAACCTGGAACATATAGAAAATTCTCTCGGCTTAATAGCACTCCCACCCGCTGCCCATCCATCACAGACGTACCACAGAATGAAACACGGGCACATTGACTGGGTCTATTTCTAATCGACAGCTGAAGGTGCCGTTTGGAAGCTGCCATTAGATGGAGGAAATTGAAAGTGGCTGTGTCCCGTTTCTCAAGGGCATGGGGTCTGCAGAGAGAAGAGGAAGAATCATGTCAGCATTCAGCAAGCGTTTATCGAGCTCCTACTGTATGCTGCATCCCTATCTTGGTTCTGGGGACACAGCAGTGACCAAGACAAACCCAGCCCCACTAACTAGTTTCGGAGACAGACAGGTGGCCTGCGGCCCATGATCAGGGCCCTGATGGAGGATACTCAAGCAGCTCTGGGGGAACAGAGGGATGCCTGATCCAGCCTGGAGATGAGGGAAGGCTTCCCAGAGTCAGAAAAAGCTGAGAGGTGATGGCTGAGGAGGAATTAGATATCAAACCGAAATATGTAATGGGAAGAGCGCTCGAGGGCAGGGAGACAGCATGTGCGAAGGTAATCTGGTGTGGCTGGAGCGTGGAAAAGTAGTGGAAGACGCGGAGTGAGAAGCTGGCAATGCCTTGAGGGCCATGGGAAGGTGTTTCGACGTTCTTGTGGACAGTAGGGAGCCATGGAAGAATTTAGAACAGGAGAGTGAGTGACATTTGTTAAAAATCATTTTGGCCCTGGCCGGTTTGGCTCAGCGGTTAGAGCGTCGGCCTGTGGTCCAGAGAGACCCGGATTCAGTTCCCGCTAAGGGCACGTACCTCCGTTGCAGTTTGTCCCCGGACCTGGTTGGTCGTGTGGGAGGCAGCCACTCGATGTGTCCCTTTCACGTCGATGTTTCTCTCTCTCTCTCTCTCTCTTCCCCTCTCTTCCTCCCACTCTATCTGAACAAAAAATGGAAAAATGTCCTCGGGTGAGGATAAAAAAAAAGAATTATCATGCAACCCAGCAATCCCACTGTTAAGTATATCCCCAGAAGAACTGAAAGCAGGGACTCAAATAGGTATCTGCACACCCGTGTTCATAACAGCATGATTCACAATAGCCAAAAGGTGGAAACAACCCTAGTATCCACTGACAGATGGTGGATAAACACAGTGTGGTCTATCCATACAACGGAATATTACTCAGCCTTGAAAGAAATGAAGTTCTGATACATGGTACTACATGGATGAACCTTGAAAACTATGCTCAGTAAAATCAGCCTTTTTCCACAAAAGGACAAATATTGTATGATTCTGTTTATATGAGATCTAGAATAAGCAAAGTCATAGAGACAGAAAGTGGCTGAGAGGCTACCAGGGGCTGAGAAAGGAGGAGTGGAGAGTTATTGCTTAATGTGCACAGCGTTTCTGTTTGGGGTGATGAAAAATTTTTGGAAATAGATAGTGGTGATATTACAACATTGCGACTCTACTAAATGCCACCGAATTGTCCAGTTAAAAATCGTGAAAATGGCCCAGCCAGTGTAGCTCAGTGGTTGAGCATCAACCCATGCACCAAGAGGTTGCCGGTTTGATTCCCGGTCAGGACAAATGCCCAGGTTGTGGGCTGGGTCCCCAGTGGGGGACATGCAGCAGGCGGCCAATCGTTGTTCTCTCTCATCGATGTTTCTATCTCTCTCTCCCTCTCCCTTCTCTCTCTCTAAAATCAATAAAGAAAAAAAATTTTTTTAATGGTGAAAATGGTCAACTTTGTTATATATATTTTACCACAATTAAAAATAATTTTTTAAAAAAGAGTTACAATTTAAAAAGAAACAGAAAAAGGTCATTTTGGCTGCTGTGGGTGACTCAGGATGGAATAGTGAGTCCAGGCAAGAGAGGACAGGTGTTCAGGTCAGGGTGGAGGCAGGGGAGAGGGTGAGAAGGGGGCGTTTGGGGCTGTGGTTTGGCGGTGGGGCTAACAGGAAGCTGGGAGGGGGACACATCAGCTTTGTGTTGGCCCTACCGCCAATGGTGGCCTTTGCAGGCAGCAGGGTTCACTGCACCCATTCTCCAGAAGTTCAGGAACCCCATTCACCTGCAAGTCCTCGTGGCCTCTCCCCCTCTGAACCCCTGCCCTTTCTGGCCCGGGCTAAGGAGACCCCCAGCATGAAGCCCTGAATGGAGATTAACGCCACACCACTCCTTGGCGCAGAGATCTGGGCGGCACTGGATAAAAAGTGCTCCATCTCGCAGGGACTCCTCCACCCGCCTTTGCTTACAAGGTGCAGATGAAATACCTGCTTTTAAATTCAATTAAGTCAGATTCAGTTCTGCTTCTGGAATACATTACCCAGCCGGAGACAGCAGGGGGGAAAGACGGGGAAAAACACACACAAAACACAACACAGGCCTATTTAGAGATTTCCCTCTAAATGGATTTTAATTCTCTCGATTTATCAGAGGCCAGAGGAGCTGCTGACAACAGGCGTTCTGGTGTCTGCAAATCCAATTTCAGCCATAAGGAGGGAGGAGGAGAGGCTGAGCTTATGTTCTGATATTCACTTCCAGTGGGGGTGGCATCTGGGGGTCACCCAGACCTGGGTTTGAATCCCAGCTCTGCCACTCACTGGCTGTGTAACCTTAGCCAAGTGCCACACCTTCTCTGTGCCTCAGTGTACTCCAATGTTAAATGGGGACAATGACGGTGCTTGATTTCAAAGAGTGGTGAACGATGGATTATCCAAGAAGATGCAGGTCAAGCCCTTAGCACAATGCCCGGCACAGTGATTGTTCAGTAAATACAAGGAGGAAGAGGAGGAGGAGGAGGAAGAGGAAGGTCATTATAATTGTTATTACTTTGCACCTCGAGGCGCGGCCCTGTGCCAGGTCACTGTCGGGGAGAGAAATAAAGAGGGTCAGGCTGGGAAAGCCCTGTTTTTAAAGACTGGGAGGCTTTGGGTAGGGCGGGCAGGAAGGGGAAGGATGGCCTGGCGGGTGGGCTATCCTAAGCCAAGGACCGAAGCTGAAGTGTACGGGGATGAAGGCCAGACAGGTCCTGGAGAATCTGGGGTTCAGACAGGGTGAGTCAGGATTAGATGCGTTTTCAGAAGCCCAACCCTGTCCTCTATCAAAACCTATCCTTCCTGTGTCCCATTTCACCAGGGAAAGTGCTGACAACTTCACAACACCAAGCACTGACAGGAGACAGTGTATATATAACCTGCTCGCTCCTGGGAAGCCCACATTTGACCTTGAACTTTACAGGCAGGAAGAAAGCAGCCCCCCACCCCCACCCCGAAGCTCTCCATGGTACTGCCCAGGTGGGGCAGGGGCCAGAGTCTCAGGATTCAGAGCCCAGAGACCAGCATCCCCTACCTCAGCCCTCAACCTCCCATTTCATTATGGGGAAAACTAAGGCTCAGGGAAGATACGTGACCAACCTGAGGCGGTCCCCAGGAGATCTGGGTCCTAACTCCATTGGGTCCAGACTCACTCTCTGACCTTGGGTAGGTATCCATGCCGGGCCTCTGTTTTGCTGTCTGCACAGGTGAGGGAGAAGTGAAGGGCCCCCCTGGGTCCTTCAAGGTCCCCTGTGCTAAAAAGGCTCGTCTATAGGTCTGGTCAAGGACACCGGGAACCCTGGGAGGGCCTTTGTCCTCATATGAGCCTGGTAAACAATAACATGAGAATTTGGGACCAGGATCTGAAAGAGTGTTAGGACAAAGGGTGTCCTGGATACATAGGGACCTCTGTCTCTTGGGTCCTGGCCTGTATGTCCCTTGGGGGCCTCCGTGGGCCATACTTGGCTTCTCAGAAGGGCCATTTCATCCACAGGAGGCTTCTCTGGATCCCAGGCACACAGCCCCTCGCCTGGCCCTGCCCTAGAAGGGCAACTGGGGAGGGCAAAAGATGTAAACGGTGCTTGGTCCCAGGATCAGGGTAGGAAAAGCGAAAGAAAAAAAAAACAGTTACCCATGAGGAGGCCTGACTGGGAGGGGGCACAAAGGGAGCTCTGAGGATGAGAAAATTCTGTCTTGATCTGGTGGTGGCTACACGGATCTATATCCGTGGGATGATTCTCAGGCCACACTTAAGACTTGTCCACTTTAGAATGTAAGCTGGACACAGACAAAGGGGGTTGGGGTGCGGACGGACTCTGAAGACTGGCAAAGACAGAGAAAGAAAAGGAGAGACAGACAGGTGAAGACAGAAAGAGATGCAAACAGAAATGAAGAAAGACAGAAAGATTAAGGAAATTGAAATATAGAAAGAGAGCCAGAAAGAGGAGAGACAGACATGAAGAGAAAGAGAGAGAGGAAGAAAGAGAAGAGAAAAAACTGAGTTTCTGGGCAGAGAGGTGGGGAGAAGGAGGGAGCTGGAAAGAAAACAGGGAGAGAAGGCCAAAGCAGAGGGGGAACAAAAGGAGGAAACAGGCAAGAAAGCCAGGAGCAGTCACACACATATGTCCTTAATTGTAATCACACGGGAACATTTAGTCTGTAGATGCGGCAGAAGCGAAAACTGCGTCTTTCCCATTCATCTAATGGCTGTTAGTCAATCACTCTTCAAAAGGGACTCCACAGTAGCTTCGTGGTGGGTGGCCGGTGGTGAGCAGATCAGAGGAGATGGTTTTAAACTAATAATGCCCCCAGGGAGAGCCTGAGGGGCAGTTCTGGGGAGAATAAGGTTTCCACAGAAGTCTAGGCTGGTGAATTTCAGAGCCCTGCAGGCAGCCACCAATTTAGAAGTGGGCAGCAGGCGAGTAGCAATTCTAATATGCAAGGCCAGTTAGGGGAGATACAATGTATACAGCTGGGACCAAGCCGCTTCTTGCCTCCCCCTGGGGTGGGAGAAGCCTTCCTAGAAGGGCTGACATCTAAACTGTGCTCAGATGTATCAAAGGAGGCAAGCAGGCAAGAAAAGGAAGGGAGAAGGGCCTTCCAAGTGGAGAGAACAGCTTGTGCAAAGGTTGAGAAGGAAATAGACAGACTACGTTAACTGGGACTGGGAGGGCTGAGCTGGATAAGTCTGCAGAGACCAGACTTCACCCCACCTTTTCAGCAATGCTGAGTAGACTCTGCACCCTGTTCTGGGGTGATGGGGAACAAGTTCAGATTTATATTTTAAAAGATATCTCTGCAAATGGAGGCAGATTTGGGGGTCAGTCATAAGATCTTTTATGCATTCAAAAAGAGTGAATTTCCCAGTCCTAGAAGTATGCAAGATAACATCACACTAACCACCCAGGGGGATGTAGGGGATTTTGGCAATGGGCAGGCTGGGATTGCAGAATTGGGGTTCTCAGCCAAGAGGGTGGGAAGACTCTGTAGAGAGGTGTGTGATGTGTTACTAATCTCACTTGGGGGGCACACTTGGACTCCCAGTGAGGAATGGGGGTTGTGGGTGAGTCAAAGATGCCTGGACTGGAAGCCTGAGTCTGGGCCCAGTGCACGGGGTTCTCAGCCAGGAGTGACTCACTCTTCAGTTGGTCTGGACTGTAGAGGCCTGGTAGAAGTGGAGGAGGGAAAGGCCAATTATTCTGCTACTGCTCACCCCCCCTGCTCACTGAGCACATTCTGTGGGCCAAGTCATGTGCAGAAACCAAATCTCCGCCTTTCCAATTCTCTGGAATGAAATCTATTGACTCCAAAATATACCTCAATCTCATTTACTTCTGGGTCCCTCCATAGCTCCTACCCAGGTCTGGCTCCATCATTGCCCACCTGGACCAGTGCAGTCCCCTCAACCCCAGTCCCCCTCCTCCCACCCTAGCCCCCCACAGTCCTTCGTCCCTGAAGCAGCCATTGGGGGTGGGGCACCTGTGGTCACCCAAGTCAAGTGTCTCTTTTCCGTTCATAGCCCTCCAAGGCTCCTCCTGCCTCCCTCAAGGTAAAAAGCCCAAGTCCTTCCGTGGCCCACAAGGCCCTGCATGACCTGCCTCTGTCCTCTCCTTGCCCTCACCTCCTCCCTCTCCCCCCCTTACTCACTCTGCTCCACCCAGTGGGCCTTCTTGCTGTTCCTCCAACATGCCAGGTATAGTCCTGCCTCAGGACCTTTACACATACTGGTGCCCTCTGCCTGAAATGCTACTCCCCCAAATCTCATAGCTCCTTTTTATCCTATTCAAACATCACCTTCTCAGGTGAGCTCTCCTTAATTGTTTCGCTAAAACAGCTTCCAACTCACTCTCCTTCCACCTTCTCCCCTTGCTTTTATTTTCCTCTTAAGACTAACACTAGGGTCCTCGAAATGGATGTTCATCTGTTTATGTTTGTTTTCCTCACCAGACCTAAGGTCCAGGGAGCTGGGCCAAGGCCTGCTGTATGCCCAGTACCCAGCACAGGGCCTGGTACACAGTAAGTGCTCAATGTGTGCTTGTTAGCTGAATGAATGGGTCTTCACAGAACCCACCTCCCAGACATGGGGACTTTTATGAACCCCTTTCACACAGAGGAAAACGGAGGGGAAACAGGCCCAGAGAGGCGCAGCCTTCAGTGTTCAGGTGCTCCAAGGCTGTCTCTGGCCTCTGTGGGATGAGTGGTGGTGTCTCAGGCAGACTGGCAAACTGAGGTCCTGTTTGATTTGGGGGAAAGGGGTCTGTCCATGCTGCTTTGGGGACACTTTGTGTGTTTGGGGGGAGGCGGCTCCCAACCTGGGGGACTCCTAATTTATAGAGGGGTTGAGGGGATCATTCATTCCTCTTCTGTTTCCCCCCTAAAATCTGTCTCGGGATGACCAGGTGAGGGTACCCTTATGGGGGGCGACACAGGGTAGAGGGCGACACAATTTATGAAGACCCGCTCACAGCCATGCAAACTGCAAATTCCTCATCCACAGGCTTTCTCCCCTCCCCCTCTTTCCCCTCTCGTTTTCTTCCTTCTTTGCCAAGACCCTCCCCGCGGGCCCATCGGGTCCTCGGCTCCCGCCCACCGGGAGCCCACAGCCAATAGCCGCGCTGCCTGATGAGGTAATGCGCCCACTCCGCGTTCCCATTGGCCAACCTGGAGGCCGTTCTCCTGTCGCCCCCCAGGAAAGCGGAGCCTGGGTGAAGCAAGGGGGTGGGGTCCCGCAGCCTCCTGCACTCCTGACTGTGAGCCCCGCACCTGCTTCTGCACCTC
The DNA here is from genome assembly GCA_030848825.1 of Tadarida brasiliensis. NCBI lineage: Eukaryota > Metazoa > Chordata > Mammalia > Chiroptera > Molossidae > Tadarida > Tadarida brasiliensis. The sequence goes on from CM061259.1 coordinate 48,399,185, forward strand.
TCTGGACTCCGACCCTGGAGAGAAGGGGCGGGGCTGGTCTCAGACCTCTGCCCACCACCCTCTGCCCCCGGCGCGCACGGTCCTCCCGTAGGAGCCGGAAGGATAAAGACCCTTTTCCCCTTTACACTTCCTAGCAGTCAAAAGACCCAGAGCTTTGATCTTACAGGACAATTGCACATTTATTGAGCACCCGCTGAATGCCAGCCCGGGAGCCCACTGGGGATACAGCAGTAGCGAAATTGCACCCAGGTCCCTGCCCTCCGAGGGCTCCCAGAATAAAGGGGAAGAGGGCCGCCCACTGGCCTGCCCTCTCCCAGCACCTCCCAGCCGGGGCGGTGCGGGCTCCCAGCCGGGGCGGTGCAGGCTCCCAGCCGGTGCGGTGCGGGCTCCCAGCCGGGGCGGTGCGGGCTCCCAGCCGGGGCGGTGCGGGCTCCCAGCCGGTGCGGTGCGGGCTCCCATCCGGGGCGGTGCGGGCTCCCATCCGGGGCGGTGCGGGCTCCCAGCCGGGGCGGTGCAGGCTCCCACCCGGTGCGGTGCGGGCTCCCAGCCGGGGCGGGGCGGGCTCCCAGCCGGGGCGGGCTCCCAGCCGGGGTGGTGCAGGCTGGCGGTGGGAAGGGTGGCCGCGGGGCTGTGCTGTCAAAGGCTGCCCAGCCGCGGGGGTGGCAGAGGCAGGGGAGGGGCGCCGGGGGCTCCCCTCTTAATGATCTTGTTCACTAGTTTATTTGCTGGGAGCTCCGGGGCGCTGCTGGGGGCTGCGCCTTGTTCACTGCTGTACTCATTCAACAAACATTTATCTGATCCCATCCCCACCCCACCACTGCTGGCCTTACATACTTTTTTCTTCTTTCTTGATCCGTTTTCTTTCTTTTAAAAAAATTTTTTTTCTTTATTGATTTTTTTAGAGAGAGAGGAAGGGAGAGGGAGATAGAAACATCTATGAGAGAGAACATCTATTGGCTGCCTCCTACATGCCCCTCACTGGGGATCAGGCCCACAACCTGGGCATGTGCCCTGACCAGGAATCGAACCAGTGACCTCTTGGTGCATGGGTCGTCGCTCAACCACTGAGTCACACTGGCCAGGCTTCCTTGATCCCCTTTCCCTCCCAGAACCATTCTAATAGGCCCTTCCCTCCTTCCTTCCTTCCTTCCTTCCTTCCTTCCTTCCTTCCTTCCTTCCTTCCTTCCTTCTTGTGGGTTCTTAAGAGTTGCTTTGTACACTTGGTCTCTTTTTTCTTAACTTTCTCACTGAGCTGTAACTTCCACACAGCACAGGCACAAAACGTTCACACAGCTGGGTGCACTTTCACCCAAGCACAGATCCTGGAGGCCAACACCCAGAGAGGGAAGTGGAGGTGGGTCCAGCAATTGCAAGGTCAAACAATGTCTTTATGTAAATTTTTGATATTTTGTCATTCCTGGGATTTTTTTTTTTTCATCTTGGATTTTTTTGCACGAATTGTGATTTTTCAAAATATTGCAGTCTATGCATATTGCCCAAGGTATCAACCAAGAAACCCTACAGCTTTTCCTGGGTTCTTATAACGGATGCAAAGACCTGGAGATCGAAAGATCCATGCTGGGCCAAAATGATAACAAATCAAAGACTTTAAAGTGTTCTACTTTATAGGTGGTAGGGGACAATTCACCCGCAGTTGAAGCTGTGGTTGAATGCAATTCTCGCCTGAATCCTATAAATACAACTTTGCTAAAGATGGCAGACTGTGGTGGACTGCCCCAAGTAATTCAGCCCCGGGAGCTCACGGAGGCCATCAAGTACTTTTTGCAGGGAATGGGCTACATACCATCTGCCAGCATGACCCAGCTCGCCCAATCACGAACCCACTCAACCTCAAGTAGTATCAGCTCTGGAGAAAGTCCCTTCAGCCAATCTGTCACCAGCAATCAGTCAGACGGAACTCAAGAATCCTCTGAGTACCCTGATGTTCTGGACAGACACCAGACCGTGGAGGTGTCCTGCTAGGCAGACGCTCCTTCCCTGGACCATGCAAGTCCATCCTCCTTCAAACGACCACTCCATATAATATAACATTTCATCCAGCAAACTGGCATCTATCTTTAACTCCTGCATGACCACTGACTCTCTCTCTGGAATTCTGGATTTATCATTCTCTGCCTGCCCGCCCCCCTTTTTGTATGTACCAGGAACCACTTCCATGCCGTTACTGTAACAATCCAACATCTTCAGCTGATCCTATCTCCATATCTCCTCTTGCCAGCTTTTCCCCATGCTTTCCCAACTACGTATCCGATAAGATTCTTTGATCCTGATGTATGTGTGTGAACGCGCGTGTCTGTGTGTGCACAGATCTGTGGTTTCAGACATGCTATCTTATAGAGCTTCTGCAAAAACAAACAAACAAACAAAAACTCCAAAAAGGGACTTTTTTTCCTCCCCATTTTCAGTGGTGATTTAGGGGAAATAATGCAGAACACATTACTAGATTGGGTAGGTCACTGCATTCTCTTTTGGTTCCAAATTGGTCAACAAGATTTGCAAAGTGACTTCTGGAGAGATCAGCTCTGAGGAATGTGGAAGATCATAATTACTGTTTGGACTGTTGATTGACTGTGACCAATAGAAGGGAGCCTGTTACATAGAGAAGCAGGCAGGGTGGCCAGCCACCTCCTCCAAATGCATTTACATACACTATTCTATAAATAAAAGGGAGGGATATGTATTGTTAGAAGCCCATGAATGATGAGGTTCTGATGCAACATGGAGTTGTCCCAAGGAGTGGGCATGGCTTAATTATCGGACTCTCTCAGCACAGGAAGGTGGAAAACAAAATGCCAGGTATTCGCTCTGCTGGAGCAAAATTATCTGATACCACCACCAGACATCCACAAGAAATGCCTCCATGTCTGTGATGGTGAGTGTTTCACCATCCCTCCATCCTCAAAAAAGGGGGCGGTATGACCTGAAAAGTATGTAGGTGGCGAGGAAAATGCGGTGGGGAGAGGAACAGACATTAACAGAATATCATGTTTAATAAGTATAGCCGTGATTTCAGCAGACTTAATAGAAGCTAAGTGAAATTGAGATAGAACTCATTTCTCAGAAAGATTCTGAATCCTGTGAACTCTCCTGTAGGAGGGAAGGTGTCAGTCTGTAAGGGCAGCCTGTCCAGGTAAAACTGTTCAGCCTACTGCTATGTGAGTATTGCTAGGTGGAGGGTGAAACCCACGACCACACAGCCAAGGGCCCGGCTCGTGTGAGCATTGAGATGTAAGCACAGGGTGACATAATTCCAAATCTTAGGAAGGGCTTTTTAGTCGCAGTATTCACTTTCTGCCAAAATAGGGAATGCGTCACTCTGCCAGAGTACGACTTTTTACAGATTATTAAATAAAGCTGTATATGTCTCATTGTTAAAAATATATATATTGCTGTCCAATGTAATTTAGCTTGATGGCTGAGTTTTTTGGTGCTCCCTTAAATTTGGCAGCATGCCTCCCTCCCCTACCCCTAGTCCTAGCCCAGGAGAGAACATTCCACCAGGCAAAGCTTCCTTGGCCACCTCCCAGTCAGTACCCCGCCCCTCCACCACCACCCTAGGTAACTCTTTCTACTCTCCATCATCACAGTTTCCTTGGCCTATTTTTTAAATTGCTATAAATAGAATCATACAGGACATAGTCTGGAATCTGGCTTCTTTCACTCCAAGAATAAGCTGCTATGAACATTGTCACACACGTCTTCGTGTGGACATATGCTTTCATTTCTCCTGGGCAAACACCCAGGAGGAGGATGGTTGGGTCATATGGCAGGTGTGTGTTTAACTTTTTAAGAAACTGCCAAAAAAAAAAGAAACTGCCAAACGGTTCCCCAGAGGGGCTGTAGCATTTTGCATTCCCACCAGCCATGGAGGAGACTGTAAACACATGTTTGGACACTCATGTGTATGTGTATTTTTTTGCCTGTATTGAGGTTTAATTTGAGTATACAGTTCAAGGAGTTTTGACAAATATATACACCTGTGTAACCATTGCCTCTATAGACAGTAGTCTGTCACCCCAGAAAGGTCCCTCAGGACCTGTGTTTTAATTTACAAAGAGAGAGCACAGCCCTGGCCAGTTTGGCTCAGCAGTTAGAGCATTGGCTGCCGGACCGAAGAGTCACAGGTTCGATTCCTGGTCAAGGGCACGCACCTTGGTCTCAGATTTGATCCCTGGCCCGGGTCGGGGTCGTGTAGGAGGCAACCAATCGGTCTCTCTTTCTCTCTCTCCCTCCCTCCCTCCCTCCTTCCCTCCCACGCTTTCTGAAAATCAATGGAAAAATATCCTCGGGTGAGGATAAAAAAAAAATAAATAAATAAAGTTAGTGCTCTTCTTCCCTCGTGCAAAACCCCATATTAAAAAATAAGAGCGCACAAAAGAGGCAGAGATCTCACTTTTCTTCTTGTTTTCTGCACTTTGTGTTTGTCCTGAAGTCTCATCCATGTGCCTCGAAATTAACATCTTTGCCCATGGTGACTTTCTCAGCGATTAGAGTGCCTATACTCTTAACTCTCCTGAGTCTCCTCCAGTCTATTTAATTATTATTATTTTTTAAATTTAACAAGTAGCTTTTGAGGACTTCCAGTGACGTTCAATGCACTTCATACAAATGAAATAAAATGAAGTTATTTAATCCTCTGCACCCACAGCACCACACATTACATATGTTATCATGTCCATTTTACAGGTGGAAAAAACCAAGGCACAGGAAGGTGCCGTTTCCTGTCCCCACCTCCCAGTTCCAAAGTGGGCAGAGCTGGGATTTGAACCAGGCCCTGAAGCACCCCATGCTCTTGACCATGGCGGACACTGCCTCTCTGCGCCCGCAGGCGAAGGCACTCAACAAACACTGGCCACAAGCCTACACTTCCTCACCCACAACTCCAACATCTAAAAAGCTCTAAAAATAGAAAAATTTCATCAGGATGACTCTGAAACTCATTGAGATCAAGAGTTAATAGCCTTTAGCTATTAATAAGTTTTATGAATCCCATGTTTGTGAATGTTCCCATTATATTGCTACTGTGTTTAATTGGGAGTGAGGATGGGCTGCCCCAGGCCCTGACCGGGGTGGGGGGTTATATAATATATGCTGAGTACATCCTATTAGTTTCCTAAATTCTAGGACATTCTGAATTCTGAAACACCTCTGGTCCCCAGGATTTCAGATGAGCTCTGTTATTATTTACTATTATTTATTGAGCCTACTGTGTGCCACCAACTCTGCTATGCAGTGGGAGTAGGGAGTGACCAGGGCAGATCCAGACCTCATGGGGTTCACAGCCCAGTGGAGGAAGAGGACAGCATGGTGTCGGGTGGTTACAACACTGGGTGATCAGGGCGATAATGGTCTAAGCACAGGCCTGGTGGAGGGCCCAGAGGAAACACTGAACTCAGGCTGTGGCATCAGGGAGGCTTCCTGGAGGAAGTTACCTGAGCAAAGACCTGAAGGATAAGAGAGAGATAGTGAGGGAGGGGAAATAGGGTGTTCCAGTGACAAGTACAGCTTGTGTAAAGGCCCTGAGGTGCTTTGGGGGCCTGAAATCTGTCCTGTGGGGCTGCAAGGTATCCTGGGAGGGGCAGGAATGCAGAGGTCCACGTTGGCCTTCCTGCCTGCCTGGTGAGGCTCCCATAACCCTCCTCTGACCCCAGAGAGCTGAGGCTTGAGCCTCTGCAGCCCATGGGCATCTGGCAGGCACCATGATGGTCTCCCTTGGGGTCTCCTGGGGGCTTGGTTCTGCAGCCATCAGGACCCGATTATGTCCTAACAGGCATGGGTAGTATTCACCCCCATCTTTAATGCTGGGACAGTGCTCCAGGGGAGGCTGGGGTGCAGAGGCCTGGCCTGGGGGCCTCACTCCATCCAACCACACTCCCTGGACCTTGGCAATTGGCTTACATGAGGCTGAAGAGGTTCCTTTTTGTAAAAGGCTTTACGCTATAGAAATCTGGTATCTTTGTGGATCAATTGTCCATTTCTTTTGCCTCTAGGCCAGAGATCTGGGAGTGGGCAACTCCCTTCTTTCTCTTTCTCTTACCCTCCCCCTCCCAATGATACATCAGCCAAACCTGTCACTTCTGCCTGCAAAATCTATCCCAAATTGGCCCACTTCTCCCCTCTCCATCTCTGCCTGGTCCAGCCCCCTGCACAACTGGTCCTGCCTTAGGGCCTTTGCACTGGCTGTTCCTTCTCTCTGATTGTTTTTTTCCAGCTGTAACAACTTCCTTTATTTCATTTGCTTTTAAAAATGTATGTCAAGCCCTGGCCGGTTTGGCTCAGCGGTTAGAGCATTGGCCTGTGGAACAAAGGTTCGCGGATTCGATTCCCAGTCGAGGGCACATACCTGGGTTGTAGGTTTGATTCCCCGGCCCCAGTCAGGGTCTTGCAGGGAGGCAACCAGTCGGTGTTTCTTTCTCATCAGTGCTCCTCTCTCTCTCTATCCCTGCCTCCCTTCCACTCTATCTAATGGAAAAATATCCTCAGGTGAGGAGTAACAAACATAAATAAATAAATAAATAAAAATAAAAACATACATGTGTCCAGGCTTTCACCTAAGTAAGTAGAACACATTTTTTAAAAAAATAAAAGTAAAAATGTATGTCAATGGCCCTGGCTGGTTTGGCTCAGCAGTTAGAGCATCGGCCCGAAGACCAAAGACTTGCAGGTTCAATTCCCAGTCAAGGGCACATACCTTGGTTGTAGGTTCAATCCCCGGTCGGGGTTGTGTGGTCGGGGTTGTGCGGTCAGGGTTGTGCAGGAGGCAACCAATCAATATATCTCTCTCACATTGATGTTTCTTTCTCTCTCCCTTTCCCTCCCTCCCTTCCTTCCTTCCACTCTATCTAAAAATCAATGGAAAAATATCCTCGGGTGAGGATAAACATTTTTTTTAAATGTATATCAAGGATGTAAGCTCCAAGAAGGCAATGACTATGTCTACCCTGGTCACTGTTGTGTCTCCAGCTCCTAGCACAGTGCCTGGCACAAACAGGTACTCAAACATTCCTTCCACAATGGATGGCATTGATTCACAAAACCTCAGAAAAAAGCCTTGTCTTTCCAAGTCCTGAATGCGAGTGTTTGGCCACGGACACCAATAGAGATATTCGTGGGGGAAAGGCTCCAAATTTTGGTTGCCTCCCTCTGCCTTTAATTATTTTGTCAACAAGGATCACAATTCAGCAAGTCAAGGTGGCATTTGAGAGGGACGGTTCCCTTTAGCGTAGCTGACAGCTAATTTGTGGGAAGTTTAATTACAGGCGGCGTTAACTGGCAGAGCGCTGGGCAAAGAAGGCAGCCATCTGTTCCTAAAAAAACGTCCTCCCCTCCTGGGCTCGGCTGGGAGTCTGGAAGGGATGGGCAAGGAAGAGAACGAAGTAGGGAGGGGGGGGCAGGGGAAGAGGAAGGAAAGAGAACCAGGTGATGAATCAGCCTTTGCACCCCCCCCCTTTCAGATGCTGTCTAGGCTGAGATCTTGGCAGCGGGCCTCCTTGTGGTCTCCACCATTTTGCAGCTGCCTCCATTGGCTGCTGGGAGTGGCAACAATGGTTCCTTGGAATTTGCTTCTCACTGGTCCTATCATTAGGAGCAGGGAGTGTGAAGTAGAGGAGGTGAAGAGCACACTGTCCTCAACCCACATCAGAGAGGATTGGCACTCACCAAAAGAGATTGGGTGGAGGAACTGGAACATAGCCAGGGGTGAGGGATTCCCTAAGCACCCTGGCCTGAAAGGGGAGTGGTGGATCACTCTGCCTCTCATTCCACTATTCATTCCTTCATTCCAACCATTCTTCATGGTGAGAGTATAGAAATGATGCAAACAGCCTCCAAAGACAGGCTTTTCAGATGTGAATGCCAGATTTGTCCTTGCTGAGATGTTTGCCCCAGGGCAAATCACTTAACCTCTCTGGGCCTCTGTTTCCTCATCTGGAAATTGGAATTGGTTATAAAAGGACCTACTTTCATTTGTCTTTCTAGAATAATAGAGCCCAAGCATTTTCAGGCTGCTGAAGAGAGCGTTGTTGTGAACTTGGAGTGCCATTATTTGTTATAACTGTAAGGGGGCCTGTGTATGGAGCTGGGGCGGTGTCCACAAGTTCAAGAGCCCCTGTGCCTTCTAGGACTCTGCGTCCTTGCACATGTTGTTTCCTACCCTGGGAATCCCCTTCCCACCCCTGCCCAGCTACTCTGTTCATCCTCTGGGTCTACCCTGAGCCTCCAGGCTGGGGCAAATACCCCTCTGAATCTTCACCTGTCTCTCCTGTCACAGCGCTAGTCACCCTGACACTGCCTTGTCACAGTCCATTCCCTCCACTAGCCTGGGTGGCCCACATGGGCAGAGGCTGGGTCTGTCTTGGTCACTGCTGTGTCTAGGGTGCCCAGCACAGGCTTGGACAAGCAGGCGGTCAGCACACATGGTCGTGCAGATGAACAGTTGGAGTTATGACCCACACATGGGGAAGTGGAGGTCAGCAGAATGCAGAATTGGGAATTAGAGCCATTCAAAAATGGAAAAGACTGTCTCAGGTTCAGGGGTGAGCTCCCGTTGTCACTGGCTCAGTCAGTTTCCAGGTATGTGGCCCTGGGCAAGCCACATCCTCTTCCATGATTTGGGGGCAAGGGCTCTACATACACCTATTAAGCACCTACTGGATGCCAGACCAGGCTGCTTGGGGCCTTTGCCCATGCTGTTCCAGCTGCCAGAATCACTTTTCCTTTTACAGTACTGATCCCTCCTTTTTCTGCTCCGAAGACCCCACCTCCAGGAAGCCTCCCAGATTCTCTGGGTTGGGTCAGGCACCTCAATTTGGGTAAATACAGTGTCTGAGTTCCTCCCATCACAGTTCTGATCACCCAATATTATACTGGGCATGTCACTTAGTTGATCGACAAATACTGACAGAGCACTTAGTAGGTGTCAGGCACTGTGTGTGACCATCCATGCTTAGGGAACCCTGCAGGGCAGGTGCTGTTACTGTCTTCTGTTTACAGATGGAGAAACTGAGGCTTGGAAAGATTTAACAGTGGAAAGAAGCCAGGTGGCCTGGGGCCTGGAGTACTGCAGAGCCTCAGTAAGAGCTGTTTTTATTCCTGGTGACAGTGAGCTCACTCTCTCCCTTGGCAGTTTGGTTGTGAGAAAGGTCATCTGCCTGTGACCTTCAAGGAGTCTAAATGGCAGGCAGTGCTGGCCACCCCTAACATCTGTTCTCTCCTTTTCCATAATAATAGAGGCCCTGGTTTTAAGCTGGACCCTTGGCCACTCAGAATAAAAACTACGTTTCCTAGCTTCCTCTCAGGAAGTGTGACCACATGACTAAGTTCTGACTAAGCAGAAATGATATGTGAGATTTCTGGAAAATGTCCTTAAAGGGAGAGGGTAAGCCCTTCTTCCTCATTGACTGGAATGCAGATGTGAGGGCTGGAGCTCAAGCAGCTGTATTGTGGTAAGCAGACAGACATGAGCAGAGCAAGGACAATGAGCTAGGTACAGAAGGTCACTAGGGTAGAAAGCCCCAGGTGTCTAGTAAGGGACAATTGTAGGGTGGGACCTCATCCCCAGGGTGACCTTCCTCCCCTAGGATATCACTGGTCATGCAGTTTGGACCCCCTGACCTTTCATATGGTTAGTCGTTCAGTTTAGACCCCCTGACCTTTTCCTCTAGGCCTCAGATGTATTTCAGCTCCAGGCCCAGAAAAGCAGCAAAACCAGACAAGCTGACCTCAGACAAACTGCACTGAATAATGACCCCTGCCCTGCCCTGCCCTGCCACTGACCAATCAATCAGTGGAGGTCCTGACCCTGAAAGGACACACCTGGAAAGCTCCTGAATATTTTATTGAGATCTTCCTCTGGGACCTCCCCTAAAATCTCCACCTTTAGAATTCTAAGGATGGAGGACCCAGTGTGCTCTCCCTCTCGGAAGCACACCTGCACCTTTCCCCACCCCACCTCCTCCTCTTCCTCCTGGGTACGTTACCATCACCTTCCTCACTCTCAAGTTCCAACGGCCCTTCTTTTGCCTCTGTAAATTGTTTCCTAAGCCCATTTTTTCTATCATTCATTTCTTCCACCTCTGTGATTTTCTAAATAAATGTTCTCTTATATTGTCTTGGCTCTGAATTCTTTCTGAGCCAGAATTCAAGTACGAAGGTGCTGAACCCAGGTCCGGTCTGATCCCCCAGCCTAACACCTGGTGCATTCCCACTGTCAATAGTATTGTCCCACTTGCGGAGGATGTGCAGCAGTAAGATGGGAGGAGCCCGGGCTGTGGACACCATGGAGCCGCCATGCCATCCCTGCATGAGAAAAGATGCCCCATGTGCTTAAGCTACTCTGGTTGGTCAGCCCCACCACACACACAAGCCATGACAGAGGGCCCATCTTTGCCATCATCAATCCAAGAAGGGAAAATCTTCCCCTAAACCATCTCAGAGGTTCTCAGCTACAGCAAAGCACAAGCAAAAAACACTTCCGTGTGTGTAAAAAGGGAAATCTCGGACTAATGCAAACATGCACTTGTTAACTCACCAAGACTGGACTGCAGGGTCCAACTCCCATCATTGCCCATGCGCTGTGTGATCCCAAGCAAGTGACTTGGCCTCTCTGGGCCTCAGTTGCCTTTTAATATAAAATAGAGACCTGGAACAGTGTCTGAGCTACTTAAAACCCTCCAATGGCCCAGCCCATGTGGCTCAGTGGATTGAGCATGGTCCCATGGACTGAGAGGTCCTGGTTCGATTCCTGGTCAGGACACATGCCCGGGTGGCACGCTCAAGCCCCAGAAGGGGGCATGCAGGAGGCAGCTGATCAATGTATCTCTCTCACGTCAATGCTTCTATCTCTCTCTCCCTAAAAAAAAAAAAAAAAAAACCAATACATACCATATTTAAACAAAAAACTCTCCAGTGATTCTACTCAGCACCTCATAATAAAAACAGAATTCCTTACCAAGCTTTACAAGGCCCTGCACAACCTGCCCTCACCTTCCTCCCTCTCCCTCGCTCACTCTGCTGCAGCCACATGGGCTTCCTGTTTCTCCAACACACCAGGCGTGGTCTTGCCTCAGGGCCTTTGCACATGGTACCATCTGCCTGGAACACTCTTCCCGCATGCTCACCTTCTTCTTGCCATTTCAGTCTCAGATCCACGACTTTCCTGATTACACTTGCCACATGGCCAAGCAAGAGCCCCTCATTCATAGCCCAAAAGAATCCTTAATGTGGCCCAAACCTTCTAAAGAAGGGGGCATGCTGAGGACTGAAAAAGCATCTTACTTGTTCATCATAAAATTAAACCACATCTGAGTTGGTCTCTGAATCCAAGTAGAAATTCACAGGAAATACAGGGGATTGAGGAACATGTTAAATGACACCATGGGGACACCCAATCAGCCAAACCCAGACTGAGGACCTCAGTGCAGGGTGAATGATCCAGTTGCTTCACCAAATAAAGCACAAGGCAAAGTTAAGAGAGAGAGATGGAGGGGAAACCTCTATTAAGAGTTAGGAGCCCATCGACCTGATTCAGACAACCAAAAGACATGTACACCATAAATGTTCACACTTCCCAGTGTCCCCCAGATGGAGTATTTTGAACATGATACTGATATTTGTGCGGTTATTGTTTAAGAAGTGTTATCTTGAAGAGTAGGCTCTCTCCCCTCAGCACTGTGAACACTGGGGCTGGTCATTCTCTGTGGGCAGGTCTGTCCTGGGTGCTGCAGGGAGTTGAGCGGCATCCCTGACTCCCACCCACGAGAGACTAATAGCACCCCCCAGTGGTGACTACCAAAAATGTCCCAGATGCTGCCAAGTGTCCCCTGGTGGGGAAATCCCCACCCCAGTTGAGAACTACTGCTTTAGTGACACAAACTGAAATATTTACAGGTGAAAAAAATCTGGGATTTGCGCCCTGGTCGGTTTGGCTCAGCAGTTAGATCATCGGCCCACAGACATGAGAGTCCCGGGTTCGGTTCCCGCTAAGGGCACATACCTCGGTTGCAGTTTGTCCCCGGCCCTGGTTGGGTTGTGCGGGAGGCAGCTACTCGATGTGTCCCTTTCACGTCGATGTTTCTCTCTCTCTCTCTCTCTCTCTCTCTCTCTCTCTCTTCCTCTCTCTCCCTCCCACTCTTTCTGAACAAAAATGAAAGAATGTCCTCGGGTGAGGACTAAAAAACAAAAAAAAACAAAAAAAAAGGAAAAATGTCCTTGGTGAGGATAAAAAAAAAAAAATCTGGGATTTGCCTCAAAATAGCAAAGGAGGGGGGAGCGAGTGAAAGTGGAGAAGATACAGGAGTGGCCCTGAGGAGATAATTGTTGAATCTGAGTAATGGGTACATGTAGGGGATCATTATTCTATTCTACTTTTGGTGTGTTTGACACTTTCCAGTATAAAAAATTGGAATGGCCCTGGCTTGTGTTGCTCAGTGGTTAGAGCATCGGCCGGAGCAATGAAGGGTCATGGGCTTGATTCCCAGTCAAGGGCATGTACCTAGGTTGCAGGTTCGATCCGGGGCTCGGGCGCGTGAGGGAGGCAACCAATCCATGTGTCTCTCTCACATCATGTTTGTTTCTCTCCCTCTCTCTCCTCCTCCCTCCTTCCCTTCCACTCTCTCTAAAAATCAATGGAAAAAATATCCTTGGGTGAGGATTAACAACAACAAAAGTTGGAATGATGGGAAAATTCAAATAAAATCTGGAGTTTAGCTCATCACAAGGTACCCATGTTGCTTTCTTGGTTATGACAAACACGCTGTGCTTATGGGAGATGTGAGCATCAGGGGAAGCTGGGTGAGGGTACATGAGAACTCTCTAGAACTCTGGCTACTTATCTTAAATCTAAAATAATTCCAAAGTAAAAAGTTTATTTTTTTAAGTTTAAATGAATAATGAATAAACGTATCAGGATCAGCAGCTGTGTGCCCAGGATTGAAACCAAGGCATGGGGCCTGTGGCAGAACCACCACTGGCTGGATGAACACAGCGACCTCAAATGCCCCACCCCAGCCCATATCTTCTCATTCACCTGCAGACAATGGCAGCCAGCCTTAGGCTCTGCAGGGCTTTGTCACATGGGTGGCATGAGGGGCCAGAGGCCAGGTGGCTCCACAGCAGCCAGGGCACAAAACCGCTTTCAAACCCATTTTATTGTCTCCAGACTAGAAACGCTCATTTCTACCCTCCCCACCCCGATGATCTTCACCAACCAGGATCTGGGGGTCTCAGAGTGGGTCTGGGGGCCTCTCTGGGGACTCCATGGCCTCCGCCACCCCCACTGAGGTGGTGCTACAGCACTGGTGTGGGCCAGTTCGGGCCAGCAGCTCCAGCCTCCGGGAGCGCAGCCGGGCCTGGATGGCCCAGATGGGGGGCGGGGGGCCAGACAGTGAGGGGTCCCCGTCGAAGGAGCTCTCCACGGTGGAGTCGGAGCTGTCTTCGGTGCTGGCCACCGACTGCTTGCACACGGGGCAGGAGCGCTGGACGGCCTGGGAGAACCAGGGGTCGATGCACCTGCAGTGATAGGTGTGGGAGCAGGGCAGGATCTTGAGCCGCTCGCCCTCCTCGTACTCGTCCAGGCAGATAGCGCACAAGTCATTGAGCCGAGTGAAGGTGCGGACCTGGGCCTTCTGGCAGGCGGGCGCCTTAACTGTCGCAGGCCTGCAGGTCCACCAGGACCACAGCCAGTTCCACAGGTGGCGCAGGATGAAAGTCATGGACATGAGCAGGGCCAGGGCGCGGCCCAGTACCCAGGAGATGGCCAGCACGGGGTGGCAGTCCAGGTCAGGGCATGGCGGGTAGTTGGGCAACAGGAGGACATGGGCTGACTTGTCACAGCACATGATGACTCTCAAGTCCTGCGAGGCAGCCTCGCCCACGAACACCGCAGGGATGGAGATCTGGCGCCGCAGTTCCTCATAGACATGTGCCATGCGCACAAGGTCATCCGAGAGGACATTGTGCACAATGGCGGCCTTGAAGCCAGCCTGCTGGGCATGCAGCACCTTCAGATCAAATGTGCAATCATAGCGACGAATGAGCACGATGGCGCCCAGGGAGCTATTGCCCACCAGCTGCGGGCCCTCAATGGGGTGGCATGCATTAGCTGGCTTGGCCTCCATCAGGTAGCCCTGCACACCCTCGGGGGCCAGGGGCACCCCGAACATGGCCGGCAAATCCGCAAAGTCCACCGTGCTTGAGTTGCCATCCAGCACGGCCCGCACCAGTGCCTGTGAGGGTACCAGTAGTGCCAACAGGATCAGTGAGGCCTTGACCACCCTCAGGGCCAGGGCCAACCACTGCCTTCCCATGGCCACCCCCACCCCTCCTCCTCCTCCTGCTTCGGTGTGAACCTAAGTCCCACTGGGGATGGCAGATGGGAGGCCTTTGGGCATCTCCAGGGCCTCCCAGGGGTCCGTGGCCAGGATGGAAAGGAAGTGAGCTTCAATGGGAGGCTCAGAGGCAGGTAAGCAGAGCAACTGGGACCTGGGCGGCCCTAGGCAGAAACCGCTCCTGGTGGCAGGCACGTGTGCATTGTGTCTTTGAAGGCTGGTCTCAGGAGGAACTCACCCACCAGGGTGGCCTTGCTGGCACGTGACGCTGAGGCCAGGATCCCAAGGTTCTAGATGCTCCCAGCCTCTGTGACATCGTCCAGTTACATTCTTTCCCCAGGAGCCCCCAGCTGCCTGGGCCTGTGGCCAAGACAGAATTCCTAGGTCTCTGACTTAGGGGCCTGGGTAGCCTCCAAAAAATCTCCTGGAAGTCTCAGCACATCCCCAGCTCCCAGCACCTTGATTTTATAAGGCCCTCTGTGAGCTTGTGGCCCCAAGAGGCACAGATCCAGTACTCACACTCACACTCGACGAGCATCATCTCCATGTGCCGCTCAGCAACCCAACAAGGAAAGTGCCAATGTTACCCCCTTTTGAGATTCCTAAAAGGACCCAGACTTGTTCAGGGCACCCTCTCCCCATGAGGTCAGTTCTTAAAACCCAAATTCCAGACTTCCTCCCTCTCTCCTCCTCACTCATTCTGCTGTAGCCACGCGAGCCACCCTACTATTCCTCCAACATACCAAGCACGGTCTTGCCCCTGGGCCTTTGCACAGGCTATTCCCTCTGTCTGCACTGACCTTTCTCCCTGTGGCTGTTTCTCACGACTCAGAGAGAACCTGTCTGAGTTCATATGTACTTAGAGTCTATCTGGACTTGATTTGGGGGGAGGGAGAAGTGTCAAGGGCAGAGTGAGGCTGGCATAGGCGGGTGGCCACAAGTCCTCACTGCCTGGTAGGCCTCCTACACTAGCTTTATTCTCTCACTTTAGAGGCTTATCTCCAGCTGAGTCTCTAGCTGTCCCCCATTCCTCAGCCAGAATCCTGGACGTCAGCCTCACATTCTCCCCAATTCTCATCCCCCAAATATCCCACCCTGAGTCTGTCTCCTACCTAGCTAGACAGCCTGCTCAAGTCTTGATTCCTGGCTCAGCCACTGACAAGCTGTGTGACGCTAGGTAAATCACTTAACCTCTCTGGGCCCCAGCTTTCAGCTCTGTATAAAGGGCACAATGATGAGGAACCTATCTTGTAGAACTGGTGATATGAAGATTAAGTGAGATAATACACAACTACTGCTCAGCATAGGGTCTGACTTTGTCATTCTCCCAGAACAGACCTACTTCTAGTTTGCAGCCCTTCCAGTTCATCACCACATGGCAGTCAGGTAATTTTCTAAAATCTCAATCATCTGGTTTGTCCCATGCTCTAAATTCTCCCATGGCTCCCTATTGTGCTCTAGATAAAGTCCACTCTCTTCTCTGTGGCCCGCCATGGTCGCGCCCCTGCCAATCTTGAAAACTGGAATGCCTTTCAATGCTCCAACTACATCATATTTTTTACCTCTAGAGCTTTGCAAATGCTCTTCCTTCTGCTGGGAACAGAATTCTCTCTCAACTGAATTTTGCCACATTAACTACCTATTCTTTAGGTTTTTTCCCATTAGTCTAATACCTCTCACAGTGGCCCCCAGCCAGTGACGGAGAAGAGACACAGAGAAGGCCATGTGACAACCGAGGCAGAGACTGGAAGGATGCTTCTACAAGTCACAGGATGCCCAGGCTTGCCAGCCACCACCAGAAACCAGGAGGGAGGCATGAAACAGATCTTCCCTCTGAGCCCCAGGAAGGAGCCAATTCTGCTGACACCTTAATTTTGAACTTCCCGCCTCCAGAAATGTGAGGGAATACATTTTTGTTCTGTTTCTTTAAACCTTCACCCAAGGATATTTTTCCATTTATCTTCAGATAGAGTGGGAGGTGGGGGAGAGAGAAACATCGACATGAGAGAGACACATCGATTGGTTGCCTCCTGCATGACCCCGACCAGGGCCAGGGACCGAACCGCAATCAAGGTACGTTCCCTTGACTGGAATCAAACTCGAGACTCTTTGGTCCACGGGCCAACGCTCTACCGCTGAGCCAAACTGGCCAGCGCAAATTTCTATTGTTTTAAGCCCCCCAGTTTGTGGTACTTTATTATGGCAGATGTTGGAAATGAATACACACTGGAATCCTTGTCCCAGAATCTGCATCTGGGTGAGGCCAGCCGAAGGCAAGTTCTCACCACGATGAGACTGGGGGGTGAGTAAGGATGAACTTGGTGTAAGAGGCTGTGAATGGCATGTGAAAAGGTCCTGAGGTGGGCAAGATAGAGATAGGAAGAGAGAGAAAAAATTGAGTGGTTAAAAATGGCAAGCCAGGCCCTGGCCAGTTGGGCTCAGCGGTTAGAGCGTCGACCTGCGGACCAGAGAGGCCCAGGTTCGGTTCCCAGTAAGGTCACGTACCTCAGTTGCAGTTGGGGTCTTGTAGGTGGCGACCAGTCAATGTGTCTCTCTCACATCGATGTCTCTCTCTCTCTCCCTCCCTCTCTCCCTCCTGCTCTATCTCAAGATAAATGCAAAAATGTCCTCGGGTGAGAATTAAAAAAAAAAAAATGGCAAGCCCGCCTGGCTGGTTTGGCTCAGTGGATTGAGCGTCATCCCATGGACTGAAAGGTCCCGGTTCGATTCCCAGTCGGGGCACATGCCCAGGTTTTGGGCTTGATCCCCAGTAGGGGGCGTGCAGGAGGCAGCTGATCCATGTTTCTCTCTCACATTGATGTTTTCACCTTTCTCTCCCTTCCTCTCTCTCTAAAAAATAAATCATTTAAAAAAAGGCAAGCCATTCAGAGTGGCTGGAAAGAGGGTCTCACTCAAGGACGGGAGGAGAGTCAAGGGAAGGATGGGCAGGGCCTGCCCAGAACCTTGAACGTCGATGGCCTTGGGGTTTACACAGAGAATGACAGAGCCATAGAAGAGGTTAGAACAGAGGCAGGACACGGCTGAGTTGTGTCTCCCATGTCCGCTCTCTATATTTCTGCATTGTTTTGACTTTTTACATTGGAAACAAATTCACTTATTACTCCTGAAATAAAAAGAATTTTGAGCCCTGGCCGGTTTGGCTCAGCGGTTAGAGGGTCGGCCCTTGGACCAGAGTCCCGGGTTCAATTCCGGCCAAGGGCACGGTACCTCGGTTGCAGTTTGTCCCCACCCCGGTTGGGGTCGTGCAGGAGGCAGCCAGTCGATGTGTCTGTCTCACATTGATGTTTCTCTCTCTCTCTCTCTCTCTCTCTCTCCCCCTCCCACTCTGTCTGAAGATGAATGTAAAAATATCCTCGGGTGAGGATTTAAAAAAAAAAAGAGTTTTGAAAGAGCCCTCTGGATGCTGGGTGGAGCTTGGGTTGGAGAGGGAGAAAGAGGCCAGGAAGCTGAGGAGACAGCCAGAGAATCAGGGAAGGAACTGGGGAATGGGACAGAGCGGAGGGGACAAAGAGACACTCAGAGGGAACTCTAGCCCTGAATGAGTGGGTGGGTGCAAAGGAGAAGAGAGACAGTGAACATCATGACCTCACTCCCTTCAATTCTCTTTCTCTGGGGGTTATTTCAAGAAAGTCTAGCTTGGTGCTGCCATCTCTCACACCTTTCAGGCAGTTGCTAATTTCCCTAAGAGAATGGTCCTTGGCCCCAGAGGAATTTTAAAACATCATTTTGTTTTCTGTATCTTTGTTTTTTGTGAGCCCCATCTCTTTGGGGCAAGAGATTCGGGTTTTTCATTTATGACTCACAAAGTTTTCTTTTTAAAGAAAGAAAATAGCCCAGCTGGTGTGGCTCAGTGGTTGAGCGTCGATCCATGCACCAAGAGGTTGCCGGTTTGATTCCTGGTCAGGGCACATGCCCAGGTTGTGGGCCAAATCCCCAGTGGGGGGCATGCAGGAGGCGGCCAATAGATGTTCTCTCTCATCGATGTTTCTATCTCTCTCCCCCTCTCCCTTCTTCTCTCTCTCTAAAATCAATAAAGAAAAAAAAATTTTTTTAAATACTTAAAAAAAATAAAGAAAGAAAAGAGGTGAGTTGATCTTTAGGAAATATTTGATAAATACAGGAACAAATGGATGACGATAGGGAAAAGATGGAGAAAGAGGTCTCCAAAGACAGAAAGTTGATAAATCGGGTGTATTAGTTTGCTAGGGCTGCTGTAACAACGACCACAAGGTGGGTGGCTGAAAACAAGCATTTATTGTCTCGCAGTTCTGGATGCCAAAAGTACAAATCGAGGAGTTGGCCGAATTTTGCTGCCTGCTCTGCCCATGTGCAGGGAAGCCTGGGTGTGCCAGATAATGAACACCCTAAACCAAAGACTGATGGGAGTGAGTGGACCAATACCCTGTCTCTATTGCCCCTCAAATGAGATAACTCTAGGGTGCAAGTCCCTCACCATCTCCTAGAGGTTGCCAACAGATTGAACTCCAGCTACCCCTCCGGAAACTTACTTGACAATGCTTCCTTCTCTGATTGCCTTCCCTTTCCTGCCTCCCTTTCCCCACTCCCCTCCCAAAGTTTTCTGAGATCACTTCCAAAATAAATAACTTGCATTCAAATCCATGTCTCAGGGTCTGATTCTGGGGAACACAAAGGAAGATGCTGCCTAAGAATAAAAGAATACTTAGGAAATCAGAAAAAAAGAGAGAGAGAGAGACTGAGAGAGACCCGGGTCCTAAAAACATTATTTGAGCACCTCAATCCAGCTGAACCTGAAGGCCACACAACATTTGAACTATCACCACTAATCTCACAGGGGACAGGGAGGCTTCCAGAATCTCATAGAAAAGATACTGGCACAATTTTTTTTCAATTGATTTTTAGAGAGAGAGGGGAAGGGAGAGGGAGAGAGAGATAGAAACATCGATGAGAGAGAACATCGATTGGCCGCCTCCTGCATCCCCCCGCTGGGAATTTGGTCCACAACCTGGGCATGTGTCCTGACCGGGAATCGAACCGGCGACCTCTTGGCACAGGGGACAACGCTCAGCTACTGAGCCACACTGGCCAGGCAACACTGGCACAATTTAAAGTTTGATTCTATTTTTCTGCTCTACACCCATCTCTCTCTCCAAGTGTTTCTGGTGGGGACCTCCTTCAGTAATGCCCGAGGGGACATACCACAGATGTTTGGCTCCTCTAACCACTGGATATAACACGTATCAGATGGCGTGATGGGACGTGTCTTGTATTCATTCTAATTTCCCCAGAAGTTAATCACATTTCCTTCCTTCCTCGAGAGCATCCCCTGCTACATTGAATGATACACTGGCCCAGTCGTGGGTGGGTATGCAGTACACATACACACCCCCCAGGACTGTGGTTTAGCCCAGTGTTGCCCCAGGGGGCTGGGGCTAGGAGCAGGAATGGGAGGTCTGCAAGGGATCTGGAATAAATTGCAGGCTGACCTGGGCCTCTCTCTGTGTCTCTCCTCTCTGTGTATCTCCATTTCGGTCTCTTTATGAATCTCACTCTGTCTCTCCCTCCTTCTCTATCTTTCCCTTTCTCTGTCAGTGTCTCTATCTTTCCCTCTTTTGTTTCTGTCTGTCCCTTTCTCTCTCTCTTTCTGTCTCAGTCTTTCAATGTCTCTGTCTCAAAATCTCTGCTGACTCTGCTGTCTCTGTCTCGTGCTTTCTGTGTCTCTGTCTGTCCCTGTCTGTGTGCATATCCCTGTGCCTGTGTCTCTGGGTCTATGTTTACCACTGTTTCTTTGTTCATCAAATATTTGCTAAGTACCTACTGTGTGCCAGGTTCTGGGCTGGGCACTGGGGACCCAGAAGTAACCAAGACAGGAGAAGGAGAGGGAGGAGGGGGAGGCAGAGAAGGGGCAGAAGGAGAAGAGGAGGGAAGAGGAGAGGAGGAGGAGGAAAGGAGGAGAGGAAGGAGAAGAAGGAGAAGGGGGAGGAAGAAAAGAGGGGGAGAAGGAGAGAAAGGAGGAGAGGGAGGGAAAGGGGGAGGAGAGGAGGAAAAGGAGCAGGATGAAGAGAAGAAGGAAGGGGAGGGGGAGGGGAGGAGGAAATGGGGGTGGAGGAGGAGAGGGAGGAGAAGGGGAAGGAGGAGCAGAGAGAGAAAGGGAGGAGAAGAGGAGGAGGAGGGGGAAGAGCAAAGGGAGAAGGGGAGGAGGAGGAAGGGGAGGAGAAGGGGGAGGAGAAGGAGGAGGAAGAAGAAAGTCTGAGACAGAGGCAATGGCTGGCACAGAGGGCGATCAGGGAAGTCCTCCACGTGGTTGGCATTTCCAAGGAGATTGGAAGGGTGAGGAGGAGTTGGCAGCAGAAGGAGACAGGGTGGGGAGCCCAGAGTTCCAGGGGACGGGTACAGCATGGTCATCACGTGTCTGAGGCAGAGCAAAAGAACGCTATGGCTGTGTGGATGGCAGGGAATGAAGAGGTGACCAGCTGGGTTGTGGAGGGTCTTATAGATCACGATGAACAATCTGCATTTTATTGTAAGTGCAACATAGAGTCTGGCCAATCTGGGTTTCCTGCAAGCATCCTGAGGACAAGGATTTGGGTACAAGCAGCTTATGTGGGACGTTATCCCAGGAGGGAGTGGGGAAGTGAGAGAGGAAGGAAGGAGCAGGAACTGGCGGAGATGGGGTCAATCCCATGGGGGACCTCTGGGCAGTAACCTGCAGCATGTACCTCAGAGATGCCGCACTCAAAGGACAGGGAGCTGGAGTATTTATGCACCAATGCCTGCCAACCATTGGGAGTGGCATCAATTTTTTTTTTTTTTTTTTTTTGGTACGTGCCCCTAGCAGGAACCAAACCCGGGACTCTCTGGTCCACAGACACTCCAACCACTGAGCCAAACCGGCCAATTTTTTTTTTTTTTAATTCTCCCGGGAGGACGTGTTTTTCATTGATTCCAGAGAGAGAGGAAGGGAGAGGGAGAGAGGAACATTGGTTGCCTCCCCTATGAGCTCTGACCAGGGGTCCATCTCACAACTTGGGTATGTGCCCTGACTAAGAATTGAACCGGTGACACTTTGGTGCATGGGATGACGCTCTAACCAACTGAGCCACACCAGCCGGGGGGAGTGGCATCAATTCTGTGACATTTCTAGCCTGCTGTGCAGAGTCAGAGCTGGGAAGCCAGCACAAGGAAGCAGTGTGGGCCCAGGGACCTGAGTGGGCCCTGCTGGCATCAGCCACAGCCTGTAGCGCCGCACTGGTCCATATGGCAGCCACTAGCTATTTGTGGTTGTTGAAATTCATTCAAAAGAAACTTTTTAAAAATTCAGTAACTTGCCCGGCTGGTGTGGCTCAGTGGTTGAGCGTCGACCCATGCACCAAGAGGTCGCCGGTTCGATTCCCAGTCAGGGCACATGCCCAGGTTGTGGGCCTGATCCCCAGTGGGAGGCATGCAGGAGGCGGCCAATCGATGTTCTCTCTCATCGATGTTTCTCTCTCCCTCTCCCTCTCCCTTCCTCTCTCTCCAAAATCAATAAAGAAAAAAAATTATTATTTTTTTTAAATTCAGTTTCTCACTCGCGCTTGCCACATTTCAAGGGCTCCATAGGCACATGGGAGGGACTGCGTTGGGTGACACAGGGTCTGGAACATTCCCATCATGACAGAAAATTCTATTTTCTATTATGCTGGAAGATTTGAAACAAGAGCGTATCGGACACAATCCAACCGAGGCACTAGGAAAAGCTCTCTGGCTACTGAGGAGAAACGGCCTGTTGGGGTTGAGGGCTGGCTGGAGCCCGGAGCCCAGGGAGGAGGCAGGGGCCCAGGCCGAGGAGATGGCGGCTCAGACTAGTGCAGTAGCAGGTGGGGAGCAGAGCTGTTTGGAAGGAGCATTGCCAAGAGCCCCGACCATTTGGAGAGGTGAGAGGAGAGGAGAAGGAGGAGGGAGATCAGGACTCTGCTGTGAGTGGCAGGTACCAGTGGGATGCCGTCCCCAAGGTGGAGCCCCGGGAGGAAAAGCCCATTCGTGGGCAGAGGCTGATCTTCATGTGGGCCTCGCTGGGTCTGAGGGGTCAGGGAGAAAGCCAGGGGGGACGCCCAGTTGGCAGCTGGACTCTGATGGCAGGGGCCTGGACAGACGTAGGAATCCGGACCCATGGGGCATTCTGGCCAAAGGCCCAGATGGCAACCGCTGGGCTGTGATGTAACTTGTCAGGCGGAAGCAGAGCCGCGTCCCCAGGCTCAAAGGCACAGCTTGCCTAAATGCTAACAAGTTTTGCCTCCAAATGGTGGCGGGGTTTGTGCGTGTGTATGTGTGTGTTTAATTCTGGAATGAATTTAATTCTAATTCCGCCGACTTTGGGGATGGGAAACAGCTGTCTTAATGAGTTAAACAGTGGGTTTAAAATAGCGAGCATCTGTTCCAGTCTGAGCCAGCACCCGCAGAGGCCACTCTGAGGCTCGGGGCTCACAGTTGGTGGGGGGGCCTGCTTTCGGCTTTAGGGATGGAAAAGAACACAGGGCTGGTAGGTCCAACATGCAGGTTCAAAGCCAGCCCGGCCATTGGGCGAGTTACCTCCTGCCCAGGGTTTCTGCTGCTTTGTCTGTAAAAATAGGGCTGTTTACCCAGCTGAGCTGTTGCATCCTGTGCTGGGCCCAGGAAGACAGCTGTGAATGGATCAGGCCGGTCCTGTAGAGGTGACAGACTGTGAGCATATACCCTGGCCCTCAGAGCTTCCTGGCTGTGTTGCCTGAATTACTCTGTGCCTCAATTTCCTCATCTGTAAATAGAGCTAATGATAGCACCCGGCGCATAAAGTTGTAAAAAGTTTAGCCCGGCCGGTGTGGCTCAGTGGTTGAGTTTCAACCCATGCACCAGGAGGTCACCGATTCAATTCCTGGTCAGGACACATGCCCGGATTGTGGGCCAAATCCCCAGTGGGGGGCATGCAGGAGGCAGCCAATCAATGTTCTCTCTCATCAATGTTTCTAACTCTCTCCCTCTCCCTTCCTCTCTCTCTAAATATCAGTAAAGAAAAAAACATTTTTTTTTTTAAAGTTTAGATGAGTTCACACTTGGGAGGTGCAGGGCATGGAGCAAGTGCCTAGCAGACAGCAAACCCTATGTAAATGTTAACGGATCTTTTAAAAAGTAAATAAATACAGAATAGAATCCCAAGAGCAACTAGGGCTGGAGGGAGGAAATAGCAGGGCGATGGGTGCCACAGAGGGGACTGGGTGGGCCTGATTTAGATGGGGAAATCAGGGAGGCTCCCCTGAGTGATGTTTGAGCTGAGACCTGAAGGAGGAGGAGGAGCTGCCCATGTGCAGAGTAGGTGTTGAGCAGCTCAGGCAGCGGGGGCAGCAGGTGCAAAGGCTCTGTGGCAGGACTGTGTTTAGGTATTTCACAGATGGCAAAGAGCCAGTGTGGCTGGAAGAGGAGCAGGGCTAGAATTGGAATAAACCTCTGTTGCATCATGGAGTGGAAGTTTCAACCCAAAGGCGCACGAGGGAGCCCCTGCAGGTTTCAGGTAGGGGAGGAGTGCGATCTGATTTGCAGACAGACTTACAGTCTACACCTTGATTTCTGAGTGCATTTATTGATCACATACTGGACACCAAGCTCTCAAGGGATGGACGATACCATACAAAACCAGAATTGCTCCTGACCAAGTTGGGAAACAGCAAGACACTGAATGTGCCCAGAGACCCCCATCCCAGCTCAGGTAATGCAGCCCACGGGGGGTCCTCTGGGCTCAGACGGCCCTGGGTTTGAGCCCCAGCTCGGCCACTTCCCAGCCACATGGGCTGTCCTCAGTTTCCCCTTCTTGTCACTGAGTGGTCTCACGGATGAAACAAGGTGATCCACATCCAGCGCTTCACAGGCACTGTCACACCTTTCAAATGCTCCCTCATGTCCTGAACAGTGAAACTCACCCCGTGTGGCCCAGCAGTTCCACTCCTAGGAATTTACCTCAGAAAAACAAGAGCGTGTGTCCACACAGAGACCGGTCCCCACATGTTCAGAGCAGCTTTATCTGTAACAGCCCAACGCGGGGAACCATCCAACTATCCACCCGCAGGTGACCGAATAAACACGGTGGTTCACGCACACCACGGAACATTCCTTAGTCATTTGAGGAACTTAGTGTAGAGAAATGCAACAGCGCAGACAAACCCGAGTCATTGCACTGAGCCAAAGAAGCCAGACACAAAAGAGTGCATGCATAGTGGGTTGTACCTAGAAAATGCACACGAGCCCTGGCCGGTTTGGCTCAGCGGTTAGAGCGTCGGTCTGTGGACCAGAGAGTCCCAGGTTCGGTTCCCGCTAAGGGCACGTACCTCGGTTGCGGTTTGTCCCTGGCCCCGGTTGGGGTTGTGTGGGTGGCAACCACTCGATGTGTCTCTCTCACATCGATGTTTCTCTCTCTCCCTCCCTCTCTCCCTCTCGCTCTATCTGAAGATAAATGCAAAAGTGTCCTCGGGTGAGCATAAAAAAAAAAAAAGAAAGAAAATACACATGAATTCAGTGACCAAAAGCAGATCAGTGGTTGTTACAAAAACCCAAGGGAACTTTTGGGGCAATGGATGTGTCGCTGTCCTGCTGGTTTTACAGATGTGCGTGTGGGTGTGCAAAGGTGGGCTTACAGCTGTGAGTACGCAAAACACAGTGGATTCTTGTATTATTTATTTATTAATTATTGTATTCTTTATTTGTGCTATTTGTCTCCTTCTTCTTCTTATTGTTATTATTTTATGTCCTTACTTATGATTTATCTTTTGGGTAATGATGGCGGGTAATTTAACCTACTTTTGCTCACCCCTGATTTGCAGTCTATTGTGTGCCAGCTATATCTCAATAAAGCTATAAAGACAAAATGAAATAACCAAAATGAAAAAAATCACTCAGCCCAGTGCCCAGGGGACAGGGGGTACCAGCTGGGTCGGGGGCTTCATGGCCATCGTGGGGGTGGGAGACAGCCATGGCAGGACAGGGGAATTTAGAAGAAGCTTCCTGAAGCCAGAGTCCAGGGCCACAGGCTTCCCTCCCGAATCCTCCTTCCCTCCACCCTCCACCCGCCCCCATTCTGGGAAAGAAGCCTGGCCACAGAAAGTTGTTTCTTAATGTTCTGCTCTCCGCCAACGAGACACAAGATTAATCACGGCCATAAACACACTGGGCGCTGCCTAAATATTTCATAGATCCGTGCGTGCGCTCGCACACGCGCACACCACTCAGGCAGCGGTGGGCTGGCATGCTCGTTTTTTAAATATTTTGCTTGTCTTTAAAGAAGGCTGCAGGTGGACAAATGGAGAGACCCCTCTCCCTCTTCTCTTCTCTCCCCTCCTCTCCTGTTTTTTGTTTGTTTTCATTTCTTTCCCTGTCAGAGGGATCTCAAGGAAAAGGGAGGTGAGGTTGGGGGAAGCCTCTGGCCCCAGGTTCAAGGAAGGAATCAGTTTCCCTGGCTGCATCTTTGCAAGGTGGCAGCTGCGCTGGGAGGAGGTAGGGAGCAGCAGGGGGTCTGGGCCATGACCTTACTATTGGGAAAAACTGGAGGCCCCTGTGCCAAGAGCCCCCCTCTTCCTTCCCAGCAGCTCAATCAACACTCATTTATTTATTTGGCAAATGTTTCCTGGGCTGTAGAGTGTGGCGTTTCAGAGCACACTCTTGGGATCAGAGAGACTCAAGTTTAATTCAGCCTCCACAACTTCTTGGCTGTGTGGCCTCGGTTTTCCCATCTGCAACATGGGCATAATGATTGTGTCCTATGTCACTGGGCTGCTGTCTGAGGCCTAAATTAGATCTAAAATCCTGATAAAGTTCCCAATGTGGGGCCAGGTATATATACAGTAGTTGCCCATTCAATGTAGCCATCATAACAGGGGTATTCCTACTGTTTGTTGAGCTCTGGGCCCTGTCCTGGGAGCTAGGCATGGGGCAGTGAAGCAGACAGATGGTTACCTGCCCCCGTACTCAGACCTTATTTCTTCTTTCATCCATGCACTTTACATACAGAGGTTCAAAGCCGCAAAAGGATTTGTCAGAGACTCATGCAGGATTCATGCATGGCTGAAGGAACCCAGAGATGCCTCAATGATCTCAAGGCCTCTTCGTTTGCTTATGGAGAAACTGAGGCCCAGAGAGGGGGAAGGAGGGTTCCCAGGCCTCCACCTCTGAGCCCAGCCCTGAGTCTTAAGAGGGATCTGAGTTGTTATCCCCGCCTGTCCTTGGTTCTGCAGCTGTGAGAGCTGCTTGCCTGCAATTTACCAAATGTGACAGTGTCTTAACCCCAATGGTACAGCCTGAGCCAGTGGGATCTTCAGGGCTGTCACTTCCCATGCCAAGTCTCAGTGAAGGACCAAGGAAGCAAGAGTTAAGTGCTTACTGGGTACCAGAGCCCAGCTGGCCTAGAGCTTCTGCAGGCTTGGGGTGGCTCAAGACTCTCAACAACCCCAAGAATAGCTAGGTCAGGATCCCATTATATACATGTGAAAACTGAGGCTCCTGGATGGTACACATGTCACTCCAGGTCACACGGATACTCATCTGAGTCCCTCCTCTTGCTAGAGAGCCCTGGGTTGGAGCTGCAGACAAGTAGTGACGGAGATAGACCCAGGCTTTGACCTCTTGGGGCTCACATCCAGAAGGGAGATTGGGCAATGAGCAATAAACACTATACATAATTGTGTGGTATGTTGGGTAATAAATGCTATGGGAGAAAAGGAAGCAGAAAGGGGACACAAGGTGCCAAAGATGGAGGGTGGTGAAAATTAAATGAGAGGAGGCCTCACTGAGCAGGTGACATCTGAACAGACACCTGGAGGAGGTGAGGGAGGTTGCTATGTGAGTATCTGGAAAAAGAGCATTCCAAGCAGCGTGAACAGCATGTACAAAGGCCCTGGGGCAGATCCGTGTCCAGCATGATGGAAGAACAGTAAGGAGGCCCATGTGCCTAGCAGAGTGAGCAAGGGGGAGAGAGGGAGAAGTTGAGGGCAGGAAGGGGACAGGGTAGGTTGTGTAGGGCCTTGTGGGCAGTGGGTAAGACCTGGGCTTTTACCAGGTGAGAGCCCTGAAGGGCTGCGGGCAAGAGGAGCGACACCTGACTCAGGTGCTCACAGGCTCCCTCTGGTGGCTGCTGTGAGGAGACAGGCTATGGGAGGCAAGGGCAGGAGCCAGGTTTGGCAGTTATATTATAGACGATGACAGTGGAAGGGGTGGGGCAGACTGAGCACAGGTGGTCTGGGGAGGCGTCTCTAAAGAGACCAAGGAGAAGCAGCTGTGAGAAGACCTAGAGTAAGCAAGCGTGTTCCAGGCAGAGGGAACAGCCAATGCAAAGGTCCTGAAGCAGGAACCCTGTGTGAAGAACAGCTTGGAGATGGAGATGGGGAGGGGGGCGTGGGAGAAAAACAGACTCTGGACCACACAGAGCCCTGCAGACAGCAGTAGGAGTCTGGGTTTGAGTTTTAGTTAAGGCAATGGGGAGCCATGGGAAAGCTTTGAGCAGGGGAGGGAAACAATAGGATGAATGGTTTGGTAAGCAGAATAATATCCCCCAAAGATGTTCTCATCCTAATCCTTGAACCATAAAAAAGTTACCTTACATGGTGCAGCGGGATGAATAGTGTCCTCCCAAAATTCTTGACTACCCAGAACCCCAGATTGTAACCTTATTTGGAAATAAGGTCTTTGTAGGTGTAATTAGTTAAAGATCTCATATGAAATCATCCTGGATCTGGGGTGGCCCTGCATTCAATCACTGGTGCCTATGTACGAAGAGGAAAGGACACAGAGACACAGGCAGAAGCCAGTCGCCTGAAGACAGAGACAGAGACTGGGGTGCTGCTGCCACAAGCCAAGGAACACCTGGGTGACAGAAGCTGGTAGTGGTTATGTACAGGTGGTCAAAAGTAGGTTTACAATTGTGAGTACACGAAACAGTTAATACAGCTATTGTAACAATCATAACCTGCCTTTTGCCATACTAACAACTGTAAACCGACTTTTGCTCACCTCTGTATATTTAACCACAATAAAAAATATATTTAGCCCTGGCCAATTTGGCTCAGCGGTTAGCGTGTCGGCCCGCGGACCAGAGACGCCCAGGTTCGGTTCCCGCTAAGGGCACGTACCTCGGTTGCAGTTTGTCCCCGGCCCTGGTTGGGGTGTGGGTGGCAACCACTCGATGTGTCTCTCTCACATCGATGTTTCTCTCTCTCTCTTCTTCCCTCTCTCCCTCCCGCTCTATCTGAGGATAAATGCAAAAATGTCCTCGGGTGAGGATAAAAAAAATTTTTTTTTTAATTTTGCAAAGTAGTATTTGAGGGTCTTGGGTTTTCTTTTTGGGGTGAAAATGTTTTGGAACTAGAGAAGGGCAGTACAACACTGGGAACGTACTAAATGCCCTGAATCAGTTAATTTTGTAAATTTCACCTCAATAAAACAAAATAAATCTTACTTTGGGTGACTCACGTTGACGCTGCAGATGCTTCCAGAACTTCCTCCTTCCACGTCATTGCTCTGCAGCTTCCTCTCGCGCCATCCGTGTATCCCCGACACCGGCCAGCGGTCAGCGCCCGCTCACCTGGCTGACCTCATCCTTTATCCAGGCTGCAAAGTTTTCCTTTACGCAGACAGCAGGGGTCGCGCGCCCTGGTGGTGGCTCCTGGTAGTTTCCAGTCATTGGTACTTCAATGCCAAAACGAAGGTCATTGGAGTGTCTCTCTACCTCTAAAACAGGGGCAGAGGCCGAGTTTGGTTTATTTTGAATTTCGATGGATGCTGCCCACACCTCCCACTGTCCCCGTGTTTATAAGGGTGCTTGTTTGGTGTCTCCCTTCCCTCAAAGACTCTCCCAGGGCTCCTTAGTGCCCCTGGAATAAAACCCCGAGTCCTCCCCGAAGTCCCTAAGCCTCCCCCCACAACAACCTGTGCCCATCCCCACCCTGCCCTCATCTCCTCCCTCTCTCCTTTTTGTTCACTCTGCTCCAGCCACATGGGCCTCCTGGCTGTTTCTCGAACACACCATGCATGGTCCTGCCCCAGGACCTTTGCAAGGGCTGTGCCCTTTGCCTGAAGTGCTCCTCCCACTTATCCCCTTCTCCAGGGGAACTCAAACTACAGTTCCCATTACTCATCAAGGAGAGAAAGGTGAGGGTGTCTGTGAGAAATTTGTGACAGATTATCCAAGGGGGGAAGCCAGACAGACAGGAGAGGAGGGTGTAGGGTGCTGAGCTTGGGCATGGTTGGGGAGGGGGTGGTTGGGGGCTGACAGGGGCAGCGGGCCCTGTTGTGTGAACCTCTGGACCCCCGCCCCCCACCAACACACTAGCTCTCCTGCATCAACACTCACCAGAGATGCAGGAAATATTTTCTCTCCAGCTGACACTTTTGGCAAAATACAATTCCTCCAGCTTTTTTCCGTGCAAAAAATATGTCCATCAAAACTGTCCCGGCGGCGCCTGCTGGAGAGGGAGGCCGCTGGATCTGATCCGGAAGGGTCCTCGGGGAGAAGGAGATGCAGATGCAGCGGCCTTGCCTCTCCCTGCAGCTGGAAGGCAACTAAAAACACTAAGAATAATAGTAAAATGTCAACTGCTGATTGCCCACCAGGGCTGGACGCTCCCCTATCTATGCCTGCTCCAGTTGCCTGCTCAAATCCATGATTATTATTACCTCCATTTTTCAGATGAGGAAGCTGAGCCCAGAGAGGTTAAGATACTTCCCCAAGGTCACACAGCAGAGCCAGGATGAACCCAGACCCTAAGTGACTTCCCCAGGGATGGCTGGGAGAGCCCCTAGCCACAAGGGGAGCGGGGGTTAGGGTACAATGGAGGCATCCCATCAGCATACCCCAGGGCCTCAAGCAGGTGCCAGTCAACAGCTCCAGCTGGGGCCAGTTAAATCAGTACGTGACTTACACTGGAAATTAATGTGATGTTATATGTCAACTATTAAAAAAGAAGAAGAAAGGAAAAAGGGGCGGGGAAATCAGTGGAGCCTAGAAGGTGCACTAGCTGAGAGGGCCAGCCCGCAGTGGCGCTGGGGACAGAGTGTTCTTCCATCCCCCAGCTGGCTGGTCATGTCTTCCTCAACTGCCTACATGGTCCCTGGCACATCCTAGTCTCCACACACCCCTAAGCTAAGGGTAAGTGTGGCACAAGCAGCTGTGCAACCTTAAATTGCTTAACCTCTCTGTGCCACAGTTTCCCTGTTGGTTAACATAGACATAAAAAATAATCCCTACCTCCCCATTAAACCCATGAACGTTACAAAAACATTTGGGAAAGGTGCAACCTCGAGAAAGGCAGCAGGAAGATGGCTCTGGTCCTGGAGCCCCAGCTGCCGCCTGTTCCTGTGGCCAGGGATTGACTTTTCTAGAACATTGCACCTCCTCCCAGTTTCCATCCAGAGCCAGCACGGCCACATAAATCCCGCTTTACGGCTGTTATTGACGGGAGCAGGGAGAGCAGCCCCAGCAAGGCCCAATTAATTTTCCCGTCTGGCATCTGTGCGCCTGGCGAATTTCTGAGCTCCTGGAGGGAGGGGGCAGAGCGAGCCTGGGGACAGGCCAAGCTGAGGACAAGGTCATGGGCAGGCCAGGGCATTCTGGACTTCCCACCCAAGGAGCACTGTGCAGGGAGTCCCAGATCCTGAGCCCTGGGCTCTTGTCTGAAGGATG
The DNA here is from genome assembly GCA_030848825.1 of Tadarida brasiliensis. Lineage (NCBI taxonomy): Eukaryota > Metazoa > Chordata > Mammalia > Chiroptera > Molossidae > Tadarida > Tadarida brasiliensis. Next base: position 48,430,202 of record CM061259.1, read on the forward strand.
GGATAGAAGATGGCAGTGAGCTCTGAGGATGGGGCAGAATTTGCGATTTTTTAATTAGGATGAAAATGAGGGTTTCATTTGAGCAAAAACCCAAAGGAGGTGAGAGAGGGAGCCATGTAGCTTTCTGAAGGAACAGCTTGCCAGTAAAGGGAACTGCCTGTGCAAAGGCCCTGGGGCAGGATTGTGTCTGGCATGTTGGAGAAACAGTGAGGAGGCCTGTGTGGCTGGAGCAGAGTGAATGAGGTGGGGAGAGAAGAGGTGAGGGCAGGGAGGGGATGGACGCAGGTCATACAGGACCTTGTAGAGAGGACTTGGGCTTTTACCCCCAGGGAGGTGAGAGCCCTGGAAGGCAGTGGACAGAGGAGGGACCTGACTCAGGTGCTTGCAGGTGCCCTCTGGCCACTGTGGGGAGAACAGTTGACTGATCCACAGTGAAAACAAAACCTAGTTAATAAATTCTCCCTATTGCCACCACAAACTGTGTGCCCCAGGCCTCCTCGCTCCGTAAAAGGAAAACTAGCCCAAGTGAAGAGGCTTTCAAGCACTTTTTTTTTTTTTTAATCCTCACCCGAGGACATTTTTCATCCATCCTGAGATAGAGTGGGAGGGAGAGAGGGAGGAAGAGAGAGGGAGAAACATCAACGCGAGAGAGACACATTGGGCGGTTGCCACCCACACGACCCCAACTGGGGCCGGGGACAAACTGCAACCAAGCTACGTGCCCTTAGAGGGAACTGAACCTGGGACTCTCTGGTCCGCGGGCCGACGCTCTAACCGCTGAGCCAAACCAGCCAGGGCTCAAGCACTCTCAATAAATTCTGTGCAGTGACAGAAATGGTCTGTATCTGTCCTGTCCAACATGGGAGCCACCAGGGATATGTGGCTTCCGAGCACTTACAATGTGTCTAATGCAAGTGTGGAACCACATTTCAAATTTATTTATTTCTTTAAGTTTTCAAAATTGTGGTCTGCCCAGCCGGTGTGGCTCAGTGGATTGAGCGTCGTCCCATGGACTGAGAGGTCCTGGTTCGATTCCCGGTCAGGGTTGTGGGCTTGATCCCCAGTAGGAGGCAGCCGATCAACGTTTCTCTTTCACATCGATGTTTCTATCTCTCTCTCTCCCTCCTCTCTCTGTAAAAAATCAATAAAAACATGTTTTTTTTGCTCTGGCCGGTTTGGCTCAGCGGTTAGAGCGTCGGCCTGCAGTCCAGAGAGACCCGGGTTCGGTTCCCGCTAAGGGCACGTACCTCAGTTGCAGTTTGTCTCCGGCCCTGGTTGGGTCGTGCGGGAGGCAGCCACTCGATATGTCCCTTTCACGTCGATGTTTCTCTCTCTCTCTCTCTCTTCCTCTCTCTCCCTCCCACTCTATCTGAACAAAAAAAATGGAAAAATGTCCTCAGGTGAAGATGATAAAAAATAAAAATTAAAACAATTAAAAAATAAATAAAAAATAAAAACATATATTTTTTTAAATTGTGGTAAAATACAAAACATAAAATGTAACATTTTAACCTGTTTTGTTGTTGACAGTATTATAGATGTTCCCCATTTCCTTCCCCCTTGCCCACCTCCACCCAGCTCCTGCCCTATCCCAGGCCTTCACCACACTATTGTCTGTGTCCATGGGCTATGCATACAAGTTCTTTGATTGATCTCGTTCTGTCCCCCTCCCCCACCTCCACTCTGAGGTTTGTCCGTCTGTTCCATGCTTCCATGTCTCTAGACCTATTTTGTTCGTCAGTTTATTTTGTTCATTAGATTCCACACATAAGTGAGATTGTGATATTTGTCTTTCTCTGATTGGTTTATTTCGTTTAGCATAAAACTCTCCAGGTCCCTCCATGTCGTCTCAAAGGATAAGAGATCTTTCTTTCTTACAGCTGCATAGTATTCCATTGTGTATATGTACCACAGCTTTTTTATCCACTCATCTACTGATGGACACTTGGGCTCTTTCCAGATCTTAGCGATTGTAAATAGTGCTGCTATGAACATAGGGGTACATATATTCTTTCTGATTGGTATTTCAGGATTCTAGGATATATCCCCAGAAGTTTTTAAGTGTACAGTTTAAACCATTAACTACATTCACATTGTTGTGCAACCACCATCCATCTCCAGAACTTTCTCATCTTCCCAAACTGAAACTCTGTCCCCATTAAACACTAACTCCCCATCACCCTCCCCCTCCCAGCCCCTGGTTCCCACCATCTACTTTCTGTCTCTATGGATCTGACTCCTCCAGGGGCCTCAGGCGAGTGGAACCACGTGATATTTGTCTTTTTTGTGTCTGGCTTATTTCACTAGGCACAGCGTCCTTAATGTTTGAGCTACAGATTCTACATTGTAGCAGGTGTCAGAATTTCCTTCCTTCTGAAGCCTGAATAATATTCTCTTGTGTGGATGGACCACACAGTGTTCGTCCATTATCCACCCGTGGACACGTGGTTGCCACCACCCCTTGGCTGGTGTGAATAACGCTGCTGTGACATGGGGATGCAAATATCTCTTTGAGACTCTGCTTTCAATCAAATTTCATTTAATTCTAATCAATTTAAATGTAAATAGCCACATGTAGCCAGTGGCCACTGTATTGGACAGTGTGTCTCTGGAAGGATTGAAAGAGAATGGAAAAGAACCATTTTTCTCTTTCTTCGGTACAATTTAATGACCTGCATGGGCCAACAAATGACATCTTATGAACCACCTGCACTTGTTAGTGTCCCTCTTGTCCACAGTAGGACACACCTGTTTTTAGTGTTCCCTTTTTGCCAGCCTCGTACCTGGAAAAGACAACCCTGAGTCCTCTTGGTGTAGCACTGACACTCCCAGCCCAATGTGACATCGCTGTGATGGCAAGAGGGTGCACAGGACCGTGGGGGAGCCCAGAGAAGGTCCCTGACCCACGCTGGGGTCCAGAAAGCTTTCCTGGAGGAGGCAGCCTCTGTGCTGACCCCCAGGATGAGACAGAGGCAATGGTGAGTCAGGGGAGTGTGTTCTGAGTGGAGGGACCAGCGAGAGCAAGAACATGGACACCCGAAGGAGAGAGCTAAGCAAGTGGCCAGAGCACGGAGTCATGAAAGGGAGTGAAGGGAAGAGTTGTTACTTTGCCCCCGAGGGAAGTAGTGCCATACCCCTTGTACAGATAGGGAAACTGAGGCTCAGAGGCCAAGCCACCTTCTCCAAGTCAAATAGCTGGGACGAGGAGCAGCCTCATTTGTAAAACGGACATTTGAGGTTCTTCTTCATTCTCACCCCCTAACTTTTTTATTAATTGATTGATTTTATGTGTTGTTTTTTTTTGTTTGTTTTGTTTTTTTTGGTACATGCCCCTAGCGGGAACCGAACCCGGGACTCTCTGGTCCGCAGGCTGACGCTCCAACCGCTGAACCAAACCGGCCAGGGCTATTGATTGACTTTAGAGAGAGAAAGGGAGTAGGAGGGAGAGAGAGTGAGAGAGAGAGAGAGAGAGAGAGGGACATCGATTTATTGATCCACTTGTTTACGCATTCATTGGTTGATTTTTGTATGTGCCCTGACCGGGGATCGAACCCACAATCTTGGCGTATCGGGACAATGCCAGGGCCTGTTGAGCACTCTATATGCTGAATATTATTGTCAATGCTGTATATACATCAGGGGTCAGCCCAAGACCTGTTTTGGACATTTTTAAGTTGTTGAAAAAAAAATCAAAGAATAGTATTTTGGGACACACAAAAATAATATAAAATTCAAGTTTTAGTGTCCAAAAATAAAGTTTTATTGGCACACAGCCACACCCATTCATTTACATATGGTGGCTTTCACACAACAATAGCAGAGTAGACCACATGACCTGCAAAGCCAAAATTTTTGCCTTTCTGACTCTTTACAGAAAAAGTTTGCTGGCCCCTGCTGTTTGTGTATTAACACCTTGCGACAGCCATGTGAATTAGACGCTGTTGCCTTCCTCAATATATACAGATGGGGAAACTGAGGCGCACAGAGTAAGTGGCTTAGCTAAGGTTACACTGGATAAGTGGACAAACAGGGATTAGAACCCAAGTCTGTTGGACTCCCTGGACAGTGCTCTCAGCTCCACAGTATACCTGGTCACGCCCTCTGGCCCAACCCTCAGCACGTGGGCTGGGAGTGTCTGGGTCCAGCTCTTTCTTCCCCAGCGTGGGGAAGGGGTGGGTGCTCAGCAAGTGCCCAAAGTAAGCTCCGGATTCCGCCCTGCTCCCTCCTTGGGGACAATCCAGGAAGACAGCCAATTAAGAGCAAATCAATTAAGCAAACTTGCTGCCCTGTTTTTCTGACTTCAATCAAGAGGCTCACGTTCAGGGATGGCCAACTTAGGTTCAAGCAAATGCATTTGTGGGTATATCTGAGAAAGGCCTGCAGGATTAGGAATTCTTGCAGAGACCTCTGACCCGGCCCCCTGGGAGCCTGCAACATTGGGCTGTATAATGTGATCCCCTCTGGGGATGTGGGGGGTACTGCGAGAGCCGACACTGGGAGAAGAGAACCTGTGGAAAGGAGAGCTTTTTGCAGAAGAGCTGCTCAGTGTGACCAGGAGTGTGAGGGGAGCAGTGGGAAAAGAAGGCTATAATTTGTGCATTTTACCTGTCAATCAAGTGATGAAGGTTGTTGTTTCTTTGTCACATGCTATTCGAGAGGTTTGACACCTGGAAAGAAAAAGTGACATATTGCAGGCTTTTCCTGCTGCACTTAAACCTGGAACAATAAGATTAGAGCTACTACAGACTTCATGGAGCCTGAGAACAGCAATGCAGATAAAGCAGAGCAGAAAGACAAAGAGCAATGAGCTCCTGGATCCAACCACGCCTGAAGCTCACCTTCGCCTGGACTTCCCACTTAGAACCTGGGCATTTATGCATATGGCTTCTGTGTGGTAACTAACAATGCTCTCACCAAATATTTCCTGATCTCCATCTTCTAGGATATGGAATATTCGATTATCACTCAGCAAATTTCACTCAACCTCTCCCCAAATTCCATGCGAATAATATACTTCCCTGCCCCATTGATGTCAAGCCCAGCCATGTGACTTGCTTTGGCCAAGGCAACATGCCAATTCTTTATTATTATTATTTTTTCCTTTATTGATTTTTACAGAGGGAGGAAGGGAGAGGGAGAAAGAGATAGAAACATCGATGAGAGAGAACATCAATTGGCTGCCTCCTGCCTGTCCCCCACTGGGGATCAGGCCCACAACCTGGGCATGTGCCATAACTGGGAATTGAACCGGCAACCTCTTGGTGCATGGGTCGACGCTCAACCACTGAGCCACACCAGTGAGGTGACAATGTGCCAATTCTGAGCCTAGGCCCTAAGAAGGACTAGCTATTTCTGCATGTCTTCTTGTGCCCCTGCCTTTGCCATGAGACAAATGTCTTGAGTAGCCACCGATCCAAGGAAGATGAGAAACACATGGACCAGCTCCGGACTCACGTCACAGATTAGAACCTAGCCCAGCTGCCCTGCAGATGTGTAAATGAGAACTAAATGCTTGTTGCTGGATGGCAGAGCTTTGGTGAATATTTGTCACACAGCAACCGCTGGCTGTCAACGTGAGCACATGATGGGACTGCACTTCTGGCTTCTGTGATTGGTGGACTGGGTGGGGCTGTATGGGGAGTTATGGCATACAGAACGGGAAATGGCCTGTGACACTTCTTGGCCAGAGCAGTTATTGCTAATGAGAGACCCTCCAGAGCTTTCTCTGTGCCACAGAAACCAGCAATATTCCAAACAGTGGCTGCTCCATCAGCCAGGGCCCTGGCATCAGGTGACATGGGGCAGCTCCCCAGCCCCCCGAAAACAGTGAGTATGGTGAGAATGGGAAAGAACTTTTGATGCCATTAGCCTCTGAGAGAAGGGGCTGTGTGTTACTGCAGCAGAACCAAGCATGTTTGATACAATAAGAATGGAAGGCTTTCGATAGTTTAGGCAGAAAGAGGAGGCATGTCTGCAAGCCCTAACGTGGTTCAAACCTACCTACTGGAATTTAAGTCAACATAACTTAGGCCTGGCTGGTGTGGCTCAGTGGTTGAGCGTCGACCCATGCACCAAGAGGTCGCCAGTTCGATTCCTGGTCAGGGCACATGCCCAGGGTGTGGGCCCAATCCCCAGTGGGGGGCATGCAGGAGGCGGCCAGTCGATGTTTCTATCTCTCTCTCCTCCTTTCCTCTCTCTCTAAAAATCAATAAAGAAAAAAAAATTTTTTTTTAAAAAAAACAACTTAGTACCTTCCCCAGGGCAGCCTCATGTAGCCGCCACCCAAGCGTTCAGGTCCTTCTGTGAGCTCACCACGATCACGTGAGAGGGGACGTCATAACCCAGACACCCGGAACTTCATCCTTGGTGAGAGTCTGAATGCTGGTTGGTTTTATTCCAAATGCAGTGTAGCTAAGTGATATGTGGTCAATGCAGATATTTCCGCTTCTCGGGCCCTTCGTGCGGTGTGGGCTGCAGTGTTTCTCGGCTTGTTGAAGTCTCCAAAAGCACCACCTTTTATTTCTGCCTCCATAGTTTTTTTTGCCTGCAAACACACCCTGCCATGGACTTGCTTGTTACTCTCTCCCATGGACTCTGAGATGCGATCAGCCAGAAGAGCCACCTTTATTTTATATCCTGCTAAGGAAGAAAACACCCCGCCAATTAAATCATGGAACAGGCGGGGAAGACACATCCCGATTTCAGACACGTTAAAACTTGAAAATTGTGCATCTTCGAATCAGAGAGGTGGTATGTGTACGGTTTCTGACTGTCTCCTCTGCTAGACCCAGGAGGCAGGATGTGGTTTGTCTTGGCTATTGCTCAGTTTCCAGTGCCTAAAAGAGGGCCTGGCACACAGTAGGTGCTCAATAAATACTGGTTGAATGAATGAATGAACTGTCTGGCCTGATGCTAAAAGGTCTTCAAGTGCTCTCTCACTTTATCGTTACCACGCAGACACCGTCAAGCTGCATTTTACAGAAAGAGACCGAATCCCCCGAAGGGATGGGGATTTGCCCAAGGCCACAGGATCAAGCCTGAGATTGACCTCCCTGCCCGAGGCCTGGCTCCAGCCGGTGACCCCTGCACGCCAGTTCCAAATTGGACATCCAGGGCAGCCCATGTCCGACTTCACCCCAACATCCTTCTCCTCCAGCCATGTCTCCCCAGAACCTGTCTTGTGAAAACCTGATCACACCCACCCGAAATTCGACATCAAAATCACTGCCAAGCCCTCGACTCGGGGTAATTAAGAGCGTTTTGGGATGCCTTGCCTGATTAAAAGCAGATCATCCATTCGGAATGAAAATTCAGAAGGCAAATTGCTTTTGTTGCCACCACGATGCTGTTTTAAACAAGGCTCTGGAGCTAACAAAGGCCGCCAGTCGGTCGGGCTGTCGGCCTGCGTGGGATACATTTGCAAGGCTCCTTCCACCCCCCCATCCCCCCACACCCCGTATCTGAGCCTTGGAGGGTCCCGTGTCAGGCCATCAGATCCTTGATGTTGCCCCCAAACCAGCTCCCATCTCAGGGACACCCCAATGTTTGCCTACCTGTTCCCACTACTCCATCACAGGCCTCCCCTGTCCTGCCTAGATCCCAGTCTTTGCCTCCTCCCTGGCCTCCCCACCTCCAGTCCTGAGCCTTCCTATCCGCTCTCCCCTAAGGGCTCCTAAATTCCATCAGACCCCCTGCCCTCCACCTTCAGCCAACTAACCTGCCTCATTCTTCTAGACTCAGCTTAGAAGTCGTCTCCACTGGGCTCCAGCTGGCTCAGGGGCCCCCTCTGGGCCCTTGCGGCTGCCTGCAAGCCCCCCATTATAGCTCTCACCACCCATGTTGTCACTGCCTGGTCACATGTCCATCTCCCCACCTAGATGGCGAGTTCTGGGAGGACAGGGCCAGGTCTGTCTCGGTTGTCGCTGGGTCCATAGCACCCAGGATAGCTCAGAGCACTGACGAGGGCATAGTAAATAGTGAATGGATGAGTGAATGATGACTGCATTGGGGTGAGAGGTGCTGGGGACCCCATGGATCTCAGACATCTGGCCTCAAACAACCCCTCTCTCTGCCCTGAAGCTCACCATTCTGCAGGCAGACAGAACAGGAAATGGCCTGTGACACTTCTGGGCCAGAGCACTTATTGCTGGTGAGAGACCCCCCCAGAGCTCTTTATCTCTGTTCCACAGAGGCAGGGACACTCCAACATTCGGAGGCCCCACTCCTGCTATTTCAGCCCCTCCCTTCTCCAGCGGTGAAGGAACCCCCATCAGAGCCTCAGCTCAAAGCGGAATGTTTCTCTAGCTGAAGAAAGGCCAGCCCCTCCATGCAACTCCTTCCCCATCCCCACCGCTGCAGAGGCTGGTGGCCTCATGTGGTCCCATCGGTTACAATATGTCCAGTTATGGGGAGCGTCATAGTTACAACTTGGCAATCTTGCCATTAAGGGTGTAAAAATCCAGAGGACCAGTTGATAACATCTATCATCTATTTAAAACCATGGGCATATGTATGCTTCAGCCCAGCAAAATCATTTCTAAGAATTAATAGTGCAAAGCAGGGGTTCTTACCTGCAGGCGACTCTGCCCCCCAGGGGACACTTGGCCATGTCTGGGGACATCTGTAGTTATTAAAACTGGGGGTGTAATACTGGTATCAAGTGGGGGTCAGGGATGCTGCTCAACACCCCGCAGTGCCCAGAATGGCCCCCACAGAGAGGGACCCAGCTGCAGTGTCTCCAGTGCCCAGCAGGGTGGGGGAACCCTGATGCCAGCTGTTCAGGGACTTTCGGTCTACAACAGGCTTTTCTGAGAACTTTTCTATTCTAATTTCCTGTGAGATGGACATAAACACCTTCCTATTTTCCAGATGCAGAAGACCAAGACCCAGACCTCCAAAGGCAGGTCCCCAAGGTCACACAGTCCATTAAAAGTTCAGTCACTCAAGGTAAAAGCATGTAGTCTCTGTCTCATTCACTGGTGCATACCTGGGGCCTAGCACAGGGCCCAGCACATAGTAGGTTCTTAGGAAATGCTGAATAAAGAGCTGAGCTGAGACTCAAACCCAGCCAGGTGATTGTTGTTCTGGATTGTCCTGACCCTCAGAGCCCCGTACTCACAGCCCTGGACCAAGAGACCCCCTTGGCTGTCCCCCTTGTGTCCCTGCAACTCTGGGGCAGCCAAGCCCCACAGGCGGGGCCTCTGGGATCCAGGAGGCGGCGGCTGGAGCTTAACTTCCCCATTGTGGCCTCTGAAAAGGGAGCAGGTGTTGGCGGCTCTGCCAAGGAGGCCCCAGTCGCTGCCTTTGTGCCCGGAGCTGGTGGATCCTCTGCTGGGAACCGTCCTCCTTTCAACTCACTCAATTCCACGTTCCACCTTTGCTGCCACGTTCTCCACCCGAAAATCCCCCATTCGGCCCTGGAATGCTGCATCTTTGTTCATCCCTTTTTGGCCTCCCCTGCTGTTTAATCGCTTCTTCTCCGAGCTGTGAGAGGAGGGAAGAGGGAGGGAGAGAATAAATAAATAGGGAGGGGAAATAAAAGAGAGTCTCGAGTGTTTGGCAGAGTTTGCATTGAAGGGGATTTTGCCTGGCACTTTGAGATATTGACAAAGGCGGGCGAGGGGCGGGCGGGGGAGTGGGGCGAGGCATCCGGCTGGTGCACTTGGCCCGGGCCGCTGCATTGAGATATCCACAAAAACAAATTCATTGAGCTTGTCCTTGTGATGGCCTGGCTGCCAGACGTTCATTAACCCATACCAGGGAGATGGCCATCCATCCACGCTCCTCCGGGCCCTGAGAAGGAAGGCTGAGGGGAGGGGCAGTCCTCTCTCTCTCCATGACTTGCTGTGTGACCTCAAAGAATCTGACTGCTGTCTCTGTGCCTTGTCAATCGTTGGCCCTTTATGTTCCCACCTTGGAGGAATGTTGGATCTGGGGGTGCTCAGAGGGTGGAAGGTGCTTGCCCCAAATCACCTAGCTGGTCTGGCCGGTGTAGCTCAGTGGTTGAGCGTCGACCCATGCACCAAGAGGTCGCCAGTTCGATTCCCGGTCAGGACACATGCCCAGGCTGTGGGCCCGATCCCCAATGGGAGGCATGCAGGAGGTGGCCAATCGATGTTTCTCTCATCGATGTTTCTATCTCTCTCTCCCTCTCACTTCCTCTCTCCCTGAAATCAATAAAGGAAAAAAAAATTAAAAACCAAAATCACCCAGCTGTCAGAAGGCAAGCTCCTAGTTCAGGGCTCCTTACAAGAAAAAGGGAGAGGAGAGGCCCAGAAGGCTCTTTCCTGGGGTGGCCAGATGGGAGACAAAAGCTACCATTTTAACATCATCTCAAAGCTCATTCCCAGATGGCCTCAGGAGCCACCCCTCCCCTCTCTGGGCCTTTTCTGTAATAATCTCTCATTCAATTTATGTTGTTTAATTCAGTTATTCAGGTCAAAATATTGACTGAGCTCCAACTGTGTGCCAGGCCGTGTGTTGAGTGCTGGGGACACAGCAGTGACGAGGCAGAGTGGCCCAGCCCTCCTGGCGCTCACAGAGGATCATACGACCAAGCAGTTTCCAGCCCCAGGGGGATGAGGGCTTTGATGGGGGTCACAGAGGCACTGTCAGACACACCAGGGTAACCTGTGTCATCATGGACCATTCCCTGGAGTGAGAGATGTCTGGGCTTTCAGGTCTTCTGTGGGTGAGCAAGAGAAAAACAAGTGAAGCAGAAGGGATTCCTGGGCAGAGGGCACAGCGTGGGCAAAGGCCTGGTGGGGGGAATGGGTGTGCAGGGCCCAGAAAGGAGCCCAGAGAGAGACGGGGAAGGGGAGAGCCAGATTCAAATCTCCCATTAGCCACATCACGGGATGCGTGGCAAAGCCTTGCCAGAGTTGTTTCTGCCTTTGGGGCTCTCTACCACCCAGTGGGACGGGAGATAACAGTTATTCCCATTTTCTTTTTCTTTTTAATGCTCATCCAAGGATATTTTTCCATTTATCTTCAGATAGAGCAGGAGGGAGGGAGAGAGAGGGAGAGAGAGAAACATCGATGTGAAAGAGACCCATCGATTGGCTGCCTCCCGCATGACTCTGACCAGGGCTGGGGATGAACTGCAACCGAGGTACGTGCCCTTGACCAGAATCGAACCCACGACTCTTTGGTCCACGGGCCAATACTCCAACTTATGAGCCAAACCGGCCAGGGCAGTTGTTCCCATTTTTCAGATCAGAAAACGGAGGCTGCTCATGGTGAGCATGGCCGAGCCAAGGTCACGGGGCACCCACTGCCCTTCCACTCGGGACCTTTACACTGAGATGTGCTGAAATAGATGAAGCAGGGCCTTCAGTGACCTTCCAAGGAGAAAGGGCTTGTGTACGTGGAAAGGCTGTTCAGAGTTGCCCCAGGTATGAGTTTCCCAGGGCTGCCGTAACCATGGACCACAAACCTAGTGAAATACTGAAACAACACAGATTGATTCTCTGATTAGTCCTGCAGGTCAGAGTCTGACATGGGTCTCATGGGTTAAACCCAGGTGGGCAGGTCTGGTCCTTCCTGAGTTCCCGGGGGGAGAATCGTTTCTGGCCTTTTCCAGCTTCTAGAGGCGCCGCATCCCTGGCTCGTGGCCCCTCCTCCATCCTCACAGCCAGCAGCACAGCCTCTTCCATCTCTGACTCCGACCCTCCCGCCTCCCTCTTATGAGGACCCTGTGATGATTCTGGGCTCCCTGGGTAACCCAGGGTCATCCCCATCTCAGGGGCTTTTACTTAGTTCATCTGCAAAGTCCCCTTTTGCCATGGAAACCATCACAGTCACAGGTTCCAGGGATTCGAATGTGCACGTGTTTAGGATGGGGGCCATGATTTGACCCATCCTTTTACCCCAGAGGGGCCATGACCCAACAGGAGTCAGAACAGAGGATCTAGGCAAAGCCTTGGCTTTGGAGGTAACTCAGTTTCCTCACCTGTGAAATGGGTATCAATCATTGGCCCTGACTCAGGATTGCTGGAAAGTTTTGCCCAACCATTTTACACCAAACATTCAGCAGTGACCAAAACAAGCATGGCCCCTGTACCCATGGGCAGGATGATGGACACTAAATATCAGGAGATGGCAGCAGTGCTGGTGAGATGCAGTGTATTGGGGAGACAGTCAGAGCAAAGAGCCGCATAAAGTAGGGGAAGTGTGTTCCAGGAAGTGGAAATAGCACGTGCAAGGGCCCTGGGGTGGGTCAGTGCCTGGTGTCTCTGAGGACCAAAGAGAAAACAGGAGAGATTGGTCTGGGTAGGAATAGCTGAAGGATTACTAGAAGATGTGGGGCTGATGCCTTGGCAAAGATTAGGAGTACGGCCTATGCAAAGGAATGGAGCAGTCCAAGGGCAGCTGATGGGCAGAACGGAGGGGACTGAGGCAGGCCCACAAAGCTACAGCATTTAGAGAGTCTCAACTGCCCGGGGCCAAGAGAAGCCTTAGGAGGGCTGTGAGCTGAACGGACCAGCTAGAGGCAGAAGCCCAGCTGGTTGTTTAAGAGCCAGCCTCTCTGCATTCAAATCCCAGCTCTGCCACTCTCATTCGGTGTGACCTTGGCCAAGTCACCTCCCCTCTCTGGGCCATTATGGGAAAAGTGTAGTGCCAACCTCACAGACCCGTGTAAGGATGAAATGAGCAAATCTATGACAAGCCCTGGGCTTGGAGCCCAAAGAGAAGGCAGAAGCCAAAGGCCCATTTCCTTTGAGGCAAAACTGCCCCCTAAGATTCTGCACCCCCTTGTCTCTCAGCCCCAGGCTGTTATTTTTTGATGACACATGTGCAGGGGGGATTTCCTATTGTCAGGAAATGAACTGCCACCGCCTGAGCTTGATTGCACCAGCACCCACTCCAGGGTCCCCTCCCGGGGCGGGGCACATGGGGGACGTACAGCTCTAATGTGGGGGGAGCAGAATTAATCACGGCGCCATTTGCATGGGGCACCTCAGTCGTTGCAAACCATCTAATAACAAACAGAAAAGTACTGCTTTCCTGGAGAGAGGTGTTTTGTATTAGGATTTTGTTCCTTATTTTAAGAAAAAGTGCACAGTCCAGCCAGTGTGGCTCGGTGGTTGAGTGTCGACCCATGCACCAAGAGGTCGCCGGTTCGATTCCTGGTCAGGGCACATGCCCAGGTTGTGGGCCCGATCCCCAATGGGGTGCATGCAGGAGGCAGCCAATTGATGTTCTCTCTCATCGATGTTTCTATCTCTCTCCCTCTCCCTTCCTCTCTCTCTAAAATCAATACAGAAAAAAAATATTTAAAAAAAAAAAAAAAAAGAAAGAAAAACTGCACAATAAAATCCTGTTGTTCTTGGGCCCTGGTCCTGGGGTCAAGCCAGAGAGAAGCCCTCCAAGGGGAAATGGTGCCTTGTTGAATGGGGTCTTCATCCCCCTAATCTCAGAGGTTTTCTCCATCTGAGGCACTTCCAGGTCTTCTGTTCTGCCCATCACCCATCATCGTCCTCTAGCCTCCCCCGGGTCTGCCCTGTGTGCAGTAGGGACACAGAAATGATGGTTCGGTGGAGCTGAGTCCCTGCAAGGGGCCGCGGAGAGGTGGGAGGCGGCTCTGACTCCGTTATCATTCAGCTATTTCTTCCTTCAGTAAATTTTGACCAAGCCCCCACCTGGAACCCCGGGATGGCTGCCCCATCCCCGGCAGGATGGCCTGGCTGAGCCCCACACTGTCCCCACCCTTGTGCTGGCCCCCACCCCACACAGCCGGGGCTCCAGCCAGAACTGCTTGTCTTCCGTTCACCTCCCACCCCGCAGCTGTCTCCACTCTCTCCCACCTGCCAGGGCTGGGGTGGGGGTCTGGGAAAGAAACCATACACCCTCGGCGGCCCCGTCTGAGTTTCTGGGCACCTGGAGGGAGACAGGTCATGACCGCATCGTCCTTGAAGGGGTTTCATATGCAAGGAGAGCTGTGCTGACTGTCTCTGTGTCTGGACTCCACCCTGGTGGGCCTTGTGGTCATCATGGGGTTCTTTTATTCCTCCACAAACACTGCCCTGGTGTCCACTTACAGCCTCGACACTGGACTCTGATGCTAAATCCTTCCCTACACCGAGCCTCAGTTTCCACACCCATCTCTGGAGAAGACGGTACCCCTCCCAGTTCCACCACCCCTAAATCCTAAATCCAGCCCTAACCGGCTTGGCCAGATCAAAGAGGGCAAGGGTTTTGCCCCACCTTCTCCCTGCAGAGCCTCCAGGGCTGGAGGTTTCCCTGGGCCCAGGGCAGCAAAAGAAAGGTCTAGAGTTAAGGCCCTGGCTGTAGATGGGTCTCAAACACTCTAGTCTTGGAGGCCCTGCCGAGTGCTCCATCTCCGGCCCAGCGGGGACTACATTAGCCGCTCAAAACCCATTCGTGGAAATTAGAGCATAGGCCTCTGCGACAATCACGGGTCATTCTCGTCTCCAGTTCCCAGGCTCTCCCGCAGAGATGACAGCCCAGCGGCGGGTCTGGGGGGGATGCAGGGGGACTGGGGGGGTTCCAGCCGGCCGGCTTCAGCCTGAGGCCTTCTCCAAGCCAGCCAGAGAGAGAAAAGCCCAATCATTGGTGGGAGGAGGTTTAAAGGAGTCATTTTTCTGCTCCGGCACCTTCTATGGCTCCCAACTGCCAAAGACTTCAATCCAAATGGTTCAACCTGACCAACAACAGCGAGTCACGGCAGTGCTAGGGAAGAAGACTGCTTCGCCAGCTTCGTATGTCTTCCCACAGAGTTTGTCGGTTTCTTGCATGTCCTCCAGCCTAAGAGGCTCACGAGGCAAAATAAGGCCAGGTTTTCATTTAATACAGGAGTAGTGTGGACTTCAGGAATGGTTTGGTCAGCATTCCCACTGGTCATCAAGAATCAAAGTTCAGCCCTGGCTGGTTTGGCTCAGCGGTTAGATCGTCGGCCCGTGGACCAGAGAGTCCTGGGTTCGGTTCCTGCTTAGGGCATGTACCTCGGTTGCAGTTTGTCCCCGGCCCTGGTTGGTCGTGCGGGTGGCAGCCACTCGATGTGTCCCTTTCACGTCGATGTTTCTCTCTCTCTCTCTCTCTCTTCCTCTCTCTCCCTCCCACTCTATCTGAACAAAAAAAAAAAAAAATGAAAAAATGTCCTCAGGTGAGGATAAAAAAAAAAAAAAAAAAAAAAAAAGAATCAAAGTTCAGCCCTGGCTGGTTTGGCTCAGCGGTTAGATCGTCGGCCCGTGGACCAGAGAGTCCCGGGTTCAGTTCCCGCTAGGGGCACGTACCTCGGTTGCAGTTTGTCCCCAGCTCTGGTTGGGGTTGTGTGGGTGGCAACCACTCAATGTGTCTCTCTCACATTGATGTTTTTCTCTCTCTCTTCCTCCCTCTCTCCCTCACGCTCTATCTGACAATAAATGCAAAAATGTCCTCGGGTGAGGATTAAAAAAAAAAAAGAATCAAAGTTCATTCTCTCTTCTGACATATTGTCCCAGCCTCGTCCCAAAACTCTCCAAGTTTTTCCACCTCTGGGGTTTTGTTTTGTTTGTTTGTTTGTTTAATATGTTTTTATTAATTTTTAGAGAGAGAAACATCTATTGGCTGCCTCCTGCACGCCCCCTACTGGGGATCGAGCCCGAAACCCAGGCATGTCGCCGGGCCTGGAATCAAACTGGCAACATCTTGGTGCCTGGGTCAACGCTCAGCCACTGAGCCACACCAGCTGAGCCACCTCTGGATTTTTGCTCACACTTGGCTGGCTTGTTCCACCCTCCTAACCACCCCGTCCTCCCCACCAGTTCCTCCGCCCAGTGGCAGGCCCACAGGCAGCACAGCAGTGGAATCCTGGGAAGAGAAGTCAGGAGGGTGACTGCTCTCCAAGCCGAGACTCCTCTGCCCCCTGCAGCTGCCAGAGGGCTCCTGCTCCAACGTCACCTCCTCAGAAAAGCCCCCTGTGGTAACTTCTGTGTCAATTTGACTGGGCCATTGGGTGCAGATTTGAGTCGGTAGACCGAGTAAAGCAGATGGCTCTCCCGCGTGTGGGTGGGCCTCATCCAATGTGTTGAGGACTCGAATAGAACAAAAAGGCAGAGGAAGGGAGAATTCACTCTCTGCCTGACTTCCTGAGCTGGGACACCTGTCTTCTTCTGCCCTCAGGCTGGGACTTACGCCATCAGCTTTCCCAGGTCTCCAGCTTGTGGACAATGGCTCTCAGGGCATCTCAGTTTCCATTATTGCGTGAGCCAATTCCTTATAATAAACAAATCTCTTTCTTAGTATATAGACAACCTATTGGTTCTGTCTCTGGAGAACCCTGACTAATCCACACCCCATGACTTTCTGCCCTAACTGCCTGCCCCCAGCCACTCCCTCCTTATTTCCGTCACCAACCTCTGGACCCGCCTTCCTCACTTACTTACCTACCTGCCCACTCTCTCCCCCAACTTGAATTTAAACTACACGAGGTCAGGCGTTGCCTTGTCTTGGTGGCTGGATCCCCAATACCTAGAATGGTGTTTGGTGTACAGTAGGTGCTCAATATATACTGGCTGACTTGATTCATTGATTCCAGGATCTCTTTAGCCCTTCGGAGAGGCAGGGGAGGGACCCAGAGGCCCATGTTGTGGTGGAAGAAACTAAACAGCCAATTTTGCCCTAAATTCTAGCCCCACCAATGGCAGACCCAGAACTCGAAGCTTTGGAATAACCAGGACCCAGGGCTCAGAAGTGAAGACAGGGAAGACTTTTTACTCACTGCCCTCTATGAATTGCCCTAAAGCAGTCTCCCCCGTAGCACTGCTGACATTGGGGCCAGGCCATTCTCTGTGGGGGTGCTGTCCTGGGCACTGTGGGGTGCTGAGCAGCATCCCTGACCCCCACCCACACAATGCCAGGAGCTCCCCAAGTCATGACAACCACAGATGTCCCCAGACATTGCCCAGTGTCCCCTGGGGGACAGAATCACCCATGGTTGAGGCTCACCGCCCTGCAGAACTGGCTCCTTGCCCACCTCTCTGCTCCCCCACTGCGCACATCCCGCCGCGCTCATAGGCTGTGCGGCTGGGAAGGCCCACGAACGCGTGCATCCAGGCTGGGCCAGCCCACCAGTCACAGCCAGACTCAGAGAAATTGGATTAACTTGGAGAAGCTGGCCAAGACTATCTGTCATGCCATCTGAAGGACAGCGTATTGATCTCCACGTTGCAAAAAAATTAAATGATATCCCTTTTTGTTATTTAAAACGCTGCTTAAGCAATTCTGTAATGGAACAGCCTGACCTGGGTCCAGGAGCTCCCTGGGCAGCGGCAGCCTCTCCAGACTGGGTGCAGGACGAGGGACTGTGGACGAGGCCCCGTCTTCCCCCGGGTAATTAATGACCCCGGAGAATAGCACCATTTTGCCAGCAATGTGCACAGCTTTGATTTATTAAAGACATAACAATTATGAAAATAGCTGATTTATAGTCAATTTGCCCAAGGAACCTAATTGATTTCTGAGGTGAAATTTAGAATGGGAGGTACTGACACCTTGAGGACAGGGCCACCAGCCTTCGGATGGTCCGTGATGGGGTGGCTGGCAGGGCCGGCATGGGTACAGGACACGGGGATGGGAAGACAGTGGCCTGAGTCTGGCTGCATTCCTTGTCACCTCGTGAGGTGTTGGGCTTCTGGCCAGTTTTATTCTGGAAGGTCAAGCCTCAGTGGAGGCTGCCATTTCCAAATGACCAAGGCGACCCTGGATCCAGCAGGGGGACGTGTGCCATAGCGCCCACAAATCTCTCAATGTGTCCCGTGTTTGCAGACCTCACTGTCACACCTAGAGCAACCATGAGAGCCTGGCACCGTGTGCATAAATGAGTCCGCCCCATAGTGTCCAGAACCTTCTATTCCTCCAGAGAGAGTCCCGAGTGAGGGTTGCCAAGTTTGGTCAATAAAAATACAGGAGGCCCAGTTAAATCTGAATTTCAGACACAATAAATGAATTTTTAGTGTAAGTATATCCCATGCGATATTTGGGCTATACTTATACTAAAACATTATTCATGGTTTATCTGAAATTCTAATTTAGCTGGGCATTTATATTTTACCTGACAATCCCACTGTGACATTCAGAACTCAGCTCCCAACAGCCCCACGAAGATTCAGTCTCCTGATGAGATTTAGGTAGAGGCTACTCAATGCCTGTCCAAGGTCACAGAGTGTCTGACTTAAGATTCAAACCCAGTCCTGAGGTCTGAGATTTCCAAAGCCTTCAGGATCCCACACTGCTTTCAGAAGGAAGGAACAACAGCTTTTCTTTCTATGCAGGGGCAGGTTAGACTGGTTCCCAGGTCTGGTGACAGACAGCTGTGGTTTCAGATCGCCCCAGTTCAGCGTTGTTACTATTGCTGTGTGACCTTGATGAAAGAGCTTTGCCTCTCTGGGCCTCCATCTCCAGCACTGTAAAATGGACATGATCATGACATCTCCATCACAGGGTGCAGGGAAGGACAACTGATTTGTGGGCACACGCCTGGATGAGCACTCACGAGATCACGTGAAGTTCCCAGAGTACTAGCAAAGACAGGGAAAAAGACACAGAGAGTTAGCGACAAAGAGAGACAATGATGGAGAGAGACAGAGAGTCAGAGACAGAAAGACAGAGAGAGTCAAGGCAGAGAGACAAAGAGAGAGCAACAGAGGAAAATGGATGTGTCCGCTTTGGAAATGGGGTGTCCCCAGAGGGTGGACATTAAGTTTGCAAGTCAGAGGTTTTCAGTAGTTTCTGCAAGGCATGGCGAAAGCAAACAAGAATCAGGGATTTGGAGCGCAGAGCCCAGCAGCTGCCCGTGCCCAGTCCCCGTGACGGCCCCGCTGAGCACTTTTAAGTATCGTTAAAGATAAAATAATTTTTCCCCCTCTGAGCCGTGTGATTGATGCAGTAATGGGCCCCGCCGACAGGGAGAAGGTCAGGCTGGAATGTAATCAGTTTTTTCCAGAGCGATGCATAAACATGATGGCACGGTGGCTGGGAAAGAGAGAGGGATCCACAACTGTCCCCAAACCCTCTGAGCTCTGAGGAAGGACATGATGGGACAACAAGGACAGTGGGGCCAGGGGAACTTCCTGGAGGAAGTGTGGCCGCAGCTGGGGTTGGAAAGAGAAGGCATCACAGGCGGGGCGACTGCAGAAGCAAGGTGTGAAGGTTGGACATGTCTCTTTACATCTCACTGCATTATTCCTAGCCTCAGACCTTCCATGGCTCCCAGCTACCCACCCCTCCTAAGGGTTCTACTCCTGACTCTCCCTCTTATCAGCTGTGTGATATTGGACATGTCACTTCCCCACCCAGCCTGAGTCTCCTCATCTGTAAAACAGGATGTCATTACTTCCACACCCCATGGATATGGTGTGAGAATTTAAAGAAAGGAACAGCAGTATCAATGCTTTGGGCTGCAAATAACAGGAAAACCCAAGTTAACTGGCTTCAATATTAAGAAACATTTTCACCCTAGCTGGTTTGCTCAATGGTAAGAGTATCGGCTGCCAACTGCAAGGTCGTGGATTTGATTTCCAGTAAAGGGCATGTACCTGGGTTGCAAGTTCGATTCCTTGCCCCTACTGGGGTGTGTGCAGGAGGCAACCAATTGATGTGTCTCTCACATCAATGTTTCTCTCTCCCCCTCCCTCCCTTCCTTCCACTCTCTCTAAAAAAATCAATGGAAAAAATATCCTCGGGTGAGGATTAACAAAAAAGAAAGAAAGATTTTTCATTTTATACAAGAAATCATTAACATCTTTACTCAAAAGTACTTCTTCCAAAAGCCTTCGCTGATCAAACCCTCTACTCTCTTTTACTCACCTTCATTTTCCTCCCTAGCACTCATCACCTCCTGACACTGTATTTGTTCATTATCTGCTCTCTGCTCCTCCAAATGTCAGCTTCTCGAGGGCAGGAATTTTTATCTGCTTCATTAGTATGTTCCCAGTGGTACAGAGAAGGTGCTCATTGAATGCTTGTTAAATAAGTGGATGACTTATTCATCCAGGGATGATTGATTTAGCTATTCAATAACATAGTCTTGCGTCTTCCTCAGGATGTCTACCATGTTGCTTCTCATGGTCCAAAATGATTGCCAAAGCTCCAACCATCACATCCTTGTTCTAGCAACAGGAAGGAAGAAGTGTAGAAGGACAAAATAGGCTTTTCCTGGTGAGCTGTCTCCCTTATGGAGTCTTCCCAGAAGCCCACCCCAAAATCTCATTGGCCAGTACTCAGTCACACAATCACTCCTAGCTAGCTAGCTGCAAGGGAGCCTGGGAAATATTAAGTAACATTTCCTTTTTTTAATGTTTTTATTGATTTTTTAGTGAGAGAGTAAGGGAGGGAGAGATAGAAACATTGATGTGAGAGAGAAACATCAGTCAGCTGCCTCCTGCACGGCCCCTACTGGGGATCAAGCCTGAAACCCAGGCATGGGCCCTGACTGGGAATCGAACCAGGACTTCTCAGTCCATGGGATAAGGCTCAACCTACTGAGCCACACCGGCTGGGTGGAAATGCAGTCTTTTTTTTTTTTTTTTTTCAATCCTCACCTGAGAATATTTTTCCATTTATCTCCAGACAGAGTAGGTGAGAGGGAGAGAGAGAGAGAGAAACATCGCTGCGAGAAAAGACACATCGACTGGTTGCCTCCCACACGACCCTGACCAGGGCCAAGGACAAATCGCAACCGAGGCATGTGCCCTTAGCTGGAATCGAACCCATGACTCCTTGGTCTGCGGGCCAATGCTCTAACCGCTGAGCCAAACTGGCCAGGGCAGAAATGTGGTCTTTAACAGAGTGCCATCCAGCAGTGGTTCTGCAGGTGAGGAAGACTAGGAGGTGTTAGTTAGGAGGCAGGGGACAATGGACATCCACCTGACTCCCATATCTGCCAATGCCAGTTACCACCTGTATTAGTTTCCGATGGCTGCCATAACAAATTACCACCCACTTAGTAAAACACTTAGTAAAAACAGCACACATTGAGTATCTGACAGTTTTGCAGTCTGAAGTCTGACAAGAGTCTCATTGGGCTAAAGTCAAGCTGTGGGCAGGGCTGGTTCGTTCTGGAAGCTCCAGGGGAGAATCTGCTTCCTGCCTTTTCAGCTTCTAGAGGTGCCCACATCTGTGGCTCGTGGCCCTTCCTCCCTCGTCACAGCCAGCAATAGCTTCTCAAGTCCTTCTGATGCTGCCCTCTCTGCGCTTCTCCCTGTCCTTCCTCCTTCCATTTTCAGAACCCTTGAGATTTCACTGGGCCCACTGGGTCACCCCACGATCATCTCTCTCTTTTAAAGTCAGCTCACTAGAAACCTTCATCCCAACTGCATCCTTAATCCCCCTTTGCCATGTAACCTAACACTGTCACCGTGGGCTCTGGGAATTCCAAACTTCACCCTCTTTGGCCTGCCCGACTCCTCCTCACAGCCTCCGTGAAGGCCTCATTGAGGCCCCCAGAGATGGAACACCTTGTCAGGGGTCCCCTAGTCTCATAAATTGCAAACGCTGGAATTTGAACCAGTGCGTGTGTGACTTCAGGCCTGTGCCTCTAACCACCTGCTGTTCGTATTGTTACTGTTACTGTGGCCACTCTTCACCCAGCACCTGCTACGTCCACACCACTTCCAAGATTCATGAGCAAGCTGACCCTCTAGAGAAGGGTGTTACAGAGGGGAGACTGGAGGCACGGGGGCTCGAAGGGCATCTCAAGGTCACCCAGTGGGTGGCAGAGCCAGAACTTGAAGCCAAGTCTGCCTGGGTACAGACCACTGCCCTCCCTGCCTCTGGGGAGAAAGCCACTGCCTAAGGGGGGCCACCAACGACCCCGCATGGGTTACTTGGCAGCTCCAGGGACTCACTTGGCCCTTTTTCTTTCTGGCAGAGACTGGGGCACGGCAGTCGAGGGGAAGCAGGCCAAGTGCTGAGTCTGCAATGCGACAAATCTCCACAAAAGCCACCAGCCACATGGCCATGGAGGCCCAGGATTCTGCAAATGATCAATCTCTCCCCATCTCTCTCACTGGCGTCCTCTGTCCCTCCCTCTCCTGGTCTCTGCCCAGCTTCCCGATGCAAAGGAGGGCCTGAGAGACACAGCGGAGCTTCCAGGAGGAGGCACTGTGCCAGGTCATCCAGGTGCGGAAGGGCAGCCTGTCCGTCACGGAAACACTCAGGGACAGGATCCACCAACCAGCGGGAGAGTAGAGGGTAGGATCACAATCCAAGGGGTTAGACACCTGGGTCCCCATCTCATCCCCTCCCCTAACACTGGGCCAGCTAATTAATCTTGCTATGCCTTGGCTTCTTCATCTGCAAAATGGGTTTGAGAAAAAGACTCTACATCATAGGGCTGATGTGAGGGTTATGGGAACTGCGACAAGCACTTCAGACACTGAGAGCAGGTAAATCCTGCATTAGTTCATAGGAGACTTCAAGGTAGTCCAGCGAGCCTTCCTTGAAGAGGCAACATTTGATCTGAGCCTTAGACTATGGGGAGAATTTGGAGGAACTGACAGAGGGGAGGCTAGGCAGTGCCTCGGTTCAGGTGGGAGAAGCAGATAAGCATATGGGTGCCCGTAAGGGGAAACTGAGGCACAGAGAGGTTCTTACCCAAGGGCCACAGGACAGGCTGTGAACCCTGGCCGTCTGGCACCAGGACCCCATCTTTGACCACTCTGCAGAAAGGGCTTCTACCTGTAGCACCAAGCTCCAGCCCTAAAGCTGCTCTCGTCCCAGCACCTCCTGGGTGTTAGAAGCTGATCCCCTTCTCTGTTACCCCCGTTACCCCCAGCAGCCAGAACCAACCAAGGCAGGTCTGCAGTTAAAGAAGTTCTGCTGATTTTACACACACACACACACACACACACACACACCTCACTTGCTTGGTTCCTGTTATGAGCTGAATTGTGCCCACCCCCAGATTCATATGTTGAAGTCCTGACCCTCAGGACCTCAGAATGTGACTGGATTTGGAGATCGGGCCTTTAAAGAGGTAATTGAGTTAAAGTGAGGTCATAGGGGTGGGCCCTAATCTAATATGACTGGTGTCCTTAGAGTAAGAGGAGATAAGGACACAGACATGCACAGAGGGTTGACCACATGAGGACACAGGGAGAAGACAGCCATTTATACGCCAAGGAGAGAGGCCTCAGATGAAACCAATCCTGCTGACACCTTGTCTCAGACTTATGTCCAGCCTCCAGAACTGTGAGAAAATAAATTTCTGTTGTTTAAGTCACCCAGTCTCTGGTGCTTTGTTATGGCAGCACCAGCAAACTCACACAGTGCCATGAGACCAGCTTCACCAGATCTGGGTCTTCACTAGTCAGAACTCTGGTCACAACTGGCAAAACAACAGCAGCAGCAACAACAATAGCAATAACACCTGATTCAGGTCAGCTTAAGCAAAAGGGGAGCTATTGTAACAAAATATATGGCTTCAGGTACAGTTCAATCCAGGTGCTCAAGTCACATCAAGATCCTTTTCTTTCCTCTCTATTAGCTCTTTTCATGGAAAGATGCTTCCTACATAGTGATCAGATAGCTTCTAGGAAGACCAGGTCTTCATCAGCTCAATAACCCCTGAGGAAAAGAACCTTCTCTCCCATAGCAGAATTTCCCCCATAAATCCAGCAAATGTTCAAGACTTCACTCTGATTGAGCCAATTTGGGTCATGGTGGGTGGCCCTGAGCCATTGCTGAAGCCAGAGGTTCAACATCTTCTGACGCCCTGCCCTGGGTATCTTTGATTTGACGACACTGAGTGTCTATTTCTGCTTTTAGATCTCCCTTGGGGCCACCTCAAGTCGTCAGAAAGAGCCTCAGAAGGAAAGAAAATAAAATCTCGATCCCTTTGCTCAGTGGGTTCCACCTCATCTCCATTGGCCCACTCTGCACATCAAGGAGTATGGGGAGAGGTGTAACAGCCAGCTATTGCTGTGTAACAAATTGCCACAATCATAGCAACTTAAAACAACACTTGATTATTATCTCACCATTTCTGTGGGTCAAGGATCTGGACATGGCTTAGCTGGTCCTCCGCTCTGGGATTTCTCGAAAGGCTGCAAGGCGTCAGCTGGGGCCACTGTCATCTCCGGCCACCGTCATCTCCAGGTTTACTGGAACAGAGTCTGCTTGCAAGTTCAAGAGCATCCTTCTCGCCCTGGCCAGTTTGGCTCAGCGGTTGGAGCATTGGCCCACCGACCAGAGAGTCCCGGGTTCGGTTCCCGCTAAGGGCACGTACCTTGATTGCGGTTCGTCCCAGGCCAACCGGGGCCATGTGGGTGGCAACCAGTCAATGTGTCTCTCTCATATCGATGTTTCTCTCTCTTTTCCTCCCTCTCTCCCTCCCGCTCTATCTGAAGATAAATGCAAAAATGTCCTAGGGTGAGGATAAAAAAAAAAGAGCATCCTTCTCTTCAGTTGTCCCAGACAACAGCCAGCTGACCCCCAAACAAGAGAGCCCAGTCAAAATTCGCAGAGTGGTCTCCCCAGTTCCAAGTGGAGAGCAAAGGCAGGAACAAGCCCAGTCAATCCTAGATCACCAGCTAACCTGTAAACTCCTGAACAAAAATAAACACGTAGTGCTTTCAGCAGTAGGATTTGGGGCTGCTTTGACATATCCGATCTGCTGCGGCTATGTCATCACTGTTCCTCCATGACAACGGACACCCTAAATGTGAATGAAACTAGGAGAACGTGTTGTACTGAGTCTCCCTGAATAAAGAAGTTCTGCTTCACAGAGTATAGCTGTCCCCACTCTACAAAGGAAAGGTGGCTGGCAGCTCCTCCTGATTAAAAAATGTTAAGTTCAGCCCTGGCCGGTTTGGCTTAGCGGTTAGAGCATCGGCCTGCGGTCCAGAGAGACCTGGGTTCGGTTCCCGCTAAGGGCACGTACCTCGGTTGTGGTTTGTCCCCGGCCCTGGTTGGGTCGTGTGGGAGGCAGCCACTCGATGTGTCCCTTACACGTCGATGTTTCTCTCTCTGTCTCTCTCCCCCTCCCACTCTATCTGAACAAAAAATGGAAAAATGTCCTCGGGTGAGGATAAAAAAAAAAAAAAAATTAAGTTCCACTCCACCAAGCATCCCAGTACCCTCCCTTTCCATCCACCTTCTTGGGGGGCCCAGGAGCAAGGGGATACTCTTCTAGGCTTTCAGGCTGACCTAGGGACTAGCCAGGGGCTTTCAGGTCCCTGTAGCTGCCACAAACAGGACCATTGTGCCATCTTAGTCCCAGCTGCTCTCTATGTCTCGCTCAGAATCTGCTGGCCTTTTCTTTCCAACAACCAAGACCCTCTCACGAAGAAGGAACAATACATCCTGGGTGGAGGATGGCAGGACTGGCTTCAGGAAGCCTCAGACCAAAGCGCTAGCAGATAGGGAGCAAGACAACTCGTGTTCTGGACTTGGCCGTGACCTTGGGCTTGTCACCGTCCAGGAATGCTTGGTACATAGATGATGGCTCTAGCCACCAACAGCACTGCTGGGACCTGCCCCAGCACATCCATTCTCATTGGTCAGTGACACAAGCTGTGCCTGTAACTAAATATGTGTCATATCACCCCAGAAAGCAAGGGTTCTCAGCTCAGTGGTTAATAGCATAAACACTAGAGTTAGACCTGTGTAGAAAGCTTAGGAATAGTGAGGGGAATAAATGGTGGGATGATGGTCCAGAGTACCAGGAGTCCCTTGCAACTGTACACAAGAATAAGGAATGTCATGGCAGTATCACTAAGATACTTTGTTAAGATGAAAATGCAAGAGTAATGGACACAGAGTTTCAGTTTGGGATGATGAAAAAACAGTTCTGAGGATGGATGGTGGCGATGGCTGCACCGTGTGAATGTGCTTAATGCCTAGAGCTGTGACTTAAACACGGTCCAGACAGGAAGTTTGATGCTATGTGTATCTGACCACAGTTTAAAAGCCGGGCGGGGGGAGGGGACAGTAGAAAGTTTTGCCTTTCATAGGGTGACCCCAGCTTGTGCACCCCACAGTGTAGCCCCTCACAGAAGGCTTAGAAGCAGTGTCAGGAGCCAGCGTAGAGACACTGAGATCCAGAGAGGGTGGGGAGTTGTCCAGGACCACCCAGGGTACACAGAACTGGAGAGACTGGAAAGGGGCCTGAATGAAGAAGATGGTCCCACAGGATTCCTCTCCAGGGAGCAGCTGATTTTGCTTAAGCTCCTGACGGGGGAGGCAGAATGAGAAGGAAGTGTCTTCTCTTCTTGCCCGAGCCTGGGGAATTCGTCCCTGGAGACAGGAGCCAGCTGGTGAGGACCTCCCTGTTAAGTCCCTGATCACGAGATTAGGTGATTTCATTATTGTCTGCAAAGCTCTTGGGAGGGTTCGAGCTTAGAGATAATCACCCATGATACAGGGCAGTGGAGTCTTCAAGGATCCCTGAGGCTGCTCAGAGGGTGGAGCCAAGGAGTTGCCACCAGGAAGGTGCTGGGAAATGACCCTGTCCATCACCTCTGTGTGGAGAGAAGGGCTCAAGAACCAGAGAAAGGAGGAACCTGCCCAATGTAACACAGCCAAAGAGGAGCAAGATACTTGCAGCCATCCATGGTAAACCTGAGTCAGTCCCATCCCTCCTCTGCCCACAGCGCTTCAGGGTTCCCACCTCCCTGGGGATAAAAGCCCAAGTCCTCCCTGAGGTCTACTAGGCCCTGCCCTACCTGCCCTCATCCCTTTCCTGCCCTCACCGCCTCCCTTTCTACCCTTCCCTCACTCTGCTCCAGCCACACAGACCTCCTCATTGCTCCTCCAACACATCAGGCATGGTCCTGCCCCAAGACCTTTGCACAGGCTGTTTCCTCTGTCTACCACTCTTCCCCCATCATCTGGACCAGTTTCCTCACCTGGACCAGTGCAGTTGCTTCTGCCCTGGTCCCCTGGCAACCGACCTCCCAAAAGCAGCAGCCAGAAAGTGCCTATGAGCACCTGACTCAGGTCCCTCCTCTCATCTGCCCACCACTTTCCAGGGCTCTAACCTCCCTCAGAATATAAGCCCAAGTTCTCCAGCCCCCAAGGCCCTGCACAACCTGCTTTTGTCCCCTTCCAGCCCTTACCTCCTCCCTCTGCCACCCCACCCCACTCCTTCCATCCCAGCCCCTGACACTTAGCAATGCTCAGAAAAAAAATAAAGGATCCAGTGCAGAATAAATAGGCACTTCTATGGCCTCTGCTTGGACTCCTCTCTGGATGAGGAGCTCACTACCTAACAACCTCTTCCATTTTACCTGAGCTGTCTGGTCATTAGCAAGGTCCTCAGCAAACTATGGGCTGAGTTTTGTGCCCTGAAGTGTGTGTGTGTGTGTGTGTGTGTGTGTGTGTGTGTGTGTGTGTTGAAAGATGGGAGAGTGAAATGAGATCACAAGGGGAAAATTCTGGAATCTTTGCAGGGTGATTTCTGTTTTGAATACTTCAAAAGCGTGGGGGGAGGGCCCTGGCTGATTGGCTCAGTTGGAAAGGTTACCAGTTGGATTCCTGGTCAGGGCACATGCACAGGTTTCGGGCTTGATCTCCAGTACAGGGAGGAGGCAGCTAATCAGGGTTCTGCTCTCACATGGATGCTTCTCTAGGTCCTCTCTCTTTAAAAATCAATAGAAATATTAAAAAATAAAACCCTGGGGGAAGAGGGGGAGATTAGCCCAGACTACCTTTTTCTCTCTTTGTCTCTCTCTCTCTCTAAATTTTTCTCTCCATAATTCTCTCCTCTTCCTTTTATCTCTGTGTTTCTGTCTCTGGGTCTCCGTGCTGTTCAAAGTCACACAGATACAGACACAGCTTCTCAGCCCCGAAAGGAAATTGCCAGCCACCCCAGCAGCAGAATAATTGAATCGGCAGGTGGCCAGGATTGAATCAAGTGAAGGGGTAAAGAGAATAGGGCTGGGGGCCGAATTCCTGGCTAAAAGGGGGGCCCTCATCAGGGGGATATGCTTAGCTATGGGCAGCAGAAGTGCAGGTGTGAGGAGCGACCATCTGAGCCCTACAGAAAAAGCTAGAGGTCTGTGGCCATGCCCACCCCCACCCCCCAACACAGGTCCTCACAGCCACTGGCAGGGCAGGCATGAGAGCTTCACCAAGGACCACTGCCAGGGGCAGCCTACCTCATCAGGGTGAGATTCCATTACCCATCATCCATTCATCCACATTCGCTCACCCCCACCCACCCAAAGCCATCCTTCCACCCCACCCACTCATTCCCCCATCCTTTCATCCATCTCTCACCCATCGAACCACTCATCCATCCTCCCATCCCCCACACCACATCCCTCACTCACCTACGCGCTCGCCCATTCATTCATCCATCTCCCCACCTGCCCACCCACTCATTGGTCAATCACTCAACAAAAACATATGAGCTCCCACTGAGTGCCCTTTTCTGAGCTGGGTGCTGTAGATGCCAGGATAAAAATGACAGCTGAAGCACCCTGGCTGGGTAGCTCAGTTGTTTAGAGCATCCTCCTGATACAACAAGGTTGCAGGTTCAATCCCTGGTCAGAGCACATACAAAAATCAACCAATGAATGCACAAATAAGTGGAACAACAAATCTCTCTCTCTCTCTCTCTCTCTCTCTCTCTCTCTCTCTCTCTCTTGCTCTCTCGCTCTCGCTCTCTCGCTCTCTCCCTTCCTTTCTCTCTCTAAAAATCAATTTTAAAAAAACTTTTTAAAGACAGCCAAGGTCCCTGTTCAATTGGAGCTTAGTGTCTAGTTGGGAAGATAAATGTTAAACAAACAATTGAACAAACAACTCCATCATTGACATTGTGCCATTTCCTTAAGACACGTTCAGGCTGCTCTGGGATATATATTGCAGGGAGGGGCTAATTAGGTTGGGAGGCCATGGAAGGGCTTCAAGGGGGAACAGCATGACAGGCAGAAGGAACAGCATATGCAAAGGAGAGGCAGATGTCTGGTGTCTGACTCAAGGGCAGGTATCCATGGGAGGTGCAAGAATCAGCTATAGGAAGTGACAACAAGGTAAAGTATCAGAAGGCACAGCCAGAGAGGTGAGATGGAAAAAGAGGTGGGTAGAGTCTCAAAGGCCCTTGCCTAAATGAAGAACTTGAGGTCTAGGGATTGGCAGGGTCCTGCCTCCCAGCTCAGGCTCCCACCAATGACCTCTCTGTTCTTTCTTCATGTTGGAGAGCTGCAGGGGCCCTGAGTACCATTGAGGGCAACCCCTTCAGCGCCTGGTTTCTGCCCTGTCAGCTCTCGCTGGACAAGCCATGCACCTAATGGAGCAGTCTCCATATTCTCAGCTGTGAAATGGCCACATTTCAGCCACTCCATGAGGCTATGGGGAAGTGCTGAGGCCAAGATGACCATAAAAAGTTATATCCTCTACATTATGGCTAGCGTGGCCTCCTTGCCCCTGCATCATTCATTCATTCATTCATTCATTCATTCATTCATTCATTCATTCATTCAACAAATATTTATTGAGTGCCCAAATACTGTTCTGAGTACTAATGATACAGCTATGAACAAAACAGACACAGTTCCTCTGTCCTCAAGGGGCTGATATTAAAATAGAGTGAGCCCCGGCCGGTTTGGCTCAGTGGTTAGAGTGTCGGCATGCGCAACAAAGGGTTTGGGGTTTGATTCCCAGTCAAGGGCACATACCTGGGTTGCAAGTTCGATCCCCGGCCCCGGTTGGAGCGTGTGCAGGAGGTCACCAATCGATGTTTCTCTCTCTCTCTCTCTCTCATCCTCTCTCTCTCTCTCTCTCTCTCTCCCTCTCCCTCCCTCCCTCCCTCCACTCTATCTAAAATCAATGAAAAAATATCCTTGGGTGAGGGTTAACAAATAAATAAATAAATAAATAAATAAATAAAATAGAGTGATACAGAGAATAACACCACACAAATACCTAGTCTAATTTCAGAGAACACTCAGAATTTTAAAGCAAGGAAAGGAGACAAAAATGGTCTGGGGGAGATGCCTGTTAACTGGGGAGGCCAGGAAAGGCTGCCCTGAGGTGGTAACATGTGAGCTGAGACTGTGGGAAGAAACGTGGGTCTGGCCAAGCAGTGGGAACAGCAAGTGCTAAGGCCCAGAGGTAGGACCAGTTTGGCATTTCAAGAATCAGCTCCTTTCTGTGGCTAGAGCAGAGTGAAGGAGGGGGTAAGAGGTCCATGTTCCCTGACCATCCATCCCTGGCAGTCCCCGTCTAACTCTCCTGTTTGCTTGCCCTCCACTGAGATTTATACCCTGGGCCATGCTATATATTTTTCTTATTTATCTTGCCTGTTTTTTCTCTATCAGCTTCATGAAGATAGGGACTTCTTTCCTCCTGGCTTGCCTGTTCCCTGCTCTGCTTCCAAAGCCTAGAACAGCGCCTGGCTCACAGTAGACACTCAGTGCATAATTTTGAATGAATTAATAAACAAATGAATGAATGAACACTTGAAGAGTCATCATTCCCATCCAAAGGGCCAGGTAGGGAGGCAATCAGAGCCTCTGGCCACTTCAAGAGGCCCCTTTAGGAGGTCAGAGCTTAGAGACATGGGGTCAGGGCCTCCCTTGATTACTAAGATTCTGATTAACTCCGGGGCCGAGAGGGCCGCCCGCTTGGAGGAATTATAGATAAGTCTGCATCCAAGTGTTTAAGCAGCAGCTCTATTGGGGCAGGCAACGGCCCCCCTCTCGCCTCAGCAACCAGCTTGGCCAGGGAGGCAGGAGCAGAAAGAGGTCATTTGCATAGGCAGGTAATTGGTTTTGCAAATAAATCTGGTTCTTGAAATTTGTAGATTAGCAATAATACGTCTCCAGATGAGAGAGAAAGGTCACGGATGAATAAAACAACAATTAAACTTTCGGGAGATTATTAAACTAAACAGAAACCTGGCACAGGGCAGCCGAGAGAATATGAAGCGAGGCTGAGGAGCTGGAGAGGTCTGGGTTGAGGGCATCTGCAGCCCTAGGGAGCTGGTTGATGTCCTCACTTTCCTGCCTCCTGGGAGCACCTTCCATATGCCACACTCTGGGACATTCTGTGTGATAACACCCAGGATAGCTAGTAGGATCCCATTTCTCAGAAGAGGAAACTGAGGTCTGGTGAGGGAGAGGATATCCAAGGCCACACAAGGCAGGGTTTGAACCCAAGACCATCAACTTTGCACTGTCCTGGGTGGCAGTGAGCCTCATCTAGTGGTGGCCAGGAAGTCAGAAGGGTGGAATCCACCCCTTGCCATTCTTGGCTGTCTGAGCTGGACCGTACCTTTCTCCCACTGTGCCTCAGTCTCTCCAAGTCTCCAGAATCAGAACTAAGAGCATTATGCATGTGCTCTGAAATCTGCAATGTGTTCATATCTGTGCGGCAATTAAATGTGACCCAGCAGCTAATGCACCAGGCACTGTGCCTGGAATGATACAGGTGCCCCTTTGGTCATCCTGGGCTCTTGGCTAAAAGCAACAGAAATTCACTCCAGGAAACATGAGCAGAATGGAAATTTGTAGGAAACTCTTGAGGGAAGAGAGGTGGAGAAAGAGGGTCAGTATAGAGAGGAAATGGGAACTCAGCAGGTAACACAACCCTATTTTGCCACCCATTAACATGAGACCTTCTGTGAATCACCTTTCCCCTTGGGACTTCTATTTCCCTATCTGTAGGGTTATAGAGAATGCTAAATGCTGGGAAGAAATTAGGGCAGAATGAAGCAAAAATTGGGGAGAGAGGATATTTGCAATTTTAACAGGATGTTCGGGAAGACCTCACTGAGGAGGTGACATATGAGCAGAGATCTGAAGGAGAGGAGGAAGGTGGCCATAGAGAGATCTGGGGGAAGAGCATTCCAGGCAGAAGGAACAGTCTGTGCAAAGGCCCTGGGGCAGGACCATGCTTGGTGTGTTGAAAGAACAGCAAGTAGGCACCTGTGGCTGGAGCAGAGTGAGTGAGAGGAAGAGAGGAAGGAGGTGAGGG
Organism: Tadarida brasiliensis; assembly: GCA_030848825.1. Lineage (NCBI taxonomy): Eukaryota > Metazoa > Chordata > Mammalia > Chiroptera > Molossidae > Tadarida > Tadarida brasiliensis. The sequence goes on from CM061259.1 coordinate 48,462,119, forward strand.
CTGGGAGGGGATGGGGGAAGGTCATCCAGAGGACAAGGACAAGGAGCATTTAATGGTGACAAATGTCTACTCCTCCTTCCTAACCGCTTTGGTGGCAGAGGCTGTGGGCTGGCCCCCAATATTCATTCTCTAGTTTCTCCTTTAAAAATAGAATCTGCCCCCTGGCTGGTTTGGCTCAGCGGTTAGAGCGTCGGCCCGTGGTCTGGAGAGACCCAGGTTCGGTTCCCGCTAAGGGCACGTACCTTGGTTGCAGTTTGTCCCCGGCCCCGGTTGGGGTTGTGTGGGTGGCAGCCAGTCGATGTGTCTCTCCCACATCAACGTTTCTTCTCTCTCTCTCTTCATCCCTCTCTCCCTCTAGCTCTATGAATGCAAAAAGTGTCCTCAGGTGAGGATTAAAAATAAATAAATAAATAAAAATAATAGAATCTGCAGCCCTGGCCGGTTTGGCTCAGCGGTTGGAGCTCAGCCTGCGGACCAGAGAGTTCCGGGTTCGGTTCCCGCTAGGGGCACATACCAAAAAAAAAAAAAAAAAACTCAGTGGAGCACTATCACTGCCGACGTTGTAGACCCCAGACTTCGTCTCTTCCCTGCTAACACGCTCCAGCTGCAAACTGCCCATCAACACCCATCCCCCTCCTGACTTCCCTCTGAGTCTGCTCTTGGTCTCGCCCCTCTTGCTGCAACCAAGCTGTACCATGCCAAATTCAGCTCCTGCAGCGATTCTCAACCTGTGGGTCGCGACCTCTTTGGGGGTCGAACGACCTTTCACAGGGGTCGCCTAAGACCATCGGAAAACACATATTTCCGATGGTCTTAGGAACCAAGACACCGCTCCTCTATCTGTCTCCAGGAGGGTCCGCCCACATGCAGATACGCCCACATACAACACGAGGAACTGTATTAAAGGGTCGTGGCATTAGAGAACCACTGTATAAGGCCAGCCTGGAAACTCCTTCTTGGCTCTCTCCTCAGAAATCCCTGCCTGCCTGAGGTTGCAACTGGTTCTTCAACAGACTTAATATATTTTCATGGATGTCCATCCTCTCCTACATCCTCTCCACCGTCGTATCACCCTCCCTCTCGTTTCCAAATTTTGGCAGCTCCACTAGAACTGATCTGGGTCCTTCCAACCTCTAAGTCCTATGTCTGTGGCGATTCTGTAAGGCAGAAAGGGGATCAGAGAGGGTGAGTAAGCTAGCTGGATCACACAGCAGACCATCCTCTCCAGAGGAAGCAGAAGAATGAACCTGGTGGAGAGAGAAGATGGACAGTTGAATTTCTGGCCTGGGGACAGAGGACAGTGGGAACCCTCAACTGTGTGCCAACCATTATTCCCCCAGGAAATGCCTCTATCAGAGCTGGGTGATCTCATTCCTTTACTCATTCCATAAACTCTTATTGAGCACTTGCTGTTTGCCATGTCCTATTCCTAATGCTAGGACCAAAATACATTCATCCTCTCCCCTTCAGAGCTCACAGGTTAGTATCAGAGCTGGGATGAGGGAACCCAGAAGAGGCTCCTGAGCTAAACTGGGCTGCAGGCTTCCCAGAGGATGTGATGCATAAGCTGAGATGTGAAGGATGAAAAGCAGAAGGCAGCAAGAGCCCCATGGAAGGGACAACAGAAGCAAAGGCCCAGAGGGGGCATATGTGTGGGTTTCAGCCCCTGAGAGACATCCAGAGCAGGAGAGATGAAATCAGGGAGGTAATGGAGGCAAAATGCGGGCGCTTGAGGTCAAGGCCAATAGGGAGCTAAGGAAGACTTCAGAGCAGGGGAGGAGTGAGATCAGATTTGCCTTTGAGGAAGATCCCGGGAGCAGGGCCAGGAGGGGCCAGGCCTGGGAGGCCCAGGTGGGCGCCTCCCCCGCTGCATCCTTCTGCAACCTGGCTGTGCCGGCACGAGCAGGAAGGAGCCGGGAGGAGTACCTGGCAGCCAAATGCCCGACAGCTAATGAGCCCCGCGTGGTGCGGGCTATTTTTAGCAGCTGCTCCATTGGACCCTTAATCGCTGCGCCGGGCTCCCGCCAGGCTGCCATGGAAATGCTCAACACCACCGCTGGGAACTCTGTCCTGGTCCCAGCCCGTGCTTCCTGCCTCCCAGCCTGGAGCCTGGACGACATCGCTGCCACCGCCGGGAAGAGGTCCGGTGTGCTCTCCGCACCGGTGCTGTGGAACCTGGGGGCGCCTCTGCCCTCTTTGGACCTTAGAGGGTGAGCGGGGTCAGCACAGACGCTGGAGACTCAGCTCCTGTTCGAATCCCTACTGGGCGCGAGGGGCGCGACTTCAGTCTTGTCCTGACCCTTCTTGGAGCCTCGGTTTCTCTCTTTTTTTTTTTTTAAATCCTCACCTGAGGGTATTTTTCCATTTATCTTCTGATAGAGTGGGAGGGAGGGAGAGAAACATCGCCTCCCACACGAGCCCAACCAGGGCCAGGGACGAACCACAACCGAGGTTCCTGCCCTTGACTGGAATCGAACCCGCGACTTACTGGTCTGCAGGCCAACGCTCCAACAGCTGAGCCAAACCACCCAGGGCCCTCATTATTTATTTATTTTTAATCCCCACCCAAGGACATTTTTCCATTTATCTCAGATAGAGGGGGACGAGGGAGAGAGAGGAAGAGAAAGAAACATCCTTGTCAGAGAGACACATCGATTGATTGCCTCCCGCATGACCCCAACCAGGGCCGGGGATGAACCACAACCGAGGTACATGCCCTTGACCGGAATCGAACCCAAGACTCTATGGTCTGCACAGGGCCCTTATCTTTAATCGCACCAACGTGGACCAGGATGCCTGAAGGTCAAAGCCAAGCACCTGGCCCCAGTGATTTCAGCAATTCATTGAGCACCTACTGTGTGCCAGGCATCACCCTAAACTTTCCATGAATTAGTTTAATCCAGAGACATTTTGCAGATTGCATTTTGCAGATGTGGCCATCCGAAAATGACGCAGCATGCAAGTTGTGGAGGCAGGATTCAAACCCAGGCCAGCTGGCTCTGGAATCTTGGCTCCAAACTGCATATACATTTATTTATTTATTTGTTTGTTTGTTTGTTTAAATGTTTTTGTTGATTTTTTTTAGAGAGAGGAAGGGAGAGAGAGATAGAAACATCAATGTGAGAGTGAAACATCCATCAGGTGCCTCCTGCACGCCCCCTACTGGGGATCAAGCTCACAACCTGGGCATGTGCTCTGACCAGGAATCGAACTGGGGCCTCTCAGTCAATAGGATGATGCTCAATCCACTGAGCTACACTGGCGGGCAAACCTGCACATACATTTAAACTGGAATTTGAAGGGGGACGCACTTACCCCCAAGGAAGACCTCATGAATGGTGGCCTCTCAAGCAGGCGGGGCCTGATTCTCCACACCCCTTTGCTGGACTGGAAGCCCCCCAGGGTACACATGGGGACATTGAGGCATGGATGGGAGCAGCAAGTGCCCAGTGCTCCAGAGCCCTGGAGATTCAGTCTGTGTCTCCAACCCAGGAGAGATATCATGGAGAGGTCATGTGCACAGGGCACAGAGACACATCCACGGCTATTTCAGGCAGTGTCACTTAGGCAAGTTGACAGGGACAAGCTGGAGACAGGAAGAAGGGGTCCAAGCTGAGGAGGGAGAACAAAGACCGGACCTGGGCCAGGACAGGGGTAGTGAAGCAGAGAGGAGGGCAGAATGGACAAGAGCATGCTGCCTCGCCACTCTGTGCCTCAGTTTCCCCTCCTGTGTTGATCATCACAGTCCCCACTTTCTAGGGGCTGTTGGACAGATCAAAACATTCATACAAGTTCTTCCTGAGCAGGGTCTGATCTGTCTATATTCAACATTTTGTTTCACAGGGATATTTTGTTTCACTGGGACTTTTTTGTCTTGTTTTGGGTTCTTTAAAATGCAGCTGAAATGGTATTTTTCTTGTTGAGTTCATTGGTGCCGTCTTAAGCTTTGCCACCCAGGAGAGTGCCTTGCTCGCCTCATCCTGAGTCCCAGCCCAGTGATCACCCCCTCAGTTGTTCTGGACTGTGCCTGGCGCAGAGTGAGCGCCCTAGGACAGTGACGGTAAATGCAGCCACCATCCCAGGAGGGCCAGACGACACACACACTACTGAATGTCACCTAACTCGAAAAGTTGGCTACTATTACTGTTGTTAGGGGCCCACTGTCTCTGCGGTGACTTCAGGCCTTGGTGGGCCCACCTGGAAGATGGTGGACTAGCTTGCAGGTTATTATCGATCTTGATCTGCGGAAACAAGGAAGGTAGGAAGGAAGGAGGCAGCCTGATGCTCGCACACAGGTGTCAGTGATTGGAGTCCCCGCGCCTCCTTCCCACCGCCCGCCGGCACTGTGTCCGAGTTTCTGCCATCAGTGCTGCCTCCAAGATTGCACCCGAGGAGGAGGTGCCAAGGCTGGCACCGTGACCTTGAGCTGGGGGTGGGGTCAGAGGAGGGGGACCCCCCTTTCCGGGACACCCAGGCAGCAGGAAGGGCTGGGGAGGGGAAGTCAAGGTTACCGTGCCCCTCCCCCAGCCTGACTATAATTAGCCTGGAGATGAATTAAACATGAGGCCGACCTGTCTAGGGCGACAGCAATGTCTCTGACACTATAATTGTTCCGGGCTGGAGGCAGAAGGCGGGGCCGATGTGTGAGGCTGGGAGATAGGGGGACCCACCTGCCACCCACTGGCACTGCTGTGGGGACGTGGGCTTGCAGAGCAGACCCCCAAGTGTGTGCAAAATATACATTTCTGTGGCAGGTACACCGTGAGATGGCATGAGGCTGGGAGTGACAGAGCAGACAGAGGCTGGGCAGAGGAGACTGGGGGGCACTTGGTGGGAGTTATAAAGCCTCAATTTGGTGGAGGGAGGGGTCACAGAGAAAGCTTCCTGCAAATGTGTGTCCTGGGTTTTAAAAGATCCAGGAGGGCCTGGCTGGCGTGGCTCAGTGGTTAAGCATCAACCCACGCACGCACTAAGAGGTCACCAGTTCGATTCCCAGTCGCCTGGGTTGTGAGCCAAAACCCTCGTGTGGGGCATGCAGGAGGTGGCCAATCGATGTTTCTATCTCTCTTTCCCTCTCCCTTCTTCTCTCTCTAAAATCAATAAAGAAAAAAAAATTTTTTTTAATGTACATTAAAAGATCCAGGAGGATTCACACATGGGAAGGAAAGGCATTCCTAGTGGAGGGAACTGCCCAGGCAAATGCTTAGAGGTCCAAGCAAAAGAAAAAAAAAATCACAAAGTCCAATCTCACCTGAAACTCATAGTGGCTTTCCTTCATAGAACAGCTTTGCAGGCCAACATCTCAAGTTGGAACCCACTCTGGTGTATACATTGGGGCCCAGATCCTAGAGCCAAGCAAGCTCTTGGAAAACGGGGCTTACAATAGCTCGTACACCCCCAGAGCTATCATGAGGTGAGCTACGAAATACGTAAACAACTGGCACTTACTCAGTGCTCACAAAGCAGCTGCTGTAACCATGGTTCCAAACCAGACCACGTAGATCATTTTTCAGCAGTTATATATTCATTTTAATATATATCCCCCCACATTTATATACACTATTTATTTCATATATATTTATCTGAGTTTTCATATAAAACCACATTTAAAAAATTTTTATTGATTGATTTTAGAGAAAAGAATTGTGGGGGAGAGAGAGAGAGAAACATCGATTTGTTGTTCCACTTATTTATGCATTCATTGGTTGATTCTTGCATGTGGCCTGACAGGGGATCGAACCTGCAACCTTGGGGTATTGGGATGACGCTCTAACCAACTGAGCTAGCAGGCCAAGGCAAAAGTGCAGCTTTAAAATAAATATATTTTGTTGGAAAAGAACGGGGGTAGGTTTAGAGAAAGATTTCTCAGCCTGTTCCTTGGCCCAGTAATTAATCCTGAGGAGCTAATTAAGACTGGCTTCCAGTCCGGCCGGTGTGGCTCAGCGGTTGAGCATCGACCCATGCACCAGGAGGTCGCCAGTTCGATTCCCGGTCAGGACACATGCCCAGCTTATGGGCCAAATCCCCAGTGGGGGACATGCAGGAGGCGGTCAATCGATGTTCTCTCGATGTTTCTATCTCTCTCTCCCTCTCCTTTCCTCTCTCTCTCAAATCAATAAAGAAAAAAAAATTTAAAAAAAAAAAAAAAAAAAAAAAAAAAAAAAAAAAAAAAAAGACTGGCTTCCAGCCCTCGCCGGTTTGGCTCAGCGGTTAGAGCATGGGCCCTCAGACCAATGAGTCTCGGGTTCAGTTCCAGGCAAGGGCACATACCTCGGTTGTGGTTCGTCCCGTCCTGGGGGAGGCAACCAGTCGATGTGTCCCTCTCACGTTGAGGTTTCTCTCCCTCTCTCCCTCCCTCCCACTCTATCTGAAGATAAATAGAAAAATATCCTCAGGTGGGGATTTAAAAAAAAAGATTGGGCTTCCACTCCAGCCACTCAGTGACCTCCCTCCAGGCCTTCTCTCTCCCCCAGGAAAGCCCAACCAGCCCCACCCCTGCCAAGGCCTCCCTCCTTAGGTGCTCAGGGCCCACCAGAGCCCCGGGCTTAATTATGGGGAATTAGGTTTAATCAGAGGCCTTTAAGGCCTCCCAGGTGTTGCAGGAGCCCGGGCTAGGGGGAGGAAAGTGAAGCAGGGTAGAACCACTGTAGGGTCAGATCCTGCCAATATTTATTTATTTTTTAAATGTTTTTTAAATTTTTTTAGAGAGAGAAGAAGGGAGAGAGAGATAGAAACATCGATGAGAGACAGAAACATGGATGTGAGAGGGAAACAATTGGCTGCCTCCTGCACGCCCCCTACTGGGGATCAAGCTGGGACCTCTCAGTTCATGGGATGCCACTCAATCCACCGAGCCACGATCCTACCAATATTTAACACCTTGATACTTTGTTCATTGTAGATGTTTTTGCTTCACTGGTGTTTTTTGTTATTGTTGTTGTTTCAATGTTGCATTAAAATAGTGTTTATCCAGATGACCGAGTTTGGTGGAGCCTCCTTAAATTGTGCCCAGGCCAGTGCCTGCCTCTTCTCACCCTGATCCCAATCACGACTGCTGCATGGAGTCAGGAGCTCATGTGAGCCTTGTCCATAGAAGAAACGTCCAGACCTGTAGAGAACTTTTATGACTTTATTAGAGCCAAACCAATGACAACTGCCAGGAAACAAAATCTCAAAGCATGGAGAAAATGCTCCAGAGAATGTCAGTTTTGCAGCTTATTTATACATTAGAATCAAAGGAGGAGACATAAGGAGGGTTACATGAAATCCATTGGTGGAAGATTCGGGAGGCAGGAGAAAGCAGAGTGGGAAAATCTCTGAGATTGGATAAAAAGAAAAACAGAGAGACACATACTTCTTTTACACCAGTGGGTACAGGGTAGTTAATAATTAACATTTACAGCACATAGAGATGGCATTTGGAGAACAAGATAACAATGAGGGGTTCTGTGGTCTCACGCTCTGATGTGGATGGGTGTGCCCTGAGGGGTCTGGAAAAGATTACTCTGACATTCCAGAGGTATGTTTTCTTAGATGCAAAAAGACAATAGGTTCACTTAGGTAAAGATTGACCTTTGTCAAGGAAGCTACAGGCCTACGACACGACTACCAGCCATGGCCATGATTGGCTTTAGTTAGAAATTCTTTTGTTCAGACCATCCTATGTGGTTATTTTCATTCTCTGAGTTTATAAGGCCACTGTAGCCTCCCCTGACCTTGTCAGGGTTAGTATGTGGCCCCTCTTTCATCCACAGCCTCAACACAGTCAGAGGATGGTCTATTATTGGACTCATTTTATGGATGGGAAACAGGCCCAGAAGGGCAAGTCACTGGCCTCAAGTCACTGGACTAAGGGGAGGGAGGCAGAGGCAGGCTTGGAACCCTTAACTCCACTGAGGTGGGGTTATTGCTTGTCCTGATTTCAGAGACTATGCAACCAGCCTACCCCAACCCCTCAGAGCCTTTGTTCTTGCTAAACCCATCTACCATCCATCTAGGAAGAAAATCCCAAATCCTCCCCAGCACAGCCCTTCAGAACATGCTCCCTTCCCCTCCCTGCCTTCCACTCCTCCCTCTCTCCCCCTTGCTCACTCTGCTCCAGTCACATGAGTGGCCTACTTGCTGTTCCTCTAACAGACCAGGCACGGTCCTGCCTCAGGGTCTTTGCACTGGCTGTTACCTCTGCCTGGAACATTCTTTCCCCATCATGACTCACCCTGGCTCCCACCTCACTCAGGGTAAAAGCCCTAGTCCTCTTCAATGCCCACAACGGCAATGAGATCCAAGGAGGGCTGTGGGCAGAGGAAGGGTGTTACCTGACTCAGGGGCTCACAGATGCCCTCTAGTGGCTTCTGTGGGGAGGACAGACTGTGGGGGATGAGGGTGGGAGCTGGAGTTGAGGGACCAGGGCAGAGGTGACTTCACGGTCCAGGCAAGCAATAAGGACATACCCTAATTCTATACTGTCCAATATGGGAGGCGCTGGTATTAAAAATGTTACTAGTTCAAAAAAAAAAAATGTTGCTAGTTCAAATTGAGATGTTCTATAATATAAAATACACACCAGATTCTAAAGACTTGGTATGAAAAAAGAATGTAAGGTAACTCATTCACAAAATTTTATATTGGTTGCATGTTAAAATATTTTGAATGTATTAAGTCAAATAAAACACGTTATTAAAATTAATTTTAGCCCTGGCCAGTTTGGCTCAGCGGTTAGAGCATCAGCCTGCGGACCAGAGAGTCCTGGGTTCAGTTCCCGCTAAGGGCACGTACCTCGGTTGCAGTTTGTCCCCGGCCCCAGTTGGGGTCGTGTGGGTGGCAGCCAGTCGATGTGTCTCTCTCACATCGATGTTCCTCTCTCTCTCTTCCTCCCTCTCTCCTTCCTGCTCTATCTGAAGATAAATGCAAAAATGTTCTCGGGTGAGGATTTAAAAAAAAAAATTAATTTTACCTGCTTATATTTGCTTTTGTTTCTAGTGGTACCAGGAAGTTTTAAATTACATATGTGGTTTCCATGATCTTTCCATCAGTCAGTGCTAGGCTGACTTGATGACATTTGAAATCTGAGATGCTCCCACCTTTGCACTGCCCACCAGAAGGCACTGTGCCCTTGCAGTGGGGTCAGGAAATCTGAAATCTGAAGGAAAAGAAAGTAGTTCAGACAAACTGTTGATCCTTTGTGGTGGTTGTCTTAGATCAATTCTTACAGACAGACCTGTGTTTGCCATGTGCTATCTCTCACCATCTAAGGGAGACAGATCGACCTCTGGGTGAGGATTCTGCCTCTGACCCTCACTTGATTCTGCTGGTGGTGGTAGGAGAGGAAGAATTAAGCCTCCAAAGACAACTCGCCATTTCTGCAGCACTCATTGGCTAGCTACTGAATGCCACACTCTACTAGCTCGAGGTGAATCTCCCAAGAAATTCATTCCAAACAGATGAGGATGTTTTCTCTTTTTTTCCACATGAGAAAACTGAGGCTCAGAGAGGGAAAGTGAGTTGCCCAAAGTGGCCCAGCAGAGCTAGGCTTTGCACCCAGCTCCGTCTGGTGCCAGTGCCTTCTGGGACCTTCCCCTAAGCCAGCCACCTCCCAACCTCTAATTAACTCCTGAGAGGTGCTGGGCAGACACAGCAGCAAGGACATGCTATCTGTCCAGATCAGGCCAGTGGAGCAGTCAATAATTAATTCTGAAAATTTCCCATTTATCACAGTGGCAGGAGCCAGAATGCCTGGAATCCCAATCCCAAGCCTCTGTGCCCCTGGGCCACCTGGAGCTGAGCACAATAGTGACAGGAACTGGGGCAGGGTTTCCTCATTGAGCCTGAGAAGGGAGGGTGTTCCTGGCACCCCACTCCCTTACACTGGGTTATTAAATGCTGCATGATCCAGTGGTGACCAGATGAGACCCCTTCCCAGCCTTCAAGCTGCCCACAGTTTAGTGGAGAAAAATATACATTGAATGAATAATCATCTAAATAATTAATGCTACAAAGGAAAAGGACAGGATGATGTGAGAATGCAAAACAGGACTTGTTTAGGGCTTCCCCAAGGAAGTGACATTGAACCTGCAAAGCGGAGAAAGATGAGGGGTGAGAAGAGGGTACTCTGGCCCTAACTGGTTTGGCTCAGTGGTTAGAGCGTCAGCCCGTGGACCAATGAGTCTCAGGTTCTATTCCTGTCAAGGGCACATACCTCAGTTGCAGTTCGTCCCTGGCCCTGGTGGGGTCATGCAGGAGGCAACCAGTCGATGTGTCTCTATCACATTGATGTTTCTCTCTGTCTCTCTCTTTCTCCCTCCCTCCCACTCTATCTAATGATAAACAAAAAAATATCCTCAGGTGAGGAATAAAAAAAAAAAATTGAGAAGAGGGTACTCCACACTTGGAAACAGCACATACAAATGCCCTGTAGCTAGAAAGATTGTGTCCCATGTGGGACCCCTGCAAGGGGTTTAGTGGATCTGGAGCTCAGAACTCAAGTGTGAGGCCAGTGCCAAGCCAGGAGCCCTCAGGGCTAGGCCTGCAGCCTGCCCAGTGAGGCCAGCAGCCTTCAGTGGATAGCCAGGGGCCGTGAGGGGAAGAGACAGGCAAGTTTTCTCGATGATCCAGGGATGGCAGTGAAGGTTTCCTTCCCAGGTGAGTCAGATGGCAGGCTGGGTGGTCAACTCTGTTTTTTTTTTTTGTTGTTTGTTTGTTTCTTACAACTGTTTTCCCCTTGGAGGATTCTTTCAAACCCATTTGAGCACTGGGATGAGTCAGGATTTCTCTGCCAACAAACAGCCTATGCCATGAGAGTAGCTCTTGGCTCAGCCACCCTGACACCTCCCTCCTCTGGCAGGTGGGAAAACTGAGACCCAGAGAGACAAGGACCACCAAGGTCATTCAGTGAACCTGGCCCACAGGAAGGGTACCTGGGATCCCAGGAGCAAGCCCTACTCTGCAGCCTCTGTCTCTACTGCTGGACCTCAAGCCCCATGAGGGCCAACAGCTGGATGTCCTGGTCACCACACTGTCCCCGTGGCCTGCAAATTGGTGGTGCTTAATCAATGATTTATTTTATTTATTTATTTAATCCTCACCCGAGGACATTTTTTTTTTTTTTATCCTCACCTGAGGACAATTTTGCATTTATCTTCAGATAGAGCGGGAGGTAGAGAGAGAGGAAGAGAGAGAGAGAAACATTGATGTGAGAGAGACACATCAACTGGTTGCCACCCACAGGACCCCAGCCGGGGCGGGGACAAACTGCAACCAAGGTACGTGCCCTTAGCGGGAACCGAACCCGGGACTCTCTGGTCCGCGGGCTGACGCTCTAGCCGCTGAGCCAAACTGGCCAGGGCCCGAGGACATTTTTGCATTTATCTTTAGGTAGAGCGGGAGGGAGAGAGGAAGGAAGAGAGAGAGAGAGAAACATCGACGTGAGAGAAACACATTGACTGGTTGCCACCCACACGACCCCAACCGGGGCCGGGGACAAACTGCAACTGAGGTACGTGCCCTTAGCGGAACCAAACCCGGGTCTCTCTGGACCATAGGCCGACGCTCTAACCGCTGAGCCAAACCAGCCAGGGCCTCAATGATTTAAAAATGGATGACCCCAGTGCTTTTGAAAACGCCCCAGAGGTCAGGTTCAGGGCATCAGGGGGAAAGGGGGTCCTTTTTGATAGGGTAAATGAGTGAGAGACAGATACAGGGATATAGAGAGACAGAGAAACAGAGACAGCAATAGAGACAGAGACCCAGAACAGACATTGGAGACACAGAGAGTGATAAACAGGGAGCAGATCCCCGGAAAAGAGATTGAGAAGCAGAGACAGATGGAGAAAGAGAGAGAAAGGTGGCAGGCTCAGGACCACCACTAACCTGTAGAGGAACCTTTGTGTGAATTACAATAGGGTCCTCTCACCCCTCAGCTGGATGCTCTGTGCAATGAACAACCTGCCCTACTGGCTGGGGCAGCCGGAGCAGGGTCTGTCTCAGTATCTCCAGCAAGGGCTGCACACAGAAGGAACTCCTGCTTAACAAACGAGTTAGAGACTGCCAGAACCAGGCCTGGAGTCACAGGGAGGGAGGAAGGGAGAGCGAGAGAGAGGCAGAGACAGACGGAGACAGAGCAGGACTGAAGCGGGAAGTCAGGCACCTATACTTCCTAGCTAAGCCACAGATGCCTCCTCTGGGAACTGCCTGGATTTACTTGCCACCCAGGAAAATTCCCCTTGACTTTCTGGGAGCACAAACAGGGGGGCAGCCAAGGCAGGAGGAGGCTCCTCCCTGGGACGCTGGCCCGAGAGAGAGAGACGGCTGCCAAGTCTCACCCGAAACTCCTCACAGCCCTGACTTGCTCCTGGGGTGGAGCCAGGAGCCTGGGAGGCCCTGGGGTGGGGGCCAGGCTCCCCCAGTTTCACAGCCCAGAGGGGAGGCGCCTGGCTTGGGGTCCCCCAGAATAGGATTCAAGGGGAAAGGCATTCCTGGCAAAGAGTTTATGCAAAGGCCTGGAGGTGAGCAGGGGGGAAGGGTGGAGGAAGTGCTTAGGTATGAAGTTTGAATTTGATTTTGTTTTCAAACACTTCATCTTTTATTCAATACACGTTCAAAGACAGCCAGCCCCTCTGTACCTAATCCCAACCTGCTGGTCCCAGGGCCCCGGAGGCAACTCATCAGACTGGGAGGACACACAGACCTCCCAGTCCCAAGGGTCAGGGGTGAGCCAGAAAGAGGGCTGGAGGCTGCAGGACCCAGATGTGGTCTGGGAGAGAGTGGTACAGCCCACGTGGAGGTGGGGCGTTAGTGGTGGGCCTTGAATATGTAGGGGTGTGCCAGGTGAAAAAGACTGAAGGGCATTCTGTGTAGAGAATATGCACATGCAAAGGTTTGGAAGTGTATAATAACCAGACAAGTGCTGGAATGCAGCCAGAGTGTACAGTGACACTGCTGGTCCCAAGTGGTCATGGCCGGACCAGAAAGAGACAGGGCAACAGAAGCCCAGAGGGAAATGGTGACTCTTCTTGGAGGATCAGAAATGGCTTCATGAAGAAGGGGCGTTGGAGCTGGGGTTTTGAAGGATGAATAGAAGCTTGCCAAACAGAGAAGGTAGGGCATGCAAATGGAGCAAAAGGGCTGTGGCCAGAATTCAAGGAATATGCTTATGGAGTAGCAGGAGAAAGGACTAGAGGAGTCAGGCAAGTCCATGTGAGATTTCTCCAGATTCAAGCTCAGCAGCCTGCCACTCAAGGCCAAGAAACCCTGTTTGTCCTGCTCCAGCCACTGTTCTTTCTCCTCCTTGGGTCACAGGTACCACCCACTTTGGTCCATAAGGACACTTGGTAGGGGATACTTTCCACAATGTGGCTCTGGGACCTCAGGTCAGGCTTGTGCCTCAGTTTCCCCATTTGGAAAATTGTGACACTAGAAGCCATTTTTGCTGTTTATGTTTATCTCAGGACTGGGGGAACTTCAACAAATGTGAAAGAAGAGAAAACAGAAAAAAAGGAAGTGAGGGAGGGAGGGAAGGAAGGAAGGAAGGAAGGAAGGAAGGAAGGAAGGAAGGAAGGAAGGAAGGAGAGAAAGGGAAAGAAGGAAAGGGAAGGGAGAGAAGGAAAGAAGGGAAAGGCTTTGCATCCCACCTCCAGGTCAACACAAGGGACAGGCCCAACATTATTATTTCAGAACATGCCAGAGCTGTCCAGACTTAAGAAATGGGTGGCTATTTGCATGTAATTTGCATTAAATTTGCATGCTGTTAATCAGGAAATCACTCTGAAAGTGCTTTCCCCCACCCCTATTCCCAGTCAAGAAACAGGAAATCCTCCCCCATCCTCCCTCAAGGACCCTCTCAGTTCAAAGGCTGCAGGAGTAGCAGCCTGGAGGGGAGGGTGGTGACCTTGGACACCCCATCTGTAAAATGGACTGTAATTATGGCCACCACCCGGCTAAGTAGCACAGTTGGCAATGTAGAGTAAGTTGAGGCCCCACAAGAATGTGGCACAGACCCGTGCAGGTAGTAGTGGCTGAGGAATGGAGATGGGATGATTATTAAAAGCCTCACCTTTCTGCTGGACCCTGGAAGGCTGGGCCCCCAACTGTGTGTGTGTGCGTGCGTGCGTGCGTGTGTGTGACCCAGTGACAGAGGCCCAAACCAGGCAGGAGTAGAGGCTGGGCTGCCTCCCCAGCTGTGTGCCCCCAGGGTGCTTGGAAACCACCGGAGGCGTGTTTACACACCAGCAGACACAGTGCTACACCTCCAGCTATCGGTAAGTGGGGAGCCCTCTGTCTCTCCCTACCCCCCTGGCTGTCTGTCTTCTTCTCCATCCCCCTCTCTTGGCTCCAGGAGAGGTGCCTGTGGGCCTGGTGCTGTCCCTGCAGTAGGCAAACGCATGGTCTGACCGCACTATCCCCACGGCCACCCCCGATTTTTTATCTACCTGTCTCCGCTCTGGGCCTTGCGGCCAATATGACTCTTAATTAAAACATTATTTCTTCCCAGGCTCCCGCACCTCTTCCCCGCACCAGGACAGCACCTGGAGCAAGAACACCGCGTGCAGGTCCGCGCCCCCTCCCCCAATCATCCTCCCAGGTCCGCGCAAAGGACCAGACTCCACGCGACCACAGGTAAGAGATCCAACTGAGGCTCAGCGGTCTTCCCGGGGTTTCTTGTACCCAGAATTCCCACAACACACGGCCTGGAATGCCCCCAAAATTACCACCCATGACACAAGGCTCAGGGACTGAAAAGCAGGGTAAGCAGCTGCGGGCTTGCCTGCAGCATTTGGGACCGGGCAAAAACATGTTTTATTGTCACAATAAAAATGAGCGAGGTGAAAAAAAGAAAAAAGATGACCACCCATGCCTCAGCGTGCTGCCAGACACAGGGCCCCAGACTTCTGCCTACCTGACCAGAGCCCTTCAGACCCAACCAGGGAACCCCAAGCAGGAGGCAGGTGGGCGAGGCCTGATGGTGAGTGCACCTCCGAGGGGGTGGGCACAGATGCATGGAGCAGAGGTATTTGGGGAAAGGGGTGGAATACAGAATGACAATGGAGAACTAGGGGAGAGCTGGGGTCCCCCAGTCTCCACCTTTAGTCATTTGAGATTTCCTGAGCGACTGGCTGTACCCCACAGCCAAGGCTGTTCACAGTAGACAGGGCTTGTGGGAACCCAAAAGAGGACAAGATGCTCACTGGCTGGGCAGGAGGGCATCCAAGAATACTTCCTGGAGGAGGCTGGAATTCCAAGTGAGTTGGAGCCGCAGAGAGAAGTATGAAATGTGCCTTATGGAGGAGGTACAGCTTGGGCAATGTTGTGGCCAAGTGAATGTACAAGGTAGGAGAGGTACGGCCCTGAGTTCCTCTCCTCTCCACCCTGTGCTTCTCTTTATATGATATCCCCTGGCTGCCCATGGGAGCCTCCCAAGTTGGTACACTGGTTTCTGCTGCAGACTGGGCACTTGAGTCCCCAAAGGGGAAGCCATGGCCTCAAGGTCACACAATACAACCTGACAGGCTGGGCTGGGACGACAATGTCCTTCCTAGTTCAGTGTCAGGGAGTGGGGTTCCATCAGGAGTGTCCGAGGCAGTGGGCATCAGCTGGTCAGGCCAATGTTTCACTGTCAACCCCAGGAGCCCAGAACCTGGAACAGCAGGAGTGGGTAGATAAGACAATCTCAATTCAGGCCCTTAGGAGGGTGAAACACCAGCTCTCTGGCCAGGTTTCCTTTTTCCTTTTCCCCTAATATCCCTTCCCGATGGATGTGGACAGCAACACCTGCAGTCTCCTCCTTCCCCATGGGCCTGGTGCCCTCCAGGAGGGACAAGGATGGCCCTTTAGCCACGGGTAGTCAGCCAGTCTTAGAGGGAGCTTGGCTGTTTGGAGCCACCTGGTGGCAGTCGCAGGAATTCAGAGCCCACTCAGAGAGGCAGAGTTATTCACCCAAGGTCACACAGCAAGTTGGGGCAACATCATTCATGTTAGGGGCAACACATGTTAGTATAAACGTAAGTGAGGCCCTGGCCAGTTTGGCTCAGCGGTTAGAGAGTCGGCCCACGAACCAAAGAGTCCCGGGTTCGATTCCGGTCAAGGGCCCTTACCTCGGTGGTGGTTCATCCCCGGCCCCTGTTGGGGTGGTGTGGGAGGCAACCAGTTGATGTGTCTCTCTCACATCGATGTTTCTCTTTCTCTCTCTCTCTCCCTCCCTCCCACTCTGCCTGAAGATAAATGTAAAAAAATATCCTCGGGTGAGGATTAAAAAAAAAGAAAAGAAAAGCACAGAGGATTGGAGTCAGGGAGTTGTGGGGGTGACACTCAGCAGAGGTGAATCCCTTCTCTTTGGGCCTCATTTTCCCCCATCTGTGGTCCTCACAATATGTAAGGTCCCTGGAACGACTTACCTCCCGAAGGTGTCCCCCACCCCAGCCTGCTCCTTCAGCCAGCATCTTCGGTCCCCTTGGTCATGGCTCCGCCTCCTCCAACCCAGACTACCTGAAGGAGGGGACAGAAAGACACAGATTGCAGGATAAACACAGCCTTCACCTCAGCCCTCAAGGTCTCTCCTATCTACTCAGTGTCCTGCTGATGAATCTTCCCACATCTGCCAGGACTTACCTTCATGTTAGAGACCTTCTCCCCCACTTCCAGGCACCATTAAGGCTCAGGAAAATGTTCTGAGCAGCCCTTTCGTCACCTCCAGACAATACAGTCCATAAATATTTATTGAGCACCTACTATGTGTCAGGCACTGAACTGGAAACACAGCAGTGAATAGGATGAACAATGCCCTCATAAAGTTTACAGTCTGGTGGGGGAGATGGGATACAAAAATTAGAAAAATATAGAGAAGTCAGGGGCTGAGAAGTGTCAGAGAGAAAGATAAAAGCAGGGGTGGGGGTGGGGTGTGATTTTAAACAGGGTGATCAGGGAAGACTGCACTGAGGTGGCATCTGAACAAAGGCCTGAAGGAGCTGAGGGAGGGAGGAAGGTAGAAAACATTCCCATCTGACATTAATCATATGTTTATTTGGTTTCATGTCTCTCTCTGCCACTGAACTATGGGCTCCGTGAGGGTAGGGCTGGTCTGAGTCCCAACTGGGTTCTAGTGCCCAGCACATGGCTTGGCACACAGTAAGCACTCAATAAATATTTATTGCATATTGAACGATGATTATGGTGTGCGGACAGCTGTGGGTTGTCCAGCTTCCAGACCTTGTAGGAGAAGGTACACTGCAGGAACACCCTCTCCCAGCCCCAAGCCCCAGCCCCCATCAGTCACTATCCCACCATCTCCCCCTACCCCTGAGAGGCTCCCTCCTGAGAGCCTGGGGATGCAGGCTCTCCCCCAGCCGCACACACACCTCGAGTCTCCAGGACCAGCATCTGAGGCTCCTGCTCTCAAATGTCACCCCAGGCTTGGCAGACCAAGTCTCTATGGCCCGGCAAGCATGACCCCCATAATCCAGGGTTACACATATGGTTCCAGAGTGTCCCCTGCCCAACACCTCCAAGGTGACATCTGGAGCTCTGGGACCAGCCCCTGCCCATCTCCCCCACCTCACTGCTCATATCGCCAAGCACCAGCCTCCACCATCTCCCAGAGCTGCCCTAGGCCTCGGTGTGTGCTGTTCCCACGGCCCAGATACCCTTCTCTACAGATCCCTTGTGCGTCATCTTGGCCAAGACTCCAGATGGCCAGGTCAGAATGTAGGCAGCAAGTGTCAGGATGGGAATGTGGGGTGGGCAGGCGTAGTGGGGGAGATGGATGAAGAGAGAAGGATGAGAGACTCAGAAAGACAGAGACACAGAGCAAAATAGAGACAGAAATGCACAGAGAGACGCAGAGAGAAAGAGACACACAGAGAAAAGAGCAGAGACAGGAATGGACAGAAACGGACCAAGCCACAGAGAGACAGAAAGAATGATAGAAAGTGAAATAAATAAGAGCACCACTGAGAGTGGGAGAGAGGGAGACAAAGAGAGATGTTGAGAGAGACAGGGGAGGCCAGAGAGAGACAGAGTGAGAGAAAAGAAGGAAACAGGCAGGGGCATCCAGCCGCCCTCCGGCCTCTCTCAGTGCCCGCCTTCCACCCCTCTCTGCCGGTACACACAAGAGCAGAGCTCCGCCGGGGAGGCGGCGTTCCGGGGGGCGGGAAGGACCCCTAGCCCACCCTCCCGCCCACATCCCACCCCCGTACCCCAGCCAGGCCCTCTTGTGCCCCGCCATCTGCCCCAGCCCTGATTCACCCTCACCAGCAGGCCCTCCAGTTCCCTGCCATCCTCTCCCAGCCTTGGCCCACTCTCTACCCAGGACCCCAGCCAGGCCCTCCCACGCCCGGCCAGCCCGCCCTCCAGGACCCTGTCCTGTCCCCGTCCTCGGCCACCTGGGGTCGCTGACGAGCAGCAGCACGGAGCCGTCCTGCAGGCGCATGTCGCGCACCGTCTGGTGGTCGTCCAGTCGCCGCGCGTTGTAGTAGAAGGTGCGCTTCCAGGAGCTCACGCCCTGGCCCACCAGCTGGGCGCGCAGGTCGCTGAGCGTGTCGCGCGGTCGCACAGTGAGCGGCAGCAGCAGCGCCTCGTCCGCTAGATGCACCTTGATGTGGTAGCGCTTCCAGCGCGACAGGCCCCGCCGCAGCCCCTCCATGGCGCCCGCCGGGCGCTCCCCACACCGCCTGGCTCTCGCGGCCAGCGCACCCGCCCGACAGGCCCAGCTGCCCGCCCCCGCCGCGCCCCGCCCGCCCGGCCGGCCGGCCGGCCCCGCCTGGTGTGCTGGAGGGAGGTCCCGCGAGGCGGGGCGCGGCGGGAGGGCAGACTGAGGGCCCCTCGCCCCCACCTTCAGACACCCCACCGCTTATGCACAGATGTATTAAGTGCCTACTGCAAGCGCCCAGGATATCTGCGAATAAAACCCACAAAAAGGAGACACATCATAAAGACGAATACTTAAATACACAATGCATCCTATCATGAGAAGTGCTAGGGAGAGAAAAAGGAGGAAGAGAGATTGGTGGTTCTCTTAGAGATCTAGGTCAAGAGAGATCTCTTTGAGGAAGAGGCCTTTCAATTGAGTTCTAAAGGTGAGAAGCAGTGAGTCAGCCACGCAAAGGGTCAAGAATACTGCAGGCTGAGGAGGAAGCAGCCAGTGCAAAGGCCCTGGGGCAGGACCATGCCTGGTGTGTTGAAAGAACAGCAAAGAGTCCACTGTGGCTGGAGCACAGTGATCTAGAGAAAGAGAGGGAAGAAGTGAGGGCCAGGAGGGGATGGGGTCAAGTCATACACTTTGGGGAGGACTTGGGCTTTTACCCAGAGGGAGGTGACAACCCTGGAGGGCTGTGGGCAGAGGGAGGTAAGTGATTGAGATTTATATAAACCACTTACTCTTTCATTCCCTTATTTCCTTCAAGACACAGTCAACAAGCGCCTACTTTGTGTTGGCTGAGCTGGGCTGGGCAATGCTGGGCACCAAAGAAATCACAACCAAGAGGGTGGGGGACACAGAGTTGGATACAGACACTCCCAGCCCTATGAGGTCAGGGCTTGAGTAGGAGGAGAGAACCCAGACTGGGAAAGGCCAGTATGTGGGGACAGCTTCCCAGATGGGTAGGCATTGGAGCTAGGGCTTTGGCAGATGAATAGGAGTTCAACATTCCCAAGAAGACACCTGCCCATGATCACCAACTATATAGTTCAGTGTGTGCCTAGTGGAGGAAAAGCAGGAGTTAAGGCTTGTGGTCAGTGGCAGCCACGGGAGGCTTGTGAGGAGAGGCTCACCCACCCACAATTCTGTGTCCCCCACCCACCCTTGCAGCCCCTTTCTCAGACCCCTCTAGTCTCTCCAGTCACACTTACCTATGCACCCTCTTCCCGAAAGCCTTCCCTGATTGCTGCCTGCCCCTGCCCACTGTCATACCCTTCAGGACAGGACTGACCAGTTCTGGGTATCCACGATGCTGGCTTGACCTCGATGATTCAGTCTATACTTAGAAGCCAGTTAAGGTGAAGCCCACTGGGAACTCCTCCTCCAGCAGTGGCAGGAAGGAGGGAGGTTGGGAGGGAGGCTGAGGCCAGAACAGGACAGTGGACAGAGTGTGGGCTCTAACCCCAACTTTGACCTTTGGAAGTTCCTCAGGAAGGAACTTAATGACCCTGGGCCTCCATGTTCCCATCTATCCAGTGGGGTTGTTATGAGGATGAAATGACTGAGGGTGGAGCACTGAGAAATGTTCCTGAAGCAGTCACTTAGTAACTGGCTATGCAGGGAGGATATTCAGAAAGAAGTGCAGTTTGGCCCCGGCTGGTTAGTTCAGTTGTTTAGAGCATCATCCCAATATGCCAAAGTTGCGGGTTCAATTCCCAGCCAGGGAACATACAAGAAACAACCAATGAATGCATAAGTAAGTGGAATAACAAAGTGATGTTTTTTTCTCTCTCTCTCTAAAATCAAGAAATAAATATTTTTAAAGTACAATTTGACTCTCAAATAAAGCAAATAAAAACAAAGTTAGTGCCCAGCCGGTGTGGCTCAGTGGTTGAGCATAGACCCATGCACCAAAAGGTCGCCGGTTAGATTCCCGGTCAGGGCACATGCCCAGGTTGTGGGCCCAATCCCCAGTGGGGGTCATGCAGGAGGCGGCCAGTCAGTGTTCTTTCTCATCGATGTTTCTATCTCTCTCTCCCTCTCCCTTCCTCTCTTTTTAAAATAAATAAAGAAAAAAAAATTTTTTTAAATTAGCAAGTAGGAAAACCACCTGCTAAGTGACAGATGGTCTTTTGGTACTTGATTTTTTGTTGTTGTTGTTAATCCTCACTGAGGATATTTTTCCATTGATTTTTAGGGAGGGAGGGAGGGAGGGAGGGGAGACAAAGAGAGAGAGAGGGAGAGAGAAACATCAATGTGAGAGAGACACATCAGTTGGTTGCCTCCCGCACAACTCAGACCAGGGCCGGGGATCGAACCTGCAATCCAGGTAGGTGACCTTGAACAGGAATTGAACCCACAACCCTTTGGTCCAAGGGCTGATGCTCCAACACGGAGCCAAACTAGTCAGGGCTTGGTACTTGATTTAAAAAATAGAACATGTTGCCTGGCTGGTGTGGTTGAGTTGGTTGAGTGTCCTCCCATGCACCAAGAGGTCATGGGTTCAATTCCTGGTCAGGGCACATGCCTTGGTTTGGGGCTCAATCCCCGGTGGGGAGTGTGCAGGAGGCAGCCAATCAATGTTTCTATCTCTCTCTCTCTCTCCCTCTCCCTTCCTCTCTCTCTAAAATCAATAAAAACATATTTAAAAAAATTGAACACGTCCCTTAATTCTCACATGACACTATTATCTCCCATTTTACAGATGAGTAAACTGAGGCATAGAGAGGGTAAATGACTTCCCTGACAATACACAGTGAAAAATAGCAGAGCCAGGATTTGGACCCTAGCCACTTGGCTTCAGCTGTCATGCTACTGTCTGCTGACTCTGCAGCTTCTTACACAATCATGAGATTTCAGAGATTTTGAAGGTGGCTAAAAGCAAATTCCAGATGGATCACCCTCCCAGAAAAGAGAGAGAGAAACTATAAAACTACTAGAAGAAAACATGGGAGTTAAAAATAATAATAATTCTAGTTTGTTAGAGCATGACATTAAACACTGAAGCCTTTAATTAAAAGATTAATAACTGACTACATAACAATATAAAATTCTTGCCCTGGCTGGTGTGGCTTGGTTGGTTGAGCATTGCCCCGTGCACTGAAAGGTTGATGGTTTGATTCCCAGTCAGAGCACATGCGCATGTTGTGGGTTTGATCCCCCATCAGGGTGCATGCAGTCGGCAACCAGTCGATGTTTCTGTCTCACATTGATGTCTCTCTCTCTCTCTCTCTCTCTCTCTCTCTCTCTCTCTCTCCCTCTTCCTTCTTCTCTAATTAAAATATTTTAAAAAATCCTTGCATGCACAGACACACACAAATACTAGACAGTCAATAGACAAAGTCAGGGATACGTTTCCAAGACTGATAGACAAAAGGCTGATTTCCTTAATATGTAAAAAGCTTCCAAAAATCAATAATAACCAACAGGCCAATAGAAAAAGAGGCAAAAGACATGAACAGTTAATGAAAAGGGAATACAAGTGTCTTCTAAACCCATAAGAAGAAGTCATTTTCACTCATGGTAAACTAGATATAAAATAACACTACCATGAAATACCTTTTAAAAAGTAAATCTATCAGGTTGCTGAAGATGAAAAAGTTTGATAATTCACCATGTTGCTGAAGTTTGGGAAAAGAGCCATCTCACACCTTGGGGTTTGGAGTGTGAAATGGTGTAATCTCTCTGATAATAGCTATTGAAAGGATAAACTAGGTATATCCCTCTGGGAATCTACCCGTGCGCCTGAGGACAGATTATAGCGCAATGCACGTGCTGAGCAATTTACAGTAAACCAGGAGGCTAGCTCCTGGAACAAAGGGGGAACATAGGCTTACAGAGGGAAGTGTTAGAATGAGGGTGTGCACTATCTCCAGGGAAGGTGAGCGGGCTGGCTCTACCTGCAGAACCAGGTCACCATGGCCCCAGCCTCCTCCCTTATCAGGCTAAGCTCCAGGTCTCACGTGTCACACCTGCTGGTGTCTAGAACAGATCAGAGCAAGGCCCAGGGACACTTGGCTTTAACATATGGAGGCCAAGCCGACCACACTGAGCCCTGTGAGTGTTGGGTGCCAGTTCCAATTAATTCAGACTTTCTCATTAAGCTGTTAGGAAAAGCCAGGTGGCTGTGGGCAGCAGGCCCTCTGCCTGGGCTGCTGGATTAGAGGAATCATGGTTTCTGCCCAGAGACACTATTATCTGTCATGGGCAATTATGGAAGAGCTAGGCAGACAGGGACAAGCTGGAGAATCCCTGAGTTCTGGAACCTGGGAGACTCAGAACTGTGGGATCACCGAAATTGTGGACTCCCAGCATCTTGGAGATCTGGTGTTCTAGACCCTCAGAATATTCACCCCTCCTCATGAACATTCTAGAATCCAGGGCGCACTAGTATGAGGGTTAGGGTTCTGAGTGGCAATCAACATGTTAGTTCTGGCTGTCTTAGGGGGGAAAGGAATGTTGGGGAAGGTTCTGAGGAAGTCCAGAGAATCAATGGGAAGTGAGAAGAACAGGTTTTAACAATGGGCCAGACTGCGCCCTGGCGGGTTTGGCTCAGCAGTTAAGAGTGTCGGCCTACAGACCCAAGGGTCATGGGTTTGATTCCCAGTTAAGGGCGTGTACCTGGGTTGCAGGTTATATCCCCAGCCCCGGTTGGGTCGTGCGGCAGGCAACCAATCGATGTGTCTCTCTCACAATGATGTTTCTCTTTCTCTCTCTCTCTCTTTCTCTCTCCCTCCTTTCCACTCTACCTAAAAATCAATGGAGCCCTGGCCCATTTGGCTCAGTGGTTAAAGTGTCAGTTCTCGGACCAGAGTCACGGGTTCGAATCCGGTCAAGGGCATGTACCTCAGTTGCGGTTCAGTCCCCGGCCCTGGTCGGAGTCGTGCAGGAGGCAACCAATCAATGTGTCTCTCTCACATCAATGTTTCTCTCTCTCTCTCCCTCCCTCCCTCCTTCCCACTTTATCTGAAGATAAATGGAAAAATATCCTCTGGTGAGGATTAAAAAAAAAAAAAATCAATGGAAAAATGTCCTTGGGTGAGGATTAACCAAAAAAGGGGGGGGGGCATAATACATGGGTCCTTTGAGGCAGAAGGGATATGTGTGGGTGGGGCCTGCATCCCCCAATACTGCAGGCAGATAGGAAGGGAGGTGGGCATGTTCCAGTTTGCCCGTACAGGTACCACCCACTAAACTTGGCCAAATGCTGGAATCACAGATGCTTAGCCTCTTGTGATACAAAAGAGGTTTTTTATTAAACTTATTCCCTTGGGCCAGAGGTCTCTCAAATTGTAAGCCCAGAGGCCCACACAATGTTTTTTTTTTTTTTTTTTTTTTTTTTTAAGAATCGGTAAATGAGTGTTTCCAAGAAGTTGGAGCTCTATTGGGCCCCCAGTCCAAGTGACAACTGTGGGCCCTCTATGGACAGGACATGGGACATGAATTCCCTACAGTCCCTACCAGGTCCAGTGCACTCCCTGAGCCCTGAAGGGTTTGTCCTCCCTGGACTAGCAATAGTACTAACTTTGCATCCTCATTTTGATCAAGAAGGTGAGCCCCAAGGCAGCTGTGTCAATGTCTGCCCCCCACCACCCCAGGGAGAGGCTAAAACAGTTTTGGAAAAAG
The DNA here is from genome assembly GCA_030848825.1 of Tadarida brasiliensis. Classification (NCBI taxonomy): domain Eukaryota; kingdom Metazoa; phylum Chordata; class Mammalia; order Chiroptera; family Molossidae; genus Tadarida; species Tadarida brasiliensis. Next base: position 48,486,366 of record CM061259.1, read on the forward strand.
CAAATGGATGTCCCTCCATGCTTTACAATCAGTTACCCCATTGGGTCCCTGTCACCAACCCTATGAGGTCTGTACTTTTGTTCTCCCATTTCTCAGAAGAGAAAATGGAGGCTTCCCCAAAGCCAGGTGGAGCAGAGCCCCTGGAACATGGCAGGAATGAGTTAGCGGGAGGGCTCAGGTGCCTCTACCTGGTTTGGTACCAAAAGGAGATGTGGTGTGGAGAGGGTGGCTTTGGGAAGGGCATGGGGAGGAGTTTGGATTTCCTTCTAAGGGCAATGGGGAGCCATGGGAGGGTTTGAAATGAGGGGGCGGCATGATCTAATTTATATGCTAGAAAGGTCCCTGACAGTGTGAAATCTATTTTAGAAGATGGATACATTAATCCTTAGCTAAGAAAGGCCTTGTCTCAGGTCAGAGTGCTCTCTTCATAGTTACTACTTCTTGGGTTTCTGTGTTCTACTCCAGGGAAATTTCATAAGAAATTCATTGCTAAGATACCTGGTAAATGAGAGTTCATGGTGGTCCCTGTTGGTAAATTATGTTATTCCACTCCAGCTCTATTAGAAACAAAGGCTATTTGCTAGCAACATGTTCAAAAGTGGCATTCTTCACCTGGCTGGTGTGGCTCAGTGGTTGAGTATCAACCCATGTACCAGGAGGTTGCTGGTTTGATTCCCAGTCAGGGCACATGCCCAGGTTGTGGGCCCAATCCCCAGTGTGGGGCATGCAGGAGGCGGCCAATCGATGTTCTCTCTCATCGATGTTTCTATCTCTCTCCTTTCTTCTCTCTAAAATCAATAAAGAAAAAATATTTTAATAAAAAAACAAAACAAAAAACAAAAACAGAAGTGGCATTCTTCATATATAAAGAGTTGTTAGAAATAAATAAAAACAGAGAGAAATGCAAAGAACACGGGTGCTACTTTGAACATACAAAAAACATAGATGGAAATCATAAAATAAAGACAGACTCACATGAAAAGGTGTTTAACCACCCTAGGATTCTCTCCCATTCTAATATTCAGCAAAGATATCTGATGATATTAAATTTTGTGAGGGTGCAAGCCAATGGGTACTCACATCTGTTGCTGGAATAAGTTAGTACCATATTTTTGGAAGGTAAAATGGCAAAGTGTATTGAAAGTCTTTGATGGATAATAACTAATTATAATGTCTCACCTTTGTCGAGTGACAAATCAATTTCATGTATTATGTTTTGTTTCCACTAGAGCAGAAGTTCCCCGAAGGCAGGGATTTTTGTCTGTTTTGGTCACTGCTGAGTCCCTGATGTCTGGAACAACACCTAACTCTGATTTATATACCCAGCATGATCTCATCTGCTCATTTTTCTACACAATGACTTTGAGAACCACTGAGCTAGACCAAAAGGGACGTTTTTGTGCAGACATCTCAGCATCTGCCTCGTTAGGTCTTTCAGACAACCATAATGTCCTGAGCAGTGAGTGCAGGATTCTCAGAGGCTCCTGCTGGCCCATGGGTACGGATGTGCTTGTAGTTATAAGGATTAAATGAGATGATTTCTGACACTCACTGAATCCTTAGTCTGTGCCAGGCAGTGTTCAAAGAGCTTTATAAAACTCAGCTCAATCACTTAGCATCAAAGCTATGAGGTAGATGCTGATATCAGGTCCGTTTTACAGATGAGGAAACTGAGTCCACAGCATAAAACTAGCCCCCTAGCTAGGGCCTAGCAAATGGTAGGTGCTTAGGTTAAGTAGAACCTAAATCTTGTTCAATCAGCTCCATGAATACCTGTTCCTGTCTCCCCAGGGAGTTATTCTTTGAGGGGCCCTTGACAGATTGTGGGTACCAGTAAGTGCTCCATAAATGTTTCAGTTCTCAAATTTTTGGGGTGACTCAATGCAGAGCTGCTGGGGAAGGTGAATGGAGAGGGTGTCAGGTTTCTGTGGGGATGGACACATGAGACACGTACAGAGTTACCTCCCTCCCCCAGACACACAAGGATACATGTGAACATACACTCCAAGACAAATGCAGACACACCCACTTCAAAACAAGCACACAGAGACCAACACAAACACAGCTCAAAACAAGCTCAGATATGTACACGAGACATGCACACACAACTGGGTGGCCAGGTTAGGGAGGCTCTCAATGTTCCAGCCTTCACCTCCATCTCTCCTACCTGGGCCCCAGGGCCTCCTGCTCAGGTGGTGTTGGCCTTGGGCCCCAGGAAAAGCCAGGCAGAGATGGCTGTGGCACAGACCGTGGCTTTTGGGCGCCACCTGGCGGGCACAGGGGACGGGGGCATGACAGCTCAGCGGCTCAACATCTCTGGGTGTCCCTCTGTGATTGTTTTTGTCTCTATTTGGGTCTGTCTCTCTCCGGGTCTAAGTCTCTACTCCCTTGTGTCTTTCTTCTTTCTGTGTCCGTCTCTCTCTGCAGCTCTGTCTCCTCTTCTATGGATCTCCATCTCTCTTTTTCTTTCTCCCCACAAGCTTCTTCCCCACCGCCAGAGCCCAAGGCCTCTTCAATAACTGAGCCAGGGGCCTCCAATTACCCCTCCCTGTGCATCCTCTGTGCCCTGTCCCCCATGGCATCATCCTGGCACTTCCTACCACTCATAGGCTGTTGCTATGACTCAGTCTGGGTGGGGTGTGCTAACCAACCTCATCAGCCTTGCCTGCCAGCCACACCTACCTCCTATGTTCTGGTTTTTGGGAGGGGACCTCATGCCCGGAGGAACACGTGGGTCTCCTGCTCTGCCTTTGTCCAAATAGAGCCTGCAGAGCAGGAGCACAGAGGATGTGGCTAATAAGAGGGGTATACAGGGAGGGGTGACTGAAGAGGCTCATGAGCCCACCTTGGCTTACCCCTTCCCCAGGGCTGGTTGCTGCTGGCTCCCTGAAGGTGGCAATTGCGAGTTACATGGGAGGGGGGTGCTGGGGCAGTGAGGATTTGGACCCCCAAGCAAGGAAGGTCCGAGAGAGAGCGCGCGCGCGCGCGAGAGAGAGAGAGAGAGAGAGAGAGAGAGAGAGAGAGAGAGGAGAGAGATACCCTTGAAACTGCAAGGAGGGCAGGAATCTCCTCTCAATTAAAAATCCACCATTAGGCCCAGCCGGTGTGTCTCAGTGGATTGAGCATTGTCCCATGGACTGAGAGGTCCTGGTTCGATTCCCAGTCAGGGCACATGCCCAGGTTGCGGGCTCCATCCCTAGTAGGGGGTGTGCAGGAGGCAGTTGATTGATGTTTCTCTCTCACATCGATGTTTCTATCTCTCTCTCCCTTCCTTTCTCTCTAAAAAAAAAATCAATGAAAACATATTTTTTAATAAAATAAAAAATAAAAATCCACCATGGCCCCCCATTGCCTGCTAGCTGACAGCCTGATTCCAGACTTTGGAGGCCACTCTGTCTGACTCCATGTCTCCCCTGCTCCTGCTTGCTCAGTTCCTCTGAGGTGCTGCACCCTTTCCTTCCTGGAGCTACTGCACATTCTGTTCTCTCTCCCAGAATGCCCTTCCAGTCACCTCCTCCAGGAAGCCAGCGTTACTCCACCCCTCCTTGAAATCATCCGTTGAGCTCCAGAGGTCAGGTCTGTCTCGGTGATGGTCATGGCTATGTCCCTGGCACAGAGCTCAGCACACAGGAAGTGCCCAAGGAAGTGTTTGCTGAATGAATGAGTGAGCTAGGAGAGGCTCAGAGGCATGCTCTTCAGCCAAGATCTTAAATCTTGCCTTTCTGGGGGGTAGGAGGGGCTTCTTCCCTCTCTATGCCCCGTTTTTCCAGGGACAAGGGGTGAAGGGACATTTTCTGGGCTGTTTGTGAAATCTACCCTGCTGGGTCTCATTTCAGCTGAGTCTGTAAATATTTGGTCCGCCGTGGCCGGCAGCATCTATGCAGGAGAAGCTTCAGTGCCTTTAATGAGCCTCCCCATAGGGCCTAACTCAAGGTTTCTGTGACTGGGTATGTGGGGCGTCCCGGCAGTTTCACAGCAGGTTGGCACAGGGTAGGTAAGACTGTAGAACCAGAAGAAGCGGCAAGAGGACATTAGCGGCTCCCGGCACTTAACCCTGCAGTGTGCAGTATTCAAGAGGCCGAACCTGGGCCTCTGGCTTTAAAAATGGCTAATGGGCCCGGCTGGTGTGGCTCAGTGGATTGAGTGTCGTCCTACCGACTGAGAGGTCCTGGTTCAATTCCTGGTCAGGGCACATGCCCGGGTTGCGGGTTGTGGGCTCGATACCCAGTGGGGAACGTGCAGGAGGCAGCTGATCAATGTTTCTATCTCTCTCGCTCTCTTCTTCTCTCTCTAAAAAATGAACAAACAAAAAAACCCAAAGAAAAATGGCTAATGTGCCCTGGCCAGTGTGGCTCAGTTGGTTGAGCGTCGGCCTACACACTGAGAGGTCACCAGTTTGATTCTAGGTCAGGGCACATGCTTGGTCCCCAGTGGGGAGCATGCCAATTGATGTTTCTACCTCTTTATCGATGTTTCTCTCTCCCTCTCCCTTCCTCTCTCTAAAATCAATAAAAACATTTAAAATAAAAAAAATTGAGCCCCGGCCAGTTTGGCTCAGCAGTTAAGAGTGTCAGCCTGTGGACCAATGAGTCGTGGGTTCGATTCTGATCAAGGGCATGTACCTCGGTTGTGGTCATTCCTTGGCCCTAGTCGGGGTCCTGCAGGAGGCAACCAGTTGATGTGTCTCTCTCACATCGATGTTTCTTTCTCTCTCCATCTCTCTCTCTCTCCCTCCCTCCCACTCTATCTGAAGAAAAATGGAAAAATATCCTCGGGTGAGGATTTAAAAAAAATTGCTAATGCAACATCATAGATTACAGCCACGATGAACATGGATGCCGAATGGACCCCTTCCCTGCGTCCAAAGGCCACGCTTCATCCTTAGGGGAAGAGCTGTCTGGCAATGAGGCAGAAGGCCTAATGTAGACCTGTTCTTCTAGCTAGAAGAATCAGCAACTACAACCATTTTCTAAGCGCCTACTACATGCAGATACTGTGTAAAGCACTTTAAATGCATCTCCTCACATCCTCGGAATCACCCTGCCCATTTAATAAGAAAATTCAGAAGGGTTCAAGGTCATCCAGGTGGCGAAGGGCAGAACTGGGATTGGAACTCTCCCACCTAGCTTGGTCTCAAGTCACCCAACCCTCATGGAGGCCTCTCCGAAATGGCCACCATCCCAACGGTTCTCAACTGTCAGGATCCCAGGAGTGGCTGGAGATAAGGCCTGAATCAAACCAGCAGGTCTGAATTAGGGCCTGGGAACCCCAACTCAGAGCTGCTGCAGGTAGAGGGAGGGGCTTCAGGTAACTCTTGGTAAATGTATTCCTCAGTACTTTCTTAGTAATGGCAGCCTTACCACTGCACACGCCCAAATGTGTTTGCAGTGTTCCCTCTGAATCTCAGCAGATAGTCTGCCACCTGGTGTTTACTGAAGACACCAGGAGACACAGGATCTGGTGGCCCCATCACACTTTAAACTAGAGGAATTTTCTACCAGGCCTCCAAAGAGCCAATAGGCCATACAAAAGATGCAGCAATCTGAAAACTTGAAAATACGGGATTATTACGTATTTTTTCTCCTCTTCATAAATTCGGTAAGCATTTGCTCTGTGTCTACTACATTCCAGGTGTATTGGCTATGTTTTTATTTTCTGGTTTTTGATGCTTTGACATCTGGGTCTCATCCTGGACGGTGTGACCAAAGGTAGAGACAATCTTACTTCACAGTGGAGACCCTGCTCAACCTGCAAGCCAGTTAAAAGGCACCCCATCCCCACTAACCAATGACTTTGTGGCTGTGTTTTTAAAAAATCAAAAGCTCTTTTTATAACATTGCATTTGAAATTTTTTACTAAAAGTAACACATGCAATGTAAGCCTGGCAATCATTGTGCGGGCGTGGGAATTCCTACAAAGTGAGAAAATTTAACCTAGGAGCTGTTTTGAAATACAATGAGATCTTTATGAATACAAAATTTAGCAGTTGATGAAGTTGACACATTTTTGTAGATGTGGAGACATTTAATAAAGTATTCATTCTGATTTTACAGTTTTCTTTTTGTATTTGTGTAGTCAATAGATTCTTCCCTTCTCTTTGCTAGGCTTCACATTGTCCAGGTCTCCCGTAAAACATGAGCACCCTAGGCCCTATTCTGCAGGGCCTCTCAGTGCCTGTCAGCATTTATTAAGCACTTACTGCATGCTAGGAGCAATTCTGAACTTTATAAGTATATTAAGTTTTTTAAAAAATCCTTACCTGATGATATGTCTATTGATTTTTAGAGAGAGGAAGGGAAAAAGAAACATTGATGTGAGAGAGAAACATTGATTGGGTGCCTCCCATTCACGCCCTGACGAGGGATAGAACCTGCAACCTTTTGATATATGGGATGATGCTCCAACCAACTGAGCCACTCAGCCAGGGCTATATTAATTAATTGAACTGTAGCAAAGGTCCTCTGTGGTAAATACTATCATTATTCACTTCTTCTAGTTAAGGAAGCCAAAGCAGAGAAAAACTAGTAACTCCCTGTGGGCAAGCTGTCTGGTTCTTGAGCCTGCCCTCCCAGCTTATACCCTGGTGGTTCTCACTCCTGATACTTAACAGACCCCCTACCTTTAAAATTATTTTTAAATGGTGATCAAATACACATAAAATGTAACCAATTTGTAAGTGCACAGCTCGGTGGCATTAAGTACATTCAGATTTTTCTGCAACCATCCCTACCATCCATCCTCAGAACTTTCTCATTTTCCCAAACTGAAACTTGTCCCCATTAAACACTAACTCCCCATCCCCCGCCCCAGCCCCTGACTCCCACCATCTACTTTCTGTCTCTATAGAGCTCACTTCTCCTAAGGACCTCCTATGAGTGGAACCACACAGTCTCTGTCCTTTTGTGAGTGGATTATTTCACTAAGCATCATGTCCTCAAGGTTCATCCACATTGTAGTAGGTGTCAGCATTTCCTTCCTTGTTAAGATTGAAAAATATTCTCTTGTCTGAATGACCACCACCCCTCCAATTAAGATGGCTATTATAAAACAAACAAAAATAGGAACTAGCAAGTGCTGGCAGGGATGTGGAGAAATTAGAATGCTTGTGCATGGCTGGTGGGAATGAAAAATGGTGCCGCCGCTGTAGGAAACAGGCGGGTGGTCCCTCAAAAGTTAAACACAGAGTTACCGACTGACCCAGTAATTCCATTCCTAGGTCTCACCCAGGAGAGTGGCAAACCCGTACACCCATCTGCACGGCAGCATTGTTCACAGGAGCCAAAAGTCCACGTGGGAACAACCTGAGTGTCCATTTGCAGCCCCTTTTAGAACAAATATTTTGTTCAACCTTCCTTTTCTCTCCTGAAATAAAAATTAGAGTGAATATAATCTAACTACACACAATTTAAGAACAAACTAACCAGTGTGATGTCTTATCAGATACAGACAGAAGAAATAAAAAGAACAGAATGTCTAATACTGTCTGACCCAGGCTGTCAGTGAGCACGATGGTGAGGGCCTACCTATTCAAGCAGTGCCCATCAGACAGAATCAGGGGGAGGAATCGAGACCCCAGCAGCTCTGCTCACAGCAATGGTGCACTCTTGGTAAGATTCTGTACTGAATCCTCTCAATTCACCCAGAAGCTGCATCCCTGGAAAAATCCGTATGTATGAAAACTGTGAAGAGTACTATTAGTGAGTGAACTGTGCCCCCCAATTCATATGTTGAAATTCTGGCCCCAGGATCTCAGAATGTGATCCCATTTGGAGACAAAGACTTTACACAAGTAACATGAGGTCATTGGGGTGACCCTAATCCAGTATGACTATGTTCTTATAAAAAGGGGACATTTAGCCCTGGCCGGTTTGGCTCAGCGGTTAGAGCATCGGCCTGCAGTCCAGAGAGACCTGGGTTTTGTTCCCGCTAAGGGCACGTACCTCAGTTGCAGTTTGTCCCCGGCCCTGGTTGGGTCGTGCGGGTGGCAGCCACTCGATGTGTCCCTTTCACATCGATGTTTCTCTCTCTCTCTTCCTCCCACTCTATCTGAACAAAAAATGAAAAAATGTCCTCAGGTAAGGATTAAAAAAAAAGGGGACATTTAGCCCTGGCCGGTTTGGCTCAGTGGTTAGAGCATCAGCCTGCGGACCAGAGAGTCTCGGGTTTGGTTCCCACTAAGGGCACGTACTTCGGTTGCAGTTTGTCCCCAGCCCCGGTTGGGGTTGTGTGGGTGGCAACCACTCAATGTGTCTCTCTCATGTCAATGTTTCTCTCTCTCTCTTCCTCCCTCTTTCCTTCCCGCTCTATCTGTAGATAAATGCAAAAATGTCCTCGGATGAGGATAAAAAAAATAAAAAGGGGACATTTAGCCCGGCCAGTGTGGCTCACTGGTTGAGCGTTGACCCATGCACCAAGAGGTCACCGGTTCAATTCTCAGTCAGGAAACATGCCCAGGTTGTGGGCCCAATCTCCGGTGGGGGGGGGGGGGCATGCAGAACATGGCCAATCAATGTTATTTCTCATTGATGTTTCTGTCTCTCTCTCTTAACAAAAAATCAATAAAGAAAAAAAAATTTTTTTTAATCAATAAAGAAAAAATATTTTTTTAAAAAAAGGGAAGGGGGCACATTTAGCCCAGCCAGTGTGGCTTAGTGGACTGAGAGTAGTCCCATGGACTGAGAGGTCCTGGTTCGATTCCCGGTCAGGGCACATGCCTGGGTTGCGGGCTCGATCCCCAGTGTGGGGCGTGCAGGAGGCAGCTGATCAATGTTTCTCTCTCACATCGATGTTTCTCTCTCTCTCTAAAAAAATCAATAAAAACATATTAAAAAAAAAAAAAAAGGTGGGGGGACATTTGGCTGCAGACACACAGGGAGGCCAGATGAAGGACGCAGATAGGGTGATGTTTCCACAAGCCAAGAACGCCAAAGATTGCCAGCGACCACCAGAAGCAAGGGGAGGCCTAAAACAGATTTTTCCTCATGGCCTCAGAAGGAACCAGCCCTGCCAACACTTTGATCTTGAACTTCTGGCCTCCATAACTGGGAGAGAATAAATTTGTTTCAAACCACATAGTTTGCAGTACTGTTATGGCAGCCCTAGCAAATGAATGTATTTTGTGTCTCTATATAAACAGCTTGGTTTTAGGCCCAGCTAACTAGGAAGGGGCTGTTCTCACCCCCAGGGGCTGTCCAGAAGGAACAACCTACACTGTTTCCCAAGGCTCCATGGAGCAGCTTGATGGTAGTGCCCAGTTGAGAGCCCTGGTGGCACTCCAGGATGCCACTCTGTCTGCCACAGTAGTTGCTCCATTGCATCTATGTGACAACAGCTAAAAACTGGTCTTACCCACTACTCCAGGCTGAGTCTGTCTTTTTGCACCCAAAATGGAAAGCCCAGACCCAATTTCTAGACTATAGCTTGAAAAGAGGAGACAGACCTCCGTGCAGGAGGCAACATGCTGTGCAGGGCAACATGGAGTTGATGTCCTGTCAACCTGTCATTGGAAAAGGACTCTACAAGCCCCTGTGGTGGGGGAAGCTCACGAAGTGTTTATTTGCAGCAATTCAAACAGACAGGACACAAGAGGGCCGGCACTGACCTGCCTTTAATGCTGGGGATTTTCAGATTGCTCTTTTAAAACTAAACAGCCCAGCAGGAACTCAGGGTACTCAGGGAGAATTTGCGATTGTTTGGGGGCCTGTGGGGTGGCTGTCCTAGTTACCAAAGGGAGGGAATTGAGGTCCCCAGCAGGCAGCACAGTGGATTAACTCTTACCACACTGGACCAGGGCCAGGAATGGTGGGAAGCAAGCTCCCCCTCCTGCTCCAGGAGCCTTGGGGCCACTAGACCTCCCACTCATGAGATGACGGATTTGGCTTTTTGCTGCCCCAACATGCCTGCAGTCACCCACTCCCTGCTGGCAGTCTGCTTGTGCAACTGCTCTTCTCCCAGAGAAAGAGAAGCACCTGTGGTGCCTGACCGGGAGCTTGTGACATGGCACCTCTGGCCAGCCAGGTGCCTTATTCCGCAGTCTTTAATGAAGAAAACTGGAACCACTTCCATCACAAATGAGATTTCACATGTGAACTTGCACTTCCAGAAAAATGACTGGATCAGGCACACTGAGCTTGTGCCAAGCAGGGGTTGCCCTTTTAGAAGGGCCAGTGTGCTCTGGGGGGCCGAGGGCAGCTACTAAGCACTGCAGGGCTCACCCTACATACCCATCTCTTAGCCAGGCCCCCAAACCCCACACCATCACTGGACACTGCCCTAGGCTCTGGCACAAAGGGTCAAGTAGTCAGAGGCTCCACAATGCACACAGTCCTCCCCTCAATAAAATACCACCTACGACCTTGGGCACGTGATCTAACCCCTGCACCTGGCGCCCTATCTCTCAGATGGGGAGGTGACACCAATTGACGGTTGGGAGAGTTCAAGTATGATGAGTGGCAGCTGACACCAAAGTGCACAACGGTGCTGCTGGAGGTCGGTGCTGTTCTCTGCTCTGTAATCACCACAACACACACATCGGAATGCGAACCGTAAACTTTTATTAATGGAAAATGGAATGCCTCGTTACAGAAACCTTGTCTCAAAAATAGCAGGACAAGAACACACTTATTTAAAAAAAAAAAGTGAATTCACATATTATCGAGCTACAACATGGTGGCAGGATTTGTTTTTGTTTCTTAAAAGACTCCACAAGTTCAAGGTAACTGGCTAAGAGATTCAACAGTGCATCTGTCTACCTGAACAGGCGGAGGGAGTGGGGTTTAGTATCGACGAGTGAAGTGGGGGTATGGGTGGGGGTGGGGATGCGGGACTCTGCTGCCCCGGTCCTGGCCGGCCAGTCCTCCACCTTCCAGTCCTCCACTGGGCACCACGTGGCCCTGGGAATGCCCACCTTGTGCAAAGCCGCCTCGCCTAGGAACAAAGGCACAAGTTTGTCCCCTTGAAGTGCTTTACATTTTCACCATAATATGGCGCAGTACACAGCTCTGCAGCCTTTAGAGCCTGTATGGCTTTTTCTGGGTGAGAAACATCCTAATCACAGACCACATTCCTGGTCACTGGAGAGTGTTACTTGCACAAGTTGCCAAGAGCTGCTTTTGGGGTTTGTTTTTAAAACATTCAACCCAGCAAGTTGATCAAACATGCAAAAAAGGGAGAGGAAGTGAGGAGCAGGAACAAATCAATTTTATCCAGGGACAAAACTTCTTACCCCGACATTCCACCCCGATTGGCCATGTGTCCTGGCCCTGAGGGCCCAGACAGGCCCCTCTCACCACCTGGAAGAGAAGAAAGAGTCTGCAAACACTCCCTTCTTGGAAGTTTCTGGAAATGCTGAGGGAAAGCTGGCCTATAGAGTTCTGGGGCTGGCCACCCTTCCCTGGGAGCCCCCTCCCCTCCCACTCATGGGTGGGAGTTAGCCCATACCTAGCCACCTGGCATGCTCCCGGCCTGCTGTGCCTGCGTCTACCATGGCCGGCCAGGCACGCTCCTGGTGCTCTTCCAGCCTCTGACTGTGCTCCGTCCAGTCGCGTCCACCCCTGTAACGGAGGGAAATAAAGCAGATACACCACAGTCCCAGTATGCCTCTCATCAATGGTTTCTGAGGGAAGGGGGTGAAGATGGGAACAGACACTTCCCCAAAAGTACACACATGACCACTAAGCACATGAGAAGGTGTTCAGCACCAGTAACATCACAACCACATGAGTGAGACACGTGAGATACCACCCACCATGGCTCTTATCAGAAAGACAGACAGGCCTTGGCCGGGTAGCTCAGTTGGTTAGAGCGTTGTCCTGATACACCAAGGTTGCAGGTTTGATCCCAAGTTCAGGGCACATACAAAAATCAAATAATGAATATGTAAATGGGTGGAGCAACAAATCGGTATTTCTGTCTTTCTCTCAAATCAATAAATTATAAAAAAAAGACAGAGTGAAGCACCGTCACTCCTACAATGTAAATGAACCTTGAACACACGACACTCAACGACAGAAGTCAGACAAAAAGGCCACACGGGGTGTGTGGTTCTGTTTATGTGAAATGTCCAGAACAGGCACATCCAGATACAGGAAGCGGTTGCCAGGGACTGGGGGAGGGGAATGGGGAATGAATGCTGATGGGGACAGAGCTTCTTTTTGGAGTGAAGATGTTCTAAAATAGACTGTGGTGATGGCTGCACAACAGTTATGGACATAATGAAAGCCACAATCACACAATTTATTTATTTTTAATTTTAAAATATACATATATATATATATTTTATAATAGTTTTAAAAAATGTTTTTATTGATTATTTAGAGAGCGGAAAGGAGAGCTAGAAACACGAGGCCTGGCCAGTAAGGCTCAGTGGATTCAGCATCGTCCCACGGACTGAGAGGTCCTAATTCAATTACCAGTCAGGGCACATGCCCAGGTTGTAGGCTTGATCCCAGTAGGGGACGTGCAGGCATTGATGTTTCCATCTACTCTCCCTCTCCCTTCCTCTCTCTCTAAAAAAAAAAAAAAAAAATCAATAAAACATTAATAAGAAAATAAAATAAATCCTCACGTGAGGATATTTTTCCATTAATTTTTCAGAGTAGGAAGAAGGGAGGGAGGGGGATGGAGGGAGGAAGGGAGAGAGAGAGACACTGATGAGAGACACACCGATTGGTCGCTTCCCACACAAGCCTGACCGGGGCCAGGAATCGAACCTGCAACCGAGGTACACACCCTTGACCAGAATAAAACCCAAAACTTCAGTCCACAGGTTGAGGCTCTAACCATTGAACCAAACAAGCCAGGGCTTTTAAAATATATTTTTATTGATGTTTTAGAGGGAGAGAAAGGGAAAAGAAGAGGGAGATGGAAAAATCGATAAGAAACATCAATTGGCTGCCTCCTGCACACCCTCTACTGGGGATCGAGCCCGCAACCCAGGCACGTGCCCTGACCAGGAACTGAACCAATGACCTCTTGATGCATGGGCTGATGCTCAATTCATTGAGCCACACCAGCTGGGCTGAATTGTATATGTTAGTATGTTTTTATTGATTTTTTTATTTAGAGAAAGAGGGAGAGAGAGAATCACTGATGAGAGAGAACATCAACTGGCCGCCTCCTGCATGCCCCTGCACTGGGGATCGGGCCTACAACCTAGGCATGTGCCCTGACAGGGAATCAAACCAGCGACCTCTTGGTGTATGGGATCGACGCTCAACCGGCTGGGCTGAACTGTACACTTTAAATGGGTGAATTGTGTGGCATGCAAACTGTGTCTCAAAAAAGCTGTTTAAAAAAGAAAAATGTTTCAGACAGAAACTCTGGAAGATTAAAATTCAAACAGTCCCAGTGTGTGGGCACCAGCAGTCACCATGGCTGTCCAGGAAAGCTTTCCCAGACCAAGGCTGAGCCTAGAATGACAAGTGCACTGGCCACCTGGCTGACTGGTGCTCAGAGGCAAGGATTAGGAACCCACCAGAGCCTTTAACACCTGTCTTCGAGGGCAAATGCAATACTGCTCCCCAAAAGTGAGACCTGAAAGCTTCTAATATATGCCAGCAGGTGACAGCCACCCAATCATGCAGTGATGCTGCTCAGGGCTGTCTCCTGTCTGAGGAAGAGTTCTCCCATTTACATTTCCCACAGGTACTTAAGGAAAATGGTTTAAACGTTAAAGGACCAAGTACTAAGTAGGTCACTCGGGAAAGCACACTTTGCATTAATCTACCAGACTGGCGGCTGCAGTCTTTGCCCAACACCTGAAACCCCCTGAGGGATAAAGTAGAACTTTCTGGTATCGAAGATGCTGGCCTTCAAAATTCTTAAAGACAACTTTGGGTGTGTGTGTGTGCGTAAGGGGGAGAATAAAGCTTCTTTATTGTCCAGGGGGACAAATCTAAGAAAGGCTTCATGGATATTTCCTCCAGCAGGCAGGGGCCTTGTGATGGAGAGGTTCATATATGGGGTGATGTAGGCAACCTGGCAAGGTGCACACAACCAGTTCACTTTCAGAGGGGCAGGCCTCTAACCAGGGGATGATGCCCACATCCGTTGTGGCCCGCCCACTAACCTGGGTGGAGGTGGCAGCCCACGGCCCTCGCTCATCCTCTTGTCTGAGCCGTAGCCTCCCCAGCCATCTCGAGAGTCCCGGCCATGGCGCTCTGGTGGCCCTCCATGGCCATGGCGGTCATCTGAGTAGTGCTGAAAGGCAGAAGAGGAACAGGGCAATTCTAGCCACATCACTCCCTACAGGCCTGAGCAGGCCCATCTTCTGGAAAGCCTGTCAATCTGTATGCACTGCTGAGGTGGGTCAGGGTGTGGCGCAGAACCTCTGGCCCACTGAGAGGACCTGCCCAGGCCCATTCTGAATCTCACTTTGCTGGAAGCTCTGACTGGGACCCTAACAATGTTATAGGAGCTCCTGGCAGAGCTCTTTGCTTCCTTGCTTGAGAATGGAGTGCCCCTACAGCTCCATCACTGGTGCCACACAGAGCCAGCACTAGCCTCTCTGGCCCCGTGAGTGTGGAGAGCCAAGCTTTATGGCATTCAATGCCTCCCCTGAAGGGTCCACTGAGAAAAGTTACTTAAAGTCTTCCCCAAAGAACTGGGACCATCTTTCTTGCTGGTGACAGGAGGACCTCTCCCACACCCTCCGACTTCCTCCTTTGCCATCAATCTATGGAGGTGGCACAGCCTCTCAATAGCTGACAGAGGGGGCAAATGCTGAAGAAAGGAACTTCAGTGCCCTGGCCAATCAGCTCTGTGCTCAGGAACCTAGCACATCTGGGCAGTGACAGAGCTGGTCTACTGTTTTCAGAAAACACACCCCTATTTTATTTATTTTCATTTTAAAAATTTTTTTTCCTTTATTGATTTTAGAGAGAGAGGAAGTGAGTGGGAGAGAGAGAGAGAAACATCGATGAGTGAGAACATCGATTGGCTGCCTCCTGCATGCCCCCCACTGGGGATCAGGCTCACAACCTGGGCATGTGTCCTGATGGGGAATCGAACCGGTGACCTCTTGGTGCATGGGTAGACGCTCAGCCACTAAGCCACACCGGCCGGACTTACTTTTTAAATTAATTTTTTTTTTTTTAATTTTTTTTCCCTTTATTGATTTTTTAGAGAAAGAGGAAGTGAGAGAGAGAGAGAGAGATAGAAACATCGATGAGAGAGAACATCAATTAGCCGCCTCCTGCATGACCCCCACTGGGGATTGGGCCCACAACCTGGGCATGTGTCCTGACTGGGAATTGAACCGGCGACCTCTTAGTGCATTCATTGGTCGATGCTCAACCACTGAGCCACACCGGCCGGACTAAATTAATTATTTTTTTAAACCTTCACCCAAAGATATTTTTCTATCTATCTTCAGATAGAGGGGGGAGGGACAGAAAGGGAGAGAGAGAGAAACACAGACGTGAGAGGGACACATCGACTGGTTGCCTCCCGCAAGACCCTGACCCGGGCCAGGGATGAACTGCAACCAAGGTATGTGCCCTTGGCCAGAATTGAACCCGCAATCATTGGTCCAAGGGCTGACACTCTACCACTGAGCCAAACCGGCCAGGGCCCCTATTTTAAAAACCAAGATTCTGATGCCCATCCTCTGCCTTTCTCATGCAAGCTCCCCTTTTCTCTGAGCTGCCACCTTATGTACCCCTCACCAGGTGTCAGCAGATTAAAGACACCAAGACCTACCCTAGCACCTGAAACAGAGGGACCCCCTAAAACATGGGCTAAATGACTCCCTAATAGGCCGCTAATCCTCATCTGGGGTACAGTGGGCATCTCAGTCCCGACACTCAGCGAGGCATTCTAAGCAAGCAGGCAACAAGAAATATTTGCAGTTTCTGCTGGACAAAATGAAATAAGAACAAGCCCCAAGCATCTGAACAAAGATTCCACTCATCAGAAAACAAGCAATTCTGTGCACTTGTAACGATGGCCAGAACACTCCCCTGTCCACCCAGACACAGAACAGGCACCCAGTGTCTGGGTGTTACTCACCTGTCCATCTCGCTCTCCCATCACTGACCTTGAGCCTTCTCTCCTGAAGGGGGAAAAAAATCTAATTTCAATGGCAGCTGATGGTACCATATGACATTTCTGCAGGCCCCACATAACAGTTCCACAATTGGGATACTCATTCTATTTCCCCATGTAAACACTGCCTGATTTAAAAAAAAAAAAAAAAAGAAAGCTGGCTTACATTTTTCCCTGGTGGTGAGAGTGAAGTCAGGTCCCAAAAAGATGGGAATAAGAATTTTACTGAAATCCCTCAGAGGAAGGGGTCTCAGAAACAGAGACCCCTGAATGAAGCTAAGGCCTCATTTACGTGGCCTGGTGACAACAGTCAAGGTAACAGGGAAACCTAATCTCTGGTTTAGCCCAACACATGTGACTCATACCAAATCTCAACCAACTCCAGCTGCAGTGAATTAAATGAGTGGCTTTTTAGCTACCTTTCCCCTGTTCCCTCTTCCCTTACAGAGAGCTAATGAACGGTGAAATGGCTCCAGGATATGCAGCCCAGGGGAGCCCAGTAAGATTTCTCCCAAAGAGAGAACTCTTCAACTGGAAAAGTGAGGGCTGTCTTCCTAATCAAGTAGATATAGTCCTCATTAAACAAGGCACTGCAAAGACAAAAAGAACACTGGCTAAAAAAATCCACCCCAACTTTTGAAACACAAAGAAGGCCCAATAAGAAATGCCCCACATTCTCCGATCAGTCCTCTTTGTAATTTTCTGGCACAGAAACCTACACATGCCAGCGAACCTCACAGATGTGGGTTCCTGCCTACTCTGCCTTTGCTGGCTCAGGTAGGTCACAGCCCTTCTAAAAACTGCTTTCTCATCTATGTATATTAACAAAGCCCTGTGATTCCAGTGGGGCTGGTGCTGATGGGAGGAACAGGGAGGAATCCCCAGGGAGATGTGAAACTCAGAGCCTGGACCACCCCCAAGAGAGCTGAGTATTGGGGAATGCTGAGACTCAGGTCCTGCCCAGTACCCCACCTGTCCTATCTGTGCAAAGGACAACATATGAAATGAGTCCTGTCAGACAAATCGTGGATGCTGTAAGTGACCACTGATTCCAACACCTTGCTCAAGGCCTACATTTCTTTCTTTCTTTCTTTTAAATGTTTTTATCGAATTTTAGAGAGAAAAAGGAAGCAGGAGAGATAGATAGAAACATCAATGAGAGAGAAACATCCATCAGCTGCCTCCTGCACAACCCTACCAGGGATCAAGCCTGAAACCAGAGCATGTGCCTGACCAGGAATCAAACCAGTGACCTCTCGGTGCAAGGGTCAATGCTCAACTATTGAGCCACTCTGGCTGGGCAAGGCCTATGTTTCTAAATCCCATGTGCAGCTGGGCAAAGTCTACCCACTAGGACTCTCACAAGTAAATCAGATATTAAGAGAACAGATGAAGACCTGTGTCCGCTGCAGGAAGGGGGTGAGACACTGACCTGTCGACTACATGGTCCTGGTACTGGCCTCTGTCTCGATGGTCAAAGTCGTGGAAGCGGTGATCATACCGAGGGAATTCTGGGCGGTACCTGTCCTCCAGGGCTGCACGTTTTCCTTCTGGCCAATAGGCATCATCTCGCCTGTTGTAAAAAGGATGCAAATTTCATTTATGAAAAAGAACAAAGAAAAAAAGGAAGGAAGTGGAGGTGGGAAAGGGAGCTCTCTCTCCAGACCCAGTATAATTTAAAATATCCTGCATCGCCCAGCCAGTGTGGCTCAGTGGTTGAGCATGGACCCATGCACCAAGAGGTCGCTGGTTCGATTCCTGGTCAGGGCACATGCCCAGGGTGTGGGCCCAATCCCCAGTGGCGGGCATGCAGGGGGTGGCCAATCGATGTTCTCTCTCACCAATGTTTCTATCGCTCTCTCTAAAATAAAGAAAGAAAAAAAAAAATCCTGCATCACCCAAGGACCAAAGGGTTGTAGGTTTGATTCCAGGTCAAGGGCATGTGCCTGGGTTGCAGGTTCGATCCCCAGCCCCGGTCAGGGCACATGTAGGACACAACCAATAGATGTGTCTCTCACACACCGATGTCCCTCCCACCCCCACTCCTGTCCACTCTCTCTCTAAATATCAATGGAAAAAATATCCTCCAGTGAGGATTAACAACAAAAAAGTTCTGCAGGGCTAATCTCTAAACATTCAATCATTATCACTTTGATGTGATAAATTAACATCCCCAAAACTGCCAAGAGGTATACGAGTATCCTCATCTGAAAATCCTGAAAAACAGACTGTTGTGTGCTAATTGTGTCACGAGGCTGTTAATACCTTGATCCCCGCCTGAGCTCAAATGCAAGTGAAATAAAATATTTGCTTCTTCAGGGCTGGTATTCCAAGGTGCCACGTTTTCATCTTACCCTCTTCTCTGATAACCTGAACCTCCCCCTGAGATCTTTGCAAAAAGCAAAGGGAATTAGGCTGATAGTGAACTACATACAGCTCAGGACAGCATCCAATTATCTTCTTCCTGATTTTTACCAGAAAACTAGGCTCACGGGTGGTGAGGTGATGGGTGACTGTCAATTAAGCAGCTCAGAGAAGTTAGAGACCAATAAACCTACTTTTTAAATGGAAGGCAATGTCCTTTTCCACAGTGCCGACTCTGTGCCTCTCCCCTTACAACAGGGGTGGGGGTACCTTTTTTCTGCCAAAGGCCATTTGGATATTTGTAACATCATTCACCGGCCATACAAAACTACCAACTTAAAAATCAGCCTGCTGTACTTGGTCAAACATTTAACTCACTCCTAATGTGATGGCTGGAACTGCTTCTCTTTGGTGAGGCATGTCATGTTAGCTGGTATTAATGATGTTGCTACTTGCAACTGCTTTTCCAGATTTGCATCAGTCAGTCTGGAGTGCAGCCGACTCTTCACAATAAGTTTTAAAAAGAATGGCTTGCAGCAGTAACTTGTTCTGAACACAGAAGCATATTTCAATGCATGTCTCCTCAAAGTGGGAAATTCATCATTGCTTATTAACGCTTACAGAATTCAAGTAGTGAGAGGTTGCTGTACCTAGCTTTCAGCTCATCATCATTTTGCAGCTGAATGATTTCATGTTGTAGCTTATTAGGCAAATCAGCTGGTTCCACATTGAATGGTGTAGCAAAGATGTTCAATTCTATTTGTTTACTTTTCATGTCCTTGAATCTTGAATCTTTCATTAAATACCTCAATTAGTTTTGCACATTCACCAGCATATTCAAATGTTGTAGAAGGCTTTCTGTCCTTCCAGAGTGGGGAAATGGCACCATGTTACTCCTTTCTGAGAAGCTGGTTCGGGCCCTGCAGCTTGACGTTCAGCTCTGAGAGGTACTTGGTAATGTCCACCATGAACGCTAAATCACACAGCCACTTGCTACCCATTGAGTTTCCTGACAGGTTTTCCCTTCATCTCCATGAAATACTTGACTTCATCCCACAGTTTGTAAAACCTCATGAGCATGTTCTCGCAATTCAGCCACCACACTTCACAGTGATAAAAAAGATCACTGTACTCAGAGTCAAGATCGTTCAGTAACTCATTAAACTGGAGGCTGTTAAATCCTCTGCTTTCGACAAAATTTATGCATGACACTACTGCTGACATCATAGTTGAGCTGCAACGACTGTGCACAGAGACTTTCTTGGTGTATGACATAGTGGCATATAATTAAATCATCTGGACCAAGACTGAGATGATTCAGTTTTCTTGACAAATGCAATTAACACTCTCTGCGAAGCAACCTTGGCTGGAGTAAGACCACTTAACTTTTCAAATGTTAGTTCATGTTTTTTCATTGATAAAACAAGTCTCTCAAACAAGTCCTCAACTCTTGCAGTGACCATGCATGGCTTCCAGTGACAGCAGTCCTCTCGACTGTCAAACTCTGCAGTTATCCCACGAACGAAAATGGCCAGTTGGGCATTATTTATGTCTGTTGTCTCATCAAAAGCCAGAGAGAAAAACTGGAAATCTGCAGAATCTTTCAGTGTTTTTTCAATATCTTGTGCTAAGTCAGTAATCCAATTTGAGACAGTTCTCTGAGACAAACTAACACTCTGAAACAATTTTACTTCGCTGCTAACAACTCTGTAGCAGCCACTGTGCACTCTTTTACAAACTTTCCCCCTACATGAGGCCTCAGCTTTTTTTAAAACCTCACCAGAGGACATTTTTGCATTATCTTCAGGTAGAGCGGGAGAGATAGAGGGAGGAAGAGAGAGAGAGAGAAACATCAATGTGAGAGACACATTGAGTGGTTGCCACCCACACAACCCCAACCGGGGCTGGGGACAAACTGCAACTGAGGTACGTGCCCTCAGCAGAAACCAAACCCGAGACTCTCTGGTCTGCGGGCCGACACTCTAACCGCTGAGCCAAACTGGCCAGGGTGAGGCCTCAGCTTCTGTGTGATTAGCTCATTCAGTACATAACTTGTCTGAATAACGTTGTCTCTGTCACAACGAGGCCTAGTGAAAGCGGTTTGTTGCGATTCCAAAATCCCCTGAAGAGCAATGATTTTATCCAGACGCATTTGGTTTCCCAATTCATCGAGTTTACCATGTTCTGAGCTATAATGATGCTCCAGATTGGCTTTTTTCATTACTGCTAACGCATTGCCACAGACTAGGCACACAAGTTTGTCTTTGACTTCAACAACAAAAAAAATAATCATTTTTCCCTTTTTCTCAGAAAGATAAACACTCTGCACTAACTTTTCTTTTCTTTGTAGTTGCCATTTATAAGATGTCACACCACTTAAGTTTTGATAACTGTCCAGTGTGCGTGTTGCCAGTGACGTGACTATCTTGCTTTGATTGTTGTTCTAATCCCACATTTTGGATTTGGAACATATCCAACATTCGTATCACTGACTCTTGAGGTCTTTTCTGTGTATTGTAATTTCCTTAATCTTCATCTGAGATTCAGTTTTTACCAGGATTGATTGTGGGTATGTGGATAATGGCTGGGTTAGAGTTATCATCTGTGTCAACAAAGAAGTCAACAACATGGTTGTCAATCATTGGAGGCAAGGTTATCAACGTTGTGCGGAATCCTCTCATCACATCTTGTCTCATCATCACTGAATCGCCATAGTTTCACCACAGTGTGTTAACACTTCCACAACGTGTACACTCCCAGCCTGCCTGGTGCTGACTGTCCTCTCTGAGTCACTGCGATATAGGCAGATGGGTCGCAGGCAGTCGACGATAAGCATACATGTCTGCCCCGTCATGTACTCATATGTGTCCTGTCTATCCCATAATGGACGTTCCTTGCTTATTCCTCAAAATTTATGTTATCTTATGATTCACTTAATATAAATTGATCTTGCTACGAAAAAAGCTCTTAGATTTATTTAATTTTGAGTTCGGCCTGCAGTTGCCTTGACAGGGCCAGAACAAATGATTTCAGGAGCCTTATATGGCCCTCGGGCCAGACATTCCCCACCCGTCCTACAAGGATAAGAGACGGAGAGGCAGCCATGGCCAATGCGGGCCTAATGCACACTTGGTCATCTCCTGCAACAGCACTTGGAAGGTGGTTATGCTCCACCAGGAATCACAGTGCAAATAATGGTAAAACCTAAGTAAAAGCATCACAAACCCTTCAGCAGTGGAACTATCAAGATTCTCCAAAGAACACACTTGAGGCAGTGGCGGCAATGAGTTCTGGGTAGCTGTCCAGATTCTATGTTAAATAGCCCCGATTCGCCCTGGCCGATGTTGCTCAGTGGTTAGAGCATTGGCCCTCGAACCAGGGAGTTACAGGTGTAGGAGGCAACCAATTGATGTATCTCTTACACTGTTTCTCTTTCTCTCTCCCCATCCCGGCCTCCTTCCCTTCCACTCTCTCTTAAAAAAAAAAAAAAAAAGAAAAATCAATGGAAAAAAAAGTCCTTGGGTGAGGATTAACAAATAAAATAAAAAACCACCCCAATTCTTAATGCTCAGATGGACAGGAGCAGAAGAAGCTACTGGATGGGAGGAGAGGCACCACCTTTAGACCACAGGTGGGCTGGATCCTTACCTCCCATCATCATGGGGTCTCCTCAGTCCTTGCCGGCGCTCCTGCTCATAGCGCAGCTGCTCCTGTTGGCGCCGCAGTTCCTCACGCTCCCGGTGAATGCGCTCCTGCTCCTTCCTGCGCTCCCGCTCCACACGCATGCGCTCGCGTTCAAGCCTCTCCCGCTCCATGCGCTCACGCTCCAGGAGGTGACGTTGACATTCAAGCTCCAGGCGCTCCCGCTGCAGCCGTGCCTTCTCCTTCCAGGCCTCCAGGCGCTGCTCCCGCTCCCGCTGCTCCCGCTCTCTGCGGCGACACAAGACCACTCTGACTTCCCACTGTGGAGGTCCCTGGCCATTGAGGCACTGACCTCCAAAGGGACCTGGATACCTATATCTAGCCATTCTGGGTTTCTTAGATGCTCACTGGCTTGGGCCCTAGGCTACAAGGTGGCAGGTGCTCACCCACTTCCACTAAGTTGCTTGGATTAGCCAGAAGCCCCAATGTCCAAACTTTCCCTTTCCCAAAAAAGCAAAACCAAATGGGGGCTGGGAGGGAGCAGGTAACAGCAAAGAGACAGAAAGCCTCAGGTCCTGGTCAGGAGGACTTGGCTTAAAGGCCTCCAAATGAAGCCACACACCAGTAAGGGGGAGAAAAATAAGAAAAGCAAAGAGTAACTGCTGTGCACACAGGGAAAACCCTTAAGAAGTGATTATAATAGATTTCCCTGAGGGTGAAGGGTACTCTGTTGCAGGTTAATGCTATAAAATGAGCTGTCTTTTTAAATGAGTGTCATTTTGAACAGACCTAGGAAGGTGTGGGGACAGGAGAAGGCTAATGGGCTGATTGTATGCTGGCCTGGCACCGGCAGCTAAGGCCAAGGTCTCATGATCCTCAGCCACAGCACACCAGGAGCTGAGCAGAGACTGGCGCCACCCCTCTCTGCGTCTGAGAAGAGGACGTGCTGTTGCTCCTCACACATGCTGCCGGTGCCTGGAAAGGCTCCAAACTAAGCATGAGGCAGTCGGAATCAAAAGACCTCCAAATGGGATCAGAAAGCTTCCCAATGTACTTTTATTTTCTAAAGTGACATAGGTAGGAGCTAAAATCACACGACTGAAGAAAAAAGCAAATATAGCATAACTTAAGAGGTTGGTACATGATCTGCTTCAGCTCAAGAAAGTTCCCCAAACACCGTGATGTAAAGCTTTTGCTTCATGAAACAACACTGGAAGGAAATGACAAGGTGACTAGACATCCTGACGTGAACTGGCAAAATGCAAAAGTGGAAATGACAGGTTTACTTCAATAAATTATCTTAACAAATGGTGAGAGGGGCAAAGAACGTTGCTGTGTGACCACTGTTGCCTGTATAGGCCACAAAACCCAGACACCGAAGGGGTGAAGAGGCCACTCCTATGATAACATCTCCAATAAAGCTGCCACACTCCTTGGTTGCCACTTTTGATCTTACTTATGTAGAAGGTTTCCAGAGGGAAGACTGAGACCTCGACCCTTAGGACCCTTCCATTAAAGCCACCCCTGGGTGAGCTTGCTCCATGGGCCAGGGCCCCACTTCAGCCAGAGGAAATGCTCAGCAGAAATGGATTTTGGATGTTGGGATGGTAAACACACAATATAATATATAGATGATGTATTGCAGAATTTTACACCTGAAACCTGTATAATTTTATTAACCAATGTCACCTCAATAAATTCAATTAAAAAAAAAAAAAAAAGAAGAAAATGAGCTTTTGAGGAACATCAGCCATCCACAACGGGCCTTTTGGCCCCAGAAAAAACACACAGGTGAGCCCAGGCTACATAGGAGATTCACTTGCAGAGAAAGGACAACCATCCCCAGAGGAGACCAGCAACCTGGCTCAACCCCACTCACCTCCGCCTCTCGGACTCTCGGATTTCCCGCTCCCACTGCCTCTGGCGCTCTCGCTCCCTTTGCTCTTTGATTTTGTCAAATGACAAAATGTCTCTCTTTTCTTTGCTTTCAGATTTGCGATCTTGACTCTTGGAGCTCTGTTTACCAAAATTAGTTTATTACAATCAGAAAAATGATAACAAATGCACAATGAAAATTAAATATGCATATCTGGATCAACCTTTTTACCATTTGGGGGAAAAAAGTGCAGCTCGCTGCCAGTGTTCATTTAATTTTACATAAACACACTCTCTGTGGCTGAAGCAAATCTGCCTGGCTTTTCAATGTGAAAATAAAATATAAAAACTGTTCTTGGGGAGTTATTTCTAAACAGAACTTGTCTCTAATCCTAATGTAACAGAAATGTATATGATAATCAGTATTTAATTTTTTTTCATGTGGTAAATTTCAAAGCATGGAACAACACAAAGCGAAATTAGTGTATTTTGTAAATGAAAATACCACTATTAAAAATAAAATGCTGCCCTGGCCGGTTTGGCTCAGCGGTTAGAGCGTCGGCCTGCGGTCCAGAGAGACCCGGGTTCGGTTCCCGCTGGGGGCATGTACCTCGGTTGCAGTGTGTCCCTGGCCCTGGTTGGTCGTGTGGGTGGCAGCCACTCGATGTGTCCCTTTCACGTTGATGTTTCTCTCTCTCTCTCTTCCTCTCTCCCCCTCCCACTCTATCTGAACAAAAAATGAAAGAATGTCCTCAGGTGAGGATTAAAAAATAAATAAATAAAAAAATAAAAATAAAAAAATAAAATGCTATAAATAGAATGATGTCTTTTGTTTCCAAAGACTATCAATATACTAGAGTGATGTGAAAATAATAATAAAAGCGAGATATTTCGTGGCAAACTTTGGGGGTAAGGTTAGGACTCTAATCTGCGAGTATTCTCAGGGCAAACGGGGAATGGGTTCAACTAAGATTCTTTTGTCACACGGGGGTTACACGGAGGCCCCAGCACAAGCCACTTCACTCCACATCAGAGCCACACTGCTCACCCTATAGTCTGGCTTTTAAACGTTGTAAATGAAAGGAAGAGAAAAGATATGATGAAACCTCAGGAAACCTACAGGCAGTTTTTCTAGTGTAGCAGAGCCATCGGGCATGTGTACCTGGGGACACAAGACCCCTTCATTCACTGGGGGGCAGCTACCAGGCCAGCTATTTGGACAGTTGGATGAGGGACTGCACCTCTGACGTCTCAAGAGTAGCTCAGGGCTCAGGCAGGCAGCCTTGAAATAGAACAAATCGAGGCATTGTACCGTAAAGCACACTCCCAATAAGGCAGAAGAGATTAATAGGCGACTAGCATGCTATTCCATTTTTGGCATAAGGTAGGAAACACTGATGGCCAACTCCTATCTCTGAGGCTGTCAGAGGCTGAGACACCCAAATTGGCCATGAATCAGACTTTCCTAAGAAGCTTTCACACAGCCCAGAACCCAGGGCCTCCTGCAGAACCATGGGAAACCACATTTTCAAAAAGATGCTCTGCCCTGGTTGGTATGGCTCAGTTGGTTGGACATCATCTCGTGCATGGTGGCCAGTTCAATTCCTGGTCAGGGCACATGCCCAGGTTGCAGACTCGATCCCCAGTGGGTGGTGTGCAGGAGGCAGCCGATCAATGTTTCATTCTCACATCGATGTTTTCTGCCCCCCCCGTCTCTCTCTAAAAATCAATTTAAAAAACCTTAAAAAAACAAGCTGCTCAGCTTAATTTCTTAATTAGCCCACACAGGGGGGAGGGGGAGAATTAATGAAAGGCAAAGCAACCTGAAAAAAGTATGGGCAAAGATTAGGATCAGATATTCTACTAAAAAAAAGTTGGGGGGGGGTAGAGAGGGACATACAGATAGAGGACAGATGCACAACCGAAAACATTACAGGACACTTTTCACCTATAAGATGGGCAGAGTTTAAAGTGTGCTCACACACACTGCAGGTTGGAGTGAGGGACAGCTACCCTAAGTTCCGGGGGGAGGCTGCTATCTAGTGCAGAGGCCAGCACAGCACTGCAATCCCTGAACTGGACTCCTGCGTTCACAAAAAGGCCTCGCCACTTACTGGCAGCCCAGCACAAGTTCCACACCCCATGAATGTCAGCATCCTCCGTAATTTTCTGAAGGGCACCTGATAACATCTACCACAAAGAATAACACACACGCACCTTTGGATCCAGCAACCCCACTGATTGGTGGCTACAAGTCTGCCAAGAGGCAAGCACAAGAAGGCTGCACCACAGCAGTTTTCAACAGGGGACGTATCCATCTACACTGGTGATTAAATGTCCTAGCACTGCACACACACCAACGTCATCACCTTCCTGGCTTTGATATTGTGCTACAGTTACAGGAAATAAAACCACTGGGCGAAACTGGGCGACGGACACATGGGACCTCTGTCCTTATTCTTTACAACTTCCTGTGAATCTACAATGATTTCAAAATTAAATTTAAATGAGCAAGTAGAACTGTTTCACAGAATATAAAGCTCTCCAAGACGTATTATGTACAACACCGCTATTGGTGGTGTTTCAGAGCACACACGTGTGCTGTGTGTGTAATACTCTGAGTGTGAAGAGCCCATGCAGAAGCAAAGAGGCTTCCATTTTGCTTGTGTTGTGCCTTCCTGTACTATCTGAAAGTTTTAATCATGCTTACATCATTACTTTTTTTTTTTAACATCAGTTATCTGGGTGGTTAAGTTTGTGGGCCTTTTTTGTTTTCTTCTCTAGATTTCTCTGTATTTTATGATTTTCATGTAGACAAAGAAAAAATGGCATTAGAAACTGCTCTCTATAGAATTCAAATGTTCATTTAAAACTTAAGTCTCAAAAGCACAAAGTGTTCTTGGATGAATCATAAAAACATGTATTCACCGGAAAAATGCTGCTTTCCTCACTAATGTGTTAGCTGGAACCTTCATCTGGGAAGCAGAGGGTTTGTTTTCCAGAGTGGAAAGAGCAAACTGAGAAGTCCCTAGCTTGTCCAGCTGTGTGTATAAAATTAATAAGCAACATAGCTTGTTTTCTGATGACTTGACAGTTTTAGGGCAGAGTTCACTTTTCTTTTTGGTTAATTTAATAGAAGACTAAAAAATCAACTAAAGCCATGGCCAGTTTGGCTCAGTGGTTAGAGCGTCAGCCCGTGGACCAGAGAGACCCGGGTTCAGTTCCCGCCAAGGGCACGTACCT
The DNA here is from genome assembly GCA_030848825.1 of Tadarida brasiliensis. NCBI lineage: Eukaryota > Metazoa > Chordata > Mammalia > Chiroptera > Molossidae > Tadarida > Tadarida brasiliensis. The sequence goes on from CM061259.1 coordinate 48,513,534, forward strand.
CGGTTGCAGTTTGTCCCTGGCCTGGTTGGGGTCGTGTGGGTGGCAGCTAGTCAATATGTCTCTCTCACATTGATGTTTCTCTCTCTTCCTCCCTCTCTTCCTCCCGCTCTATCTGAAGATAAATGCAAAAATGTCCTCGGGTGAGGATTAAAAAAAAAAAGAAAAAAAAAGAAACAACTAAAGAAAATGAATAAACTGCTATTAGTTTAGCCAAAGAGTACAAGCTGCCTCTGACTTGGACAGCCTGGGTTTTGGTCTTCCTATTCTGTGGTGAGCTGTCACTGGGAATCAGTTCTCGAGAAGATGGTATAACCTGACAAAGAATCAGAGAAGGGCGAACACATTTCTAGAAAGCAAACATGGGTAAGCTTTATTTTGAAATAAGTTCTAGAACCTAATTTCATGTCTGTACATATAATCTAAAGAGTTAACAATGTGCCTCCTAAGGACTTCAAAGAACTCTTAACATTTTAAAGGCCAAACAATGTTTTCACAATGCAAGTCAAAGTAGTCAAAAACTGCTGGACTTGAGGTGGCAGAAGCAATACTCACTCTTTCTTTGGACCTGCTTGTCGTTTTCACACTAATGACAGGTTCTCCTTTTGATTTATCCATTACGACCGTCCGTTCCATTCCTCTGCTTCCTTCAGGAAGAAACACAGCAATCTGTGAAAACATGCTGACGCACACAAGCCAGCTTGGGGCTTTTGCTGCTCTGTCAAGTGACTGATGCTAACGCTGGAGCCCCTGTGTCTCATTCTTGTCTTCATTGTGATATAAAAGCAGCACTACCAACATGGCCACACTAGGCAGAAAACAGCTGGCAGACCCAAACAGGTCTTTGCTCATCTAGAACGGAGTAGCTGTGACTTGCTCCCATCTTACAACTTAAATCTGCATCCAAATGTATTCTGCAATGTATGCACAAACACATCCCATCTACAAGTTTCCTTTACCCCTCACTTAATCCTAGAGGCTCCAGGATAACCAATTTTGATTTTTCTTCCTCCCACACATTCTGGAATGCTCTACAGAACCCAGGCTCTTGTGCTCTGAATTAGGTACTGTTGGCTCTGTGGGAGACCCTCACCACCCCCACAAGTGGGCTTCCCTTCATCTGTCTTCAGTAATAAAGGCTTCACACCAATTCTTCTTCTCCACGACACACTAAGCAGGCTTTAACTGCTGGAACAACCACTGATTTAGGGAAATTTGCAATACTTGAGGAACATTTTAAAAACATGTTCCTCATGAGACTGCTGGCAAATTACCCCAATGATTAAGATCTAACTTGTAATTCGCTACACCAAATCCCAGTGCTCCAGATGGTCAGGTTTTGTGTTTTTCTTTTTTGAAAGGGGGAGGGGATGGGCTCTTTTCTCCCCCCCCAATCCTTACCTGAGGATATTTTTTCCATTGATTTTTAGAGAGAGAGTGGGAGGGAGGAAAAGAGGGGAGTGGGGAGCAAGAGTGAGAGAGAGAGAGAGAGAAACATCGATGTGAGATACACATCGATAGGTTACCTCATGTACGCACCCCAACCAGGGCCGAGGATCAAACCTGCGACCCAGGTAGGTGCCCTTGACCAGTAATAGAACCTGAGACCCTCTGATCCAAGGGCTGATGCTCTAACCACTGGGAACACCTGCCAGGGAGGGATGGGCTTTTTTTTTTTTTTTTTCAACAAAACATTCTGTGGAGCCTCACAGAAATCTGAAGATGCAGAGCGCAAGAAAATTTTAAAAAATGACAACAGAGGTGGCACACTCCAAGTGCAACTGCTCCTGCTCCCCAGGCTACAGACACCATGAGGTTTTCAGTCATTCTGGCTTTAACATACATGCAGGAAAAATCAGATTACACACCTGCAGGATTGTACTGAATTACAATAACTAGGACATTCCCCTCTGGCAAATCCCACACTCTTTTCTGTTAAACACTCAGGAAAAACAAGAACCCAGGTCATTGAGCTGCCAGTAAACTTAAATCACTGACCAGAATATCCCTGGATTTCTGCTGTTGTGTAGAAACTCCTTTAAGCCACCTCATCACCCGAGGCTCTGTTGCTTTAATGGCTTCCTATAAGCAGCAAAACTCAGCAAAGTCACCAAAAAGCTCACTGTACTTGCTTGATCTATGACACCCACCAGCTCATCTTGACTGGCTCTTCCCACTTCATGAACACTCAGACGCTAATCACCTGATTTGGTGACTCTGGACCGATTTGTAGTTCCTGGTTTCAGCTCATCTTCTTCTTTTTCTTCCTTTTTAATGTCTTCAGGCTTTTTCCCCTCCTTTTTCTCAATCTTCTCTTCCTTCTTAATTACAGTTCTATGTAAAAACATGGTTATCAAACTTGAGTTCCTGAGACTCTGACAGGAGCTGTTTGCTTGCTCAGACTGCTGCACAAAACAAACCAGCCCGGTGGGGCAAGTAGGTGGGAAGAATTATTTGAAAACTGCGGTAATAATCTCATGTTTAGATACAGCCCCTATTCCCACTTAAGTTATCTGCCACATCTCAATATACGCAGGATAAAACTGCAGGCTCATGTGGATGTTTTCCCAAAATGCTAGACACACTCTTACATATGACAGGCATGCAAGTAGACAGGATGGAAAAATGCTTGTGAAAAACTAATTTTAAATGTCTCATTTTGAAACATTTTGTATGTGTGGAATATTAAGTTTTGTGGGAAAAATATTTCCTCCACAGTATAACATAGAATGGAGGTACAGTAAAAGGACTGGAAGTTCCTGTAACACGAAGCAGTGAGCCACCTACCCACCAACACCTGGTCATTTCTGCACACTTGGAGGAGTTAATGCTGTGTTATATGCCAACAAATATGGAAACTGTAACATTTCAACCAAAGGCAGTTTTATTCTAAGTAGTGAAATAAATCATTGTTGCCATTTAAATTTGTCTTCTATATTTCCTAATGCTGTTTGTCTCAGGCAATTAAATTCTAGTCATTAAATGTACACCATGCACCAAGGTCCAGGACAGGAAAGCCAGGTCCCACTGGGTTCTCTCACCAGCATTTCTTGCCCTCTCTTCCCTACGACCTGAGCAGGGTTCACACTGGCTGAAGAAACTTTTCCCAGCTCACCCTTCCTCCCTCCTAAATTTCCATAGCACAGAACTGTCGTCTTTAATAATCATTTTAAGAAAAAACTTTTAATTTTAAAATTAAAAAAATGCAAGTACATACCATAATCATTGACGGTGTGTACCAAAATGGACAATTGTTAATGTTTTTAACATACTGGTTTCCCTTAAAAAAAACCACACACAACACTACAGATGCAGCGAATGTCACAGATACACTTGTCCCATCCCCAAGACAACCTCCACCCTTGGTGCCACAACTGTCAATCATTTGGCCCAACCTCTCAAACCTTTTACAGGCACTTTCATATGACCCTGAAGATCTTCAGATGTTTTATAACATTTTTAGAGATTGATGTAATAATGGGATGGCCCTTAGTATGTTGCTCTCAAGCCCTTTTCACCTCATGCTTTAAAGCAGCAAATTTTCAGCCTTTTTCATCTCATGGCACACACAAACTAATTACTAAAATTCTGCAGCATACCAAAAAATTTATTTTTTGCCGATCTGACAAAAAAAAAAAGGTCTGATTTTAATTCATTCACACCAGACAGCTATTGTTGTATTGGCTGTTGTCATTTTTTAATTTGAAAACCTAAGGGAAAAGAGGTCAGTGCCCCTGACTAAATAGTCAGGTATTACGTTTTAAAAATTCTTACGGCATACTGGTTGAAAATCACTGCTTTAAAGGTTAGTCTGTGTGGATATATATACAGATCTGGTTCCTTTCAACTGCTACACAACAGTTCACAGTTGTTTACCATTTCCCTTCTGATAAGACTAGAGATTGCTTCTAATGACTATGTAACTGCAAATAAAGCCACCATGAATCATCTCTAATGTGCCTCTTCCACTATTACGCAGTGATGCCTCCTCCCTCCAAGGAGACCTGAAAAATGTCGCCATAGGAGACCCCTCTCTACTTGTTCTGTACTCACATGACACCTCCTAGACACAAAGAACTTGTGGTCCTGACCAGTTTGGCTCAGTGGTTAGAGCATTAGCCTGCGGACCAAAGGGTCTCAAGTTTGATTCCCGGTCAAGGGCATGTACCTAGGTTGCAGGTTCGATCCCCAGCCCCAGTCGGGGTCCTGCGGGAGGCAATCAATTGATGTGCCTCTCTCACATATATATTTCTCTCTCCCTTTCTTCCACTCTATCTAGAAATCAACTGAAAAATGCCCTCGGGTGAGGGTTAACAAACAAACAAAAAACCAAAGAACTTGTCGATAACACTAAAATGTAATTTCTAAATAAAACCCACACAAAAAAACCCACGTAGGAAAAAAAGCTGGAAGGACATACACCAAAAAGTATTCCCACCAGGTAGTGGGATTATGCCTGACTTCAGTGTGTGCTTTCCAAATGGCAATTACAGAAAAATCACTACTCGCCCTAGCTGGTTTGGCTCAGCGGTTAAAGCATCAGCCCACGGACCAATGAGTCTCAGGTTCAATTCCGGTCAAGGGCATGTACCTCGGTTGCGGTCCCTGGCCCTGATCGGGATTGTGCGGGAGGCAGCCAGTCAATGTGTCTCTTTCACACTTATGTTTCTCTCTCTCTTTCTTTCTCTCTCTCTCTCTCTTCCTCCTTCCCTCCACTCTATCTGAGATAAATGGAAAAATATCCTTGGGTGAGGATTAAAAAAAATAAAAATTAAGAAAAATCACTACTCATCCACAAAAGCCAAGACAAGCCACCTCTGCGGACAAGCTTCTCTATTTCACTCAGGCTGATGACTAAGCCTAGAAATTCTTAAAATGAAAGAATAAAGGTGTTTATTTGAAGTAAAGAAATAAGGTTAAAAACAAATTTTAAAATGTTCAACTCCTAGGCAAACCACCTAAAGGCAGTTTGGTTTTAAATATCTTAAGTTTATCACCCAGTTAAGTGCCCCAGCACTGAGCAACAGCCCAGGATTAAATCTTGGCCTTGCTACTTGCTAGCTGAGCTGTGTGACCTTGGGTCGGCACTTCCCCCTTCTGAGCCAGTTTCCTCTCCTTTCTACACAGAGTACAGACCTCCTAGGACTCTTCCAGGGACTAAGGGACCCCCTGACACATTAGCTGATTATTACCCCCTTCCTTTTTTCCATATACACACCTCACTTTTCTGAATTAAAAAAAAAAAAAAATCAATCAATGAAAAGCATTGCAAGACACTAAGAAAACCAAGAATGCTCAACAGTTCCCCATATTCTAACAATAAAGATATTTTTAGCACTGCTAATAGATGTGTCCCTTTTTCGAGAAGTTGCTGATAAAATTGTGGGTCTCACTGACAGCCATTTCTCATGGGCCTATAATTTCCAACCTGGCCATAATAAAGACCAGCAATTACAAAAAAACCCAAGTCCAACTTATAAGTATTGATGTTCACAGCCATGTTTACTCAACTATAAATTTTCTTACATAAAAAACAACAGTAAAATGGAATTACTGTGAGACTAACAGATTGTCAGCAAAGTGTTCAATTTTTAGAGTGTGAGTGGACCTGGAAGTGGAAATAAACTGTGTTGACAAAATAAACTTAACACAGACATGCAGTGTTCTGAGAACAGCACTGTTATCAAGCATATCACCGAAGTCTACCCACCCCAAAAGATAAGCCTATGGTTTTGATAAAAGTATAATAAATAAGTGATGCCTGCTCTGAAAGATCTGTCCATATTTCAATCTTGATTAAAGCTACAAATCACCTCCTTTATAAAAATAGTATCTCAGACCTGTGGTGCCCAAATTACTTGCCATGGTACCACAGTGAACTCACAGGTACTCTGGGATATTTCAAGTTTTTGAGGGAAACAGAGCAATTGTCAGATGCTGTACAAACTACTAGCTTAAGGTTGTTCATTTCAATATTCAACCAGCTTACATTCCTTTGGCTATTGCTGTATCTTTGCAAAGCTGGGTTTTTGCAGTTGCTGGGATAAAAAGCAAGATTCACATGAAAATCAACCTGGGCCATGAAATGATTCCAAGGTTTGACAGGCTGTGCAAGGGCCCAGGATGTTCAAAATAAAAAAAGAAAAGTTATTCATTCATTTTGTGTGTGTTAATTTTTTTCAGCAGGCTACTAGGTTGCTTGGATGTAAGTACATATTAAGGATCATCTGAATCCATTTCTTATAGTTATAAGGTTATTTTAATAATATCTGTTGAAAGCTGAATACCGAAGAGGCAGTAACACACAAAAATCACCTTTGATGTAAATGAGAAGCTGGTAAGTCTATCTATGCAAAGGACACATGCTTTTTCATGAGTGACCCTGTGGCTGTCATCTGCCCTCCTCCCAGCGATCCCAAGAGAAGCCTTAAAAAAAAAAATCACTTTACTTTTCAATTTTGATCTCCACAGAATGATGTCTGTCAACACTAGATACTTTTTCCTTCTTCACTTCACACTCCTTTTTGTCAGACAGCTTTTTCCCAGCAGGTTCGTTTTTGGCCTAAAATATAATGCAGACAGAAGTAGCTCACGGACCAGGTCTTCCCCCATGTCAAGTTCGTGAATTAGAACAGGCAAGGACTGCCTCACCTTCTCTACGGAGATCATTCTTCCATGAAGCTCAGTTCTGTGGAGATGGCTGATACATTTTGTAGCCTCATCGGATGTCGACATGGTGACAAAGCCATAGCACCGAGCCCCGGGACTGCGTGCGTTGGTCACTACTTTGGCCCCAACAACCTTCACGAGAAAGGGCACTCTTATTTTCTCATACAAATAACCACACAATGTCAAAAATTACTTGCAGCTAACTGATTATCAAAAATAATTTCCACTAGATGTTTTGGTACCTTTCATCTGACTATCTATATAAAATGCTCCCATTCAAACGTTACCCAAAATCATGATTAATGATTTAAAAAACTATGTCCTTATGTCTAGTGGCACTTGGAATCTTTTATGCCGTGACATTACAGCAAGGTCAAGATGATTTTATGGAAAATTGGGATAGTCTCCATGACCACAGCTAAATAAATAAAACATAAGCAACCTGAAAAAAATCATTTCTACTAGTACTTCTCCAGGAATTATCCATTCTTCATAGTTATTAAAGTGGTTTTAACTAATCCTGACCTATCAAAATACAATTGCTTTTAACACAAGATCAGCTCACACAGTGACAGAAAACAAACAGGAAAAGCTAAAGGCAGTTAAACTTCACTAACCACAGCTTGTTAATTAAACAAAAGCCCTTCCCATTGGGATCATTTTCTCCAATTATTCTGTATCCACAGATAGCTGAGGGGATATCTACTTAGAAATGCACCCCCATCTATGTGGACCAAGGCTAAGAAGACCTCTGACAAAGATGCAGAGCAAACTTCCAGACAGCCTGGAGAACCAAACATTAACCCTCCTGCTGCCTGAAACTAAAAAAAGGGAGGAAATGTAGGCAACAAGGGTTTTCAGACACCAGACATCAGGTTACACAGGATGGTGACACCTGCAAAAGTGGAAACACATGCGGCAACCCTATGGTTGCCTAGTCTTACTGCCCAGAGATTCTAGGCCATGGCAGGCAGGAGGAACCGAGAAGGGGTGGTATCCCTAAAGTGAGCAGATGTCAGAGTCTGAGGACAGCAAAGCAGTGAGCAATCATGCTATCACAGAGAGAGCCACACAAAGATGGCTGCAGAGAGCTGCACAGGGTCCCTCTGAGTAGCACACGCATGTGAGAAAATCACCAAGGCTAGGGAGATGACCACCTGCAGCAGAGGGAACAGACCCACAGGCTCATTCAGTGCTGCAAAAATCAGTTGGTTGGGCATTGTCCTGTACACTGTAAGGTTGCTGGTTCGAATCTCAGTCAGGGCACATGCCTGGGTTGTGGGCTCGATTCCCTGTAGGGGGCATGCAGATGATTCTGTCTCCCTCTCTCTGCCTCTCTCTCTAAAAATCAGCTAAAAAAAAAAAACATACATATATATATATATATATATATATATATATGTATATGTGTGTGTGTACACCCACACACGCTCACTTTCCCCAGAATGAATCTAGTGGCTGGGTGGGAAAGCCTGTAATTCATGGGCATCAGGCTGAGTGCTCAGAAAGGTGTTGCCCCAGGAGTGGATGAAGCTAGCCCTGAGCTTTGGCCTAAACAAATGAAGCTAAACAGCAAGCCTCAGAAGAAGCAAGTGACTGAACTGTGCCCCAGTAAAAGCCCAAGGACATTTGCAGGGACACAAGAACAACTAGCTAACAAGGTAAAAGTCACAATGCCAGGCATCCAATAAAAAATGACTGGGTTAGCCAAGAAGCAAGAAAGCCCAACTCTAAATGAAGAAAACCAACCAACCAATAGAATCAGACTCAGAAATAACACAATGACAGAATTAGTGGACAAGGACACTAAGTAGTTGTTTGAGCTATATCCTAAGTATTCAAGAAGGCAAACTAAACCTGTCAGGTAAACACACAGAAAATGTTTAAAAATATTCAAAACAAACTTCTGAGATGAAAAATACATTAGATGGGATTGACAACAGACACCACAGAAAAAAAGATTAGGGAACCTGAAGACATAATAAGAGAAGCTATTCAAAATGAAATGGAGAAAAAAGACTCACAATACAAAAGAAATCAGAGCAATACTGACTTGGCAGTGCAACGTGTGGAATCCTCAAAGGCAAGGAGCGCAGGAAAAAAACAGCAAATGAAATCAACACAACATCAGCAAAGTGCTCCAAACCAGTGATAAAGGCAACCAGAGGAAGAAAAGCCACATGGGTGCTAAGAACAAAGATGGGAAGAACAGCCAACTGGTTGGAAATGTGAGCCAGAAGGCAGTGGAATAGCTTTGCCGTCTGGAAGAAAACCAATCAATCTGGAATTCCACATCCAGTGAAAACAGCTTGCAAAATAAAGGCAAAAGAATGACTTGCAGCCCTGGTTGGTGTGGCTCAGTTGGTTGAGAGCTGTCCTGTGCACCAAGAGGTCTCCAGTTCGATTCCTGGTCAGGGCACATGCCTGGGTTGCCAGCTTGATCCCTGGCAGGGAGTATGCAGGAGGCAGCCGATGTTTTTCTCTCAATGGATGTTTCGCTCTCCCTATCCCCTCCTCTCTCTCTAAAAGTGTCAATAAAACATATTAAAAAAATAAAAAGAATAACTTGCAGACAAATTCCTCATCGCAATCCTGCCCTATAAGAAATGTTCAAGGAGGGAGGAGAATAACCAGTGTTGGATAAAAACAAAAAGAAAAATTGTGAACATGTGAGAAATTAAAAACCCACACTTTTTCTTATTTACAATTCTTTTTAAAGGTAATTATTTAAAAAAAAAAAAAAAAAAAAACTCACAGTACCGCCGGTGTGGCTCAGTGATTGAGTGTCATCCCATTAACTGAGAGGTCCTGGTTTGATTCCCAGTCAGGGTACAGGCCTGGGTTGTGGGCTTGATCCCCAGTAGAGGGCATGCAGGAGGCAGCTGATTGATGTGCCTCTCTCACATCGATGTTTCTATCTCTCTCACATTGATGTTTCTATCTCTCTCTCCCTTCCTCTCTCTCTAAAAAACCAATTAAAGATATTTTTTAAAAATTCCACAAAAATAAGCCACTGATACACTGTGTGGTTTACTAAATAGAAGTAAAATGCGTACTGACAGCACAAAGGCTGGGAGGGGGTAATAGCAGTTGTACTGTTGTAAGGTACTGGTATAATTTCAACTAGTTATACATATAGTCGTAGGGAATAAGCCACAAATGACAAAAAAATACCCCAAACAAAAGGCGGCAAATAAACAGAAACAAGCATTTCAAGAAGAAACAAAAGAGAAAACACAGAGCCAGCTCACAGACTTAAAGCCCGATGCACAAATGTTTGCATTAAATGTAAATGTTCCTTGTTGGACAGTGGTTCTCAACCTTCCTAATGCCGTGACCCTTTAATACAGTTCCTCATGTTGTGGTGACCCCCAACCATAAAATTATTTTCGTTGCTACTTCATAACTGTAATTTTGCTAGTTATGAATCGTAATGTAAATATCTGATATGCAGGATGTATTTTCATTGTTACAAACTGAACAGAATTAAAGCATAGTGACTAATCACAAAAACAATATGTAATTACATACTGTGAAATATTTATTTCTAATTACAAATAAATGAAATTTTGTCTTGAAGCATGTTGTAGCATGGGTAACAGTCTTAATATAACAACAGTAAACTACATTGCTACATTTTGCGACAGTATGCGTAAAGAGCCAACGTCAGTGCGAAGGTTGAGATTGCTTCTTTCTCACCAGATCAGAAATTCTGGGGGCAGTCTTTGCAAGAGCACAACAAAGATCATCTTCCACAACAAGTCTACTTCTGTATTTAGACTTGATAACCAACAAGCTGGAGAACCCTGTTTCACAAAGACATGTTATTGGAAATGGAAGAAGGCGCAACACAGTCTCAGACAGAACAGGATATGACTGCAAACACTTGATTCAGAATTTTGTATCTGGCATTGTAATCAGTTCTCGCTGCATCGCTGTTAGTAAGTTCAATGAACTCCTCTTGTGCTGTCTCAGGAACATCTTCAACTTTGACTGTGAATGGGCTTCTGGCAAGTGGAAATGGGGTGTCAGGTAGATTTGGAAAGTACAATGAAATTTCGTCTGCAAGCACGTGCAAGTGTTCTTTCACAGAAATTATCATCGTAATCCTTTTGTCTGGTTCAATATCATGTTCCTCAAAGAAAGCAGATAAGGTAGGCAACATGTAAATTTTATTTTCATCCAATTTTTTTTGCCAAAGGTGAAGTTTCAGTTGGAATGATCGGATCTTTTCAGACAAATCAAGGCATGTTGCATTTGGTCCTTGCAGTGATAAATTTAACTCATTCAAGATGGCAAAGATGTCAACCAAGTAAGCTATTTCCCGCAGTTCACTTTTATCGCAGAAAAGTGCTTTGAACTGCGGTCTTGCTTTCTGATTAAAAAACGTTTTGAGTTCATCATGAAGCTCAAAAACACGTTTTAAAACTTTTCCTGTCGACAACCATCTCACTTCAGTGTGAAATAGCAGAGCATTATTTGGCGCATCCAACTCGTTGCACAGTTGCGATAACAGTCGACTGTTTAAAGTGCTTGCCTTGCCCTGGCCGGTTTGGCTCAGCGGTTAGTGTTGGCCCGCGAACTGGAGAGTACCGGGTTCAGTTCCCGCTAAGGGCATGTACCTTGGTTGCAGTTTGTCCCTGGCCCCGGTTGGAGTCGTGTGGGTGGCACCCACTCAATGTGCCTCTCTCACATCGATGTTTCTTTCTCTCTCTCTCCCTCCCTCTCTCCCTCCCCCTCTATCTGAAGATAAATGCATAAATGTCCTCCGGTGAGGATAAAATAAATAAATAAAAAACAATAAAGTGCTCGCCTTTACAAAATTGACAGAACTTATGATGCTTTTCATTACTTCTTGTAACTCTTGTGGCAACGTCTTCGTTGCTAATATTTGCTGATGAATCATACAGTGAACTCCGATGACTTTTGGTGACTCATTCAGTACCAAACGTTGAAATCCAGATCGACATCCTAGCATAGCTGGAGCACCATCTGTGCAAACACCACAAACCTTTTCCCAAGAGATCTTATGCTCTTTCAGAAATGAACCAACTGTGTCATATACATCACGTGCAATAGTTGTCGTTTCAAGAGGTTTGCAAAAAAGAAACTCATCTTTAAAGTCGCCATCATTAATACACCTCACGTAAACCAGTAACTGTGAACAGTTTGCAACGTCTGTAGATTCATCAAGCTGGATGCTAAATATTGGAAGTGGAACAGATTTAATTTCTTGGATTACCTGATCAAGAATATCAGCAGACATGTCATCTATTCTTCTGGGGACAGTGTCGTTAGATAAGGAAACTGCACTCAATTTTGTAACAAATTCATCTCCAATCATAACTTGAACAATGTCTTTGGCCGCTGGCAACAGTAAATCCTCAGCAATGGTGTGAGGTTTCATAGCTCTGGCGATTCTGAGTGCCACCAAATATGAAGCTTCAACGGCTACTATGTTTTGTTCAGTGACAGAAGCCTCTGCTGAGGACACAGGTGTCAGTTCTCAGAGCAGAGATGAAGGTTCGAATTCTTAACTCTCCTCAAGGTCAGGGGGTTAAGCCAATTATGGAGTTATTTGACCTTTCCATCAAACTAATTATCCTTGCAAAGGCATCACTTCCAATGACAGTTAAACCCAAATGAGGGCAGATACCATGAGAAGCTCGCATATCCCTGTCCACCCCCATCCCCCACCCCCATTTGCACTCTACCCTGGAGCTCTTAACAGCAGCCTTTGATGAGTTCATCCAAATTACAAAGCCTTGTCCCAGTACTGGGCCTTCCTTTGTCCAGAGCCAAGTTCCACCGGGCACATTAAATTCCAATCACTCAGGGCTTGCTCTAAATATTACTTCCTCAGAGAGCTTTGCCGAACCCACCTCCCAAATCTAAATTAGGTCTCCCTGTCATAAATGATTGGCATGCTATAACTTTCCTTAACATACTTACTAAATGTGTTTATTTTGTAAATGATTTTTTCCACCAGCCTATAAGATCTATGATAAGAGGGATCTTCTATCTGTTTGCTTAGGCTTTAAAATCAGAGCCTGAGTCCAGAAGGAGGTTAACAAAATAAACAAGTAGGTCACAGCTTAACAGTTTTCCAAGCCCTTCTGAATGCTTCTTCTGGATCCTGTCTGCTTAAATCACGAATGCATTCACCAATACCCAACTGGATGACACGGATCTGAGCAAAGGTATGATTGAGCAGCCAGGATGAGGTAGCTGCAGAAAACCTGCCTGGAATCCCTGCAACTTCTCAAACTCAAGGCACTGTCTCCTACCTCTACCTCAGAGGGCCACTTCCCATAGGCACCCAGGAGACCAGGGCAATCCCTATGGCTTATAAAAAGACTGCTTCATCCGGCCGGTGTGGCTCAGTGGTTGAGCATCAACCCATGCACCAAGAGGTTGCCAGTTCGATTCCCGGACAGGACACATGCCTGGGTTGTGGGCCTGATCCCCAGCGGGGGCCATGCAGGAGGCAGTCAATGGATGTTCTCCCTCATTGATGTTTCTATCTCTCTCTCCCTCTCACTTCCTCTCTCTCTAAAATAAATAAAGGGGAAAAAAAAAGACTGCTTCATCACCTAATTCCAAAATAACAGAATCATTTCTAAAAGTCCTATAAGTACCTCAGAAATCTTCTGAACTGTACTATTTTCCTCTTGTCCCCATGAGCAGCATATTAGACGATTTACTTGTGTACCACTATCACATTCCAGTTCTTAAACTATATACTTAAGATACTTTTAGATATCAAAGTCAACACTTCACTTACTGTTAAAGAAAAAAACCCCAGGATGCCAGCTTTAAATTTTGTATAAGCCAAAAGATGCAGCAATTTCTTGGAGAGAAGTTAGAAAGAACTACAAGAACATGCAGATTGTAGCTATTTACATTTGTTTTCTGCATGGAGTTCTATGCCATGATGATCTGCTCTGCCTGTTACCTACTCTCAACTAGAAAAAAAGGCACACTACCCAAAGCCAGGTGGATTTCTCCCCTTTGAGGATTCCCCCCTCCTGCCTTTTTTTAAACCAGAAATGACCAACGATAAAATTAGTATGAAGTAGGTTTCTAAACTCTTGAGTGTATTTTGTAATGCCAAATTGAGGCTGGGTAGCAAGATGTAAGGGAGAGCATACCTTTCCATACTTGCTGAAAAGGTTCTTCAGATCTGTCGCTCGAGTTGTGGAGGACAGTCCACTGACCCACAGATTCCTACCAGAACTGCTGCTGATACGACCTGTAGCAGGAGGGAGAAGATTATGTTTTGCCACCAGGAATAAAAGGAAGCATGACCACTCCTAAGATTAGGCCGTCTTTTAAACCCTAACTATATCCAATTTCAACTCTTTTTTTTTTTCAATTTCAACTCTTCTAATTCAAGAATTTAATTACTGTCAATAGCTAAGATAGAGATGAAAAATTTGGATGGCAGAAACAGAGTTTTTAATTTGAGAAATAATCATGTCCAGGTCAGTTACAAACTTTAATGTCTTTCAATGATCAGATCTCAACCAAGATAGCAGTTTCTACAACTCTTATCACATTATTCAATGGAGAATAGGGTTATAATAGATGCACTGTAATATAATTTTTACTATCTCATAAATGACAATCACAAGAGACTTAAAAGACACAGCATTTTAAACTAGTCTCTCAAGATACAATTAGATGGTTTATTCCAGTAACCCACAATAAAACAAACTACTAAATCCAGAATGTGGCAATCTCCAAGCCCTTCCCTCCCAAGGTAAGGGATCCATAGGTGGCTCCCTGCCACGTAAGTTAAATCATACCTTTTTCATCTTTAATGATTGGCTTTATATCTTTTTCTTCCTTAAAAGAACTAGAGACAAAAGTTAATGTTAATCATACATGAAAAAAACAAAAGAGAACTAAATTAAAAATATAATAAGTGCTAAAACTGAATACCTACCAGAAAATTAGTCTGAAATAAAATTTTAACAGATACCTTTTGAAAGCTTATATTGGTTATCTGACCCCCCAAAATACAATGTCAGATTTTAAGTCAATTCGATTTAACTGAAGAGAACGCTTAGCAATTTAAGAACACAACCATAGTAGGTTGAGAAAAAGAAAAGGAATCAAATCAGCCATTAAAAATACACAAAGAGAAACAAAACGTTCTTTAGAGGTAAACTACAATTTCGTCAGTCTGGCTGGCCAATTGCAGAAAAAACAGCTTATGTGTGTCATTAAATGACCAATGAAAAGGAGATAGCGTCTGGTCTAAAACTGAGAAAAAACAAACCTCATTTTCTGATCAGCGCCCTCACTGGCTGAGGACTCTTTAGGAGCCGGAGGGACTTCATTACAAGCTTCAAAAGCAAACTTCTTCACGTCTTCTTTGCTATCTCTGGGGTCTGGGCTTGAGGCTTCCCGGGGCGCTTCCGCGACCTCCTCGCTAGAGGCTTCTGCGTGTTCTGAGGCTTTACTACTCTGCTCAACTGGCTCCTCTAGCCCTACAGGCTCACAGTCCGTCCTCTCGTCACCGCCTGTCTGCTCCACGGGCTCCCTTTTCACTACCGCTAAGAGGGTGTCTGCCTTGCTCCACTGAGCTTGTGCTGTTGACTCGCTGGCCAAATCTAAATCACCCTCCTCCGGATGGCCGCTGCCAAAAAGGTCCTCTTCCTCCGCAAGCTTTCTGTCTGGCCCCACGCTACTTGTATCCTGTGCAAATGGCTGCTCCAGCTCGGAACCTTCTTCTTTTACTGGCTCAGATTTACAAGTTTCCCCCAAAATGTCGAGTATTTTCTCATTTTCTACGGATTTAACAGGAATAGAATGGCACAAGGTTTAATTACCAGGGAAATAAAGCAATCACAAATGTGGAACTGGCACGGCTGCCACACTAACACGAAGAGAACTGCTAGCTACACAGAGATTGGAAAACCCGCGGGTACACACGTTACACTGGTTACACTACCTGCACTCCAACCGATGGCTGGAGTAAGCCTCTACACTACATGGAAAAGGCCCCCACAGATTTAAACACCTACAACCACTTGGCTGCTTCTCAACAGTCTTCTTCACGTTTTGTTCAAGTCTGGGTCTTCTGACTTATTTTTCCAATGTCCAAGGTGCTGAACTGAATGCAGTCACCATTCAATGACAGCTCAATTTCCAAATTTCTTTGAATTTCTTTTAACAGAACAGTCCAATATGAAAACCAGAAACTCTTCAGATGGCGAGATAAACGCAGTCCAGAAGGGGAATAACATGTTGGAAATTTTCATGAAGAAACTCTGTTTCCTCTTCTGGAATCCAGTCACTTCTCAGGTTATAAGCCCTGACAACAGCTTTACCCTGCCTTAACTCCATTAATCAAATTGACTGCAGAGAAATATCACAAGATCTGTTTCATGTGTAGAAACACATGGAAGAATCACAAGGAGAAATTACGAAAATGCCACTCTATGTGGTTAGAGAGATGAACATAATCATTACATCTCACCACATATATATGACTTCTAGAAACCAGAACGGCTGTTCCACAGATCTGGTGATATGAATGGGTTTCCAATCTCTGATCCTTGTATGATCTGGATTGTCCACCATTAAAATCATTTACAAGACCATAACACGGTATAAAATATATAGACAGCTTGAAAAAAATAGTAGTGAGAAAACTTTCAAACCATGACTGTTGTGTTTCTCTTATCAGTACCTGGCTCCAATAGTGGTTCTTCAATATCCTAATTAGAAAAGAAAAGAGAAAGAAAAACCACAAGGCACTTAAAAACTGGGCAGATCCATTCCGTCCTACAATCATTTTGTCATTTTCTCCCCAGCAAAAGCAGAAAGGTAGTGGTACTATTTAGCTTGTTCAATTCTCCCCTCAGAGTCTGGCTACCTCACCCCAAGTCCAAACTGATCTAATGGCCTTCCCAGCTGGCAGACTCCCACAATCAAGGCAGGTCACAAAGATGGCCACTGCTTTATACATCAAACCAGACTGGAGAAAAAAATGTGTTTCTCCCAACATAAACTATTATTTATAACTGGACCCTGTTAACAAAACCATCTCTCTACCCTGCTTGAAACCTCTCCGACTTCCCACTGTATGCAAGACCACCTGCCAAATCCTTCCCTGGCCTGTAGACTCTGGCAGTCAGCCCCACCCCTGCACTTACCCTGTGTACTCCTCTGCACTTACCCTGTGTACTCCATCCTTACAGTAAGCCATGCTCCTTTCTGCCCCAAAGTCTTCTTTTCCCCTTTACTGGACTAACTCCTGACAGATATCAGACCTTACTTCAAACAGAACTTCTACCAGGAAGCTGTCTAGGTGCTTTTGTTGGCCAACCACCTGAACTTCCCTCTATCAAACTTCTCTTCTCTTTCAGCTACAATTTTGTTGGTTATTAACCCTGCCCCCTGTAACTGACCAGTTTGGCTCTCAACATCTTATCCCCAGCACCCAGCTCAGTATCTATGCTCAACAAATCATTTGTACATACATGTACACATCCTTTCCCACTACAGAAAGTTAACCACTGACACAGTTTCTAGCCATGCAGAAACAGATGGTCACTTACCGAAGGTACTTTGAAGTCCAACGATGAAGCATCCAATGTGCTCTCGAAGCCTTCCCCGTCTACCTGAAAGATGATGGAAGGTCACTTTGTGGGGACAGAGCTATTAATGCCAAGGCCTATGCGTCACTATGTCACAGGCAACCCACATGTCTATTTCCTCAGACATCTAGTGCCATCCACAAGTCAACTGTTAGATTATTCGGTTTATTACTTGCCTCCCTGCCCCTGTATCTGCTCCAGCACTGGGTAACACCAGCATCACTGACAAAGTCTTGCAGAGGGCATGTATTGTCAGAATTGCCCAAATAAATGAATAAATTCACTTCCCAGGCAGTTTCCACATACTGGTGGTCTACATATACCAATCAACCACAGAATTCCCAAAACAGAACTCTAAGCCAGGCACTCCTCTGATTTCACTTGGTAGCAACACTTTATTTATTTAAACATCGATAGGCTGCCATCTGCACATCCCCTACATGAGATCGAGCCTGAAACCCGGGCATAAACAATAGTAACTGGGCACTTTCTTCTACAGTGCTTTAACAAATACTTGACTGTTTTTGTTTTTACCATTTACTATACCAAAAAAACCCCCAAAAAACAAATAAGCCCAACTTAAAATTTACTAAATTTAAAGGTCTTTTACTTTTTTTTCTTTTACTTATTAGTCTTTATTTTATGCTGAATTTACTCCCGGGACATAAGTTTTTGTTTCTTCAGTTTCTGCTGGGATATCTTTTTCTTCTGTGCAACCTCCTCTTCTGGTTTAGGAACAATCTGCTCTTTCTCAGTGAGGATCACCTCAATGTGGCAGGGCGAGCTCATGTATGGGTTAATCTGCCCACGAGCTTTGTAAGTTCTATGATGCATCTTGGGAGCTTTGTTTACCTGGATGTGCTCAATGACCAGAGAATCAACATCTAAACCCTTAAGTTCAGCATTGCTCTCTGCATTTTTAAGCATGTGTAGCAAAACCTCAGCACTCTTTTTGGGCCACCGACCCTGTGTCCAGTCCCACTGTTTCGCCTGGGCACACCTACCAACTCCACCATTCTAATGACCGAAAGGCACACATTGCTTCTGTAAAGTCACATCCTTCAGATACTTGGTGGCTTTTCGAATATGCATACCTTTGATGGCCTGGGCAGTTTCATGAGTGTTCTTAAAGTGAACACAAAGATTTGAACCTCTTGATTTACATGATTTTGTGGGGTTTTCTGGGTCAAGTGAATAGCGAACCATCTTCAGAGGTCATCTCTGGCCACTTTCGGGAAGAGAAGGCCTTTTACCTTTTTAAGTGAAATACAAAAATATCCCTTTCCAGAACCTGGATGCTTCCATTAACCAAGAAGTTAGAAACCTAGTACGTGCTCTGAAAATAATTAACATGCTACAACAGGATCACACCTGGAAAGGGCAAACTGGTTGCTTAACACTACCCCAGGTCAAAATGTGGTAATGTTTGGAGTTTGTGACTTTTGATCTTGAAGATTTAAAGTTCAGTACTTCCAAGGCAGTTTTTTCAGTTTAAAGCCGTAATGCCTCAAGTAAGTAACACAACTAAGATAAAATGGCTGGGCATGCCAAGTTGGTAAGATTAAAATGACCATCATTTCTAGGATGGCCACCACAGAGAGCTCTACACTACAATACCGGGAGAACTTGAGAAGGCAACACTGGTAACAGAATTAAAGTCCACCTTACACAGGGATGTTAATGGATCCCTTTAACAAGAGGGGTTCTTCTGGGTTGACAAATATTTTTAACACTGTATTTCACATCTTTTAATATGACTGACTATCCTTATGCATATAGTAAACTTTCTAAAATATCTACAGGATTACCTGGATGATGAGCTTATAAATTGTTCTTGTTTTATCTTTCTAGTTTTTTTTTTTAAAACCTATTTTTAAAAAGGAAAATACTTTTATCAACTGTCAACCCTTTGACTTATGCTTAAGAAAGTGTCTCCCACCCAATTATAAATATTCTCCAGTACCACAGAGAAGTTATCTATTAATTAATATCAGACCTATGTTTAAATGGACAGAATTTACCACCAAGGTTCAGATCCTAAGTTATGTGTTTATGGTGACTGATTCTACTGCTTGCTATTTAATCAACTCCTACCATGTTCTTACTCATATAAACAGCATATAAGCACCAGGAGCCTCAGGACTCCTGGCACATTCCAGGTGTCTCAGTGTTACCTACAGCATGTTCTGTGAGCTGAGCTGGGAGCTCGTTCAGCTGTGAAGCCACATACTCTTTGCTATCACAAAGGGAATCGAGGATGCTGTCCGTGCCATCCTCCCCAAAGTCTGGGGCATTGCTGTTGTCCATTTCAGCCTCTTCTAACACACTAACGTCCATCATGTCAATATTCTGCAAGCTCTCCAAACTTGCTTCCATATCCTCCTATAAAGAGGAATGAGAGATGTCAATGACCAGGTAGACCAGGACTTGGAGCTCCTACCACTGTCTCCAGTCATGCCACATACCTGCCCATCTCTGGAATCCTCTTCCAGGCCATTGTCTTCTGTGCCTTCTTCCTCCGTCTTCTGTCCTAATTACAGAATAATTGTTCAATCAGATAACACTCAGGTCTAGTCTCATAATTAGTTTAGCAGAATGATTTCAATCTTGGAGAAAACATGTTACATGGAAACCAGCAGAAGTGCCTGTTCTAATGTGTGTAATTTTGTCTCCACTGGAACATGAATATCTAGAATTTCTGTAATTCTATCAAACAAAGCATTTTAATTTTTTTTTTTTTAATCCTTACCCGAGGACATTTTTCCATTTTTTGTTCAGATGGAGTGGGAGGGAGAGAGAGGGAGTGGGAGAGAGAGAGAGAGAGAGAGAGAAAAATGTCGACGTGAAAGGGACACACCGAGTGGCTGCCTCTCGCATGACCCAACCAGGGCCGGGGACAAACTGCAACCGAGGTACATGCCCTTAGTGGGAACCAAACCTGGGTCTCTCTGGACCGCAGGCCGACGCTCTAACCACTCAGCCAAACCGGCCAGGGCAAACAAAGCATTTTGATTTTTCACAAAATACTTAAGGGCTTCAAAAGATTTCAAAACCACCTGAAGTAAAACAAACATCCCAAAAGAAAAGTGAGCAAAGGATAACAGGCATTTTTCAACAAACATCATTTAAAAAATGTAATATCCATCTAGTAATCAAAGAAATGCAATCTCAATTAACATTCTGGATTATTAACTTGCTGGCTTTCCCTATAATCCACCATTTCAAACAGGTCACCTACTTTTCATCAGTCTTCCGATCAGGAACTTTTTTCTGCAAGGCAAAGGCTACCATAAAGTCCATGGTCATCCTAAGTCTTATGAATGCAAAAGAACTATTTACAGTTTATGCTAGGATGGTATTCCCAAAGGGGGTTAGAGGGGAAGGAGAGGCTCCACATATACCGAAAGCCTTCAAGTACATGCACTTTATTCCAGGTGTTCCCCTTAGGACATGCACTAACATGTATGACAAAGGATTCAAAACAGTTATTTATTCCATCTAGAAAGTGTACACAGCGTAATATCTGAAAGGGAAACAAATCATAGCATATTTTGTTCATACGTGGGCTACCAGCATGGGGAGTCAATAGGAAGAGTGGAGTGTAACCTGGCAATATCTGGAGACATTTTGGGGGGCATCAGACCTGGGGTGTATGTGCTACTGGCAGCTATCTAGTGGATGGTGAGTGACTGGGGATGCTGCTCACCATACCATATTGCATAGGACAGCACCCTACCACAAATATTTATTCCTAATAGTCAACAGTGCTAAGGTTGTGAAACCCTGTGGTATACCATACAGTATCTTGCAACTTAAAAATAAATAAGGTCTCAAGGGATATTTAATGATATGGTAAAATTCCCATAAAGTTAAAAAAAGAAACAAAACCATGTAGATCTACTTTACTAAAAAGCACATGTATGTTTGTATACATGCAAGCGTGAAGATGCATACAGATGGGGATGACTAAGGCAACCACCAATACTGAATGGTATAATTAAAGATTACTTTATTTTTACACGTGTACTTTTTACATTTTCCAAATTACTGAAAAGTATTTTTATAACTTTTTAAAATAAAAAAATTAAACATAAGAAACCTCAATTTTTTTTTAATCACCACCTGAGAATATGTTTATTGATTTGAGAGAGAGAGAAAGGGAAAGAGAGAGGAGAAAACATCAATGTAAGATAGAAACATTGATCAGTTGCCTCCTGTATGTGCCCAACTGGGGATCGAACCTGCAACCCATGTATATGTTCTTTTTTTTATTAATTTATTTTTGTTACAGATGTTTCTCCCTTTTTCCCCACTGACACCCTCCTCCCCATCATGTATATGTCCTTGATCTGGAATCAAACCCAAGACCATTTGGTAAGAGGGCTGACGTGCTAACCACTGAGCCCCTGGCCAGGGCCACCTTAGGTGAATTTTGCAGAATATGAATTATATCTCAATTTTTTAAAAAACCACACTGGTAATTACATAGGCTGGGTACAAATACTCCGACAATCTATTCTGGACCCTAGAGAAGTTGGGTACTATTTGGTCTTGGGTTGTTGTCATTTTCCTTGATTTAAGTTCTAGGTTTCTGAACCAGGAAGGAAGCCAAGCAGGTGCATTCAGTTGCTCAAACCAGTTGGGGCAGCTTTTTAGAGTATCTTAATCTAGTTCTTTCTAAATACTAATGTCAAAAGCTGAGATCATTTTAGTATATATTTTAATTTTACTTGGCGTCCTCCTCCAGCACAATGACAGAGCTACTTGTTAGCTGGTGAAGAGCAGGCCTAATTATGTGACGGAGAACAACTACAGCCAAAGACATTCTCCTTCTGGCATGGAGGGCAAAAAGAGTGCTAAAAAACCAGTCTCTAAGTAAGCTCTCAAAATAAACACTCAGATCTCAAGCAGTTATAAATATAGGTGGATACCTTTAACACATCTCTTTGCTGTCTTCTTGTTTGTGGCTTCTAATGTGATGCCAATTTCATCAGGATCCTGCCCTTCTTCCTTAACTGCCTGTCAGAAAGAGATGGATTTTACATTATCAAGAGCTTCAAAGCACACATTGTTTTTTTTAAGTAACAACTTGTAACCCTTCCTTGCAAAGAGCAAGTCTGGTTCTGCTATCTGGGCCTCAAGTCCCAAAAAGGCACAGGATGAACCCAGCAGAACTTGGTTCTCTCTGGTCCCCACTCCCACAAGACAAAGAGGTGTGTGAGCTGGGTCTTCAGAATCCGGGTCAATGACCAGTTCCAAAATGGCCCCTAACCTCAAAACTGCCCAACCTTATAATTTAAGTTAACAATATAACAAATAGTAACAAGAGGCTTGTACTTGGTGTACATGGGCAAAGGGCTGAGTGGTGTTCCACAAGCCATCTTTGACCTGGGTGTGTGTGTTGGGGGTGGGGGGGAGAACAAACAGATTGTGCTGGTGGAGGTACATCAGTGCTTTCCTAGTGCCTGGCACAGGACTGGGCACTCAACAGAAAACTCAGAAGTTCCCTACTCTTAAGAAGCTTGTTCTGCTTGGAGAGATGACAACCTCCATCCCCATATTCAATTTTGTGTTGTGTGCTATGTGGTGGATAATAAACACAGGATGGCAAGGTAGAGAAAGACAAAGAGGGGAAGCTGCACTTTGCAGAGTGATTTAGAGAGGGTGATCAGGGAGGTGACATCTCAAACATCCAAAATGACAAGGAGTCAGCCAGAAGGCCTGGGAGAAGAGCAGTCTGGTTCAGGGCATGGTAAGTGCAAAGGCCCTGGGGGCATATACAAGCACAGCTCCCTTTCCTGTAAGATCTCAAAGGTCCTTCAGTCATCTGTTCTCCAAGGAGGGAAACTGAGGCTCAGAAAGGGGAAGGCACCTGTCCAAGGTCACAGAGCACAGTCTAAAACTCGAGCGGGGAGGAGTCCAGGGGTCACCCTAGTGTTTAAGAAAGCGGGCTGTCAGCGCACTTGAGGCGAGTGGCTGAGGAACGGTGACGGGCCAAGGTCACATAGCCCGGCCCCCTGTCCCCGACAGCTCGGGCCGTGGGTCGGCCGAGAGGGGGGTGGGCCGGGGACGCCCAGGCCCAGAGTCACGGTGACAGGTCCATGCGGGGGCGTACCCCGACCTCCTGCGCCATCCGCGGGCCCCGAGCCACCTTACCTTCTTGAGTCGCTCCATCAGAACGCTCTTGTTGCCGCCCGTGTCCAGGTTCCGCTTCTTCAGCTCCGCCCGCAGGTCGATCACCCGCAGTTCGCTGAGCCGCCGCGTCCCGGCCTCCGAGGCGCCCGAACCAACCGCAGCTGTGCCAGAACTCGAGTCGCCGGACCCTGCCAGAGTCTCCGCCATCCCGAGTTTCCCCGTCTCCGGCACCTACTGCCGACACCGCCGGCGGCTGTAGCGGTTCTGAGCACAAAATGGCGCCGTCTAATAGGAAAACGCACTCACTTCCTCCCGCCCCGCTTTCCGGCCGTACATGCGTTCTTAGCGGCAACGGGCTAGCGCGTCGACCAACCACACGTTCCCAGCGACAACGCGCAGGTGCCGTATCTACAACACGCATGCGTCCCGGCGATTCGCGGCGGGAGGCCGGGGAGACGCAACGCGCCTGCTCACATCCCCCAGGGCTCTAACCACGCATTTGCAGACGCTACCGAGAGTGTCGGTCCTGCGCCGGGTGCGCCTGCGCAGAAGGGAGCTGAGCCGGGGCGGCTGGAGCAGTTCTCTGGCAGGCGGCGCCATTTTGTGCTAGGAGCTGAGAGAACCCCGGCCCGGTTCTGTGTGAAGTGGGTGGCGGAGCCAGGGTCCCTGGAATGGCGGAGACTCTCTCAGGCCTAGGCGATTCGGGTGCGGCGGGCGCAGCGGCTCTGAGCTCCGCCTCGTCCGAGACCGGGACGCGGCGCCTCAGCGACCTGCGGGTGATCGATCTGCGGGCGGAGCTGAAGAAACGGAATCTGGACTCGAGCGGCAACAAGAGCGTTTTGATGGAGAGGCTCAGAAAGGTGGAGCCGGGCCCCTTGGGGTGGGCAAGAATTGGGTCGGGGGACCCCCGTGGACGCGACAGAGTTTCCCTGGCCTCGGGGCCCGCCTCTGGCCCCGTTTGCGCCCCTGGATCCATTTGCGGCCTTCGCCCGGCCTGGCGCTTTGCGCTTCTCCCTCCTCTTCCTAGGCCCCAGCGGGAGCTGCGAGCCTAGCCAGGCCCAGATTCAAATCCCAGCGCCGCGCTGGGGCGAGAAAAATAACAGTAAAATGTGACGCGATCGAGGGAAGCCGCAGCGGCCCCGCAGTTCTAGATGGCGGGTTGCATGGACCGAGGGCTTCTGTTTTCCGCATCAGCCACGTCGCTGAGGGTTTTCCTCTCATTGTATCTTCCCAGACTCCCAAAGTGGATGGGAAACCCAGAAGTCCTGTTTCCTAGGTGAGGCAGGGGACTCGGCCAAGGTCACACGGTTCGGGCGAGGAGGCGACGGGCTTTGAACCCAAGCCGGCTGATTCCCTGCGGCCGCGGGGGTCTTTTCAGCAAATATAGATGTTTATTGTCCCATTAGGGCCAACAAGCCTTGAATAGGAGGTTAATTTATAAAGTAAGCATCTCAAAAAATATACTTAAAGAAAGAAAAAACCAGTTTCGGGTTTGCCATCACTAGCTCGGGGGTATAACACGGAAGGGGAATTGTATTTTGCAATAGTGACCAGAAACGTAAACGACAGACTTGGGGAGGACACCAGGATGGCTTCAGGACTTCCCCAAGAGGCAGGCGGAGTGTCCGACAGGACTTGGGGGTTCTGTCAGGTCTCCGTGGCTTCATCTTTGCCATGGAAGACGTTTAATTCTTTCTGAGCCTGTTGTGTAAAATGAAGGAAAAAGTGCTTTTATTTTAAGACTAAGTGAGGTTGCCTGAAAAGGCCTTGGCATGTTACCTGGCACATGTAAACATCGAGGATGTGATTGTTGTCACAATTCACTTTTGCTCTGCCACCATGTGTCATTTGCAAAACGGGGGCTATAATCCCTACCTTGAGGGGTACTGAAGGACAGTTGTGGAAAGCATGGGGTTAAGTAAATGTTTTCGTCCCTTACGTTTTTCTCATTCCTGTTGACTTCTTTCTTTACCTTTTCCCCACCTAGCTCCTCTTGTCTTGGGACCCTCTCAGCCTTAATACCTATCCCCCACTCCCTACAGTGTGGTTTGTGACTCATTCCACTTGGCTCCCAAACACCTGAGGATTGGGATTTTATTTTTTATTGATTGCTATTGAGAGAAAGTAGGTATTTTTCCTATTTTCCCCGATAAGGAAGCTCAGGCTGGAGGTGAGTTGACATGCCAGAGCCAGTTGGAACCTTCCTAACTAGAGCTTGTATTTCTTTCGCTATGGATATGGATACTAACTTTCTTTATTCACTTAACTACGGATACTAAATTTCTCTATTCAGGGCAGGCAGTTCAACCGAGACGCTTATGTAGAGAAAATGCAAGGAGGGTAATGAGGGTTGGCACTTGGGGAGATGTAGTCCATTCTCTTGGCCACCGGGGCCTCCTGTCAACAAAACCAAATTGGGGGTTTTATCCTTTCTCCCCTCAGACAGTCTGCAAGCCTGCAAAGCTGATAAGATGGTATTGAACCCTCCTGTCAGGCTGGTGGCTGAGACTGGTGTGTGACTTCAGGAATCTTCCATCACTGTCATCTTTGAGGGGATAAATTCATCCTGTCTTCTCCCTCTCAGTTTCTTAGGGACATGGGCAC
Source organism: Tadarida brasiliensis (assembly GCA_030848825.1). Lineage (NCBI taxonomy): Eukaryota > Metazoa > Chordata > Mammalia > Chiroptera > Molossidae > Tadarida > Tadarida brasiliensis. The sequence continues at coordinate 48,539,549 of CM061259.1, forward strand.
TATATAAATACTGTGAGCCTATATTCCCATCTACTACCATACCGAAGCAAGTCTGGAATTTGTACTGATCATCTCTTTCTCTTCCACTTCTGTCATCCAGTTTGTGTCCCTTCTTTGGTTTATTTTTCCTGGAAGAGGGTAAAGAAGAAAAGTGGAGGGAACACACAAAGTTAATTTGCCAAGGCCTATAAGGATGACTTAGAACCCTCAGTTCCCATAAAGATGACCTGTAAACACTGCTCCCCAAAGAGACGTAGTGAGGGTGAAATGTACATCTGTCTGGAGCAGTTCTTCTATTCTGTTAGTGGTCCAGAATTAAGGGACTTTCTTATTGTCTGTTCCTTGATTCCCAGGGCAAAACTCCCAATTTTTTCTAGCTCTGGCTTCCAAGACAAGGGAGAAATTTTCTTTGCTCCTGATACAGATTAGGTTGGTACAGGACCCCCAAGCCCCATTCTTTTTTTTTTTTTTTTTTATCCTCACCCGAGGACATTTTTGCATTTATCCTCAGGTAGAGTGGAAGGGAGAGAGGGAGGAAGAGAGAGAGAGAAACATTGATATGAGAGAGAAACATTGATATGAGAGAGACACATCGAGTGGTTGCCACCCACACGACCCCAACTGGGGCCGGGGACAAACTGCAACCGAGGCATGTGCCCCCAGCGGGAACCGAACCCGGGCCTCTCTGGTCCACGGGCCAACGCTCTAACCGCTGAGCCAAACTGGCCAGGGCCCAAGCCCCATTCTAAATTCAGGTAGCAAGCTGGAAACTACTGAGAATCTGAGACTGCCTACAAACAAAACACAGTATTTGAGGTGGGTTTAAATGAAAATTATGCTCACAGGATAGTGCAGTAAAAAGAGAAAGGGTTGTTAGTAAAACCTAAACATGAAGCCCAGTATCCAGGGGTGTCATCATTGACACGTTTAGTACTGATTTGCTGAGAGTGGGTGGGGCTGTTGAAGTGAAAGACAAGTTCTTGGGGTGGGAGGCTAGGCTAGCTAAGAGCGTCTTCTAATTCTTTATCCTTTGAGGCGGGTACCCTGGTGGCTGAGAGCAAGATCTTTGGAGTCAATCATGAGGTAATATATGTCATGTCTTGATCCATGCCACACACAGTAGGAACTCAGCCAATGAGTGTTAGTGTTCTATATAGACAGTGCTGAGTGCAGGCATGACATGGAGGGGGGGGGGGGTACTGAGAACGTCAAATAGCACATTGCTGGGTGAAGCCATAGGAAATTGGAGTGTTCCTTTCCCTTTTTGAGTTCCATTGAGCCCAGGAATAGGATAAATCAGATTGTGGTGCTAATGTTAAAAATAAGGTGAATGTTTGTTCAGTACTTGCTTTACATGAATGATAGAGTTTTCACACAGCTTTTAAGGGTAAGCACTGTACTTTTTTGTAGCCCCATGTTACGGAGTAGAAAACTCGGAGTGATTAAGTAAATTTGTTTACGATCACAGGCTGAGAACTGGTAGAGTCTGACTCCAGAGCCCTTGCTTCAATGCGTAGAGCAAGAGAAAGAATGAATGAAAGGGGTGAAGGTGATGCATTTCCAGATCAGCGGCCTGGAGCTTCTGTGAAAGTCAAATCTGCACTGACTTTCATGGTGAACTTTTTTTTTTACCTTTCCTTTAGGCAATTGAAGATGAAGGGGGTAATCCTGACGAAATTGAAATTACCTCTGAAGGAAACAAGAAGACATCAAAGAGATCTAGCAAAGGTATCAAGGATTTTATGAGCACTGCTCATGTTAAGAGCTTTCTTCAAAACTACTTCCTTTGCTAACGTGCCTCATTTACTTGGTTGTGTTTGGGGTTGGAATGAATCACTGTATTTTGTTTCTGTGCAACTTGGGAATTCAGAGGTTGGAAGGGGTATTTACACCTTTACTCATTTTCCTTTGTAGGTTTCTCAGTAGCCTTTGCTTGTCCAGGCCCTTAACTTTTTTTAAATAGAGAGTATTTAGGACAGCTTGCGTCTACTGTTGCTCTGACTCATGGAAACTAACTTCCCTTTTATATGCTACCTGGCCAAAACAGAGTTGTCACTTTTATATACATTGCTTTCAAAAACTGCCTGCTATATAAAAGTCACCTTCCACATAGCATGAATGACCCCCACCATCTGACCCAAACCTCCCTTTCCCACTTCCTCCCCCACTACCTTCCTCTACTACATTCTGGGTTTTCATCAGGCTGCAAACGTGGTTCACTCTCTTGGCCCACTGCATTCGCATCCTAGTTCATCAAGAGACAACTTCTGATCCCACCAATAGCAACTCGTGTCTATTTTGCTTAAGTCGTTCTGCCATGTGTTATAACTAGATTGTTGAGGGCAGGGGCTTGTGTCTTCCTTGTTTTTCTTTCCTCTCGGTAATTAGTAATTTAGTAACACTCAACTACTGTTTTAGGAAAGAATCAGCTAAAATTGGGCATTTGGACTGTTCTGAAAGGTCCCTTGGGTGATTGGAAGCTTTGTTGCTCAGGCTGCAAAACAAAATGAAATATTTATATTCACTGGCCAGTGATGAAGAAAGAACTGGGTTTGAAATGTCTGGGAGCCTTGCCCAGTTTGTCTCAGTGGTTAGAGCGTCAGCCTGTGGACCAAAGGGTTGAGGGTTTGATTCCTGGTCAAGGGCATGTAGCTGGGTTGCAGGTTCAATCCCCAGCCCCGGTTGGGGTCGTGTGGGAGGCAACCAATCAATGTGTCTCACATGGATGTTTCTCTTCCTCCCTCCTTTCCACTCTATCTAAAAATTAAATCAATGGAAAAATGTCCTTGGTGAGGGTTAACAACAACAACAAAAAATGTCTGAAAGTCAGGCACCATTGTCAGCCACAATGTGTGTGGTGTAAGCTCTGGAGAACAGCAGTTGTGACCTCACCTTGGAATGAAGTCACTTCTGTGCTCCATGATACATTGTGCATTTTTGCCTTTGCCCAAGTAAAGATCTTTGCCAAGGCAAAGTGTACAGGAAAATCAACAGAAAAAGACAATTGTAGTGGGAAAATGGAGCTTGTGAATCTTCTTTTTGCTTTCCTTTTCCTTTAAAAAATGTTATACTTAAAAATACAGGCATGCATTAAGTAAAATGTAGAAGTTTCTTCTTAGTCAGGAGAAAACCTAATGGAAGGTTGGGCATGCTTTCCCAGACTTTTGTGTGTGTATGCAGCCATTTAAAAATAAATACATAAAGATGCAAACACGCCTGTGTATGTGTATTTTTCTTTGCTTTAAAAAAAAATAGATCCTCCCTGGCCCTTGTGGCTCAGTTGGTTGGGCATCATCCTGTGCAACAAAAAGGTTGCTGGTTTGATTTCCTATCAGGGCACATGCCTGGGTTTCTGGCTCAATCCCTGGTAGAAGGCGTGCAGGAGGCAGCCGATTGATGTTTCCCTCTCACATCGATGTTTCTCTCCCTCCCCCCCTTTCTCAAATCAATTTTTAAAAAATTATTTGAAAAGAAAAATAGGTCCTATACAAAATATTTTATAATTTTTTTTTTTCACTTAGCATGTTAAGGGCATCTTTTCAAAATTCTACAAGTAAAAGACCTTATTCTTTTTTGGTAGGTTAAAAGTAATCTTTCATATGATGTGCAACGATTTAGTTCATCAGTCTCTTTGGTACTAGACTGTTGAGATTATTTTCCAATTTCCACTCAGCATTTCCAATTTTCAGTGCTGCCATGAACCAGAAATGTCTGTGTGGTTAAAGGAATACATTTTTTGATAACTAGAAGTAGAATCCTGTGATCAATGGATATATGCGTTTTATTTTATAATAGCTATTCCAACAGTCTGTACTAGTCAGTCTCTTACCCAACAGTGTGAGAGGAGTGCCTATTTCTTTAAACTCTCACTTAATACTGACTGTTATTTATTTCTTTTAATGTTACCTCTTATATAGAAGAAAAATATTTTGTTGTATTTATCTGCATTTCTCTGCAGGTAAAGTTTGCAGTTTGCCTTTCTTCACAGATTAGACAGCTTCTGATAATTGGTCATCTGTATTTACCAAATTGTTTTTCCATGCCCTTTGCCCATTTTTCTACTGGGTTGTTTGTCTTGTTCCTTTAAGGGCTCTCTATAAAATGTTGCAATTGTTTTTCTCCCAATCTGTTATGTGATTTACCTTGTATGTGGTGTTTTGGTCATTAAAGTTTTAGTCGTTAATTTAGGCAGTGTTTTTTCTGTATGTTTTCTAAATTTTATGTTGTGTTTTAAAAAGCCCTCTCTTGCTTTTTTTGTTTGTTTGTTTGTTTGTTAACCCTTATCAGAGATAATTTTTTCCAGTAAGAGAGTGGAATGGGGGGAGAGGGAGAACCAACCCAGGTATGTGCCCTTGACCTTTACTGGGAATCAGTCCTGAGACCCTTCAGTGTGAAAGCTGACACTCTAACCACTGACCTCACTGGCCTGGGCCAGCATACTGATTATTTTAGTCAGAATCCTTGAAAGCATATCTCAGGTAATCTTGGCACTCATCCACAGTAGTTTTACACCAATAATTTAGCAGAATTTTTTTTTTTTTTTGAGAGAGAGAGAGAGAGAGAGAGAAACATCGATGTGAGAGAGGAACATTGATCAGCTGCCTCCCGCACACCCCCACTGGGGATCGAGCCTGCAACCCGGGCATGTGCCCCTACCGGGAATCGAACTGCGACCTCTCAGTCCATGGGATGACGCTCAGTCCACTGAGCCACATCAGCCGGGCTAGCAGAATCTTAAAATAATTACCAGCATAGTAAATTTAACTGGAAAAGCAAAGTTGGCACGTTTGCTTTTGTTTTTTGTTTTTTAATTTTCTTTACTGATTTTAGAAAGAGAGAAAGTGAGAGGGAGGGAGATATCGAAACATCGATGAAAGAGAACATTGATTGGCCGCCTCCTGTATGCTCTACCCTGGAGATCCAGCCTACAACCCCGGGCATGTGTCCCGACCTGGAATCGAACCAGTGACCTCTTGGTGGATGGGTCGATGCTCAACCATTGAGCCACACTGGCCCGACATGTTTGCTTTTTAAGCTATCACCTGTGCTACTGGGTCTTTTGTTTATGTATGTATATGTTTTCCTGAACTACTTGAGAATAAGTTGCAAGCATGTACCCCTTCTCCTTAAATACTACTGTATTGCCTAAAAGCAAGGACATTGCATAGCATTATTTATCAGAGTCAAGAAATTAACATTGATACAGTGCTTTTATCTAAGCTTAGGCTTTATTTAGATTTAGATTCCCCCCCCCCCCAGTAATGTTCTTCATAGTTCAAAAGGAAAATCCAGGGGAAAATCCAGGGTCATGCATTGCATTCACTTGTCATATCTCTTTGGTTTCCTTTGATCTGGAACAGTTCCTGAGACTTGTGTTGTATTTGTGACATTGCCATTTTTGAAGTCTATAGACCACTTTATTTGGAAGTCTGTTCTTATGATTAGGTTCAAATTATATACTTGTCAGCAATACCACAGGAAGTGTTACTTTCCTCAGTGTATTCTCTTTAGAGACACCTGCAGTCCATTCTAGTAACTGATTTAAAATGAAATTGGTAAGATTTCTCCATCTGAAAGCTACTATCTTATCCGCTGGTTTGGCTCAGTGGTTGGAACATCGGCCCATGGACCACAACAGAATCACAGGTTCAATTCCAGTCAAGGGCAGGTACCTCAGTTGCGGTTCAGTGCCCAGCCCTGGTCGGGGTCATGCGGAGGCGACAGTCATGTCTCTCTCTTGCATCAATGTTTCTCTCTCTTTCTCTCCCCCTTTCCCCCCCTCCCAACCTTCCACTCTGTCTGAGGATAATTGGAAAAAGTATCCTTGGGTGAGGATTTAAAAAAAAAAAAAAAGTCGGCAGATCAACATACAGTGCAAGAAAATACTCCAAGGCCTGTTACTGAGTAACAAAAGCAAGTTACAGCAAGTATATACAATATGATCCTATTACATAACACGTTTATTTCCCCCGTTTATATAATATGTGTATGTAATTGCTCAAGAAAATGTTTTAAAGGCCCACCAAGCTGACAACAATGATTACTTCTTAGAAGTACAGTGGGGAGAAAGGAAACTATCTTTTTTCATGTCTTTAGGAGGGTAAATCTTTTATTAGTGTAGTAAAATTTGCAGTGAAATGAGTGTGGATCTTTTAATGATTATATTTGTATAGTTGTGTAACTGTGTCTGTATAGTGAGATGAAAAGAAGGAATGGTCCACCCATTCCTCAGACCACACAACAGAAGTGGAAGGAGGTGGTCTACCAAGTGAGTGTAGACATAATCAGAAGCTGAACCAGAAGAGGAGGTAGAATCCAAAGCAGGAGCATGTTACAGAGGCAAGAACAGTGATGCCTATAGTTTGGAGGCTGCAAACAAGGATGGCGTTTTACTTTATGGAGAAAATATTTGAGGGCCACCTTTTCCTTTGCGTAAAGGCAGGCTGTGCTTTAGTTTTTGCTAGGGAGTGAAATTTTTCATTTACCTTAATTTAGAATTGGTTTAAACATACTGTTTTTCATCTTTGGAAAGTAGGGTGTCTTATATAGTGATTGTTGAGAAGCGTCCTAATGGGTGGATATGCTTTCTATATTGAAAACTAAACATTCTAAGACCACATGTTCTCTTGACATTTCCAATCAAATCTTACCTGGAGAGCTCTTCCCTAGAAGAGATTTGGGCTGCAATATGCCTGTGCTGCTGCTCGGGAGAAAAGTCGGTCGTAAGAGTGGAAACCCCTGATTCTGCTTGATGAAAATCTGCTGCCTTTCTTGTGAAAGGGAGAAATACAGTATAAAGGGTGGCAAGTTTGTGGTAACCTAGTCAGACTTTTCCTGGTAACTAGAATAGAATTGGACAATAACCAGTGTACATATTTCCAGAGTGATAGCAGCTTTATCAGATCCAGTAAAGCTGGGGAATGCTGCTAGTGCGTCTTCCCAGCGTATGTGCAAAGGTGACTGGGTTGAGTTCTTAATGTTTTTTTGAAGCCCAAAGTACGTTATAGTAATATCATAAAATGGAGGGAGACTTGACTTGGGTTGGTAAACACAATACATTATACAGGTGATGTATTATAGAATTGTATACCTGAGCCCCGCCAGTGTGGCTCAGTGGTTGAGCATCGACCCATTACCAAGAAGTCGCTGGTTTGATTCCCAGTCAGGGCACATGCCCAGGTTGTGGGCCCAGTCCCAAGTGGGGGACATGCAGGAGGTGGCCAGTTGATGTTCTCTCTCATCGATGTTTCTATCTTTCTCCCTCTCCCTTCCTCTCTCTCTAAAATAAATAAAGAAAAAAAAAGTTTAAAAAAAAAAGAATTATACACTTGAAACCTATACAATTTTATTAGTCACCCCAATAAATTTAATTTTAAAAATCATAAAATGTTAATGGGATTCTGAGTGAGCCACTGAGGCTATTTGTACATTATATATTGAATTCTAGTATTAGTGTGACGATCCCCTATGTTCCTAAATAAAAATCAGGTAACATGTTACAAGAAAATTCTTATCCCTGAGAGAGGGTTGTTTTTTAAAGCCTCCATTGTGGTGCAAATGATTAGATTTGGGGTTTTTGTCTTTGTGGGTTTTGTTTTGCTCTGAATGTTGCACATTTTGTATAACTTAACAAGCTTAATTAAATATAGGCAAGTTACCATCAGGTTTCTTTATATTACTTGAGACAACACTTAGTAGGCTTGAGAAAATGGTCTTCACACTGGGCAAAAGGCCTTGCAGGAAGTGAGGTTTCCTAAGATTGTGTGGCAGGTCAGCGTCCCTTCCCACATCCTTTCAGGAGCTGAGCACCATCTTTGTGATAAAGAGCTATAGGAAGCTGCATCTCTAGCAGTAGCTCTAAGACACAAAACTGTATGACACTACTCTCTGCTTTTGAGACATGATCTCCACAGTATATTTTATGTATTTCATACTTGTGATTTTATTCTTCATTCACATTGAAATTAGTCAATCAGCAGGTACACCTGAAACTATAATATGGCATGTCAACTGTAATAGAAAGATGAAAATTAAGAATATAGTCAATCAATTTAATTTTAGCAAGCCTAACTTTAGAGACCAAAAATTTACTTTTGCCATAATTTAAAAAATTTTTTCATGCCCTGGCCGGTTTGGCTCAGTGGTTAGAACGTCGGCCTGCGGTCCAGAGAGACCCGGGTTCAGTTCCCGCTAAGGGCATGTACTTCGGTTGCAGTTTGTCCCCGGCCCTGGTTGGTCATGCGGGGTGGCAGCCACTTGATGTGTCCCTTTCACATCGATGTTTCTCTCTCTCTCTCTCTTCCTCTCTCTCCCTCCCACTCTATCTGAACAAAAAATGAAAAAATGTCCTCAGGTGAGGATAAAAAAAATAAATAAATAAATAAATTTTCATGCCTAATAATTTCCATTTTGCTTCAGCTCTGTCATTTCTATTATAATTTACATGGTTCCTATTTTGCTCATTTTAAATGACCACATATATACTGCTGGGATGAAAGTGCCAACAGTCTTGCCCACTGTGAACTGTTGGCTCCAGAACAGATTGTGAATGTTATAAACTCATCTATTAGAAAGAAAAATTATGATGTTGGATGAGGGAAGTTAGGGGAAATGGTTTCCCCCTTTTTTAAAGTGCTGAGTGAAAGTTGTCTAAAAAGTGAAATTCAAGCCTAAAAATGTGTCCATCTTCTTAATGTTCTTTTTTTTCTTCTTCTTAACTTTAAATTACTAACCTCTTGAAACACCTGAAGTTAAGCATTCTTTCTGGTTCACTTTAGTTTCCTTTCTTCTAGTTAATCTCAATACTTTATATTTTAAAAAATATTATACTGCCATATAATTAAAACTGGGACAAAAATAAGAGATCAGTGGAAGAGAATAGGAACTTTAAATAGTCGTGGGCATAAATAAGAATATAATAATGAGTTGGACCAACATTCTAAATCAGTGGTGAGGGGAAAAATTAGTAAGTGGTGTAGGAAAATTAGTTTCCAGGTAGGACAGTCATTTGGAAAGTAGTCTCACTGCACAAAACTAAGAGTTGAGTGTTAAATTGAAAACCAGTAAAGAAATAAATACAGGTGAATATTTATATAGTCTTTGCATGGAGAAGGGCTCTTAAACATAAAAGTAAAAAACCATTTATACATAAAAACTGTTTAATGGTTTTGGCTACATGAATGTGAAATTTACCTAAAACCCATAAATAAAATTAAAAGATTGGTGAGGGACTGGGAGAAAATATGTGTTGTGTATACGATTTGCAAATATAAAATGAGAAATGGAACAGAAGTTTTTAAATGGGGAAAGGATATAAATGAGAGTTTTATAGAACTACAAATGATCAACACCAAAATTTCAGCCTAAGCAGTAATCAGATACATTCAGGTTAAAACAAAAGTATGTATTCATTTTTGCCTAGTACATTGGCAAGGGTAAAGAAAAATGGTGGCTTTTACAGCTGATTCAAGAAGATTGGCATTTTTATTCACTGTTAATGGAACTGTGAATTGAAATAACCTTCCTCTGGGATATTGTGATAATGTGTACAGTTTTTGTTTGTTTGTTTTAATAATAAAACCCTTAAAAATACACATACTCTGTCCTGGAGGTGCCATTTCAAGAAACATGTTCTAAGAGGATAATTGCCTGTATGAAAAAAAACAAAAAAACAAAACAAAAAACCACTGGGGTATTCATCTTTATAAGCATTTTTTAAAATTTCAAACCATAACTATTAATTAGATCAATGATGACATCTCCAAGCAATGCTATCGGAGAATATGGAAATATGTTCACAACAAAGCAAGTGAAAAGATTATAGAACGACAATACAGTCCCATTTTTTATAAGCATAGTACATGTATGTCCATAGCAAAATATGGGAAGATCTATATATATGTCAGTATGTGACAACACGAGGGCTAATTCTAGGTGGTAGTTATGAATGTCTTTTATTTTCTCTTTGCTTATTTATGTTTTGCTTTATGTCATTGTTTCTGTGGGAAAACATGTTCCATGTTTCTTAATGTAAAAAGCAGCACATTTAGCCTGGCTGGTGTGGCTCAATAGATTGAGCATTGTCCCATGGACTGAGAAGTCCTGTTTCGATTCCCCGTTGGGGCACATGCCTGGGTTTGGGGCTCAATCCCCAGTAGGAGGCATGCAGAAAGCAGCCGATTGATGTTTCTCTCTCTCTCTAAAAAAATACTGTTTTAAAACAACATTCCCCATTTAAAAACTTCTGTTCCATTTCTCATTTTATATTTGCAAATCGTATACACAACTCATATTTTCTCCCTGGCCAATTTGGCTCAGTGGTTAGAGCATTGGCCCGCAGACCAAAGGATCCCAGGTTCGAGTCCAGTTAAGGGCACGTACCTGGGTTGCAGGTTCAATCCTTAGCCCTGGTTGGGGTTGTGCAGGAGGCAACCTATTGATGTGTCTCTCTCACATCAGTGTTTCTTTCTCCCTCTGTCTGTCTCCCTCCCCCTCCATTCCTCCCTCTCCCCCTCCCCCTCCCACTCTCTCTGAAGGGTCAGTGGAAGGATATCCTTGAGTGAGAATTAATAACAACAAAAAAAGGGCAGCACATTTGTATGAGATACTATTCTCACTATAACCAAAGCTACTTGATAAGAAGGCCAGGCCTGAGAAAGGTCTAGTCTGCCTTCACCTTATGAAGAACTGATATCCAGCTCCTCATACTTCCACAGCCACTGGATAAGAACAAAGTATCTTCTGCTTAGGTGGCAGGGGCTGCCTTGTCCAGATGGCTTTACCATTCCTGGAATACACAGTGTCCCTCAGTTGTAAAGTGCCATGGGTGTTTTAGGTGGTCACTTCTGTAATGCCGAGGACCTATAAAAGTAAAAATTATTGCTTCTGAAAAATACACGTTATTGATCTCATGCTGTTGACAATTATCTCTTCAGGACGGAAACCAGAAGAAGAAGGTGTAGAAGATAATGGGCTGGAGGAAAATTCTGGGGATGGACAGGTATGTGTAGCCTTGCCAGTCAATCTGCTTGGTGATGGACCAGTGGCAGTTCATTCATTGATGGCTTTGTTTTGTTGTGTCATAGGAGGATGTTGAAACCAGTTTGGAGAACTTGCAGGACATCGACATGATGGATATCAGTGTGTTAGATGAAGCAGAGATCGATAATGGAAGCGTTGCAGATTGTGTGGAAGACGATGATGCTGATAATCTCCCAGAGACCCTATCTGATAGTAGAGAGCTAGAGGGAGAAATGAAAGAGCTTCCTGAGCAGCTTCAAGAACATGCTGTAGGTACTCAGCAGTCCTAGAATATATCCAGAATGCATCAATCTTCAAATATCATAATAGATGAGAAGTTTTATATTTGGAATAAGTTCCTTTCAGTGTCAGTTCAGTAGGATAATGGTTAATCTGTGTGCATGTAAAATTCAGATGATTCTGAAGACACACTTTGCTTTGTTGAAAAGTAGTGTCTTGTGAGATACAAGAGTATTTGCTACCACTTGCATAATATAACATTAAACATTCTAGGGACATTATTCAAGACCTGTCTGCCAGGCATTAGGCATTATGTTATTTTATCTTCTAATAACAACATGACATAGATGCTGTTATGTCCATTTTCCAGTTGAAGAAATTGGGATTAAAAAGGTAAAGAAATATCTCCAGGGTCATAAGAGAATAAGAATTAAGACCAGGCTAACTTCAGAGTCCATGTATTTAACTCATATACCATGTTGTCTTGATACCATTCATTTATTAGATTATTTTACTCCTAAGAGGATGAATTTGCTGGGTATACAGAAGAGGCGGTAGATCACCTGGGCTTTACCAGTCCTGTGTTCCTGTCCCCGTACTCTGATTTGAAAGTTGGTAATGCTAAGAGGCAGGGTTCTCAGAGATGCCATTCCATTCAGGGCAGGAACCACGTCAGGAGCAGCAGTCCCAGTCATTGGGATCCAGGCTTGGGGAAGTGGTGGTGGCAATGAAAGTCCAAAAATCCAGTCCAAAGCTTGATTCTGGACATTGTTCCTGGAAGAGTAGTTCCCAAACTTCGTGCTCCAATCTACTTGGAAAGTCTATGTACTACAGTAGCCCACCTTATCCCCGGGGATATGTTCCAACATTCCCAGTGGAATCACACTGTGTTGCTGTTTTGATTCCAGCAATGTGTTCAGAATTTTGTCATAAGTGATTTTTTTAAAATTGATTATTTTAGAGAGCGAGGAAGGGAGACGAACAGAGAAGTGGGGAGAGAGAGACAGACATCCACATCTGTGTGAGAGGGAAACATTGATTGGCTGCCTCTTGCACGCCCCCTGCTGGTGGTGATTGAGGCCAACCCAGGCATGTGCTCTGTCCAGGAATCAAACTTTCGGCACACAGGAGGACATCCAATCAACTGAGCCACACTGGCCAGGGCTGCTGTTAGTGATTTTTCATAGCTGTTATTTTTTATTGTACAGATGTACCATTATGTTACCTTGTTGACACAGTAAAGTGTTTTCTGTGTTTATTTTATAGCTGGAGGACAGAGAAACTATAAATAATTTAGATACTTCATCATCTGACTTCACTATATTACAGGTAAATTGTTGTATGTCTCAATAATGTTAGCATCAAAGGTTAGACTACAGTTTCTGGAAACGACTGCCAACATTGTGTAGTACTCCCAAGGAAAAGTCATTGCAAGGTTTGTCAACATTGCCTACTTTGTCAGCATCTTTAGAGGGGTTTTTGCTCCTCTTTCCCTAAATACAACATACCTGGTACAAAGGACTCACCATCTTGGCTTCCCCCTCAATTACTGTGGCTTCCCTATAGTTGAGAGAGAATATTTGGGGAATTTTTACTGATTTGATTGCTGAGGGCATCCTCTGCAGAAAGACTGTTAGGTGAGATAGTAAGAAGGCGCCCTCCCTAAGAGGTCCAGACTGGGATGCAGGGGGGCAGGGCAGGCAGAGCACAGACGTTACAGCTGGGACAGGTGGATTTTAAGGCTGCTGGCTCTGCCTTTGGGAAGTTTTCCTTATGGAAAATGCACAGATTTGTGTGTGTGTGATGATTCTATCATCTTGACTGTTTCATTACCATCTGTGTAAATATTAAATTTTAGATGAGAACAACTGAGATGTGGACTAACTTATAGGTATGATTTGCATAAATATGGGTCTTGAGTTTCCTTTTGATTTTTATGCCAGACTATATGTAAACTGTTGGAATAAACTCATTTGGGTAGCTAATTTTTAATAGAAAGTTCGGTGAGGAATTTAAAATATAGTCGGCTTATACCAGTCCTTGTTGTTGTTTTTTAATGTCACCTATGCTGCTTAATTAGAAATCACCTTTCAGACGAGATCTTCATTTGCTTCTGGCAGGCAGGGCAAGGTTAGTTGTTATTGGCAAGGCAGAACCCCAGACTCAAGGAGGGTGCAAACCTCAAAAAATCTTGGTGGAACCCAGCTCAATTTAGGGCTGATGTCTCTCTCCAACTATGAAGAGATGCAGTTTATTTCACCCTCTGAAAAGAAAGGAGCCAATTCTGATTGTTTCATCAAGTTGTCATTCTAGGTCAAAGGCTCCTAAGTTAAAATGGAAAGCATATAACCCCTCCCCGAGACAAATAGGAATATATTCATTTTTCTCTGGGAAAAGTTAAGAGAGAATTGTTCTGCCTGGAGTGATGCTTTGTTTCACTCATAGAGTTTTACTTCCCCTAGTGGGATATGTTATAGTAAAAACAAATTGATTGCAATTAAATGAAACTGGGGAAAGTGAACAGTTTCCTAGGGCTTCCTAGAACGACAGGTCAATCCCCAGTGGAAAGTACAGACCATCCACATCCATTTATGGGGTATATGTTAAGTACCTGCGATGTGTTGGTATGGATACAGACATGAGTGAAGAAAGGCTGGTCTCCATCCTTATAGGGCCCATCCTCCATGAGTGGAGTACACACGTAAACAGAGCATTGGGAAGAGGCCTGACTGATGTACAGACGCCCTATCAAACAGCCTTTGCTCAGATTTTGGCTCTGTCTGCTCTGTGTTCTTGAGCAATTTTGTCAAATACTCTGTGCCAGTCTCCTAATCTGAAAAGAAAGATGATACTAATAGTTCCAACCTGCTAGGACTGTCTGATGATTAATATATGTATATGTAAGGTGTTTAAATTTGCACCTGGAACTTAGTTCATCATTATTGGTTGGAATTTCAGAATAATGTACCTTGTGCAGAGGTAGAGGGCAGGGACTACATATTGAGAGAAAGGCCCTTCACTAGTGGGGCAACCTCTGAAGACATTCAGGGTAACCTTTCTACGAGCTGAGGGCCCCTGACCTAAATGTGTAGGACTTGTAGGGTACAAGTGGGCCTGTTGGGGAGGGAGATGGCATGAGGGGCCATTGTTAAAGCTTTTAGGCCACAGAGGGATATTTTGCCACAGTGGCAAAATGCATACAGACAGGGATGGGAATAGTAAACCAGAGGCTATTGTAGATGAGGGATAGTAATGGTCTGAATTGACAGGGCTTCCTGGGAAGGGTTGGAGGGATATTTGGGAATTAGAGCTGGCCCAGTGGGGACCTTGATTATTGGAGGAATATGTAATTTTGGAGGTCTCTCAGGTGACTAGAGGGCAGGGGTGGTACAACTATGTGAAATAAGAACAGGTTTCAACCACCTGTGCATGTATTCCCTCAGTTTTGTGAACTTTCTAAACCAGGAGTGGGGAATATCCAGCCTGAGAGGTGTATAAGGCCCTCAGAATCAATATCAGCTAACATCACACGCCTCACCAAATTAGCCTAATTTTTAAGTTGATAATTTTGTATGGCCTGCTAATGATGTTATAAATATCTAAATGGCCCTTGACAGAATAAAGGTTCCCCATCCCTGTTAAACTAATGCTACATTAATTAAGTGAAGACTTGATTGATTTGATGTGTCAGGCATTCTGTTACACACTAAAAGTAGAAAAATGAAAACACTGCTCTCTTTGCTTTGAAGAGTTCTGTCTAGAGGGACAGACAAGCATGTGATCAGTTAATCACCATGAAAAGTGAAATGTTGCCAGGCACTGGGGAAGCGCAGCAAAAATAGAAACCAGGTACCAGGCTCCTGAAATGTGGGGCTTGGGGCCCAGAGGAAGGAGCTGGAATGCCAGTTCTGTGGACTCTTTTTCCTTCATGAGCAAGTTCTCCAACTGTTGCATTTGTGAGTTTTTAGTCTATGTTTTTAAATTTTCCCTTTTAGTTATTGTAGTTTTTGGTATAAGTAAACTATAGGTTTTATCTATCTAGCACAGCAGTTCTCAACTTGTGGGTCGCGACCCCTTTGGGGGTCGAACGACTCTTTCACAGGGGTCACCTAAGACCATCGAAAAACACATATTTCTGACAATCTTAGGAACCAAGACACCGCTCCTCTATCCGTGTCCAGGCGGGTCCACCCACATGCAGATACGCCCACATATAACATGAGGAACTGCATTAAAGGGTCGCGGCATTAGGAAGGTTGAGAACCACTGATCTAGCACAATCTTATTTCTTTATTTTATTTTATTTATTTTTGTTTTTCACAGGAAATTGAAGAGCCATCCTTGGAGCCAGGTACTGTTCAATGAAAAATTTACCAGCGGGGGTTTGGAACCATTCTAGTTTTCCACCTTCTCTAATTTGAATTCTTAAATTTTACAAAGTTGCCTTAGTGTAGTATACATTGTTCTAAAGGTTTACGATCCAGAACATACCAGGATCATAGAGATTGGAAACCCAGCCATATCACCAGATCTGTGAAAGTGGCTAACTTCTCATTTTGCAAAATGTATCGGTGAGATGAACCGATCTCATGCCTTTTTAAGTGTAACTGGCACTTAAATGTATGTAGAAAGAGTTTGCATACCTCTCAAGCTAATACAGCGGCACCCCACAAAACAGATCTTGT
Source organism: Tadarida brasiliensis (assembly GCA_030848825.1). Lineage (NCBI taxonomy): Eukaryota > Metazoa > Chordata > Mammalia > Chiroptera > Molossidae > Tadarida > Tadarida brasiliensis. The sequence continues at coordinate 48,555,493 of CM061259.1, forward strand.
GATATTGGGCAGTCCCTTAACTTTGTGGTTTTTAATTCAGGCAGTGCAGGTAGAGGTAGGGAGATAAATTTTAAAACATTGAGACATAACTGGATTCCAGAAGAGGAAAGAGTTTCTTCATGAGAATTCCAAACAAATACTATTTACTTTCTGGACTTCAAATATCTCAGAGCACCGATGGAAGAGATTCTGGTTTTCATGTTGGACTGTTCTGTTAAAAGAAATTCAAAGAAATTTGGAAATTGAGCTGTTCAGTGAATGGTGATACATTCAGTTAAGCAACTTGGACTTTGGAAGCTAAATTTGGAAGAGTCATATATAAACGACGACAGAATGAAGACTGTCAAGAATCAGCCAGAAGGTTTTGGGTGTTAAATCTCTGGGATGCTTTTCTCTTCCATGTAGCATAGCAGCTTACTCTAGCAGTCGGTTGGAGTGCAGGTAGTGTAACCAGTATAACGTGTGTACCCGCGGGTTTTCCAATCTCTGTGTAGCTAGCAGTTCTCTTCGTGTTAGTGTGGCAGCCGTGCCAGTTCCACATTTGTGATTGCTTTATTTCCCTGGTAATTAAACCTTGTGCCATTCTATTCCTGTTAAATCCGTAGAAAATGAGAAAATACTCGACATTTTGGGGGAAACTTGTAAATCTGAGCCAGTAAAAGAAGAAGGTTCCGAGCTGGAGCAGCCATTTGCACAGGATACAAGTAGCGTGGGGCCAGACAGAAAGCTTGCGGAGGAAGAGGACCTTTTTGGCAGCGGCCATCCGGAGGAGGGTGATTTAGATTTGGCCAGCGAGTCAACAGCACAAGCTCAGTGGAGCAAGGCAGACACCCTGTTAGCGGTAGTGAAAAGGGAGCCCGTGGAGCAGACAGGCGGTGACGAGAGGACGGACTGTGAGCCTGTAGGGCTAGAGGAGCCAGTTGAGCAGAGTAGTAAAGCCTCAGAACACGCAGAAGCCTCTAGCGAGGAGGTCGCGGAAGCGCCCCGGGAAGCCTCAAGCCCAGACCCCAGAGATAGCAAAGAAGACGTGAAGAAGTTTGCTTTTGAAGCTTGTAATGAAGTCCCTCCGGCTCCTAAAGAGTCCTCAGCCAGTGAGGGCGCTGATCAGAAAATGAGGTTTGTTTTTTCTCAGTTTTAGACCAGACGCTATCTCCTTTTCATTGGTCGTTTAATGACACACATAAGCTGTTTTTTCTGCAATTGGCCAGCCAGACTGACGAAATTGTAGTTTACCTCTACAGAATGTTTTATTTCTCTTTGTTTATTTTAAACTGATTACATAATCTTTTTTTCTTTTCTCAACCTGTCATGGTTGTTTTCTTTAATTCTTCCTATGTATCTTTAGCCCAGCAGAATTAATTAACTCCTGTGGGTGTGAAATCTTATGGTTAGGTCAGATTTCCAATACAAGTTTGCCTGGGTATCATTTTTTCAGAACTAAATTTCGGGTAGGTATGCAACCTCAGCACGTATTTTATAATTTTGAGTTTGTTTCCTCTCTGCTTCTTCCTCCTGGAGTGACATTATTTTTTCTCTCTAGTTCTGTCGAAGATGACTCGGATACAAAACGGCTTTCCAAAGAGGACAAGGGTAGGTCCTCGTGGCATTCTCTTGCAGTGTGTGGCCTCAGCAGTGGTGTGGTATTTGATTCTGGTTTATCACGTAGTGCATTTCTTACCCAGATATTCCTGTGTGTCTTCCATGGGGCCTTTCTCCACTCCTGCTCTTAACTGCACGTCCTAGGTTGTGGGGAGCAGGCCAATTCCTCAGGGTTGATGTATCGATGTGGTGCAGACACTTGCTTTTGCGAGGGCACTTTGGAAGGGGAAAAAATTATTCTGGTGTCAGATATCTTGAGGGTTACCTGATATTTCAGCTTTATCAGCCCCTTAGCTCTATGTTACAATTTCTTCTCTAATTGAAATTTTACTATCCATATTCATTATTAATCAGTGTTCTAAAAAGAACAAAAACCTGGGATAAGTGCAAAAGTATGTGCCACTAGAAAGGAGCCCCGAAGTGGTTTGACACAGACATCAGCATTTTTTGTACAAAAGCCACCTCACTGGGTTTCGTGGTGCTGTTTGGTAACTTTTGAGGGAACCTCTTATGGTTCTAATAGCCCCTGACTCACTGTTGTAAGTGGCATCACTGCTAGTCCTGTTGGGCCTAGTGTGTCACTCCAGTTGTGTAAGGACAGTGGGCTTTGGGGGCTGCTGGTATCTGGGACAAGTGGGGAACATATGTGGTTTGGAATGACTTTAACACTCAGGATATAGTATGAATTTTATTTTTGACCAGAATTTTTTTTTTTTAAATAGGTCGTAGCAGTTGTGGTAGAAATTTCTGGGTTAGTGGACTTTCTTCTACCACCAGAGCTACAGATTTGAAGAATCTATTCAGCAAATATGGAAAGGTAAGACCAAGGGTTTTCTGGAGAAGATGTCTTTAAGCCAATGTACTGCAGTCTTTTTATGCAAATTGTCCCCTCAGTGATTACTTTGACAGCTTGCTGTTCTTTGAGCTAACAGCTCATGGCCTGTGCAAGGTCGTCTACCCACTGTGTGTGGAGGTAGCAGATCTGTGGAAGCTCCCAGAGCCCCCATCTACTTTATATGTCTTTCTTTTTTTTAGTTTTTTAACTTTTATCCTCACCCAAAGACATTTTTGCATTTATCTTCAGATAGGGGGTAGAGAAAGAGAGAGAAACATCGACGCAAGAGAGACACATAGACTGGCTGCCACTCACATGACCCCAACCGGGGCTGGAGACCAACTGCAACCGAGATATGTGCCCTTAGCAGGAACCGAACCCTGGTCTCTCCGGTCCACAGGCCGACGCTCTTAACCACTGAGCCAAACCCGCCAGGGCTTTCTTTTTTTTTTTAAATCCTCACCCGAGGCTATTTTTCCATTTATCTTCTGATAGAGTGGGAGGGAGGGAGTGGAGAGAGAGGGAGAGAGAAACATCTGTGTGAGAGAGAGACCGATTGGTTGCCTCCCGCACGACCTCGACCAGGGCCGGAGTCTGAACCGCAACCGAGGTACGTGCCCTTGACCGGAATCAAACCCAAGACTCTTTGGTCTGTGGGCCGACGCTCTAACTGCTGGGCCACACCGGCCAAGGTTACTTTGTATGTCTTCTTTCCCTTCCCTCACCCCTAAGCTACTGCTTAGACTTTATAGGATGTCTGGAATCTATTTTTATGGCTTTAGTACTTAAACCCGGGAAGGGCTGCAAGGGGTAGCAAAGGGCAGTGCAGGGAGATGCTGTGAGCCCTTCTGTGAGACAGTGATAACTACATGACAGCATTAGTGAGGCTGTACCTATACAGGGCCTTTGCTTTTTCACCAGTGGCAGGTTCCAGCTCTGCCGCTGACAGTTGTATGGCCAGGGGCATGTCACTTTCCTTAGGGGAACATCATCTCTACACCTGAGGAACCTCAGTTGCTACCTCCTGAAGATGGTGTGTAGCCATAGCAGAGCTATGGTTACCCTACCTGTGGCCTTCACTCATGGCCTGCTTTTACCCATAGCTGGGGCAGCTATGGCCGCCTCCCCTCTGCAGCACCTGCCCCTCTCCTCCCTCCCTACTCAACCTCAGAGGTGGCAGTGATGAATAGACATTCATGCCCCAGCCTCCCCACCAGGTTCCCACTACAGTTCCTTGTTTGTTATGGTACTTATGTTGACTTTCCTCCCTTCTCTCTCTCCTCCCCTTTACCCTGTGCATCCTGAAGTCACCTCCCAAAACTCTTTCCAGGGCTTCTTGTCTCTCAGAGTCAGCTTTTGGGGCAAGATAGTGAAACTTGGCACAGGTTCTTGTCATATTAAGGCTTCAGCAAATTATAAGAAAACCAACAGTATTTACCCTGGTAATTGACGTCCAAGAGCTAACAAAGGGAAAACTAAACATGCCGTTGTGATAGAAATAACTGAGGACTCCCTTGGCCTCAGTAATACAGTGTGGGCCCTTTCCTGATTCCCCTGTGCCCCTCAGCAGATGGGTGCTCTCAGCAGGGAAATGTCACCCTGAAGTTTACGGGGACCTGGGTGCATTGTAGGTTTCATGTGACTTGAACACAGAATTAGACCACTCTGAAACCTTCCTTTGGACTAAGACTCCTTGTGGCACAATGAGGATGAATACTGGCTCCTTTGGGGCTTCTCTTGAGCCTGGTGCCTGACATCAGCTGGCTGGAGTCATTGGTATTACACAGCATGTGAGGATGTACCTTTAGTGCCTCAAACATCTTAGTGAACTTGTTATTGCTAGTGAGATGGATCCTGCCTTCCAGAGTACTCTATTCAAACTTGTTCTAATGTCGATACCATCTGTAGATATGTCTTTCTACGTAACTGCTCACATCTATGACTGTATATTCATACAGTACGATGGAACTTTGATTTTCTAACTTAATTTGTTCTGGAAGGCTGTTAAAAAACCAAAGCATTTTTTTCCCATTAGAAAAAATGTAAATTCAATTAATCCGTTCCAGACCCCCAAATGATTCTGTTTTAAAAACCTTTCTTGTGTGTAGTACATTTTTAATGTACTGTTTAATCTGTAAATAAACACTTTAAAGACAAAAAGGGCATGAAATGTAAATGAAAGTTTAATAACAAGGAAATAAAGTATACAGTAATAAATGAAAATTTGATAATAGCAACAAAAGCAAAAAACACAAAAATATTCATAGCATAATTTCCTGAGGTGTTAACAGCGTTAAACTGACTCATACTCGCACATTCTCTCCTTTGTCGCCTGAGAGATGCATGACTGATCATACAGGTATCAGCATGAAAGGGTTGTCAGGTTGAGAAGCAAATTATTCAAAATGGGAGACGTTTGAAAACCAAGGTTTGAATGTAATTTTTTTACATGTTTGAGATGGTATTAAACGAATGTTGGCAGAACTCTGCCTTCGTTTCACTTTTCTATCTTCTCCACACTGCTATCCTGGTTCCCTGGAGGAACAGCCAGAAGTGGAGGAGGGCCTTGGACTAGTAACTGCAAGACAAGCATTGTCTTCCCCAGTCATTTGCCTCTTTCCAGGCACCTGGTGACAGGGTTTCCCCATGGATCTTCATACCAGGGAGGGAGCCAGGACTTGGGGTGGATCAGAGGAAAGCACCGTGAATAATAATGACCTGTGCGTTTTGAGCGGTAGGTGTTGGGGTCTATGTGTGTGGGCTTCGTGTCCAAGACATATTCTGTGCTTTTTCTTTGAGGTGGTTGGTGCCAAGGTTGTGACAAATGCTCGGAGTCCTGGAGCTCGCTGCTACGGTTTTGTGACAATGTCCACAGCAGAAGAGGCCACAAAATGCATTAACCACCTGCACAAGACAGAGCTGCATGGGAAGATGATCTCAGTGGAAAAGGTAAGGGGCCATTTTCTTCCAGGGCTGTGACCATTTGAGGAAACAATAAGGTAATACTTCCATTTGCTTCTATTTTTCAGGCAAAAAATGAACCTGCTGGAAAGAAAACCTCTGACAAAAGAGAGGGTGAAGGGAAAAAAGAGAAGTCTAGCACCAGTGACAGGTATTCCTCTCTTCCCTGAGGAGATTGTGGCCAAGATGGTTCTTTGTTTTACATCCTTCAAGTTCTCTACAGAAGAACACGAGGCTCCTGATCCCCTTTATTTTTCCCATTTTTTGGAAGGAGGTTTCAGCACCAGTCGTTGGGGAGGATTTCCTTAATCCAGGGGCACTTGGGGAAAGCAGGATCGACTCCTTTCTTGTATTGTCGGTGCCAACTGAGGCAGCCTCCTCCTTGGCACTTGGTGCTCATTGCAACAATCTAGTCGTGGCTGGTTTATCTAAATATCTGATCTAACACACTTCTTTGTTTTGGGGTCTTACTTAGATCTGCAAACCTTAAAAGAGAAGATAAATCTGACAGAAAAGATGATGCTAAAAAGGGTGAAGATGGAAGTGGAGAAAAGAGTAAAGATCAAGATGATCAGAAATCTGGCCCCTCAGAGCGATCTCGAACCACAAAATCAGGTAGCCCACCACCTGATCGATATGCAAGAGCTCACCTTGTGCTCTGTTCCTGGCCTGTGTGGTTTGTTGGTTTGCTGTGATCAGTTGGCAACACCAACTAGCTTTATTTTCCATAGAATTAAGTATTTTTATTTTCATTTGGATGTTTCTTGTTTCTTATTTTACACTAACTCTTTTCTTCCTGTAGGAAGTCGAGGAACTGAGCGGACTGTAGTAATGGATAAATCTAAAGGTGTGCCTGTTATTAGTGTCAAAACATCAGGATCCAAAGAGAGAGTGAGTATTGATTTTCTAACTAGGGTATTTAGTAACTTTTTCACTTGACATTATTCCATTTACATTTCTGTTTTAGGGAATTCTTGAGCTTAATTTGAGGGAGGTTGTCTACCTTTTCAAAGTGGAAATATCTTGGCCCTGGCCGGTTTGGCTCAGCGGTTAGAGCGTCAGCCTGCGGTCCAGAGAGACCCGGGTTCAGTTCCCGCTAAGGGCGCGTACCTCAGTTGCAGTTTGTCCCTGGCCCCTGGTGGGTCGTGCGGGAGGCAGCCACTCGATGTGTCCCTTTCACGTCGATGTTTCTCTCTCTCTCTCTCTTCCTCTCTCCCTCCCACTCTATCTGAACAAAAAGTGGGAAAAAATGTCCTCGGGTGAGGATAAAAAAAAATAAAAAAGACAAAGTGTAAATATCTTGAACTAGAAAAAAAAAGAAAGGAAAAAGCTTAAAAGCTTTCCTTTTTTTTTTCCCCCTAATGATATTTGGTGGGTTTTTTTGTTTTGTTTTTTAATCCTCACCCGAGGATATTTTTGTATTTATCTTCAAGTAAAGAGAGAGGGGAGACGGAGAGAGAGAGAAACATCGACATGAGAGGGACACATGGACTGGTTGCCTCCTGCATGACCCCGCAGGGTCGGGGACAAACTGCAACCAAGGTACGTGCCCTTGGCTGGAATCGAACCTGGGACTCATTGGTCCTCAGGCCGATGCTCTGTCACTGAGCCAAACCAACCAGGGCTTAAAAGCTTTCCTTTAAGAGCATTTGAGATCTTGCTCCCTGGCATATACTGTCACTTTGGCTCCAATAACTTAAAAAATTTTATAAATAAGTAAATGCTTTCCTTTATACTTAACTTTGTTCTGATAAGAATTGTTGCTTCTTTTTTTCTAAAGCTAATTTTAAAATTCAAACATGGGAGTGGTTGACCTTTTCCCTGAGTCAGTGTTTAGCCGTCCATTTTCATTGCCTGCCCTGAAAGTTTCAGTAGTGTTCCATTATGCATTCGTAATCTGCATGTGACCCAGCCAGCCTCTCCAGCCACCTTTTTTTTTTTTTTTAAATATGTTTTTATTGATTTTTTTAGAGAGAGAGGGAGGGAGAGATAGAACATCAATGTGAGAGAGAAACATCCATCAGCTGCTTCCTACACGCCCCCTACTCAGGATTGAGCCCACAACCCTGGCATGTGCCCTGACTGGGAATCGAACTGGGACCTCTCAGTCCATGGAACAACACTCAATCCATTGAGCCACACCAGCCAGGCCTCTCCAGCCACCTTTAAGCCAACCTGCACCTTAGCTTCATTCTGTGGTGTCTCCTTGCAGGTGCTTTGCAGAACACAGAATCCACAAAGTACCTGTGTTACTACTTTAGTCTACCTGCCATTAGGGTCACGGGCAGTGTCGATGTTCATACATTAAACTTTTCATGACAACTTATAACTTTGATAGATGTAGGTCCGGGATCACCAAGATCACCCACATTCAATGATTCACTAGAGGGACCAGTGGACTGAGCATCTAGTTATACTCACAGCTAAGGTTGGCTACAGTGATGCAGTGAGGATATACAGCGGATCATAGGTAGAAATACACGAGCGGATTCTGGAGAGAACCCTTTGTGGGCTCCTTTGTGTTCTCTCCCTCCCATGATGGCTGACACAGCAATGAAAATGCAGCAACACATGGGTGATGCTCCTGCCCAGGGAAGCCCATTAGAGCCTCAGCCTAATTGGGGGCTGATTAGTTAGCAAGTACCACAGTTCCCAACTCCCAGAAGGAAAGCAGGTGTTCAAGTGTAAACTATCGTTTGCATAGTTCAGGCATAGTGTACCACCCATACCAGTTAACTGTCCACTGGGGACACTCTGAGCATCAAATTCCCACATTACAGCCTCAGGCCTGTTTTCTTAACCCCATGCTACACTGATGACAAACCATACCAACTATTGAATAGTGTGCATCAGTTGCAAGACAACATTTTGATTATGGAAGTTTGCATATGTTTGTGCAAATACTTTAATATATTATAACCTTTACCCTTTATTAAAAATGTTTGGAAAAGGCCAAAATGAAAGTGTGGATTCCAGGGCTAAGATAGGTAGATCTCAAAAAGAATGCAGTTGGCACAAATAAGGAATCCTCTGATACCAGAAGGGGCCTCAGTTAGGTACTTATTGCACATTGAATTATGAAGGAAAAGGACAAGATTAAGGAATTTATTTTGTATGCAAAAGACAAAGTACAAAAATAATACTTTTTTTTATCTTAAAAGTTTTGGGAGAAAATACTAATTTTTCATTTTGATCCTATTGATAGTACTTGAGAAATCATACAGGGTGGGGCAAAACTAGGTTTACAGTTGTGAATATGTGCCCTACCCAGTGTGGCCCAGTAAATTGAACATCATTCCATGGACTGAGAGGTCCCAGTTTGATTCTCAGTCAGGGCACATGCCCGGGTTGCAGGATCAGTCTCCAGTAGGAGGCATGCAGGAGGCAGCCGATGGATGTTTCTCACATCGATGTTTCCATCTCTCTCTCCCTAAAAAAAAATCAATTTAAAGAAAAACATTTACAATTGTGAATTTGTGAAACAGTTTATTCTTGTATTACTATTTATTTTGTTAATTGTATTATTTTCCATATGAACAACTGTAAACCTACTTTTGCCCCACTCTGTATATTAGTATTAAATTGTGATAAAGATCTGTGACTTTGAATTATAATGAATAAGCAAAATGTGAAGTTGCTGGAGAACACATTGTTACCTAATTGTCTCATTAAACATTAAATCTTCATTTCTGATCTTCACGTTGGCTGCTTGGACCTGGACATGCCTGATTGTTCCTGTTGTCATTTCTACCTTAACTTCTTAATGTTCCTTGGTGTGAACCAGGTTTCTAAGAGCCAGGATCGCAAATCAGCCAGCAGAGAGAAGCGGTCTGTTGTGTCCTTTGATAAAGTCAAAGAGCCTCGGAAGTCAAGAGACTCGGAGTCCCGAAGGTGAGTGAGGGTCCAGGAACGTTTGTTGGTTTGGCTATTGCCCTGAACTGGTTATAACTCTGTCCAAGGCGGGGGAAGGCGTGTTTCAAAGCCCCCTATGCATGGAGAACTATTTAAACCTGTTTGCCCTTTTGGTTTTCAGCTCATAGACTTGCTGTGATGTGACTTTCAACCTATGGCTTTTCAAATGATTTTCTCATGCACATAGGCTCATCTCTTCCTAAAGATTGTGGAAGGGAATAGCAAATGGAGATGGAATGCTTCTTGGTGCAATAGTGCTAGTTAACAAAACACACCAATTTGCTCCAGAAGCTATGGAAAAGGAAAAACAGTGAGATAGATCCATTGAGTGAGCTGATAGGTCCTAATCCTAAATAAGCCAAGAGAAAAATGTCTTTATAGTTTTTATTTTTTTATACAACTTCAGCATTTATTATGCACCCACTTTGTCCTTGGTGACTTATGTACACTTTCTTATTTAATTTTTACAACAATATAAAGTAGGTATTTTTTTCAAAGGAAGAAAGAGAGACTTGGAGATTAAAAAATTTAACCAAGGCCACACAGCTGATTAGTGATAAAAATAGAGCAGAGGGTCTGACTCTAAAAATCATGTTCTTTTCATCTCAACACACTGCCTCTTGGTAAATTCAATAAGCCGTCCAACTTTCAAGACCAGAGAAATAAGATGGACAGCTATGGTAACTAACACTGTTGAAGGCCAAAGAGGTAGAATCTGCAGCAAATTATGAACATTTAGTAAGTGCTGAGTTACTTGTATAAGAGAGAGGATGAAACTCCTGAAACCACTCTGGTAGGGGCATGTGCCTTAATTTGTTTTAGAATGAATGGCCACTGAGTCATTCTGACTCCCCTTCTCTGTTTCACTCATGACTAATATTTTTGAAATGGTTGGCCATGTTTTGAAGGACAGTCTGTGAGTACAGACTAACAAGAAGATAATTGATCCATTAAGAAATCAGATCAGTGTCCTTAGCCTCGTTAACTCTTACCTGCTAAGCAATGAGGCCTCCACATAAAGAAAATCCTATTAAAGGCTTCACTATAGTCCAGCCGGTGTGGCTCAGTGGTTGAGCGTCAACCCATGCACCAAGAGGTTGCTGGTTCGGTTCCCAGTCAGGACACATGCCAGGTTGTGGGCCCGATCCCCAGTGGGGGGCATTTAGGAGGTGGCCAGTCGATGTTCTCTCTCATTGATGTTTCTATCTCTCCCTCTCACTTCCTCTCTCTAAATTCAATAAAAGAAAAAAAATAATAAAGAGAAAGGCTTCACTTTATCTTAGCCAGGGCACAAAAAGCTAAAGTAGAAAAGAAAAGTATATCTAAAGATGAACTGATTTAGCAGGAATATTTTTAAAGAATATTCCATCTAAACAGTATTTACCTAAGTGTATAGATATTTGCTCAACATTTTAGTATCCAATGCATGACTCAGAATCCTCTTGCAGTACTTCAAAAATAACAGAATCTTTTAATTACAAAATGGTATGGCTGTGACAGATTTTTACAGTTGTACCCAATAAACTATTAAAGTATGTCTTTTAAAAGTTCCTATATTACCCTAAGTCAATTTATCTTTTAAGTCCTAATCCTTAAAGGTAAATAAACCACTCATAAGTATGATTATTTAATGTTTAAAATCTAGAACGGAGAGGAAGTGTTAACTAGTCTGATATCTAAAGAAATATTTGGTAAACTAGGGAGAAAGAGACTGAAGGCATAGACAGTGTCATTCTAAAGGTTAGTGCAGAATCCTGGGAGAAGGCCAGAACTAAAGCAGGCACATAGTACAAAATAATAAATGGATGAGCAAGGCTCTAAGAACAGATCCATGAAGTCTAGACAAAAGTGTGATTGAGAAAGAAGTTAAAAAGAAGTTTAAATTTTTTACAATTAGGTTCACAGTTTCAAATTTAGTTTTTGTGGGTGCTATTAATAACTGATACTGAAGGAAGAGGAGCAAGTTTCGAAGGGACTATGCATTTCACTGGCAGTTTTTAGTAAGCAAAAAAATTAACCAGCTAATAGGTAAGTGAGGGGTATGAATAGGAAGGGTAGATAGTAAGGGAACTGAAAAAAAAGTACTGGGAAGCTCCAAGTTTGAGATTTCAGAAGGAAGGAATATTCCTCATAATAAGATCCATGTTTTGCCGGTCTTAGGTTTTATTTAGATTGAATCATTGTATTGGTTATTAGGATAGACTATGTGAATTTAGAGATGAGATAGAAACAAACATGTAGGTCAGCAATAGAAAATGTTTAGTATATGAAGAAAGATGCAATTTGAAGAAAGTCCAGAAAGTAAGAAATGAGCCTTAGCTTTGCTTCCCAATTACTTAGCCAAGAAATTAATCTCCTCAGCCTGGGAGTCAGGACAGGCTGAGAAGCAGCTTTTTCCATTTTTCTCAATTTCCAAGTTTGTCTTTGTGTATAAAGAGTTGAGAAGTAGTGGGCTTTGCAGAGTCATTCATATTCAAAGAGTCTGTACAACCCTTAATCTTGTTTTGGGCTTCAAAGTGAGTCATCCCATGGGCACTTATTCCATCAATGCTGAGAAGCATGTCGCCTATTCTCACATTTGCCTGGGATGCTTTGCCACCATCTTTTAGACTAGAGATTGTCAGAGGCATGTTGAAATCCTTGCCACCTTGCAGCCAGAAACCTCAAGGAGCTGGGCCAACCAAGGACACATTGTAGTTGCTCATGGTTCTGATGGCTCAAAGTCCAATCCCATAAAGTGAAACTCGGGTCCAGCACTGTGTTGCCTCCGCCTCTAACAAGCGCTGACAAGTGATTCCAAGGTGCGTGCACCGCCCTCACAAGCTGAGGGAACTTCCTCTTTATAGTTTTTAAAAACAAAAAAATGGTATTGATCATGTTGAGTGGCAGTTATTATTTTTTTAATCCTCACCAGAGGATATTTTTCCATTGATTTTTTTTTTTTTTTTTTTGATAGACTGGAAGGAGGGAGGTTGAGAGAGAGAGAGAGAGCAACATTGCTGTGTGAGAGACACATCAATTAGTTGCCTTAACATGACCCCAACCGGGGCTGGGGATGGAACCCACGATCCTCTAGTCTGAGGGCCAACTCTCTAGCCACTAAGCTAAACCAGCTAGGGTGACCATTAATTTATCAAGAAACAAGTTTTAAACTATAGTTAAAAAATAACAAATAACCATTAGGAAGAATTTCTAGGAAAGTAAGAGAGAGAAAGGGGGACAGGGCTGTTGTTTTTTTTTAATGCCCCATACAGAACTTTATGCCTAAAAGGGAAAGGTATTGGGCAATCGAAAGTTTAGTTTTGGTGAATTAGCAAATAAAGCAGCAGAACTGAACCATGTATATCTGGAAATTAACCTGATGAAAATCCCACTGGTTATGAAATGATGGGCTCTCCCAAAAATTGCTTCAGGTCATTTGGCTGTTCCTTTGGATAGTCCTTTGGGTCTCCAACTCACTAACTTCATTGACAAAATAGTCAAACTGATGACTGAACACAAGCATAAAAACTAATATTATTCATGTAATGTGAAAGTAAATATATTTAAGAATTTGAGCTTTGGAAGGCCTGAAAAATTATAAAGGAGAAGTAGACTAAATCATAACTTGGACTTTCTGCAATGAAAGACCGTAGAGAGTCAAAAGATATGTGACAGGTGGAATAAAGGTGATACAAATAAATGTAATCAGGAAAAAATAACCTGACTGTAAAATGAACAGAAGATGATACAAGTGGCCATGAAACCTATGGAAAATCGTTCAGCCTCACTGGGTATCAGGGAACTGCAGATGAAAACAGCAGTGAGACCAGTTTTTTTTTCCCCTTTAAATATGTTTTTATTGATTTTTTTAGAGAGAGGGAAAGGGAAAGAGATAGAAACATCTATGTGAGAGAGACACATCGATCAGCTGCATCCTGCACAACCCCTACTGGGGATCGAGCCCGCAACCTGGGCATGTGCCCTGACTGGGAGTTGAACCGGAACCTCTCAGTCCCTGGGATGACGCTCAATCCACTGATTCACACTGGCCAGGCAAGACCAGTTTTTTTATTCACCAGTTTAATTTGATCCACCATTTGAATTACAGTGTGGGAGACGGGTATTAGTAGAGATGGGAGTGTACTTGGGCATGCAGCCTGGGGAGACGTTCCGAGTAGGTGCACTTCTAAATCCTAGTGCCCCAGACACAGAAATGCCACTTCTTCAAACCTCCCTGGAGTAATCTGTGCACAGGAAAATGGGGGCATGGATGTCTGTTTTTGTGAGGTTGGGAACAGCCATGAGGTCTGCCTCTGGGTGCTGGTTATGTAAACCTGCCTACTCCATGAGCTCCTTCCCGAAAGTGTGCTGTAGCTCTGTAGAGGTGGGGATGTGGGAGGGTTCTGGATGTGTTACGTGAACCAAGGAAGCTGCCATTTTGCCCAAAATGCAGACACAAAACAAAGCAAGATTGTGTATTTCTGCTGGTACAGATATCTGTCTGTAAGTGCTTAGCGAAGAATGGAAAGGAGTCAGCCTGGCCTTTGTACAGAGACTGGAAGGAAACGTACTGTGATGTGTTCAGTATCACTATCAGAAGAACAGCTGTCCAACATGGGGCAGGGGCCCTACTCAGTCTTGTTGGCACTTCACCACTCAGCTGTTTCAGGCCCTTGCTTGTTGTTAAATTTATCTGAATTTACATAACAGCATCAAAAGATTTTGATTCTAATGCACTAGCTTGGTTTCATGATGATTAATTGAAGTTTATGATTTAGAGAGCAAAGGTTCTAATTCATACTTAATTGATATGAAAAATATGTTCTGTTTTGTTTTTTAATTTATTTATTTTTATTCCTCGCCCGAGGATATTTTTTTCCATTCATCTTCAGATAGAGTGGGAGAGAGAGAGAGGGAGAGAAAGAGAAAGAGAGTGAGAAACATCGACGTGAGAGGGGCACATCGACTGGTTGCCTCCCGCACGACCCTGACCAGGGCCAGGGATGAACCGAAACTGAGGTACGTGCCCTTGGCTCGTACGGAACTGAACCCGTGACTCATTGGTCCGCAGGCCAACGCTCCACCGCTGAGCAAAACCAGCCAGGGTTTTGTTTCTCATTTTTAATGGGAATTTTATGGAATCAGATGTTGAACTCCAGAAAGATCTTAGTTTATTTATAGCTGACCCCACATATACCCCTTTACTGTTACCTGGCTGGTCTCAGTCTTGGAAGCAGAGCCCTTGCTGGCATTACTGAGCTCTTGTTGTTTCAGAGACAATGGGCCCCCAACCTCGTTCTCCCTGCTATAGCAGCAGTCCTGCAGGTCAAGGCCCAGCCCTGCAAGCTGCATATCTGCTGTGCTCTGTGGCTGTTCTGTACTTTCCTGTGGGAACTGCTAGTCTGCATTCATAAAGGTCACCCCACTGGGTGATTCTGCCAGAACTGCAGCCTGTGAACCCCTGCAACTGCTGCTCTTGGCCCACAGGTTGCGTGAGCGTAGTGATCGGGAGCAGCTCATGCAGGCACTGTGGGAGCAGGAGGAGTGGGAGGAGCGGGAACAGCTGGAGTTTGCTCGTGAGAGGCTGGCCTTCCATCGGCACCGCCTGGAGCGGGAGCGCATGGAGCGGGAGCGGCTGGAGCGAGAGCGCATGCATGTGGAGCACGAGCGCAGGAAGGAGCAGGAGCGCATCCACCGAGAGCGGGAGGAGCTGCGGCGGCAACAGGAGTTGCGCTATGAACAGGAGCGGCGGCCTGCTGTACGGAGGCCCTATGATGTGGATGGCCGGTAAGCCAAGCTGCTCCCACCGGCTGCCCTTAGGTGGTCCATGACATTTAAAATTAAAAATCGTGTTACCTTAAGATTATATTTAAAAGGAAGCACAAGTAGTTACTACAGCCCAATTTGATGTCCCGTGCTTGGTCGAGGAATCTGCAGCGGTCTGAGGTTGGTGGGGAAATGGTTGGGGCAAGTTGTGCTGATGAAGTCACTAGGTTCCAGTCCCAGCACAGATTCCCTGAGTAGGGAGTTCAGGTAACCAGAGTAGCTGGGCAGGCAGACAGACCAAAGAGCGCTGCCTCTGGGCCCCTTCCAGGCTTTGTTTTTGCTTTTTTTTTTTAATATATATTTTTTCTTCATTGATTTTTAGAGAGAGAGAAAGGGAGAGGGAGAAAGATAGAAACATCGATGAGAGAGAACATCGATTAGCCGCCTCCTGCTTGCCCCACACTGGGGATCGGGCCCACAACCCGGGCATGTGCTCTGACCGGGAATCGAACCAGCAACATCTTGGTGCATGGGTCGACGCTCAGCCACTAAGCCAACCAGCCGGGCTGCTTTTTGTTTTTTTAAATAATGTTTTATTTTTTTAGAGAGAGTGATAGAAACATCAGTGTGAGAGAGAAACATCAATTGGCGATTGAGCCCAAAACCTGGGCATGTGCCCTTACTGGTAATCGAACCGGGACCTCTCAGTCCACAGGACAACAGTCAGTCCACTGAGCCACACTAGACAGGCCCCTTCCAGACCTTGTAATCACTGCAGTAATTTGTTTTTGCTTACTCGAATAATAAGATTATTATAAACTATATTGATGTGATAAATTAAAGTGCAAATGACCAGTGAAAAAGAGGCCTAAATTTGAGCCCTGCTGTGAAGAGTCTGGGCGGTAATTCCAGCAGTGATCCTATCAGCGTTTCCAAGTGTGTTGCAGTTTTGGAAAACCATACTTTGTTTTTATCATCTTTCTACTACATGGGCTAAAAGAGGTCCCTGTATAACATACAACATGACTTCTATAAGTCCTTTAGGCTCCCTTAGGACTTTTTAATGCCTTTGTGCAAAATACTGATGCTGAGAGTTTGTTCCGCTCATAAATGTTTTGAAACAGTACATTTCAAGTGCTTCTAAAAGTCCTCCCAGTGGGTGTCTTTGCTGGATCAAGTCAGTGTTGTGGTAGAAGAGACAGAAGTGCACTGTAGAGCTCCAATAACACCTATCTCTTGCTCTCTTGATAGGTTGAGGCTGACCATTGTGGTGGCCTTTCTGCAGATGCTTATGTGCACCTGCCTCTCTACTTCACAGACCACCTCTTTTGGTCAAACCAAAGCCCTCCTGCTCAGGGAAAGCGGTCATGTTGGACAAAATAGAACAGAGTCATTCAGTCAGATCTTATGGCACCCCTCCAGCCTCTCTCAGCTCATGCAGCAAAGAATCCTATGTTGATAAAGTTAATTCTCATTCTCTGAAGTGGTGGGGCCAGGAACAGTCTCAGGGTACAGTTCATCAGCTCCCACTGAGGTGATCTCTTTGGTGGTGGGTGGGGGCAATACATATATTCAGTGCTTTCTTTCTTCCACTTACAGGCGAGATGACGCCTATTGGCCAGAAGCCAAGCGAGCTGCTCTGGATGAGCGTTACCATTCTGACTTCAACCGCCAGGACCGCTTCCATGACTTTGACCACAGGGACCGGGGCCGTTACCCTGACCACTCGGTAGACAGGTCAGCCAGGCCAGCCAGGCCCCCATGGCCTTGCCTAATGCAGGTGGTCTTTGTCCTGGGTCATTCTTAATAATGAGGAAATGGATTGGCCCTTTCTAGGTTCTGTGAATCCATTGGAATCATCTCTGTGTGTGTGTGTGTGTGTGTGTGTGTGTGTGTGTGTGTAATACTCGGTTCAATTTGGGAGATGTTTTCTATTTGTGGGTCTAACCAATCTATCCTTCCTCTCCTGATGGTTTCTTTTCAATTGTCTCAGGAGAGAAGGTTCAAGGTCAATGATGGGAGAACGAGAAGGACAGGTAAGTCAGAAACTAGGATTGTAGGTTTTCCCATTGAGTTGACTTCTTTCCTTCTACCACCCTTCCTCCTCCTCCTCCTGTTTGCACTAGTGGAAGAATGAGTAAAGGAGACGGGCAGCCCTTCACTGTCTGTGGGATGACAGTTTGAATGATCTGTGCTCATTCTTGGTTGGAAATCTAAACAGGTTTTCTGAAGCCCCTTTTGGCTTTGACCTGAAGTTCTGTATGCCTAGTAACTAAATGCACTGGTAGTAAAATGCTAGGGAGCCTTGGGTGAGTCTGACAGTCTCTGTTAGAATGCACCTTGTGACCCACACAGCTGACAGATGCCACTCTTCCATGTTGTGGAGTCCAAGTGCACCTGTGATTGCTGGTCAAGCCCGCCTTGCTGAGCATCAGATAGCAACTCAAGTCTCTGGTCCACGCTCGTTCTCTTTGCAGAATTAACACCTTAGAAAATAAACTCAATTTTCTCCTTTTTTTCCTGTCTTACATGTGGATTGAGAACTTCCCCGAGGAGCCCCAACTCTTGAGTGGATTTACATGCAAAATGGAGGATATTGAGGGAAGGTTGTGGTCAGGTGTTAGGCAGAATTGCTGCTCTGTGAGTCTGTCCTTTCCCTGACTAGCAGAGAGACTTTTTGGTCCCAATCTCCTCCCTCAGTTCCTGAGAAATGTGGCTGGGGATGGCTCAGTTCCTTGGTAGATCAAGCAGTTCCTCTGCCACCACAGGAGTAATTCTGTGATCCTCACATGAGTGCTTTTTCTCTACTCTTGGAGATAAATCTTACATGCAGCCAAATCTAGACCCAGTCTTCTGGTTTTTCTTTGGTGAAGTTGAACACAGTGGTTAAATTGTCCAGGCTCTAGAATCAGAACCATGGTCATGTCCTGGTGCCACCACTTCTGCCAAGCCTGTTTCTCCAATCAATTATCATGAAATGAGGGTGATTATTCTACTGCGTATAGGTGGTTGAATAAATAAGATGTCCACAGAAAGTGTTTGCACAGTCCCTCACACGTAGCTCTTACCATTGCCAACGGTTTTTCATCTGATATCAGACAAAACAAAACTGAAAGTGTTTGTTGTTTTTAGTGCTGCCCAAATGGTAGATGGTAACATACAACAACAGAAAGGGAAAATAGCACAGACCCTTAGGGCCTTGTTGAACTGTTATATGGACTGGTTGGTTGGACAGAAGAATGTTGGTTAAACTGTAAAATAACAGGGAGAGCCCGGCCGGTGTGGCTCAGTGGTTGAGCATCGACCCATGCACCAAGAGGTCGCCAGTTTGATTGCTAGTCAGGCATATGCGTGGGTTGTGGGCCTGATCCCCAGTGGGGGGAATGTAGGAGGCGGCCAATCGATGTTCTCTCTCACATCAATGTTTCTCTCTCTCCCCCCCCTTCCTCTCTCTAAAAATCAATAAAGAAAAAACAATTTTTTTAAATAAAATAAAATACCAAGGAGAGATGGAAATGGGCTTTAGTTAATGAACTAGGTTTTACTAAGTTGAACTTCCCTGCTTGCCTGTATTAAAATGCTCCTCTGTCCAGTTTTGTGTTTTTGGATAGAAGGCTATGTATAAAAAATTCTTTCTTAAATGTTCATCTTTGTCCACAACCAGATGAAGCTCTGTAAATCATGAGCTATAATTTTTTTTATAAGTGTTACTTTGGGTGTCCAATTTAAGCAGCTCTTGTTTCATTTTGACAGCACTGACTTTCGTGGACACTTTGGTCTTTGCTTTTGCCCCTTGAAGGGTCAATGCTTTATTTTTTCCATCTTGTAAATTTGATCCCCTTATCTTCTCTTGTTGAGGGGAGATGTCTATGCACATTTGAGGTAAGAGACCAGGTGGCAATTAGGGCTCCATGTAAGGGCATGCCCACCCTGGCCTTGGAGGGCTCCCAGCTTAAAGGGGAGATGAGCATGGCTGTGGACAGTGACTGGGCTGCTGGAGCAGGCATCCAAGGAGCTTCATGCCCAGGGTTCCCTTCTGGTTCCTTCTTACTTTGAATATGGTCTTGGGGCAAAAGCCCCCAAGGTCATAGGTTGGGTTTGTGAACAGCAAACCATGGAGAGAAAGACACCTCCCCAGGTCCCTAAAAGTCAGCCTTGGACATTCCTCTAGCAGACAGGGGCTTCTCGCATCCCTCCTTTGTGGAGCATGAAGAATGGGGCCAGGCACTCCTGGAGCTGTGCCAGCCCAGCACTTGACACAGTGATGGTACAGTCAGTGGCATTGTTAGCGCCAACCACGGGGCAGCACTCCCAGCTCTGTCAGAGAGGTGTCCTGCATTCTCAGCAAGTCAGGGGCATAATGCCAGGCCCACTAGTGAGTTGTGTTAAAGGATCCCTCGTGGCCCTTCTATTCTTGTGGTTCTATGGAGGTATTGATTATATTGTGAGCACAGGGATCCATTCTTGGCATGGAGCAGTTGTTAAGTCCTAGCACCCCTCAGTCCCTCAATTCTGTACCTTTTGATGAGGGTGAATCTCAGCCTTAAATTTCCTTGTCCTTTCCTTGACTTTTGAGCATCTTTTCTTCAGGCCATGAGCAGACTTCAGGGATGCACCTGTGTCATGTGAGGTGAAATGGCGTGTGTGGCATAAGGCAGCATGTAGAGTTCCTGGCAGCACTATCTTGGGCCTGCAAGTGCTTCTGAGTTGTTGTTGTCTTGATTACCTTGTTGCCCCAAAGGCCTTGGGATGCAGGGTTAATACTAAAGCCTTTTCGTTTTGGCTCTTTAACATCCAGCATTACCCGAAACGCCATGGAGGACCAGAGCGCCACGGGCGGGACTCCCGTGACGGGTGGGGCGGATACGGCTCTGACAAGAGGATGAGCGAGGGCCGGGGGCTGCCTCCTCCACCCAGGTTTGTGTCTCACACCCCACAGTGCACTTGTGGGCCTCACACATAGCTGACAGGACCCACCATCTTCAGGGGATGTGACTCAGTGCACTGACCATGGCTCGGGCCAACTTGGAGCTCTTTGAGCAACATGGGGCTAGAGCCAGTCCTGTTTCCTGCAGTCCTCACTCTCTAGGGGGGCTGGGAACACAGAATGCTAAACCCAGGCTCCAGAACCCACTGCTGTTGCTATTCTGAGAGGCAGAGATGGGAGCAACCCAAATCAGAGATGTCTTTTTCCAAGGGGCAGACGTGACTGGGGGGACCATGGCCGAAGAATAGAGGATGACCGTGCATGGCAGGGCGCTGCTGATGGAGGCATGATAGACAGGGACCACAAGAGGTGGCAAGGTAAGGACTGGCTCTCGGGATGCATCAGTCTGTGGAGAAGCATCTAGAAAGCTTAAGCTGCACCTGCTCTTCACTAATCACTGCTCATTCCTCTGCTCTAAGGGCAGGAGCAGCTTTCTTTGCTCTCCTTCCCCAGGGCGTGGCAGAAGACACACCCCTTAATGACTGGATGGGGGTGAGGAGTGAGGGGTGGCACAGAAAAATACTGTGGGTGTTGGTAACTCCTTGCTCTAGTTTAGTGAGGATAGTCCAAGGCATTCTGGTGCTGAGACATTCACTGATGATCTGTGAGTCCTGGGTTGACTGGGTAGCTCAAGAAAGGGACTGGACTTGCCAGAACCCTGTGTTGGTATCCTCAAAACTACATTCTGTGCTTAGAGGCACAGTGTGAAAAGTTGTCTCTTGTTTTCTAGGTGGTGAGAGAAGCATGTCTGGTCACTCTGGGCCAGGTCACATGATGAACCGGGGAGGGATGTCAGGGTAAGGCATTCTGTCTGTTGGTGTCTGTACTAGTCTCCTTTTTGCATGTTGGCTTGCCTTGGGGAAGGTTTAGAAACAGTCAAGTCTTCCCAGCTTACTCTGACTCCCCTAATGTGCTGTGTGCTTTGTTGTGTGTCATTGCTCCTAAAATGGTATGGGTCTGTTCCCTGGTGCTGCGGCTCGAGAGGGAAGAGAGTCCCAAAGAGCACATGTCCCACGGGCACCCAACAGATCCCACTGAACAGGCTCCGAAGACATGAGCATATGTATTTGTTCCAGGCGAGGCAGCTTTACCCCAGGTAGGGCCTCTCGGGGCCACATGATCCCACGTGGTGGAATGCAAGGCGGATCTGGCGGCCAGAACCGGGGCAGCCGACCCAACGACGCTCGCTTCACTCGCCGCTACTAAGTGCTTGGAATCCGGTGTTCCATCACATGGCAACCAGAGTATGTTCTGTTAGGAGTTATCTTAAACTGTGTACAATAAATTTTTTTTTATCTGCTGCCATATTGTAGCTCGATACAATGTGAATTTGTTTTTTGTTTTTTTTGTAATAAATGTGTTTCTGTTCACATACTCTTTATTTAAAGAATCGTCTCTTTTTTACTTCCACTTTTTTAAGTAAAACAAAATTTATACTCAGCATAGCCGAGCTACAGCTTTCCTTCAGGGAAGGAGGGCCGAAAGGGGCAACTTCCAGGGACTGTTGGGGTTTCCAGCAATCCTGTAGCCCTTGCTGAACAGGCTGTTATTTTGTGTGTGTATGGTAAAATATATGTAACATGAAATTTACTATTTTAACCATTTTTACGTGCACAGTTCAGTGGCATTTAATTCATACTGGATACAACCATCATCATTCATCTTCAGAAATTATTTTCCCAAACTGGAACTCATTAAACACTAACTCTCCATTCCCCTCCCACAGCCCCTGGCACCCACCATCTGCTTTGTCTCTATGGATCTAACTCCTCTAGGGACCTCCCGAGTGGAATTACATCCTAGTGGGGTGAGGACAAGTTAAAGTGGGGAACTGAGGGAAGAGCTGTTGAACACCAGGAAGTGATGAACTCTGCTGGGGCAGGGGCCTGAGTGTGGAAGGGGAGTTGCCAGGACACAAGAAGGAAGGAGACCTTATGGCTGGACAGTGTGAGGCAGGTGTGTTCAGGAACCATGCATTGCCTGGAATCCAGGGGTTTGCCAACTGCAGCCAGCTGTATTCCTTCTGCCAGAGACCAACCACCTGATCTGTGACAACTGGATCAACGAGCCCAGTCAAGACAGCCTGAGTTGGGCCATGTTCTGCCTTTACATCCTGCCTTGGGGCAATTTCCTTCGGTTCCATGAGCCTCCATTTGCTTGCCTGTATAATGGGGCTATTGGGTTGCTTTAAGAGGTGCCATCGTGGGACTGTTTCCCCTTCTTTTTCCATCACTGCCCCCCCCCTCTGGTACAAATAGCCTAATTCTCTGAAGGCCACAAAGCAGCTCCCAAGTTCTAGTCCACCAGAGTCCCTATTGACTACAAACTTTCCAGGGCCATGATGGAGAAACAGCTGTTGCCTGGATATGTCACCTTGTGCTTCCAGATTTAATAAAAACTGGTTTGGCCCTCAGCCACCTATGGAAAGAGACCAGGCTGTTACAGCCCATCTGGCCCCAAAGCGGGCTCAGTCTTTGCCCAGAACATGGCTCTGAGAACAGAGCATCAGCTGGGCTTTGCTCTCAGCAAATGACATGAAGACCCTGAGCCCAGCACACAACAAACAGAATCCTTGGGGCTCATACACCTTGGTCACCTGTGGTTCAGCAGAACTCACCATCCCTCCTTAGGGTAGGGGCAGACAAAATGAACCCTAGTGGCAAATGGGACTTGGCAGGTGAGATTTTTAAAGAACCCTGAGATGGCCCTGGCTGGTTTGGCTCAGCGGTTACAGCATCGGCCTGCGGACCAGAGTCCCGGGTTCGGTTCCCACCATGGGCACGTACCTTGGTTGCAATTTGTCCCCGGCCCCTGTTGGGATCATGTGGATGGCAACCACTCAATGTGTCTCTCTCACATCGATGTTGCTCTCTCTCTCTCTTCCTTCCTCTCTCCCTCTCGTTCTGTCTGAGGATAAATGCAAAAATGTCCTCGGGTGAGGAGAAAAAAAAAGAAGCAACCAATGAATACATAAATGAGTGGAACAACAAATAAATGTTTCTTTCTCCCTCCCTCTCTAAAAAAAAAATCAATTAAAAAAAAAAAAAAAAGAACCCTGAGATGGGAGATGATCCTGGGGTTATCCAGGTATGTCCAATATCATTACAAGGGTCCTTAGAAATAGGGCAGCAGGGGAATCAGAGGAGATGCAAGAGAGAGAGGAAGATGACACTGTTGGCTGTGATGATGAAGGGCCCATGGACCAAGGAATGCAGCAGCCTCTAGAAGTTGGAAAAGGCCTGGAAATGGATTCTGGAGCCTCCAGAAGGAGCCAGGCCTGATGCCACCTGGATTTCAGCACAGTGAGACCCACGTTGGGCTCCTGACCTCCAGAACTGGGAGAAGCAATGCATGTTAGGACCACCAAGTCTGCTCATTTGTTGCAGCGGCCACAGGATACTCATACCGACCCCCAAGGCAATTCTCAGCTAGGGTGATTGTCCCCAGAGGAAATTTTGCAGCACTTGGGAGACATATGTGGTTGTCATGACTGGCAGGTAAGGGGGTGCTACTGGCATTTGGAGGTGGAGGCAGGGATGCTGCTCAATGTCTACAGTGCCCAGAATGGCCCCCCCAAAGACTTATCTGGCCCTGAATGTCAGTGATCCTGAGGTGAGGAAACCCTGCCCTGAGGTGGTAGGCACTGTGAGGAGGCATCCACAGGGTGCCAAGGAGGCCCAGAGTGGGCCCTCAACTCAGTCTGGGGGTAGAAAAGGTCAGGGGAAGCAGTGTCTATGCTGTAGGCAGGAGTCAGCCAGGAGGGTGGTGTCCAGGTGAGGGGGCCCATGAGTTGGCTGTGGGCAAAGGCTAGACGTGAAAACCAGCTGTTTCAGGAACTGAGGGCCACTTGGATGTCTAGATGGACCTAGAGGAGTCAGAGGGCCCCTCAGAGGTATTTGGGCTCATGGGAGTGCAGTGGGGAGCCACAGGTTTCTGAGCCGGGCAGTGACATGATCAGACGTGGACTTTGGGAAACAGATTGGCGGGAGCCAGCCTGGAGGCGGGGAGACCAGGGAGGTGGTCTTGGCACTGGTGATGATACAAGTGGATGGGGAGGAATTGGGGGTCTGACTAGGTGAAGCAATGGAGGGGGTCGAGTGGCACCCTGGTCTCTGGGCTGGTGGCTGGATCCACATGGATGATGAGAGTAGCCATGGGGAGTCAGAAGTCAGTGACTAACTCTGGGCTGAGTCTGTAGGCAGTGACTGAATCCCAGTGACTAGAGACCAGAACTTGGGTTCAATTTCAGGGGACCCTCTAATGCCTCAACACACACACACGTTTATAGAGCTGCAGGACAGTCTCCTGGAGGTGAGGGTGCCAGGAGGGCTGAGCATGTCCCTAGGGCAGCCCCTTGCCAACCTGCAATGGTTGATTTCCTTTCCTGCAGGCTTTGTTGGACCAATAATGGGCCTTTAACAACTGCTCAAGAGTGCAGTGGAGTGGCCTTGGCAGGTCTCTTTCCACTTGATAAAATAGTGACGATAACAGGAGGCCCCAGAGCACTCAGGGAGCCTGGTGGAGCACATGGCACAGTCAGAATATAAACCCCTCCTATATGTGAAGGCCCGGGACTGGACCTATGGGGGTGAGGCAAGTGGAAATCCTGTGCCCCAGGTAGGGTTTAACGTTAATCATCTGGCCTCCTGATGGACAGAGTGGGCTTTGAACCTGGCTGCACAAGTGTCTCCATCTGTAAAATAGGCCCATGGAACTGCTGGAAGGGCTCAATAGGTAGAGAGCCAGGTTGGGTGGGTCCTGAAACTGGGCCATACTCCTGACTTCCAAGATGGCCAGCACCAGTTCCCTCTTGGGCAGCACCAAGGATCAGGGATGCTCCCTGGCCTTGCCCATCCTGCCCTCACCCTAGACCTGCTCCCACCCCAGCCAAGGCCCATCAAGGGCAGAAGGGACAAAGGGAGCTGGGCAGCACCCAGGTGCCACACTGGACATGGGAGACCCACAATGGAGACCATGGTGGCACAGGTTACTATGAGCTTTCCTTCCCCAAGCACCCCAGGCTGAGCCACCCATCCTCAGCTACATCCCTCCCTACTTGTCACCAGGTGAATGGACCCATACCGCTTCTCTGGGGGAAATGCCCAGGCCTCTGCTTTCCTCACATGTAACACCTGTCATCCCCTCCAGAACCATGGGCCTGGGTGAGCCCTATCCCCTAAACTGAGGGACACTGCCCACAGAACTTTTGAGAACAGAGGATGCCATACTGGCTCAGAGCACCATAACTGGGGTCTTCTCCTTGTTCCTAGGGCGCCTCATGAGTCAGCCTCTGGCTCCTATCTGTGCCCATCTCCACCCTGAATGGGGCACAGGTTTCCTTCTAGTACCACAACAGTGGGATGCCCTCAATGGTGGGGTGGCTGGGAACATCTAGCCAGCCCACTCTCCCAGAACTCCAGCCCAATGAGGCAGCAGATACAGCTAGGTCACTAGGCAGCTGATCCAATGTGGGATAGGGTGTCAGGGAAGGTTTCTGCAGGGAGCAGAGCACCTCCGGAAGATGAAGTTGGAAGGGTAGGATCTTTGTGGGCTGGGAAGAACCCCTTCTATGTGGCAATGACCTCCAGGCCTGTGCTCCCAAGGAATACCAGATCGTAGGAAACAGGCAGAACGAGTGAGAATGGAGACAAGGCAAGATTAGGTGTGTAGATGGCACAGGAGAGATGAATTCTTCCCATTCCACCAACCCCTGGCTCCCAGGCTGCCCCATCTTGGGCTCAGCCCTCTAAGAACCTAGACCCCACCCCCCCACCCCACCCCACCCCACCCCAGATTGGCCTTCAGCACTTTCCCAATTCTTTCCAGAGATCCTGAGCACTGGGGCCAACTGTCTGCTCCCACTTCCTATAGAGGGTGAGAGACCTGGTGGTCAGGGAAAGGTGTGTACTAAGTTCAGGCCCTGAGGAGCTCCCAGGAGCCAGAAGCCCAGGCCCATATGCTCTGAGAGCCAGCTGGGCCACCCCATGCCCCTGGGGCAAGCACATGGATCAGGGAACACTTCTGAAGTCCTTTATTGGGCCGGCAAGGCCGGGAGCTGCCCTTGACTTGGGGTCCCACTCTGGAGGCTTGAGATCCAGGGCACTCATGCCCCTGTTCCCGACCGGGGAAGGCAGCCTCCTCTGACAGGCTACTTGATTCGCTCCTTCAGGTATTCCCAGCCCTCCTTGGTGTATTCACAAGCCTTGGAAGGGGCCACCGACAAGGCTGACATCACCGTAATGATGCCTGTGGGGAGGAAAGAAGGGCCCAGCGCCTGGTGAGGCTCCCGACCTACAGCCAAGGGGTTTATTTAGTCCAACCCCCTGGGACACCCAGCTTGGCCATGCTTTTAGAAGTGCCACTTCCAGCTCAGTCAATTCCACACAGGGAAACTGAGGCAGAGGAGGAGCAGGGCCTCACCTTGTCTGAGGCAACCTGACTCTGATGTGGCTCAAGCTCCCAAAAAGAGGATCCATCTTGCTCCCACTTCCCTGAAACCTCCATCCCTTCTCTCTTGGATGTGGGAGAGGCACACACAGCAGTAAGAGGAGTGATGGAAAGGCATGACCAGGAAGCAGAGTTGGTGGTGCTGGACTAGGGTAGCTGGGGCCACCCCCTCCCTTCTCCCCAAGCAGAGGGACCAGGGCCTACCTGAATTCCAGGACTCACGGATGTGAAAGTTAAACTTTGGAGGTGCTGGGAGCTGGGAAGAAACAGGGGAGAAGGGGTTGGTGAAAGGGGAAGGGCCTAGCAACCCCAATCCTCTCCAGAGGCAGAGAGAGCAGCCCACACCCCAGTGTAGAGGACACCATGCAGGGCTGGAGGGACCAGCGACTAAGGCCACCCCAAAATTGACTCCCATCAAGCCTCAGTCTCATTCCCAGCACGAGGTACCTGGGGCATCTTCAGGCCCGTCTGCTCACACACATACTGGCTGAACTGGTACATGGCAGGGGGGACCACCTCCTCCGCCTTCCGAAGGACCGCCTGGCTCTTGTCGCTGGGCCCCAGCAGTTCCTGGTCGTACACCAGGTAGACAACTCCCCCAGCCACACTCCCCTTGATGAGAAACCTGCATGCAGGGAAGGGAACACAGCAGCTCAGGGAACACTACTGGCCACCCTGGGGTAGGAGGGGGCAGCTAGGCCCATGGGAGGAGGAGTTAGACCCCTTAGGGAGCCCCACAATCCTAAGAGTGACAGAGTTGAAGCCAGGTAGCTAATAGGGAAATGACAGGGCACCTTGCTAGCCCAGGGCATGCCTGACCCCAACTAGGCACAACACTCCATATACAGTACGAAAAGCAGGAGTACTCTGCCCCATTCATTCAACTGGTAAACTGAGGCCCGCAGAGGGACAGTGGGTCACTAATGATTCCGCAGAAAGCAGGGAATAGTGAAGAGTTAAGTCCCCTGACTTTCTGCCTTCTGGCCCAAGGAGGGACCATCCGCGAGCAACCCGCGAGGGTTTTCCGAGTGTGTCTGGTCGCTTCCTATATGTCCTACGTCGCTCTGGACGCGCATTCACCTACCAGTAAAAGGCGTGCGGCACTCCCACTTTACAGAGAAGGCAATTGAGGCTCGGAGAGCTCTCGTATTCCGAGAATCGGAAGGCAAGGGCACGCGCGACCTCGGGAATCACCTCTCCGCTTGAAACTCAGTTTCCCCATGTCGGCCATAGGGCACCTGACACTACAGGAAACGAAGAGCAGGTCGCGAGCAAACCAGAAGGGGGTGTCCGCAGGAGGGAGGGGACTTTCTCGGGGACTCGGGACCCGCCCGGCGGCCACACGCACCTCATCATCGACCACACTCGGGACACCATAGTCGCTCGACTCCGGCGAGCAAGGACACTCGGCTCGCCCGCCGCTTCCCGTCGCGGCGCCGCAGAGGCTTCTGGGAAGAGTAGTTTCCCTTGTTCGCCGAAAAGGCCTCCGGGAGTCGGAGTCTCGTTACCGCTCAGAAATACGGGAGGTTGCGGTCCCACCGCGAAAGGGCGCGGAGAAGCGTAATTAATCTTGTGGGCCGGGCCGCCGCAAAGCTGTGTGGGAACTGTAGTCGGCACTGCCCCGTGAGGCCCCGGACGGCTCGCCTAGTCGCCAAGGCTCTTGGGTAATGTAGTCCGGTCTCGGTGGAGTGAATGGAAAGAGGGATAGGGTGTCTGGAGTGAGGCCTGAGGGTGACCCAAGAAGATGTCGAAGCCAGGGAGATCCACCCACGCCCGCGCGGGGGACTCAGGAAACGGGCCTAAGAAGAGTGTGCACAGAAGCCAGTTGTCACGGCAACGCGAGGGCGGAATTGTTCGAGAGAGGTTGGTCTAGGTCACGTGAGCGGTTTCGAAGGGTGGAGGGTGTTTTCCTTCAGGAGACGCAGCCAGGGCTTCGGCTGCGAGCGGAAGAGCTCGCGGGGGGCCGTTGCCCAGCAACACCCGGACGCAGAGTCCTCGCGGCCTGGCCCCTCCTCGCGGAGAGGCCGGCCCCTAGTCGCGTGACTCAGACCTTAAGGGAGGGGGCGCGGTCCGGGGCCGGACAGGCGTGCGCGTGGCCCCCGGGCAGGGAGCCCAGCCCCAGTGGACGGCGGAAGAAACTGAGGCTTGAGTGGGTGAGTGAGCGGTTGGCAGCGCGGAGCGGGTCGCACGCCCTTTTTGTCCATTGAGAAAACGGAGGCCCGGCGGGGTCAGAGGGCCAGTGTATTGTGCGAGGATCTGGTTCGCTGTTCCTTCCCCATGTCAGCCCGGCTCCTTCAACCATCCATCCATCTATCCATCCTTCCATCCTCTCCATTCTTCCATCCTTCCTCCCACCCACTCACCCATCCATCCATCCATCCAACTCCGCCACTCCTGTGGAGCTGCTGTGATCAAGGCCAGGAGTGGGAAGAGGGTTGAGCTGAGGGGCTTCACGGGCTTTCCCTGGAAGTGAAGGAGGTGGGAGCGCGTTCCCTGTTGAGAGAATTGCTGGTGTGACTGGGGAAGGGCAAAAAGCTTTTTCTGAGAACTGACTCATGGACAGGAGTTGGGGAAGATGGGAAGGGACAGGTGGGCAGAGGCCTTGTGGGCTGTGAGGAGCTTGGTCTCCATCTGGGGCAGTGGCGAGCCCTTGGGAGGGTCTGGAGCAGGAAGGGAGACGCCAGATTTCTTTTGACAAAGATCCCTTTGGCTGCATGGATAGAACAGGGTGGGGGGAAGGGAGTGTGAAGATGGGGTAGTTCGGAAGGAGGCAGCTGGAACTTTGTTGTGAGGGCAAAGGACCAAGGGCTGGATCTAGAGATTGGGTATATTGGAACCCTCCAATCACACCACCTCAGCATCCTGGGTCCTAGAAGTCCCCCTCTCCTCTGTCCCACTGAGTCCAGGGGATAGAAACACCAAGATGTGATGGGCCTGTGCCCATTTCAGAGGAGACCTATGAATCCCCAAACTTTAAGCACCCAACCTGTTTCTCTCTTTAGCCTTCTCCCTGGAACAAGTAAATCGCTCCCACAGCTGAAGTCATATCTTAATTCTCATGATATGGGGACCTTCCAGTTCCTCCTGGGTATCTCCAGAGTGGTCTTTCTAGGCTCCCCCATCTCTTGCCTCCCACATTCCTGTGTCAATCTAGTATCTATTGAGCACCTGTTGTGTCCCTAATACAGTTTGAGGCACTGAAGACCTAACAGTGAAAAAAACAGAAGTAGGTTTCTGGTTCTTTCCTCCCCTCATAGGGCTGACAGTCTAGGGGAAGTGAGGGACAGTGAACATGAAACACATCATCAAAGTGATTTTAGGTGGTGTTAAGTGGTGAGAAGGAGATAAAACTTCTAGAGGTAAGGGAAAGGAAGGGACCAGGAAGGGAGATGCTTTAGAAAAAGAGGCCAGGGAAGCGCCCCAGAAGGAAGAAATTTTTGTGCTGATACTTGAAAGAAGTAAGAGCAAGCCATTGGATTATACGTGCAAAGAGCATTTAGGGCAGAGGGAACAGCCAGTGCAAAGGCCCTGAGGCAGATAGTGACTGGTTGGTTCTCAGGAACAGTAAGGAGGCTGGTACGGCAAAAAGCAGAGTGAGCAAGAGAGGCTGCTCCATGGAGTGCCTTTTTGGCCATCAGGGAGTGTGGCTTTTGTCCTAAATGAATCAGGGAGAATTTTCAGCATTAGGAGGCAAGATGTGATTATGCTGTTGCCTGAGGGAGAAAGCCCAGAAGACCAGTACAGTGGTTCAGGTGACCTGTATGGTGACCTGGACCAGGTGGTAGCTGTTGCAACAGAGAAGAGGAGCAGGTCTAGGGGCCAGGAGGATCTTCTTTGAACAAAGGTGCAGTAGGGGAAACAGGTGTGGCTGTGGGCCAGGACTGGGCTGGCCACCCTCTCTCTCACAGCAGACCCAGGGAGGGCCATGAAGGTGCTGCTCTTCACTGGGCTGGGAGCCCTATTCTTCGCCTATTACTGGGCTGACAACTTTGACCCAGGTGAGTGCCTGGGGTGGGAGAGGGAGGAATCTGGCCAGCTGTTCTGTGCACTCCCTAGGCTGACCACCCCTGCTCACTGCCAGCTAGCCTCCAGGGAGCCCGTGTGCTGCTGACAGGGGCCAGTGCAGGCCTTGGGGAGGAGCTGGCATATCACTATGCCCGTCTGGGCTCTCACTTGGTGCTCACTGCCCACACTGAGGCTCTCCTGCAGAAGGTGAGACACCCATTTCAAGTTTAATGGTGGGGACAGGAGTGGGATGGAAAAATAGGACCTGGGTTTGAATCCCTGCAAAGATCCCAGGCTTCCCATGGACCTCACTAAGACTTAATTTCCTCATTTGCAAAATGGAAACAATAAAAGTACCTTCTTGGGGGCTGTGGTATTGGGTGGATGCAGTAAGACAGTGAGTGTAAAGTAGGAAGTGTTCCTCAATAAATGGCAGTATTGTAGTGTCCAAAGCCTGTGATGACAGCCAGGGTTCTCAAACTGAAAAGGGTGGTGGGTGGACTTAGCAACAGAATGTTCCAAGGAAATGCACAGCTCTTGGAGACAAACCTTCCAGAATTTCAGGAGGGGCCAGAAACCTTGAGATTTATTTGGTATCTCCTAAGTTTTAAAATTCGATGATTGACCAAAGGAAATAACTGCCAGTTTACAACCTCAGTGGTAAAGCTTTGGGAACTGAACAGGAGGCTCAGAGTAGGGGAGGGGGCTTCAGGCTGGGGCCCCAGTGCGCCTGGCAGGTGGAGGGAGCCAACTGGGGTGGAGGGGCCCACGGGCAGCTCTGGCCCCCCAGGTGGTAGGGAACTGCCGGAAGCTGGGTGCTCCCAAGGTCTTCTACATCGCTGCGGACATGGCCTCCCGTGAGGTGCCCGAGCGCGTGGTGCAGTTTGCGCTGGACAAACTGGGTGAGGGGCGGGGCCTGAAGTCTGGGACCTTGGTCTAGACTTCAGGGGCAGGACCGGAATTGGCGTGGGGGGTGTGGTAGTAACGGTGTCTGTGGGAGGAAATTTATAAGGTTCTGGGGCGTAACTAGGGGTGGAGGCTCATTGCATCCAGGGGGCCCCATTGGATTAGGGGCGAAGCCTAGCAGGATCCAGGGAGTAGAGCAGGGTCTCTTTAATCTGGGGGGAGAAGGGACACTACCTATCGAGGAGCAGCCTTGGGTCAATGCTCTGGGCGGAGTCTGCAAGTTTCAGGGGTGAGGCTCAGGAGGGATACAGGGGGTGGAGCCTCAAGGACTGTCTCCTAGCTGACGGGCCTCTCCTGGACAGGTGGGCTGGACTACCTCGTGCTGAACCACCTCGGTGCTGCCCCAGCAGGCACATGGACCCGCAGTGTCCACAGGACTAGCTGGCTCATGCAGGTGCTCCGCCACTCCTCGGCCCTGCCTCCCAGCCTCCCGGGTGGGTGCTCCATCCCTATCCCCAGGTCCCACATCTAAGGTTGCTAGGTTTCGCCCCCTTTTGATTTTGGCTCCTCACACTGCTGGCACCCCAGCTCTCCCTTCCTAGACTCCACCCTCTCCCCTCTCCCCCATTCCTCTTTCGGTCCCTGCCCCAGTCGTCGTCCCCCCCCCCCCCCCCCCCCCCGCTTCTAGTCTCCACCCTTTCTAGGCCTTGGCTCCGCCCCTGGGCTTGAACTCCAGCTCCTCCATCCAAGACTCCGCCCTGATCCTAGTTCCTGCCCATCCCTAACCAGCCCCGCCCCCAGGTTTATAGGTTCCGCCCCTGCCCCTACCTTCTGGGCTTGGGTTCTTCCTCTGGTGCTTGACTCCAGTCACCGCCTCCAGGTGAACTTCCTGAGTTACGTGCAACTGACTTCCTTGGCTCTGCCCAGTCTGACAGACAGCAAGGGCTCCCTGGTAGTGGTATCCTCGCTGCTCGGTGCGTGTACGTGGGGCGGGGAGTGGGGAGGCCCCAGGTCTGATGCAGGAGAGCCTGGATGGGGCAGGAAGATTACCTCGAGGAGGGGGAGCAGCATGTGGCAGCTCAGCCGCCACCTTCCGCACCCGCAGGCCGCGTGCCCACGTCCTTCTCCAGCCCCTACTCTGCAGCCAAGTTCGCACTGGATAGTTTCTTTGGCTCCCTGCAGCGGGAGCTGGACGTGCAGGATGTGAACGTGGCCATCACCATGTGCATCCTGGGCCTCAGGGATCACGCCTCAGCTGCTGAGGGAGTCAGGTAAGGCCAGGGGTGTGAGCCGGAGATTGTGGGGGGCCACCTAGCCCCAGCCACAGTCCCCACCACACCACCCCCTGTCCCTAGGGGTGTCACAAGGGTCAAGGCGGCCCTGGGGCCCAAGGCAGCCCTGGCTGTGATTCGTGGCGGTGCCACGCGTGTCTCCCGCGTCTTCTACCCGTGGCGCTTCCACATGCTCTGCCTTCTTCGGACCTGGTTGCCTCGCCCAAAGGCCTGGTTCATCCGCCAGGAGCTCAATGCCACTGCCACTGCTGCTGCCTGAGCTCCTGGGGTGGAGCCCCTTTATCTTCTCAGAGGGGAACCCTTCCTCCTGCCTTCCCGAAGGCAGGACACAAACAGAAGCATCTCTGAGAGGGTGGCCACAGCCCAAGATAGTGTCATCAACACAGGAAAGGAAAACTGAGAAAAACTACTAGCACCTGGAAACAATGAAATCTCTGGGTGTGAGAGCAGCTACTGTGTGCCAGTCAGTACCTTGGCAGCTACTGACTGCCAGCCAGTCTTCTCCGTCGTCATTGTTGATGAGATTGCTGCTTCCATTTTACAGATGGGAAAACTAAGGCCCAGAGAGGTGATGTGGCAAGTCAGCCCTAGGGCCCTGGCCACATCAAACAGGTCACACTGACCGCTGAGGCACCCTAGGAACCTTCTCTGTCTCCCACCTGGAACAACCTGATTTTTTTCTTTCCACTCAGTCTCAGAGCATCGCCCAACCCTTGCCCTAGGCAAGGGAGAGCCACAAAGCTAAACCACCTATCCCAATGATAGGATCCCAGGAAGGGGAGGAGGGAAAGAACGTATTCCGCACTGTACCCAGCCTTCCTTTTCTTAATAAAAATCCTTTTTCCCTTGCACATCTGTTGTTCAAATTTCTTGGTCCCTTCCAATTTGCTGGCAGGAGGCAGGTAAGAGGGGATGTGTGTACCAGAGCTCTTAACAGGCTGGGAGAGAGGTGGACTCACCCAGGAAGTCTGGGGCAGAAGGACGAGTACTGATTGTAGACCAAAGGCATTATTTGCCACACAAAGTACGCGGTTTGTGCACCAATAGTGATAACGTGCATCAGGCACTACGCACTTGACATTAGGATTGAAAGATTAAAAAAAATTTTTTTTTTATTCTCATCATGCCTCTCTCATCTCTGTACCACCTAAAATTAAATCAAACTACATCAAATGCCACCAGCAGGCACTATACCACATCGCCTTCCAGCCCTAACTCAGAGGTTGGCCTCATATGAAATAACCTCCATTTATGGAAGTTTTATTTTGTGTGAGGTACCATTATAGCGTGTTCAAACAGTTTGGAATATGTCCTATTATTGCTGTCATTCTATATAAATGGAGAAAGTCAGGTATTGGGAGGTGAAGTCCCTGGCGCCAGCTAGCGGCTGAGGTGGGATTTCACTCAGCATAGGTGGGATTCGAACTTCCCACCCACAGGAATAGGGAGGCACCGCAGCCACAGGCAGCCCTCCAATTCCGACACCTTGCTAGGGCCCCTGGGGTAAACACGCATGCTCAGGGAGACCGCAGGGAACCCTCCAGCCGCCAGGGGGAGCTTGCAGCGTCCTTGCCTCTCTGGCCTGCGCAACCCGCGAGGAATAGATATCCCAGAGTTCCGCGCTGTGCCAGCCCTTCCGCCGCCGCAGCCATTGAGGAACAGCAGGTTAGTTGGTCCCTACGGTGGGGGTATCTGCTGCCATCCGTACCCCTGGGCCTCCGGTGCACTTAGGGGAATGGCTGGGTGCAGTGAGTAACTACTGGGGGGCCGGGACGCGAGCCAGGACTCACCTCTCCCCACCCCTGTCCACAGCCATGGCTCTGCGCTACCCGATGGCCGTGGGCCTCAACAAGGGCCACAAGGTGACGAAGAACGTGAGCAAGCCAAGGCACAGCCGCCGCCGCGGGGTGAGTTCGGAAGGCGCGCGCTCGGGTTGCTTCTGGTGAGGAGGTGGGAAGGGTCTTCCGGGCGGAGGGCACGGCCAGGGCACAGGCTCCAGGCTACCGAGGGCAGTGGCAAGCCCTGCGGTGGGCTGAGCGGAAGAAAGAGGATGTCGGGTTGGCCAGAGCGGTGAGTGAAACGTCCTGATACGTCTGCGCGTCTAACGCCCATCTGGGCCATACACCAGGACCCTCCGCCGGTGGGATGGAATCGGGCAGGTGGAGCGAGTTTGGGAGCTTGTTTTAACACACAAGCAGGAGTTTGCTCGGTAGAACCGGAGTTGGGTGGAGGTTGGAATGTAGCAGGGAAAGCTGATTCTTTTGAGTTGAGGAATTTCAGGCTGGTCAGAATTTATGGGCTCCTTCTGCCTACGTAAGAAACGTCCAAACCTGTAGAGAATTTTCGTGAGTTTACTTGAGCCAAACTGCCAGTTACCTGGAAGCAAGATCTAACATTTTCCCGGAGATTAACAGTTTTGCAATTTCTTTTATGCATTTGAAGTTAAGGAGGGAATTTAAGGAAGAAAGCAAGGTGGGGATTGGATTACAGGATAGTTAAGATAATGTCGCACCTTCAAGGGGTAGCAATTCGAAGATGTGTTAACCTAGATACACAAGAACAGTGGACAGGGTTTGCTTAAAAACCTTTCATCAAAGAAGTTACAGGCCTGGAGTGTGACTACCCACATTGAGTTGCCCAGTTAGTAATTTATGATTTGTTACAACGTCCCTTTTTTGTCCGCACTCTATTAAGTAGCCCCGACTCTGAGGTGGCAGCCTGTGTCCAATGGGAAAGGATTCCTGTCCTAGGGAACAGCCTGTACAAAGGGCCAGGCATGACGTGCCATGTTGATGACATTGGGGGAATGGGGAGGACTACCCCTTCCATTGTACTAGTCAGAATGCTTCAGCTGGCCCTGGCTGGTGTGTTCAGTGGTTAGAGCATCGGCCTGCACACCAAAGGGGGTAGAGGGTTTGATTCTCAGTCAAGTGCACATCCTACTTCGGCTGCAGGTTTGATACCACCCTGGTCAGGGTGCGTGCGGGAGGCAACCAATCGATGTCCTGTCCATATCCCCCCCACACACACACTTTCTCTAAAAATCAATGGAAAAAAATATCCTCAGGTGAGGATTAACAACAACAAAATACTCCAGCTGAAGGCCCAGGTGTGACCCTAAGTGCTCTAGCCTTGGGGTGCTGTATTCTGATGGCGTCTCCCCCCCTCTCCCCCCAGCGCCTCACCAAGCACACCAAGTTCGTGCGGGACATGATCCGAGAGGTGTGTGGCTTTGCCCCCTATGAGCGGCGTGCCATGGAGCTGCTCAAGGTCTCTAAGGACAAGAGGGCCCTGAAATTCATCAAGAAAAGGGTAGGTGGGCAGTTGGTAGTGGGTGGGATTGGGCAGCAAGCAGCATTTGGCCCTTTGCCAGGCAGGTAAAAACCTCTGTTCCAAGGAGAACAGAGGATGGTGGTAGGGGCAAAGGTGGAATTGGGGCCCAGGCTGATGGCCCCTCTTGCTTGGCAGGTGGGGACACACATCCGTGCCAAGAGGAAGAGAGAGGAGCTGAGCAATGTCCTTGCAGCCATGAGGAAGGCAGCAGCCAAGAAGGACTGAGCCCCATCCCCTGTGTAATAAAATTGGTTCAGAAACCTGGGGCTCCTGTGGTGGCATTGCATGTGGTCAATTATCTGCTTGAAACCTGTCAGACAGTGATGTGAGGCATGGTGGTAGGCGCAGAAAGAAGCAACAGATGGGTGGTACTGGAAATGGTCTTTAATCATAATTAAATAGTCCATATGCGTCAGATTCCATGATTAAGCCATAGTTGAGGTCCTTGGGTTCCAGGCCACTTGCTGAGTCTCCTGGTGGCTCAACTGCCCAGAGCCCCTCCCCCCAGTGCAGTTTCAGCTCAGGGTGGGCCTATCAGCACCAGCACTGCCTAGGCCACCATCACCGCTCCACAGCCAGGGCCTCTGCCTGCTCCTTGGGGAAGGCGATGTCAAAGATCTCACAGTAATGCTCCACAAAATGGACCTCCAGACCTTCGGTGATGAAAGCTGCTAGGTCATAGAAGTCCTTCTTGTTTTCTGCCGGCAGGATGATGCATGTCACTCCAGCACGCTTGGCCTGGGATGCAGGGGACCATAGGTTAGTCCAGGAAGGCTGCAGGAACCCAGTGTGCTCTAGGAGGGAGAGGGCTTGGTGGGGACTCTGTTCACAGTGGTCCTGAGCCAGGCTCTGCTACAAACTCTATGTCACAGAAGAGGGCACTGAGGCCCAAGGAAAAAGCACTGGCTTCCACTGAAGCCTGGGGCTCTTGGAGTGTGGCTCCCTCAGAGCCCACCCCATGCTTGGCTCTGCCCCACCCTGTGTCTGAATCAATCACAACACTTATTGCTTTACCTTTGTAGAGTTGAGCATCTAAAAATGCATTGAAAATTGGAGAAAAACATTATTCTGAAAATGTAGCTAACACTTTAAAATTTTAGTCTTACTGATCATCCTACCCAATCTGTACAATATTCAGAGGGCAGTGGACGCTCAGGAGACAGTGCAGCTCTGCCAGGAGCTAGATGTGGGGGATGAAGGGCAGGTATCCCCTACATCTCCCACAGCCCTCTAACCTACACAGCAGCCTGTGAGGCCAGAGAGGCTTTTCTGTACCCATGGCTCTCAGTGCCAGGCCAAGTGGGCAATGAAGCTGAAGGCCCCGTTCCTACTGTCAAGGAGCCCACAAAGTCCCACTGAGGCGCTCAGATGGGTGCTCTTTTTATAGAGAAACCTAGAATATTATCCCAACCACTATGGACGGAGGCATCTGGGACAGTCAGTTCGACACAGGCTCAGGCCACCTAGCTCTGGGTTCAAATCCCATGCCCACTCTGTAAAATGGGCCATCACTGTGGTCTGATGTGAAGGGTGACTTGTCACATGACTACAGCAGTAAGGGGCTCTACACAGCAGGGAGTGCTGGTGGGGAGGGGCACAGCACTCACCGCAATGGTCTTCTCTTTGATGCCGCCCACTGGCAAGATCTTGCCTGTGAGGGAGACCTCACCTGTCATGGCCAGATTCTGCCGCACTGGCCTGTCCATGGCCAGTGACAGCAGGGCTGTGACGATGGTGCAGCCAGCACTCGGGCCATCCTTGGGGGTGGCGCCCTGGTGGAGAGAGGCGGGTGGTGGGCAGGCCCCATGCAAGGCTGCAAGGCCTAGGGTTGCGGGAGGTGGGGTGCTGCAGCTCACCTCTGGCACATGCAGGTGGATGTGTGAAGTCACCAGGTACTCATTGGTGGGGTCATGCCGCATGAGGAAGGCCCTAGCGAAGGTGTAGGCAATGCGGGCACTCTCCTTCATCACCTCCCCCAGCTGGCCTGTCACCTCCAGGCTCCCATCCTTGTCTGCCTTGCTGTTCTCCGGTGGGCGCCTTGGGGACGTCTCGACAAACAGCGTGGAGCCTCCTGGAAGACACCAGTATGTAGGGCCTATGAGCTCTGGGGGCAGTTCAGATTCCCAAGATAGCCACTCCCCTCAATGCTGGGCCACCTCAGAGAGGACCCCCCCCCCCCATCTGCAACACTTCCTTGCCCAACTCTCCTCAGCACCTTCTCATTCTTCACATGACAGCACCCATGCCACTTAAGGGAACCAAAGATGGCCACTGCATTGGCCCTACATCATGTACCTCCACACAGCCTGCCAGCACCAGACACACATTCTTACACAGTAGCTTTAAATATAACCCAAATAAGCAAATTTATCGTCATCCAGAGCCTGCTTCCTTTACAAACCCTATAAAACTGCACCCAACCCCTGCCAGAACAATCCCTGGCCTGTAAAACTGAACCCCCAGGCTGAGCAATGTCCCCTCTCACCCCTTCCCCTATAGGTGGTGTCCCAGGGTCTCATGCTGTGAAGGACTGTCCCATATGCAAACTGTCAAAGCATCACCTAAATAAAGCTCATGGAGTACACCTGCTACCTTGTGGCCCCACCTCTTCAACAGCCCCAATTCCCTTGGCCTCACTGTACCCCACCAGTCAGCCAGAGGGTGTTCAGACCAACCAGTTAAAGGCTCAGTAACAACCTTGTCCCAGAGGACAAAGGAAGGGATGTATAGCACTCACCCATGGCGGTCCAGGCCAGCCCCATGACCACGCCAGGTGGCGTCACTTCATACATGCGCTCCACAGTGAACACCGGCTTCCCCACAAAGTCCTGCAGATTCTCAGGTGTTACCTCCACCGACTCAGCCTCACCACTGACAATCTTGTAGGCGGACTTCCTTAAGACCTGTGGTGGGTGCAGCAGGGTGATGGGTAGCCCCGTAGCCCAGCTGCAGGCCCCCACTCACCACCTCCGTCTGTTCTTTTTGCTCTAATTTTTAAATTGTGTAAACTGCACATCACATGAAAAAATGTACTATCGTAACCATTTCTAAGAGTGCAGCTCAGGGGAGTTAAGTACATTCACACTGTCGTGCAACCATTCCCACCAGCCATCTCCAGAACTTTCTCATCTTCCCAAACTTGAAACTGTCCTCATTAAAACACTACCGCCCTGGGTGGGATGGGTGAAAAAGGTGAAGTGATTTAGAAATACAAATTGGTAGTTACAGTCACAGGGATGTAAGTACAGCACAGGGAATGGAGTCAGTACTACTGGAATAACTATGGTGTCAGACAAGCACTACATTTGTCAAGGTGATCACTTTGTAAATTATATAAATGTCTAATCATGGGATTGTGCACCTGAAACTAATATAATATTGGACATCAACTGTAATTTAAAAATTAAAAATAAAACACTAACTCCCCAGCCCCTGGCACCCACCATTCTGCATTTATGTCTGTGAGTCTTGATTCCTGGGGACCTCACGAGTGGGGTCAGACAGCACCTGTCCTATGTCTGGCTCACTAGTCACATCACGCCCTCTAGGCTCACCTTCTCCACCTGCTTCTGCAGGTTGCGCACGCCGCTCTCCCGGCAGTACTGTTTGATGAGGAGGGTCAGCACGTCCGAGGACAGCTTGGCCTTGCTTTCATCCAGGCCACACAGGGCACGGGCTTGAGGCACCAGGTACCGCTGGCAGGGAGGAGAGCTCTGTCAGGACCCTCCAGGGACCCCCTCACTAATCATGGGATTGGGTCTCAGAGTCCAGGGCCCACCACCCAGCCACAGATCCCTGGCGGGTAAAGATAGGAGGTGAGCACCAAGGGCCCGCCTTCATGGAGCTCTGGTCCCTGGGGGAGCTGGGGTCATCCAATGTACACAGGGTGTCAGGGCAGGCTAAAGGGTGTCACCTGATGGGTGAGAAGAGCTAGCAAGGCGTGGAGGGATGGTAGCAGAGTATCTGGGCAGAGTTCAACAGGTGCCAAGACCCTGAACAGTGAATGGGCCTACAACCTACAGAGCCCCAGCCGGCCACCCTGCTCTTGCTACGTCCTCTGCCCAGATCCAATTTCTATACTCCCTCCAGATGTCATCTTAGACACCACTTCCTCCAGGAAGGCCTCCCTGATCCCTGGGCTCACCCCACATACAGACCAAGGACCTGTGTGTCAGGTTATGTAGCTGCTGCCCTGAGTAGACAGGGAGCAGTCAGAGGACCCATGGTCACCCACAGCCCAGCACAACTCCTGCTATATAACAGTTACTGGACAGACAATCCTGAGCACTAAGAAGGAGACAGAGCTGACTGACACTGCAGTTAGCCCTGGAGCCCCCAGGAGTCCTTGTGTCCCTTCTGTCGTCCCTTCTGGGTTTGAAGGAAGCCTCATCAGACCCGATCAAGCCCATCCTACACCTGATCAAGTCCTTGTGGACAAGGACATCACCTCCGCTCCAAGCTCCTCGTCCCCTCCCTTGCCCTAGGTCCTGAAATCTGGGGCTCAGTGCCTGTCTCAGGGCTGCAAAGGCATTGAGGGGGAGAAACCCCTTTCCAGAAAGAAAACACTGTGACAGAAATACAAGACTCCCCTCTGCACCCCTTTCCTGGGCCTCACCCTGCGTTTCTCTTTTTGGGCTGTTCTCAAGGTGCGTCCTATATAATAAACCAGTAAACTAACTAAACTGTTTTCCTGAGTTCTGTAAGCTGTTCTAGTAAACTATCAAACCCAAGGAGGAGGTTGTAAGAACCTCAGTTTACAGCTGGTCAGTCAGAGCAGAGGCTGGCACTTGTGAGTGGCCTCTGAAGCCGGGGCAGTTCTGTGGGATGAGCCCTGAACCTGTAATGGTCTGCCGCTAACCCTGGGGAATGTCACTGAACTGCAGGACACCCAGCTGGAAAACTGGCTGGTGTGGGGAAACACCCCACACTTGGTGGCAGAGGTGTGACATTATACAGTTTACAACAGGCCTTGTGTTTCTTTTGGTCACACCTCAAACTACATACACTACACGGAGGATCACGTTTATCCTGTCTGT
This sequence comes from Tadarida brasiliensis, assembly GCA_030848825.1. Lineage (NCBI taxonomy): Eukaryota > Metazoa > Chordata > Mammalia > Chiroptera > Molossidae > Tadarida > Tadarida brasiliensis. The sequence continues at coordinate 48,596,554 of CM061259.1, forward strand.
CTCCTGGAATGGGAGCTCCAAGAGCAGGATCACTGTGGACTGTACCCCCAAGTCTAAGTGCCCAGTACTTAGCGTGCACTCAGATGTTCCTTGAGCCTGAGCCGCAGTGGGGCACCCCCTTCCCAGGGCTTGGCCAGATGGGATGCCTGGCCTTACCTCAGCAATGGCAAGCTTCTCCTGGGCCACATAGCCCGACACGTTGATCATCTCCATCCGGTCCCTCAGTGGCTCCGGGATGGTCTCAGTGATGTTGGCCGTGCAGATGAACAGCACCTGGGGGAGGCAGTGGTGAGGTGCTGAAGGACTGGCCGCCCTACCTCTCCCTGCCAGGGCCAGCCTCCAGGCAGGACACATACCTTGGATAAGTCCACAGGCACATCCAGGTAATGGTCCAGGAAGTTGGCGTTCTGCTCAGGATCCAGCAACTCGAGCAGTGCTGACGAGGGGTCCCCCTGGTAACCCCGGCCAATCTTATCCACCTGGGAAGGGTATCAGAAGGCGGATGGTGTTGGCACCTTGTCCTGCCCCTTGCACCTGTTCCCCAGACACTGGTGGAGGGACCAGGTGGGCCCAGACCCTGCCTGCACTGGGAGCCAGGACTGGGGAAGCCCTGAGCAAGGACAGGAGGGTTGGCCTCACAGCGTGGCTGTGGGCAGACATGGGGTCCTCTGGGGCAGGAGAGGGGCCAGTGTCATTTGATGGCCTTGCTGCAGTGACAGGGACCCATCAAAACCACAGGGGCCATGGTCTGACCTCAGGGAAGCTCAGCCACAACTCGGCCCTCCCAGGTGCACACACACCTCATCTATCAGGATCAGGGGATTCTCCGTCTTGGTCTTCTTCAGGCACTGGATAATCTTTCCTGGCATGGCGCCCACGTATGTCCGCCTGGGGAATAGGGCTCAGCTGGGGGTCAGTGCCTCATCTACTGGGGGCCACATGAGCACTCCCAGGTCCAGCTCCCTTGGAGATCTAGGACCTGTGTGCCATGGCCCTCCGGGGAAAAAAGCTGGCCGCTTCTGGCCATGCCAATTGCAGAGCACTGTCAACCCAACCTCCTCCCCTAGCTCAGATTCAGGTCAGGGGACACAGATTCACAGCCAGGTTTCTCAGATCCATCCCCCCAGCTGGCACCTCACATCCAGTGAAACCCAATAGAACAAGAGGGGTTGGAGCAGCCAGGCACTGGCACAGGCACCAGGAACATCCCCAACGCCTGGCCCCTCACTGAGGGACAGCAGGCAGGGCCCATCAGGCCCAGCTGGCACTTTCTTTCAGGAAGGTTTCCTGATAACCCATTTGCTCTGCTCCAGCTCATCTGCAGACAACTGGCATTTGCAGAGAGCAAACCAGACACAAGTCCTGTGCTTCTGAGCTAAGGCCCAGCAGGGCAGATAGACCATAAACCAGGTAGAGGAAGAAATCAAGAGGTTAAAATAAAGCAGGAACGAGGAATCTGGAAAGCTACTTGGGGCATTATTTTAAGTGAGGATAAGGAACGTCTTAGGGAGAGGCCCTGAGCAAAGGAGGTAAGGAGGCAAGCTATGTGGATATTTGGAGAAAGATGATTTTCTGAGTAGGGGGAACAGCCCATGCAAAGGTCCTGGGGCAGTTGGATGAACACCGAGGAGGCCTGTGTGGCTGAAACAGTGTGAGTGAGGGCTGAGAGAGAAAGAAGGTGAGAGCAGCAAGGGGACAGGTAGGTCAGGCAGGGCCATGTGGGCCACGTTGGGCTTGGCAGTTTTCAACATGATAACAGTGATCAGTTAGTCCCTGTCTTTGTCCAGAATCCCAGACCAGCATTAGCACAGAGCGCCTGCCTGCCTGTCCTTCTGGGGACCTCTCCCCAATGACTGCCTCAATGTCACAGACCATCTGCACTTGTTCAGAAACTCAGCCAACGCCTCTTCTCACCCTGGGGAGTGGTCCTTGCCTGAGTTCCTGGGCAGTCCCCAAATTTTAGAGACAAAAAGAAACGTAACTTTTAACATGGACTCAAATTTTCCTTGAACACTAGTTTGCCAGGGCTTTGGGGGCAGGTGGAGGGTCATGTGGCCGGGTATGAGGGAGGTGAGAAAACCTGTGGGTGGTCCATGGATATCACGCATCTATCAGTCATTAGGCAGAAGCACCAAGAACAGTGTATGACAGCATCACCTTCTCCCCATCCCACCTCCCCACCCCACCTTTGGACACTGTGGCAAACTGAGAACACATACTTGTGTTTCTGCTACACTTGTGTCTCAAGGAGTTTACACTTTACCAAAAAACCACCCTCTGTGGAGGCCAGCGTGGCAGGAAGCCCCAGGAAAACATGATATCCTGACTGCCCCATGGAAGGGTGCCAGGCACAGGGCCAGGTAGCTTTAAGATCCTGGACACAGAAGATACCAGCCTCTGCTCGGGGTCTGATGAGGGAGGAAAGAAACAAGACAGGTGCTCAGGCCTCACGGGTGTAGGCTGACCTGTTCTCACTGGGGAGACCACCTTGCCCCTCATTCTAGTTCAGTCACTAGTCGGATAACCCAGGTAGAACAGCAAGCGCCAGCCCTGGAACTCTGGAGGGAGTGTTGGGGCGTTGATAATGGGACATAAGCTGGAACTGCTGATAGGCATTCCGTAAAAGGTCAAGATTTTGAGCCAGTGTTGTTTGAGCACCTGGATTCAGCCAGGCCTGAAGTTAGAACGATACCTGAACTTTTCAGTTACTTACTCCAGTGTTAGTGGAGTTTACTACTTGCCACCAAAGTCACTCTAACAAAGGCAGGAGCAGACCCACGAAGCTGGGGCGAGCCAGGTGGGGAGAGGCCGGCCCTACCTGTGCCCCTTTATTTCAGCCACATCCGTCATGCCTCCAACACTGAAGCGGAAGTACTCGCGGTTCAGGGCGCGAGCGATGGAGCGGGCGATGCTGGTCTTGCCCACACCAGGGGGACCATAGAAGCAGAGGATCTTGCCCTGGGTCGAGCCTCGGAGCTGGCTGACGGCGATGAACTCCTACGGGCAGAGATGGGCTCCCATGAGACAATTTAATCACTTGCTGCCTTTGGGCAGAACAAAACTGTGCCTGACATGAGCCTGGCCAACTTCTTGTAACTTCTAGGTTTCTGGGGGCTGGGAGAAGGGACAACGTCTGTCCTGGAGGAGCCAAGCTGACTCCAAGTGTCATTTGCCACAGGAAGGGGCAGCCTGTGGCACCAATGGGACAAATAGGTGCCTGGAGAACATAGGTGACTGACAACTATGTGTGACCATGATACAGGCCCATCTGGCAGCTCCCCCACCCTAGAGGTCCTTTCCTTCCATATCATGGATCACAACGGCCTCCTCTTTCTCTCTCGGTCTGGACATGCCTCAATGCCCGCAGCCAGGCCCATTTTCTCCCCTTTGTAAATCTTCGAGCTCCTGGAGCAGGCAGGCCAGCTCAGGCTTCCCCTGACAATCCAACACCTCTGGCCAGGGCCCTCTGCATCTTACCTCCCTGAGCCAGCTCTGTACCTCCAGACCCCACATTCACCAGGGGGCTCCTCTGGGTCTCCCCCATAGTCCTGGGGGGAGGGTGGAAAAATCCTGGGCAGTAGGCCCTGAGGTGTCCAGCACCCACGTACAAATCCAGACCATTCCTCTCAGCACCTGCCCTAGGTGCAACGACCAAATGCCTGGGATGTGGAAGTGTGGGGCCCAGCAGAGGGTTAGGCCAGCCTGTGCCCAGGACCCTGGGACCCACGGGACAGAGTACAGGCAGCCTCACCAGGATGCGCTTCTTGACGTCCTCCATCCCATAGTGGTCCTCCTCCAGGACTGCCTGGGCCCGGGTCAGATCCAAGTTCTCGTCACTGTACTTGCCCCATGGGATGGACGTCAGCCAGTCCAGGTAGTTGCGGGTGACACTGCCACAGGACAGACCAGAGTGGTGAGTGGGGCTTAGCCAGGCACCTGACCCCTGTCGTTGCAAATCCATGTGGCTGGTGCCCACTGGGCCCAAAGCATGAACTACACCAAGTGCACCTTGGCTGGTAGGTTGTCACCACTATGGAAAGCCATCTTGGCGTGGGCCACACCTTGGGAAGTGGCCTGGTTCCTGGCACAAGTGCCAGGCGCATTTCCCAGACCAGACACACAGCAAACATGGGGACTGCTCAGGGTCCAACACCATGGAAGGGGCAGTGGTTAGAATGGGGGAGATAATCCAGGGAGACTGAAGCCTGGATGGTGGCAGGTCAGCACTACCAAGGGAAACCCTGAGCTGGGGGCTGTACATGAGGACAGTAGCCACCTGGGCCTAGAAGGGGCTTCACAAGAGGGACCATAAGATTAGTTCACATTGTTTTAAGGCTCTAGTTTATGAACACCCGTGACAGCAGCATGAAAAGCTCACTAGCTGCCTAAGGAAGAAAAGCCAGGGCGTCTCTGGCATCTCCCAGGGTCCTTGTGGAAAGAACCCAGCCCAGCAGGAACTCAGGGCCTGGTGCTCAGGTTGTCCCTTCAGAGGGGCTGTTTCAGGACCTGGCCAGCCCACAAACTGCCCAGGAGCAACGCTCAGTCCCTGGGATCTGACACCACAGGCACAGCCAGAAGAATCCCACAGGCCCCAAGTCTCCTGGCCCAAACTCCAGGCAGCCATCCTGACTCACAGCCAGCATGCAAGGGACAAGGACAGCCAGGCAAGGCCGAGTTCCCAACAAGACAGGCTCACTTCCTGGCTGACTCTTAAAGCAACAAGAGGGAGGCCAGGGGACAGAAGCCAGGGGAAGAGGGTGGCCTTGAAGTGATGGCTCAGGGACTCCTGGTTCCAGCTTAAGCACTGGCTTAGAGCCATATGTCCTGGGTTCAAATCCCTGTCCCCATCTACCAGCTCAGAGGCCCCGAGCCCTGATTTCTTCATCTGTGAAATGGTGGTGACAAAGGCAGGTCTCGCACAAGGTGGTATGAGAGGACTGATACTTGTCAAGTGCTATTTAATACAGTAAGCGCCCATGCCCTCTGGGCTTTCAGGGTCAATGTCCCAGACCCTGTCAGGGCACAAGCTTTTCTGAGGACCGGACGTGACAGAGAGACCAGCACCCTCACCCCTAGGCACTCACTTGAACTCCGAAGAGTGGTTGTCTAGCAGGCCCAGCTTGCTCAGCTCCTCATCCACAACGTCCATGACGTGCTTGGGGACCACAAGCTCCTTCAGCCGCTCACGGAACTTCTCCTCAATGGCATCCTTGTCCTCCTTCTCCAGGCCTAGCTCCTTCTTAATGATCTTCAGCTGCTCTTGCAGGAGGTACTTTCGATGTGTCTGCTTGATTTTCTCCTCCACCTGCAGGGCCAAGAAGCTGCCATCAGACCAAAGGGCACACAGGATGTCCACAGGCTAATGAGGGCGGATGGGACTCCTGCTTCCCCAGGACTCAGAAAAAGAAACCCAGTGCCTGCAGCCTCCAGTTCCTTCCATCTTTAACCAAAGTCTCCCCAAGTGTGGGCCTTACAATAAACAATGATAATAAAAGAATTTGCTTTTCTATCCTGAATGAGGGGAGCTCGGCCTGACGCCCATGTCTCCCACACTGACAGGGCAGCAGGACACAGCCTGAGCCCTGCTTCAGCACCAGCACCTGGCTAGCATCCTGCTGTATTTACTTTGCAAGTTGCCATGTATTAATAACCAAATGTTACAGGCTTCCCGAGTAAAGATGTGATGTGTGCTGGCCGGGTGACTCAGTTGACAGAAGTATCGCCCCTTACACCAAAACAGTTGCAGGTTTGATTCTCGGTCAGGGCACAGACCTAGGCTGCAGGTTCAATCCCCAGTCGAGGTGTGTACAAGGCAACCAATTGATGTTTCTCACACTGAAGCGTCTGTCTGTCTCTATCTCTACCCCTTCCTCTCTCTCTAAAATCAATAAACATATCCTCATGTGAGGATTAAAAAAAAAGATGCAATGTGAAATATTTTTCAAACATAAAACCTAACTGAAAAATTGAGTCATATCTAGAAAACGACAGAACTTTTTTTGTTGTTGTTAATCCTCACTCGAGGATATTATTCCCATTGATTTTTAGAGAGAGTGGAAGGGAGGGAAGGGGGGGAGAGGGAGAGGAAGAGAGAGGGAGGGAGGGAGAAGAGGAGAGGGGGAGGGGGAGAGAGAGAGAGAGAGAGAGAGAGAGAGAGAGAGAGAGAGAGAGAGAGACATCGACTGGTTGCCTCCCGCATGCACCCCAATCGGGGCCAGGGATCAAACATGTACCCCAGGTATGTGCCCTTGACCAGGAATTGAACCCTCGACCCTTTGGTCCGAGGGCTGACACTCTAACCACTCTGAGCCAAACTGGCCAGGGCAAAACCGACATGACTTTTAAGTAACTGACAATCCAGGAGGTCCATGGATTTGCCCCAAATTGGGAAAGTGACCTTTAGTCGAGTCTTGGAGAACAGCTTTGCAAACTTTCCCAGTCTGGTTCCCAATTTCGAGCATTTTCCCCAGGACTCTGAAGAAATAGAACTCCTCCCCCTTGAAGAAGGATGGTCAGATGGAGACCTTTCTCTCTGGGTTCAGCCGCTGGGATCAGTTGTAAGTTTGAAACTAATGAATTTCACAGCCCAAGTGCATGCAACCCTTGGAGCACAGGTGCCTTATCAGCTCAGGGCTGCCCCCACCCCACTCACCTCGCGCCCGAGGCGCTGCTGCAGCTTGCTCAGCTCAAACTCCTTCTTGAGGAGGGATAAGGCCTTATACAACCGCTTGGGAATCTGCCAAAAAAAGGAAAGATGTGGGAGGACAATCAGAAGTCGGTGTCCATCTGTGTGGGGATGTGGGGAACAGGCACTCTGCAAGCTGTTGGTGAAGGGAGCCCAAACTGGGACAGATTGCCAGCCACACCTTAACAAAAAGAGGCATGCGCTCCTGTTCCGACAAGCCCAGTTCTGGAAACACCTTCTATAGATAAACTCCAGCAGGTGTATAAGCTGTGTGGACCAGGATGTTTGTACAGGCGTTATCTTTAATAGCAAAAGACTGGCGACAACCCAAGAATGCCACCCACTAAATGATGAACACCACCTGATGGATTATTATGCAGCCATTAAAAAGAACGAGGAAGCTGGATGTGGACTGAAGGACATGTGTTGATGTGAAATCATCTCAAAAATGGAGCCGAGGAGGCCAGCCAGACTGGGAAGCAGCCCAGTGTGGACCAGCACAGTGCATGTGTGGACGACGGCACTCACGTTGGTCTCCTCCAGGACGTCCTGCAGCTCGTGGGACTCCGCTCCAGTCAGCGCGGCACCCATGTCACTCAGGTAGATGGGGTTGTCCACCACCCTCTGGCCCGCCTGCATCATCTGCAGCACAGATTCTCTGGAAGGGACAGAGGGACATTGTCATGGGGCACAAGGACCATGGCAGGAGCTGGGACTTCACTCCTGCTGGACCTCAGTCTCCTTGTCCCTAGTAGCACTGAGAGCTAGCTCTGTGTCTAGGCTTCACCAGCTTCAGGACCGGTGGGGGTGGGGCCTCGTGTCCTAGAGTCATGAGACTACTGCCCCAGAGCCCAGATGGAAGCCCCCTCCAGCAGCCATGTGTAATCACTCATGAGATTCCCCCTTCACCCCAACTGACAACAACAAAGGCTTCCAGCCAAATCCAGGCCCTTGTTAGCAGGAAGAAGGCAAAGAACCTGAGCCAGGTAAGCTTTCCCCACCCCACGGTGTCCCTGTGAGAAGGGAAGAGGCTCCACCTGCATAGGACTGAGCCCTGGGTCTCAAAATATTGCCCTCAAGAGGTTCTCTACCAGGACACTTTTGAGAAAAATTTCTGTCAACCCAGGTGCCACAGAGAGAGCTGATCCTGGCCCCAGGAAGGGCTAGCCACACACTCAGGTTAGCCACGCACAGGATACCAACCTGTAGAGTGGGTTCAAGGCGATGATGTCCCGGATGGTCTTCACGATCTCAGCTGTTAGGGCCTGGCAAGCGAGAAGGCTGCCATGGGTCACTGTGGCCCTGGGGAGCCCCTCCCTCCTGGTCCTAGCCAAGGACAACATCAGTGGCCCAGGAGCAGAGCCCGAATTCACCAGTCACAGGGACAGAGAACAAAGTGAGCAAATACTAAAACCAACCCTGTCTCCTTAAACTGCTCTGATATTAGAATGAGATGTTTTGGGGGAAAAGGGGTGGTTTCTTTTTTATTTTTCTTTCTTTTTATTGTCGACACTATTACAGATGGGGGGAAGTTCTATATTCTTTTAAGCATTATCCTCACAACTGACACACCTTCTCAACCTCAGCCGCAAAACACCCAGGCTGTGACTTCTTTGTCTGCGACCTGCCTGTGAGTCACTAGGGCTCTCAGCCTGTTCCCTCCTGGAACCACAGGTCCCTTTAGAGTTGGGGGCCCTATGCTGTGGATGCCATGACGGTACTGCTTTCCTTCTTGCCTTCATTCCCTGCTACAGTGAAGGTGGTTTTGCTCCTGGTAGGACTACCAGGCAGTTTATGACATACAAGCCCACACCTCATTTGTTTCTAAAAGGCCACGGTTCCCAGCATATTGTACTCCAATGAGGGCACTAGTGGGTAGGAAACAAGTGGCCACAAGAGCTGGGGTCTCCCAGTGTATCTCCTGGTTTCTAGTTATTGGGCTTGTCCCTGAATTGCCTGAGCTGATCTTTGTGGAAGGAACCAGAATAGCCAGCTGGAGGTCCACCGAACTTGTGTGAATAAGGATGAGGTGCTGTCTCTCTGAGGTCCTCAATTCCTTTCATCACACCATCTATGTGTTTGTCTTTCCCCCACTACAAGATCCTCACAGGAAACTAAAGCTGTGCTGTTTATGACATACAAACCCACACCTGTTTGACAACCACTAGCCACTAGTAGCTATTCACATTAAAAAATTTTTTTTTCTTTATTGATTTTATAGAGAGAGGAAGGGAGAGGGAGAGCTAGAAACACTGATGAGAGAGAACATCGATTGGCTGCCTCCTGCATGCCCCTCACTGGGGATCGGGCCCACAATCTGGGCATGTGCCCTGACCGGGAAGCGAACCAGTGACCTCTTCGTGCACGAGTCAAGGCTCAACCACTGGGCCACACTGGCCGGGTAGCTATTCACATTTAAGTAACATAGATGTTCCGTTCCTTAGTCGCACCAGCCACAGGTAAAGTGCTTAACAGCCACAGGTGGCTAATGGTGCAGAATTACAGAGTATTTCACCACCGTGGAAGATTCTCCCAAACAGTGCTGCTCTCAAGGGCCCCATGTGGACTGCTGGTACAGGCTAGTGGCAAATGCATCCAAGCCCCTTCCAGCACCCAAGGCAGACGTCAACAATCAATCATAAGTGTAATAATGAATCAATGTTACTCTCTCTCCCCTCTCTCTAAAAATCGATTTTAAATAAGAAAAACCAAAGTGCCTGAGAATCAGACCAAAGCTATTAGCTATATCCCTACCCATCAGAAGCAGGTCACCCTGTCAAGAACCTGCACTAGAAGAACTGGTGAAAGGACACTCCCACCACCACCTTGACAGCTGACTCACCATGAGGAAGGCAGGTAAGCCTAGGTCTGGGGGACAACATGGTCAAGAAGGCTGTTTCCGCCCAGCTGGTGTGGCTCAGTGGTTGAGTGTCAACCCATGTACCAAGAGGTCGCCGGTTCAATTCCCGGTCAGGGCACATGCCCAGGTTGTGGGCCCAATCCCCAGTGGGAGGCATGCAGGAGGCGGCCAATCAATGTTTTTTCTCATCAATGTTTCTATCTCTCTCTCCTTCTCCCTTCTTCTCTCTCTAAAAATCAATAAAGGGAAAAAATTTTTTAAAAAAGAAGGCTGTTTCCTTCCTGTGTCAAAGCCCAGGTTCCTGGTGAATGTGCCCTCCTACCCCTACCCCATGCTCCAGGCTTGGGGGGAAGGCTGGAGGCACCTGTCCAGAGATCCCAGGCTGGGGCTGGACCTGAGTTCAAACCCTACCTCCTTCGAGAGTAGCTAAGTAACCTAGTGAACTTCCTTTACCTTTCTCATCCCAGTTTCTCCCAAGGACTTTTGGAAGGAAAAGTATGCTTTATACTCTAAAACAATTTGAGTGCTGCAACAGGCTAGACCCTTCCTTAGGAGTACTGACTTACCTTCACTTCTTCCGTGACCTGGAAGTCCTCATGGACGACATTCTCGACTTCCACCATGAGCACCTCGCTGGGGGCGCCTGAGTTGGGCTCCACCACCACCTCCATGTGGCGCCTGGCACCCAGATCCTCCTCCCCCTCCTTCTTGCTCCGCTTGGGCTTCCGACGGGGCTTCTGCTTGTTCTCAGCCTCAGCCTCCTCCGGCTCCACCTCCAGCTGTCTGCTGATGTGAATCCTGAAGCCAGGAGCAAGGCAAAGGTGAAGCTGCTGAGGTTGGGAGAGGGCCTGCCCTGGCCAGGCCCCTGAGTGCTGACAACTAAGGGTCCTGCTGGGCCCAGGCCCCCGGGGCAGGGCAACTACAAGCTCTGGAGCTGGAGACTGAGCTACTACTTCCTCAGAACCCCAAGACCAGTGTACCCCTCTGCCCTTGGACTCCAGCAGACCCATCCATTGCATTTCCCACACCAATGCCTGGCTGTCCTCCACAAACTGACGGATAGGCCAGTGGTAACAATTCTGGGACCCTACGTGCCTCTCCCTCACCCTAGAGCTCACTCCTTCATGTTGTTCAGGTCTCGATTCAAGGGCACCTCCTCAAAGAGGCCAGATCCTGACCACGCACACAACCCATCACCCTGTCCCATTTTCATTTTCCCCCAAAGTACCTACCACCATCTGATTTCAGCTTGTGACCTGTTTTCATGCCCATGGTGTCCTCCCCACTAGGGGGTGCTCCCCAAGGCAGCCCCTCACCTGTCTCTCTACTCACACTCGAGGGCCTGGTGGACATCAGGCTCCAGGTGTTAAAAATGATGTGTTCCTCCTCCCCTTTGTCACGCAGGTAACTAACAATGGTGACTTCCTCAGAGGGAGGGCCTGACAGCCACCACAGATGTGGACTCAGTGCCCAGCTGTCATCAGCAAGGTGCACAGAGATAAGGAAGTTAGGCTTTGGGAAGTCCTGGGTAGGCCTGGCCTCAGGAGTTAACAGGACTCATTCTATAAGGCACCTCATAGGCCTGCAGGGCAGTTAGTAGCCAACCACTGTTTTTATTAATTCTAATTACATCTTATTCTGTTCCCTCTGGCCCATGAGTCCTTCCAGGACACAGAGGAGCATCTTTCCTAAAACAGACTCTAGCAGGAACAGGTGAAGGGGTGTGATGGCTCAGTGCAAGGGACTGCCACCAGGACTTCCACAGAATCAGGGCCCAGCATACACCCCTTCCCCAGAGTGTGTTCTGGGGGTGCTGCCCAACAGACACAACAAAAAGGCTCTGTAAGAAAAAAGGATGGAAGACTCTAGGTTCAATAAACACTGTTGAGCATCTCCAATGAGGGGCTTTTCAAACATTCACCACATCTTCACTACACATTAACAGCTTGTACTCTGACACGTTTCTCCTGCGTATTTGGTCATAGGACTCTCGCGAAACGTCTCAGAGGACCAATGTTCCTTGGAACACACTTGAAAAGCTGGTTTGATTCTCTATCAAGAGCTTCAACCCTAAGCTGATCTTGTATATTTTTCTTTATTAATCATGACAGTAAGCCCTGGCCAGTCTTGCTCAATGGTTAGAGCGTCGGCCCGCGGACCAGAGAGGCCCGGGTTTGGTTCCCGCTAAGGGCACCTACCTCGGTTGCAGTTTGTCCCCAGCCCCGGCTGGGGTCGTGTGGGTGGCAACCAGTCGATGTGTCTCTCTCGCATTGATTTTTCTCTCTCTCTCTTACTCCCTCTCTCCTTCCCGGTCTATCTCAAGATAAACGTAAAAATGTCCTTGGGTGAGGATAAAAAAAAATCATGACAGTAAAAGGGTTTAAACTGGGCTTACAAACTTATGCAGCTCTTTGACAGATTTTTATCAGAGATAAAAATTCCATGGACTGACATGGAAATGTGTCTGAGTTAAAAACTGCAAAGTGCTAAGAATGACAATACAGCATTATCTGCAGGCAGATGCAGACACAAGCACTTGGAGGAAAAGCAAGCCCGATTGTGAACGGCAGACACATGGACATGAGACATGAGGCAACTTGCTACTTCCTGTTTTTGTGATGCTTTTTTGAATAACATGCATTAAAGAAATGAGTTTTCATTGACCACCTATACTGCCACTTTAACAAGGGCACTCTGAGAAGAAAGGTTCCAGAGGTGATACGTCTTGGCCCCCATCTCCAGCTTTGGCTGGGTCATTCTGGGGGCACTCAGAACCACCACCCATTAGTGACCTACACGCTCAGGCCCACAAACCTTCTATGTCCCATGACGATCATGCGCAGCTTGTCCCCAAGGTCCTGCATCTCATGGATCTGGACAAATGTCCCTGTGTGGTAGACCTCGTCCAAGCTCTCGACCACATCGGACTCATTACTGAGGAAGAAAGACATAAAGGAACATCAGCACAGGCGCTCTGATTCCCATGGAGTGTCTCAGGCTAGGAGGGAGGAGGGAGAGATGAAAAACTCAACCGGCCTGAACTGAAAACCAAAAGCGACCTCCTTGCTCCCAAAGGGGCTCTGGAGTCCAGTATAGTACCTGCCAGCTAAGGAACACCAGTGGTAACTGTGCACAGGTGAGTAGTTCCTGGCCGAGTTGGCCATGAGGCATCCCAGATGGAATTTTGATTCCATTCCCATGACAGCCTGCTCAGGACGCCCTAGACTTCTAACTCCAAAGTGGAACTAATTTCTACCTGGAGTTAAGGTGGACATATCCAAAACTGTGGTATCTGCCCACTTACTCTGTGCTTAAGTGGCAATGCAGGTGTGTGTTTTAAAACCAAGAGTCCTCGCCCAGCTGGTTTGGCTCAGTGGACTGAGAGGTCCCTGTTCGATTCCCAGTCAGGGCACATGCCCGGGTTGTGGGCTCGATCCCTAGTGGGGGGCGCGCAGGAGGCAGCCGATCAATGTTTCTCTCTCACATTGATGTTTCTAGCTCTCTCTCCCTTCCTCTCTCTCTAAAAAACCGATAGAAACATATTAAGAAATGTATACATTTAAAAACAATTAAAAACAAAAAATAAAACCAAGGGTCCTCGAGATTAATGCCCCCCCACACACACACATCTTAACAATGTATGAAACCGAGTGCTGCAAGCTGAGCCTTCAGTCCAGACAATAAAAAGTTGCTCAGCTCTTGGCTGAGTCCCCTGCAGGTTTTCCTTGGTTTCTTTCAGGTCAAGGGTCAGAGGTCCAGGCTACTCTAAGGAACAGGATTGGTGGTGAGCTACAGTCCAGGGCAACTTCTGCAAAAGAGTGAAGGAAAAATTACACTTACGTGTCATCTCTCTTTAGAAAGACGCCGGCATATGGCTGGGCAAGACGGACTTTCCTTCTTAGCAGCTCAACCAACTTCTTATTTTTAACCTAGCATGACAATGACCCCAAAGTGAAATGCAGGGTAGGTTTTCTAGCTGACATTTTGACAGCAGCTCTAATATTTTCTGTATTATTCTCTGGGAACATACTAATCTGATCCAGGACACTAACCAACCTGGTCCAGGAACCCCTGAACCAAAAACAAACAAAAGACAGATATATGCTGTAAAAAAAGAAGGATCTATTACCCTTTGAGACAGCACGAAGGGACCTGGAGAATATTATGCTAAGCAAAATAAGCCAGTTCGAGAAAGACAAATATCACATGATCTTACTTATATGTGGAATCTAATGAACAAAATAAACTGATGAATAGAAACTGAGGCATGGAACAAACTGACGAATCTCAGAGGGAAGGGGGAGGAGATTAACCAAAAAACTTATACATGTATGTATTATCCATGGGCACAGACTATAGGGTGGTGAAGGCCTGGGGTGGGGTGGGAACTGGGAGAAGGGGGACAATGGGGGAAGTAAAGGGGGGAAATCTGTAATACCCTCAACAAGAAAGTAAAAACAAACACAAACAAACAGATATATGAAAGGAGTGGCACAGGGTTGGACCAGCTGCATTCCTCAGTGGTTTCCCCCTTTCCTAAAGAAAACTCAAAGTAGACAAATAGCCAGAATCAAGAAAATGATTTAAGGTTCAATGTCAAGAACTGTTTCAGTGGCAAAATGTATGGCCTTGGAAATCTAAACTGTTCTGATTTCATCAATGTCAGAAGAACTACACTAAATGTGTGTAATTCAAATGTGGCCTACCCCACAGGCTGGTAACTTCCTCTCATTTTCACTGGAAGTATTTCCTAATCACATCTTTACCCTATTTACTGATTATTGAAACTCCCAAGATCATAGCACATTCTCTTGATGTCATTTCAGTGGCAGGTGGAGAACTAATGTCTCCTAGGAAACAGTGGTGGGGGGTTGTACACAGATGTCTTTTAGGGCTCAAATGATTTCTTTCAAGCCTATGTTAATTCCCAGACCAGACTCTGACTTAATGGCTCTTAACTTTGGTATGCATCAGAATTACCTGGAAGAACTCATTGAAACAGATGGCTGGGCTCCACCCCAGTAGTTTCTGATGCAGGAAATCTAAAGAGGGCCTGAGAATCTGGATTCCAAATTAGCTCCCAGGTGATGCTGCTAGTCCAAGCACCAAAATTTGAGAACCAGTGTTTTAACTCAACCCTCTCCCCCATAACAGCAGATCTTAACTTAGGGTCTTGGAATTCCTGACACTATAGATGCATTTTTCCCAGGGGAAAGGTCCATGACAGCCATCAGGAGAGTACATCAGCTGATAAAAATTAAGGGCAACTAGCCTCTACTCAGAGGCCAGTGATAAAAAAAGAATCTATTGGGGCAAGTTAGCCCCATGCAGTCAACTACAAAATCAAAAGCAAACAGAGCTTGGTTAACAAGTTCGGAAACACTTACCGGGTCCACAGAGGTTTTCCTCATTTTTCCTCTGCTAACAGCTGACTACTGAATTTCAGCACCTCCCCTTCTTTGGCTAGATCCCTTTTCATTATTTATAAGGTAACAGCAATAAAAATATGAGTACAACATGCCAGTCTCATGCTATCCACAGCGACTCATTTAACCCTCCTGGCTAGCTCCAGGTGAGCAGACAGAATCTCTTAGAAAAATCATTTTCTCTGCTTGGGCACTGGGCACAAGGGGCATTTGCCACCTTGCTGGGCTGAGGAGACCACACCTGGTGAACAGTCCTAGCCCCAGAGACCTGTTAGGATAGAGAGGACTGCTGAGAGTGGGTCAAAGATGGGAAAGAGGTCTCCAAGGCAGGCTTTTGAAATGTCTGAAGAGCTCCACATAAGAATTAACAGGTGCAGTTGTTTACTATTGAGGCATATTATGTACCAGGCACCAATCTAAATCCTTTACATGTGACCTCATTTATCTCCCACAACAGCTCTAAGACAGGAGGTACTATTAGTACGTCCATTTCACAGATGAGAAAATGAAGGCCCAGAGGAATAGCTTGCTCAAGGTTAGAGCTAGGGTAGTGGAGCCAGCCACAGGGTCTTATCCTGGGGCCTCCAAGTAACCACTACTCAACCTCAAGGGAGGCCCTTGGAAGGCTAACTCAGACAACCATAATCAGCAGTGCAAAACAGGAGGTAGAGGGGGCCTCTTCTGTCCCCTCCCCACTGGCTGGCTGCTGCCCTTCTGTATTGTTCCTTTCCAAGACATCCCTGAGATTTATTGAGCAAGAAACTGGAGTGAGGGATTGAGGCTGGAGGGTGAATGCAGAGGTTGACTCATTGTATGACCTTGCTTAGACAGTTAAAAGATAACCTTTCTCCTCCATGGACTCATTTCCACATCATCAAAAGGGGGGGGGGGTGCATTTGGGTTTTTCCTATTCTAAAAACTCAAGTTCCTTGCACTCAGGATGTTTTCTCTCCATTACATCAGCAAAGTTCCCCAGCCACCCCTCCCTTTAGGGCTCTTAGTCTGAAACGATCTTGTTTCATGCCTCTTTCCATTAGAACATAAGTTCCTTAGGCCCAGGGACTATGTTTGACTTGTTTGTTGTTGCATCCTCAGTGCTTGTCATATGGTAGGAGATAGAACATTGCTGAATGGGGGGGGGGGGGCATAGCTGCACCTCTGAAAACACTCTTCTCCCCCCTTCCTCCTCAGTCTCTGGTACCATCCATCCCCTGCTCTATTATTCCCTGTAGGACTTACTGCATTCCAGAACATACTTTACTTACTAATCTTATTACTTCTCACATCCCACTAAAATGTGAGCTCCAAAGGCAGAAATTTTTGTCTGTCTTGTTCACTGCTGTATCCCTAACAGCTAGAACCGAACTTGGCACATGCAAAGTGGTCAAGAAATATTTGTTTAACGAAGGAATGAATCCTGATCCCAAAGGGGCTCGAAACCAGAAAGGAGCCCATCCTGGGGAGACAGGGTTACAAAACATTTACCAACACCTGCAGAAAAGTAACTGTGCCACAAGACTGGTTCTTCTCAGAGCCGGACTTCTATGATTAGGACTCTTAAGTGGACATTCCTAAGTCACTGGGTTCAACTCCCCTTAGGAGATCCTAAAGGAGGAGTAATTGGGCTCCAGTTCACCAAGCTAGTGAGGAGCAGACAAGAAAGCCAACTCCTGCCTTTGAGAAGCTTCGTGTCTGAAAAACTTTCGAGGACTGAGGGTGCTAAACGATCTCTGGGTCCAACCCACCGCTTGCTGAGATGGGGAAACGAGGCCAACGCGAGAGATGTCATTACCTCGATAATCTTGATAAAGCGCGGGAACACCGGGTTGCGGGTGACAGCGATGAGTGGCAGTTGCGGGAACACGTCCGGGATGGTCATCGGTGTCAACGCCGTTACGACCGGGCCTTCCCCGCCGCCCGCGCTGCCCCCCGCGCCCGCGGCGCCATCCTCCACGCCGCCCTCAGGGGCATCCTCGCCGCCCGAGAACGAGCCGCCGCCGGCGCCACGGCTGTTCGCCTCCCAAAGCCCCCGCCACTGGCCGGTTGCCGCGGGTCCACGGCCCCACAGCGCCCAAGGAGGAGAAGTGTCGCAGGCCCGCAGGCCTCTGGGCAGCCACTCTCCAGCCGCAGTTCGGACCCGCCCCCCGGCGACAGCCAGCAGCGGCCGCCGCAGCGCCCAACTCCGCGCAGCGCTCCACAGCCGCACGTACCCTGTGCCCGCCGCCATGGCCCGGCCATCCTGCTGGCGCGCAGGAATCGCGTCATTTCCGCTCACAGGACTGGAGTGCACGTGACGTGAGGAGCGTGCCGGGGTGCCTGCGGGGGCGTGGCGCGGAAAGAATTGCGGGGGGCAGGGCTTGGAAGAAAATGGAGGCGGGATCTAGAGAGGGCACAGGGGGCTGGGCTTGAGCACCCTGGTCGCCAAACAGCTAGCGCGTCCAAGGCCCCTTCGGGTCACGTGGAGATCTGTGAGCCCGCGCCATAACCCCTAGAAAAATGACCAGCTGTTGTGGAAAGTGAAACTTTGGGAACGTGTGGATAGCCTCCTGCACACACAGGCGCTTAGGGCATGCGAGTAACATACGCATGCTCAGGCTCTGGGGCACGTCCTGGTTGGTGAATTCGAACTTTCCCGGGAGACGCTGTGCACATGCTTAAATTGTAAACAGCGCACTGGCGGCCGTTTGCCCTTGTCCAGGTTCTAAGGGCCGGTTGGGGAAACGAGGAGCGCATGCTCAGACTCCAGTGAGAGCGCGCGCGTGCCTGTATGCGCATGTCCGGGCGCTGTAAGAGGGAGTGTTTAGGTGGGTGGAATCAGGCTTCCCGGGGCACGAGGTGCGCTTGCTCAGGCTCCGCAGCCGACGCCAGGCGCGGCACAGGCTCTAGTCTGCGCATGTCCAGACTGTGAAGCTCGTCCCGCGGCAGTTGAGGGCAGAGGTGGCGGCGGCACTGCTAACCAGATGTTGGTGTTGATGCTAGTAGCGACCTTGCAGCTCTGCTCGATGGCCAGAGCTCAGCCGCTGTGCCGGTGGGGCCGCCCTCCCGGGCTTGGGGTGCTGGTAGGGGTCGGGGAGCGGGGCTGGCTCATTTGAGTGGAGGCCTGGGCGGAATCCCGTTAGTACGCTTCGCTCCCCAATCTCATTGAGGTTTCCCAGTTTACAATTCTAGGAATCAAACTTGATACCTCCCTTTCTTTCACCCTATCCCAACCTCTCCAGTCCATCACCAAGTCCTTCAAAACTTTGGCCCAATTCCAACCCTCCAAGCCATTTTCATCCACTGCCACCACCCTAGGTTATGCCTTCCTGTCCACCCCTCACCCTGGCAGCCAGAGGAATCATTGATGAATTTGATCTCGTCATTTCCCAACTCTGATTCTCTGCGGCACCCAGAATAAAACCCGAGTTCCTTGAGCAGCCTGCATTTCCTCGCAGAATCTGGCCCCGGGTTTCTCAACAGAGCGGTGTCGACTTTTAGGGCCTGATCATTCTCTGGGGTGAGGCCGTCCTGTGCACGGTTGAATGTTGAACAGCATCCCTGGCCTCCACCCACTAGATGCCAGTAGTACCTACTTCCCCAGGCTTAACTATCAAAAATGTCTCTGGAGCCCTGGCCGGTGTTGCCCAGTGGTTAGAATGTTGGCCTGAGGGGTCCTGGGTTGGATTGCCGGTCAAGGGCACATGCCTGGGTTGCAGGTTCTTTCCCCGGCCCCAGTCGTCCCTTGAACACCCCAAACTCGGTCCAGCTTTGGGAATGGGAGAGACTTGGCACATGCTATTTCCTCTGATGGCACACTTTGCTTTCAGATTTCTCCATGGCATTTTCTTCATCAGTCAGATCCCGATCCCGACCTCAATAGCACATTTCCTTATTTAAGCCCCCCCCCCCATATCTGCTTTTTACTATCAATCACTAACTTGTTATTCTTTTCTTTTGACAGTTTTTTAATCTGTTGCTGTCACTAGAAATATTAGCCTCATGAGAATGTAGAGCTTATCTTATTCACTCAATACCTAGAACATTATTAGATTTCAGTAAATATTATACTGTATTAGTGAAGACTATGCAAGGTGCTATAGGAGCTAGACAGATGCTATAAAGCCCAGTTCCTGTCCTCAGGGAGCTCTTGCCAGAAGTGAGCTGTCACATTAAGCAGGGCCCTGTTTGCTGATGAAATAGTGAATATGTGTTCTGGTGCATGGCCTCATTTCATCTTTACGACAAGGTTCATGAAGTAGTGATTCCTTAACTTTGTTTTATGGTTGTGAAAACAGACCCAGCGAAATTAAAGACACATTTGCCTAAAGACACATAGCTTGCCAGTGGGGAGTAGAGTTTTCTAGTAAGATTTACTAGGAGGATTTGTCTCAAAGTCTGAAAAGATTTATATCTAACTCTCCCATTTCCCCACACGGGTTGCCAAAATGTGGTTCTGGATCAGCAGGAAAAGCATAACCTGGGAATTTGTTACAATTGAAATTCCTTGGTGCTAGGGGTGGAGCCCCGACATCTACAGTTTATCAAATCCTCCAGGTGATTCTGGCACATGTCCAAGATTGAGAACCTCTGCTGTTAACTATACCAACATTCTCCCAGCCAACCCCCCCCCCTCCCCAAGAAAAAGAAAACCTTGAGGTAGGAATTCTTAATCTTCCTAATTTGGGGTATGCAAATAAGCCTTTATGGGTTCTTGAAAATATCTCCATTTCTGCATACCCATGTGTCTGTGGGAGAGGATGACCCCCAGTTTCATTAGATTTTCCAGGGCCTCCCATAACCTGAAAAGCATCAAGAACAGGTACTTCAGAGTTAACCCGGAGACAACCTGGTAGGAGTCATGGTGAATAGTCAATAAACATTGACAGATGGTCTCTCTTGTCACTTACCTCTAGAATTCACACAGTGAGGACGGGAAAGACGTTTGGTGTTGGACAGCAAACTCAAGGGGTATGTGGCTCCATATTGAACATTTATTCTTCACTTTTATCTAAGCACTGGATCAGAATATTCCCAGTATTTTTATGGTGCCAGTGTTGTGTTAGGCATACAGTGTTATCTAATCCTTACCATTGCCCTTTGAAATAAGGGATTTATCTTTTCCATTTCACTAAAAAAGTAGAGAAGATCAAGTAACCTGGACAAAGCCTGGGTTTAGAACTCAGATCACTAGTGTTCTTGGATAGGATATTTTAAAATCTGCAATAACATGGGAAGCAAACTTACTTGTTTACATGACATAGTACAACAAGAAACTTCCTTTCCCCCCACGTGTACCTAAAATACATGAAGAAATTGGGGTAGTGAACCCAGAATACAATATACAAATGATGTATTATAGAATTATACACCCAAAACCTATATAATTTTATTAACCAGTGTCACCCCAATAAATTCAATTTTAAAAAGTAAAGAAAATATATGAAGAAAAACAATATTTCACCTGTTAAAATAAGTTGCCTAGGCCGGCCAGTGTGGCTCAATGGATTGAGTGTTGTCCCGTGGACTGAGAAGTCTGAGTTTGATACCCAATCGGGGCACATGCCTGGGTTTCGGGCTCCATCACTGGTAGGGGGCATGCAGGAGGCAGCCGATTGATGTTTCTGTCTCACAATGATGTTCCTATCTCTCTCTCCTTTCCTCTCTCTCTCTAAAAAAATCAATTAAAAAATAAATAAATAGCCCTGGCTGGTTTGGCTCAGCAGTTAGAGCGTCAGCCTGCAGACCAAAGAGTCGTGGGTTCGACTCCAGTCAAGGGCACGTAACTTGGTTGTGGCTCGGTCCCAGCCCTGGTCAGGGTCATGTGGGAGGCAACCAGTCGATGTGTCTCTCTCACAACATGTTTCTCTCTCTCTCTCTCTCTCTCCCTCCCTCCCTCCCTCCCTCCCACTGTATCTGAAGATAAATGGAAAAATATCCTCAGATAAGGATTTAAAAATAAATAAATAAATAAAATAAGTTGCCTGTTGACATGGCATCATTTCAGGAGAGGTGTCAGCATTTCTAAATAATCTCAAAGTGGCTGTTTTCTAACCTGTTAGCTTTACAATTGTTTGTCCTCTCACCTCTTTCTAATAACTAATAATCTGGAAATAAATAATAATGTGGAATGAGATGTGATATGAATTAACCTATGAATCTTTTTTCATTCTTTATTTTGAATTGATAGATTCATGGCAAGTTGCAGAAATAGTTTGGAGACGTCCTAGGTAACCTTTGCCCAGTGGTGATATCTGACATAACCAGAGTATAGTATCAAAATAGGAAAATGATATTGATACCATGAACCTGCTTAATTCAAATTTCACCTTTACATTTTCTTTCTTTAAAAAAAAAACAATTTTCTTTATTGATATTAGAGAGAGAGGAAGGGAGGGGGAGAGAGAGAAACATCGATGAGAGAGAACATCGATTGGCCGCCTCCTGCATGCCCCCCACTGGGGATCAGGCCCACAACCTGGGCATGTGCCATGAGCCGGAATCGAACCGGCAACCTCTTGTTGCATGGATTGATGCTCAACCACTGAGCCACACCGGCAGGCCACCTTTATATTTTCAATATTGCATATTAGGACACTGTTTTCATTAAGTGTTTATTATTATTGATATTAAGATTTCGTGATTATCTGTCTAGGACCTCCTGTATTTTTCATTTATGACAACACGCTTGATTAAACATCCTTGCAAGAAAAACATAGCCTTGTATCTAGGGTAAGTAAACTTTTTATGAATTGTTACCTTCCTTTTTATTAAAATGTTAGATTTGCCCTCGTTGATTCATTCAACAAACATTTAAGAAGATGAGTCTGCCCTGGCCAGTTTGGCTCAGTGGTTAGAGTGTTGGCCCGTGAACCAAGGAGTCTCAGGTTCAATTCCGGCCAGGGGCACATGCCTCGGTTACGGTTCATCCCCAGCCCTGGTCAGGGTCGTGTGGGAGGTGACCTGTCTATGTGTCTCTCTCAAATCAATGTTTCTCTCTCTCTCTCTCTCTCTCTCTCTCTCTCTCTCTCTCTCTCCCCCTCCCTCCTACCCCTCCACTCTATCTAAAGATAAATGGAAAGAAATGTCCCCAGGTGAGGATTAAAAAAAAGAAAGAAGATGGTCTGTCCTGTGTTCCTAGGTACTAGCCTGCAGGGAGTCCACAGTTGGGGTTGGGAGATGGAAGAGAGATAAAGAGACTAGAAAGTACTTAATTCTGGTATACTGTAGTACCACCTATCACAGATGCTTGAGATAAGCACTCATGGGGGGCTCGAGGAGAAAATGCCTAGGTAGTTTCAACTGGGGAATTGATGCCCATACTGCGTTTTGAAGGTTGAATAGGAGTTCACTGTGCAGAGAGGAGGACTGAAATATGAATGGGCTTGGAGCAGAACATTCAAAGGAATGGACCATACCCAGCATGCACTTGGAGTTGTCAGAATGCAAGGTTAGAAAACCAGATATGTATACCATACCAAGATGTTCACCCATCATCCTAAAGTGGAGGATTTGGAGCCACATAATTTGTATTTAGGAGGATTTCCAAAAAGCCCAGGCAAAGAAAAGAAAACAACACAACATGAAAAGGTCTAAGTAGAAAGAAAGGTCACATACAGGAGAAGGAGTCAGAGTCAGCAGGACTTGTCCACGTGGAACAAAGGCAAGCAAGTGGTTGAAGATGGTCCCCAAGTTTCTAGTGGAAAGATCAGGGAGAGGGGTGATAGCTTGGGATGTCATGCTGCTTGCGGGACATTGAGGACATATAAGGCCAGAGATGGGAACAGCAGGTCAAGTACATGTGAGTGGTGATTCTGGCTGCAGACACGGGTGCAGTCACCCAGGTGTCACATGTTCAGTAGTCAGAGCAGGTGGGAGAAAAGAAAGAAACATTGGAGAACAGGAGACCTAGAAGCCAAGGGGGTAGGGGTCAAGGAGGAGGGCTGTCATAGAGAAGCCAGGGCATGGGGGCAGGTAAGCAGCCCCTGGAGGAGAGGGGCAGAGAGAAAGAGAGGACGTGGAGGTCCAAAGTCTATGTTACTGTCTCCAGTAGCCAAGACAGCAGAAGAGAGAAGAATGGTCCCTGTAGAGAACTCAGCAGAAAGGGATGCAGGGTCTGGAAGAAGTTCCTGCTGATAGGAAGGGCCTGGAGTGAGGGGATGACCACACAGACAGGTCTCCCAGGGAGGGGTTGGGAAGCAGGGGCTGGCCCCTGGGCAGGGTGAGGACTCAGCTGCTCTTCCCATAGCAGAAGCATCTCAAATTTATAAGATGTAAATTCTGTCATTCCTTTAAAGCTAAGCTGCCATGGAGCAACCACTAGCCGCATGTGGCTATTTGTATTTAAATTTTCCATCAACTGATGTGTGGATAAACCAAATGTGGTCCATCTATACCATGGCATATTATTCAGGCTTAAAAAGGAAGGACATTCTGACACACACTACAACATGGATGAACAGTGAGGCCATTATGCTCAGTGAAATAAGCCAGACACAGAAGGACAAACTGATCCCACTCATAGGAGGTCTCTAGAGGAGTCAGATCCATAGAGACAGAAAGTAGATGGTGGGTGTCAGGGGCTGGGTGGGGGATGGGAGTTCGTGTTTAATAGGGACAGAGTTTAAGCTTGAGAAAAGGAGAAAATTTGGAGACAGATGGTGGTAATGATTATACAACCATGTGAATGTACTTACTGCCACTGAGCTGTACACTTGGAAATGGTTAAAATGGTAAAATTTATATTATGCATATGCTACCTCAATTAAAATAAATTGTGAAATGTAAATTTTATGTTGTGTGTATTTTATCACAATTTAAAAACTTAAACAAAAAATTTAATTAACTGAAATTAAATACAGTGAAAAAGTACACACAAACTAACCACATTTCAAGCATTCAGTGTGACTAGCGCTATCCTGTTGGACAGCTCAGAAATAGAACATTTCTATCAGATCCAGTCCACCATCTCATTTTGTATGGGCTGGTGAGCTCAGAATGGTCTTTATATCTTTATATGCTTGAAAAAA
Source organism: Tadarida brasiliensis (assembly GCA_030848825.1). Taxonomy (NCBI): domain Eukaryota; kingdom Metazoa; phylum Chordata; class Mammalia; order Chiroptera; family Molossidae; genus Tadarida; species Tadarida brasiliensis. Next base: position 48,620,530 of record CM061259.1, read on the forward strand.
ATAAAAACAATAATATTTCACTCAGCAATAAAAAAATGAAATCTTGCCCTGGCCGATATGGCTCAGCGGTTAGAGCGTCAGGCCATGGACCAATGAGTCATGGGTTCGATTCCAGTCAAGGGCACATACCTCGGTTGCGGTTCATCCTTGAACCTGGTCAGGGTCATGGGGGAGGCAACCAGTCCATGTGTCTCTTTCACATCATGTTTCTCTCTCTCTCTCTCTCTCTCTCTCTCTCTCTCTCTCTCTTTCTCTCCCTCCCTCCCACTCTATCTGAAGATAAATAAAAAAAAATATCCTCAGGTGAGGTTTAAAAAAAAAAAAAGAAATCTTGCCATTTGCAACAACATGGATGGACCTAGAGGGTATTATGCTAAGCAAAGTCAGACAGAGAAAGACAAGTACCACATGATTTCACTTAAGTGTGGAATCTAAAAAAACTACACAAGTGAACAAATAAAACAGTAGACTCATAGAAACAGAGACCAAAGGGATGGTTGCCAGAAGGGATAGGGTGGGGGGATGGGGAAGATGGTGAAGGGGGAATAAGAGGTACAGACTTCCAGTTATAAAATCAATAAGCCATGGGGATGTAGTGTACAGCACAGGAAATACAGTCAATAATATCGCAATAACTTTGCACAATGATAGATTTTAATAGACATTGTGGTGATCATGTCATAAGGTATATAAGTGTCAAAGCACTATGTTGTACATTGAAACTAATATAATATTGTATACCAACTCTACTTTAATAAAAAATTTTAAATAGTAAAAAAAATATTTGTGACACTTGAAAATGATAGGAAATTAAAATGTCAGTGTCCATAAATAAAGTTATGTTGGCGCACAGCCACATCCTTTCATTTACATATTGTCCGTGGCAGAGTTGAATGGTCAAGACAGAGGCCATGCAGCCCCTAAAATATTTCCTATCTCACCCTTTATAGTAAAAGTTTGCCAGACCCCCAGTTTAGAACACGTGTTTAAATGGTATCCTGATGCCCAGAACACACTGGAGTCAGGGAGGGTCTAACTCCAACAGCTTCCTGAAATGAGAAATTCTAATGTTTAACAAAATTATGAGATATCATTTTTTGTCTATTGTGCTGGTGAGGATGAAAGCCAATGAGTATGAGGCTACGTGGGTCCCCCTTCCGTGGAGGGACAGTTTGGCAGAATCTGGCAAAAATGTTCAACACACATTCTTGGACACAATGATCCCATTTCTAGAAAGTTAATCTACAATTTTAACTTATGTTCCTAGTACATGTCCTTCATGAGACCTTTTAAAGTCAAAATAGGTGGGACTTCTGGTCAAGATGGTAGCGTAGGTAAACACAGTATTGCCTCCTCCCACAACCACATCAAAATTACAACTAAACTATAACAACCATCATTCAGAACCACCGAAAATCTAGGTGAATGGAAGTCCTACAACTACAAAATTAAAGAAGCAGCCACATTGGACTGGTGGGAGGGGCAGAGGTGCCCCCAGGCTGGTCCCACACCCACATGTGGCAGATAAAAATCAGGAGGGACACTTGGGCTGTGAAGGTCCTCCCTGAGGAATGAGGGGTCCCCATCCCACACCAGGCACCCAGCTCAGGGTTCCAGTGCCAGGAAGAGAAGTCCCTATAACTTCTGGCTGTAAAAACCAGCAGGAACTGAGTCTGACAGAGGGTGTGGCTGCTGGAGCCCCAGGCAGTTCCTCTGAAAGGGCCCTCGCAAGGACTTACTTGGACTTGCTCTCCCTAAGCTCTGAGGGGAGGATTGGCCTGTCTTGGATCCTGCTTCAGAGTTTCCTAAAATCTCTCAAACAAGCAGCATCTGGTCTCAGTGAGTCCCATACCTTTCGTTAAGTGGCCCCAGGCCTGGCACTAGAAGCAGCCAGCCTTGGTTCACAACTTGGCTTTTCCTGAGCACCTCCAAGCCCAGCACAAGAAGCAGCCATCGGCAGATCACTTTGTAGCTTATGCCAGATGGCCCCAGATAGAACACAAGCAGTGGCTGATCTTGCCCCAGAGCCAGCACACCCAGTGGACAGCTTCAGACCACATTGAAACACCACCACCCAACCACTTCCACAAGTGACACACTCAATGAGTGGACTCAGTGGGTACCAGAGCCCTACTGAAGTAAATCTTGCTCTGTGTGGTGGGCCCCTACACCACTGATCCTCCAAGGTAGTCAAAGCCAGTGGTCAGTGGGCACAGCCAGTCCTTGCACCTGATCAGCCTGAGTAAATCCCTCTCATTGACGTGCCAACAGCAATCAAGACTCAATTACAACAGAAGGGTGTACAGTCCACACTAGGGGTGCACCTCGAGGGCCCAGCTGGAGTGATCAGGGAGGCTGTGCCACTGGATCCTACAGGACACCTACAACAATAGGCCACCCTACAAAGCCTAAGAGACATAGCAACTCTACCTAATACATAGAAACAATCACAGGGAGGCAGCCAAAATGAGGAGACAAACATGTCCCAAATGAAAGAAAAGAACAAAACTCCAGGAAAAGAATTAAACAAAATGGAGATAAGCAATCAATCAGATGCAGAGTTCAAAGCACAGGTTATAAGGTTGCTCAAGGAACTTGGTGAGACATTCAGGGAACTTAGTGAGACCCTCAAGGAACTTAAGGAGCCCTCCAAGGAACTTAGTGAGAACATCAACAACATAAAAAAGGACGAGTCAGAAATAAAGGAGGCACTAACTGAAATAAAGAATAATTTACAGGGGATCAATAGTAGAGTAGGTAAAGCCAAGAAGCAAACCATCAATTTGGAATATAAGGAAGCAAAAAACACCCAATCAGAACAGCAAAAAGAAAAAAGAATCCAAAAAATGAGGATAGTGTAAGGAGCCTCTGGGACAACTTCAGGTGTGCCAACAGTCTCATCATAGGGGTGCCAGAAGGAGAAGAGAGAGAACAAGAAATTGAAAACCTATTTGAAACAATAATGACAGAAAACTTCCCTACCTTGGTGAAGGAAACAGACATACAAGTCCAGGAAGCACAGAGAGTCCCAAACAAGATGAACCCAAAGAGGACCACACCAAAACACATCATCATCAAAATACCAAAGGTTAAAGACAAAGAGAGAATCTTAAAAGCAGCAAGAGAAAAGCAGTTCATTACCTACAAAGGATTTCTCAAAAGAAACTTTGCAAGCCAGAAAGGAGTGGCAAGAGATATTCAAGGTGATGAAAAGCAATGACCTACGACCAAGACTACTCTATCCTGCAAAGCTATCATTTAGAATCAATGGACATATCAAGAGTTTCCCAGACAAGAAAAAGCTAAAGGAGTTCATCACCACCAAACCAGTATTATATGAAATGTTGAAGGGTCTTCTTGAAGGAGAAGAACAAAAATATGAACAATAAAATGGCAGTGAATACATATCTATCAACAATTGAATCTACAAACAAAATGAGCAAGCAGAACAGAAACAGACTCATAGATACAGAGAACTTTTTGTTGCTTGCCAGATGGGCGGAGGCTGGGGGATGTGTGAAAGAGATGAAGGAATTAAGAAGTACAAATTTGTTGTTAGACTGATGAACCTGAAAGGGAAGCGGGGAGGGAGGGTGGGATGAGATAAACCAAAGAACTTCTATGCATATATGCATAAACAAGGGACACAGACCACAGTATGGGGAAGGCTGGAGGGGGGCGGGATTGGGGAGGAGGAGATCAATGGGGAAAAAAGGGGGGACATCTGTAATACATTCAACAATAAAGATGAGTCAAAATAGGTGGGACACTTATAATGGTTCAGGAAACTTTTGTTTAGAAAAACTCACTTCAATATAACCCTGGTAAACATATATGCACCAAATATAGGAGCACCAAAATATATTTAAAAACTTCTGGAGAACTTCAAGGGAGAGATCAATAGCAATACAATCATAGTGGGTGACTCATAGTGGGTGACTTTAGCACCCCACTGACACCACTGGATAGATCTTCTAGACAAAAAATTAACAAGGGAACAGAGTCCTTAAATGACAAACTAGACCAGTTGGACTTAATTGATATTTACAGAACATTTCACCCCAAAGCTGCAGAATATACATTCTTCTCAAGTGCACAGGGGACATTCTCAAAGATAGACCACATGTTAGGACACAAAGTAAGTCTTTACAAATTCAAGAAGATTGAAACCATATCAAGCATCTTCTCAGATCACAATGGCATGAAACTAAAAATCAATTATAATAAAAACACTCAAAAACATTTAAACACATGGAAGCTAAATAGCATGTTATTAATTTTTTTTAATCCTCACCCGAGGATATTTTTACATTTATCATCAGATAGAGTGGGTGGGAGGGAAGGAGAGAGAGAGAGAGGGAGAGAGATAGAAACATCGACATGAGAGAGACACATCGACTGGCAACCTCCCACACGACCCCAACCAGGACTGGGACGAACTGCAACTGAGGTATGTGCCCTTGACTGGAATTGAACCCACAACTCATTGGTCCACAGGCCAACACTCTAACCGCTGAGCCAAACTGACCAGGGCTAAATAGCATGTTATTAAACAACGAGTGGGTTACTAATGAGATCAAGAAAGAAATAAAAAAATTCCTGGAAACTAATGAAAATGAACACACAATAATACAAAATCTATGGGACACAGCAAAAGCAGTCCTGAGAGGGAAGTTCATAGCAATACAGGCCTACCTCAAGAAAGAAGAAAAATTTCTAATAAACTATCTAACCCAATGACTTAAAGATTTAGAAAGAGAACAAAAAACAAAAAACCCAGAGTTAGTAGAAGGAAGGAAATAATAAAAATCAGAGCAGAATAAATGACATAGAGACTAAAAAAAAAAAAAACAAAAACAAAATATTAATGAAACCAAGAGCTAGTTCTTTGAAAAGATAAACAAGATTGATCAACCTTTAGCCAGACTCACCAAGAAACAAAGAGAGAGGACCCAAATTAATAAAATCAGAAACGAAAGAGGTGAAGTAACAACAGACACCACAGAAATACAAAGAATTGTAAGAAAATACTATGAACAATTATATGCCAACAAATTCGACAACCTAGGCAAAATGGACAAATTCTTAGAATCATATACTATTCCAAAACTCAACTGGGAAGAGTCAGAAAACCTAAACGGATCAATAACAATTAAGGAAATACAAGAAGTAATCAATAAAATCCCAGCAAACAAAAGCCCTGGTGTGGACGGCTACATAGGGGAGTTTTACCAAACATTCAAAGAAGAACTATCACCTATTCTCTTCAAACTATTCCAAAAAAATTCAAGAGGAAGGAAGACTTCCAAACTCTTTTTATAAGACCAGCATAATCCTAATCCCAAAACCAGATAAAGACACTACAAAGAAAGAAAATTACAGGCCAATATCCCTGATGAACATAGATAGATGCCAAAATCCTCAACAAAATCTTAGCAAATCGAATCCAGCAATATATTTAAAAAATTATGCACCATGACCAAGTGCAATTTACCCCAGGGATGCAGGCTGGTACAATATTCATAAATCAATAAATGTGACACACCACATAAACAAAATGAAAGACAAAACTCAAGTGATCATATCAATAGACGCTGAAAAAGTATTTGACAAAATCCAGCATCCATTTTTGATAAAAACTCTCAGCAAAGTGAAATAGAAGGATCATATCTCAACATAATAAAGGCTATTTATGACAAACCTACAGCCAACATCATACTCAATGGGCAAAAACTAAAAGCATTTCCCTTAAGAACGGGAACAAGACAGGGATGTCCACTTTCACCACTCTTATTTAACGTAGTACTGGAAGTCTTAGCCACAGCTATCAGACAAGAAAAAAATAAAATAAAAGGGATCCAAATTGGAAAGGAAGAAGTGAAACTGTCATTATTTGCAGGTGACATGATATTGTACATAGAAAATCCTAAAGACTCCATAAAAAAACTACTAGATTTAATAAATGAATTTGGCAAAGTAGCAAGATACAAAATCAACATCCAGAAATCATTGGCATTTTTATACACCAATGATGAACACACAGAAAGAGAAACTAAAATAAAATCCCATTTACCATTGCAACAAAAAAAGTAAGATATCTAGCAATAAACTTAAACAAAGAAGTAGAGGACTTGTTCGCAGAAAACTATAGGATATTGAAAAAAGAAATAGAGGAAGATATAAAAAAGTAGAAGTATATACCTTGTTCATGGATTGGAATAATTAACATCATTAAAATTTCCATACTGCCCTGGCTAGTTTGGCTCAGCGGTTAGTGTCAGCCCACGGAACAGAGAGTCCCAAGTTTGGTTCCCGCTAAGGGCACGTACCTCGGTTGCAGTCTGTCCCCGGCCCCGGTTGGGGTCGTGTGGGTGGCAGCCACTTGATGTGTCTCTCTCACGTTGATGTTTCTCTCTCTCTCTTCCTCTCGCTCTATCTGAAGATAAATGCAAAAAAAAAAAAAGTCCTCGAGTGAGGATAAAAAAATAAATAAAATGTCCATACTACCCAAAGCAATCTATAGATTCAATGCAATCCCCATTAAAATACCAATGACATATTTCACAGAACTAGAACAAACACTCCAAAAGTTAATATGGAGCCAAAAAAGACCCCTAAGAGCCACAGCAATCTTGAAATAGAAGAACAAAGTAGAAAGAATCACAATACCAGATATCAGGTTATACTACAAAGCCATTGCAATAAAACCAGCTTGGTACTGGCACAAGAACAGGCATGTAGATCAATGGAACAGAACAGAGAACCCAGAAATTGACCCAAGACATTATGCCCAATTAATATTTGACAGAGGTGACAAGAGCATACAATGGAGTAAAGACAGCCTCTTTAATAAATGGTCCTGGGAAAATTGGACAGCTACATGCAAAAAAAAAAAAAAAAAATGAAACTAGACCACCAACTTACACCATACACAAGAATAAACTCAAAATGGATAAAAGACTTACATGTGACATGAATCCATAAAAATCCTAGAAGAAAATGTAGGCAACAAAATTTCAGACATCACATGCAGCAGAATTTTCACTGATACAACGCCTAAGGCAAGAGAAACAAAGGAAAACATTAATGCATGAGACCATATCAAGCTAAAAAGCTTCTGCACAGCAAAAGAAACAAACATCAAAATGGAAAGAGAACCCACTATATGGGAGAGCATAATTGCCAACAATACATCAGATAAGCGGTTAATTTCCAAAATATGTAGAGTACTCATACAACTCAACAAAAGGAAGACAAAGAACCCAATTAAAAAATGGGCAGAGGACCTAAATAGACACCTCTCCAAACAGGACATACAAATGTCCAAGAGATATATAAAAAATGCTCAACGTCACCAATCATCAAAGAGATGCAAATTAAAACAACTATGAGGTATCACCTCACCCCTGCCAGAATGGCTGCCATCAACAAATCATCAAACAATAAGTACTGACAAGGGTGTGAAGAAAAGGGGACTCTAGTACACTGCTGGTGGGAATGCAGACTGGTGCAGCCACTATGGAAAACACTGTGGTGTTACCTAAAAAAATTAAAATTTGAACTGCCATTTGACCCAGTGATCTCACTTCTAGGAATTTATCCTAAGAAGCCTGAAGCACCAATCAGAAAGAATATATGTACCCCTATATTCATAGCAGCACTATTTACAATTGCTAAGATCTGGAAACAGCCCAAGTGTCCATCAATAGATGAGTGGATAAAAAAGCTGTGGTACATATACACAATGGAATACTATGCAGCTGTAAGAAAGAAAGGTCTCTTATCCTTTGAGATGACATGGAGGGACCTGAAGAGTATTATGCTAAGCGAAATAAGCCAATCAGAGAAAGACAAATACCACATGATCTCACTTATTTGTGGAATATAATGAACAAAATAAGCTTATGAACAAAATAGACCCAGAGACATAGAAAGGAGTATGGTTCGGACTGACAAACCTCAGAGGAGTGGGGCAGGGTGGAGGGATGAGATAAACCAAAGAACTCATATGCACATATGCGTAACCAATGGACATAGACAACAATGCTGGGGGGGGTGTGCAGGATGAGGAGGAGGTTGTCTGGGGGGCGGGGGGAAGGAGAAACATCTATAACAAAAGTAAATTAAATAAACAAAATAAATCATTGACTTAAAAAAAAGGAAAACCCACCTCAATGATAGGTTCTAAAATAAAAACAAAACCAAAAATAAGTAAATAAAATAATATTCCACAGTTCATGCTACAGATTTTCCTTCCTTCCTTCTCACAGTGTTTTATTGGTTTTGATGTCAACTGGATATGTGTGGAAAATATTAAACCATGTAAAAGAGAACCATGTAAAGGTAAAAATAGCCAATAGAGTCATATCACTCTTGTTCAACTTTGTATTGGAGGTCTCAACCAATACAATATGACAAGAAAAAGATATGAAATATAAAAAACATAGAAAGAGACAACATTTGCCAAATCCAAGGTAGCAACTACCAGAAGAAACTGAGTATAGCAAGATGGCCAAATACAAGAAAGATATTATAGTCCAGCCAGTGTGGCTCAGTGGTTGAGCATCGACCCATGCACCAAGAGGTTGCCGGTTCGATTCCCAGTCAGGACACATGCCTGGGTTGTGGGCCAAATCCCCAGTGGGGAGCATGCAGGAGGTGGCCAATCGATGTTCTCTCTCATCAATGTTTCTATCTCTCTCTCTCTCTCTCACTTCCTCTCTCTCTAAAATCAATAAAGGGAAGAAAATTTTTTAAAAAATATTTCCTGCATGAGGGAAGAGGTTGTTTTTCTTATATACACATTCCTGATCTGAAACCCTTCACTTTAGTGAGTTTAGAGCCATATAAATGACAAAACTAAACTTTATCCTGAGCAAGGCAGACTGTCACTTAGTGTACTTTTTTTTTTTTTTTTATCCTCACCTGAGGACATTTTTCCATTTTTTGTTCAGATAGAGTAGGAGGGAGAGAGAGGAAGAGAGAGAGAAACATCGACATGAAAGGGACACATCGAGTGGCTGCCTCCCGCACGACCAACCAGGGCCGGGAACAAACTGCAACCGAGGTACATGCCCCTAGCGGGAACCGAACCCAGGTCTCTCTGGACCACAGGCCGACGCTCTAACTGCTGAGCCAAACTGGCCAGGGCAGTGTACATTTTTTTACAATATTATATTTGATGTTGTAACTGAAACTCGGGTTTGGCTGTGTGCTGCAAATGAAGCCAGATTCGTGGGACAGATCTGGTGCAAAAGGAAAGAGGCTTATTCAGGTGCTGTGAACTGGGAGAATGAACTCCCATCTCAACGACTATCCCCGCTTCCTGATCAAGCCTGCAGTTCTTATAGGGATCGGGAGGGGAGGGCTTTTCTTTCTATCCAGTTATCTTGCTAGTTTTTGGCTCACTTGGGCTCTGTCCATTCATCTTTCTGGTTTTTGGCATGCTCAATGTAAGAACTTCCCTCTATGCCAACTTGGCCAGTAGGGGAGACTCCCCAGTGCTCCCTGACTATCTATGATATCAAGTTCAGTCGTGGGGGGAGCAGCAGGACCCACTGTCAGGAATCCTGGAGATTCTGCAGCCCTTAGCTGGCCTCCTGATGCTGGACATGGTGCCTGCACATCTGGGGGAGCTGGATGGAGTCTTCTCAGCACCCCTGGAGACTGGCGCACCTGCATCCTCTGTGCAGGCCCCACGCAGTCCACCTCTCTGAGGTGGCCAGCCAAGTCTGTACTCACCCTGCTGCCAGCTGTCCACACTCTGACTGACTGTTCTTCTCCCCTTCAGAACTCAGGACACTTGTAATATTACAAGGGTAAATGGATGGAGGTCTCATCTTCTGTAGTTTCTTCCTGCTGTCAAGGGGTGTAATCTTACTCATTCCTGGGTCCAGAGATTCTTGCTATCTACTAAAGGAAGAAGGGGATCAAGAATGGAGGGAAGTCTTTACACAACGGAGAAGGATTGCTGTCTTTGGAAGGCAGCATACACATTGTTTAGAGGATGGCAACGCTGAACAAGCAAAGCTGGTAGACTGCTTCATATTTCAAGAGGTGGTGTTGCAGATGGGCTTCCAAAGTGAGACCTATTTTGTAGACAAGCAATCAAGTATTTAGTGCACTATTAGGCACTACTAGGTATGCCTAGTAGTGCAGGGGGAATTGTAGTGAAATCAGAAACTGGAGAGACTAAAGGATCCCCATGATCTAATCTGAGCAGGGCTTTGGGTGGCACACCCAACTGCTGACTCTTGGCCTGCCAGGGGTCGTTGCAATACAATGAACTACAAGCTAACAAGGCTTGGAGTGAGGGGGAGCATCACAAGGGCGCAAATGCTCCTGATCTCTGGATGCAGCCCAATTTATTTGCAAAGAGGTTCCCTAGGTTACATGGTGTTTTGGGTAAGTAAGTCCTTGAGATCGTGTCTCTGCTGATCTTTCAGCCAAGCCTAGCATTCTTCCTGTTCCAGCTGTCTCTCACTGTTTTCAGCGGAGATACATAACAAATACATTCACACTTGGGCCAAAAACCCAATTGGTGCTTTCAGGGCAGCGTTCCAACCCTCTCATGTATACCTTATCTATTCTCATGCATACTTTGATCCTTGGCTGGCCTGGCTGCAAGAATGCATACCTCAGGGTTACATTTTGTTCATCTACCAAACCCCCAACCCTACATCCAACAGCAGGCTACATTTGTCAAGGAAGCCACTGTCTGGGAAATATGGACATAAGCGTTATCAGTCCAAATGTGGGCATAAACTGTATAGCAATTGTCAAAAACTAATAAAAACTAACATTGTCACTTAGCTTTGGGAGGCGCTGTTCCTTTCTGAAAGAGGAGTTTTAAATCTCTTTCATGGGTGCAGGTCCAGCTTTCTCTTGCAACATCAACAGCAGCAGCAAGATCTGAGTCCTCCTCAGGCAGCGCCCACTTTATTGGTCTGTGGTTGATCCAAGGCTTGATTCCCATGAGCTTTAGGGAAGAGTGTCAGCAGGATAGACCAGTCCATTGCTTGGCTAATTGCTGTTCAGGACCTTGAGTCTTCCAGGTCTTTAATAAGACTGGTCTCCTGGCTGGAATGGATGCAAGGCTCATCTGACAGATAGATAGACCGGCAATGACCAAACTCGTGCAAAGTTGTTAGTGTTTGCCCTAAATGTTGTACGTACTGTTTGATTTTTTTTAATCCTTACCCAAGGAGATGTTTTTACTGATTTTTTAGAGAGAGAGGAAGGAAGAGGGAGAAGGAGAGAGAAATATTGATCAGTTGCCTCCCATACGTGCCCCAACCGGGGATCAAACCTGCAACCTGGGTATGTGCCCTGACTGGGGATCAAACCTGCAATCCCTTGGTGAACAGGATGACGCTCCAACCAACTGAGCCACGCCAGTCAGGGCCATATTGTTTGATTTTTACATGCATGTTCTAAATCTAAAGAGGGTGTTCTTAAAACAGAAACGTGGAGGGGTCTCCCATAAACTATTTCAAAAGAGCTTAATTTGAGCTCACTTTGGGGCACTACCCTAATCCTATCTTCTGGAACACTTCTGAAGTGAACAACTGTCCATTGTCACTTTGAATGCTGTAAGTCCTAACCTAGGGATCAGAAGTTTTGCTACCTCAGTTGCCTTCTCAGTTCTAGTGGGGTATGCCTCTACCCATCCAGAAAAGGTGTCCACAAAATCTAATAAAAATTTAAAGTCTCCTGTGGTTTTAGGCATCTGTGTAAAGTCAACTTGCCAGGCCTCAAACGGGCATATCCCTTTATAATATATTCCCTTTCCTATTGGGGTTCTGTTTTAGGATTGTTTTGGGTGCATATCTGACAGGCTTGGATAATCTTTTGAATGGTCCTTTGTAAATGAGGGCCCTTCAGATGTGGTCTAATGAGGTCCATTAAAGCATCTCTTCCATAATGAGTAGTAAAATCATACCATGAGTGTTGTTGACCTTCCATATAGAGTTAGGGTCAGTGTTGGAGAATCCCCATTCATGGGCTCATTCTTCATCTTGTTCTCTGTAATGGGGTTTAAATTCTGACAAGTCCAAGTGGGGAATTAAAGCCCCGAGAAGTGGTGGCCCACGGGAAGCCCCGAGAAGTGGTGGCCCACGGGCGACTTGTCTTGCTGCTTTATTGGCAGTTTGGTTTCCCTGGCTTGTTTGGGAATTGTCCTTCTGGTGGCCTGAGCAGTGCCTTATGGCAGTCTGGTTTGGCAGCTTCACTGCCTCTTGCAATTTTAAAATCTCTTTTGCATGTTTGATATCCTCATTCCCTGAGGTTAAGAGTCCTCTTTCTTTCCATATTGCCCCATGGGCACGGACTACCACAAAGGCATATTTAGAGTCAGTGTAGATGTTGACATTCTTTCCCTGGGATAATTCTAAGGCTCTGGTGAGGGCTGTCAGTTCAGCCTTTTGTGCTGCGGTTCCTATGGCAAGGGCCTGGCCTTCTGTTACCTTGTCTATGGTGACTACTTGTACCTTGCTTCTCTTTGACCATTCTCCATGAAGCAGTTTCCATCTGTATATAATTCCCAGTCAGGTTCTGTCATTGGCTAGTCCAATAGGTCTGGTCTGCTGGAATAAACTTTGTCAATGATTTCTAAGCAATCATGTTGGAGGTCTGAGCTTCCCTCTGAGTCTGGGAGTAGGGTGGCCAGGTTTATTAAGGTAATGGTGGTTTGAAAGGTGACATTTGGGTTGTCTAATAAAATGGGCTGATATTTTCCCATGCGCTCTGCCATCTGCCAATACCCTCCTTTCTTCTGTAATAGAATTAGGATCTGGTGGTGTACAAATATCTTAGTAGGTTGCCCCCGAGTGAATTTCTCTGCTTTCTGTAAGATGTCACAGGTAGCTGCTATTGCCTGGAGGCATGTGGGTCATCCTTTTGTCATATGATCTAGTTTCTTTGAGAGATAGATTGTGGGTTGAGGGATATTTCCCAGGGTCTGGGTTAGTTCCCCCAGTCCAGTTCCTTGCCTTTCATGAATGTATAATTGACAGGTTTCTGTAAACTGGGTAATCCTAGTGCAGGGGCCGATACTAGTTTTTCCTTCAAGGAGTCAAATGCTGCCTGACAGTCTCTTGCCCATTCAAGAGGTTCAGAGTCTAGTTCTTTCAATAAATTATACAATGGTTTTGCTAAAATGCCAAAGTTTGAAATACAAATTCAGCAAAACCCTGTAATCCCTAAGAATCCGTGAAGCTGCCTCTAGTTCTCTGGGATTTTTATGATAGCAATGGCTTGTTTTCAATCATCCATCAAGCTTCTAGTGCCCTGTTTCAGTTGGAATCCCAGGTATGCCACCTCCTGTTTGCAAATCGGGACCTTGTGAGGCGATACTTTATATCCTCTATTTGCCACATGATTCAGGACTGCGATAGTGTTGATCAGTCTTCATAAGAATTCCTATTAGTAAGTCGTCTACATATTGTAGAATTCCCAATTTCAATTGAATATTCCTTGTTAGGGTTTTGGGCCAGTGTTGTGGGCTTGTGAAAGAACAGAGAGAAGAGAGAGAAAAGGAGGAATTTTATTACTTTCCCCATAGTCAGGGAAAGGACCCATGTATTGACTGGCAAGACAAGGACAGGGAAGAAAGAGTGAGTTGCTTTTTTGTGGGGGGCTTTAGGGAATAAAGGGCAATTTGGGACAGGGAGGGGATCACGTTGAAGTGGAACAGATGCCAGGGTGGTTGCCTTGAGGAATTGTAGTTTGTTTGTTCTTCAGGAGACAGTCCAGCAGATGCATTAAGGAGGTGTCTTTATCAGTGTCTTTCCCTTGTCTGTAAAACAAGCTTAGAAAAAGTTACAAAGAGTTCAAAAGGGAGAGGCTTGTCTGAAGGGGGTGGAGGGAACTAGAAGGAGGAATTCTTGCTAACCAGCCTGAAGCTGTTATAACACAGGGAGCAGGGGGTGGAAGAGTGTAGCCTTGGTGCTTTATCTGGTCCTGCAGTTCTGTTTGAACAGAGGAGGGTTTGAGTCACAGGAGCCAACAGTCTTAGGGTTTAATTACCAGGTGCTTTTAATAAATTATAGAAAAATCATAACAAAAAGAAAGGCCTGTTTTCTGTCCTTACATACCTTAAATCTTTTCCTAATATTTCCCCAAATATGTTTGGGGAATTCTTAAAGCCTTGTGGCAATACAGTCCAACTATACAGGAATGTGGCTTTAGTTCTGGGTCCTGCCATTCAAAGGCAAAGAATAGTTGAGCCTGTTCATCTATTTGGATGCAGAAAAAAGCATCATTCAATTCTAGGACTGAAAACTATTTGCTATCTCCAGGCAGCATGGTCAACAAAGTATATGGGTTGGACAATGTAGGATGAATGTCCTGGACAATGTAATTTATGGCCCTAAAGTCCTGTAGAAATCAATATTCATTAGAGTGAGACTTTTTAACTGGCAAAATGGGGTGTTATAGGGAGACTGGCATGGTTGAATTAATCCTGATTTTAAGAATTTCTGCACTACTAGTCGAATTCCCTCTAAAGCTTCCTTTTTAAGAGGATATTGTTTATTCTATGGGATCTTTTTTTTTTTTAATTTATTTTTGTTGCAGATGTTTCTCCTTTTTTTCCCATTGACACCCTCCTCCCCACCCACCCCCACCCCGTCCCCAGCTTAGTTGTTCATGTCCATCAGTTATGCATACATGCATATAAGTTCTGTGGTTTATCTCTTCCCTCCCCCCGCACCCCCTCTTCTGAGGATTGTCAGTCTGTACCCTACTTCCACATCTCTGGGTCTACCCTGTTCCTCAGACTGTTATGTTCATTATATTCCACAAATAAGTGAGATCATGTGATATTTGTCTTTCTCTGCTTGGCTTGTTTCGCTTAGGATAATACTCTCGAGGTCCCTCCACGTCATCTCAAAGGATAAGAGATCTTTCTTTCTTACAGCTGCATAGTATTCTATGGGATCTTTGACCCTTCTTTTAGGTTAATTTTTATGGGTTACATATTAACCGCCCTACCTGAGGTTCTGTTGGCCCAAATGGCTCAATCGACCTGCTCATAAATCTTGGGTGGAAAGAGTTCACCTTCAGGTCCTTTCGGGCAAGTCAGGAGCACCTGGAGCTGGAGAGCATGTTCCAGAGGGACTTCTAAACATAATTGTTGCTTCTCAGAGGGAAAAGTTATTTGTGCATGCAACTTACAGAGTAAATCTCGGCCCAACAATGGAATGAGGCAGTCTGGCATACAGAGAAAACTATGTGTATGTTTCTTATCCCTAAGTTGGCATTCTAGAGGTTGAAGGAATGCCTGTTTTTGTAATTGGTCACTCGAGTAATCGACACTGCAGATGAACTTTTCTTGGTTAATTTTGTATTTGACACTCAGTATGTGGCTCCCATACCTATGAGGAAGTCAATTAGCTTGTTCCCCACTGTTAGTGGTACCTGGGGATCCTGTGGGGAAATAGTAATAGGTCAGGAGGTGTCTAGGGGAGCCCCTGGGCCGCCTCATTCATCATCAGATTCGTCATTCCTTTCTTCTTTTTTTTTTTAATCCTCACCTAAGGATATTTTTCTATTTATCTTCAGATAGAGTGGGAGGGAGGGAGAGGGAAAGAAAGGGAGAGAGAAAGAAGCATCGATGTGAGAGGGACACATCGACTGGTTGCCTCCCATACAACCCCGACCAGGGCCGGGGACGAACCGAGGTATGTGCCCTTGGCCAGAATTGAACCCACGACTCATTGTCTGCGGGACGACGCTGTACCACTGAGCCAAACCGGCCAGGGCAGATTCATCATTCCTTTCTAACATTTATCGGCTTTCTATCCTATTTATTTTTCTTTTTGAGTTCCAGGCAGTCCTTGCACCGATGGCCTTTCTTTTTGCAATGTGTGCATTGATTGGTACCTAGTGGGTCTTTCCCTTCCTTTTTGGGTCCTGCCTCTCCTTCTGGTTTCCCCACACTGTTTCTAAGAAAACAGTGGCCTGCTTTAATTTCCTTGTTTTCCGGGCATGGTAAACTTGAAAGGCTAAGTGCACCAGCTGAAAGGGATTTATTCCCAACGGCCCATATAAACGTAGGAGTTTTCTTCTGATATTCGGGGCACTTTGCCCAATAAAAGTGATGTTTACCAACCAGGTATTTTCTGGTGCCTGTATGTCAGCATCAGTGTGCTTTTGATCAGCTTGATGGATCCTTTCTAAAAATTCAGAAGGATCTTTGTTTGGTTTCTGTTGAACAGCCTGTATCATATTCAGGCTCTTTTGTTTAGGCACCCCTTTCTTAAGCCCTTCCAGTATGCACTTTTTGTAATGTCCCTGCCATTTGGGTCCCAGTTGGGCTCTGTTAAGGGAATCGCCCCGTCTGGGCTGGGGGGTCCTATTGGGTTTCTCTTGTTGGAGGCTATGAGCCTCCTCATTAGCATCATCTGTAACCAGCTGCCTTTCATGTGCTGCTAGCAGGATGTGGAGAGCCTGTATGTCTGTCCAGTTTGGATGGTAAGTGGAAAAAATGGAGGTGATAAGATCTGCCATTTTCTCAGGACCCTCCATATATGAGGAGTTGGAATTCTTCAAATTCAGTAAATCTGAAGTGGAAAATGGAGTATGGGCCCAGAAGTGGCCAGTGGGCTGGCTTTCCCAGTTTACTCCACCTATAGGATGTTGCCTCAAAGGGAATAGTCCTGTTCTGCATAGGGATGCTCCCTGGCCAAACTGGGTGCCCTGCCGGATCTTCAAGGGAGAGACCATGCCTTCATCATACAGGGGTGGGGCTATTGCCCCTCTGGACCATATTTCAGGGTTATCTAGCAGTGGGGGTGAGGGTGGGGGAAATCTTCCTGCTGGTAATGCTAGGTCCCCCAGGTTCAGGGTATTAAAAAGACTCATCTTTTTATTTTATTTTAAAACCCAGCCCTTTTATTTATTTATTTTATTCATTTATTATTTTTATCCTCACCCAAGGATATTTTTCTATTTATCTTCAGGTAGAGAGAGAGGGAGAGAAAGGGAGAGAGAGAGAAACATCGACGTGAGAGGGACACATTGACTGGTTGCCTCCTGCATGACCCCGATCAGGGCCGGGGACAAACCACAATGGAGGTACGTGCCCTTAGCTGGAATAGAACCCGGGATTCATTGGTCCAGGGCCGACACTCTACCGCTGAGCCAAACCAGCTAGGGAAGACTCATCTCACTTTCCTTTTCTTTCTGTGTCTTACTGTCAGGGAGGGGTTCTGAAGCCAATTCCCTTCTCTGCATCATTACTTTGTTCCCTTTCTTTGCTGAATCCTCATTGCGTAACGACACAAATTTCTGGACATAAGGGATTTCATCCCATTTCCCTGACTGTTGGCAAAACAATCCCAACTGTATGATGGTGTAGTAATTTAGGGAACCATTTAAGGGCCATTTTTCCCTAAAGTATATATAAAACAAGCAGTGTTACAATAGAAAATTAGTTCCTTCTTAGTCATTGATCATAGCTCTATATGGACCAATCTGCTAAAAGTTGGTCCAGTAGATTCCCTTCAGGAGTGAAAACAGAATAAACCCTGATGGCATGAAAATACAAACCCAAAACCATAACCATAGAAAGACCCCAAAGTGGGAACATAGGAACAAAACTTCAATCCATAATTCCATTAGTCCAAACAAGTGCTCACAATCAAGTCCTAGCATCTTATCTCCTGCCAACCAATACCACAAGAGCTCCTGACTGGACCCAAGTGGCACGAAGCCCAAATGGCACAAAGTCCAAGTGGCAGGGATAGAGGCTCCCCTAGTGTGGAGTCTGTCTGCTCCCAGAAAGCTATTTCCTTTCACTAGCCAAGCATTTCAGGTGGCTGAGAAGGAGGACAGGGAAATTCCCCGAGACAAGCTTTCAGCAACTTCTAAGAAGTTCCCACAGTTCTGCTCCCAGGGTCACCCTGCCACAGGCAGCAGGGACCCTAGCCTGGGCCCTCCAGGACTTATCGAGGTTCATGCTGTCCCATCTGGGTTGCTAAAAACTGGAACCAAAAAGCAGGTTCAGCTGCCTGCCACAGTGAAAGCCAAACACATGAGACAGGTGCTGGTGTAAAAGGAAAGAGGCTTATTTAGGCACTGCAACCTGGGAGAATGGTGGACTCCCATCTCAAAGACAATCCCTCCTTCCTGATCAAGCCTGTGGTTTTTGTAGGGATAGGGAGGAAAGGGCTTTTTTTCTTCTTTTATCCAATTATCTTTCTAGCTTTTGGCACACTTAGGCCTTATTCATTCATCTTTATAGATTTGGCTGCACTAAGTATAAGAACCTCCCCCTGCACCATCTTGACCAATGGGGGAGACTCCCCGGTACTCCTTGACTGTCTGTGGTATCAGGGTCAGTGGAGAGTGGGGGAAATGAGGCTGCAGGACCTGCTGTCAGGCCCACCTCCCGACACTGGACACAGCATCCACACATCAGGGATATCTGGTTGGAGTCCGTGGGACACCTCTGAATGCTGGCCTGCCAGCATTCTCTGCACAGCCCTCACACAGCCCACCCCTAAAATTGGCCAGGCAGCCCATATTCACCCTGCCACCAGCTGCCCACACTTTGACTGACTGTCCATGATAACAAGGTGGTCACACTTTTTAAATAATGTTATTTCAAGAAGTCAAATACTCAGGCTATAGAAATTTACTCATGCAATATATATATATGTGTCATATATATACATGATAGGTGATAGATGATTAGATAGATAGATAGATAGATAGATAGATAGATAGATAGATAGATAGATAGATATGGAACCTAAATGGTTCCTTATTTTAAAGGGAATTTGTTTGAGTGGAGCATTTTTAGAGTGCCTGCCATTTTCTTATATGAAATTCTCCTAATTTTAACTCTTGTGTTGTTTATTTCAGACGACAACTTTTTTTCACAACAAATAACTTTGAGAGTAGTCTCCTTCCATTTGCCATCCCTACGTCAATGCAGGTAGCTATTATATAAAACAATCTGAAGGATGCTTGAAATATGTACTACTCAGGGTAAAGGTATAATTTGGAAATTTCACATTAGTCTATTTTTGTTAGTTTGGGGTTTATTTTTACAAAATGTATCTCCTAAAGACATTGAGAGCAATTTCTAAGCCAAAAAGAGGGTTGATTCTATTCTGCCCTTACTACCAAAATGGCACTTTTTTTCCCCTGAAAAAGGAAGCAGAATTGTTGCCAGTGCTCCCTACAGTTAGTTGCATGTTGGAAATAGATTACATGCACTAATTTCAAGACATCCTTAAATTGTCCTAAATCAAAACAGAAAAACCTTTACCCTCTCAATAACTATTTTGAGAAATTCTACCATTAGCACTGATGCTAAAGAAGTTTTGCCATTTATTAAGATATCAAAGTTTCTCTTAGAAGCAACAGTTATGCTCCTCATTCATCATTTCTTTTTAGGCTTTATCAGAAAAGGTTTTTTGTTTTTGTTTTTGTTTTCTGAGAGAGATTGATTTGTTGTTACACTTATTTACACATCCATTGGTTGATTCTTGTATGTGCCCTGACCATGGATTGAACCCATAACCTTGGCATATTGGGACAATGCTCTAACCAACTGAGCTATCTGGCCAGGGCCTCCTCAGAGAAGGTTTTGATGAGGGAGGAGATGGAGTGAATTTAGGTGTCTTAGGGCACCAAACACCAATTTTAACTTCCCAGTTTTGGTTCCAGCTGACCCTAGGATACATAGTCCCCAGTACAATCGTCCCTTGCCACTTCGTGCTTCAACTTTAGCAATAGAGTGAAGCCGCGAAAGTCGAAGTGTGAAGTGGCAAGGGACAACTGTATATAAATAAAGAATCCTACTTCGCGTAAATTCATTTATCGAGGTAGAGTCTGGAACTGATTAACCGCGATAAACGAGGGTCGACTGTATCGAGGAACCGAACAACTCCTGCTGGCACAAACGTTTCTTGGATGCATGTCTAGAAGTATTGCTTCCCAAATTGAGATCCGAAAGGTTGTGCTTATTGATGTCATATATGTCATTATTTGTAGGTTGGCATACCAGAAGTAACATCAGCACATTTTGCTGGTTCAGTATTGCTCTTAGTAGTGAATCAAAAAGTGTATATTTATGATTATGAAGCCAGTTCCTGGAGTGCATCTACAGGTATGTGTGTGTGTGTGTGTGTGTGTGTGTTTTATTAATTTGAGAGAGGGGGGAAAGGAGAGAAAGAGAGAGAGAGAAACATCAATGTAAGAGATAAACATTGATTGGTTGCCTCTGCATGCACCCTGACCGAGAATCAAACCTGCAACCTGGGTATGTGCCCTGACCGGGAATCGAACCTACCTCCTCTTAGTTTATGGGATGATGCTCCAACCAACTGAGCCACACTGGCCTGGGCTTTGTCTTTTTAATTCTGTTTGAATTCAGCCAACATCAGAGAAGTTAATGTCAGAAGAACAAACCATACTGCTACTTGAATGTCTGCCCCTGGATGTTACCTTGTCCTTTAAAATTCAAGTGGAAGTTGTCCTGAACCCCCATCCCATAGGGTGGGAACCTAGTGTTTCCCTTTTGGATTGTAGTTACAAGCCATGAAATCCTTCTCTGGGCAAGAATGACTCCTAGATGCTTGATACAAGGCTGGATAAAGGGATATTAAGTCACATGTACTTCATATTAGGGACAGAGAACAGTAGAGAAGGCTAGTTCGATGAAGAGAGAGAAAGAAGACAACTCTGAGGGAGGAGGCAAGGAGATTGGGTCAAGAATAAAGATAGGAGCCCTGGCTAGGGTACCTCAGTTGATTGAGCATCGTCCTGTACACCAAAAGGTCACTGGTTCTATTCCCAGTCAGGGATGGTGCCTAGGCTGTGGGTTTGGTCCCCGGTTGGGGGTTGGGGTGTGTACGGGAAGCAACTGATCTCTCTCCCCCCCCCCCACCCCGTTTCCCTCTCCCTTCCTCTTTCTAAAATAAATAAAAACATAAATATTTTTTAAAAGAATAAAGATGGGAGATGTTACTCTTTAGAAAAGAAGAGGAACGCCCTGGCCGGTTTGGCTCAGCGGTTAGAGTGTCGGCCCGCGGACCAGAGAGTCCCGGGTTCGGTTCTCGCCAAGGGCACGTACCTCGGTTGCAGTTTGTCCCCGGCCCCGGTTGGGGTCATGTGGGTGGCAACCAGTCGATGTGTCTCTCTCACATCGATGTTTCTCTCTCTCTCTTCCCTCCTCTCTCCCTCGTGCTCTATCTGAAGATAAATGTAAAAATGTCCTCGGGTGAGGGTTAAGAAATAATAAAAGAAGAGGGATGACTTTCTCTTTTTTCGGAAAAAGGGAAGAAGGCAGAGAGAGAGCACAGGTACTCATGACGGTGAGGAAAGGGTCAGTACAAGGTCTCTCCGCCTTGGCACTGCTGACATCTAGGGGTGGGTCATTCTCTGTGGGGAGCTGTCCTGGGCACTGCGGGGTGCTGAGCAGCATCCCTGGCTTCCATCCACTCCGTGCCATGAGCACTCCTCAAGTCCTCACAACAAAAACGCCTCCAGACAACACCCAGTGTCCCCAGGAAGGTCAAAAACCCCTCAGGGGAGAACCCTTGAGTAGGTAGATCACCGCCTGGCAATTCGTTATTCTTTTGCTTCACTTCTATTAGTTTGGGGGAAAGATTGTGGACCCCCAAAGATGGAGCCCTGCCCCAGCCAATGAGGCATCCGCCAGGTGCTCCCTAAACACTGGCTGGCAAACTGATCACAGCCCTCTGAGAGAGACAGGGAAGCACAGCAGAAGGGACACACCTTGACTCAGCCTCTGTCTTACTTTTGTTGTTGTTGTTAATCCTCACTCGAGGATATTTTTTTCATTGATTTTTAGAAAGAGTGGAAGGGAGTGAGGGGGAGAGAGAGAGAGAAACATCAGTATGAGAGAGACACATCAATTGGTTGCCTCCCACACACACCCTGACCAGGGCCAGGGTCAAACTGCAACCCAGGTATGTGCCCTTGACCAGGAATTGAACCTGCAACCCTTCGGTACGCAGGTTGGCACTCCAACCACTGAGCCATACTGGCCAGGGCCTGTCTTACTTTTCATTAGTGTTCCAGTTTGACTATCAGCAAGGCGATTGGGTGAATTTTAGTAAATCAACACCTGAACTGTTCCAAGCCCCTTGGTGGAGGTGTGGATACTGTAAATAAATGAGCCCCTAGAGAATGTACATAACCCAAGAAAAGCTGGGCTGCATGGGGGCTAGTTTGGGGACCATCTCATCAGTCTGTCACATCTGAACGCAACACACATCTCCCTTCAAAACATCAGTTGACCAAAAGGTTACAGAACTTCCCACACACAGCCAAACTGCCTCACAGTCCTCTGCCTTCCTCTCCCTCCCTCCAGAACCCACACACATTGCTCTTCCGTCTCTCCTCATCCTCTCGAACGCCACTCTTGACCTTCCAGTGAAGTTCTTTTCTTTTTTATTCATTTAAGAGAGAGAGAGAGAAACATCTGTTTGTTCTTCTGCTTATTTATGCATTCATTGATTGATTCTTGTGTGTGCCCTGACCAGAGATTGAACCCGCAACCTTGGCGTATCAGGATGACACTAACCAACTGAGCTACTCAACAGGGCCCCCGTTCAGTTATTTTCTCTCTCTCAGTTCATGGCTCTTTCTCTCCTTTTTTGGCGGGAGAGCATAAAATTCATACAAAACTAACAATTTTAAAGTGTACAATTCAGTGTCATTTGGTACATTTGCAATGCTGTGCAACCATCACCACTATCTTTTTTTTTTTTTTTTAATCCTCACCTGAGGACACTTTTTGCATTCATAGAGTGAGAGGGAGAGAGGGAGGAAGAGAGAGAGAGAGAGAGAAACATCGATGTGAGAGAGACACATCGACTGGCTGCCACCCACACAACCCCAATGGGGCGGGGGACAAACTGCAACCGAGGTACGTGCCCTTAGCGGGAACCGAACCCAGGTCTCTCCAGACCACAGGCCGACGCTCTAACCACTGAGCCAAACCGGCCAGGGCACCATCACCACTATCAAGTTCCAGAACACTCTTATCATCCCAGAAAGAAACCAAGTACCCATTAAGCAGTCACTCGCCATCTCCCTCCCCGAGCCCCTGACAACAATTCTCTCTATGGATTTGCCTGTTCTGACATTTCACACGAAGGGATTGTACAGCGTGTGGCCTTTCGTGTCTGGCTTCTTTCACTCAGCGTAATGTTTTCGAAGCTCGTCCATGTTGTACTGGGTGTCAATGCTTCACTCCTTTTATGGCTGAATAACATTTCAGTGTGTGGATGGACCACGTTTGTCTGTCCACTCATCAGCTGGTGGACGTCGGGACTGTTTCCTCCTTTTGGCCATTGTGAATAGTGCTGCTGTGAACACTGGCGTATGAGTTGTGGTGTGGATGTGTGTTTTCATTTCTCTTGGGTAGAAACCAGGAGTGGAATTGCTGGGTCAGATGGAACTTATTGAATTTACTGAGGAACCGGTAGAGCCTCTTGTAATGTTAACCAATCTAGTCTCCATCCTTCCTCTTCTCTCCAAGTTTCCTTAATGGCATCCAAAAAGTTAGCTGCCCCTCCCCCTCCCCCAGACCCTGGCACCCACCATTCTGCTTCCTGACTGTGGATTTGACTTCTCTAGGGACTTCCTGTAAGTAGAATCATACACTACTTGTCTTTTTGTGTCTGGCTTATTTCACTCAACATAATGTCCTCAAGGTTCATCCAGATTGTAGCAGGTGTCGGAGTTTCCTTCCTTTTTAAGGCTCAATGACATTCCATGGTATGGATGGACCTCATTTCGTTTATACAGTCATCTGCCGATGGACACTTGGGTTGCCTCCGTGTTTTAGCTATTGTGAATAACGCCGTTTGAACATGGGTGTACAAATATCTTCCTGAGTCCCTGCTTTTAATTTTTAATTTCTTTTTGGTATGCACCCAGAAGTGGAACTGAGTTGGCTCCGACTCCTGGCAACCCTCTGAATGAGCGACATCCACAGTGTCCTGTCCTCAGCTGCCCTGCTCAGCTCCTGTGGACTCATGTCTGTGGCTTCTTTTACGAAGTCAATCCATCTCATATTTTGCCTTCCTCTTTTCCTGCTGCCTTTTCTTTTTCCCAGCATTACTGTCTTTTCCAAAGAGCCCTGCCTTCTCGTGTTGTGCCCAAAGTAGGACAACTTCCGTTTTGTCATTTTTGCCTCCAGCGATGTTTCAGGTTACTTTGCACTAGGACCCACCTGTTTGTCTTCCTGGCAGTGCAGGGTATCTGCAGAGCTCTCCTCCAACACCATATTTCTAATGAATCGTTATTTGCCCATCAGTCTTCTTCACTGTCCAGCTTTCACATCCGTACGCGGCCATGGGGAATACGAGGGTGTGGATGGTCTAAGAGACCTTGGTCTCTAATGACACAGTTTGCTCTTGGTGACCTTTCCTAATTTTCCATTGCTGCCCTTCCACAGCCTTCTCCTGATTTCTCAGCTGCAGTCTCCATTTGAATTGGTGACTGAACCTAAGTCAGCAAAATCTTTAACAATACCCATCTCTTTCTTCACTGTCTCTGTTAAAGTTGCATATTTCTTCTGTAGTCATGATATGGTCATTCTGTTTTCCATCCTTCAAGGACCCTCCACGCTGTTTGCCACACCTGCACCATTTCCATTCCCAGCAGGGCACACAGGTTCCCTTTCTTCACATTCTCACCGACACTGGTTGATTTCTGTTTTCTTTCAAGCCAAAGTTGCTGCATTTTAAATAGAATCAAAGAACACCTCAGTAAGAGAGTGAGTTCTTTCTACAATTTTGGTGTAGTCCTAAAAGAGTGTCTGCAAAACCAGTGCTTCTTAACTGGGGCCCCATCTCTGGGGACAGTTCTGCCCCCAGAAGACACTTGGCAATGTGGGGAGGTATTTTTGGTTGTCAAGACTGGGAAAGGTGCTACTGGCAAGTCATTAGAGTCAGGGCTGCTACAAAACATCCCACAGTGCACAGGACGACCCCAAATGTCAACAGCAGGTTGACAAACCCTGCCCTAACCTTTTCTCTGAAATTCAGGGAACTCATCTACTTTTCAAATGATCTTTTCCTTTCAGGTATAAAACACCCTGTCTCACATATTTCTGGTGACAATTGTTGCTATAGTGAACATCCCTTTTGCTTGGTGAGTACAGTGTGTCATTTTTTCACTCTGCTTCGAGCACAGATGGAATAAGGACAGGCTAAGCCTTGGGGGCTGGGCCCATGGACTTCAGCAATGTTATTTCTCCAGGGCTCAAAAGTCAACTTGAGACACGAGCGGAGCTCTGGAACTACTTTCAGATCAACTGGCTAGCACACTATGAATATATCCATCTACCTTCATTTTTTTTGAACTTGTTATTTTGAAGTATTATAGACCCTACAGAAAGTTGAAAAAATCATACAGAATCCCTTGTACCCTTTCCCCAGCTTCCCCCAGTGGTTACATCTTACATAACTATAGTATCATCCTAAAACCAGTACTGACATGGATACAATATGTGTGTGTAGTTTTAGCATTTTCTCACATTGTCACATCACGGAACCACTACTGCCATTGAAATACCAGACTGTCTGTTCCATCACCCAAAGCTCCATACCTCCTTGCCCCCATCCCACTCCTAACCCCCAACAACTACTAATCTGTTCTCCATATCTATAATTTTATCACTTCAAGGTTATATAAACAGAATCGTACAATATGGAACCTTTGAGGATTATCTTTTCTGAGCTAACTTCTCTGGAGACTCATTCAATTTGTTGTAGTCTGTTCCTTTTCATTGCCAAGTAATATTCCATGGTCTGAATATAACAGGATTTGGTTGCCTCCACTTTTGGCTATTGTAAAAAAAAAAAAAAAAAAAAAAAAAAAAAAAAAGCTGCTATGACCACTTATGTATAGATTTTTGTGTGGACATAAGTTTCATTTTTCTGGGATAAATGCCCAGGAGTTTAACCCTTGGCATCAATTTCCCTTTTTTATTGAAATACAATTGACATAACATTGTGTAAGCTGAAGGTGTACAATGTGATGATTTGATACATGTATATATTGCAATATGATGACTGCTGTAGGGTTACCTCCATCATGGCACATCATTACCATTTCTTTTTTTGTGCTGAGAACATTTAAGATCTAGTCTCTTAGCAATTTTGAAGTTTACAATACAGTATTGTTGTCTGTAATCACTCTGCAGGAATTATTTATCTACTGGTTGCAAATTTGTGACCTTCAACAGCATGTCACCAAACCCACACCCCAAATCTCCTTTTAAAGAGACTGTTCTGTGTGTGTTTTTCTAGGAAATAAGTAATTCCATTTTTGCTTATTTGCATGGAGATCAGATATCTCAGACCAACATATATTTCTCAAAGTCCTGGGGATACAGATTTCAGAAGTATGCCCATGAAAGACAGGTATGTTCATTTGGGTAAGAAAGTGAACAAAAAAAGAATATGTCTCACGTGTGGTTGGAGTAATTAGTGCTCTGTGGGTAAACCAGGGCTTCTCTCTCTTGGGAGGGTAGGGGAAATCCCAGGTCAAAGGAGCTGGCTGGGGAGAGTAGGAAGTTAGGAAAGGGGACAAACGGTTTTGGATGATAGCACGTTTAGGGGGTACTATCATAGTAAAAGCTGCACATTAAGTATGATACTTAACCCCATGCCCACCTGAAGATCTGTACCCCCATTTTACAGATGAGAACAGTACTGGGTTGAATATGTGCCCCCCCCCCCTTGAATGTCCACCCAGAACCTCAGAATGTAATTTTACTCGGAATAGGGTCTTTGCAGATGTAATTTGTGAATCAAGACGGGGTCCTACTGGATTAGGATGGGTCCTAAATCCAATGACTGGTGTCCTTATAAGAAGAGATGAGGACAGAGAGAGATGCTCACAGGAAAGGAGGCTGTGTAAGGACGGAGGCTGACCCTGAAGAGATGGAAGCAGCTGCAGACCAGGGAGCGCTGGGGGCTGCTGGCAGCCACCACAGGCAGAAGCGAGGTCTGGCGTGGGCCTTCCTCAGAGCCTCAAAAGGAACCAACCCTGCCAACACTCGGATTTCAGACTCTGGCTTCCAGAACTGCGACATTAAATTTCTATTATTTTAAGTCCCCCAGTATGTGGTATTTTTTCAGTGGCAGCCCTAGGAAACTAATACAGGAGTGAAGGCTCAGAGAAGCTCAGGGCCTTTGCCAAGGCCACACAGTCTGGCAGAGCTGGGACTCCAACAGCTGTAATGGACAGATGTTTGGGTAGCTAAGAGAATAAGGACATTTTATTCGGGCTCAGAGAATGGCTTTACCTCCAAACACTTAGGAAGTATGTCCAAAGGAAGGCAGAGTCTACGCCACATTCAAGTTCTGATCAAGTCTCAGATCTGGTTTCTCAGCGCTGCCCAGGAGGCCCAACGAAGCCTAGAACCTAGCCCACCACATGTTTTCATTCAAAATTAGACCTAGGAGGACCCGGGGGCTGCTGGTGCAAGTCCCAGAATCCAAAGGCTGGAAAATCAGGCTCTCTGATGTCCGAGGGCAGGAGAAGATGGACGTCCCAGATCAAAAAGAGAGTGGATTCACCCTTTCTCCACCTTTTTGTTCTATTTGGGCTACCAATGGATTGGATGATGACCACCCACACTGATGAGAGTGTATCTCCTTTACTCATCTACTGAATCAAATGCTGATCTCTTCCAGAAACACCTCCATGGACATACCCAGAAATAATGTTTTACCAGCTCTCTTGGCATCTCTTAGTCCAGCCAAGTGGACACATAGAATTAACCATTGCAAGACCACTCTTGTCAATTTGATAGCCATACACATCTCTTTCAACCTGAATCTCCGCCCAACATAATACAACCATCCTGCGTACAACAAAAAATGCACTGACCCCTCTCCAGGAGAGGAGGTAAAGTCCCAGAGCAATGTTTAACCTCCTGGACATCCGGTCACTTCAATACCAATTATTTTTTTATTTTTATTTTTTCTTTATTGATTTTAGAGAGAGAGGAAGGGTGAGGGAAAGAGATAGAAACATCGATGAGAGAGAACAGAACATCGATTGCCCGCCTCCTGCATGCCCCCCACTGGGGATTGGGCCCACAACCTGGGCCTGTGCCCTGACCGGGAATCAAACCGGCGACCTCTTGGTGCATGGGTCGATGCTCAACCCCTAAGCCACACCAGCCAGGCTCCATACCAATTATTAATACAAGAGTCTTTTTGCTCCATGTGTGTGTGTGTGTGTGTGTGTGTGTGTGTGGTTGTTGGTGGTGGGACCTTTGGGAGGTGCTTAGGTCATAAGGGTAGAGCCTTCATGAATGGGATTCATGCCCTTACAAAAGAGGCCCCAGAGAGCTTGCTAGCTCCTTTCTGCTTTGTGAGGACACAGCGAGAAGTCTGTGACCCAGAAGAAGGCCCTTACTTGACCATGCTGGCATCTTGATCTCAGACTCCAGCCTCCAGAACTGTGAGAAATAAATTTATATTGTTTAAAAGCCACCCAGTCATAGCAGCCTGAATGGACTAAAACAGCGGGTTAGGGCTTTGACCTATGAATTGGGTGGTGGTGATGGGGGGTGGTTAGCACAATTCAGAACCCCCCCAAAAAAACAGAGGCTTAATTAAGATAGTGGTCTCTCTCTTACCTGAAAGATGTCAGCTTGGCCTTGTGCCCCAGCTCGGCTGCGGGACACTCTGCTGACCAGCCGAAAATCAAGGATGAGGAAGCTCGGCAGCACTGAAGGATCTGGGCATGCTTCTAGCAGTCTGGGTCACACGGCCTTCTCCAACACCCCTAAACAAAGCCGTCTTCATTCAAGGTTCTGCCCTAGATGCTGCATTTTCATAGAGGATAATTAAATCATAATAAGAAGAGGGTTTTCCTTCATTTTAGCTTACTGGATAATCTAAAGTTAAATTTAGAATTAAACATGTCCACAATGTATTCATATGCAACTTCTTTTGTTTGTTTCACAGGCAGAACTAGTCGGGTCTTTGGGTGGAATCTTCTACTTTCACTCCTTGTCCCAGGTTGGCCTGCTTCTCATCGATCAGGGAAGGGTGAGTCACTTAGACTGAATGACTTGAACGACCTCTGCAAAAGCCAGGGTTTTATTAGAACTCACACACTTGGATTTTCATAGCTGAACTCCATCTAGCTTGTCATTCACCCACCCATCCATATATCAATCCACCTAACAATCCATCCATCCACTCACCCATTCAACCACTCATCCATCCACATAGCCATCATCCATCATCCATCATCCATCCATCCATCCATCCATCTACCTACCTTTCATCCAGATACTTATTCACCCCCACCCCCATTTATTTGCTCATTCAGCCGTGCATGTGGCAGTATTTGAGCAGTGTCTAGGAGGAGCTAAGCACCACGCTGAGCACCAGGGACAATCTACAAGATGTGGTGCATGTGTCACTGAGGTTTCACAAGATCATTTTTTTTTAAGTTTTTATTTATTGACAAGATCACTGAAAATACCTAATGTGAAACTTTTTTTTTTTTTGGTTAATCCTCACCGGAGGATATTCTTCCATTCATTTTTATATAGAGTGGAAGGGAGGGAGGGAGGGAGAGAGAGAAACATCAGTGTGAGAGAGACACACAGATTGGTTGCCTCCCTCACGACCCCAACGGGGGCCTGGGTTTGAACCTGCAACCCAGGTACGTGCCCTTGACTGGGAATCAAACCCGTGACCCTTCGGTCCACAGGCCATTGCTCCAACCACTGAGCCAAACTGGCCAGGGCACATCAAACTTTTTTAAACAATAATTCGCATGTATATTCATAAAATCAGCACATAAAACCTGTGCCCTCGCAGATGTCATTTAGGATAAGACTAGGTTAAGAAAAGGAGTCAGTCCACTTAAACTGCATTAGAAGATAAAATATTAAATCGGAAAGAGATTAAGTACAGTCAGGACCTGGTGTTCAAACATTATGAGTGGGGTGTGCAGCTCTTAAGTTCAGGGGAGACACATTATCAGAAAGCCTCCTAGAGCTTGGGCCGTTATCCAGTGGCTTAAAGCCCCACCCTCTACTGACACACGATCGGTCCAGCTCCGTTGCCCTGAATTAGAGACATCCCACTACCCTGGAAATCCCAAGAATTTAGTGGCTGAGAAGTCCAGCTCCTGGTTACCGTCTATGCGTGGTTTCTCAGGCCTGACCACAGGCAATCAGGAAGGCTTCACCTGGCAGGCGTCCGGGGGATGCTGCCCTCCCCAGGCCAGACTTGGGCAGGATAAGTCAAGGTGCTCTGCAGGCTCTGAAGGACTTGCAGTTGTCCCAGGCCCCATGGGCGGCCTTCATTCGTAGGTGTAGGTCTTTCAGGAGGAAGGAGGAGAAAACCTGGCTGACACTTTTCCCACCCGACTCAGTACCTTTCCGCTCCCAGCCCTAGGCCCTCCCTCTGCCCCCTTTCCGCTCCCAGCCCTAGGCCCTCCCTCTGCCGCGGGGTGCAGAAGACCACAGGAGCCTTTTGTGGGGCTCCCTCCACTGTGAAAGGAGCCCCTCCCCCTCACCAGGGGCGTGCCCTTCCTTGGGGAACCAGATGGAAGGCGCGCTGTAACCTCTGGCCTGTTCTCTGGTTGACCCCACCGCAGTAAGTAGCTAAAGGCTAAACTGTCGTGTTTGCCTTGTTGCCTTAATTGGCTGCGCCTACACCGGCAGCTCAGCTGAGCAATTCCAGTATCTGGGGACCAGGCCAGTTCACAACACAATGGGATGGGATGAGGGATGGGAACACACTCACTGTCCCTTAGGCACCTAGTGCCGGTGTCCACAGTGGGGAGCTGGCTGGTCAAGTACAGCAGCCTGGCTCAGTCCATCCTCACCCAAGTGCTTAGTTCTCGGGGTGGGGGGGGGGCGCTTGGAAAGCTCCCTCCTCTCCATCGTGCATCTTCTGGGAAGGGGACGAAGCTGTCAATTTGACACCTAAGTGGGACTCACTTATGAACCAGTGACAGTGTTTTTTAAATTCGATCTTTGCACAGTGCTGTCAGGAATCTTTCATAAAGAGCAAATAAGAGAACTTTGACAACCACGCCAAACAATTTAGATTTGACCCCGGAGCGGGTCCTTAGAGGTCACGAGGTGCGAGTGGCTTGATGGAAGAGGTCGTTAGGAAAAGAAGCTGGAGTGTGCACACAGGTGGGTTGGAGGAGAGAGATCAACCTGAATAACTCAGGAGCAAGGGCACCAACACTGGCCTGGCAGAGAACAAAGGAGAGCAGGGCACCTCAGTCTTGGCACTGTGGACATTTCCGCTGTATAGTTCTTTGTCATGAGAACCAGTCCCGGGCACTGTGGGCTGTTGAGCAGCATCCCTGGCCCCCACTCACTATGCCAGGAGCACCCCCAGTCTGACATCTACAGACATCCCAGACTGCCTGGTGTCCCCTGGGGGCAGAATCATCTCAAGCTGAGAGCTGCTGGAACAGATAATAAGAAAGTTTGAAGAACAAAGCACATGGGCCTGCACCTGTCTGCCTCTCTGTAATCACTGACTTGGTAATATCTTTTATCCTTGAGATTCAGTAGTCTCTCTCTCTCTCTCTCTCTCTCTCTCTCTCTCTCTCTCTCTCTCTCTCAGGCCAAGTTCTGGTACTCGGACCACCCCCTGAACCGCAGTTTTGGACTGCCCTTTGACTACAATGGTACCCTTGACATCCTCATCACCCCGGGCCAGAAAGGCATTCTGCTCCTCTGGTTCGAGAAAAGCCTGTTAATTTCTGAAAATGCAGGTGAGCGAGGCCAGGCTCCCGGCTGCCACTCAGTGTCCCTCCCCCTCCAGGCGAGGCAAGCACACACTGTTATTTTCTCTCTCCCTGACTTGAGTGGACAACAGGAACCCATTCTCACTTTGTAGTCCTAACTGCATCTCTACACCGTACCTTACCCCCACCCCACCCCGCCATTCCCTGCCTTGTGGAACCTTCAGGAACACCATAGGCAGGTTCTGAAAGTCACCAGATGCCGAGGATAGAGGGTCCAGGTCTTTGGTCCAGGAACTGCAGACCTTGTTTTGGGGCTGAGGTTAGGGATTCTGGGAGATGGTCAGTGCCACTCAGGTGAGCTTCCCCTAGGCAAGAGAAAAATCTAGAAGTGGCACAGCACCGACAGGTGGCCTAACTGGGGAATCCTGGAGGTGCCCAGGCTACATGAGGCCCCAGCTCACCAGCTGGCATGAGCAGAGGAGCAAAAGGCAGCCCTCCCTGGAAGAGGTAGGTGCTGTCAGGAACCTCTGGACACAGGTGTGGTTGCAA
The DNA here is from genome assembly GCA_030848825.1 of Tadarida brasiliensis. Taxonomy (NCBI): domain Eukaryota; kingdom Metazoa; phylum Chordata; class Mammalia; order Chiroptera; family Molossidae; genus Tadarida; species Tadarida brasiliensis. The sequence goes on from CM061259.1 coordinate 48,652,819, forward strand.
GAGCACCCACAATCACAGCCAGCTACCCAGCACCAGTCAGGTTACCTGAACACTGTGTTCCCTGCAGTGCAAGAAAAGGGCTCAGAGCTGACCTGCCCATTTTGAGAGCCCATTCCAGAAAGAAAGCTCTGTCTTATTCCTTATACATGTTACCTATATGGTAAAAGGCATTGGTGGTGTTTAAGCCTCCGGATAGTGAAAGCTTCTTTAACCTAAGTGTATTCCAAAGGATGTTTTACAACATTGCATCTCAGTGTTATATTTTTCTTGAATCTTTAACACTTGAGTCACAAACCAAGGGGTGGGTTGGGCGGCATTTCACTAGTGGACACCACCTTCCGACATGTGTCCAGGTCTCATGATTCTGCCCTGTTGTCTCGTAGGTCAGTTCGTCGACCCTGTCCACGTGCGAGAGGGACAGCGCACCTTGCAATCCATTTTTGAAGCCAACATCACCATCCACAACGTGGCTGCCAGTGCGTACCCAACCTGCGGGTAGCTTCCTACCTGAACTGTCTCTTTAGGTCCTTGGCCCATTGTTTAATTGGGCTTTTTGTCTTTTTATTGTTGAGTTGTAAGTGTCCTTTATACATACTAGATGCAAATCCCTTATCAGATGTAGGCTCTACAGATATTTTCTCCCAGTCAATGGCTTGTCTTCCTACTTTTTTTTTTTTTAAACCATTGAATACACATTTCCCATGTCTGGAATCTTTAATGTTTTCTTACTTTCTAAAGAATAATGTTCAGCCCTGGCCAGTGTGGCTCAGTTAGTTGAGCGTTGTCCCGAGCACCAAGAGGTGGCTGATTCAATTCCTAGTCAGGGCACATGCCCAGGTTGTGGGCTTGATCCCAAAGAGGAGACATGTTATTGATTTCTCTCTCTCTCTCTCTCTCTCTCTCTCTCTCTCTCTCTCTCTCTCTCTCTCCCCACACACACACACATCTCTCTCTATAATCAATAAAAACATTTTTAAAAAGAATAATGTTCACATTCGCAAGAATGACCTTCAGGTCCATGTATCTTGTCTCTCATCTGACTGCCCACCACTGCCCTGAGTGATCCCTTTTGTCCACTTCACCCCATGGCTCTCAACCTGGGAACACTGACAATGTACGGAGACATTTGTGGTTGTCACAACTGTGGAGTGCTGCCCAACATCATACCAGGCATAGGACAGCCCCAAGCCCACCACGAAAACCATCTAGCCCCTAACGTCAGTGGAACCCAGACAGAAACCCTCAGCAACATGAGTCTGGTCCTTGCCCTCAAACACACCTCACTTTTCTACATCAGAAGCTTTTTTGAAGGCTCAGCTGAAGCCTCATCTCTTCTGAAAACTTCTTCGGTTGCTGTTTTAAAAAAAAGAATAAAAATATGCATTGGATCTTGTTGCCCCCTTTCATAAAACCTTTGAATGGTGTTCTGTGTTTCCTTGGAAGTTTGTATATGCAGAACATCAGAAGCAGCCTCAGTGTCCATCAGTGGAAGACTGGTTACACCAGTTACAGTTCATTTGGGCACCAGAACATTGACCAGCCAACTACATCCATGTAGCTGGAAAGGAAAGGAAAAAATGAAGTTACAAAGCAGCTTGAAGGGTTTCAGAATATGATCCTGCATATATAAAACTATCAGAAAAGATGTTTACTAAAATGTTAACAGTGGTTACCTATGTCAGGGCTCAGTAACCCCTGGCCCATGGGCCAAATCTGGTCTACAGCTTGTTTTTGTAAATAAAGTTATACTGGAACAGTCATGCCCATTCATTTGCAAGTTATCCAGAGTTGCTTTCATGGAGTTGAATACTTTTTTTTTAAACCCGAGAATATGTTTATTGATTTTTTAAAAATATGTTTTTATCGATTATTTTTTAGGGAGAGAGAGATAGAAACATTGATGTGAGAGAGAGACATCCAACGGCCACCTCCTGCACACCCCTTACTGGGGATCGAACCTGCAACCCCGGCATGTGCCCTGACGGGGAATTGAACTGGGACCTCTTAGTCCATGGGACGACGCTCAACCACTGAGCCACACTGGCCGGGCTGTTTATTGATTTTTTGAGAGAGAGAAGAAAGGGGATAGAGAGGAAGGGGGAGAGAGAGAGAGAGAGACATCAATGTGAAAGAGAAAAACATTAATTGGTTGTCTCCCATATGTGCCCAGTGGGGGATCGAACCCACAATCTTTCAGTGTACGGGACAATGCTCCAACCAACTGAGCCACCCAGCTAGGGCAGAGTTGAATACTTTTAACAGACATCACATGACCAGCAAAGTAGAAAATATTTGCCATCTGGTCCTTTACAGAAGAAGTTTGCTGATCCCGAGTCTAAATGATGGGTAATTTTTGTAAAAAACTGTTTATATTTTTAATATTTTTGTCATTGAAACAAGCCTCATTTCAATTTTTGTTGTCTTGTTTGCTTGTTTTCTAGATGAAAATGAACTGGCAGTTTTAACTCAGGAGAGTAATTTGTATTATGGCAACCTGGGAATCCTGACAAATTTTCTAATCAAAGTAGGTAAAAATCAAAGTTAGGGTTATTGTCAGGTTTGTAAGAAATACTGTCTTTATATTAATTTATTTGTTTGTTTGTTTGTTTTATTTCATTTTTTAAAGAATTACTGTTAATTTTTTTTTCTTTATTGATTTTAGAGAGAGAGGAAGGGAGATGGAGAGAGAGATAGAAACATCAATGAGACAGAACATCGACTGGCCGCCTTCCACATGTCCTCAACTTGGGATCAGGCCCACAACCTGGGCATGTGCCCTGACCGGGAATCGAACCAGTGACCTCTTGGTGCATGGGTGGACGCTCAACCACTGAGCCACACCAGCTGGGCCCATCTTTTTTTTTAACTCTTTATTGTTGAAAGTATTGCAGATGTCCCCCCTTAGGAATAACAGTCTTTTTTTTTATTTTTATTTTATTTATTTATTTTTTCTTTTAAAGTGGATTTTATTTTTTTATTTTATTTTTTTATTAATTTATTTTTGTTACAGATGTTTCTCCTTTTTTCCCCATTGACACCCTCCTCCCCATCCCCCCACCCTGTCCCCAGCTTTGTTGTCCATGTCCATCACTTATGCATAAGTTCTGTGGTTTATCTCTTCCCTCCCCCCCACCCCCTCTTCTGAGGGGTGTCAGTTTATACCCTACTTCCACATCTCTGGGTCTACCCTGTTCCTCAGACTGTTATGTTCATTATATTCCAAAAATAAGTGAGATCATGTGATATTTGTCTTTCTCTGCTTGGCTTGTTTCGCTTAGGATAATACTCTCGAGGTCCCTCCATGTCGTCTCAAAGGATAAGAGATCTTTCTTTCTTACAGCTGCATAGTACTCCATTGTGTATATGTACCATAGCTTTTTTATCCATTCGTCCACTGATGGACACTTGGGCTGTTTCCAGATCTTAGCTATTGTAAATAGTGCTGCTATGAACATGGGGGTACATGTATTTTTTCTGATTGGTGTTTCAGGCTTCTTAGGGTATATTCCTAGAAGTGGGATCACTGGGTCAAATGGCAATTCAATTTTTAATTTTTTGAGGTAACACCATAGTGTTTTCCACAGTGGCTGCACCAGTCTGCATTCCCACCAGCAGTGTACTAGAGTCCCCTTTTCTCCACACCCTCGCCAACACTTGTTGTTTGATGATTTGTTGATGGCGGCCATTCTGACAGGTGTGAGGTGATACCTCATTGTTGTTTTCATTTGCATCTCTCTGATGATTAGTGATGTTGAGCATTTCTTCATATGTCTCTGAGCCATTTGTATGTCCTGTTTGGAGAGGTGTCTATTTAGTTCCTCTGCCCATTTTTTAATTGGGTTCTTTGTCTTCCTTTTGTTGAGTTGTATGAGCACTCTGTATATTTTGGAAATTAACCCCTTATCTGATGTATCATTGGCAATTATGCTCTCCCATAGAGTGGGTTCCCTATCTGTTTTGATGGTTGTTTCTTTTGCTGTGCAGAAGCTTTTGAGTTTGATGTAGTCCCATGTGTTCATTTTTCCCTTTGTTTCTGTTGCCTTAGGTGATGTATCAGTGAAGATTCTACTGCGTATGATGTCCGAAATTTTGTTGCCTACATTTTCTTCTAGGATTTTTATGGATTCACGAGTCACATTTAAGTCTTTTATCCATTTTGAGTTTATTCTTGTGTATGGTGTAAGTTGATGGTCTAGTTTCATTTTTTTGCATGTAGCTGTCCAATTTTCCCAACACCATTTATTAAAGAGGCTGTCTTTACTCCATTGTATGCTCTTGCCACCTTTGTCAAATATTAATTGAGCATAATGTCTTGGGTCAATTTCCAGATTCTCTGTTCTGTTCCACTGGTCTATATGCCTGTTCTTGTGCCAGTACCAGGCTGTTTTGATTACAGTAGCTTTGTAGTATAAGCTGATATCTGGTATTGTGATCCCACCTACTTTGTCCTTCTTTTTCAAGATTGCTGTGGCTATTCGGGGTCTTTTTTGGTTCCATATGAACTTTTGAAATATTTGTTCTAGTTCTGTGAAATATGTCACTGGTATTTTGATGGGGATTGCATTGAATCTATAGATTGCTTTGGGTAATATGGACATTTTTATGATGTTAATTCTTCCAATCCATGAACAAGGTATGTGCTTCCACTTTTTTATATCTTCCTCTATTTCTTTTTTCAATGTCCTGTAGTTTTCTGCAAATAGGTCCTTTACTTCTTTGGTTAAGTTTATTCCTAGGTATCTTAATTTTTTTGCCGCGATGGTAAATGGAATTGTTTTTTTAGTTTCTCTTTCCGTGAGTTCATCATTGGTGTATAAGAATGCTGTTGATTTCTTGACGTTAATTTTGTATCCTGCTACTTTGCCAAATTCATTTATTAAGTCTAGTAGATTTTTGATGGAGTCTTTAGGGTTTTCTATATATAATATCATATCGTCTGCGAATAATGACAGTTTCACTTCCTCCTTTCCAATTTGGATTCCTTTTATTTTTTCTTCACGTCTGATTGCTGTGGCTAAGACTTCCAGTACTATGTTAAATAAGAGTGGCGAAAGTGGGCATCCCTGTCTTGTTCCTGTTCTTAAGGGAAATGTTTTTACTTTTTGCCCATTGAGTATGATGTTGGCTGTAGGTCTTTCATATATGGCCTTTATAATGTTGAGATATGATCCCTCTATTCCCAAATTGCTGAGCGTTTTTATCAGAAATGGGTGCTGGATTTTGTCGAATGCTTTTTCAGCGTCTATTGATATGATCATGTGGTTTTTATCTTTCATTTTGTTTATGTGGTGTATCACATTTATTGATTTGCAAATATTGAACCAGCCTTGCATCCCTGGGATGAATCCCACTTGGTCATGGTGAATAATTTTTTTGATGTATTGCTGGATCCGATTTGCTAGTATTTTGTTCAGGATTTTGGCATCTATGTTCATCAGGGATATTGGCCTGTAGTTTTCTTTCTTGGTAGTGTCTTTTTCTGGTTTTGGAATTAGAATTATGCTGGCCTCATAAAATGAGTTTGGAAGTCTTCCTTCTTCTTGAATTTTTAGAAATAGTTTGAGAAGAATGGGTGTTAGTTCTTCTTTGAATGTTCGGTAAAACTCCCCTGTGAAGCCGTCTGGGCCTGGACTTTTGTTTGCTGGGAGAGTCTTGATTACATCTTCAATTTCCTTGGTTGTTATTGGTCTGTTCAAGTTTTCTATCTCTTCCCGGTCCAGTTTTGGGAGACTGTGTGTTTCTAGAAATTTGTCCATTTCGCTTAGATTGTCGAATTTGTTGCCATATAAATGTTCATAGTATTTGTTAATGATCCTTTGTATTTCTGTGGTGTCAGTTGTTACTTCTCCTCTTTCATTTCTGATTTTGTGTATTTGGGTTCTCTCTCTTTGTTCCTTGGTGAGTCTAGCTAAGGGTCCATCAATCTTGTTTATCTTTTCAAAAAACCAGCTCTTTGTTTCATTGATCCTTTGAATTGTTTTTTTGGTCTCCATGTCGTTTATTTCTGCTCTGATCTTTACTATTTCCTTCCTTCTACTTGCTCTGGGGTTTTCCTTTTGTTTGCTTTCTAGTTCTTCAAGTTGTGAGGTTAGAAAGTCTATTAGAAATTTTTCTTGTTTCTTGAGGTGGGCCTGTAGTGCTATGAACTTCCCTCTCAGAACTGCTTTCACTGCATCCCACAGATTTTGTGTTGTGTGTTCATTTTCATTCGTTTCCAGAAAGTTTTTAATTTCTTCCTTGATCTCTTGGTAACCCATTCATTGTTTAATAACATGCTATTTAGCCTCCATGTATTCAAATGTCTTTGCATGTTCTTTTTGCAATTGATTTCTAGTTTCATGCCATTGTGATCTGAGAAGATGCTTGATATGATTTCAATCTTCTTGAACTTGTAGAGACTTCGTTTGTGTCCTAACATGTGGTCTATCTTTGAGAATGTCCCATGTGCACTTGAGAAGAATGTGAATTCTGTAGTTTTGGGGTGTAATTCTCTGTAAATATCTATTAAATCCATTTGGTCTAGTGCTTCATTTAGAGTCTCTGTTTCCTTGTTAATTTTTTGTCTAGAGGATCTATCCAGTGATGTCAGTGGGGTGTTGAAGTCCCCTGCTATGATTGTATTGCTGTCAATTTCTCCTTTGAAGTCTTCCAGAAGATTTTTAATGTATTTTTGTGCTCCTATATTGGGTGCATATATGTTTACCAAGGTTATATCTTCCTGTTGGATAGATCCTTTCAATATTATGTAGTGGCCTTCTTTGTCTCTAGTTATGGCCTTCATTTTAAAATCTATTTTATCAGATATGAGTATTGCTACCCCAGCTTTTTTTTCCTTTCTGTTTGCTTGGAAGATTTTTTTCCATCCCTTCACTTTCAGCCTATGTGAGTCTTTTGTTGTGAGGTGGGTCTCTTGTAAACAACATATATATGGGTCATGCTTTCTTATCCAATCCGCTACTCTGTGTCTTTTGATCGGGGCGTTCAGTCCATTTACATTTAAGGTGATTACTGATATGTACTTACTTATTGCCATTTTTGTTTAGTGTGTTTCTATTTTCCTTTCTATTTCTTCTACTAATTACAGCAGTCCTTTTAACATTTCTTGCAGTGCTGGTTTGGTGCTAATGTATTCCCTTAGCCTTTTTTTGTCTGGGAAGCTCTTTATTTGACCTTCTATTTTGAATGATAGCCTTGCTGGGTAGAGTAGTCTTGGGTTCAGATCCTTGTTTTTCATGACCTTGATTATTTCATGCCATTCCCTTCTGGCCTGTAGTGTTTCTATGGAGAAGTCAGCTGATAGCCTTATGGGGGTTCCTTTGTAGGTAACCTGTTGCTTAGCTCTTGCTGCCTTGAGGATTCTCTCTTTGTCTTTAATTTTTGGCATTTTAATTACTATGTGTCTTGGTGTGGGCCTGTTTGGGTTCTTCTTACTTGGGACTCTCTGTGCTTCTTGAACTTGAATGCCTTCTTCCTTCACCAAATTAGGGAAATTTTCTGTCACTATTTCTTCAAATATATTCTCTAACCCTTTCTCATTTTCTTCTTCTTCGGGGACTCCTATGATGCGAATATTATTACGTTTCCAGTTGTCCCACAGTTCTCTTAAGCTGTCTTCCTATTTTTTCATTGTTTTTTCCTTTTGGTTTTCTGATTGGTTGATTTTTTCTACCCTGTCTTCTAATTCACTGATCTGGTCCTCAGCTTCTTCTACTCTGCTATTTAGTCCTTCCAATGTGTTCTTCATTTCTGCTATGTCATTCTTCATTTCCAATTGATTTATTTTCAATATTTCTATGTCTTTGCTCATGGTGTTGATGTCCTTACACATGCTGTTGAGCTTCCTCAAGATCATGGCTCTGAATTCTAGCTCTGTTAACTTGCTTAACTCCATTTCATTTATCTCATCTTCATTGGAGGTCTCTTGTTCTTTCGTTTGGCATCTGTTTCGTTGTTTTACCATTTTGGCTATCTCAGTGGTTTTTGGAGCCTACCAAATTTTCCCTGTGGATGTTGGTGTTCTGCTGTTTGTGGCTCCCTGTACTGGGTTTGAATGAGCGTGAGAGGACCCACGTTATACACCACTGTCGAGTCTTACTTTCCTGGATAGAGTTGCAAGCCCAGAAAAGGTTCAGTTATCCTCTGGCTTTTTGCCTAGAGGCTATTTGTCCTGGTTACTTGAAGAGCCTTGGGTTCTCAGTTGAATGAAAACCTCCCTCAGGTGTTCAGCGTCAGGAATAACAGTCTTGTTCTCAACTTCCAATACTGTTTCTGAAGGCTAGAAATAGCTTTAATTATTATAATAGTAACAATATTTTAATAGCAGTAGTAATAACAATAATTTTAATTAATATTATAAGATTAACATTAATAATTTTAATAGTAATAGTAATTTTAATAGTTATTAAAATAACAGCAATGACAGCTAAAACTTACTAAGCACTTAGAATATGGCCAGTGCTGGTCTAACCACGTTCTTACTGTCACCTCTTTAACCCTGACCATTGTCTTAAGAAGTAGACCCTTATATTGTCCCCATTGGACAGATGGACAAACTGAGGCACAGAGAGTTAAGTCATTTGTCCAAGGTTACAGAGGTATGGAGTAGTGAAGGTGACCAACTGCTACCTCTGTGTTTTTCCTGTTAGATCTATATCCACCAAGTTTCCTAAAAGTTTCCCTACAATGGAATTGGGACAGGATCACTGGTGTGGGGCGTTAGCATGAGAAGCATCTCTTTGAAGCCTTAACCCTGACATTTTAATGATTGGTGTTTTCTGGGGAGAGATTCTGTAGCTTTTCCAACTCTTCAACGAGGTCCATGACCTATAAAGAAATTTCCTGGGCATCCTCTCTGATAGGAAACACAGTTTCCATTATTAATTTAAATACCGAGAGATGAAGAAACTCAAGAGTAGGTGTCTCAACAAAGTGTACCTATGACTTTGCTATTTGTTTGTTTGTTTGTTTGTTTGTTTGTTTGTTTGGTCTACCTTCTTTAAACCTGAATCCTAAGACAAAATTTAAATCCTCAAAAAAGAATTGGAATGACCTGATTTCAGAAATTACTTTTCTTTTCAGTTTGCACACCAAAACATCTGGTCCCAAGAGGCAGCCCTGATGTTTACTGACCTGGGGATGCTTGAAATCCTGACCCCACTTCCCGATTCGGATTTTCCAGCTTTTGATTTCCAGAAGTGCCCCATGAACATCCAGGCAATTCTCATGGACCCCCAACTCCAAGTTGACGTCTGCAAAGTATGTGATTGTAACTGTTCAGCTCCATGTTCAAGACACTCTTTTTTAAAAAAAGACAAATCCGCCCTGGCCGATTTGGCTCAGCGGTTAGAGCATCGGCCCACCGACCAAAGAGTCTCTGGTTTGATTCTGGCCAAGGGCATGTATCTTAGTTTCAGTTCGTCCCCGGCCCTGGTCAGGTCGTTTGAGAGGGAACCAGTCGATGTGTCTCTCACATCGATGTTTCTCTCTCTCCCTCCCTCCCTCCCACTCTGTCTTATGATAAATGTAAAAATATCCTCGGGCCCTGGCTGGTTTGGCTCAGTGGTTAGAGTGTCGGCCCGCAGACCAGAAAGTCCTGGGTTTGGTTCCTGCTAAGGGCACATACCTCGGTTGCAGTTTGTCCCTGGCCCCGGTTGGGGTCTTGTGGGTGGCAACCATTCAATGTGTCTCTCTCACATTGATATTTCTCTCTCTTTAAAAAGAAAAAAGAAAAAAATATATCCTCGGTTGAGGATTAAAAACAAAAAGTTAAAAAAGACAAATCCCAGAGACACGGAGTTGAGCATCTGTGGCCAGCAGCCACACGTAGAGCTCCAAGTAGGGTTGGGTGCCTGATAAAATACAGGATGCCCAGTTTAATTTGAACTTCACATAAACAACTAAATCTCACAACCAGCCACCACTACCCCAAAGGCTGGCACCCACATCTTGTACAATTTCCTGTCCGTTCTTTCAAATAGAAACATGTTTCACTTTTAATAGATGCTCTTTGTAACAAGGGACATCAACCAACCCTCAAATTGTTCAGAAGAGAAAAAAGTAAGTGATATGGTTATCAGGACCACAAGCAGTCAAATGAACAGTCATGGCTCCACAGAAACTTACCTGGAGAGTCCTCAGAGAGGAAGATTAATTTGGGCTCAAGCTATCCACCGATCATGGGGAACAGCCTTGACCCCGGCCAAGCAGACTGATTAAAGAGGGGGGAAATCACAGAAATATAGAAATATGCACATATCAATTTGGATTCATTATTCTGCAAGTGATGGAAAACCCAAATCGAATGGGCTCAAACCGGAAAGGCAATTGTTGACTCTATGACCAAAAAGTCCAAAGGGGGAAGACTTCAGGTGAGGCTTGATCTAGTATCTGAAATCATGCCACCAGGAGCCGACTTCTTCCCATCTCTCCACTCTGCCTGCCGGGGTGTTTCATGCTTCATCATGAAGCTCCATCTGGATGCCTCTGGGAAGCCCCAGGCTCTCATATCGTGGCAGCAAGCTGGCAGCTGACCCTGAAGACCTGGTATCCTCACCCTGTATACCAGGCAAGAGAGAAGTCTCATCAGAGCCCAGCAGAAGCCAAGAGAAATCCCAGCATGTGTCCTACATCTCATTGGCTCATAGAGGATGACACGCCCATTCCTGGACCAATCACATGCCTGGCGTGAGCCAATCAGAAACCCACTCCTGGAGACAGTGGTGCAATCAGTTCACCCACCAGGCCACATGTCCAAGGATGTGTAAAAGGGTGATTTGCCAAAGGAAACTTGGGATATCCTCAGGAACGGGGAATAGCTGCTGGAGAGAAATAGTAAACTCTCTTCTCTAAGTTCCTCCAGAATCCATCTCCCCCAGTCCCTGGCAATCACATGTTCAGAAGTATAGGAAAGTTTTTCCTAACTTTATTTTTATTTTTAAAGGTTTTTCCCCCAGTTTTAATTATATATATATATATATTCTTCACCAGAGGATATTTTTCTACTTATTATCAGATAGAGTGGGAGGAAGGGAGAGAGAGAGACAGAGAGAAATATCGATGTTATAGAGCTACATTGACTGGTTGCCCCCCCCCCCCACGACCCAACCAGGGCAGGGCACGAACTGCAACCAAGGTACGTGCCCTTGACCGGAATCGAACCCACGACTCATTGGTCCATGGGCTGATGCTCTAACTGCTGAGCCAAACTGGCCAGGGCAATGATATATTATTTACTACGTTTTTATTTATTGATTTGAGAGAGAGGAAGGGGAAGGAGGGGGGAGGGAGAGAGAGCGAGAGAGAGAAACATCAATTTGTTGTTGTACTTAGTTATTCATTCATTGGTTGTTTCTTGTATGTGCCCTGACCAGGTATCAGCCTGCAACCTTGATGTATCAGGACAATGCTTTAACCTACTGAGCTACCCAACCAGGGCCAATGAGATATTGACATATAACACTGTATTAGTTTCAAGTCCACAAAATAATAATTTGATATATGTTTATACTGTAAAATGCTCACCACAATAAGTCTAGTGAACATCCATCACCACATATAGTTACAAATTTTTTCTTGTGATGAGAATTTTTAAGATCTGCTCTTAGCCCTCTGGCTCATTTGGCTCAGCGATTAGAGAGTCGGCCCGTGGACCAATGAGTCACAGGTTTGATTCCAGTCAAGAGCACGTACCTCGGTTGCGGTTGGGTCCCTGGCCCTTGTCAGGATCGTGTGGGAGGTGACCAATCGACATGTCTTTCTCACATGGATGTTTTTCTCTCTCTCTCTCTGTCCCTCCCTTCCTCCCTCCCACTCTATCTGAAAATAAATAGAAAAATGTCCTCAGGTGAAGATTTAAAAAAAAATCTCTTAGCAACTTTCAAATATGCAATAACTGGTCACCATGCTGTACATTACATCCCTAGTATTTTATAGTATCTTATAACTGGAAGTTTGTACCTTTTTTTAAATTTATTTATCCTCACCTGAGGACATTTTTTTTTTTTTTGCATTTATCTTCAGATAGAGCAGGAGGGAGAGAAGGAGGGAGAGAGAGAGAGAAACATTGATGTGAAAGAGACACATCGACTGGCTGCCACTCACACGACCCCAACTGGGGCCAAGGACAAACTGCGACTGAGGTACGTGCCCTTAGCGGGAACCGAACCCGGGACTCTCTGGTCCGCAGGCCGACACTCTAACCACTGAGCCACCGGCGAGGGCGAAAATTTGTACCTTTTGACCCCATTCACCCATTTCGTCCATCCCCCAGCCCTTGCCTCTGGCAAACACCAATCTGTTCTCTGGTTCTATGAGTTCGGCTTTTTTATTTTTACTTTTAAATATGTTTTATTTTTTTATTTTAGAGAAAGAGGAAAGGAGAGACAGAGAGAGAGAGAGAAACATTGATGTGATAGAGAAACATCAATCGGCTGCCTCCCGCACCTGGGCATGTGCCCTGACCAGGAATCAAACTTATGGCCTCTTGGTGCACAGGACTACACTCAACCAACTGAGCCACACCTGCCAGGGCAAGTTGGCTTTTTTAGATTCTACATATAAGTAAGGTCATACAGTATTTGTCTTTCTCTGACTTATTTCACTCAGCATAATACCCTCAAGATCTATTCATGTTGTCAAAAATGGCTGCATTTCCTTCTTTTTAAGGCTGAATAATATTTCATTGTGGACATAGATATAGATGATATTTCACTGTGGACATAAATATAGATACACACCACATCTTCTTTATCCATTTATTCGCTGACGGACACAGGTTGTTTCCATGACTTGGCTATTGGGAATAGTGCTGTAATGAATATGGAGATGCATATATCCCTTCAAGATAGTGATTTCATTTCCTTCGGATAAATACCCAGAAGTGGAATTTCCAGGCCATATGGTAGTTCGATGTTTAATTTTTTTGAGGACCCTCCATGCTGTTTTTCACAGTGGCTGCACCAATTTACATTCCCAAGAAAATGCCATCTGTGAGCCTGTCTCGTCCAGCAACCTCTTCCCCATCTTTCAATGCTCTAAAGTCCAGAGTCTGTTCAGGACGGTGCTGGGCGGAGACCAGGCTGCCTCAGTGTCACCGATCTGTGGGGCCACTGCCCCTCTGAGGGGCTAAAGATTTTAGAGTGTCCACTTCTAAATGGCCTTGGAATACATGGCATTGAATGAAGTGAGAAAAAAATAAAAGCAACTGTGCCGTGTACCGAGTTTATCGATTTATTAAAATATCCTTTTATGAGACCATGGTGCTAGTGGATGGTAGTAGTTTTCTTTACTTGCCACAGTAAAATGTCACTCCCTAGCCTTTGTGATTTTCTTGTGGGTCCTTGAAATCACATATCAGAATTTCAGGTCTTATGCACAAGTGGAGGGTGGAGAGAGAGAGAGAGAGAGAGAGAGAGAAAGAAATAGTAAGGCTTTCATGCAAATGTTTGGCCCCTTCAACTGTTCTGAGGCAGATGGCTGTGGCATTAGCAAATACTTTTCCAAAATCCCACCAAAAAGATATAGCACCACAAAAACCTATGGATGAAAGCTGGAACAACTTGAGCAGCAAAAATAAACAGCACAATAATGGATAATAAGGCAAAGGATAAAATAAATATGCACAAGTCTACATGGATGTAAATAAATGGCAGAATGAATAAAGGGAGAGGAGACACATTCCCTTCCAGAAGAATTCCAAATAATCTTAGCTATGTCCTCCCCTCTCTGGGAGGTGGGGTTAACCCCCCACCTTAGAGTGGTCTGGCCTTAGTGACTTGCCAATGAAGAACAGTCTGGAAAGGGAAATTGCGGCTTGAGAGTGCAGAAAGCTGGCAGACACGGTTTTAACTAGGTCAGGATTGACATCGACAGTGACCAGTCATGTGGCTACCACGAGATGTTCCAGCATCTCTTGTCCATTTCTCCACCCCAGACCCGGAATCTGCCACTTCTCCAAGAAGCCACTTACTGGTCACCTTCTCGGCATGGCCGCAACCAATCCACTGTCTTGAAAACCGGGGAACTAAAAGCCAGATGCCTTTTCTTCATGCCGTTCAACTGGGTCAGGAAATAGAGAAGGGAAATGGTCTCCTGATAAAATTATTCTGGTGAATATATGAAAACAAAATGCTAGGAGAGCGTCATGTGGTAACCCCAGCAAATATTTTTTCTTGTACAAAATTGTTTATTCACCATTTCTTTGTTTGTAACTTATCTGTAAAAGGTTTCCCCTACTGTAAAAAAAAAATAAAAAATGCATGTATAGCCCAGCCAGTGGACTGAGCATCGCCCCATGGACTGAGAGGTCCTGGTTTGATTCCTGGTCAGGGCACATGCCTGGCTTGGGGGCGCGATCCCCAGTGGGGGGCATGCAGGAGGCAGCTGATCAATGTTTGTCTCTCACATCGATGTTTCTATCTCTCCCTTCCTCTCTCTCTAAAAAATCAATAAAAACATATTTTTAAAAGAACTGCATGTATAGTAATTAGAACTTCATTGTTCCGTGTTTTCTTCCTTTCTCTTACCATCACTGTCCTAAAATCTTATTTTAGAAAATTGATCAAGTAAAGTGTTGCATGTGGCTCCCCCTGGATACATCTAAGCCCTTCGGCACATCTAAACTCAGATGCAACTGGTCAAATGAAGGAACATCGGGGTCACGCCTTTTTTTAAAGTAGTTTCTTCAGGGGCTGTCAGCATGTTATTGAAGTGTGGAGCTGTGACTCTGTGTGGACTATGGACTGTCAACAATAGGTACTGAAAAGTTGCACTATTGCAAAACAGGTGCATTACCCAGGTACTCGTACACTGTTATTTTGTACCACTGGTCCTGTACACAACCCCAGCAAATTAGTGGCTGTGAGCTTGGAGCCTCAGTGGCCACCAACGTCAAAAAAGAGACAGACAGCCATGACGTGCCGCCAATGTGAGATCAGTCACCTGGCGAGTCTTGCCAACACATCCCAACCCAAACCTGATGGGTCCAGCTGCCAGTCTGCCGAAAATGCAGAGCGAGAGGAATGTGCCCGACGGTGCCAGGAACATCCAGGCTGTGGGAAGCCTGTAGATCCAACGGCTGGGGCTGTGGAGGGAAGCTGTGGACAGAAAGACTTAAAAGACATAACACTGTTTGAAAACGGGGAAGACCAAGATATATCATCCAGGGGTGCACACTTGGCGATAGCTCTAGAAAGAACCACAAGGAAAAAGGCAGTTACCACAAAGGTCAGGCAGGAGGTGCTTGTGAAGAGAGGAGGGGAACTTGAAGGCCTCCTGAGGGTGCAGGACCCAGTGGGGAGGAGGCGGGAGTGCACGCCAGGCTGCTGTACCCACGGCCTGGAAGGTTCCATCCCCGGGCCCTTTTCTCTTTTGGGAACAGAGGCTTGATTTAATTAAAACATTTTTTTGCCTTTCTGACTAGGTAAAACTTCTGCAAGGAGAATTTGATAACAAAATGTACATCATTGATATGAACAGCGAATTGGAGCTGACCGCCCTGATGATACCCAGGCCAGGCACGTCACCGGTCCCACTCGTAAGGACAGCTTATCTGTTGGACACGTGTTCTGATACTGACGTTCCCAGCGTCCTTGGTCTCACAGCCTGTGCCCATTGTTCCCAGACTCTGGAAACTCCCTGGTGTTCTCCCGTGGAGAGCACTCACTCATGATGCCCACAGAAACTGTCTTCTCCTCAACCAGCTTCTCCGTGTCCAGGCAGACGCCGGCCTCCTTCATGCGGTCTCTGCACCTCATTCCCTACCCTTCTGAGCTGCGCCCTGTGCTTTCCACAAGTGCCTTTTCTTCTTAGCAGAGCCTTGACTCACAGCCTTCCCTCATGCAGCGGGGGTCCTGGGCCTGGAACCCAAATGCCCAAGCCTGGAAATGGGGGGGGGGGCAGATTAGTGTAAGAATATGGGGGAAGTCCAGCCAGCCAGGGCCAGGATCAGGGCTGGTGAGGGGATGCCAGGCTGGCTCTGGCTCTCATTCAGAGCCCTCATCTCGGCCTCCCTCTGCACAGCAGGCCTCCGGGCCCGACGGGTCTGGGTCCTGCGGCTCCACAGCTCCAGGCTGTCTGCAGAACGAGGCGTAGAGGCAGCCGCTGGGGTGGACAAGGCGGGTGGGGGGGGGGCATTGGGGAGGGCCCAGTCAGCTGCAGGCATCACCCCGGTGGCAGCCTGATGCCGCTCCTGTACCCACCCCAGGCAATGGTGAGCAATCCCCACTCTTTGGGGCTTCAGGCCATCATCTACGAAGACGGCTACACCTACGAAGGGAATACCATGCTCAGGCTGGTGAGCCACCCCCATGCCCCAAACCAGCATCACCGAGGTGAAGGGCACAGCCTTGACCAGCCCGGCCAAGTCCAGCACTCACGGTCATTCCCTGGGCCTAACCCTCCTTCCTCCTCCCTCTCCCTGCATGTACCTGCTGCATTCAGGGCTGCAGAATTTGGAGGAAACACATCCCCAGCTTTTCCCCAACCCAGGCAGGCAGCAATCACCTAAATGAGTGACGCCATTAAGGTGACACATGGAGGAGGCGCAGAGGACATGACAGGAAACCTCACCCAGCGCCAGGGCAGGCAGGAGATCTGTATTAGCTGGGTAAACTGAGGTGTTAGAATGGGGGGAGCCAGGAGGACCTGGAGGGCCTTGAACATATGGGTGTGGGGAATCCGTAGGTCTGAGCCAGACCTCGTAGTCACGCCACAGAATTTGGACTTGAGCCCAGAAGCCCAGGACCGGGTTGTGTGGCTCCTGCAGGACAAGGCATGAGCGGGCTGCAGCGCCCTTTGCATCAGTCCTTGTCAGTTCCTGAGAAGTAGAAGGGAGCACAGTTGCACCTCACACTGGGTTCAGGACAAAGGCAGCAAGGAAATGAAGGCCCCGGGGGTGGCCATTTCTGTGAACTTCCAGAAGCCTTTCGTGGGTGGTGGAATTAGAACCAGGAGAGTCCTGGAGAGTTTCCGGGCTCCTCCTCCCAGAGCCCCCATCCTCCCCCATCTCTCCCTGCCGCCATCCTGGGGCTGCCCTGGGCTGCCCGCTGTGCAGCTGATTTCTCTCTCATCCCCAGAACATTTCCCTGAGGCAGCAGCACCTCTGGGGCAGGACTGACCCCAACTTCACCTCCAGGTATGTCGTTTTTCAGACTGTGGCGGGCGGCCCCAGGATGTCCATAGGTTTCCCTTAGCAGAAGCCGAGAAAGCTAGACCAATCTCGAGGACCCCCCTCCACCCCCGCTTCCATGGAGGATGGTAAGGCAAGAATGATTAAAAATAGAGGGGATGCCCTGGCTGGTTTGGTTCAGCGGTGAGAGCGTCGGCCCACGGACGAAAGGGTCATGAGTTCAATTTCTGGTCAAGGGCACATACCTGGGTTGCAGGTTCGATCCCTGGCCCTGGTCAGAGTTGTATGGGAGGCAACCAATTGATGTGTCTCTCTCACATCGATGTTTCTCTCTCTCTCTCCCTCTCCCTCCCTCCTTCTCTTCCACTCTAAAAACCAATGGAAATATATCCTGGGGTGAGGATTAACAAAAACAAAACAAAACAAACATTTTACAAATGGCAGCTCCACAAAAATTTAACATAGATGCCTGGCTGGTGTGGCTCGGTGGATTGAACACTGTCCCATGGACTGAGAGGTCCCGGTTTGATTCCCGCTCAGGGCACATGCCTGAGTTGCAGGCTCGATGCCCAATAGGGGGCATGCAGGAGGCAGCCGAGTGATGTGTCTGTCTCTCTCACAGTGATGTTTCTCTCTCTCTCTCCCCCACCCCCCTCCCTCCCACTCTCTCTAAAAAAAAAATCAATGGAAAAAAATATCCCTGCCCTGGCCGCTTTGGCTCAGCGGTTAGAGCGTCGGCCTGCAGACCAAGGAGTTGCAGGTTTGATTCCAGCCAAGAGCATGTACCTCGGTTGTGGTTTGGTCCCCAGCCCTGGTCGGGTTGTGCAGGAGGCAATCACTTGATGTGTCTCTCTCACATCAATGTTTCTCTCTCTCTTTCTCTCCCTCCTTCCCACTCTATCTGAAGATAAATGGAAAAAAATATATATCCTCGGGTGAGGATTAAAATATATATATTTTATATATTATATATATATATATATTTCCCCTTGGGTGAGGATTAACAAAAAGAAATAAAGAAAATGATAAAAGTATGAATACAGAAGCTACTCAAAAAATAGTGAGAAAATTATATGCAGCTAGGTGATAATAAAATTGAATGTCAGTTGTTCTTTTCAATAAGTTATTATATATAAGTTAACAAAACTGATTCAAGAAGGGGCCACCATATGTGAGTAGAGGTTTTCAGTCAATATTCTGGTGTTCCAGAATGGCTGGACGGATGGATGTATGGATGGATGGATGAGTGGATGGATGATAGATAGATAGATAGATAGATAGATAGATAGATAGATAGATAGATAGATAGATAGATAAACGAAAGGATGGATGAGTTGGCAATGATTTCTACTGCAACGCCTGTGTGCAATAACCAACGCTCCCTTTGCCTTACAGCATAAGGAGACCCACGATCTCCACCATCACTCTGGACATAGGCAACAAGGAAATTTCATGCGTGGACCTCAAGCCCCTGGTATGTCCCAAACTTTTGCTGCCCCATATTCTCTGTCATTGGTGTTAAGAATAATGGCAGCAGGCCTCGGTTGACTGAGGGACTGGCCAAGCCCACATTTAGGATACAGAAATGCAACCTCAGTCTTGAGTTCTGGCTAAGAGAAGAATGCAGAGCTAAGAGCCCAATTATAAGAGAAAGTTTATTTATAAAGTCACAGAGGTAGAAGTGAGCCATGGAAGAACTGGGCTCAGGAAACAAATTACAGCAAAAGAAGAGCCCTTGGAATTTGGGGGGCGAGGGGGAGATACCCATCTTGAGAGCTCCAGCATGCTGGTGGGGAGGGGCACGCCCCAGGAAAAGAATAGGGTGGGGAAAGGCATGGGCCTGCTCCACAGTGACAGCCACACAGGGTCCTCCATCCTGAGGCTTTTATCTGAGGTCTCAGGGGAGGATCCCAATAGAATATTCATCAGCTTTCCAGGTGTGTCTCCTCAGGGTCTCGGTCTCCAGAGATTGGTCTGCACCAGGGGAGGGGATCATTAGTCATTGCAGCTGGTTCTGGTGTCAGCCATGGTGTTGCTCTGCCTGGTTTTGCTGCTTCTCTGGACCTGGAACTGAAACACAGCTGAGGCCTGGATGTCATCTCCAGGGGTTAAAGCTTAAGGGAGTGGTCGGCAAGCACTTGTACTTTTGCCCTTTGCTAGGCGCCTGGGCTCTCCGCCCCGGTGACCCTCTGTACTTGGCCCATAGTTCCTGCTCTGCTCCTGCCTATTTAACTGCCTGCTACAGAGGGAGGATGCATCCTTGGTTTTGGTCTGAATCCTTTAAGTCGGCAATTCCCAGCTGCCCCAGGAAGGTATTCCTGAGGGCAGAGGAAGTGAGGGACCATCCTGAGAGGGTCCTGTGGGTGGGAGGAGTCAGCAAGCAGGACTTTTCTTTGAAGATTCCTGGCTGCTTTGAAAAATTGATATGGGCCCTGGCCGGTTTGGCTCAGCGGTTAGAGTATCGGCCTGCGGTCCAGAGAGACCCGGGTTCAGTTCCCGCTAAGGGCACGTACCTCAGTTGCTGTTTGTCCCCAGCCCCAGTTGGGTCGTGCTGGAGGCAACCACTCGATGTGTCCCTTTCACGTCGATGCTTCTCTCTCTCTCTCTCCCACTCAATCTGAACAAAAAATGGAAAAATGTCCTTGGGTGAGGATAAAAAAAGAAAAGAAAAATTGATATGGACACATGTTACTTTGTGCATGAACCCTGAGGACTTTATGCTCAGTTTAATAAGCCAGACACAGAAGGACAAGTACTGTGCAATTTCACTCATAGGAGGGCCCCAGAGGAGTCAGATCCATAGAGACAGGAGGTGGATGGTGGGGCGAAGGGCTGGGGGAGGGGAATGAAAAATTTAATGGGGACAGAGTTTCAGTTTGGGAAGATGAGGAAGTCCTGTGGATGGATGCTAAGGATGGTTGCACAGCATTGAGAATGTACTTAATGCCATTGAGCTGTATATATACTTAAAAATGGTTGAGATGCTAAAGTTTATGTTGTGTCTATTTACCACAATTTTATTTATTTATTTTTGTATAATTTTTTTTAAAAATCCTCACCTGAGGGTATTTTTCCATTTATCTTCAGATAGAGTGTGAGGGAGAGAGAGACATTGATTGGTTGTCTCCCGCATGACCCCAACCAGGGCCGGGGACCAAACCTAAACCGAGGTACGTGCCCCTGACCAGAATCAAACCCACAACTCTTTGGTCTGTGGGCCAATGCTCTAACCGCTGAGCCAAACTAGCCAGGGCTATAATTTTTCTTTATTGATTTTAGAGAGAGAGGAAGGGAGAGGGAGAGAAAGATAGAAACATTGATGAGAGAGAACATTGATTGGCTGTCTCCTGCATGCCCCCCACTGGGAAGTGGGCCCACAACCTGGGCATTGGCCTGACTGGGAATTGAACTGGTGACCTCTTGGTGCATGGGTTGATGCTCAGCCACTGAGCCACACCAGCAGGACTATTTACCACAATTTTTAAAAAATTGATACAAATCTTGCATTCTGTTCTATGGTAAATCCATGTTTGTCGTAATATAAAGCTGCTTTTTCAAACAACAAAGTCCTGTGGGTTTAGACTCCCTTATAGATCTCTGAGGG
Source organism: Tadarida brasiliensis (assembly GCA_030848825.1). Taxonomy (NCBI): domain Eukaryota; kingdom Metazoa; phylum Chordata; class Mammalia; order Chiroptera; family Molossidae; genus Tadarida; species Tadarida brasiliensis. The sequence continues at coordinate 48,673,548 of CM061259.1, forward strand.
TGCCCCCACACCCCAGTTTGGGAAGCACATCCCTAAGGCTGTCAGGCTAACCCCAACTGCTCTCTTTCTCTTTTCTCTTTCCATTTGTTCATTATAGCCCCTTCCTTCCTCCTTCCCTCCCTTCCTTCCTCCTTCCCTCCCTCCCTCCCTTCCTCCCTCCCTCCCTCCCTCCCTCCCTTCCTTCCTTCCTTCCTTCCTTCCTTCCTTCCTTCCTTCCTTCCTTCCTTCCTTCCTTCCCTTGAGCTCTGTATGCCAAGCATTGTGCTGGGTTTATAAATTGAGTTCTGGTCTCTGTGAAACCGCTAAGAGGTATGTGGGCAGTGGGTGGACCTCAGCTGTGCCCCAGGGCTCAGGCAGGCTCTTAGGGCCTGAGCTCCGTGGGGCCAGTCATAGTCAGTGAGTCCGGATGCCCGAGTCACCGTGTGCAGTCCCTCCCGGGTGTGAGCGTGTCCCTAACTGGGTCTGCACTGTGGCTGGGCTATCGGTGGCCCTCCCTTACCGGGTCTCCCTCTCTCTCCAGACAGCACTCATTTCAGTTGGTTGTGACCTGACGAAAAAGATCATCATTCAGAAGTAAGTGTGTTGTCGATATTGGGGTGGGGTGGGGAGAAATGAGCTGTAGGAATGGGGCGAGATTGGTCACCACTGCTTCACAATTGCAGAAGTTGGGTGATGCTGTCTATCCTGTGTACTTTTCTTTTAAAAAAATATTATTTTTAATATGTTTTCTTTTTATTGGTTTCTAGACAGAGAGGAAGGGAGAGAGAGATAGAAACATTGATGAGAGAGAACATCGATTGGCCGCCTCCTGCATACCCCTCACTGGGGATCGGGCCCACAATCTGGGCATGTGCCCTGACCGGGAATCGAACCGGTTACCTCTGGGTGCATGGGTCAATGCTCAATCACTGAGCCACATTGGCTGAGCCTATCCTGTGTACTTTTGTTTCTGTTTACCATTTCCATAATAAACAGGTCAATGGTCTATGCTATTAGGTCAAGTTTGAGTTTCTGCACTGTGGCCCTCCCTCCTTCACCAATTCGGTGATATTCACATTTTCGCCCTCCTCTCCAATCATTTTGCTCATCCTATTTCTTCCTTTTAATCCCTTAGTTCCTTGTTTTGATTAAACCCATGCAGGGTTTTTTGGTTTTAATTGCTTGCTGAAAAATGTGTAAACTTTGCCTCCAGTATCCATCATTACCCCAGGGAACGAGGCCATGAGAATCCAAGAAAAGAACAAAGTCTCAAGATTGGCCAAATGACCACCCTTTTGCCCTTCAGGCAGGGTCTGGGTAGAGAAGGGGCCCTAATTGCAGCATTGCCCAACCCCGTGGTGTGAACGCTCCCATGGTGCCAGTGTCAGGCTGCCAGGGAGCCGTCCAGGGGCTCCGGAGTCCTGCAGCTGTGCGGTCGGCTCCAGGACCCAGCAGGAGCCGCGCGCCCTGTCTGCACCAGGAATCACACACCCAGGTGACGACTGCTCCGGCTTCCCCGAAAAATGGAAACACTTTATTGAATCAATAAATTACATATTTAGAACATATGTGCAGGAAAGGTTGTTAACGCAATTTTTAAAAACTTTTGCCGTAGAGAGTGGGTGGATATTTGCCACATATGTAACCAACACAGGACTTGTATCCAGAATGTGTAAAGAATTCCTACAAATCAATTTTTAAAAAAGAGAGAAAAAAAGCCCTGGCTGGGTAGCTCAGCTGTTTAGAGCGTTGTCCCATACGCCAAGGTTGTGGGTTCAATCCCTGGTCAGGACACATACAAGAATCAACCAATGAATGCATGCATAAGTGGAACACAGATCAGTGTTTCTCTCTCTCTGTCTGTCTCCTGTCTCTCTGCCTCTCTGTCTTTCTCTCTTCCTCTGTCTAAACATAAATTAATTTTAAAAAGAGAGAGAAATGAACAGACCAAAATGGGCAAAGGGCTTGAACGGGCACTTCCAAAAAAGGAAAAATAAAAGGCTGATAAACATGTGACAAGATGCTGAAAAGGGGGTCAACCTCGCATCATAGGGAAATGAAAATGAAAAGCTTTATGAGAGACCTGATTCACTCACATGGTGGGACTAACAAGGCCTGGCCAGTGGCAAGTCCTGGGAAGGATGGGGCCCCTCCGGTGGCTTCTGGAGCTCCCAGGAACTGCTGGTGGCAGCACGGTTCTGAGGCTTTGGAAAGCGCATCTGTCAGTCTAGTGCTGCCACTCGTGCACATGTGCTCTGTCACAGGTTCCAGAATGTTCTCTGCGGCATTATTCTTTTTTATTTTTTATTTTTATTTTCACCCAAGGATATGCTTATTGATTTTAGAGAGAGGGGAAGGGAGAGAGAGAGAGAGAGAACATCGATTGGTTGCCTTCTGTATGTGCCTGGACCAGGGATCAAACCCGAAACCTTTCTGTAGAGGGGACAATGCTCCCACCAACTGAGCTGCACATGCCAGGGGCTGCAGCCTTCTTCTTCCTTCTTCCTTCTTCCTTCTTCCTTCTTCCTTCTTCCTTCTTTCTTCTTTTTTTTTTTTTTTTATCCTCACCTGAGGACATTTTTTCATTTTTTGTTCAGATAGAGTGGGAGGGAGAGAGAGGAAGAGAGAGAGAGAGAGAGAAACATCGATGTGAAAGGGACACATCGAGTGGCCGCCACCCACACGACCAACCAGGGCCGGGGACAAACTGCAACCGAGGTACATGCCCCTAGCGGGAACCGAACCTGGGTCTCTCTGTACCGCAGGCCGATGCTCTAACCGCTGAGCCAAACCGGCCAGGGCTCCTTCTTCCTTCTTCCTTCTTCCTTCCTCCTCCTCCTCCTCCTCCTCCTTCTTCTTTCTTCTTTCTTCTTCCTCTTCTTTCTTCTTCTTCCTTCTTCTTCTTCTTCTTCTTCTTCTTCTTCTTCTTCTTCTTCTTCTTCTTCTTCTTCTTCTTCTGTTTGTTAATCCTTATCCAAGGATTTTTTTTACATTAATTTTTGGAGAGAGTGGAAGGGAGGGAGGGAGGGAGAGAGACACATCAATTGGGTGCCTCCCACACACACTCCACCTGGGCCAGGGATTGAACCTGCAACCCAGGTATATTCCCTTAACCAGGAATCAAACCTGAGACCCTTCAGTGAGCAAGCTGATGCTCTAACCACTGAGAACACTGGCCAGGGCTGCAGCATTCTTTTTTTTTTAAATTTTTTAAAAATCCTCACCCGAGGACATTTTTCCATTTATCATCAGATAGAGTGGGAGGGAGGGAGAGAGAGAGAGAGAAACATCAGTATGAGAGAGACACATCGACTGGCTGCCTCCCGCACGACCCCGACCAGGGCCAGAGACAAACCGCAACCGAGGTACGTGCCCTTGACCGGAATCGAACCCGAGACTCATTGGTCCCTGGGCTGACGCTCTAACTGCTGAGCCAAACTGGCCAGGGCTGCAACATTCTTCTTAATAGCACCAAGCTTGCCCTGGCTGGTTGGGTCAGCGGTTGGAGCGTTGGCCCGCAGACCAATGAGTCACAGGTTCGATTCTGGCCAAGGGCACGTATCTCGGTTGCGGTTCATCCCCGGCCCTGGTCGGGTCGTGCGGGAGGCAACCAGTCGATGTAGCTCTATCACATTGATGTTTTTCTCTCTCTCTCTCTCTCTCCCCCTCCTTCCCACTCTATCTGATGATAAATAGAAAAGTATCCTCGGGTGAGGAATAAAAAAAAAAAAAAATAGCACCAAGCTGGAAACACACCAACTCAAGTGTCCATCAACTGGAGGGTGGGTAGACCAGGTTCGATGTTTTGATGCAATGGACTTAGGCAGCAATGCAGATGAACGAGTCAGAATTAGCTGGATGGAGCGTACAATCATGGAGGTTGAATGAAGGACACAGGAGAACACGCAGAGCATGCGTCTAGTCATAAGAAGCCAAAATCAGGCAAAAATCAATTACATAGCTCAAGGATGCATGCCCAGGTGACAGAGCACGTAGAACAAGGAAATGGCAGTTTCACAAGTCAGGACATCCAGCACTGCCGTCGTGGCCTCCGGTATGAGGCACCAGGGCTCTTTGGAGAAAGGGCTAATTCTAGGCCGGGCAGGGAAGATACAAGATGAGCCTGGAGCATCTCAGAGAACCAGAAGATAGGAAAGGGCTCGCATATCAAACCCACGGGACATACATGTCGCAGGGAAGAGTGCAGCTGCTTTCGTCCTGTGTGCGGTCAGCAGCTTCTCACCACCTTTTGTTGCTTGCAGCGAAATCTCAGCCTGTTACAAAGGCTTCCTCGACCCTGTGGCCCTTCAGGACAATTACAGCTACATCATTGAGAAGTGAGCCAGAGATTTTCCTTCACCCCTCTCTTCCGTAACCACTCCCCGTCTCACAGACCCTCCCAGCCTGCTCCTGGCTCTCGGACCAGCCACCTGCTCCTCTGAGCTGGTGGAGTTCGCCAGACACTGTTAGCCAAGGCCGGAAGGGGGGCGAGCCAAAGTGAACCCCTGTGCAGTGTGCTGGTCCCTTGTGCCACCAAGTGGGCATGGGATGGGGCTCAGCCCTTCTTGGCACCAGCACGGGGTGCTCCTCCCATGCTGGTGTGTGTCCTCCCCTCACCCCCTGTGGGAAGACATGGCCTTGGATACAAGCCGAAGTCGGTCCCCGGTCCATGGCCACAGCCAAGGCTGGCGCTGTTGGGCTCGCTGAGAGGTGTGCTGCAGAGTGAGGCCTCGTGGGGGCGCAAAGGGCTGTGAGTCAGGGTCTCAGAGGAAAGGAAAGTGACAGGATGTGTGCCCATGTGTGAGAGAGACAGAGGGACAGAGACAGCGAGAGATGAGACAGAGAAACAGAGAGAGAAAGGGAGAGAAAAAGAAACAGAGGGACAGAGAGACACAAAGACGGATACAGAGAGACAGAAACAGAGTGAGGGACACAGACAGACAGAGGGACAGACAGAGAGAGAGAGAAGTCACACAATTTTTCTATTAAGGCCTTCAGCTGCACCTACATTAGGGGGGGCACTCTACTCAAAATCCACTGATTTAAATGCTAATTTCATCCCCAAGAAGCACCCTCACAGAAACATCAGAATAACATCTCACCACACATCCAGGTACTGTGGCCCCATAAAGTTAACCATCACAAGGGGTCCCAGAGTCATTTTGACCATAGCTCTGAACCCCCACATCAGACACCCCTGCACTGGAAGCAGCTGAGCCTGGGAGGTGCTGGGGTGAGGCGGACGTCAGGGCTGCCTGGTGGGACCTCACCTTCTGCCCCCTGTCTGCTTAGGGAAGCCTATGACCCCAACTTCCGGGGGCAGCCGGCCACCGAGGACCTGGTGGTGCATTACCCTTACGAGAAGCTGGGCTGTCCCCTCCTTGTCTACTACCACACCCAATGGAAGCCTGTGATGGAACTGTAAGCTCCCCGTGAGGTGGGTGGGGTGGCAGCCAGGCCCTGTGCCCTGCTCCCCAGCTCCCATCCCGTTCCTTCAAGTCCCCCCATAGCTCACCCTTCCCCACAGCCCTCTCTACCCCATCTCTCCACCCCCAGGCCTTAGCCCATGCTGTGCCTCTCCCTGCGACACTGTTCTTGCCCTTCCCTCGTTGACTCTCAGCTCCGACAGCCCCTCCCTTGCCTGCTGCCTCAGTTGGTATGGCCATGACAACATACCAGGGACCGGGGCGCTTAGACAGCCGACACGATTGTCTCCTAGTCCTGGAGGTCCCAAGTCTAAGATCGAGGAGTCGGTAGAGCTGGTTTCCCACAAGGCTCCCTCTGTGGCCTGTGGACAGCCTCCTTCTTGCTGTGTCCTCATGGCAGAGAGCCAGTGAGCTCCAGATTCTCCTCCTCCTGTGGGATCAGGGCCCACCTTCAAATGCAGTTACAGTGGGGCTGAGGGCTCCAACAGCAGAATTGGGGGGACACATTTCAGTGTAAGTTCTACACTTTTGTGTGTTATTGATGATCACTTTAGCACAGGCCCTTGGGGGCTGGAACTATGGCCCCTTGACCTCATTATAGCCCCAGATCAGCACTGCCCAGAACTGTCTGGGGTGGTGGAAATGTTCCATAATTCTGGGCCACCCAGTGGGCAGCCAGGAGCTACATATGGCCACTGAGCAGTGGAAATGTGGCCTGAAGAACTGGCTTTGCATTTCATTTAATGGGAATTAATTTAAATACACACATACGGACCAGTGGCTCAGCTCAATGCCTGGCATATCGTCTGACTATATGGTTGTTGACCGACTGAACATCCGGTTCGTTAGAACATCACATCTTAGTTCCACAGCCTCAGTCCCATGCCCAGGGAAAATCGCGGGCCACACACAGGACTGAGCCCCTGGTCTTATGACCAAACTCCTAATTCAGAGCTGCCAGATAGGGTTGTGTGTCCAGCGGCAGTGGGGACAGGAAAGGGTCCTGTCAGGAGGGGTGTAAGCTCCAAGTTGGCAGGAGACAATGGAACGCATCAAAACAACAGTGCTTTAGAACAACCCTACTTACCAGCTCTAAATGTGTACCCTTTGCACGTTTGCAGATGCTCACGGGAAAAATATCACAGGACTGGTGTGAAGGGTGTTATTTATTGGTTTACATGCTTATTAATTTATTTAGCGATTTCCTCATGAGTGACATCATTCAGTTATAGGCCATCCCAACAGTTTCTTCCAGTCTCTGCTCATTTGTCCCCTTCTCAGAGTTGCCTTTTGTGTCCACTCCATGGAAAATACTCAATGCCTGCTGCCCCCCTCCCTTCTCTGTCCCCACCTGCCACTGCTGCGTGGCCACGTGTTGACCTCCATGAAGTGTCAGCCAGGGTGTGGGGGGCTCCGTTTTGTTCTGCTGCTTGCACCACCCCCAGAATGGTCTCCTAATACATCAGGGCTGCCATGTCTCCCTGGGCCAGCCTTCCAAGCCACTTCCTGTGTGTGTCCAGGTGGCGAGAAGGAAAGTTCCAGGAGCTGGTTGAGGCAGAGTTCGTCCTGCTGGAGGTGAACGGGTTGTTCACGTACACGTACTCCCTGACGGCGGACACCGCGCTCTGCAGTTCCCAGCCGCAGAACTGGACCACCATCATGGAGAACGCTGGTGACAAGGGGCCCTTCGCCTGGGACCGAGAGGTAGTAGTTACTCTTAGATTATTTCCAAACCAGGTCACCAGTCAGATGGTGACAACAGATTGCGCCCTGTTGGGGGTTATCTCTGTTGTTTGGCCTGCTGTCACGGATAACAGAGACGGGGAGCTTACAAACACAGACATTTATTTCTCACCATCCTGGAGGCTTGAAGGCCAAGATCAAGGTGCTGGCAGATCTGGTGTCTGGTCAGAATCTGCCTCCTGATTCATAAATGACTGTCTTCTCGCTGTGTCTTCACAGGGCCAAAGGAGTGAGGGAGCTCTCTGGAGTCCCTTCTATAAGGACACATCTTTCTGATCCAATCACCTCTCAAAGTCCTCACCTCACCCTGGTGGGTGTGGCTCAGTAGTTAGAGCATTGGCCTGCACTCCGAAGGGTTGAGGGTTCAAGTCCCGGTCAAGGGCACGTACCTGGGTTGTAGGTTCGATCCCCCGGCTCCAGTTGGGGCATGTGTGGGAGGCAACCAATCGATGTGTCTTTCTCACATCGATGTTTCTCTCTCTCTCTTTCTCTCTCTCTCTCTCTTTCCCTGCTCTCTCCCTCCCTTCCACTCTCTTTAAAAATTAATGTAAAAAAAAATCCTCCGGTGAGAATTAGCAACAACAAAAAAGTCCCCACCTCCTAGTATCATCCCCTTGGGGGTTAGGTTCTAACATGAATTTGGGGGGGGAACACCAAATTCAGTGCATAGCAGGGGTGACAGGGGGTGGGAGCACATTGACACTGCGAGTTGTGGGACCACATCTGGGAATGTAAGACGTGTGAATCCTTTGGGAGTCTCTCCCAAGGAAATTGGCCAAACGTTCAGAGCTGTGGGCATTGCTGATAATGTGCTAGAACCATCCAAATGCCCATTATTAAGGGCCTGATTAAATTCACCATCTGGTGCCCAGCCGGTGTGGCTCAGTGATTGAGCGTCAACCCATGCACCAAGAGGTCACTGGTTCAATTCCCGGTCAGGGCACATGCCCAGGTTGTAGGTCAGATCCCCAGTGAGGGGCATGCAGGAGGTGGCCAACCTATGTTCTCTGTCATCGATGTTTCTGTCTCTCTCTCCCTCTCCCTTCCTCTCTAAAAATCAATAAAGAAAAAAAAATTTTGTTTTTAATTCACCATCTGGTCCTGGCTGGGTAGCTCAGCTGGTTGGAGCATCGCCCCAATAAGCCAAGGTTGTAGGTTTGATCCCTAGTCAGGGCACATACAGCATCAACCAGTGAATGCATAAATAAGCGGAACAACACATTGGTATTTCTCTCTCTCTCTCCCTTTCTAAAATCAATAAAGAAAATAAAAATTTTCTGACACAGAAGGGCAGGGTGTCAGTAAACGGAAGGAATTGCAGTAGTTCCCTTGGGAGCCTCTGATGCACGTTAACAATTTTCATCAACCGAGCTCCTCAACTCCAAAGGCAGGAACACGCACGATGCAGCAATGCTACCACTTGGTGACACGGGCTCCCTGCACCTGAGCCCATTCCTGCCTGAGGATTCTTAGCTCTTTTTTTTTCTTTTCTATTTTTAATCCTCACCCGAGGATATGGTCTTTTTTTCACTGATTTTTTTAGAGAGAAAAAGAGAGAAACATCAATGTGAGAGAGGAACATCAATGTGGGTTGCCTCCCCTATGTGCCCCGACTGGGGATCAAATCTACAACCTAAGTATGCTGCCCTGACTGGAATCTACTTGTCACCTTTTGGTGTATGGGAGTACGCTCCAACCCACTGAGCCACCCAGCCAGGGCGTGGCTCCTTTTTCCTACACCGCCTTCTGTCACGTGAGTGTGATCATCTGTTTTGTTGGTGACACTGGTTTTGTTTTGTTTTTCCAACTGATGTAAAATTCACATAACACAATTAACCTTTTTTCTAGAGAGAGAGAGAGAGAAACATCAATGTGAGAGAAAAACATCAATCGGCTGCCTCCTGCCAGCCCCTACTGGGGATCAAGCCAGCAACCCACATGTGCCCTGACTGGGAGTCGAACTGAGACTTCTCAGCCCATGGGACGATGCTCAATCCACTGAGCCTCACCGGCCGGGCACACCGGGCACAATTAACCATTTTAATTTTTTTTCCCTTTATTGATTTTAGAGAGAGAGGAAGGGAGAGAGAGATAGAAACATCGATAATGAGAGAAAATCGATTGGCTGCCTCCTGCATGCCCCCCACTGGGGATCAGGCCCACAACCTGAGCATGTGCCCTGACTGGGAATTGAACCGGCGACCTCTTGGTGCATGGGTCGATGCTCAACCACTGAGCCACACTGGTCGGACCACAATTAACCATTTTAAAGTGTACAATTCATTCCTATGTCTCATACATTCACAATGTTGCACAAACATGAGGAAGGCCTGGAGGGAGGAGTGAAAGCTAAGCAGCATCCACAACCTCCTCCACAGGGACCAGGAGCTGGCCTGCCCAACAAGCACCAGGCCCTGGCCCGAACCATGGGTGTTTGGTGAGCAAGGGGGCCGTGCTCACGGTGGAGGGTGTCTATGGCACTGGCACGGCTTTCCCCAGTCCCAAGGGCCGTGGGCTTACCCTTGTCCTCCTCCCCAGAACTACATGAGCTGCCACGACCCCAACAGCAACGCTCCCTTGAAATGGCCAAAAGCTCGATATCAGATCTTGGGAGGCCCAACAGCAAACAAGGTCATTTTCGACCAAAGGAACGGAATCTATGTCTTTTTCATTTCTGTTGTGGATCCACACTACAGGTGAGTAGGGTGGGGGAACTGCTCTGTGCCCGGGGCCCCTGGGGATGGCTGGACATGTCCCATACATGTGGGGGACCCACTGTTCCCCGCCACGGACACCAGAGTCACCTTCTCATGTCATGTCTGGTGGTGTGAAGGAGCCAACTCATAAATATATTCAGGGATTCTGCAAACCAGCTGACTTGTAATCGGCCATGGCGGAACTATTCAGGGGAATTGGCACACACCACCAGACTTCCCCCACACCCACCTCAGAGCTGGTTATTAAATACTTACCACCCATGAGAAGCTGAGAAGCTCCCAAGTCACATCTGATGTGCTTGTCTAGATATCAGTGGCTCCCACTGGGAGGAGACTTACGGGGGGACATTCTTTCCCCTCATCATCTATCCCCTCAAGACAGGTACAAACTCCACCCCCAAAAGCACGTGAAGACCCTGCTTCCCTAGAGGTCCCAGACCCTGGACCAGAGGGACTAGCTCCGAGATGGCCCTGGGTGAAAGGCACAGGGGCGGGGACATCCAGAGGAGAGAGGGGACTACCTGTGGAACTTGTCACCTCCTCTTCCTTCACCCTGCTTCCAGCAGAGTTCTATCCCCCGGGCCCCCTCTCCTGGGATGCACTTCCTGCCCATCCTGCTATACTCCTGCTGGCCGCCAGCCTCATGGATGCGTACGGCTGTTGTCCTGCCCTCTCTCCACTTCCAAACTGTGAAAGAACCTGGGCATGGAGTGGGGGACCCTTTGTCCCCAGAGGATGGGACCCCAGAGGTCCTGAGGGAAAAGATGACCACTGGCAAAATGCACAAGAGGAAAGTAGATGCAGAATAGATAAAAGCTGAAGTGGTTATAAAAGGAACTTGGTGTCCTGAGTCACTGGCCCGGGACCCTGATCTGTTTTAACATGTTTTCTGGGTAAAGGCAGGACCTCTGAAGGCAGTGCCCCTGGCCTCTCCCCACCCACCCCTTGCAGCTACTGTCGCCTGGAGACCACCTTCAGTGTTTACGTGTACGGGGCACTCCCACTGCGCTCCATCCCACGAGAGATCACCATCGTCCTGCTCCTGCTGACTATCCTGCTGTCTGTGTGGCTGGCCTACATAATCCCCACACTGCTGCGCACGGAGAAGGGCCGCAGGTTCAAAGGGTTCTGGGTCAGTCTGTGCAAAAGGTGTAGAAACTCTTGTGCATGTTTCTGAAGCAGGCGCTGAGCCTGCACTGGAGAAGTTCAGAATGGTCATAAAATAAAGTGTATGTAAAACAAGCAGGTGGCATGAGCATCAATCATGGGTGGTGTTTTCCTGACACTGCTCTGCCTCTCTCGATATGCTGGTATCAAAGTTCTTCCATCGGCTGTAAGTCAGAAGGGGTGCAGCCAAAGCACTAATCAATAGGAGGGGGTGAAGCAGACCAGCATAGGCACACAGTGGACTGACACATGGGCCTCAGAAAAGGATAAGACAGTGACGTGTCCTGTTAGAGAAGGTTAAGACCCGGAAAAAAGTGGTGGAGTCTGTAGAAGACAGATTGATGAAATTCCATATCTGTGTATATAAATCCGAACACATGTACAAACAAACATATACATGTGTGTTTAGTATGTACATGAATAAAAACTTGGAAGCATATATTTTATTATGCACGTTATTTATAGATGTGCATATAGATTATGTGCATACATGCTTACATGCATGTGTGCACACCTATACACGTGTATATAACATGTAGATGTGTGTACATGCATGTGTATAGATAACAGGCACATGTGCATATAATGTATGCATGTGCATATATGTGTGATATGTATACACATCTGTACACATATGGTATGCACACACAAGTATATGCATGTGTGTAGATAGGTAAACATACATCTGCATATATATACTGTATTGTGGATGTGTATACACACACGTGTGTATATACCTACAGGTAGTGTAAATACACATACATGTGTATACACACATACATATATAAATAACACACGTGTAAGTGCATGCATATGTATAGACAATATTATACTGTCGTATATGTATATATGCATGCATGTGTAAAACGTATACACGCGTACACATGGGCAAGTGTATAAATGATGTGTGCATATATTGTGCACATATGCATGTATATAGATTACATGTGTACATGTATACATGTGTATAGATGCTGTTGTGTATATATGCATGCACACATACAGATAACGTATACCTGTGTGTACATGTATAGATGTGTGCATATATGTGTTTACACACATGCACATGTATAATGTATACACAAGGTGTGTAGATAAATGTGCGTGTGTACATGTATGCACACATGCAGACAATCTATACACACGTATGTGTGCGTGTGTATACATAATATGTATACATATACAGGGTGGGGCAAAAGTAGGTTTACAGTTGTGTAGAAAATAATACAGTAATTAATAAATAATAAAAGAATAAACTGTTTTGCATATTCAGCTGTAAACCTACTTTTGCCCCACCCTGTATACATACAGTGTGCAGGTATATTCTTTCTATCCATTGATCTATTCATCCATCCATCTATCCATCAGTGAGAGGTCACCACTTGATCATAAATCCAGGTGGCATGAAGCAGCCACCTCATCCTAAATGGAAACTTGGGTGGTCCCATGACTTTCCTGATTACACTTAGGTTAAAAAATATTATCTTGTGGTCATCTAAAATTGCCCAGTGCAGTCTCAATCCAGTCATTGAAACCTCCACTCCCAAATACAGTGACCAGTTACCTGCCCTCCCGGGATGAGCTGGGTGCCCACCCCCTAACCCACCCAGAGCCTCTCTGGAGGGGATGTGTTAGGTTGTCAAGTGACACTGGCTTCCCGTCCCTTGGTCTGCATTCATCTTCAAGAAAAACACATCCACCGCCTCCTTTGCCAGGGTCTTCCCTTCATTGGGCATTTGATTTTCATCTCAAAACACACCAAATGTTACTTCAGGGCTCAGACGGAAGCCAAGGGAAGTGGGCTCTGGACTTCTCTAGGCCCGTGTCCAGTTCAGAACAGAAATGGGACAGAGACAGGTGGGGACAAATGTAAATGCTGCCAGTACAGCCTGTGAAACAGTCTGGAATGGAGGGACCAGTGCCCAGATGGCACAGCTGTCTCCACTTCCCTGAGCTTTGGCATAGAGTTCAGGGAGATGAGCCATGTAGCCATGGCACCATAAACTTGTGGCATGGTGCTGGGCACTTGAGAGGTATCAGGCTTCAGCTCCCCACTCCGCCCTCCCTGCACCCAGCCACCTCCTAATTCTAGTCAAGCCCTGGACTTCCACCACCCAGCCCAGGACGTCTGTAGGAGTAGGGGAGCAGGTTGGGGGGCAGGCCTACATCTCCCTTTGCTTCCTGATTCCTTATGTTACCTGGGAAACCAAGTTGGCTCCTCCAGGCTCACCTTGAGTGTTTCAGAGTAGGATGTGGCTGGCAGCTGCCCCTGGGCCCTCTGGAAAGGTTGAGGAAAGCCTGGACTAGACAAGGGGAAGAGGAGCTCCACGGACCCAAAGAGAACGAGACAGGATGGGGAGGTGCAGGTATGAGAAATGGGCACCCAAACTCTGCGCTCTCCTGTGCCTGCCACTCGGGATACAGAACCCATGCATGGGGCCCAGTGGGGGGGACCCAGCCTCTGAGGCATGGCTGCATACCCTTCCTGGGATAGACTCACTCTGATCTCTGGCTGTCACCTGGGTTTTAGATACACTCTGCTGGTCCCCATCAGGGGTGGAGCCATTTTGGGTCACCTATGTGCCAAGTGGGCTCTACCTCCCACTTCCCTGCCCAGCCCCCACCTCAGACCACCAGGTGCCTTCACCCCCATCCAGCATCTGCTCCCACATGTCTGCTTGAACCAGATGGGGTTCTTCCCATGCACCATGCCCCACCCCCGTGCCTCTCACCCACCCCTGGCAGGTGGGCTGAGGTGGGGCCAGGCTGCAAACTCCTCAAATACCCCCCCTCCCTCCACCAATTATAGCTTCAAGGGGACAGAAGAGGAAGAGCTGGGGCCACTCCCAGGCCCTCCCTGCTTGCTGTCTGTCTCCCTCCAGGCAAGTTCTTGCCTGTCTCTGGGCAGCCTCGACTTTCCCCACCATACATGGGGGGAAAGAATCCTTACAGTGCAGGAGTCTGGGTGGCATCTCCCCACCTCCCAAAAGCTTCCTTAACAGCTGGCTGATTTTCTGGGGCCAGGACATGAGGGATTTAGAACTTCAAGTCGAGGGCTCCTTGGCTGTCTGGAAGCCTGGCACCCGCAGGGCCTCCCCACATGGTTCAGGGCCTGCTGGACGATAGAGTCTACAGCCCCCCATTGCCACTGAACAGACACTGGGCTGTGAGGTCAAATCCGCTTTAATGGGGGGTGGCTCCCAGGTCCTGCCTGGGTCCCAGGGGATGGGGCGCTGGCCAGGCCCATGACCTGCTTACTCTTGCCTCCTTGTTTCCCCTTTTTGGTGGCTGAGGCACCGGACTTTCTCTTGCTGGGGGGCTCAGCCCGAAGCGCAGGGGCCACAGTGGTGGTGGCAGGGGTCCCTGGGCAGGGTGGCGGCTCCTCGTCGAGCGCCTTGAAGTTGAAAAAGCAGTCCACATTGGACACAGTGTCCAGGATCTCAGGCACGCTGTAGTCGAAGGACAGCAACTCGTCCGGCAGGTGTAGTGAGCGGATGTCACTGGAGGAGTCATCCCCACCACCCCCACTGTCGGGCAGAACTGGCCCAGGGGCCTTGTGCAGGGACCCCTCGGGCTCAGCACCCCCCGGCAGGCAGTCGAAGAGTTTCATGGCGTCTTCCAACAGCACCTTCTCAGGCAGCACAAAGGCCCTGGCTGCCTCAGGGGACCTGGTCTCACCCGCCTCCAACGGGGCTGCCTCTGCCTGGGCCGCCTTGGGTTCCCCAGGGCCCGGGGAGTACAGCAGAACCGGCCCGGTGCCACTGCCCTGCAGTTCCTTGGCAGGAAAGGCTAGGGGCTCCCCAGCCGTGTGGAACTGGCTCAGGCGACCCTTGAGGGGGCCGTAGGCCCCAGGGGGCAGTGTGGCCTCAGCAGGCAGTGTGATGACCACTGGAGGCAGCTTGTTCTCCTTGGAGGGCAGCGGTGGTGGCAGGGGCACCAGGCCTTCCTTGAGCAGGGGTGGGGGCAGCTCCATGAAGGCAGGGCCCCCCCCATCCCCCATGAAGCCCGGGGCCTCAGGCCCGGGCCCCTCAGGGGGGAAGTAGGACATGACGTACTGGGGGCCCCCAGGCACTGGCTGGAAGTGGGGGTATGGCGGAGGCAGCACCGGGGCTTTGAGATAGTGCTGAGGCTCTAGGAGGTAGGTGCTCGGGGAGGCAGGGCCCCCAGCTGGCACCCCGCCACCCACTGCTGCCAGCTTGTACAGGGATGACTGGCCGAAGTCAGTGGTGGCCCACTCGATTCGGTATATGCGGGGGTCAAAGAAGCAGCCGCAGGGCGCCATCTGGAAACCTGCGGGCCCAGGAGGGGCGGCCCTGAGAGGGCAGGGCTACAACCCGCCTGCCAGGAGCAGTGTGAGGCAGTGGAGGGAGGCATGGCCCAAACCCTGGGGGCCTGTGGGCATGAGCCTGGGTTTGGGGGATCTGTCGGGGGGGGGAAGAGCGACAGGCCTTGTCTTCAGGGTCTCGTCTAGATGGGGCTCCCAGCCCCTGTGGGAAACAGGGGCACAAAACTTGCCTTCGGGGAGCCATGGAGGGACAGGGTGGAGGCAAATGGCCCTGCCCACTCCAACCCGCTCCTGGGGCATAATCAAGGG
Source organism: Tadarida brasiliensis (assembly GCA_030848825.1). Taxonomy (NCBI): domain Eukaryota; kingdom Metazoa; phylum Chordata; class Mammalia; order Chiroptera; family Molossidae; genus Tadarida; species Tadarida brasiliensis. The sequence goes on from CM061259.1 coordinate 48,689,174, forward strand.
TTGGGAGGAGGCCAGTACCTGCTGGAGGGGCTGGAAACACCTCTTTCTCCAGGTTTGGAGGGTGATGCAGGTTGGAGGAACCTGTGAACAAAGGCAAGCTGATAGGTGGGGTCCTGAAGCTGGTGGGCCCAGGCCCCCCACCCCATCAGCCACTCCCTGACTCGTACCCACAGTGGGAAGAGGCTCTGTGCAGGCAGAAGTGGGCTGACTGCCTGGCCCCTCGGTGCCATCCAGGCCCTGGGGGCTGAAACTTTCTTGGGGAGCTGGAGTGTAAAAGGGTTTGGGGTGCTGCATGGGGAGGTGGGGGGTCCAGCCTGGGCAGGCCAGGAGGGTGGCAGGTGGGAGCACAGGCAGCCCACCCAGAGAACGGGCTCAGAAGTCATGCGGAGTTCTGTTTGCCTGGTTACTCTGGGCAGCAGGTTCCAGCCTGTGGCCCGCCCACTGGTCAGGATTCCGGGTATTGGAGGTGGGGGAGGGTGGGCAGGAACAGAAAGGGAAATCAAGGTAGCCAGAGATATGTGTCACAAAGTGTGGGTCAAATCGTGGGCCCAGTATGCTGCCTACTGCTTTTATCAGCAATGCCCATCTAATAATCCTGAGGCCCCTTCCTCTAGGCAGCCCGTCCTGATTCACACCCCCATAAGTCAAGGGTCTCCTCTTCCTGCTCCTGTAAGCCCTGGTGGCTTCTTTGTGGTCAAGGCCTCTCTGGGCACCAGTAGCAGCCAGCACGGGGCTGGGCCCGTGGGGGACAGCCGGGAGACTTTGGTGAATGAGGGAGGGAGGAAGAAGGGAGATGCCAGGGACAGGGACAGGCAGATGTCCAGGGAGAGCTCCCAGGAGTGAGAAGCGGCAGCCTCAGGGTCACAGAAAGGCCTGAGTCTTAAAAGAATAAAGTTTATTGTCGTCTTACACACCGTGGGGACCCTCCAATGCCCCCCCACTCCTGCAGCTACTTGTACGCATTGGCCTTGTGTTTTGGCACGAAGACGAAATTGGGTGGCACGGGTCCCAGCAGCATCTCACTATGAGGAGAGCAGGCAGAGGACAAGGTCAGGCCTCAGTCCTGGGCCACCCCTACCCCAGGATGCCCCCCACTCCCGGCTCCTCAGTTCCCAGGAACCTAATGTGGATCCAGTCGGCTGCCTTCTGGCTGGCCATGAGCGTCTCCAGGTAGTCTCGGCCCAGGTAGTAGGGGGGCCGTTCATTGATCCTCTGTGGGAGCCGCTCCAGCAGACCCACGGGCACATACCTGCAGGCACATGGGGACAGGGTTGGGCCAGGCTGGCCTCACCACCAACACCCCCACTCTAGCTGTTCCACGCCCACCTGCACAGGAAGGAGAGCCATTCGAGGAGGAAGCGGCGGGTCTTCTCCACACCCTGCGTGTCTGAGCCCCAGTGCTCCAGGCCATAGTTCGTGAAGTCCCGCAGGATGTCCAGGCGCTCAGACGACGAAATGTCCCAGTGTCGCTGCTCCTTGATCTCCGTAAACAGCCATGGCTTGAGCAGGGCACCACTGCAGGGCAGGGAGTGATCAGATGCCCCCAAACCCACAATCCTTGTCCCTCCAGCTGTTCAGACACACCCTCCAGCTGTTCTCAAAGCCTTGGAAGCCCAAAAGTTCCAACCTGCAACCCCAAGCCCACAGCTGCAGAAATTTCCAGTCCTTCCTACCCCTGCCAGATGCAGCCCCGCCATCTCTCTGCAGACAGAGCCACCCGCCGGACACAAATGGACCAGGAGGTGAAGCAGTTGGGCTGGGGCACTGTGACAAAAGTGACAAAGCTCAGACACACTGTCCCCCCTCCCTGAGTTGCAGGCTGGGCCTCAGGGGCAGCTCCAGACAGCTCTCTGTAGCCCCCCAGGAACCAGGCACACTTACCGAGCAATCATGATTCCAGCGACACCAGTCTGCATGGCGCAGTTAGCGTCCTCATATGATAAGATGTCCCCGTTACCTAAGGAAGAGAGACAGGGGCATCAGGGAGCTGTGTACAGGCAGGAAAATCAGCTCTTAGGGAGTTCTCGCCAGCCCAGTGGCCCCCATTGGGGCAGGGAGGGGTCTGAGGTGGGGGTGGGCCCAGGTGTGTGTGGCCTTTGATGACAGGGTGTGTAGGTCTGACTGAGTGGCAGGGGACCCACCAAACAGGGGCATGGGGCTGGCCGCCGTCACACACTGCTTGATGTACTGCCAGTCGGCCAGCTTGGTGTAGCGCTGCTCCCTAGAGCGGCCATGGAGCTAGAGGAGAAGCGGCCACACGGGGAGGGAGAGAAGGTCCGGGGAGGTAGAGCATCAGACAAAGAGAGAGAAAGAAAGAGACCCAGAGAGACCAAGGCTGAGACAGAGAGAGAAAGACAGACAGACAGACAGACAGAGATGGAGGGAGAGCCAAGATGAAGAGGGAGATGGGAAAAAGACCATTAGAAAGGGCCGCTTAAGTGCCCCCGAGGCCTGATACCCACTGCACCCCAAGACACACCGTGACCAGGGCTGCCCCCCAGTCCCGCAGCTTGGGCAGCAGCCGGTGTGCCAGGTTCACACGATCCTGGACGCCCGTGCGGATCTTCACCGTCAGCGGCACGTCCAGCACCTGCAGGGATGGGTGTGGTCAGCAGGGCCCAGAGTCAGTGGGGAAAAGGTGGGGACATCTCAGGGCATACCTGGTTCATGCCACAAACGATCTGCTGGAACTTGGCCGAGCGATTCATGAGCGCGCAGCCCCCACCCTGGGAGAGACAGGCAGCTGGAGCAAGGGAGGGCAAGACCCAAGCTGGGCCCAACATCCTTCACTGACATTGCTGTGCAAATGGGGAAACTGAGGCACAGGGGCCCCCATAGGTTCCCAGTGACTCAAGCAGGAGCAAAGCCAGGTCCCAAGCCTCCGCCCTATCCATACTCTGCCCACTTTGGGGATCCAGGGCTGGATGGTCACTACCTTCTTGTACACAAGGTCGATGGGGCAGCCAACGTTGATGTCCACGAAATCCACCTCGATGGTACGGTTCAGCAGCTCAGCACACTTGGTCATAGTGTCAGGGAAGGCACCTTCCAGCTGTGGCAGATGGCCAAGCAGAGGGGGTGAGGGGCCAGGGCCAGTTCAGACCAACCCTGCCTGGCACCACCCTAGCCCCATCCCAAGGCCATCAGCCCTTGTAGGGGCATTAGGCTGGTGCCCCCAGCCCATGGCTGCGGCAAGAGGGATTTGGGAGGTGACTGAACCAGGCCTGGGATCCAGGAAAGCCAATCCTGAACTGTGTTCCAAATCTTGGTAGCTAAAAGCCCCTCCTCTCTCCCTTCCTCCCTCCCCCAGGACCACACCAACCTGCACACCAAAGATGTCCTCACACTGGTGGCGTTTGAGCAGGGCCCACTCAGATGTCTGGCCCTGCAGCAGGTTGGTGCAAACGGCCATCTCCCCACATGTCACATCAGCCCCGAAGCGCTTACAGATTCGCCGGAAGGGCAGGTTCCCACACTGGGGGCAGGGGGGGACACAAACAAGTGAGAGTGTAACAGGCAGGGACTCCAGACACCTGCCCCCAACACCACCAGTGTTCTCAACAGGAGTACCCAAGACTGGCAGACACTGGGCACTGTCGGGGTGACCACACTGCCACCACCCAGCCCACCCTACACGGGTCCTACCGTGGTGAGGGGGGCCAGGTACAATTTGCCAGTGATGTCAAGCTGGAAAGAAAGAAAACACACAGTGAGCTCTACCTTCCAACCTGGATGTTGAGGCCTCCCCTCTCCCCACAATCTAGAACATGCTTTGCTTTGCCCCACCAGCCTAGCACCTTTTTACCTCTTGATCTTTGCATGTGTCAACCAATCCATCTATGAGAAATGTTCTTTTTTCCATGCTCTCTCCTGGACAGTTTCTGGTCAACCATCAAAACCCCAATCCCAATGGCCCCTCTTCCAGGAAGTCTTTCCCACTTCCTCCCTCTGCTTTAGCCCTGACTCTCTGGGAGTGTGTGTCCAGCTCTTTCTGCTCCCCACACGGCTAGCGTCCTCAACAGGAAGCCTGTGACACGTACCCGCCTCTTCTCACAAGACCGCAGCCTGACTATATCCTCATCCGTCAGGGGCCCGCAGGTCTGCATGGGGCTGCTGGGAGGGGTACCAGTGCAGGGCCCCAGGGGGGCCTGCTGGGCACTCTCAACCCCTGGGACCACAGGGACAGTGGCTGAAGGGGTGGGGCCTGGCAGGTGGCCCTTGCCTAGCTGGTGCAGGGCCTGTTCAGCACGCTCGAAGTGGATCTTGCGCTTTCGCAGCTGCTGCTGCAGAGCCTTGTCCAAACTGTTGCGGACAGGAGGGGCCTGGACCACCTCCTCCTGCACCAGGTTCTGGCCCTTGGGTCCCAGATGGGCCCCAGCAAAGCGGCAGGTCACACCATAGGGGCACCTGCCATAGGTCTCAAATAGTACACAGCGGGGGCCCAGGTCAGCTGGCTTGGTCTCCAGGTAGCAGCTCACGTCGTGTAGGAAGCGACAGCGGTCACCAAAAAAACATTTAGCAGCTGATTCCTGCAGGAAAATAGGGAGGCAGTGAAGGAACACAGGGAGAGGCTGGGGCAGCCAGGCCTTGAACCTCAGATCCCTCCCCTCCTAGCTGTGTGTCCTTGGGTAAGTCAATAACCTCACTGTGCCTCAGTTTCTTTATCTGGAAAATGAGAATAAGAATATTTACATTACAACATAGTGAGAATTGAATGGAGAACAGAGAGACTCAGACTGAAAATTTCTGGGCCTTTCTGGTGACAATGACACCAACCTGCACCAGGGAGGGGCAGAGCCTGTTCTTGTCATAGTGGGTAGGCTTTATATGAGGCCGGCCCTTGTTCTGGCCCCGGGCCCTCTTCTGAGCCTGAGGCTGCTCAAGGCGCTCAGCTGCCTCCTCCGTGGGACTCTCTCCCGGCTGTCCAGGCTGTCCATCCTCCATTCGGATCCTCTTGGCCTCAGGCTCAGCCAGGTCACGGACATAATGGTTTCCTTCCCCAGTTTCCCGGCTGGGCTTCTCCTGCCCTCTGGCTTCCAGGAATTCATGGAACTTCTCCTTGGTGGTGAGGTATCTGCCAGTGGAGAAAGAGAAAAAAGAAGGGCTTGTTGAAGGAGTCCCTCCCCTGAGTTCGACTCAATTAACACTGGGGAAAGGGACTGAGAACACTTGCCTCTGATTCCATGCTTCTACTGATGGGGAGCTCACTACTTAGAACTGGACACTTGCCAGCCTGGGAGTACCTCAAGGTCACAGCAAAGGCCTATTTTGTCTCTGAGTCCCCACTGCCTGGAGTGTTTAGCCAAATTACAGGCATCAGGCATGAACGTCCCTGACCACGTTAGGCTTAAAAGAAACTACACGTCCCAGCATGTCTTACAAAGGGGAAACCACAGCCGCCACACTTCCCAGCACACCTTTCAGCCCTACAAGCCCCAGCCTGCCCCGCGGCAATCGCTTCAGACGGAAGACTCAGCCTTTGTAACTGCGGCTGCCTGGAGGCGCACATGCGCTATTCCCGACATATGCTGGAACTACAGTCCCCAGCTTGCACTGCGACCCTCACCTCAAGCCCCGCCCATGCTAGCATGCGCCGCGGCATCCTTAGTGTGTGTGACAGCTCCCAACGTGCACGAGCTCAGGTACCGCCGCTGAGGAACAGCCAAGACTGAAGAAGCCCGCAGTTTCCCACCCTGGGTGGCTCCATCTCCCGGCATGCACCGCTCGAACCGCCCTACGGGTGCCGAGAAGGCCCCGTGAGGTTTTCCTCTCTGCCTCGACGACTCACCGAGGTTTAATGGGCGCCACTCCCGGTTCCAGCGCGCCGGCCCCTAAATCTTCACCGCCACCACTCTCTTCTAGGGCCTCCGCTGCACTCTGCGCCATCGGACCCCTTCACGCTCGTTTTGGAGTGTAGCGAGAAGGTCTTCCGGGTCGTGCGTGTGTCCTGTCCGCTCGTGCTGGGGAAGTGCGCATGCTTGGGTGTCTCCAAGTGACGCCATTGTACGCACGTCGACGTACCGGGGGCGGAGCCTGCGTGGGGTGGGGCTTTGGGTCCTGTTTACTACGGAGCAGTGTGTGGCGGGATGTTGGAAAATGTTCAGTGATCTTCTAGGAGCTCACGAACTGTTCTCCTGTGGACAGCAGTCGTCCCACAGAAGTGTTTTGTTTTCCTTCTGGGGATTTTAAAAAGTGTTTCAGGTGGCGGGAACAGCCAGTGCAAAGGCCCTGAGGTCGGACCGCGTCTTGGGTGTTGGAGAAACATTTTACCCCAAGGGAAGTGGGAGGACTATCAGCCAAGGAAGGCAGAATCCAGTCACTATTGTGACAGTCTCCACTGTGCCTTCTTGTGCCCCGCCTAAAGCTCCCTGTTTCTGGAAGAGGCTTGACGCAGCACAGAGATGTCAGGGCTCTGGATTCAGCCTGCAAGGCTCCAGTGGTAGCCTTCCCACTTACCAGCTGGGAACTTCGTTGTTTAATTTCTCTGTGCCTCCATCTTCTCATCAGAAAAATGGGGGCCCTGCCGGAGTGGCTCAGTGATTGAGCATCGACCCAGGCACCAAGAGGTTGTTGGTTCCATTCCTGGTCAGGGCACATGCCCAGGTTGTGGGCCAAATCCCCTGTGAGGGGCATGCAGGAGGCGGCTGATTGATGTTCTCTCTCATTGATGTTTCTATTTCCCTCTCCCTTTATCTCTAAAATCAATAAAGGAAAAAACAAAAGGAAATAAAAATGGGCCTGATACAACTATCTCTTTAGAAGATAAGAATTTAATAAATAACAATCAAATGTTAACGACTGCTGTTCTTACTACTTTATTACTGTTAACTTGCCTTGAATTACGTGAACCCAGTGCCAGGTGAGAACAACCAATCCCTTCGATTCCCTTGCATTTCACTGCTTAACTCGACGAAACTTTCCCAGGGAAGGGACTTGATGCAGGGACTGTGCTCCTTGTGTAACATATGGGGAAACTGAGGACCTAGGAGAGAAAGGATTTGCCTGAGGCCACAGCAGGCTCGGACGTAGCTTTTCTGAGACTCCGGAGAAAATGGAAGTGGGCGAGGAGTTGTTTGTCTTCCATCGCTGGCTTCGGCTGCCCTCTATAGGACAGTCTAGGAATAAAACATTGGAACCTGGGAATGTAAAACTGGAAGGAACCGCTGCGGTCCTTGGGAGACTTCTTGCTTAGCCCCTCTTCCCCTCCTCCAGGGACGGGAGCTCACTCCTCCGTCCCATTGCCGACTGAGGTTCTACCAGTAGTCTCCCCCAGTCGTCCCACAGGTACCCACCACCAGTCTGGGGAGACAGTTGGACAGGTGTGGGGAAACAGGCCCACAGCAGGTGACCTCAGGAGTAGGGCCTCATTCTCTGGGTCTCAGTTTCCAAGAAGAGCTTTCCCAGGGCTCCAGGGCTCTGCCCTAAGATGGCCTGTCCACTCTGTAGGGCCAAGAAGGCTTCCTGTAGTAGGGAGGGGCTATGGACTGGCCATTGATAATCATGATATTAATATTAATGACATAATATTAATTGCCCATTATTATTTATTATATTATTTAACAGTACAGTAATTTTTTTTCACCAGTAGTTAAACCATTATTGAGCACTTACTTTGTGCTCTTTTTATGCTTTAACTCACTTATCCTCTCTCTGACTGTAAGTGGAAGGAACAGGAATTCATCCCTCCTCCACCTGAATCCACAGGCTGTATTGGTCCCTTGCCTAGGGACTGCCACGTGGTACTGAGCCAGAGACCAGGGCATCAGCCTCCCCTCCTGCCTCTCCCACAGTTTCCTGTCCACTTTCCCTCTAGAGTCTCTCTCCAGTTACTGTCCTGTTTCATAACCCGGCCTTCCTGGCCTCAGTGTCTTCTCATCCTGCCCCCAACAGCCCATCCTCCCACAGTTTGCTCACTCTTTCTTTCTTTTATTTATTGATTTTAGATTTTAGATTTATTGATTTTAGTTAGGAAGAGAGAGAGATTTGTTGTTCCATTTATTTATGCATTCATTGGTTACTTCTTGTATGTGCCCTGACCAGAGATCGAACCCTCAACCTTGGCATATCGGGACGACTCTCTAATTAACTGAGCTACCCAGCCAGAGCCTGCAGCTCTTTCTGAAACACATCTGACCATGGCCCTGCCCTGCTCCTAAACCTTCCAGAACTCCCTACTGTCCCAGCCCTGGACCACAGCCCCCAAGTTCCTGTGTGACCTAGCCTCTGCTACCTTCCCCAGCTTCATCTCTTATTACCTCCTCACTCCCTAAACTCACACACCAACTCATTTCAGACTTCCTGCAAACCAGTCTTACCTCCTAGTCTTTGTATGTGCTCTTCCAACTTTCAAGAAGTCTATTCCCTGCTCCCAGTCACCTTGCTCATCACACTCATATTTTAGTTCTCACCTCCTTTTCCTCTCTGGTGGCCCCTGCTGGGGTAGGTCCAGCGCCCCTGCAGGCTCTGCAGTTGCCTGAGTGTCCCCCATCACTGTTCTGATTATCCTGGAAGCTACCTGGCCACACATCTGTCTTCCGCATTGGACTATGAGCCCAGAGAGGGTGGGAGTTGGGTCTACCTCTGTCACTCTGTGTCCCTGGCACCCAGCACAGGGCCTGGCACACAGTATGGACACTTCCTGAGTGAATACATCTTATCATGACTGGAGAAACTGAGACACAGAGGGGGTAGGACTTGCTCTTGGGTCCCACCTTCACTGAGCTTGTGGCAGGGGGCCAAGGCCTCCCCAAGTGTCACCCTGGTGAGTGTGGGGACATTGAGGAAGATGCTCCCCCCAACCCCCCAACCCCCTGCCAAACCAGGCCTTGGTTGTTCTCCAAAGCAAGAAGGCAGGTGGGGAGACTGAGTTACCCAGGTAGGGTTAGGGCAGGGCCTGGGGAAGGCAGCTGGTGCCCCTCTCAGTCATTAGCTCTCTGCCTCTCCTCTTTTATTCTTCCTGTTTCTGTCCCAATTGTTTTTGTTCTTATTTTGTATTTCGTTCTGAGTGTCCCTCTGTCTCTTTCCTATCTTTCTGTGCATTTCTCTTTCCCTCCATGTTTGTCTCATCTCTCTTCACATTTCTCTCTTTCTCTGTGTGTCTCTCTCTGCATATCTCTGTCTCTCCGCATTCCCCCATCCCTCTCCTTTGTCTCCCCCTTGCCCTTTCTCAGTCCCTCTCAGCCAGGCCAGATGGGGTTGCCAGCAGGGAGACAGGTGCGGCTGGGCTTGGTGCCCACCTCTGCTGGGGCCGCCCCGGATTTGTGGCTGCGCCTTCTTTATCTGGGGCTGCAGCTGCCCCTTATCTTCTTGCTTCGGGACACGAGACCAGGATTAGGGCAGCCCAGGGCCAAGGACATGAGACAGCAGGGCAGGCGGGTGACCAAGAGCCGGATGCCAGGGTAGACACGCTGCAGGGCTGCTGAACTTCAGCAGCTGGGGCTGCTGTGTGTGTGTATGAGTGTGTAGGGGGAGGATGATGGTGTATACACATTTACAGCTATGACTGCTGAGTATGAATGACTTTGGGGGTGTCTGTGTGTGTGTCTTTTGTATGTCTGTGTGTCTATTGTATGTTTGTGTGACTGTGTACACATTTGTGGCTTTTGTGTATGTCTATGAGTATGTGATGATGTATGCACATTTATGGCTTTTGCATTTGTGTGTCTGTGTGTGTGATATGGTGTATACATATTTGCAGCTGTCACTGCTGAGTATAAATTACTGTGGGGTGTGTCTGTGTGTCTACTGTATGTCTGTGTGTATGTGACAGTGTGTGCACATTTGTGGCTTTTGGGGGTAAGGTCTGTGCCTGTGTGAGCCTAGGAAGCTCCTCACTCCAGCCCTGCCCTGCAGGTACCTGCACAACCTGGGGTCTGGCCTCCACCCAGCTCCCTCTGCCCCTGATGGCTTTCCCACCTTGCTTACCCAGAGCCTCCAGGGACAGGACCCTTGACCTGTGACCTGTGGATGTAAATGGCCCTGTGGAGACAGCCACCATCCCTGCTTTTCCCATCCTCACCAGGAACCAGCCAGCTCCTTCCTGCTGCTCACAAGCTCCAAAGGCCTCATCCTGGCTGAGCCTGGCTGGCTTCTCCTCTGGCCCCAGGACCCTTGCTCTGACCCCAGCTGGGTGTGCATATCCAGCTCTATCCCCTGTCAGTGTGCTGAAGCCTTTCTCCCCACTCTCAGCATGATCTAGCTCAGGGTGAGGATCAGTTTGTCACATCAAGAGCCCTGAAGCCTAGTTTTGGGGAGCCTCTTGGAGAGTGACACTACCCACTGCCAAGGGCCCGTGCTGAGTACAAAACAAACATGGTCACCAGCACATTGGGGGACGAGGCAATGCTTAGTGTGTGGAGATGGCCAATACTCTGGCTGGGAACCGCTGAAGGGATAGCGGACAAAGAGGGTGCCAAGCCACCCCCTCCCCGTAGGGCTGGTCCCTGGGGGTCCTGAGGTGCAGTCCTGGGTTTGCGGGGCCTGGACCAGTTCCTGACACTAAGATGGAAACTTCTCCACCAGCCAAGTCTGAGTCTTGGCCAGCGCCTGCCAGACTCCCACAACCTCTGCTTGGGCCTCTACCCTTGAACAGAATACTCCCCTTGGGAGCAGTAACTGCCCAGGGAGGGCAGGGGGCCAGCCCTGTGGGACAGAGGTGGAGGAGTGGCTGGGGTAGTGACTGCGTTCCAGAGTCATCCAACTCCAGGTTTGAGCTTCTTCCTTACTGTGTGACCTTGGACCAATGTCTTGACCTCTCTGGTCCTTGAGTTTCAAAACTGCCAAGTGGGCACAGAGCAGGCTGGGGAGGAAGAAGTGTTGCTTGGAGTACCTGGGAGCCTGTGAAGGAGCAGAACTAATTCCTGGGCAAATACCACAGGCAGGTGAAGGAGCCTCAGTTCCAGTGCCCCAGCACTGTCCCACCCCTGCCTCAGCTTTGACCCTGGGGCAGGCAGGCCCAAACCAGCCATAGGGGTCAGGTACCCATGAGTGACCCCTGCTCCTTGCCAAGCCTCAGTTTCCACACATCTGTGCCCTGGGGAGACCACAGTCCTGACCCATGGGCTGCACTTTTAGTGTAGGAGGTTCAAGGCTCATTTCCATCCACTCTGCCTCAAAGGGGCCCCAGTGTGGGACAAGGGAGGTTTAAAAATAAGCATTGTAAATACCCATGCTTCCTGCACATACAACCAGTCTCTGAGTCCCCTTGGCCTCCCAGGCAGCCAGGCCCAGACAGCTCCTTGGAAAGGGGTGAGGGCTGGAGGGCAGGGGTGCCCTCATGCACCCCTGATCTGAGCTGCAGTGTGAGTCAGCCAGTGTGATAAGGTGTCTGTGTTGCCACATGTCCAGGGGGTGAAAAACTGTGTGGGTTGGTGACAGAGAGCGGCTGGGGTGCTGGGTTGTGTGAGGACACAGTGGTGTGTGAGGGTGTCACACCAGTGTTTCATGTGACCATGTGGGGCTGGCCCTGAGCAGAGCTGGGTCTCTGGGGGTGTGAGTGTAACAGAGTGTCCTCCACATGTGTTTGTATCAGTGTGTGTATCCTTGAGTGTGATACACACCCTTGGTGGAAGGTGGGTGTGGATCCTGGTGTCCCCACCTTCTATCTTCTGTCCCACCCACCCCAGAGGAAGAACCAAGTCTTTCAAGTTGCTGTTGCCAGGGCAACCGTTTTATGAGCGTCCACATGGTAGGCACATGTGCGTGTCCTGCTCCCCATGTGCCTGCATGCCCCCTCCCCCAAGGCCCCCAACCGCAGTGGGGAGGGGGACACAGGCGGTGTGGGGTGAACAGGAGGTGGCCAGGGGGCAACTGGTGACAGCTTAATGTGGCTGGTGGGGTGGGGGTGAGTTCCTGGCAAGGCTTGGTGTGTGCAGGGGAGCTGTGCCTCCTAGACTGGCTCAGTGCACGTGTGCACACGTGACAATGTCTCCATGCTTCCTCTGCGTGTGTGGCTGTGGGGTAGACAACCTGTGCTCAGGATGGCATGTGAGCGTCACTGGTTTTTGTGTGAGCTCCGTGTGTACCAGCACCAGGCAGTATGGGAGTGTGTAACCATATGCCAAGTGTGCATGCAACCCTACTCTGCCCCCTGCAGCTACTCTGAAGGACAGTGGGCTGATAAGCACATAAATGTCATGTGTCTGTGTCGCTATGGGAACTGTGTGTGTGTGTGTGTTGGGGCAGTGTGAGCTTTGTGTCTGTGTGTGTGAGTGTGTCCAAATGCACGCAAAGTAAGAATACCTGTATGAGTGTGAGCATCAGCGCATGTCCGCGTAGGAGGACGTAGGTGGTTGTGAATGCTATGTGTAAGGATGGCGCTTATGTGTGAGAATAGGCATGGTTGTGGGTGTGACCCTGCCTGGAACAAAAGTTTGGGGAATCTCTGTGTGAATGGCCAACGGTGCAATGCCCTTCCCTCCTGAGGGTGTGGGTGTCTCTGGGAGTGAGCACTTGGCAACACCAATAATGAAGGACACCTGGACATTGCTCACCACGAGCCTGGCACAGGTCCTTTCTACAACCCTATGAGGATCTAATAATACAGATGGGGAAACTGAGGCACGGTGAGGCGAAGTACCGGCCCAAAGCCACACAGAGAACAGACCCCTCTACTTCCCATCCTAGAGTGGGACCGGGCAGCCGTGGCAGCGCCATTACTCTGACCCACGCTCACTCTCGCGCCTTCTCAAGTCCCATTCCCGCCGCTTGCACTTGCACCGCATCGTGCGCGTGCGTTATGCGCACACCCAGCCATCCCAAACTCGCATGAGCTCGTACATAACGGAGTGAGGCTGCCGAGTGCCCCCCCCTCCCCGGGTCACCGTGTACACTGCTCAGTAGCACAAGATGTATCGGCCCCAGGGGTATGAATGTGTTGGGGAGGGGGGTGTGGGGTCCTACAAGAACCTAATGCTCATAACCCCGGGCTGCTGGGATCAGAAGAATGGGGGCGGCCAGGGCCAGAATGAGGAGGACCCAAGAAACCAGGCGGCGGGAGCGAGAAACCTGAGCACCAGGCCCCAAGAACACAGGAGCCAGCCTGGACGGCGGGGGGAGGAGTCTGAGTGCTGGGGCTGGGCGCGGAGCTGCAGAGGGGTGTTTCTCGGTAACTAGGCCAGGATGGGGCGGGGTCACCACGGTTCCGGCCCCGCCCCGCCCCTTCAACCACGCCCCCTAGTCCGCTGGGGCCGCCAGGGGGCGCTTTGGGAACGCGGAGCCGTCGGGGAGGGGACTCCGTGGGTTTGGGCTCCCTGGCTGTTGGTCTCGGTGCCCAGGAGGGCTCCATCGGGAGCCAAGGGCGGGAAGGGGATCCCCCGCAGGGCTCTGAGGCCAGATTGGAGGGAACTAACACTTGATGGAGGCTCAATGGACAGCGGTCGTCAGTGTTAGGGTATTACTTGCTGTCTTAGGGAAAAACTTTGGCTCTCAGTTCTCTGGAATGGCTTTCTCAGGAGAGGTTTCTTTAGCTTTCTGGAAAGAGGACCTGGGGACGGACAAGGGGACCCCACAGTCCTCAATGGGATGAGGGAGTACTGTGACTCTTTATTGTCCTGAGGGGAATCGGGGTCATCTTGGAGCCGTCGGGGTCACTGGGGTGGGAGTGGGAAACAGCAAATTGAAGGGGGCACTGCTCTGAGAATTCCTTTCAGGGGCTTTCTTGGTGAGGGGACTACTTAGGGCCTTGCTTTGCGAAAGGGGACCAGGCAGGACCCGGGAGTCTGACCGTAAGTTCAGATCCTCAGTGTAATGGGGGTGAGGGGGTGGCGCGTTGAGAGCCGCGGACACTGGCGTCGGGGCGCTGTGGCTTTGATCTCAGGAGGGGCCCTTGAGGAGGGGGTGTCTTGGGACCCGCTTTCCCACAGCAGCGCTGCCGGGCTCAACAGGGCCCAGGGACATCGCCGTCTAAGGGGGCGCTGTGGCCCTGGCACCCCTGCCACCTGTGCTCCTGCGACCCCATCGGGCGGGGGCGGGGCGAGGGCGGCTCCCGTCCCGGGAAACCCGAGCCACCGCCCTTGGCCCCACCCCCAGCCCCGCCTCCGTCCCCGCGCCGGCCGAGCCGTCCGCGGCGGAGGCCGCGGGAGAGCGCGCCTTGAAGCGGCTCGGAGTACCCGGGCCCCTCGTTCTGCCGCCCCGGAGCCCCGCGCCGCGCACCGAGGCCGCCCGCGCCGTCCGTGCGCCTCCCGCGCCCTTTGAGCCGCAGGCCGTCCAGGGCATCCCCCAGCTCCAGTCCCCGCCAGATCGGGATGGCCGCAGCCCGCGGCTGAACGAACCCGGGGGCCCCCATGGGCCGGCCCGCGCCGCGCCCCCCCCGCGGCCGCCCCCTCAGGCCCGGGCCCCCCCAGGCGCCGCGGGCCCAGGCGGCCCGAATGGCGGTCGCAGCGGCAGGGGCAGGGGCTGGGGCCGGCGCGGGCGGCAGGCGCGGCCGCCACTAACGGGTAGTCGGGAGCACCAGCAGGTAAGCAAGGGCAAGCGGGGGGCCCACAGGGGACCGAGGTAGGGAGAGGGCCGGCCCCATATACTGGGGTCTGGGGGGGTTCTAGGACTTGGGGTAGAACAGTAGCTTCCCTCCCGGGGCCGAGAACCGGCGTATGTGTGAGGATGGGGTCAAGGGGCAACAGGTCCGCGCGTGGTGGAGGGGCGGGTTGGAGAGGGCGATCTTAATTAAGCGCCTCTCCAAGTCAGGATCTGGGAGGGGGGGCGGCTCCCGGTCCGACGGGGCGGGCGCACCTCTGCCTCCTCCGACCCCCATGTGTGCGCCTGAAGAGGAGTGGAAGCGGGAGGCAGCCTTCGGAATCCCCACCCCAGCCTTTAGGAAAGAGAGCTGCAGACACCCCTTCTGACTTTTGGTCTGCAAGGGGCTGTGGGGGGCATCCGGATCCCGCAGACCCTGGGCGGGGGGCTGCCGTCGCGGCCCAGCTGCGCGAAGAAGTAAACATCTGTCAGTGGTGCGTTCCAGCCGCGTTCCCTGCGCGCCGCCACCGCCGGGGACACGGTGTCCTCCGGTAAGGGCCGGGCTCTCTTGGCTCCTGGAGCCGCTTGTTCAGCCACAAGAGGGCGCGAAACCCTTTTGGGGGGGGGGGGCTCAGGGGGGGGGCTGTCCTAAGGGCCAAAACCGGATTTGAAGGAGAGGGGGCTGTGCCTCGCTTTCTTGCTTTTTAAAAGAGGCATTATCTTGTTCAGGGTAGTCTAAAAATTCCCCCAGGAGGAGTGGTTTGGGAGTTAGGATTCATCTGGCCAAGGAGCTGTAGAGGGTGGGCAGATTTGGGATGGGAGGAGGAAGAAATGGCCCCTCCCAGGGGTTGCTGTCACCACTGCCCCCTCCCCAAGAAGCACCAGCATGTATTGTGGTGTTACTGGTCCTGTTTAGGGGCCTGTGGTTACCTGCAAGGCTGGGCCACCAGCCCAGATCCTGGAAGCAGGGCCAGGGGCCTGTAAGGGGGGCATGGGAGGCTGGACCCCTGATTTTCCTCACTCCTGCCTGCCCGCCCTGCCCTCTCCCTGCCCAACATCCTTTTCTCTGTGTTCCATGACACTCTTTGTCTGTCTTCAAGTGCCCCAGGCTGAGGAAGCCCCAATGGGGCGTGACTGGTCTAGGCGGATGTCAGTGGAGGGAAGACTTCCAGTTTGCCAGCTTCCCCCCACCCTCAGTCCTTTGCCTTAAGGCTTTTTGGACACCCCTCCCAACTCCCTTCATCCCAGGACTCCTGAGGATTGGGATTTCGAAGCCACTCTTGGGCCTTCCAGCCTACTGACAGCGAGTTGCAAAGAGCTGGTTCTAGGGTTTGCAAGAAAGAAAACCAAACAAACCCCCTCTGCAGCTGGGCGCAGTGTCTAAAATTCCATCATCAGCGCTTGTCCCTCAAGTTTCAGGCTTCAGTTTTCAGGAAAGGAGCAGAGGTTATAAACAAAGAGTCTAGAACAGGAGAAGGAACCAAACAGTTTGTAGCCAGGCACAAAGACACAATCAAGAGATTGTTTCAACAAATGTTTGTTGGACAGAAATGGTATGGCTGACTGTTTGGTGTCAGGGCTCCTGAGCTCTGTTCTTCAAGGGCAACAAACTTAGACCAAGGGTGGAGCCCAGAGTGGGGAACAAAGGCTCTATCTTAGGGTAGGGTAGTCAGGGAGGACTTCCTGGAAGAGGAGCATTGGAGCTGGGGCTGTGAAGGATGAGTAGGAGTTTTCTTTTCTTTTTTTTTATTATTATTATTATTTTTTTGGTATGTGCCCATAGCGGGAACCGAACCCGGGACTCTCTGATCCGCAGGCTGAGCTCCAACCGCTGAGCCAAACCGGCCAGGGCAGTAGGAGTTTTCTAAGTGGGACAACAAAGGGCATGCCGGTGGCAGGAACTTCACAGGCAAAGATGTAGAGGCAGGAAAGAATAGGCTGGCTGGTTGTGGCAAATCCAGGGTGCTGGGTGAGTGTGGGAAGGAGAGACTCCTTGAAACGTTAGCAGAGGGAGGTCTGGCCTAGGGCATTCAAAGATGGATTACTGGAGGTGGGGATTGGAAATACAGAGGAGAAATGAATGAGTCTTTAACACATGTAGTTTCAGTGGGCCTAATCATCTCTGCTGAGGGGCTGTAGGATTCCTCTTCAGATGTATCTTGACTGGTCTCCCGAGGTGGGGCAGAAGGACCTGGGGCAGGAAGAAATGAGAGAAGGGAACTTTGCTGGCAGCAGGTGGATATCACTTCCCAGTTGGAGAAAGTGAGGCCCAGAGAAAGGACACCATTAATGCATAAATGGCTCAGTGTGTTGGGGACCTGAGGCAGCATTTGAACTTGGGAAGATGGAAGAAGTGACTCAGGTACCCTGGTTCCCAGGAAACTAGTGTTAGGATTTGAGCTGTGCCTGGGGCCTATGCCTCAGTGTCCCTTTCTGTCCATTGACCAGCTTTGTGTGATGTCCTGGCCACTCTCAGAAAACCCACATCCCTCATGCCACCTTCTGGGCCCCATGCCAGCTGCTCAGCTGTGTGCTGTGCCAGGACTCATTAGGCTGATCCTGTTATCCTACCCTAGGGAGCCCCCCTGCCCGCCCTAGCTGCCTGCAGGGCTAGCCCCAGACCAACCTGGTGTGGTCAAGGTGGGTGGGAACTTTACGGTCTAGCCACAGAGGGCTGGGCTAGAAATGGTGGGTCCGAAAAGCTGTGGCCACGCCACACACACACACACACACACACACACACACACACACACACACACACTCCCCCCCTCCCCCGCCCAGCCCAGTCTTCCAGAGAACACAGCAGTGGGTGCAGGAAGAGGGCTCCAGGCACTGGTGGAGAATGGATGACTGACCCTGCAAACAGGTCACAGGGCTCCTGTGACCTCTCCCACTTCATCTCTCCGTACTGTCCCTGGTTCCATGCTCCAGTCACACTGGTCACCTTGAACAGGCACAATCCTGCTTCCCAGCCTTGGCTCCTGCAGATCCCTCACCTGGAATGCTCTCCCCAGATCTTCACTTGGTCCTAGCTCAAATGCTGCCTCCTCTGAGAAGCACTCCTTAACCACTCAACCTCAAAGCAGCGCCCCCCCCACCCCGCACTATTACTTTACCTTGTTTTATTTTTTGTTGTTGTTGCACTGTCAACATCCAAATTACCATATTTATTTCTTATTTATCATCCATTGTCCTGATTGGACAGTGAGTTGGCCAGGGTGGGGCCCAGGTTGTCCTTGTTCATTCTGAGTTCCCTGCCTGGTCCAGCACACAGTAGGGGCTCCATAAATGTTTGCTGAGTTAATGTGTTAGGGGCAGAGCCCAGCCTGGCTCTCTGGGCTTTCTGCCATCTGGCCTTTTATTTACCTGCTAGTTCTGCTCTGCTGTGTGTTTTTGAGGAAACCTCTTACTTCCCTGAAGCTCAGCCCCATTTTTTCCCCAAACAGCAGAGCCTATCATACCCTCCCTATGTCTCCTCTCCCCCTCAGCATTACCCCTGTTACCCAGAGCCCAGGAATTGTGGAGGCATTGAGAGAACAAGTCAGGAGTCAGACCCAGGTTCAACTGCAACTCAACCACTTATTTGAACAAGTCACTCTACCTCTCCAAGCCTCAGTTCCCTGTGTGGAAAATGGGGCTAATAATAATAGCATCTTTTCCAGGGACTGTGGGGAGAATTAAACATGTAGAATGCCCTTAGCACAGTGCTTGGCACTAAATAAATGGAATAGCCAACATTGCTGGGAGTTAATGTTATTGTTAGGCCATATGGTACAGTGATTAAGAATTTGGAGGAAGGGGTTTTGGGCTGAGGCTTTGAGGGATGAGTAGGAGTTTGCTCAACGACCTGCATTCAAATCCCACTTAAACTCTGTTTGACCCTAAGCAAGTCACTTCACTTCTTTGGACCTCAGTTTTCTCATCTACAAATGGGGATAAAATAGTCTATACCTTGCTATGAGTCATTATGTGTAAAGTGCTTACATCAGTAGTGTTGTTTGCTAGGGTTGCTATTAGCTATTATTATTTTACTTCTGTTATTATCACAAAGCAACCAGCAGAGTCCTCCCCAGAAGTCACTCTCTCTGTCTGTCCACCCCTCAGCTACACTTTGGCCAACACAAACCCAGAGTCCCTTAAGATAAGTTTGGGGGCTGACACTTGATTCTCAGAGTAGCAGGGAGCCAGCAGTGGTGCTAATAGGTGGGCAGCAGGCAGCTCCTGGGTTGGGGAAGAAAGGGAGAGGATACACCCCCACCTCTGGCCAGGACTGGAAGGGTCTGCTGAGAGTGTCTGCTGTGCCTGCCATGAGGCGGTCCCACAGACTGGCCCCCGGCCCCTGCAGATGCAGCATCGGAACCAGCTGTGCCAGCCAGATGTTCCTGGTTTACCCCCAGATGTGTATTGCCAGCTCAAGGCTGCCCTGGCCTCCCCATCCCCACCATGGGGTGGGGCTGGGCCCTGGGGCTCTCTGAGGGAGGGGACACATATTTGTGGGCTGCAGAATTTGTTTCTTGTTTTGCAGAACCATTGAGTCTTGCCTTGAGAGAGGTCCAAGTCCCGCCTGTCATGGGGCCTCAGTTTCCCCATCAGTGGACACGCAGAAAACCCCCGAGACCATCTGGGGGAAAGGAGACAAGTAGGGCTGTCCTAGGAACAGGCTCAGCTGCCAGGCCTGGAGCTGTCAACACTGATGAGGAAACAGAGGCAAGGGTGTGCAAGCGTGTGTTTCCGAGGATTGCGCCCAGCTGTTGCTGTCAGCTGGGTCTGCAGAACTTCACTGAATTAATTAAATGACCCTCCGGATGAGGGAGGGTGACCTAGGTAGTCCGTTGTACAGATGGGGAAACTGAGGCTCAGAAATGGGGAGGAGCACATGTTAGTCAGGAAGAGGTAGAGCAGGGATCCAAACTTAGCTGTCTGGAGCCCATGTGCTATGGTGTTCACAGACACACGCTCTCTTGAATGTGCCGGCCACCCCCAGTTACTGAAGATGGGGAAACCGAGTTATGGGAGGACCAGGGATGTGTTCAGGACTGAGGTAGAAAGGAAGGAGAAGGGTGCACATGGAGGGAGGCACCAAAAGCTTGGAGACT
Organism: Tadarida brasiliensis; assembly: GCA_030848825.1. Lineage (NCBI taxonomy): Eukaryota > Metazoa > Chordata > Mammalia > Chiroptera > Molossidae > Tadarida > Tadarida brasiliensis. The sequence goes on from CM061259.1 coordinate 48,708,721, forward strand.
GGGGAGCTGCAAGCAGCTCATGCCTCTGTGAACAGAATTACTGAGATAACCCAGCCCAGACTGCCCCTCCAGAAACCCCTACTCCAGAAAAGATAGACATACACTGCAGGGCTAGACAAGAAGGAGGGACCTGTGGCCAGAGTGCCAAGATTAGGAGCAAGGAAGGCTTCCTGGAGGAGGGGCTTAGGAGCTAGGGCTTTGAAGGATAAGTAGGAGTTTGCCCAATGGAGACAGGTCCCAATTTCAGGCCTCGCCCAGTGTACAGCAATGAGTGGATTGAGGGAGGGGTCATCTCTCATCCTTTCTGACCCTGGGAACAAGCATGAAGCAGGTGCCTCCCTGAGGCCAGGAGCTCTGCAGGACAGAGGCTGTTAACCCTGGGAACAGGTATGCCTGTTGGATGTCCCTGGGAAGCTCTGGAAAGGCGGAGCCCCAGGGCGTTGCCTGGACACCAGGATAATGAGCAGCATTTCCTGGCACCACCAAGGAAGCTGCCAGAAACACCCACACACCCTCATCCTGACTGTGTGCTCCTTGGGTGCTTGGAAGGACCTAGCTGGTTGTGTGACTTTGGGCTACTCATCGCCCCTTTCTGAGCCTCTCCACCCCAGCCCTGGGGATTATGTGGCCTCCAGCTAGAGGTGGAGGTCTAGCCTCAATCCCTCTTGCTGCAGTTCAGGCTGGCTTGGCCCTCAAGAAGGGAGGGCACTCCCTTCCCTTGATAGTGAGGACTCTCCAGGGACATTGTCTGAGGGCTGGGAAAGGAACTGGCCAGTCCCTGTCTGGACAGCATGGATGGCGCATGAAATGCCAGCAGGTGTGGACCTGGGCTGGGTACCAGTGGTCAGGGTAGGGCAGTTCTCTCCTGGGTTATTCTGCCTCCTCCACATCCATGTGCCTCACTCACAGCCCACCGTGTGTGCCGTTCACTGTTCCCCTGGGATCTTTGCAACCGAGGACCCAATGCACCGAGGGTGTGTTCATGTATGTGCCCCTGTGTGTGTGAGCATGTAGCCAGAATGCAGAGTCACACTACTGTGTGAGCATGGTAGTGTTCAAGCATGATCATGTTTGAGTGTGAGGTAAAATGTCCAAGTGTGAAAGTGCATGAGTGTGAAACACACTAGCATGTGCATGTCGTGGTGTACAGGTATCATAATGCACGACTCTAAAAATGCCCAAGTGTGTAAGTGTGAAACATTCGTGTGGTGTGATAATTCTCAAGTGTGTGTGTGTGATCTTGTTTGGGTGAGTGTGAAAACATGAGTGTGTGATTGTGTTCAAGTGTATGTGTCATGTTCAGAGAGTAAGGGTGAAACATCCAAATATGTGATAATGTTGAGTAGAAGTGTGAAGACACCCTAGTGTGTGAGTTTGATTATGTTTGGGTGTAAGTGTGAGAACTCCAAAATGTGTGCCAGAGTGCTCAAATGTGTGAATGTGAGGGTTTCAATGTGTGTGAAAATGTTCAAATGCATGATTGTGAGTATGAAAACACGGAGTGTTAAATGGGATAGTGTTTGGGAGTGTGTGGAAACACCCATGTGTGAGTGGGATACAGTGTGTGCAAGAATAAGAATGCTGGGTGTGAGTTTGTGCCCCAAATGTGCTGTGAGAACACCCACCTCCCCAGGTCTAGAGGCCTCCATTATACAAGCACACCTGGCCCTTCCCCTGTGCCCTCCGCCACACCCGCAGTCAGGTCCGTGCCAGAGACAAACCAGTTGGGTGACCCCCTTATAGAAAGACCCATTGTTAACAGATTCTTATCAGCTGGCTTGCTGGGCCCCCTCCACAGTCAGCCCCCCTGCTTTCCTGTCCCCCATCAGAGCTCTGGTGGGGTCTAGCACTTCAAGGCCATGGGGGGGGGTGGTTTAGGGAGGGGGACTCCTGTGGCCAGGCCATCTCTTGGCTGGTGTCTCATCCACCCTTTCAGCCCCCACTTAAGCCCATAGCAGAGACAGAGGACCACAGAGCCTGGTGCTGTGCAGGGGCCTTGTTCCAGCCTAACGCAGAAACCGAGGCATACCACTCCAAGACTCGGGTGTGAGAGCAAGTAGGGTGTTGGGGTCAAGAGAAAGCTGTGCCCACCCAAGATCTTGAGTCTGGATGGGTTTCCCTGCCATCTCCCCCTACCAGCTCTCTGACCTTGGGTAAGTCATGAAACTATAAGCCTCAGTTTCCCCATCTGTGAAATGGAGATTGACTCTTGTGAGGTTGAAATGACAGTATGTGTTGTTTGTAGGACAAGATCTGGCACAAAGTAGGTGCTCATTAAGAATAAAGGGTGTGGGTTTGGGCACCTGACTAATGGGCTGACCTCTGCTTGCTGCACAACCTTGAGAATGAAATATTCTTTCCACAGCCCACAAGGCCCTGCAGGACCTGCCCTGTCACCTCCCCTCCCTCACTCTGCTCCAGCCACACCAGCTCCTCCCTGTTCCTTCAACAAGCCAAGCCTGGTCCTGCCCCAGGGCCTTTGCAAGTGCCCTGTTCTCAGATATCCAGGCTGGCCCAGGCTTTGTTTTACATCCCCATGTCTGGAGCTCATTCTCTACCACCACCACCAACAGTAATAAAAATTGTGGTATCAAATAGTGGCAAGTTCTCTGGGTGACTCCACAGTACAGCGCAGCCCATGTGATGTGCGTCATATTAAAGAACCTGCCTTTGGCCCTGGCCGGTTTGGCTCAGCGGTTAGAGCGTTGGCCTGCAGTCCAGAGAGACCTGGGTTCGGTTCCCGTTAAGGGCACATACCTCGGTTGTAGTTTGTCCCCGGCCCTGGTTGGGTCGAGAGGGAGGCAGCCACTCAACGTGTCCCTTTCACGTCGATGTTTCTCTCTCTCTCTTCCTCTCTCTCCCTCCCACTCTATCTGAACAAAAAAATGGAAAAATGTCCTTGGGTGAGGATAAAAAAAAAAAGAACCTGCCTTTGAATCTCTGGTCCTTTCCTAGCCAAAGGCCCTCTCTCTCTGTTTTGTGCCTCAGTTTCCTCAGCTGTAAAATGGAGATAATAGTGCCTCTCTCGGTGGGCTCAGCACTGGGTCTGGTATAAAGCAGGCACTTAATAAATGCCCACTGTTACTGTCTGGTGGGTGGAGGTCCTGTGCGGTGCATCCAGGCGACCCGGGAGAGCGGGATAGCACTGCGTAACCACGCACAGCCAGGTCTACGCAAATCACAGGCAAATGAAAAGCAAACAACACGAAAATGAAATACATATCACACGCAAATAACTGCTCTGCGCCTGGGCTAGCAGCCTGTGCTCCGAGGTGCGCGCTTGGGGGCGCCCGGCACCCCGTGGCCCAGCCCAGGCGCTGACCCGCGTCCAGCCCGGCTTTCAGCGTTCTGTGTAAATGTTTACACCGGGCCTGTCGCCAGGCCCCGCGCGGGCCGGCACCAGGCAGCCGGGTGGGGGAATGTAAACGCGGGCTAGGGGCCACCAGACAGCCGGAGGCTGCTCCGACTGGGGCGGGGATGGGGGTTCACTAGTGTTGTTAAACACCTACTGTATGCAGTAAGCATGAGGCTCCCAGACAGCACCAAGAGCACGCTCAGGGGCTCAGGGTGGGGGCGGCAGTCAGGGAAGGCTTCCTGGGGGAGGTGCTGGCCTAAGCTGAAACTGAAAGGGGACTGGGAGTGGGGAGGGAGAGATGAGTGTTCTGGGTGGAAGCACCAGCTTGTGTAATAGCCTCGAAGTGGGTGGAGAGCAACTTTGGTTCATCGCAGCCCCTTGGTGGGCATCAGTTTATCTGTCTGGAGGGTAAACCTAGGCTCTGAAAGGGGCAGCAAGTCACTCCCAAGGACATCATATGTAGGGAACAAAGTCTCAACTCCAGTGTTCCTGCCTGCTGAACTGTAGGGACTGTTCTAAGCACCCATCTCCTGGCCACCTTTGTCCCACAGTGCCCCCTGTTGGGAATTCCTTCACCTTTCACTCTTTCTCTCAACACACTGGGCTCCAGCCACCCCAGCATCCTGACTGGATTGACCAAGCTTGGTTCAGCCTCAGTCCCTTTGCACTGGCTGTTCCCCCTGCTTGAGATGCCACTCCCTTCTTCCTGGCCAACTGCTACCTCTGTTCAAGTCTCAACTTTCCTCAAGCCTCAGAAAGTACTCTGGGACCCCCAGATAGGGCAGTTCCCCTGATACCCATGGCATAGCACCCACCCCCTCCTTAGCAGCATTTATCACAACCATGTTCCATGGTTCCCTGCTGAATCATGTCTGATATTATCGATCATTAAGCAGTAGTGGTTAAAAATCATGGGCCCCCCTGTGTCCCCAGTGCCTGGCCCAGTGCCCCATGCCCGTTTGTTGCCTGGCAGACTGAGGCCATTTGGCTGACCATCCCGTGCCCACAGGCCGAGGATGCAGCGCTGGAAGGCAGCGGCCTTGGCCTCGGTGCTCTGCAGCTCTGTGCTCTCCATCTGGATGTGTCGGGACGGACTGCTCCTCAGCCATCACCTCGGACCCGCGTTAGCCCCGCTGCGCCGGCCACCTCGCACCCTGGACGCCCGGATCGCTCGCCTGGCCCAGTGTAAGCCCTTCCCCTGGTCTTGGGTCAGATATCCCCGACATAGCGGCGGCCATACTAGTGGAATTTGAGGCAGTGGAACCAGGCCACAGAGGCTTTTTTAAAGATGGGGGGAGGAAGGGTGCAAATCCCCCAATGGCCTGGCAGGATGTGTGTGTGTGGGATGGCTCCTGGGAACTGGGGTCTCTTGGCTCAGCTGTCACAAGGAATTAGGCTCTGTCCCTCAGGGGCCAGGGGGCCAGATGGAGATTAGACCTAGGAACTCGGCAGGGTGCCTCCCCCCCACCCTGCAGCACAGCAGGAGTTGGGGGAGGCTGGACCCAAGGCCCCACTGACCTGCATGGGTTGATAGGGACCAAGAAGAGGGGGAGACAGAGAGAGACCTAGAAACAGTTAGAGACCTAGACATGGGGGGGAAAAGACAGATATAGTGAGGCACAGAGACAGACACAAAGGTGGGAGAGACAGACTTGCAAAGGGCAGTGACGTAGAGAAGTGAAATTCCCACCTGGGGAGCATGGCCACCTGGCCCAACTCCTCACTTGCCCCTGGCGCCTGCCCTCTGCAAGTTCTGTGTGGGCGGCTGGGGTGTGGGTGCAGGCTGGGCGCATGCATGGCACCCGCAGCTGGGGGCTGTGTGCACACACCTGTGCCAGACCACACAGTCCTTCTTTCTTGTCCTCACAATGGACAAGGGTGGCCTCCGGCACAGACTTCACTTCCCACCATTTCCCCTTGCAAGCCGAAAAACGCTTCCCAGGATACTGGGTCCTAGAGACCTGGGTGGGGCCCCCAAAAGCTAGCACTCCAGGACCTGGGGGCAAAGCACCAACGGTGGAATCCACTGGGAAGGGTCTTGGCTGATGGGTGAGTGCCTGCCAGCCCTGTGTCCTGTCCCTGGGACCAGCTGTACTAGGGGAAGGGAGTGGCTGTTGATCCCCCCCAAGGCCCTGGGACTAATGAGCTGATGGTGGAATTTCAGGCTTGGGGGGGGGGGGGGATGGTTGGTGCAGATCTCATCTCGTTGCATTCCAGACCCTGTGCACATGGCCAGGCCTGCTGGAGGGATGCAGGGACAGCTATACCAAAAGATTATTCACTGTTTATCTGAAATTCAAATTTAACTGGTCATCTGTATTTCATCTGGCAGCCCCCCAAATAACTCTCTAGATGCACACCTTGGGGTGTGCACACTAAATGGTGGAGTTTTAGGCACCAGAAGTGAGCCAGGCTCAAATCTAACCTCAGAGCAGACAGTGTTGGCCATCCCAGTTTGGCCCCTGGGCTGCAAGAACTTGGAAAAGGCTGCTCACACTGGCCGGTTTGGCTCAGCGGTGAAAGCGTTGGCCTTCGGACCGACCAAAGGATCTCGGGTTCAATTCCCGGTCAAGGGCACGTACCTGGGTTGCAGGTTTGATCCCTGGCCCTGGTCGGGGTCATGCTAGAGGCAACCAATTGATGTGTCTCTCTCACATCGATGTTTCTCTCTCTCTCCCCCTTCCTCCATCCCTTCCACTCTCTCTAAAAATCAATGGAAAAAATATCCTCCAGTGTGGATTAACAAAAAATGAAAGAAAAGGCTGCTCTTTCATCCCTCATTTTCCACCCTCCCAGCCACAACCACAGCGGGGACTCTGCAAGCTGCATTGAGCAGACAGGGATACGGGCATAGCAGGGCCATCACCTGCCTAAAGTTGTACAAGGAGAGTGGCAGAGCTAGGCTCAGAATCTGGGCTTGCCTGCTTTCTGAGACCTGCTGTGGAAACAGACACCCTCAGGGTAAGCTACTTCTTTTGACGGCCAGGTGCACCAGCCTTAGGGGCAGATGGGGGCTAAACTCAAGATTTCCTTTCCCAGCCTGTGACTGCAACCTGTCAGGGGCTGGGAGCCTCCTGCCAGCCATTCCAAAGTCTGCACTTCTCTCCTGGGGCTGTGGAGTACAACAGGTCCTCGAATAAAGTCATTTCCTTGAACATAGTTTTGTTATAATGATGAGATGCCGTAGGAACTTAACTCCTGTTTATATCAATTAGCCTTTGGTAAAATTGGTTTCATTCTTTGTCGTTTCGCCGCAGTTCCGACAATGTGAAGTAAGGACTTACTGTACTGGGGCAGGGCCAGCCTCTTAGGCTACGGGACCCTGGGATTCTGTGACTGTGGGCCCCTCCTGGCAACTGTGGGAGAAGAGGGCTGAACTTGGGCCAAACTTGGGTACTTGATGGAGGTGGGAAGAATGCTGTCTGGGTTTCTCTCTCTCACTGCCACCTACTAGTGGTGTGGCTTTGGCCAAGTCTCTGCCCTTTTGGGTACCCAGTTTCCTTACTTATAACATAGGAGTGGACCTGACAATAGCTGCTGCCACCCCATGGGGTGGGATCCCCACACAGGCCTCACACGCAGGCCTCAATGCCTGCTGCTCCTCCGTGTGTTCTGAGAAGCCCCAACACCCTGATTTGGGTTTCTGTATGGGGAAACTGAGTTCTACTGCACAGTGGAGCAGCAGATACAGGGTGGGGAAGTTGTGAGCAGCCCAGGGGCTCAAAGAAGTTGGGGCTTTGCTAGGGATCCCAGAGAGTGAAGTAGAGACTCGTGCAGCTCGGCTAAAGGGTGAGGGGTTGGAGTGGGGGAAGCAGCATTCCAATACTGGTTAGAGGATGTGTCAGTGCCCTGGGGCAGCCCAGCATAGGAATGGGATCTACAGACAGTGTTGGGGGTGCCCACAGGGGCTGAGACACTCACATCAGATCAGCTCACGTGGGACAGGCTGGAAAGTGGTCCAGGGCACCCAGCAAGGGTTAGCCAGCTTCTGAGCAGCTCAACATAGGGCAGGGTCCAGAGAGGGGTGTTGGTAACCTTGGGGGCCCAGCGTGGGGGTCTGGATATGCACCTCTCCAACACCTCCCAGAGAGGGTGCATGGTAGGGAATCTGTGAGATAAGCTGGCGTCCCCTCAAGGGTCATTTTTTGCAAGGGAGCGGTGAGGCTAGGGAGCGCTCTCCCGCCCACCCACTGATTCCCACACCGTTCTCTCCCTCCCTTCCCCTTGCAGACCGTGCACTGCTGCAGGGCGCCCCGGACGCCGTGGAGCTGCGCGAACTGAATCCCTGGGCCTGGCGGTCCCCAAGTCCGCGCCGTCGGGCAGGGCCCCGGCGGAGGCGCGCGCGTGCGCGGTCGGGGACACGGCCATGCGGGCTGCGCGAGCTCGAGGTGCGCGTGAGCGAGTTGGGCCTGGGCTATGCGTCGGAAGAGACGGTGCTGTTCCGCTACTGCGCAGGCGCATGCGAGGCGGCTGCGCGCTTCTACGACCAGGGTCTGCGGCGCCTGCGCCAGCGGCGGCGCGTGCGGCGGGAGAAGGTACGCGCGCAGCCCTGTTGCCGCCCGACGGCCTACGAGGACGAAGTGTCTTTCCTGGACACGCACAGCCGCTACCACACGGTGCACGAGCTGTCGGCGCGCGAGTGCGCCTGCGTGTGACCCTACCTCACCGGTCCTGGCCAGACGGTGGCCACTTCCCCTGCCCCGACGGCACCCACAGCCCCGCCTGTCAAACCCCGCGACAGACTGCCCATGCGCAGAAGATGCCGCCGAGGCCTCGGGACTCTTGCGATGACTGTACAGAGATAAAGTGTGGAAAGTCGAGCTGGGTCTTGATTGTGCGCACCAGGGGTGGCCACCTCTTGGAGGGGCAGCAGGACATGTGGGGAAGTGGTGCCATCTCCACTGGGAAAAGGGGGATGGGTGCGGGTATCAGCTGCAGGATGGCCAGGAGGTTACATTTGCTTTGAGAGAAAGGAAAGATTCAAAGAGGGTCCTGTTTGCGGAGTACAAGTGGGAAAATGGGATGCACGGGGACAATGTGGACAGGGACTGTCCTTCCCACCTCCCTGCAGACCCCAGTGCTTCTCCCCAGCATGTCCTATCCCAGCAAGATGTGCTTCTGAGGAGGAAAGATGGAGTCACAATGTAGAAAAGGAGACAAGTCCAATGGACCCAGTGTCCCCATCCCCACCTCCACACAATATACGCTTCTGGGAGAGAAAGGGGAGAATTGAAGTTGGTAGGGGAAGGTGGAGTCATCTGCAGAGGACCCGGGACTCCCTCACCGGGCGGGCACCCTCAGGCCGGGTCAGCCCTCACAAGAATGAACTCTAAGCCGCTATCTCCCTTTACTAGCTAAAAATACACACGCGCTGTCCATCTCCCTGTGGGGATAGGTCTGGGGAGGGCGCCAGCCCCGTCCAGCCCGAAACCGGCGTCTGCTGGGGCAGAGCTGGTCCCCAGGGATCTAGGTCCATAAAAACCCTGGCCGGAATTCGAGGGGGATTTATGAGGAGCCCCCGCGGAGGATGGAAAAAGCGCTGCGCGGTGTTTAGATTTGCCCGCGGTGTCACCTTGATGTTTGGCAGGCTAAGGAAGGGCGCAGGGTGTTGAGTTCCCAGAGCGCAGGGAGGGAATCAGCGGTCCCACGGTCTGAAGAGGGGCGGATGAGGGCGTAGACCCTTCCTCTCCAGCCCCTCAGACTGGGGACTCCCGAGGGAACATCCCCCTTTCTCCTTCACTATTTCCCTAGACAGCCCCCCTCCACTCTTTCCCACACATCTGAGTTCAGGACCACCCTCTAACCACCACATCCTTTCCAGACCCAATTGACGTCCAGAATCTGGAGGGCTCACATCAAAAGCTGCCCCCAAGGAAGATCACCTAGCCAGGCAGGAACATCCCCCAGCTCCCTGCTCCCCAGGGCCCCCGTTGCAGCTAAAGAAACTTGAAGCAGCTAACAGGCAGGACTTACATGGAGCTCCAGAAGCATGTCTTGGCATCCAGGCCCCACCCAGCCAGTGGGTGGTCTGCTTGGAAGGCAGTTTCAGGATGGAGGCTGGCTGGGGTCCTCGCCCGCCCCCGCAGTATTGACTCTGAGGTTTGGGGTGGTGGATTCCTCCGTTGTTTGGGCTGACTCAGCCCGGTGTGGCAGAGGGGCTGGAATCCCCAGACACTGCAGAAGCAGAGCCTCAGTTTCCCCATCCTAGATGGCCCTGGGCTTCAAAGACGGACATTGCTGAGCTCAGTACATATAGCAGGAAAATTGGCCTTGGAGCATAGGTTTGTGGCCCCTGAAGCTTGACTGCCTGTGTGTGTGTGTGTGTGTGTGTGTGTGTGTGTGTGTGTGCGTGTGTGCGCGCGCGCACGTGCACTTCCCCGGCCTCTGGGGACCTCACCCTCCCTGTCTCCCACCCAGATCCAGCATCCCAACCACAGAGCTCTGGCTTAGCCCGCCAAATAATTGAAACGTAAACAGATCTGCCCCCACAGACCCCTGGGGTAGAGGTTCTCAGCACATGACATACACACACACACACACACACACACACACACGGCACAGAGATTTCCACCCACACGGGGCTTAGCAGACAAGATCACACCCAGACCCACAGCCCACGCTTACATGCTCAGTTGTCATTCACACTCAGAACTGCACACTCAGAGAGGGGCACCCTCAGTCACCACTCATTCGAAAAGGACACAGGATCACGCATTCTGTCACACACAGCCACGCACACCGATGCTGATGATCATGCTCTAAGCCCTGCACACACACACAGTGTCACACTCTTCCCCCCTTGCTCTCTTCAAGGGCCAGTCTGTGCCCTTATGCCAGCCCTGCCACACGTTAACCCCAAGACAACCTGGGCCCCACTTTCTAGTCCCTCTGGGCCTTACTCTCCCCACCTGCCTGATGGGCTTGATCTCAAGGGATTTTGCACCTCTTGACATTTGTAGCCAGACCATTCTGGGTTTGAGGGGCCATGCAGGCCGTTGAGCAGCATTCCTGACTCCCATCCACTTGATGCTATTAGCCCACCCCAAGTCTTGACTACAAATGTCCCCAGACATTGCTGAGTGTCCCCTGGGGGGCACAGTTGCTCTGGGGTGAGAACCGCTGTCCTAGAATAAGGGAGGACACATCGGTTTTCATCACAACGTTCCCATCTGGAAAATGGTGCCAATATTGCCTTCCTGCTGGCTCCACAGGCAGTCACACCGGTGATAATAAGCGCAAGCAGATCCAGCAGAGCCATCACCAGTGGGAGGGACCCAAGGCAAGGCAGTGAGTGCCTTGGTGGGTGAGGTCCCCAGCAGCCAACCTCTCCAGCAGGTGAGACACTTCCCCACCCTGGCAAGTGAGGCCCCTGGCAGGTAAGGTCCCTGGAGCCCAGATTCCTGACAGTAGAGGTGCCCAGTAGGTGAAGTCCTAGGTAAGTGAGATTTCCAACAACCAAGGTCTCCAGCAGGTGAGATTCCTAGGAGGTGAGGCCCCAGCATGTGAGACACTCCCTCTGCACCCCAGTAGGTGAGGCCCCTGGCAGATGAGGCCCCAGTCTGGCCGCCTCATGTGAACCAAGAGGCTGTGCTGGTCACTGGTAATTGGGCTCCTGGTACAGCTGCCAGCAGGCCTTACAGAACATCAGGGCCCAGCTGAAGGGTCACGGCTGTGGCTCCTCCCGCCAGCAGAAGTAACTCAGGTAGCCAGCGTGGTCTTTGTCCAGAGATACTGGGCCAGCGCCTCGGGGCTCTGGAAGTTGTCCGCATGGGTGAAGGTGTCGAGTGGCAGAAATTGTTCGTAGTTTCTCCTGCTGGGGCCCAACACCGTGGGCATGGTCCAGGCCTGCAGGGCATTCTTCCATAGCTTCTCCGTGATGTAGTTGGGGTGCAAGTTCTCAAAAACCAGGTAAAACTTGTACTGGGACAGCCACTCGGTCATGACCGCCTGGGGCAGTGGCTTGTGGGAGAGCCCGTGCACATCCACTTTGAGGTGAATTTAAAGTATCTGGTCAAATCCTTCCTCCAACTGGACACCACTCAGGTCACCAGCTCGGTCTTAGCTGAGAGGTCGACCCGTGCGTCGGCCAGCTGGCCAGGCCATGGCTCGAGCCAGCCGTACCACGTGAAGATGTCCAAGTCTCTGTGGTAGGACATAGTGAGATTGAAGCACCAGTCCAGGGCCTTCAGCAGTGGGCAGTGGCTGGGCAGTTCCATATTAAATCAGACCCGGTGCTGGCCGGCCGGCCTCGGGGAAGGCGGAAGCTGTGCCTGCGGTCAGTAGCTAACCTTTCAGGGATGCACAAGGGCTGCGTCCACCCAAGGGGACAGTCAGCTGTGCGAGGCCACAGAGCCGTGGGGTGTTGAATGTCCGTGTCCACAGCAGGAGAAGCAGGGTTGGGTGGGTGGGGCCCTAAGGTGGCCTGGCTGGGTCCCCCCAGAGGACACGGGCCCTGCCCACCCATTAGGAGCTGTGATGAGAGAGTCCATTGTCAATTTAGGGGACCTCAGGGGCTTGTGGGTCACATACAGGTTGGAGAAGGAGCACAAGGCCAAAAGCAGCTGCAACAGCACCCCAAGGAGATCATGGTGCCAGGGACATCGGGTCTTGGCCCAGTCGAGTGGATCCATGAGTCAGAGCAGCTGGGAGGAGAGAAAGTGGAGACAGTGTCATTGATAAAAATAATAACCCATGCCTGAGGCACACATGGGTCACCAAAGTTAATAGTCATGAGTCCTGAGGTAGGCACTATTATGATTCCTATCTTACAGATGAGAAAACTGAGGCCCAGTGACTCAGAGTGAGGACATGGCAGAGCTGGAATTCCAACAAAGACAGTCTGACCTGAGTTCACTTTCTTCCAGCCACTAGGCAACGTGACCTCTCTACCCGGGTAGGGGTCCCCAGGGAAGGGGGGATAGGTCCCAACAACTCTCAGGTCCTACCTTGACCCTACCTTTTCTCAACTTTCCCAGACTCTTCCCCAATCTGGGGAGAAGTGAGTTGGTTACAAGAGGCTCCCGGTGCTGTGGACTTGAGGCTTAAATCTGGTCTCTGTCTGGGAGGGGTACAGGGGGATTGGGTTTTAAAGATTATGTAAGAGCTCACCAGGTTGAGTAGGAGGCAGGGGAAGAAAGATTCTGGCAGAAGAAACAGCCAATGCAAAGGCCTGGAGATGAAAGAGAGTCTAGCCTGTTTGCAGGGAGAGCAAAGAAAGTGCTTAGGAATGCCAGTGTGAACTTGATTTTATATTTACTTGGTGTCTCACATTTAATAAGTGCTCAAAAACAGCTCTTCTGGGTCTGTGGTGGCTTATTGCCCTCCATTCCCAGTCCCTCCAATCCCCACAGGTGGTCAAAAAGTCCTCCCAGACCCCAGACCCCAACCACTGGAGCAGAAATCTACGACCTTGGGTCTGCAGCCCTGGAGCTGCCCATTTCACAAATGAGAAAACTGAGGCCCAGAGAGACACATCTGTCTCCTGCCTAAGTACACACAGCTAGAGTCAGTATGATCCAGAACCTCAACTCTCCCCTCTTAATGTAACCCTAAACTTCTCTCCCACTTTGCAGGTGAAGCTCGAATCTCCAGCCTGGCACTGCCCAATAGAACTTTCTGCGATCATGGAACTGTTCTACATCACCATCCGATTCACTGGCCACCAGCCCGCTATGGCTACTGAGCCCTTGAAATGTGGCTGATGTGTCCAAGGAACGGAGTTGTTAATGCTCATTTACATTTAAAAACGGATATTCTCTTCTGTAAATTGAAAACAACTTGAAAATAAAAAGTAAAAGCAAACCAAAAACAATGTGTAACGGTTCTCAGTTCAATGATTGGAAACATGTAAGTACATCTGGAACACCTTGGATGTGCAAATCTGCTTTTTCCAACGTACATTTTATGGAGTCTACGTACAGATCAAGTATCTACAATGAAAACTGAGTGTTGGCATTAGGTGTGCTGCCATAAAAATACCCGGATTTCCAAGACTTAGGATGAAAAAGAGAATGAAGATATCCAAATAATTTTTATATTGATCAAACATTGAAATAATACTAGTTTGGATCTATTGGGTTAAAGAAAGTATCTTATTAAATAAATTTCATAGCTCTGGCAGGTTTGGCTCAGCAGTTAGAGCGTCAGCCTGTGGACCAGAGTCGCGGGTTTGATTCCAGTCAAGGGCACGTACCTTGGTTGCAGTTCGTCCCCGGCCCTGGTCGGGTCGTGCGGGAGTCAACCAGTCGATGTGTCTCTCTCACATTGATGGTTTGCTCTCTCTCTCCCTCCCTCCCACTCTATCTGAAGATAAATAGAAAAATGTCCTCGGGTGAGGATTAAAAATAATTAATTAATTAATTAATTAATTTCATAAAATACACTTCGAATTGCAAAAACTTCATATGAAAATATGGCTACTAGAAAAATATGAACTATATATGTGGCTTGCACTGTATCTCTATTGGACAGTATTTATACTCTAGAATTTCTAAGAAAGGGAAACTAGTGATATGAATAGTAATTTACTTAAAAACTGATCTGAGTATTTTCTTTTTTTAAGTATATATATATATAATATATATATACTTATTATATATATATATTCCCCATCATCATTTATCCCTCCTATACCCTCCTCCACCTCCACCCGCACCCCTCTGTCCCCCACAGTCACTGCACTGCTGTCCCTGTCTATGTGTTCTTTCTCTGTTTTGCTCAATCCCTCCATCTCCAGTCCCCGACCTACCCCCCAAGAGCTGTCAGCCTGCTCTCGATCTATGAATCTATCTATATTTTGCTTGTTGGTTCAGTTTGTTCATTAGAGTCCACATATAAGTGAAATCATATGGTGCTTGTCTTTCTCTGACTGGCTTATTTTACTTAGCATAATGCTGTCCAGGTCCATCCATGCCGTCCCAAAGGGTGAAATTTTCTTCTTTTTTACGGCCGAGTAGTGGCCCATTGTGTAAATGTACCATAGCTGTTTTATCCACTCATCTACTGATGGCCACTTGGGATACTTCCAAATCTTGGCTATTGTAAATAATGCTGCAACGAACATAGGGGTGCATATAGTCTTTCGAATTAGTGTTTCTAGTTTCTTTTGATAAATTCCCAGAAGTGGAATTACTGGGTCATAAGGCAGTTCCATTTTAATTTTTTTGTGTGTGTGTGTTAATCCTCACCCAAGGATATTTTTCCCCATTGATTTTTAGAGAGAGTGGAAGGGAGGGAGGGAGGGAGAGAGAGAGAGAAACGTTGGTGTGAGAGAGACACACTGATCAGTTGCCTCCCGTATGCACCCTGGCCGGGGCTGGGGATAGAACCTGCAACCCAGGTATGTACCCATGACTGGTAATCAAACCCACGACCCTTCAATGTGTGGGCTGATGCTCTAACCACTGTGCCACACTGGTCAGGGCCATTTTAATTTTTTGAGGTATCTCCATACTGTTTTCCACAGTGGCTGCACCAATTTGCACTCCCACCAACAGTACACGAGGGTTCTCCTTTCTCCACATCCTCGCCAACTTGTTTGTTGACATATTGATAATAGCCATTCTAACAGGTGTAAGGTGATACCTCAATGTGGGGTTTTTTTTAAATAAATTTTTTTTCTTTATTGATTTTAGAGAGAGAGGAAGAGAGAGAGAGAGAGGAAACATTGATGAGAGAGAATATCGATTGGCCACCTTCTGCATGCCCCCCACTGGGGATCGGGCCCACAACCTGGGCATGTGCCCTGACCGGGAATCAAACCGGCAACCTCCTGGTGCATGGGTCAATGCTCAACCACTGAGCCACACTGGCCGGGCAATACTTCAATGTGGTTTTAATTTGTATTTCTCTGATGATTAGTGATGTTGAGCATCTTTGCATATATCTATTGGCCATCTGTATGTCCTCTTTGAAGAAATGTCTATTCAGGTCCTTTGCCTACTTTTTTTAATAAACATTCTTTTTTTTTTTTTTTTTATTCTCACCCGAGGACATTTTCCATTTTTTGTTCAGATAGAGTGGGAGGGAGAGAGAGGAAGAGAGAGAGAGAGAGAAACATCGATGTGAAGGGGACACATCGAGCGGCTGCCTCCCACACGACCCAACCAGGGGCCAGTGACAAACTGCAACCAAGGTACGTGCCCCCAGCGGGAACCGAACCCGGGTCTCTCTGGACCGCAGGCCGACGCTCTAACCGCTGAGACAAACCGGCCAGGGCTTAATAAACATTCTTTAAAAAATATTTTTTATTGATTTTCAGAGAGAGAGGAAGGGAGAGGGAGAGAGAAACATTGATGTGAGAGCATAACATCGATCAGCTGCCTCCTGCACCTCCCCAATGGGGATTGAGCCTGAAACACGGGCATGTGCCCTGACCAGGATCTGAACTGCAACCTCTTGGTGCTTGGGACATTGCCCAACCAACTGAACCACACTGGCCCGGGCTGCCCATTTTTTAAATTGGATTGTTTTTTGGTGTTGAATTTTATAAGTTCTTATAAATTTTGGATATTTACCCCTTATCAGATGTATTGGTGAATATGTTCTCACATTCAGTGGGTTGTCTCTTCATTTGTTGATGGTTTCCTTTGCTGTGCAAAAACTTTTAAATTTGATGTAGTACCATTTGTTCACTTTTTCTTTTTATAATTTTTATTTTTTTTAAATCATTATTTTCAATTACGTTGACAATCATCATATGATGTATCACCAGATGTACATCCTAGTGATAGACATCACATAACTTAATAAGTGATCACCCCGATAAATCCCACACCCATCCAGCACCACGCCTAGTTATTAGAATATGGTCAAACCTCGGTTTTTGAACGTCTCCCATCTTGAACAATTCGATTCTCAACCTGACAACACTTTCATGCTGATACTTGTATGATCAGTTACACGTTTCTAAGGCAACAAACAAAAGAGAGGATGCATGAGTATGAGTCAGTTTACCACTGTTCACAGCTCAGGAAATTGTGCTGTGAATATTTTTGTGGTTTGTTTTTTTTTTCTTTTTTGCTGTTTATTATTATTAAGTTTTCATTTTTTACTGTACATTTCATTTCCTTTTTGTTTGTTTTTGTTAATCCTCACCCGAGGATATTTTTTCCCCACTGATTTTAGATAGAGTGGAAGAGAGAGAGAGAGAAACATCGATATGAGAGAGACACATCAATTGGTTGCCTCCCTCATGACCCTGACCAGGGCTGGGGATTGAACCTGCAACCCAGGTACATGCCCTTGACCGGAATCTAAACTGTGACCCTTCGGTTCACAGGCCGACGCTCTAACCACTGAGCCAAACCGGCCAGGGCTCATTTCCTTTTTGCTAAATTTTCATTTACATTTCATGTCCTTTTTGTTTTTAAAGTGTTTATTGATAGATTAAACAGTACATTGGACATGTACTGTATATAAGAAAGATTAAAACAGACAATCATTTTGGGGTTCTGAAATGGGTTAATTCCATTTACATTATCTCTAATTCGGTTTTCAAACAGCCTTTCAGAACAAATTAAGTTCGAGAACTGAGGTTCCACTGTATTATTGACTATATTCCCTATGTTGTACTGTACATTCCTGTGACTGTTCTGTAACAACAAATTTGCACTTCTTAATCCCTTCACCTTTTCTTCCTTCCCCCAACCCCTCTCCTATCTGCTAACCAACAAAAAGTTCTATGTATCTATGAGTTTGTTTCTGTTCTACTTGTTCATTTTATTTGTAGATTCAATTGTTGATAGATATGTATTTATTGTCACTTTATTATTCATATTTTTTATCTTCTTCTTCTTCTTAAAGAAGACCTTTTAACATTTCATGTAATACTGGTTTGGTGGGGATGAACTCCTTTAGCTTTTTCTTGTCTGGGAAGCTCTTTATCTGTCCATTGATTCCAAAATGACAGCTTTGCAGGGTAGAATAATCTTGGTTGTAGGTCCTTGCTTTTCACCACTTTGAATATTTCTCGCCGCTCCCTCCTGGCCTGCAAAGTTTATTTTGAGAAATCAGCTGATAGTCTTATGGGAGCTCCCTTGTAGGTAACCAACTGCTTTTCTCTTGCTGATTTTAAGATTCTCTGTTTGTCTTGAACCTTTTGCAATTTAATTATAATGTGTCTTGGTGTGGGTCTCTTTGGGTTCATCTTGTTTGGGACTCTCTGTGCTTCCTAGACTTCTATGTCTGTTTCCTTCACCACGTTAGGGAAGTTTTCTGTCATTATTTTTTCAACTAGGTTTTCAATTTCTGGTTCTTTCTCTTCTCCTTCTGGCACCCCCATGATATGAATGTTGGCATGCTTGAAGTTGTCCCAGAGGCTCCTTACACTATCCTCATTTTTTGGATTCTTTTTTCTTTTCGCTGTTCTGATTGGGTGTTTTTGCTTCCTTGTATTCCAAATGGCTGATTTGATTCTTGGCTTCACCTGCTCTGCTGTTGATTCCCTATAAATTATTCTTTATTTCAGTTAGTGTTTCCTTCAGTTCCACCTGGTTCTTTTTTATGCTGTTGAGGTCCTCACTAAGTTCTTTGAGCATAATCAGTGTTTTGAACTCTGCATTTAGTAGATTGCTTGTCTCCAATTTGTTTAGTTCTTTTCCAGAGTTTTGTTTTGTTCTTTCATTTGGGACATGTTTCTTTGTCTCCTCATTTGGCCTCCTCCTTGTGTTTGTTTCTATGTATTAGGTAGAGCTGCTATGTCTCCCAGGCTTGATAGCGTGGCCTAATGTAGTAGGTGTCCTGTAGGGTCCAGTGGCTCAGCCTCTCTGATCACCCTAGCTGAGCACTTGAGGTGTACCCCCCATATGGACGGTACACCCTTTTGTTGTAATTGAGTCTTGATTGCTGTTGGTACATCAATGGGAGGGATTTACTCAAGTTCATCAGCTGCAAGGACTGGCTGTAACCACTGAGCACTGACCTCTGACTACCTTGGAGAATCAGCTATGCAGGGGCCTCTCACACAGAGCAGGACTTACTTCAGCAGGACTCTAGTACCCACTGAGTCTGACCCTTCAGTGTGTTGGTGGTGGAGGTGGTGGAGTGGTGGTGTTTCAATGTGGTCTGAAGCTGTCCACTGGGTGTGCTGTCTCTGGGGCTTCCGGGGAGGTGAGACCAAGGTCAGCCACCCCCTGTGTTCTGCCTGGCATAAGCAGCCATCTGCAGGCAAAAGCTACAAAGCGATCTGCAGATGGCTGCTTCTCGTGCTGGGCTTGGAGGTGCCCAGGTGAGGCCAAGCTGTGAACCAAGGCTGGCTGCTTCTGTTCCAGGCCTGGGGCCACTTCAAGAGGTATGGGGCTTGCTGAGACCAGATACTGCTTGTTTGAGAGATTTTAGGAAACTCTGAAGCATGAGCCAAGACAGGCCATTCTTATGGTAAAGCCACTGGAAACAGCTTGGGTGGGCCTGAAAGTTGGATGGGGCAGGGTCTCAGGGAGTCACCAGGGTGGAGCAAAATGTGAGCCAGGTTGATGGAGACTCAGATATGGTGCCCGTCTGCCAGCTCTGTAGGTGAAGAGCTCAGAAAAGAAACAACGGCCTCTGCCAGCACTTCTGTCTAGGAGAAAGCTGCCCCTCCAGCTCTCGTTCTGATGCCAAACAATTCAGTTCCTCCCCGTATGTCTCGGGTGCCTTTCAAGATGCTGCCCCTGTGCTGGAGCTCAGAGGGAGTGAGTCAGAGTAAGTCCGTGCGCGGGCCCTTTAACAGGAACTGCCTGGGATTCCAGCAGCCTCACCTCCCTCAGTCTCAATCCCTGCTGAGTTTTTCTTTTTTTTTTTTTTAATCCTCACTCGAGGATCCTTTTGAGGACACTTTTCCATTGATTTTTAGATACAGTGGGAGGGAGGAAGAGAGAGAGCGTGAGAGAGAAACATCGATGTGAGACAGACACATCTATTGGTTGCCTCCCACACACGCTCTGACCCAAGGTACGTGCCCTTGATGGGGAATCAAACCCACGACTCTTTGGTCTGTGGGCTGGTGCTCTACCCACTGAGTCAAACTGGACAGAGCTCCCCTCTGGTTTTCACAGGCAGAAGTTATGGGGACTTCTCTTCCTGGCACTGGATCCCTGAGCTGGGGGGCCTGGTGTGGGATGGGGACTCCCTCACTCCTCAGGGAGGACCTTCACAGCCAAGGTAGCCCTCCTGATTTAAAACAAAAAATTTTTTTTTCCTTTATGGATTTTAGAGAGAGAGGAAGGGAGAGGGAGAGATAGAAACATCCATGAGAGAGAACATCAATTGGCCGTCTCCTGCATGCCCCCCACTGGGGATCAGGCCCACAACCTGGGCATGTGCCCTGGCCGGGAATCAAACTGGTGACCTTTTGGTGCATGCGTCGACGCTCAGCCACTGAGCCACACCAGCTGGGCATGGTTTTTATCCAGCCCATCCGCACCTCCGTCCCTCCTGCCAGTCTCCATGTGGCTTCTTTAATTTCGTGCTTGTAGGACTTCCATTCAGCTCGATGTCAGGCGGTTCTGAATGATGGCTGTTCTGTAGTTGAGCTGTAATTTTATGCTGTTGTGGGAGGAGGTGAGACTGCGTTTACCTGCGCTGACGTCTTGGCTGGAATGCCTCCATTCTTTCTTTTGTTTCTTTTGCCCAAGGAGATATATCAGAAAAAATATCGCTACGAGAATGTCCGAGATTTTACTGCCGAGGTGTTCTTCTCAGATTTTTATGGTTTCTAGAGTAACATTTAAGTCTTTAATCCATTTTGAGTTTATTCTTGTGTGCAGTGTAAGAAAGTGGTCTAGTTTCATTTATTGCATGTATCTGTCCGATTTTCCCATTACCATTTATTGAATAGACAATCTTTAATCCATTGTATATTTTTGCCTCCTTTGTCGAATATTAATTGACTGTAAAGGCAAGGGTTAAGGGTTTATTTCTGGGCTCTCTATTCTGTTCCATTGATCTATATGTCTTCTTTTAAAAATATATATTTAAAAAAATTTTTTTTTTTATCCTCACCCGAGGACATTTTTTTTTTTTTTTTGCATTTATCTTCAGATAGAGCGGGAGAGAGGGAGGAAGGGAGAGAAACATCGATGTGAGAGAGACACATCGAGTGGTTGCCACCCTCACGACCCCAACCGGGGCTGGGAACAAACTGCCACCGAGGTACATGCCCTTAGCGGGAACCGAACCCGGGACTCTCTGGTCCGTGGGCCGACGCTCTAACCGCTGAGCCAAACCAGCCAGGGCAAATAATTTTTTTTTTCTCTATTGATTTTAGAGAGAGGAAGTGAGAGGAGAGAGAGAGAGAGAGAGAGAGAGAGAGAGAGAGAAACATCGATGAGAGAGAACACCGATAGGTCGTCTCCAGCATGCCCCCTGACTGGGGATCTGGCCCACAACTGGGGCATGTGCCCTGACCAGGAATTGAACCGGCGACCTCTTGGTGCATGGGTTGACGCTCAACCACTGAGCCACACTGGCCGGGCTAAAATATATTTTTATTTTTATTTTTTTTAGAAAGAGAGGAAGAGAGATGGAGAGAGATACATCAGTGTAAGAGCACATCAGTTGGTTGTCTCCTGCATGATCCCCAGTGGATTGAGCCTGCAACCCAGGCATGTGCCCTGACCAGGAATTGGACTGGCAACCTTTCGGTACATGGGACAACGCCCAACTAATTGAGCCACACCGACCAGGGCTATGCGTCTGTTTTTATGCCAGTACCATGCCGTTTTGTTAACTATGGCCTTGTCGGGTAGTTTGATATTAGGTAGCATGATTCCTCCAACTTTGTTCTTTTTCCTCAGGATCACTGTTACTATTTGGGGTCTTTAGTGGCTCCATATACAATTTTGGAATATTTGTTCTAGTTCTGCGAAATATGCCATTGGTATCTTGATAGGAATTGTGTTGATTTCTGTAGATTTCTTTGGGTAGTATGGACATTTTTTAAAATGCATAAGTGCTTTTTTTTTTTGCATTTATCTTCAGATAGAGCGGGAGGGAGAGAGGTGGGAAGAGACAGAGAGATAAACATCGACGTGAAAGGGACACATCGAGTGGCTGCCTCCCGCACGACCAACCAGGGCCGGGGACGAACTGCAACCGAGGTACGTGCCCTTAGCGGGAACCGAACCCGGGTCTCTCTGGACCGCAGGCCGACGCTCTAACCGCTGAGCCAAACTGGCCAGGGCTTTTTTTTGTTTATTAAATATGTTTTTATTGAATTTTTAGAGAGAGAGGAAGGGAAAGAGAGAGAGAAACATCGATGTACGCGGTCAAGGGCATGTACCTGGGTTGCAGGTTCAATCCCCGGCCCCAGTAGTGGTCACACAGGAGGCAACCAGTGGATGTGTCTCCCTCACATCGACTCTCTCTCCCTCCCTCCCTCCCTCCCTTCCACTCTATCTAAAAATCAATGGAAAAAATCCTTGGGTGAGGATTAAGAAAATAATAATAATAATAATAAAAAGTAGAAAAGTAAATAAATAAAAATCAATAAAAATATAGCCTTGGGTGACAGTTAAAAAATATATCTCATTACTAATATTCTATACTGATTACACATTGAAATAATGCTCTGGATGTATTGGGTGAAATAAAATATATCAACATTAATTTTACTAGTATCTTCCTATTCTTTTTAATGTGGCTGTTAGAAAATAGAAAATTATATAGTATGTGGCAGAAAAAAGTTTGGTGGTTCCTCAAAAAGCTAAACAGAATTCCCACATCACCCAGCGATTTCACTCCTAGGTGTCTACCCAGCTCACAACAGCTGAAAGTCGCAAACACCTGAAATGTCCATCGACAGGTGACGGATAAGCACAGCGTGGTCCATCCAGACAATGGAATAGTACTCAGCCTTCAAAAGGAAGGAAATTCTGACACCTGCTACAGCATGGATGAACCCCGAGGACATTATGCTCAGTGAAATAAGCCAGTCACGGACGGTGAAATACGTGTGGTTCACTTCTATGAGATATCTAGAATAGGTACAGTCATGGAGATAGGAAGTAGGTTGCCAGGGGCTTGGGAGGGTTGAAGGGGGAATGGGGAGTTTTTGCTTACTGAGTACAGAGCTTCTGTTTGGGGTGATAAAAAAGTTTTGAAAATAGTGGCGATGGTTGCACAACGATGTAAATGTACTTAATGCTCCTGAACGGCACACTTAAAAATGGTTAAAATGAGCCCAGCCGGTGTGGCTCAGTGGACTGAGTGTCATCAGCCCACGGACTGAGAGGTCTCAGTCCCATTCCCGGTCGTGGCACATGCCCAGGTTTCAGCTCAGTCCCCAGTAGGGGGGCTTGCAGAAGGCAGCCAATCGATGTATTTCTCT
Source organism: Tadarida brasiliensis (assembly GCA_030848825.1). NCBI lineage: Eukaryota > Metazoa > Chordata > Mammalia > Chiroptera > Molossidae > Tadarida > Tadarida brasiliensis. The sequence continues at coordinate 48,731,379 of CM061259.1, forward strand.
CACACCGATGTTTCTGTCTCTCCCTTCCCCTAGCTCTAAAAAAAAAAACCAATAAAAAACATATTTTTAAAAAATGATTAAAATGGCAAATTTTATATCATATATATTTGGCCATGATTTTAAAAAAAAGTAATATGTCAAAAAACACTGAATTGTATGCTTTATTTTATTTTATTTATTTTTAAATATATATTTTATTGATTTTTAGAGAGAGGGGAAGGGAGAGGGAGAGAGAGTCAGAAACATCAATGAGAGAGAAACATCGATTGGCTGCCCCCTGCATGTTCCCTACTGGGGATCAAGCCCGCAATCTGGGCATGTGCCCTGACCGGGAATCAAATCAGTGACCTCTTTTCTTTTTTTAAGCCTCACCCAAGGATAATTTTCCATTTATCTTCATTTTTATTTTCATTTTTAAATTTTTTTCTTTATTGATTTTTAGACAGAGAGGAAGGGAGAGGGAGAGATAGAAACAACTATGAGAGAGAACATCGATTGGCCGCCTCCTGCACGCCCCCACTGGGGATCGGGCCCACAACCTGGGCATGTGCCCTGACCGGGAATCAAATCGGTGACCCCTTGGTGCATGGGTTGATGCTCAACCACTGAGCCACACCAGCTGGGCGACCATGAATTAATTTTAATGTGACACTATTTGTTTTTTTTAATCCTCACCTGAGGACACTTTTTGCATTCATAGAGCGAGAGGGAGAGAGGGAGGAAGAGAGAGAGAGAAGAAACATCGATGTGAGAGAAACACATCAACTGGCCGCCACCCACACAACCCCAACCGGGCCGGGGACAAACTGCAACCTAGGTACGTGCCCTTAGCGGGAACTGAACCCGGGTCTCTCCAGACCACGGGCCGATGCTCTAACCGCTGAGCCAAACCAGCCAGAGCAATGTGACACTCCATTTATCTTCAGATAGAGTGGGAAGGAGGGAGAGAGAGAGAAACATTGATGTGAGAGAGACACATTGATTGGTTGCCTCCCCCATGACCCCGACCATGGCCGGGGATGAACCACAACCGAGGTACGTGCCCTTGACCGGAATTGAACCCGTGAGTCATTGGTCCGTGGGCCGATGTTCCAACCGCTAAGCCACACCAGCCAGGGCTCGAACTAGTGACCTCTTGGTGCATGGGTCAATGCTCAACCGCTGAGCCACAGCAGCCAGGCTGAATTGTATGCTTTGAATGGATGAACTGTATGGGACGTAAATTACATCCCAATGGAGCTGTTTCAAAACCTGACATCGGAGGCTGTTAGGCTCCTTCGATGGGGTGGAGCCGGTGTGAACCTCCAAGTGCAGAATGGAGGCCCTGGCAGGTGGCCTTGCGTGATTAAAAGGGAGCAGGATGTGGAATTACATGTTCACACTGAGGTTTCTGGAAAGACGGGCCTCCAGGGAGGTGGCCCGAGGCAGGCAGGGAAAGAAGGCTGAACTCTGACCACCCTCTACTTTGTACAGTAGGGCTTTGGGGCTGCGCACACAAGGTTAATACATAGAAATGTAATTAACATGAATATACTTTCTCTTTTCAGTTGGGCTTTGGGTTTATGGCAGCCCCTCCTAGGAGGCATGGAGGCCCTTGGCAGTGACCTTGAGGAGCACAGACTGGGGGTGGGGTATGGGAGACCAGCACTGAGATCCCACCCAAGTTGAACCCAAGACATCCGGAAGAGGACTGAAGAATGCCTCGGTGATGAGACACCACAAAGATCAGGAAAAAGCCCTAAAACTAAACAAAATACCCACTGCATCCCAAGTCCTCTTTTCCCACCAGACAGGGGCGGAGAAAATCCAAACTTGGGAAGGATGAGGGCGCTCGGGTGGTATGGGGTCCAGGAAGCAGTGGGGCTGCTAATCCAGGGCTTTCCAGATAAATGCTCAGTTCCTCGTTATTTGGCAACTTCCCCCACCTCCCTCCACCTGGCGCCCAGAAAGACCCCTGGGACTGCAGACAGGAGGCCTTTCCCAGGCAGCATCCAATGCATTTGCCCCAAGAGCCTTACCTGGGGGTCAGTGTGTGGAGGTAGTGAGCAGCTGACCAGCAGGTTCAGGATTGAGCACAGCTGGTCTCCCAGGGTGTGGATGAGGTGACACCACGGAGGAGAATAAAATATACCTCTAGCTGCAGCACAAGTTAGTCCAGCCGTCACACCTGCCGTCAGGTGGTCGATCCAGAGTGTCCTTTCCCAGGGGCCAGGACATCATCCAAAAGCAAACTGTGGGACTCCCCTAATGGCCGTTGTAAGGTCCGAGGGGGTGGTGCAGGACGCTGGGGACTGGAGTCACCATCCGGGCCTCACCTGCGGCCTTGAGCTTGTGTAGCTTTGGGCATATCATTGACTCATCCATAAAGTGAAAAGGCTGACCTAAACTACTGGTTCTCAAAGGGGGTTCCGTGGCGAGGGGAAGCGCCAGGGGTTTCTTGGGGGCGGGGCAGCTGAGCTGAATTTCAAGCTTCCTCACCTTCATTTCCACCAGATCCCACCCCTCATTCAGTCCCTCAGTCAATAAGCATTCCTTCGGTCACGCTATGTATCAGGCCCCAGGTGCACTGCCAGGAGCAAATGGGTGAGACAGACAACACACACAGAGGCTCACAAGTGCACATAAAATTATAACGCGCACAAAGTGAGGAGGGTGTGATCTGGTCTGGACTTCCTGTAAATGGGATCTGTGAGCTAAAGCCCTGTAGAGTTCTCAAAGCAAAAAGAAGGAGGGAGCCCTGGCCCGTTTGGCTCAGCTGTTGGAGTCTCGGCCCGCGGACCAATGAGTCGCAGGTTCAATTCAGTCAGGGGCACGTACCTCGGTTGCGGTTCGTCTCTGGCCCTGGTCTGCATTGTGCAGGAGGCAGCCAGTTGATGTGTCTCTCTCACATTGATGTTTCTCTCTCTCTCTCCTTCCCACTCTATCTGAAGATAAATAGAAAAATATCCTCGAGAGATGATTTAAAAAAAAGAAGAAGAAGGAGGGAAGAGCATTCTAGGCAGCGGAAACAACCCATGCAAAGGCCCTGAGGCAGCAAGGATTGGAGGAATTGGAGGAAATTCAGCAAGGCTGGGTGTTCACACGTAGGAGATGAGGTCGGAACCGGTACCGAGGCCAGGACACATGGAGCCACGTCTGGAGTATTTCACACCAGGGTGACAGTGAGCCGTGCAAGGTTTCAAACAGAGCAGTTTCTTGGGTGGGAGCAGAGGCCGGGAGGCCAGAGAGAAGGAGGCTGCTACAGGCAAATCAAGGCCCGAGGTCCAGCGCCCAGGTATCCCCACTTCCCTGTTCCCAGACAAGCAATCATTTCTTCGAGGATGCGTCATGCTGCCCGGAGTCCCATCTGCATGTCCAGCCAGTCCCAGGCCAGCGGAGGTCCCAAGAGGCTGGGGGCCTTCCAGGGCAGGGCATTTACAGAAAAGGCTGACCCAGACCTCCTCATGGCTCGCTCCTTGGCAGGTGGAATTATCTGGTGACTTATTAAAATATAACTCATGAAGCTGTCAGTCTTCATGTCGCTGTGTCCTGGGCCTATGGCCAAGACTAGAGCCTTCTTCCCCCAGCCACCCCGCTGATACGGAAACCAAGGTCCAGAGACGGGGTCTTTGCCACAAGTCACTCAAGGGGTCTCCGGCAACACAAGCTACTCTGCCAGGAACACTCTTTGCCCCCAGCCACCTTGTGAACTTCCAGTCATCTTCCAGGGCTCAGTACAGGCCCCTCCCCCACAATGCCTCCCCTGCCCTCCGCGCCAGATCAGATCCCCCCTCGGGCTCCCACAGCCGCCTGTGTGTCCCCCATCATAGCTTTGGCCATACTCTGTCACATGCCCTGCTGGGCTGTCAGCCCTTTGAGGACAGAAAAGCTGGAAGAACAAGAGAGCTGGGAAGAGAGGATTTCAAACCCCCAAGCAGCTCTCTAGTAGAGGGCCGTAGGGCTCCGCCTAGTCCACACCTGCGATCAAAATGTGGCCGGCTGCCCTGGCCGGTTTGGCTCAGAGTGGAGTGCTGGGCCCGCGGATCAATGAGTCGCAGGTTTGATTCTGGTCAAGGGCACGTACTTCGGTTGCAGTTTGTCCCCGGCCCTGGTCAGGTCGTGCGGGAGGCAACCAGTTGAGTTGATGTCTCTCTCTCTCTCTCTCTCTCTCTCTCTCTCTCTTCCTCTCTCTCCCTCCCACTCTATCTGAAGATAAATGCAAAAATATCCTCGGGTGAGGATTAAAGATTTAAAAAAATGAAAATTTGGCTATGCCTGCAAGTGTGCTGGGTTGGGACCCTGGTCCTGCCTTTTACTGAGGGATCTGAGGTGAGGGACTGCCCTTCTCAGAGCCTCAGTTTCTCCCCTCTACACTGGGCCTGAGCTAGTGCCATTGGGAGTGCTCACTGTCACTGTCTTCATAGGGAGTGAGCTCCCTGTCAAGGGGAGGATTCAAACAAGACTGAATCAAGAAGGAGTTGCTGCTCAACACCATTTTGAGATGCCCCAGAGGAACCAGGAGGGGCTTTATCTGCCCTGGGACTGAGCCAGGAAGGTTCCAGGAGGCCTCTGCCTGATAGCTTCTGATGGGCCAGGGCTGCAGCCAGAGGGAGGCCCCAGGGCTGGCCCTCTCCCACCTGCTCCTGGGCCTCTGGTTCAGATCCACTGGTCACCATAGGGCCAGAAGGGTGGTGCTGTCCACAGGGGATCCCCACACAACTGCCCCTCAGGACCCCAAGGCCCCTGCAGTCCCCGGGAGCTCTAGCCATCCGTCACTAGGTCATGGGTGGGGTGTGGGTTGGGGCAGAAGCAGCCAGGCTGGGGGTGCTGATGGAGATTTTTCATACACCAGCCCCCAACTCTGCCTGAGTGGACCTCCCACAGGCCTGCTTGGGCCAGAACTCAGGGCAACAGAGGGCTGAACGACCCAGCTGGCCTCAGCGACAGTGTTCCTGGAATCAGGAAGTACAGTCAGGCTGAGCCCCAACCCCAAGTGAGCCCCCGACCCTGGCTGAGCCCCAACCCCAGCTGAGCTCTGATCCGGGCTGCCTTTGGGGCTCCTGATCATGGTAATTCTACCCACCCAGACCCCTAGTAAGCCCTGTCCCTCCACAGGGACTAGAAATAAAACTAGCATGTATCAGGGATTAGGGAAGTCAGGTCACCTCCTTCCCACCCAAACCACCCCAACTGGCACCAGGGCCAAGCCCCTGCCTGCACTGGCCAGTGTCATGTCTGGCAGCCACCAGGCACGCTGACCCAGCTCTCACCCTGACTCCTCCCCAGGCCTTCTGCACTTCATCCCCTGCACCCAGAACGTCCTGTCCTGCCCCCAACCTCTTCCCTCTGAGGGCCACCTTCTGCAGGAGGCCTCCTGCCACTGTCCCTCTCATTATTTAGTTTTGTGGCCTCAAACCACCTACAATTTTATTTCAGACCATTTTGACTTTTTTTTTTATCCTCACCCGAGGACATTTTTGCATTATCTTCAGATAGAGCGGGAGGGAGAGAGGGAGGAAGAGAGAGAGAGAAACATCGATGTGAGAGAGACACATTGACTGGTTGCCACCCACACGACCCCAACCGGGGCTGGGGACAAACTGCAACCAAAGTACACGCCCTTAGCAGGAACCAAACCCGGGTCTCTCTGGTCTGCGGGCCGATGCTCTAACCGCTGAATCAAACCGGCCAGGGCTTTCAGACCATTTTGACATTTTTATTGTCTGGTCAACACAGCTGGGAAGAGGGGAGAAGGGGGGGTGGGTGTTTGGCATCAGGATGTGCAGGTGGACCAACCACCATCCTCCGGGGGTCAGCCTTTGGGGGTCAGAAGACCCTCTTGCCCAAAGCCAGAGGGAGCCAGAGCTTAGCCTGAGTTTGCTTTGTGACTTGAGACTTCCTGATTCTCGGCGGAGGCTGGTCCAGCTGATGCCAGGCAGGACCTCCCTGGAAAGGGGCTGATCCCAGAGCCCAGAGTGGGGACACTCTCCCTTGGGGGGTGAGGTGGGGTCCTTTGTGCCACCCCCCCCAGCCAGAATCTCTACCTACATCGAACCCCCCAAGAGCCTTGTTCAGTCTGGGCTGGGTGGGTGGTGGAGAAGCCACCTGCTGGAAATTCCATCCCTGGGGCCTCGGGCTGCCAGCCAAGGGGCGGGGCGGCCCAGAAGGAGGGCAGGGGCTTCCCACCTGGGCGGGTGAGAAATTAACCACACGTGTAATTTGGGGCACATGGGAAGGCGATGGGGTATGAGAATGATGCTTGGATATGGAGTGGGGGGAACCTGGCATCTCCCCATGTTAACCAGGTGCCCAAGGCTCAAGGAGGCTTCCCACTCCCCTCTGAGACTCAGAGAAACTTCCAAAAAGAGGGAGATGAAGAGGGAGAAAGGGCGAGAGGTTCAGTGTCAGACTGCAGTTCAGTTGGAGGCGGTGACTAAGGGACACAGTGGCTCCAGGCTCCACCCTGTGCCCCACCCCACTCCTGAGACCGCCCTGCCCCACTGCAAAGAAGCCCTGGCCTGGCCTCCCCAGGACTCTTGCCTGCCTTCCTAGACCCCTGGCTTGTAGCCAGCCGGTGGGAAGAGGGGGCCCAGGTGTGTGGTGTGGGTGGCAGTGAGTGATGGGCCCAGTGAGGCTGGCTCAGGCCTGGGGTCACGGGTGGGCTTGGCAGAGGCCCTCCAGGCCCTCCATATCCTCACCCACTGGTGCCCCCTCCATCCTAGTCCCAGTGCCAGTCCCAGGAATCACGGGGATCCCCAGGGTCCACTGTGCAAATAGGGAAACTATCTGCACAGGCTCGGGGAGCCTGGAATTCACGCCCATTCTCAACTGGGTCTCCTTTGGCATTCTCCAGAGAGAAGCAATTTCCCCCGCCCCAGACTGTTCTGGAATGTTCAGGAAATCCTCATTTAAGGGCAGAATCCACCTGCAGCCCCAGTGGTGGAGTGGGCTGGAACCTGGGCTGGACCTGGGCCTGTCTGACCTCAGAGCTCTTGATTGCAAAACTTCAGAGAACAGACTTCGACCTCTGGCAGCTGTGTGACCTTGGTGAGTTATGTCCCTTCTCTGAGCTGCAGTCGTCTCGTCTGCAAAATGGAGCCAACGCCAGCTGCACCTCGTGGAACCCTCTAGGGCAGCGGTTCTCAACCTGTGGGTCGCGACCCCTTTGGGGGTGGAACGACCCTTTCACAGGGGTCACCTAAGACATAACAGTAGCAAAATTACAGTTATGAAGTAGCAATGAAAATAATTTTATGGTTGGGGGTCACCACAACATGAGGAACTGTATTAAAGGGTCGCGGCATTAGGAAGGTTGAGTCTAGGGTTTCTGCACACCCTCTTGGCAAGGCATAATTGTGGGCAGAGGCTGCAAACCCACAGGCCTGGGCTCCTAGACCTTTCTGGGCCTCAGTTTCCCCTCCTATGGTATTTTAATTTTTTTCTTTATTGATTTTAGAGAGCGAGGAAGTGAGAGGGAGAGAGAGAAACATCGATGAGAGAGAACATTGATCGGCTGCCTCCTGCACGCCCCTCACTGGGGATTGGGCCCACAACCTGGGCATGTGCCCTGACTGGGAATCGAACCAGCAACCTCTTGGTGCATGGGTCGACACTCAACCACTGAGCCACACCAGCTGGGCTCGTATGGTATTTTATTTTATTATTATTATTTTTTAAGCCTCACCTGAGGATATTTTTCCATTTATGCTTAGATAGAGTGGAAGGGAGGGAGGGGGGGGAGAGAGAGAGAGAGAAACAGTGATGTGATAGAGCTATAGGTTGCCTCCCGCACGACCCCAACCAGGGCGGGGGACGAACCACAACCAAGGTACGTGCCCTTGGCTGGAATCGAACCTGCGACTCTTTGGTCCTCGGGCCGACGCTCTAACCACTGAGCCAAACCGGCCAGGGCCCTATGGTATTTTTAAAAAGACTGTCTCCCTGCCCAGGAGATGGTACTGGGGGCTGTTGTGTGGAGAGGGAGCAGGGGAAGCTCGAGGTGACAGAAACCTGGCACCCCTGCGCTGCCCGCCCTCTGCCTTTCCTCACTGCGGGCCCCTGGCACGTTGGGGTCTGCCCACCCCTGGCACCTGGGCCTGACCGGGTTCACATGGCTTAAATTTCAGCCTGTGGTGGGTGAGGAGGCGGGGGCCAGACACGCTTCATTTTCTAATTTCTGGAAATAAAAGCTGTGGGGCCATCTATTGTTGAGTGGGGAAAAGTCCATTGCAAAACCGTGTGTGAAAAAACAACACAGCATCTAGGTGCGCTGCCGCTGGGAGACGAAAATTCCAGGGAACCTGGCTCGGGAACAAAGGGCCCTTTCTCCGTCTCTGGAGAGGTTTTGCGGAGCGCGTGTGTGGCAGCTTTGGAATCAGAAAAGCCAGTGAAGGTATTTTATAAGAAAGAAAAACAGTTCAGAGAAGATCTGTTGGGACATGGAGAAAGAAAAGCAGAGGTTTTGTTGGTTTGTTTTTGGAGGATGTTTTCCAGTTTTCTGAGATACCTGTCCGTCCACTGGCAAAAACCCGACCCAGGAATGCAGGCGAGCTGGGCACTAGCCTGGCCCTGCAGCAAGCCCATGGAGGTGGATGCCACGTGTGGAAGGTGTGCCCAGAGTTTGTCCCCCACCGCTCGCACTGGCAGGCTCTCGGAAGTCCTCATTTATAGCTGGAATCCACCTGCAGCTGCTCCGGTCCCTGGCCCAGCCGTGGCCCCTGGCCTTGCCCTCCGCCTAGAGTGACAGTTCTGGGGATTGACCTTGGAAGAAGGGGAAAGCCAGAGAGGAGAATTGCAGGCTACATCTCGCCCATCCTCTCTGCTCAAGACCCTCCTAAGGCCTTCATCCATCTCAGAGGCAAAGCCCACAGGTCCTGCTGTATCTCCCCATGGGCCTCCTCACTGCTCGTACCTCGGGACCTTTGCACATGCTGTTCCCTCTGCCTGGAACTCTACCCTCCTGATATCCACATGGCTCCCTCAAATATCTCCCTCTTGAATCACTTTATTTCAAATTGTCCCCCTCCCACCAACACTGCCCATCCCCTCTCCTGCTTTATTTTTCTTTATAGCAAATACTACCAAGTACTACCATTTCACTAGACTGCATGTTTGATTTCCTCACATCACTTATTGTCTCTTGCCTCTGTCCCCGCCAGAATGTTAGCTCCATGAAGGATCTTGGTCTGCTTTGTTCCCTGCTGAGCCCTGAGCACCTTGAACAGTGCCTGGCACACAGGAGGGGCTCGAGAAACACACCTTGAATGAATGAATTAATGAAGGAACGAACAAATAAATGTACAGTACTGAGCACGCTGGGAAATTCCCGTTTCCTGAATTGTCATTGCCTTCCCCCAAGACGGAGAGCCCCATGGGGTAGGGCCTGGGTCCCCAGTAGGACCTGGCACCCCACAGGTGTTCAGTAAACAGGTGCTGAATGAATGACAGCATCTGAGTCACCACAGACAGAAGCTCTGAATCTTACTCGGAGAATTAGAAACAAAGACTCTGGGGGACTCTGGACTTTGGGACCGCAGTGATCTTTGTCCACCCTCTTCCCTGCCCCCCACCTTGACCGCCGGTCAGGGGCTGTCCCCGAGGGGCCTCCAGGTGAGGGGGTCCTGGACCTGGGTGACAGGGTGAGCAACAGGGCTGGGTGGGCGTGGGATGGCAGGCGCAGGCGGACAAGGAATGCTCCAACACAGGAATGAATAAACAGGCTCCTTGGATGTCAGAGTTTGGGGGCCAGGGGACGCTTTGAACCTCATGCTTGGCTGAGGATGTTTGGACAAGGCAGGCAGCCAGGGGGTGTCATCAGGGCTAAAATTAGCCTCCGATTCCCGCTCAGCCCCTCCCTTCGGGGCCAGACGGGAGGTTGGATGGACCAGCCATCGCTTAAGTGAGCACTAACTTTGTGCCAGGCCAAGCTCCTTGAATATATTAATGCACTTACTTCTGTCAGTGACCCCCACAGCCAGGCACTGTTGGTAGTAGTGGTATCGCCACGAGTGAGGCCGCCTGCTGAGAGGCAGAGAGAATGCGCTTAATGCAAAGTCACACAACACAAGGGGCCGGATTCGAATCTGGGACTCGGGGATTGTGCCCTTGCCACTGGGCCTTGCCGAAGGCCAGAGAGATGACAGACCCCACGCAGCTGGTACTTGAGGGAGGCGGCCGGTGACCCCTCCTTTCCCCTCCCCTGGAGACCTCTGGAGTCACAGCTCTAGCACCGAATTCGAGTTGGTGCACTGCACAGACATGGCTCCCCATCTGCTTCATTGTGTGGGGGTGGGGGGTGAGTGCCTGGGGAGGGCAGCAGTCCTAGTAAAGTTGTTGGATATTTTCTAAAAAAAAAAAAGCAAATACATCCACTGCCGTTGGTGGATAGATGTGGCCTCAACCTCCCCAGGGTGCCTTCCTGGGCTCACAGGAGCCCAAGTCCAGCGCCTCAGGGTGGCACCTAAGGGTGCCAGGGAGGCCCCAGCATCCCATGGGGACAGGGTCCCTCTGATGGGTTAATACTGGTCAGTATCTGGGCATTCACCCATCACACAGGAGGGAAAACAGAGGCCATTGTCCTTCGGGCGGGATCAGAAAAGGGCACCAGAGAATCCAGCTGAATCTGAATTTCGGATAAACAATGAATCACATTTTAGTTTAAGAATGTCCCACATAGCCCTGGCCGGTTTGGCTCAGCGGTTAGAGCGTCGGCCTGCGGTCCAGAGAGACCCGGGTTCGGTTCCCGCTGCGGGCATGTACCTCGGTTGCAGTTTGTCCCTGGCCCTGGTTGGGTCGTGCGGGAGGCAGCCACTCGATGTGTCCCTTTCACGTCGATGTTTCTCTCTCTCTCTCTCTTCCTTTCTCTCCCACCCACTCTATCTGAACAAAAAATGGAAAAATGTCCTCAGGTGAGGCTAAAAAAAAAAAATGTCCCACATATTGAATGGGACATAGACTAAAACGTGGTTCATTTTACATCTGACGTTCAAAGGTAACTGGCCGTCTGTACTTTTATTTGCTTATTTTGACAAGCTTAGCTGGGGTGGGGGTAGGGGAGGGCAGGCAGGTGATGACGGCTGCCAGCAAGGTGGCTCTTGATCTTCCCAGGGGCTGGAGTGGAGGCGGGCTGGGAAGCAGAATGGGGAGGGGCTTTGGGCCCCTCTGCAACCCCCACCCCCTCCAGGTCTTGCCTGCTCTGGCTCATTATTCATTTTTAATGGTGGTTACTGGGCCCGAGTGTGGGCAGGAACACCTGGGACTGAAGCTCCCGCAGCAGGCGGCCTCACTAATGGGGGTGAGAGAGTGCATGGGGGTGGGGAGGGGGTCCCGGTCCACCAGGGGGCTGGCCCAGGGCAGGAAGTGTCCAATTTGGGGCAGGGGCAGGAAGACAGGCCCCCAGGGACTGCATCTCTGGCTGCCTTCACTGGTCCCCACCGGCTACCTGTGCTGGGTCCTTCTGAGCCCCTGAGCCCCTGAGCCCCTGAGCCCCAGAGCCCCAGATGCAGGGGTTGGGGCTGCTCCACCACTCCTGGCTTACCCCCATCCTCTGGCTCCCCAGATGCCAGCCTCTGCAGGAGCTTGTTACCCTCGGAGGTTACTGAAGCCACACAACCACTCTGAGGAGTAGAAATTGAGGCCCAGAGAAGGGGCTGACTGACCACCAGTGGCAGAGCTGGGACTCTTGGCTTTGCCCCTTTCTTTCTTACCTGAACCATCTTTATGCTGTTCCTCCTTCCTGGGTTGCTCTTTCTCCCTTCTCCTGGAAAGCTCCTATGCATGCTTCAGTGTCCCTTTCTCCAGGAAACCTCCTTGGACACCCGGGCCATATCAGGTGCCTCCTCTGTCCCCTTCTGCTTGTGTGACCCCATTGCAGCCCTGGTCAGCCCGGGTTGTAACTGCCTGGTCGTGTGTCTGTCTCCTCCACTGGGCTGTGAGTCTTGGGAGGTTGGGCTGGGTCTGTCTTGGTCACCACTGTGTCCCCAGCATCCAGCACAGGGCCTGTGATACTGCAGACCAAAGTGCACTGGAGTCAGCCACAGGGCCCTGGCTCTACGCCCATTTGCTGTGTGACCCTGGGGAAATAGCTGTCCCTCTCTGAGCCCTTGTTTCCCCATCTGTAAAATGGGGTGCTGGCACCTCCCTCCTATCCTGAGTTGCAAAGAAACCATGGTGTACGAAAGATGTTGAAGCCATGCATGGCTCCCGGGGGAGGGCTCAACAAATATCTAAATATTTAGGCAAATTAAAACTACAGTGAGCGATCACTACACGCCTAATGCAATGGCCAAAATCCAGATGACTGACAACACCAGATGCTGGTGAGGATGTGGCGCGACAGGAACTCTCATTCGTGGCTGGTGGGAATGCAACATGGTGCAGCCACTCTGGAAGACAGTTTGGCGATTTCTTATAAAACGAACATACTTTTACCATACATTCTATCAACTGTTCCCTGTGGTATTTACCCAAAGGAGCTGAAAACTTACGTCCACACAAAAACCTGCACTGAAATATTCACGGCAGCTTTACTCCTAATTGTCAGTACCTGGGAGCAGCCCAGATGTCCTTCAGGAGGTGGTGGATGAACAAACTGTGGGACATTCAGACAATGGGATGTCATTGGTGCTAAAAAGAAATAAGCCCGGCTGGTGTGGCTCAGTAATTGCGTGTCGACCGATGCACTAGGAGGTCGCCAGTTCGATTCCCGGTCAGGGCACATGCCTGGGTTGTGGGCCTGATGCTTGGTGGGGGGCATGCAGGAGGCAGCCAGTGGATGTTCTCTCTCATCGATGTTTCTATCTCTCTCTCCCTCTCTCTAATATATCAATAAAAAAATTTTTTTTAATAAAAAATAAAAAGAAATGAGCCAGTAGCTGCAAAAGGACGTGGAGGAAACGTAGATGTGTGTCACTCAGTGAAGAAGCCAGGCTGAAAAGGCTACAAACTGCATGATTCCCACTCCTCGGCATTCTGGGAAAGGTGACACTGGAAACAGCAAAAGGATCGGTGCTGGCCAGAGGGAGGGAGGGATGCACAGGTGGAGCACAGGGGATGCTCCGGGCAGGGAGGCTGCTCTGTGTGATGCTGTAGCGGTGTCATTACACAACTGTCTAAACCCACGGAATGTACAACCCCAAGAGTGAAGCCTGATGTCAACTGTGGACCCTGGGCGACGGTCAATGTACGCTCATCGATTGTAACAACTGCAGCCACAAATGCAAAGTCCTCAGGCAGTAACAGGGGAAACTGTGTGTGCCTTTGGGGGGCCATCTAAAATTGCTCTAAAAATAGTTTATTAATAGCCCTGGCTGGTTTGGCTCAGCGGTTGCGGGTTGTCCCCGGCCCCCAACTGGGGCCGTATGGGTGACGACCACTCAGTGTGTCTCTCTCGCGTCGATGTTTCTTTCTCTCTCTTCCTCCCTCTCTCCTTCCCGCTCTGTCTGAGGATAGATGCAAAAATGTCCTTGGGTGAGGAAAAAAAAAAGTTTATTAATAAAAATTTTTTTCAGGGAGGTTGTGAGTATACTCACCCATATACAAAATGACATTTGCTGCACTATTTATAGTAGCAAAACCCTGGGAATAAGAAAGTATGCTTTAATGGGATAGAATAGTCCAGCTGCAGGATAGAATAGTATGCAGCCGTTCAAAAGCAAGAGAAAATTCTTTACAGGAAGAGACTTGAGATGTATTATGAGGGAACCAGACTAAGATCTGCAAACTGGCAGGGAGAGTGTGATATGTTTCTGCAGGGGCAAAGGAAAGTACACAGATGTGTTTGTGTGGGTATGGAACATGGCTGGAGGGGAAAACCAAAAACTTGGCCACGGCCTCCGGGGAGAGCCCAGGGTGGTGGGGGGAGGAGGCTGGGGAGGGTGGGTGGCAGATTTTTTTCTGAATACCCTTTGGTATATTTTAAATTCTGTGGCCTGGGTCTGTTTTACCTATTGAAAAATCAACTGTGCAGTATAGTTTAGACAGATTACTGCGAAAAAAACAATGGGCAAAATTAAAGCATCTGGATGGGTGTAAAAAAAGGAGGGGGGCGTTTAGCAGGCCACGAGTCTGCCAGTAGCCCCTCCGTTTGGGCTGAAAGCCCTCCCATGGACTCCGAGCCCTGCCCTCGCCTGGCTCACATCATCCCTGCTCTGGTTCATCCAATGTTCAGAGCCCAGCAGGGCCCCGGAGGTGAGATGCGGGCTGGGCTGGGGCCAGGCCCGGGGGAGCCCCTCAGGACTCGGCCGACCACCCAGCTTCTGGGAAGCCACTGGGAGGCTTGGCTGGCTCCTCCTCCGAGGAACCCAAGCAGTAATATGGGGCTGGGGGCTGAGCCAGGCTTTGCTTGGCGCCCAAATCCGAGGAGGACCTGAGGGAAGGGAGGGAGGTGACTGGAGCGTAGCTGGGGGTTGGGAAACTGCTCCGTGCCTCAGTGTCCCCACAGGCAAAGTCTTCTCTGGCAGGGGATGCCTGAGATGGCCTGCATCCAGGAAACCGGGGGCTCCGCTGAGCTCTGAGCCCTCGACGTCAAGCCAGGCTGGGCAGGGGTTGGCGAAGCTCTGCCTCCTCTTCCAGACCCTGAGGTGATGACTAACCCAGCTCTGGCTTCCGGCTTTGAGGTCAGGAGGGAGGCTGGGTGGGGCACCTCCCACCAGAATCCAGCCAGAAGACCAGAGGGTCCTCCTTTCCTAAAACCTCCACCCTCCTCTCCCGGATGGGAACCCTGTAGCACAGTGGTATGGTGTCCCCAAGGCACTCAGGCCCTGGCCCTCCTGGAGCAGCCCTTTGGCCAGGACAAGTGAACTGTTTTTGTTCAGAAGGGCCCACGACAACGGAAGGATGGATTTTGTGGTATCTGGCGGCCAGTGTTCCCCACGGCATAAATCCTGCCCTGACTTGCTGTGTCCACCTGGGCACGATGCCTGACTTGGCCTCTCCTCTCACCATGCCCCCCGCCCCCGCCACATGGCCTCCTAGCTGTTACGGGGACGTTGGGGGAGCTCCACCAGCTTGTTCCAGCCCCAAGGCCTTTGCACTCTGACCCCTCTGCCTAGAACACTGTCCCTCCAGCGTACCCCAAGAATGGCTTCTTCTGGTCCCTCCCTGGCTACCCCCAGCTAAGGACAACCTCACCACCTCTCACCTGTGTCTTTTTTATATAATATACCCATATATATTTGATTGATTTTTTTTAATCCTCACCCGAGGATAGTTTTCCATTTATCTTCAGATAGAGTGGGTGCGAGGGTGGGAGAGAGAGAGACAGAAACATTGATGTGAGAGAGACACATTGACTGGCTACCTCCTGCACGACCCCGACCAGGGCCAGGGCCAGAACCGCAGTCGAGGTATGTGCCCCTGACTGGAATCGAACATGCAACTCTGGTCTGTGGGCCGACGCTCTAACCACTGGGCTAAACCAGCCAGGGCTATTTGATTGATTTTTGAGACAGATTTGTTGTTCCACTTATTTATGCATTCATTGGTTGATTCTTGTGTGTGCCCTGACCAGGGACTGAACCCCAACCTTGGTGTATCGGGAGGACGCTCTAACCAACAGAGCGACCTGGCCAGGGCTCACCTGTGTCTTTCACGTCACCTTGTTTTATCTCTCGAGCACAGTTCGTGCCCATTTACATGTTTGCTCAGTTTTTTTTTATATAGTCTGTTTTACTATTTCTCCCTCCAGACCAGACTGCGAGCTCCGGGAAGGCAGGGACTTTGTTGGCTGATGCGACCCCAGGCTCTGACCATGCCTGGCACAGGGCGGTACTCAGTAAACACGTGTAGGTGAACCCTGACTCTTGACTCGAGACTTGCGTATGGATGGTTTCTCTCCCCGGCCCCTCCCCACAGCCATCATCTAGTGGGACAGTGGGGAACACTGCCCAGAGCTGGCACCCAGGAAGCGGGGCTGGGCCACATATTTACAGATGCCTGCTGTATTTCTAGGCTGGGTGCTGACCCAAGGTGGCAGCCAGGATATGTCCCAGCCTTCAAGGAGACTCACGTCCCACTAAGCAATATATGCGATGGTGGCACGGGAGTTAGAAGCTGGTAAGTGCTACGGGCAAAAGTGGAAGAGGGTAAAGGGGCCGCGGTGCCCTGTTGGCCGGCGGGATGGCATGTAATGGGCTGTCAGGGAGGCCTCAGCAAGGTGTCATTTGAGCTGAGAACTGAAGGAGGTGAAGGGGAGAGCTGTGGGGACTTCTGGGGGAAGGGCAGTCAGGCAGAAGGAATAGCAAATGTAAAGGTCCTGGGGCAGGTCCATCTGGTGTCCTGGAGGAACAGCAAGGAATAGAGCAGAGTGAGTAAGGGGGAGAGAGGGAGCAGGTGAGGGCAGGGAGGGGACGTCCAGGCGGGTCGTGCAGGGCCTTGTGGGCCACCGGGAGGTCTTGGGCTTTTACCCTAGGAAGGTGAGAGCCCTAGAGTGCTGTGGGCAGAGGAAGGGCAGGGCCTGACTCGGGCCCTCACAGGCACCCCCTGGTGGCTATGGTGGGGAGAAGAGCCTGTTGGTTGGGAATGAGAGGAAACGCGGGGACACCAGGGAGGAGGCTGGCACAGCAACCCAGGGAGAGATGGAGACTGCCTGGAGTAGCTAGGGACGGGCAGTAATGGTGGTAAGATGTGGGGGGAATCTGGGTACACACACACACATAACATCTTCTACTGAGGAGACATTTTTCACTGGGGCCAAGGGTTACCAAGCAGTAGGGCGGGCACTGACTCACATGCTCACAGGTGCTCTCTAGTGCCTGCTGAGGGAGAACAGACTGGGGGTGGGGGCGAGGGTGGGAGTGAGTGAGGGTCCAGCAGGTGATGGTGGGGGCTGGGCCCAGGGGAGCCATGGACGGGGAAGAGGGCAGATCAGGATGTACTCTGAAGGCTGAGGGGCTCACAAGGGCTGAGAAAGCAAAAGGACCAGCCCCTTGGGCTCAGGTAGCAGGGGCAAACCCAGCCCACATCCAACATAACTTTTAATACTTTTTCTTTTTCTTTTTTTTTTGTAATCCTCACTCGAGGACATTTTTGCATTTATCTTCAGATAGAGCAGGAGGGAGAGATGGAGGAAGAGAGAGAAACATCGATGTGAGAGAGACACATTGACTGGTTGCCACCCACATGACCCCAACCAGGGCAGGGACAAACTGAGGGCAACTGAGGTACGTGCCCTTAGCGGGAACTGAACCTGGGACTCTCTGGTCCGCAGGCTGACGCTCTAACTGCTGAGCCAAACTAGCCAGGGCTAAAATACTTTTTCTTTATTTTAGAGAGGAAGGGATAGGGAGAGATAGAAACATCAATGAGAACATCGATTGGCCGCCTCCTGCATGTACCCCGCTGAGGATCCGGCCCACAACCTTGGCATGTGCCCTGACTGGGAATCGAACTGGCGACCTCTTGGCGCATGGGTCCATGCTCAACCGCTGAGCCACACCAGCCAGGCTCCAACATAACTTTGTAAAGAAATTTGTGGGGTATAATTTTGCTTTTGACATCCCCTTGTTCCATTGGGTTGCTTTTGTTCCAGTCACCGTGACCATTCCCACTTGGAGGGTCTTCCCAAGAGACAATTTACAGGTTGTACCCCAACAGTAGCTAATAAAGAGCAGCTCTGAGTGCCCACTGCGAGCTCAGCCATCTCTGGGCTTGTGTCCTGTCTGTGAAACAGGACTACCAGGAATAGCTGGCAGGTGGGTTTTTGTCTTACTTGGATCGCTTACATTTTCTTGGGTGACAAGAGCTCAGAGACCCCCTGGCTGAACAGTCCTTATAGGTTTGTCCCCCTGGGAAGTGTCTCAGGGCGATGGTCCTGGGGTGGGAGTGAAGGCCTGTTGCCCCTGCTGTGCTCCCCCACGTCCTTCCCCCTCATGCACATCTGAAAGACCTCTTCACCCTCACCTGGGGGCAGGGGCTGCTAGGACAGGAGGTGGGGTTCCAGGCAGGCGGGTGGGGAGACTGGATGCTCTGGACAGGCGCCTGTGTGTGGGGCGGGGATGATGTCAGCCCCTCACAGCCTAGTAAATGTTTATGAGCAAGGGGGCCTGGGTTTTGGGGCTCCCTGGAGCCAGCAGGCAGCTGCTCCCTCCTGCTCCATTCTGGGGAGCCTGGCAAGTCTGCTTCAACACTGGCAAGCGGCCCGCCTGAGGGCTGGGTGGGCGGTGAGCAGTCCCGGGCTGAGCCGTCCAGAGTGGAAACCAAGGCCGGGAGGCAGGAAGGGGCTGGCTGGCTGGCTGTGAACCTCCCCTTCCACCTGGCACGGGGCTTGGGCTTCAGGAGAGGTAGTGGGGAGGCTGAGGAAGGGTGTGCAGGAAAGTGAGGTGCAGGTGCATCTGGTTCTGGCTGCAGGTCTGGGACTAAGTGGCTAGGTACAGGTCCTTGGATAGGTTCCTCCCGGCTGCAGCCCTCAGTGTCCTCCAGGCAACAGGTCTGGGTCTGTGGTACCTACTCCTCGATTTGTCACCCCTGCTGACTTGGGCAACATGAATGGGAAGAGGAAGAAGTGGCCAGGGAGGCAGGGACACAGTGTAGACACCGAAGGGCCAGGGACCTGGGGGTGGCCAGCCATCCTGCTGAGCGTGGTGGGCTCTGCCCTCTGCCGGCCACTGCAGGAACAGACCAGGCTGGTGCAGGAGCAGAGGGGCCAGGCCCCCACAGGGTGTGGGAAGGGCGCTTACCCCCAGGGTACAGTTGTTTTCCTTCTCACCGAACATCTCTGAGGAGCCATGTTACCCCCCCTTGCCAGGAAGGAAAACTGAGGGTTGAGCCAGGAAAGAACCAAGTGCTGGAACTAGAAGGCAGGTCTGGGAGCCCAGCACCCGCTCAGGGCTCAGCCAGGCATCTAGGCCCCACGCCTCCTAGCCCATGGGCAGGGTGGGGGTGTCTCCATCCTTTCTCAGGGAACTCCACGTCCAGGCTCGGGATGCCTGTGCCCACTCCAGGAAGGGTGTTCTTGGCAGGGGTCCCCCATCCTGGGGGGTGGGGAGGCCGAGGGGGCAGGGCCAGAGGAGACCTGGAGGGCTACGCTGGGGCAGTAAAGTCAGCAGTGGCAGGCCAGCGGCCGCCAGCAGCAGTGCCTGGGCTCTGCTCTGCAGAGGTTTAATTTTAGCCGATCAACACCCAGCTGAGTTATTACCTGGGGTGGACAGAAGAGGAAAGCAAGGCTCCAAGTTTGGCTTTCAACCATGTCTAGGCCCTGGGGGGCATGAGAGAAAGAAGGGACAGGAGGGCACGGATGAGGAGGGGGCATGAGGGCGGCAACCAGCCCAGCCTGCTCCTGTTGCCCCCAAGGCCACCTGCAGAGCCCAGACCCCGCCAGGGCACAACCCTGCTCCTCAGGGTGGGGCCTGGAGGGCCCTAATTTATGACCCATCTCAGCATGTTGGAGCAGGCCAGGCCTTCCTCTCCAGCTGCCAGGAAGCACCGAGCCAGTTCTGCAGAAAGCCGCCTGGGGGCTAAGCCGGCCAGTATTCTGGGGCTGCCTAAATCACTGTGCCTGACAGGTAGCAGGCGGTGAGGATCTCAGTCTCTCCTCTTGTTGCTGCCACGCACGGGTCCCTGCCCTGCAGGCTACTGGTGGCCTGTCACCCACCTGTCAGATGGGGACAAGGCTCCGGGGCCAGGCTGTCTGGGGCTCTCTGCTCCAATGCCCAGGAATTTGGAGTCGGGCCGTGCGTGGGCCCTGGGCGTGTTTTCCACATGCTGTTGGCTTTGGGGGGAGGCCCAGACAGAGGATGGCCTGTGGCGCGCAGGGGAGCATCAGGAAGGGCTGTGGGTGGCTGTCCCAGCTCCCACTCACAGGTTCCTGCTCCCCAATGCCCTCTCCCTATTTCAAGGCCCAGCTGGTGCCTCTGGCTCAGTGGGAGTACAAACTCAGATGCCTAATCTTCTGCTCCGTTCCTCGCTTCCTCCCAAATCCACCCTGAGTCTCTCTGGCTGGCGCTGGCCTATCAGCATCACCCCGGAGAGCAGGGGAGGAGGAAAGGAAGACGCGCGCACACACAAATATACACATAATTTAATTTTAGGGGCATTTCCACCTGCCCAAGGTTGAGGGAGGTGGTGAGACTCACACCCTGGGCTCTGCAAACACCTTCCAGCCCTCCAGCTGGCCCATCTTGACCAGGGCGGCCGTCATGCCCATGTACGCGCAGGCCGCAGCTCCGACCCCATAGCTGTGAGCTGCGAGAGTAGAGAGGATGGTGTCAGGGACCATGGGTTCACCCATGCCCACCATGGGCAGGCACCCCTCCCTCGAGGGATTAAGTCACTTAACCCTCCAACTTTGAAGGTGTGTGTGAAAACTGAGGCAGAGGGAGAGGCAGGAATATAGGCTGTCGGGACCGGAGGGAGGGGCAGGGGCACATTCAAGCTGCTGAGGGGATGCTGCATTGGCGAGTCTCAGCCTATGCCCTGGTCACAGGCACCAGGCCCTGTGTCTGCCATGTGGTTTGTGAACCAAGGAATAGGTTGCTCCCGATAGCCTGAAAGCTGCCACCAAGCGTGGGGTTCTGCTCACAGGCTTGAGGGGCACATGTCAAATCCAGACCTCGCCCAAGGTCACAAAACAAAGGCAGGATAGTTCTCAGTGCCCTTCCTTTCTGCCCGGCTGGCACCTTCTACCAACACTCCCAGCCTGCCGGGCCAGGGCAGCTGATCTGCATGTGGCCTGAGGCTGTGGGAGGCAGGAGAGCAGCATCTGCTCCGTTTCTGGTGGCTCTGCCAAGCCAGACTGAGCTCTGTTGGGTCCCAGGAGAGCTCAGGCCACCTCAGGCCCCTCTCTGAGCCTTAGTCCCTGCATCTGTAAAGTGGGGATGGTGAGTAGCACCTCCACAGGGCTGTGGGCACTGTGGAGAGGGATGGTAGTGCAAGAACCAGCACCACCTTCTTCATGTTCATGGTCTGGTGGCGGAAACAGGAAGTAACCTCAAATTCTCTGATAAAGCGCAAAAGACAAAGGAGAGAGATATGGAGTGAGGATGGTGGGGGTCTGAGATTGTACATAGAGTAGGTGAGAGAGAGAGCTGTACTGATATCTGGAGGAAGGATATTCAAGCAGAGAGAACAGCTTGTGCAAAGGCCCTGGGGCAGGACGGTGCCTGGCATGTTGGAGGAATAGGGAGGTGGCCTGTGTGGCTGCAGCAGAGGGAGGGGGGAAAGGAAGGAGGGGAGCACTTGGTGAGGTGGGTGTATGGTAGGTGCTGAAGCAGCAGCAGCTATTACTATTATTGAACTAGCTGGTGGCTGAGACTCAAAAGCACTAGGAGCTTTCATGGCGACTGCCATCTCCTCAGCTGCAGCAGGCATGCCACACACCTGGTCCTGCCTGGCCCCTGGTCTGGGATGGAACACAGAGGGAAGAGGGTCAGTCGAGGGCAGGGTTGGGGAGCTTACTTACTGCGTGCTCCCAGGGTCAGACCTCCGGCACAGCCTCCAATGAAGTAGTTCAGGGGGTCGTCGGGTTTCTCGCGGACCTTGGCACTGACGCAGGAGGCAATGCCAAATATGGCACCAATGGCAGCTATGGGGCAGTTGGGAAGGGGTGGGCACTGAGTCAGAGGGCCAGAGGGGCACGATGGCCAGGCCAATGTCAGGACTCTGAGGAGAAGCAAGATGCTCTCCAGGCTTGCTTACCTGCGGTAAATGTGTACCGTCCAGTCCTGGCCACTCCCTCCAGGAAGGAGTCAGGGGGCTTGAGTGCAATGCTATAGGCGGAGGCGATCAGGCCTGCAGGATGAGACGGGTAGGTGGCTCAGACTTGAGCCTCCACACTGAGGAGTGGCCCTGGCTGGGGAGCAGGTCCCTCTGTCACTTGATAAACCCTCTCTTCCTCGTTCCCCATTGTGCCCCAAGGTATCTCAGCTGGAATGCGAACCGGGGTCTGCTGCTGCAAAACCTGAGCTCTCACCCTGCCTCCAGCCCCCAGGCCTCCCTCCTAAAGCCTAACTAAGCCAGCTCCCGCAGAAGGCCTGCCTAGTTCCTCGTCTTCCTCATGGGCCCACCGCAGGGCACCAGCCCAGTACTCAGAGAACATGAGGATGGGCCCATGGTCAGCCTGCTCCCTAGCCTTGAGTGCAGACATAGCTGCCAAAGCTGCACCCCCAGACTCCTGGCACCCAGGTCCTGCTCCAATCAAGGGTGCTATTCTCGCCTGGCCGATGTGGCTCAGTGGTTGAGCGTCGACCCATGCACCAAGAGGTCGCCGGTTTGATTTCCGGTCAGGACACATGCCCAGGTTGTGGGCCAAATCCCCAGTGGGGGGCATGCAGGAGGCGGCCAATTGATGTTCTCTCTCCTTCTCCCTTCTCCTCTCTCTAAAATCAATTTAAAAAAGAAAAAAAAAAGGGGGGGCACTATTCTCCTGTGGGGCCCGGGGCTCTATGGCCTAATCCTCCTTGGCAGAGGCTTGGCTCCTGGGGCTGCCAATGCCTCCTTGTTGCCACCCAGGGCCCCCTCCCCACTGGCAGCTCCAGCCTGGGCCTGTCCCTCACAACTGGCTGGCTGGGTGGCCGTGCACACTCACTTGGCCTCACCACTGCCACCCGCTTTTCCATCTCTGCCGTTGGCCTGACCATCCTGCCCCTGACATTGGCCTTTATGTATGAGAGACCTGAGTGAGGGCTGGGCCTGGAGCTGAGTGCCAGGTGGTTGGCAAGGACCAAGGTTCTATCCTGGAGCACCCTGAGTGAACACTAATCTGGGCTGGTATGTGGGTCTGGGGTAAGGCTGGGGCATGCCCTTGGGAAGCGTCTCCCACTAGACATTCCTGTGAATGGGCAGACGAGGTCCTACATGGCTGACTGCTTGTCACCAGAACAGCCCAACACAGGGCTCCCCCATCCTCCAGCTGACCCTGCTCAGGGCAGTAACGTAGCCCTCCTCTCCCTACGGACCCCCAACATTGCCTAGTTGCCAGTAGGGACCTCTTAGGAGAAGAAGCCCATTCCATCCCAGGCAAAAGAGAATTGTCACCTGCTAGGTGGTGAGCACAGCGACTACTCCACTTACCCTCCTCAGGGCCCGAGGGGCTCAGTACCCTTATATCTGTTGCTTCATGGGAGGGTGGGAGCCTCAGAGAGGCAAAGTGACTTGCCTGAGGTCACCAAGCAGAACAGTCTGGAAGCCAGGTGGATCTGATCCTAGGGCCACGGTCTACCCCTTACCCTAGTCCCCAAGCCTCCAGTTTCTCAGGCCCCACCCATAGGACCTTCCAGGCTGAGCAGTGCCTCTCACCCTAGCCTGAGCTCAGGTTCAGCTCAGTGGAGCCGCTGTGGGGGACTTTTCACTCTGGACAGTGGGGCTAATCTTCAGAGCAACCATGAGGAAGGCCAAGATAAGGAAGGCCAAGATAAGGAAGGCCAACACTGCCACTTCATTTCCCAGATGGGTAAACTGAGGCCCAGGGATGAGGGGAAAAGAGTCACATATAAAGAGGGCTCTAGTACACCTTCAATACACACAATGTTACATGTCAAATTTATCCACTAAAAAAAAATAAAATAGAGGGATCGCATGTGTAAGGCCCTTGTCGGCAGACTCTCCAAATCTTATTTCTCCCTGCTTGACCTCAGAAAGCCTGGAGGCTGGGAAGGGGTAGTAAGGCTAGACTCTGTTCCAGCCCAGCAAGCACTTCCCTCCAGGTACTCTCTTTCACACATGATTCCTACCCCCCCACCCCCCACTACCACCTGGTAAAGAAACTTAATCAGTGGGGCCTTCCAGTACTGCCTGGGACCTGGTGAGTCTTGATCTCAGGAGCTAGACCAGGAACAAGGATCTTAGGACATCCTTGAGGGGGAACCACTGAAAAGATTCAGTGATGCTCCCAAACCCATCATGCAGTGAGCCCTTGGGGGAACCTTATCAACCTTATCCCATATGCCTGTGGTCCTGGCCAAGCTGGACACAGAGAGTGCCCCTAGCATCCTGTGTGCCCTTAGAAGTCCTTGAACTGGGACCAAATGACCTGAGAATCCCCCTGATGATCCCAGGGTCAAGACTGCCCCACCTCACCCGGCCGGTGTGGCTCAGTGGTTGAGCGTCGACCCATGCACCAAGAGGTCGCCGGTTTGATTCCTGGTCAGGGCACATACCCAGGTTGTGGGCCAAATCCCCAGTGGGGGGCATGCAGGAGGCGGCCAATCGATGTTCTCTCTCATTGATGTTTCTATCTCTCCCTTACTCTCTCTCTAAAATCAAAAAAAAAAAAAAAAAAAAAAGACTGCCCCACCCCAACTCTCCCCCAGCAATCACCCAGTATGGTGACCTGACACAGCCCATCCTCCAGGAGCCTGCTCAACTCCTCAGATGCTGGGACCCTCAGCACAGAAAGATCTCTGACTCAGACTTTTCCACAGCTCCTATTACCCCCTCAAAAGGCCCCCTCTCAGCCTCCCATAGTGACCTCTAGATACAGTGTTCATTCACTTAGTTACTGTGTACCCACATCCATCCATTCAAAAATTCATTCACTCACATAGTTGCTGTGTGCCCTGATTCATTCATTCATTCCTTCATTCATTCCTTCATTCATTCATTCGTTCCTTCGTTCGTTCATTCATTCATTCACTCACTGTCTTCCTTCCTTCCTTCAAAAACAGTTACAGTGTGTCCAAAAGGTGCTGGGCTCTGCTGGCGGAAGAGCTCCCTCCAGAGGCTCACCAGCTTAGGGAAGCCAAACATGAAAACAGTCCTCTTGTGAGGGCTGAGGGGTGATAGGGAATGAAGGAGTAGGTAGGTGAGGGAGGATCCAGGAGAATGTTTAAGACAAGTTCTGTATGTTGAATGGCAGCCAGTGAAAGCACACATGCACAATCACACTCACAAGCACCAGCATTAATGTCTTTCTGTTTCAAAATCCCTAAAGCAGCGATTTTCAACCAGTATGCTGCAAGAAATTTTAAAATATGTAATACCTGACAGTTTAGTCAGGGGCATTGACTTCTTTTCCCTTAGATTGTTAAAAAAAAAAAAAAAAAAAAAAAGACAATAGCCAACACAATAATAGCCATTCAGTGTCAATGAATCAAAATTATACCTTTTTTTTGGTCAGATCGGGAAAAAAAATTTTTTTTTGGTATGCTGCAGAATTTTAGTGACTAGTTTATGTGTGTCACGAGATGAAAAAGTTTGAAAATTCCTGCCCTAAAGCATCCACTTCTCTAAATCTTTTCCCTGAACGCCCCACAAGCCCCTCAGTTGACTCCCTCCGGCTTTAATTTCTCCTGAGACACAACAATGACCCTCCAGGCATTCACCAATGTCAGCATCTCCCCATAAGAATCCACCAGAATAACTTCTCCAACAGTGAGCCGATCCCACACTGCGCAGCCCTCCCAGGTTCCCTAAGTACCCCCACAGAGATCCCAGCACACACCCTAAACTGTCCCAATAACTTGCCATCCAAGCAGACTCTAGATAACCCAACTCCTGGGACTCCCTCTTCAGCCCTTTCTCTTGACCACCCTCCATAAGGACCCTGCACACACATTTCTTGCCCCAGCCACCCCGAGAAGATCAGCAGACCTGGATTTGCAGCCTGGCTTCAAAAGACCCCGGGGCAGTTAATACACCTCTTCGACCTTCAGTTTCCACCTCTGAGAAATGGAGATGATAATGGTCTTACTAAATAAGCAGATAATGATAGCAATTATTAGGTCTGCCCTAATGGAAATGCCTCATAGTGTTGACTCAACTTCTGTCATGCCCTGTTGCAGGAGCTGGAGTAATGGAGGTGGCCAAAACCACCCTATCTACTTCTCAGGGAGACTGAGAATAAAAGGGGCCTGGAAGGGGTGAGACTCGAGGGTCTCCCCTGTGGGGCAATGCCAGTGCCCTCACACCACCAAGGCTTTCCTGACTCACTTCACCTAGGATCTCTCTCCCCAGCACCCCTAGGATCCCTCTGGTGGCCTCAGTAAACCTTCAGATATTCCTGACCACTCAACTCTTCTGGATCCTAAAAAGACCTCATCCCACTCCAGAACTTTCTCAAATCTTCTATACCCCACTCAGACATCCCAGTAATAACCCACAATCCCCCCAAATAATCTCAACGTTACCCCGTTGGAAAGTCTCACGATCCTCCAGCTCCTTTGACCCTGATAATGGCCCTGTCCCACTCCACGACTTCCAAACCTGGTGATAACTTCAACAATAACTCCCCAACCCCAGCACCCAGGGACCGCTTCTGATAATCTGTGACCAGCATGCAACATGTAGCACGACCTCCCGGCGCCCTCCAACCCTGCCAACGCCCCCACGCCCCCAAACGTCTCTCTCACACAAGAGTTCCCCATGACTGCCCCTGACACCCCGTCGAGGACCAGGTGCCACCCGCGAGATTCCCAGCCTTGACCCCCTTGGGACAGCTCCCACTGACCCTATGGCCTCCCTGCGCCCTCTGAATTAGTCCGACACCCCACAAAGTCTATCCCGTACAGGAGCTCCCCAGCGTCCCAGGGCATCCCCAGACACCCTGACGACAACCATATGCCATCCCGCGAGCTCCCCAGCCCCCCAGGCCACCCTCGGAGAGCACCCATTGACCCTATGACCTCCCTGCACCCTCCGCCCTCGGGGCCCGGCCGGCCGGCGCTCACCAACGGCACCACTGATACTTGTGCTGGCGTAGGCCTTGCGGTGACACTCGGTGCCGTCGGGGATGTCCCAGTACCGCTGAAGAAGCGTCCGCGCCATAGCTATGCACCCGGAGCCCCGCACTGCACAGTCGGAAGAACCCCGCGGCCAAGGGCAGCCGCCGCTCGCTATCGCGAGACTTCCTGGGCGACGTGCGCAACATCCCTTGCGGACCGGCCCTCAACAAGCGTGCAACTTTATTGAGTGCCGCGGCCATGGACACCGGCTGCGCGCACGCACCGAGTTCGGAACTGGCGTAAAGGAAGAACACGTGCTCCCCCGGCGGATTTCTGGAGAGGGAAACTGAGGCCAACCAGGATCAGTGAAGGCAGATCTCACTAGTGCTAGCTCAGAAGGCCCTAGGTTAGGAATAGTCTGACTCTCGGAGGTGGGACCTAATCTAGGGGCTGGGCTATAATAGGTACTAGGCGAATCGCCGTGCACAGATTAGGGCGCGGGCGGGGCGGGACTGCGCTTGATAGGAGCAAGAGGCAATTATAGGGCCGGGCATAGCGAAAATGTGGCCACTTGCAGCGCCAGAGTCTGCATGGGGGCGTGGTCACGCACTGCGGCCCGTACCCAAGTCAGAGTCTGAACCGCGTGCGACTATTTTTGGGCGTGGTCAGGATCAAGGGCGGGGCTTAACGGAAAAGTGACCAACCCTAGTGCTAGGATCTTAGAGGGACATGGCCTGTGCCTAATTTGCGGCTGGTCCAAGTCTTGTGCCGGATGAAGTGCGCGCTACGCTTGGGGACGTGGCAAGGACTGGAGACATAACTAGTAGGGGACCTGACCAATCCGAAGCTGTGCGATTGCCTAAGGGGCGTGGACATGCCCAATCGTGAGGATCTGAGAGAAGCGCAGCGGGTTCCGGGGACGTGGTCGGACTTGCTCAGTAGTGGAATCCGGACCAATCCTTATGTTAACTCCTAAGTAGAGTGACCAATCCCGTTGCCAGAGCCTGAACGGGGCGTGCCGCCGGAGGACAAGATCGGGCCCAGGGGCGTAGTTTCGAGGTTCCGGAACCAGTCAGAGTGTTTGGGCTTGAGGGCCTCCCGGGGCGTGGCCTATCTGGGGGCGGGCACGGGTTCCAGGCGGCCCGGGGGCGTGGCCGGGCCTGGACCGCCGCCGGGGCCATGTCCACGCCGCCGCCCCTGCAGATCCGCGAGGCGAATGCACACCTGGTGGCCGTGCACCGGCGCGCCGCGGAGCTGGAGGCGCGGCTGGACGCGGCGGAGCGCACGGTGCGCGCTCAGGCCGAGCGCCTGGCCCGCCACGACCAGCAGCTGCGCGCCGCCCTGGACGAGCTGGGCCGCACCAAGGACCGGTGAGGCCCGGGGCCCGCCAGGTGAACTTCTAGGAGGAGGTGGGCGGAGGCGGAGCCAAGATTGGAAAGGGAGCGCTGGCAGGGGAAACCGAATTAATTCACGTGGAGGCTGGATTACTGGAGGGATTGAAAAAACAAACACCAAAAAACTTGAATTAGTTATCAACATGTAAAGAGATGTCACACAAGTGTGGATTTTTAACTTAAAAGCTTTCCACAAGGCAAAACCAGCTGGTACTGAGTGGTGCAGGGTCCATCAACTTCCTCAAGTAGGTATTGGGAGCCATGGCAGGTTCTTGAACAGAGGAGGATGTGCTCTATCAGAAGTTTTTGAAGAGTCCCTCTAGCAGCTGAGAATTGAAAGGGATGAGAAAGTGCCCAGGGGGAGGTACTGGGGCTCAGGTGGGAAACAATTCAGAGCTGGTTGGAGTCATCTATCTTTACTAAGCACCTACTAAGTGCCAGACACTATGCTGGATACTAGGGCACATCTCTGCAGCTCTGTCCTTAGGCAGATGCATCACTAGTCAGTTACAACATGGGGTGATTGGGGTTGTGATGGAGGTGCACACAGGGCTCTAAGGGGACCCAGAGGGAAGGCTTCCTGGAGGAGGAGCCATCTAAGCTGAACAACAAATAGCAAAATATATAGGGGAAGAGGTAACTGCAGGAAGAGCTAGGGGGAGTCATTAGTCTGTCACGGTTCTGGAGGCTGGGGAGTCCAAGATCAAAGTACTGGCAAATTCAGTTCCTGGTGAGGACTCTCTTCCTGGTCATGTCATTGTGTCCTCACAGGGCAGAGAGAGAGACCGAGAGACTGAGAAACCGAGAGCAAGTTGTCTGGTGTCTCTTCTTATAAGAGCACTAATCCAATCATGAGGGTCCTACCCTCATGACCTCATCTAACCTTACCTTCCAAAGGCACCCACCTTCAAATGTCACGCTGGGATGTAGGGATTCAACGTGAATTTGGGGAGGACACAACCATTCAGTCCATAACTAGGGGAGGCCTTGAGGCAGTGGTAAGGAGCATGGCCTTTATCCTGATAGTGGGGAGCCTCAGAGGTCAGGAGAAGGGAGAGGAGTACCTCTGGTCTCCACTACCATTACTACCAAGTTTTGTCTTTCTGCCAGTGAGATTGCCGCTCTCCAGGAGCAGCTGGTGACCTCCGAGGCCACTGTCCACAACCTGCAGGCTGCCTTGCACCAGAGGGACAAGCTCATCAGGCAGCTACAGCCCCGGGCCGAGCTGCTGCAGGACATATGCCGCCGGCGACCACCCCTAGCTGGGCTGCTGGCAGCCCTGGCTGAGGCCGAGCGCCTGGGTCCCCTGCCAGCCAGTGAGCCTGGCCACCCACTCTCTGGTGGGCCCAGTTTACTCCTAGCCAACAGCACTGGGGAGGAGGGGGACAGGGACAATCTCCAGCCAGCAGTGTTTGGGACCACTGTGTGAGCCCCAGAGCACAGATTCCGGAATGGAGACAGAGGGTGCCTGTGGAGACTTTTTCCATTGCTGTGGGCATCCTCTGGGGGGCGGGGAGGAGTTGTCACCATTGTCCCAGAGGGGACCCCATGGCAGAGCCATAATCCTTTCCAAGCATCAGACCTGCTAAAAGTCATAGGTTTCAAACGGGCAGCCTGCAGACCAAATGAAAACTTTTAGCCCAGACAGAATTAAAAAAAACACACGACAGAACTATGAATCAATTACCCTTGTTGAAGATTTGGCAACATTTACACACAAAAATCTGGATTTCTGGCTTCAGACTTGGCCATGCCTGCCTGGATCTGAATCCAGACTACCCTCTTTAGCCAGAGCTTTTAATTAGCCCCCTCATCTCTCTTAGGGCCAGATGTCAGGGCCCTGAAGCATGAGTTTGAGATCTCTCTTTCTCTGGTAGAGGCAGAGGGCATCAAGTTCCAGATTATTTGACTGTTTCTTACCCCCTTTTCCCCGTCCAGATTTTTTTTCACCCTGAAGCATCCTCCATCCCAGGCTAAAGCTTTTTCTTACTCCATCCCAGGTCAGAATTATTATTATTTAAAATATAAAATACTCACCTGAGGACATGCCTATTGATTTTCTAGAGAGGAGAAGGGAGAGAGAAAGAAACACATTGATGTACGAGAGAAACATCAACTGGTTGCCTTCCTGTATGCGCCTCAACCGGGGATTTGAACCCATAATCTAGGTATGTGCCCTGACCAGGAATTGAACCCACAACTTTTCAGTGCACAGGACGAGGCTCCAGCTAACTAAGCCACACCAACCCCAGACCAGAATGAAGAGCTTCAAGCTTCAGGCTGTTTTACGTTAGTTATTTTGAAGACGGATTTTCAATCCTAGACATTTCCCCCCCTAACTGTCCTTCCCTCAACTTTTAACCCAGAAGGCAGTGCATGTGAGATGCTGGCAGCCAGGCTGTGCTGCCCAGGAAAACTCAGGCATCCCTTAACCTTTTCTTGATAATGTGCTGCCTCAAGGCCCTTACATTGGCTGCTCCCTCTGCCTAGAATGTTCTTCCCCTAGGTGTCATATGACTGGTTCCTTGTCACTCAAGCTGTTGCTCAAATGTCACCTCCTCAGAAAGGCCTTCCCTGATTACCTGAATTAATTCCTCCCCAACCCCTGCCATTACCATTGCATTTATTTTTTCTTTATGGAACTTCTTACCATCAGAATGTAAGCTCCGTGAGGGCAGGGTTTTTGTTCTGTCAGCAGTGCCTGGTATACCCTGAGACCCCAGTAGGAACAGGATGGGTCTGTGGGCCCTAAAGGAAGTCACAGGTCCCTAGCACTTCTGATGGAACCCACCCCCCACCCCCTGCCCCAGTCCAGCTTTTGTAGTAAGCAACTGGCTCCTTTTTTATAGTCCCTAGAGAATCTATTTTTTAACTCCTTTTTTCTACACTGCCTTCTTGGCCAGAGCCATTCAGGGAGTTTTGCTTTTTATCAAAAAAGGAACCCTGTGCTCTTCTCAGCTCAGCCTGAGCTGCTTCCTGCCTCCTTACTCAGGAAATTGTCATACGAGAAACTGCTGTGGGGCAGGGCCTATTCCAGCTTGGAAAGGTTGGTGCCCATCTCCTCCTCGGGATGGTGCCTGTTGTCTGCCTGGTGTCGAACACTGACCCCTCAGTGTAGAACAATATCCCCATTTTCTCTTCTGAGTGAATAAGAAAAGGGGGCTGTTTGTATGAGAGAAGGCTGGCTGGGGCCTGTGTGAACTCAAGAATAAACGGGGTGATTTGTCTTTGGTTCTTCCTCCTTTATTCCAGGTATGGGGGGCTGGAGAGGTGGCCCCTTTGTGGTTCCTGGTCTAGGGTGGGGTCCTGCTGGGTGGAGGCTTGTTACAGTCACAGGAGGTTGTGCCACAGGCACTCTACACACACAACTGTCTAATCTTTGCAGCCACCTATGGACACAGGCTTGCCCCCTTTCACAGCTGGGAAAGAGGCTAAGAGGTGAAGTGAAAAGGCCTTCAGGTCAGGAAGGCCTGGGCCACTACCAATTTTTGGAAGAGTTATTGTTGAAATTCTGATTCTCTTAAAGATGTCAAACCTGGCCAGTTTGGCTCAGCGGTTGGAGTGTTGGCCTGCGGTCCAGAGAGACCTGGGTTCGGTTCCCGCTAAGGGCACGTACCTTGGTTGCAGTTTGTCCCCAGCCCTGGTTGGGGTCGTGTGGGTGGCAACCACTCGATGTGTCTCTCTCACATAGATGTTTCTCTCTTCCCACCTCTCTCCCTCCGCTCTGTCTGAAGATAAATGCAAAAATGTCCTCAGGTGAGGATATACATATAAAAAAAAGATGTCAAACAGAGCTACAATAATTGTGTATACATTTTATATTTTCCATAGAAAAAAAAATCGATGTTTGTAACCCTAATTAAAATACACAATGCAGTATTTCTCTGACTACTCAAAGAATTTTTGGATTGCAGCAAGCCTTCGGAATTTGTGCAGTGGACTGTCACTGGTTTCTCAGAGCTGACAGTGTGTGGTATCAGCTGTGGCTTGAATTGCAACGCTGGGTCAGGAATTCCTGACCACATACCATTGTGCTGTGCTGTGCGCAAGGCCAAAATTTGAAAAACCTCTGATGATCTCTGGATCTGTGCAGGCCAGGAAGTCCCCAAACAGGGCCCACATTTTAAGTCCTGGGAAATCCAACATCCTTTTTGATCCTGCTGGTTGGTGTAATGCTCTCAGTTGGCAAAGGTGTCCAAAATCTGGATAGAAGGCCTTCTGTGATGGTGGCCTCAGTTCTCCTTAGATTATGTTAGGGGTCAGGGTCACTTCTACGTTTGGTACTGCAGCCCCCTGGCTCACCAGCTTGTCAGGAGCGAGGGAATCCACTAACTGATGTTTGAGAACTGAAAACCAACCACCAAAAGACCCACACAACAAAAACACCATGGCTGCCCCCTAAATAACTACCGGGAACTGCTTTGTGCGACTGAACTCTGCTGTGTCCTGGCTCAGCTAGCATTGGTCTCAGGACCTCCCACTGGACGTGGACCTAGGCCACCTCTAGCCCCCTACCCTTTTATGTTTTTATATTTAGACAGAGGAAGGGAAAGGGAGAGAGAAACATAGGCATGAGAGAGAAACATTGATTGGTTGCTTCCCATAAACATCTCAACAAACCGGGGACTGAACCCGCAACGTGGTCATGTGTTCTGATTAGGAATCAAACTAGAGACCTTTCGGTGCACTGGATGCTGCTCAACTGAGCCACACCTGCTGAGGCCATCCAGCCCTTTGTTTTTTTTGTTAATCCTCACCCGAGGATATTTTTCCATTGATTTTTAGATAGAACGGAGGGAGGGAGAGACACACACATTGATTGGTTGCCTCTCACAGGACCCTTGACCCAGAATTGAACCTGTGACCCCTTGATCCGAGGGCCGATGCTCTAAACACTGAGCAAACTCCAGCCCTTTTTAACTCAAATCCCTCAGCAGCTTTGGCTGCTGCCCTGTGAAAAGGGGTAGGGAGCCAGTGAAGCCGAGGAGAGGAGACCTGCCTCAGGTCACATAGGAATTGGGCCTTGAGTCTCCCTCCATCCAGGACGCTGTGGTCCCCTATAGGGCTGTGGCCTGATCCTCCTTATTGTGGCCAGAAAGAGACCCCCAGCCCCCATGATGGTCTGGGCCTGGCTCTATCCCAGGCCTGAGGATTGCAGGGCTGGGAATGAGCAGCACAGTGGGTGCCAATGAGAGCGCTGCTCTGTCCCTTCTTCCTGGCCCTGCCATTCGGCAGTCTGGGTTACAGCTGGGGCCCCTCCCAGTCTCCAGAGCCACTGTTCCTTAGCAACAATCCTACCAAGCAGGACGCACTGCAAACACTGGACAAAGAGGGCAGGAGCCAGCGGAGGGCCATCTAGAGGACTCCAGGACAGACAAGGCCAGGTGAGTAGGGGGCACCTGGCTTGTAGCCTGGCAGGCGGAGTAAGAAACTAACTTGACCTCTCTCTCATCCAGAAAACCTGAATGTAGCATGGATACGGTGGATGCCACTGTGGAGAGGCTCCGGGAAGAGTGCCTGTCCCGAGGGGCCTCTGGCATCCAGGGGTTGGCCAGGTGAGCTGTCCCTTCACTCCTTCCTGACCACTTAGCCCCAGGGACCACTCTCCAACTGTGCCCCTTGCCCCCAGGTTTTTCCGCCGCCTGGACCAGGACAAGAGCCGATCCCTGGATGCAAGGGAGCTCCAGCAGGGCTTGGCAGACCTGGGGCTGGTATTGGACATGGCTGAGGCAGAGGGCGTGTGCAGGCGATGGGACCGTGACGGCAGTGGGACGCTGGACCTGGAGGAATTCCTGAGGGCACTGCGGGTGAGGCCAGGCTGACTAGAGGCCAGTCCCTTCACCCAGCTATCTTGGGGGTGGTGTTGAGCTCTCAGTGGGCTTACCGGGGTTAGCAGACATCAGACATCCAGAATTAATCACTAAGACTCAGGAATCCCTGTGCTCTGCACTGTATGCCTGGAGGGGTTGGGGTCCCTCAGTCACCACTGCCCCTTCTTCAGCCCCCCATGTCCCAGGCCCGGGAGGCAGTCATCGCAGCTGCGTTCTCCAAACTGGACCGAAGTGGGGATGGTGTGGTGACCGTGGATGACCTCCGGGGGGTGTACAGCTGCCACGCCCACCCCAAGGTGCAGAGTGGGGAGTGGACTGAGAAGGAGGTGCTCCGCCACTTCCTGGACAACTTTGATTCCTCCGAGAAGGATGGGCAGGTAGGTGCCTACAGGGTGCCCCCAGCTCCTCCTGCTCCAGCTTTCTATCCCTGCTTAGAGCCTGTCTGCCCCCAGGTCACCCTGGCCGAATTCCAGGACTACTATAGTGGTGTGAGCAACTCCGTGGACACGGATGAGGAGTTTGTGGCCATGATGACCAGCGCCTGGCAACTGTGAGCAGCGCACACTCACTCAACTGGCACCACCATGGCACCCCTGAGCTTCCAGCTGGGCAGCCCCAGGGGTGGGGGCTGGAGGGGGGCAGGGAGGATCGAGGCCACAGGACTGGTTGGACTGGGTCTGAGGCCCTTGCTTGGCTACCAGGCCCAAGAGGGACAAAGGCCCCCAGGCCTCATGAGGCTGCTGAAGATGCCCCCCCCCAACCCCCATGTGTGTGTGTGTGTGTGAGTGAGAGAGAGAGGGAGAGGGGGAGAGAGAGAGAAAGAGAATGTAATGGGGGTGTGGGGTGGGAAGCAAATGGCTTTTCTGTGAAGCCAGGCTCTGCATTGAAGTGGCAGGTCTTGGAAGGCAGCTGAATTTGGTGGCCTGTCCAGGCATGGAGTGTGGGGCAGGGGCCTAGGGCACAGGTCATTCCTGGCCAGGCTGTCTGGCTTCCTGAGGCCCCTGGGGCATGTAGGAGGCCAGGGGTTTAGTTAAAAGTTTTAATGTAGTTCCCAAATACATTTCATATGACAATCTTACATAAATGTTCCAAAACACATGGGCATTATCTGGTTTTACTTGTCACTAGTTGGCTAAGGCGTAAAGCAGAGAAGTGTGGCCAGATCTGCTGGGGGGGGAGGGGGGCCGTGGGGCGGGGGGCTTTGGTGTCTTCCCATGGCTCAGGCTGCAAACAGTCCCAAGGTGTGGGTGGCACAGCTGCAGAGACCAGGCTGTTTCCTCCCTGTGAGAGTGGGCTGGGTCATTTCTTCAGAAATCCCTCGGGGCCCTATGCACAGGGACCTTCTTTGTAGGCAGGCAGTACCCAGCCAGGCTCTTGGCCTTAACTCTGGGGTGGCGTAGGCACAGCACCCGTTCCTGTGCATGCTTCGAGTGTTGGGACAGCAGCCTGTTGTCTGGAACCAATTCCCTGCCACTCCTTAAAGGCTCTGCTAGGGACCCACTCTGCCTGTCAAGGAGGCCGCTGGCTCTGGATGAATAGTATTGGGGGTGGTGACATCCAGGCTGGGCAAGGAATGGCCAACAGCAGGAAGCAGGTGTGTGCCCGGGTACCTGATGATGGGTGACCCATGAGATGGGGACAAGCAGGAGGGGAGGGGTGCTATGTACCCCTGGTTACCTGCCCATCCCCTTTGTTGTGAGCGCCTGTGGGAAGTAGTGGCTTTACCATCAGGTCCCCACTCTGGAAGGCACCCCATCCCTTGGAGTCAGGTTTCCACATCAAGATGTCACCCTCCGGGCAATGGGTGAGAAGGGATCTAGGAAACCAGCCCCCTTGTGCTCTCCTAGATCCAGTGACCCTTTTCTAGATAAGCTCTCTCCAGGCGTGAGGCCTATCCCTCAACACCCCAATAGCCTGGAGGAACCTTGGGTGAGGAACAAGTGGGGGCCCTCAGAGCACCCCCAGCTCCTCAGTAAGGCTCCAGCACACAAGCTATGACCTTAAGGAGAATGAGGATGCTGGAACTGTGCCTCCTCAACACACAGGAGCATCTTAATCTAAGAAACCCAAAATAAAGCCTTGGGGAAAAAAAAAACCCTAAAAATATACACCCCAAATCAGAAGGTGGGAAAGGGGAGATAAAGATAGTAGTTAGCAGAACGTCCAGCAGGGCCAGTGTTTACACTTGTGGAAACAGACCTGGTAGCCTGGGCAGGTGGCAGGACCCACGGGTGTGGCGGCGACATGAGAGGGGTGAAGAAACCAGGCGTTCCAGTCCCAGTGAGAAGCCGTGACAAGTCTTAATGTGCCATTTCAATTCAAAGGGGGGAGGGAAGAAATGTTCTTTTTGTTTTGCTCATCAATATGATGAGGTCTCGTGTCCCAAACCACATTCAGGCAGTTCCCGAATCTGCTTCTAAACGGGCCGTGCGGATCCGGACTGTGGCCAACCCAGCGGGGAGTGTGGTTCCCGGGCCCCACGCCTCAACACTGCCGAGGAGGGGCGGGTGGGTGGGTGGACAGACGGATAAAGCAGCAGGCTCCTGGGCAGCCAGCTCCCGGCGCTATGTGCTCCCGGCCGTCTGCCCATCTCCTTTGTCGTCAGCACCTGTGGGAAATAGTGGCCTTGCCATCAGGTCCCCACTCTGGAAGTCACCCCATCCCGTGTGACCCATGAGATGGGGACAAGCAGGAGAAGAAGGGTGCTATGTGCTCCTGGCCACCTGCCCATCCCCTTCGTTGTCAGGGGATCTAGGAAACCAGCCTCCATGCGCCCTCCAGGGCAGGGACTGCTGGCTCACCGCCTCCTGTGGCCCCCGATGGAGCTAGGACATCATCATCATCACTTTCATCCTCATTAGATGGGGCCGCACCAGGCTCGGGGACAGGTGTTCTGGTCTCCTGTTCCTGCTCCACACGGCTGCGCAGGGCCAGGATGCGGTGGTGCAGGGCAGCATACAGCTGGCCTGTGTCCTTGGAGCTGGCCTGGGGGAGGCAGAGGAAGTACTGATTATGAGGCCTCGTAGGGAAACTGCCCCCTGGGATTCTCCTCAACCTGGGACCACAGACCAAAGTTGCTACAGCCCAGGGCCCACCCCTCCAAGGGGCTCCCTGAGCCTGTGGCTGGGCCAGCCCTTGGTGACAGTGGTATTCCTGCCTCTCTTATTTTGGGGATGGGGCCCACCTACTGACCTCCCCTGCAGAGGGGCACCCCTCCATCCAGCCCTGTGGTGACCGAATACTTGTGCCAAGAAGCTTCCCTCCTGTGGCAGCTCCGGGTTGCTGCCCTGGGGCTGCTCACCGAGATCAGGAAGACCTTCACACCCTGGTCCTCGGTATCCATGGCTGTGATGCGAATGCTCTTCTCACTGGCCTTGTCAATCTGCATTTGGGCCCATAGCTTGGTGTTGAGGATCAGCCGTAGGCTACCCTGGGTCCGCATCACTGCAACCAAGAAGGCCACTCAGCCCTGGTCCCTAACCCCTACCCAACCACCACCTAGAACAGACACAATCTGGAAGGAAAGCAAACCCCAGTGGCGAAATCCCATGATTCTCCCAATGTCCATGAAAGCCGCCCACTTGTCCACGGAGCAACAGCCACCCACATGCTGGCGCCGGCCCAGCACCACCACCTGGCTTCCTGACCCAGAACCACCACCACCACTGGCAGGGTCAGAGGCCACACATAAGAGGGTTTTGTTGGTCCACACAGCATGTGCCAGGATGGCGGCTCCCTTGGGGAAAGGGGTGATTAGGCAGAAGCAAGAAGCAAACTGCAGGGACATTTGTGGGCTGCACACTGGGGACGTTCATACTTTATGTGATACGAATCACATGGAAGTCAACACCTTCTCACTGTCCCCACTCACAGGCCGAGTCCCTGTTTTTCTTAGAAAAAGGGTTGAAGCCAACCTGTACTCAGAGTTTCCAACAGGAAGGAGATACAGACAGACTGAGGGAAGCTTATGGTAAAAAATCTGGGCACAGACCTTCCCTCTCTGGATGTACATGTGACACCCCCAGTTCTACCCACAGCAGGCCCAAGGCCACAGTCAACCTGCCTGATTTGTCAGAGCCCACCTAGCCCGCCCATGCCCTGACCCCATGGACATGGGTGACTCCTGCCCGCCAGTCCAGCTTTCCCCATCAGAACAGGCCTGGAGAGGATTAGAAGGTGTCATCCCATCCTGGGCCACAGATGGCCACACAGAACAGGGAGCAGCTTGGGCCACCTGAGGAGGTCTGTAGGGTCCTGGGCCCCAAATGACCAGATCTCCCTGTGTCCTCTGAGCCCAGCCTCAAAAGCCCAAAGTGCCCACCTCTGAGGCAGTGGAGCAGCTCAGAGGGCTTGGACGGAAGGTCTGTGACAGGGCTAAAGGCTGTGTGGGTTGAAAGAAAAGGTGCCTGGGATGGTTCTCAATGAGGGAGGGGAGGGCGTAAGGCAACAAAGCTTGTCCTAAGCTGCTGCCTGACGAGGTGAGTGATGAGCTGTGGGGCTGGAAATACTGTGCTCTGTCCATACACATTTGAACATTTCCCTAAGAAAACATGGTAAAGGAATGGAAGGGACATTCACAGGGGAAAAGAGTGGTACCCAAACAAAAGGGCCCTTTTCATCCCTGCTCCAATTTTGGGGACAATTCTGAAAGGATGCAACGTGAGCTACTAATGGGTCAGGGATTGCTGTTTCTGTAAAGGCGAGAGGACAATTTTAGTTTGGGAAGATTAAAAAAAAAGTGAACGTATATGTCTCACAATATAGACACATATACATGCTGATTCTCTTCCAACATGTATATATGTATGTGTATACACCCACCCCCCACATCCATTTTTGTAATCAGCATACTTCTGGGAATAAGATTCATGTACAGACAGCCCAGGACCACCATTTATGATACTCAGAAAAATTAGGGACAAAC
The DNA here is from genome assembly GCA_030848825.1 of Tadarida brasiliensis. Lineage (NCBI taxonomy): Eukaryota > Metazoa > Chordata > Mammalia > Chiroptera > Molossidae > Tadarida > Tadarida brasiliensis. The sequence goes on from CM061259.1 coordinate 48,770,098, forward strand.
CACCTGTCCATCAATAGGGAAATGGTGACATACATTCATTGTCAACAGAATATATCAGTTTTTCCATACAGTCATGTTTTTAAGGAAAATTTAATGACATAGGAGTATGCTCACAAAATAGTGAGTGAAAAGAGCAAAATATAAAACTGCTCCAGCCTGGCCAGTGTGGCTCAGTGGTTGAGCATCGACCCATGCACCAAGAGGTTGCTGGTTCGATTCCCGGTCAGGGTACATGCCCAGGTTGTGGGGGCATGTGGGAGGCGGCCATTCGATGTTCTCTCTCATCAATGTTTCTATTTCTCTCTCCCTCTCCCTTCCTCTCTCTCTAAAATCAATAAAGGAAAAAAAAATAGTAAAGCAACAATACCCATATATTAAAAAAACAAACAACAAGAAAAACTCCATTTCCTTGCTGGCTGGTGTGGTTCAGTGCTTAGAGCCTCGGCCCGCACACTGATTCCCAGTCAAGAGCACATACCCAGGATGCAAGTTTGATCCCCAGCCCCAGTTGGGGCGAGTGCAGGAGGCAACCAATTGATGTCTCTCTCTGTCATCAGTATTTTTCTCTTTCTCTCCCTCCTTTTTTCCCTTCCACTCTGAAAAAACAAAAACAAAAACAAAACACAACAAAAACAAAACAATGGAAAAAATATCCTTGGGTTAGGATTAACCAAAAAATATAAATAAATAAATAAAATAAAAAATTGCCCCATTTCCTTAAAAAAAAAAAAGGAGCCACAGAACAGGAGTGGACCACCACAAAGTTATTAGCAGAGATTTCTCTTTTTATAAAGAGAATGCAGTTGATGTTTGACTTCTTTTTCCATTCTACCATAAAATGGGCACTTTCATTATCAGAAAATATGTTTAAAAATTGCTCAGAACTTTTATCCCACTTTCAAACTCAGAAAGAAGGAAGTCATGGAAGGGCTGGCAGCTGGATCCTCTCGGTCAGACCTCAGGGTGTAGGTACTGAGGGCTCTACAGTGGGGACCTGCTCCCCTGCTCCTTGGGTCAAGGGGCCCAGTTAGGGCCTTGCCCTTCACTGCCTTGGGAACTCTGCACCAATCCATACCCTACCACAGCTCACCTAGTCGGGACTGTAATGTCCCATCGTCAGTTGATGCCATGTCGTTGAGTCTGAGCAGCCCCCGACCTCTCTCCACCCACGACTGCGTGGTCTTGTCAAAGACAAACAGCTTACACTGGATCTGGAACACAAGGCAGCCCTCTGGGTGAGCAGGAACCCTGGCTAGGTAGATGCCACTGAGGCAGGACCCCTGGGATCCCTCCATCTAACTCCCAGGAACTATCAGGGTCAGAAAACTACGGGTACACATCTGGCCCTTGGCCAGTTTCCTGTTCTGCCCTTGAATCAGAGTGGATTTTATACTTTTAGAGGGATATTTTAAAAATTAAGGAAATGCAAATCAAAACCACAAGATACCATTTCACACCCATTAAGATGGCTACAACCAAAAAGACAGATAATAACAAGTACTGGGGAGGACATGGAGAAATCAGAAGCCTCATACATTGCTGGTGGCCTCTATGGAAGACAGTTCCTCAGAATGTTAAACACAGCCTGGCTGGGTGGCTCAGTTGGTAGGAGTGTTGTTCAGTACACTGAAAGGTCACGGGTTTAATTCCCAATCAGGGCACATACCAAGGTTGCAGGTTCAATCCCTGGTCAGGGTACGAGCGGGTGGCAACCGACTGATGTTTCTTACATGGATTTTTTTTTCTTTCTTTCTCTCTAAAATATCAATGAAAAGCCCTGGCTGGTTTGGCTCAGCGGTCAGAGTGTCAGCCCACAGACCAAAGAGTCGTGGGTTTGATTCTGGTCAAGGTCACGTGCCTTGGTTGCGGTTCATCCCTGGCCCTGGTCAGGGTCATGTGGGAGGCAACCAATTGATGTGCCTCTCTCACATCAATGTTTCTCTCTCTCTCCCCCTCCCCATTCTGTCTGACAATAAATGGAAAAATATCCTCAGGAGAGGATTTAAAGTCAATCAATCAATATATCAGTGAAAAATATCCTCAGGTGAGGATTAACAACAACAAAAAGTGAGCAGAGCCCTAGCCCTAGCCCGTGTGGCTCAGCTGGTTGAGCACTGTCCCATAACACCAAGGGGTCGCTGGTTCGATTCCTGATAAAGGCACGTGCCTGGTTGCAGGCTCAATTCCCAGTAGGGTGCATGCAGGAGGTAGCCGATTGATGGTTCTCCCCCCCCCGCTTCCTCTTTCTCTCTCATCAATAAAAATGTATTAAAAAAGAAAAAAAAAGTTAAACATGGAGTGACTACATGGCCCAGCAATGCCACTTCTAACTATCCACCCAAGAAAAATGAAACAGTTGTTCACAAATGTTCATAGCAGCAGAATTCTGTAATAGTCTAAAAGAGGAAACAAACCAAATGCCTACCAACACAATGGAATATTACTCAGATATGAAAAGGAACAAAACACTGACACACACTATAATGTGAATGGACCTTAAAATCATGATGCTCAGTGAGAGAAGCCAGACACAAAAGGCCACATAATGTGTAAATCCATTTATGTGAAATGTCCAGAACAGGCAAATCCAGAGACAGGAAGTGGGTTTGTGGTTGCCAGGGGAAGGAGGAGAGGGTTGGGGAGTGACTACTAATGGGCACAAAATTTCTTTTTGGGGGGACAAAAATGTTCTTAATTAGATAATAGTGACAGATGCACATCTGTTTCAGTAAACTATAAAAACCACCAAATCGTACACTTTAAAAGGGTAAATTTCTTTTCTTTTTTTTTTATCCTCACCCGAGGACATTTTTGCATGTATCTTCAGATAGAGCGGGAGGGAGAGAGGGAGGAAGAGAGAGAGAAACATCGACGTGAGAGAGACACATCGAGTGGTTGCCACCCACACAACCCCAACCGGGTCCGGGAACAAACTGCAACTGAGGTACGCGCCCTTAGCGGGAACCAAACCTGGGACTCTCTGGTCTGCGGGCTGATGCTCTAACCGCTGAGTCAAACCAGCCAGGGCTAAAAGGGTAAATTTCTTAGTATGTGCACTATATTTCAATAAAGCTGTTATATTAAAAAAAAAAAAGGGAATATTAACAGAGACCACATGTGGTCCTTTACAAAAAAAGTTGCAGCTCATTATGTCAATATCTCTTAACGCAGACAAATTAAAAAACAATGTTGAGTGGGAAAAGAAGTATCACTAAAACTTATATTAAAAACTTCCCTAGTCCGGCTGGTGTGGCTGAGTGGTTGAGTGTTGACCCCTGCACCAAGAGGTCGCCAGTTCAATTCCCAGTCATGACACAGGTTGCGGGCCCGAATCCCCAGTGGGGGCCATGCAGGAGGCGGCCAATCGATGTTCCCTCTCATCAATGTTTCTCTCTCTCTCTCCCTCTCACTTCCTCTCTCTCTAAAATAGAAAAACCCACAACTTCCCTATATTATATATATGTGGTTTACAGACACACACATATGTGTGAAAAAATGAAAAGCAGATGAACAGGCACACAGACCTGGACATGTTGCTCCAGGCCAGGGAGGAAGATGTGGACAGGGAAAGAGAAAGGTGAAGTTGGGCTGCACCTGTGATTTTGTCCCCTAATAAAACAACACGAGGTGCCAGTGTGACAAAATAACCACAGCTAAAACTCTGGGTAGCAAGAGAAGTCACAACAGTCTTGTAATTCCCTAAACTATGAGAATGTTTCAAAACAAAATCCTTTTGTTGGAAAACAGCAATATAAGAAGACTCCCAAGGCTGGTTAAGCTTTCAACAAAGACCCACCAACAAGATCCTAAAGGGTGGGGACTCAGGCCTCTCTGTTACTTCCAAGGGAAGTCTCTCTCCAAATGTGCTTGGAGGATGTGGGTTGAGCCCTTGCGGGCTTGACCCTCAGATGCACAAAGAAGCTTCAGGCTACTGATGGCCCTCACACTTCCACCTAAGGGCCAAGAGGCCCACCTGCGGCCACCTCACCTGTAACACGTTGCTCTCTGCCTCCTCCCCGGTGATGACTTCCACTTTTTCCAACAAACACTTCCTTGCTGTTGCCTTGGTGTAGGCAGCTGCCGATTCAGCCAGGGACTCTGCAATGTTATTAGCTAAACAACATTGACTATTTACTTGGTGGGGGAAGAGTGTGTACCTCACAGGAGACAAAAGGGTTGACTGGCTTCAAGGGTGCCAGCTACCCCAGGCAGGCTACCCTGGGATGTGGAGTGGACCCTGAAACATGCCAAGTAGTTTGCCCTTGGGATCTGTAGGGAGGCCAGCTGGGAGCTGCTGGCGTGGCTCTGGGTCTCCCATTTCCCATTCAGTAAGGGACAGACCTCGAAGAGGGCACTGAAGAAAAACTCCCTCTGTGGCCTCAGGGTGTGAAGGGAGAGGGCAACAATGACCTCAACCACCCTAGCCCCGAATCACCACAGCACCATGGGCCTGTTTCTGGATGAACATGTTCCCTTTCTGCTTACTGAACCAGCTCCCATGGCTTTTTGGCTCTGTCCCAGTAGCTGGTTCATGAGGTTATTACTGCTGTGTTGAGTTGGTCCTTACATCCCTCCCAGGCTGGGGCGTGGATGGACAGTGTCCCATCACTTGGTACCCCCTCCCATGAAGCAATAGGACATACCTTTCTCGGGGGTGGCCTCCTGGGACGAAGACTCAGACCCGGACTCGACAGCTGAGTTTTCCCTGTTGGCATCTGAAGTGACCTCATTTAATTTGGGTGGGCTCTGCAGGGAAACAAAGGCACATGGGGAGAGGAGCGTGTTTGGGCGAACCTGGTGGGTCAACCACTATGGAATGGGAAGTCCCTCAGCCCAGCAGCAGCTCTCGGAACTTCCCTGCTGGGCAGAGGGCTGCTTTCTGCCCACAGCTTCTCCTCTGCAGCTTTGGGGACCCCCCTAGGTTTGGCAGACAGGCCTACACAGTCCTTCCCCATGGGGTGGGTCCCAGCCAGCTATCCTCAACCCCAGCACCACACAACGGTCCTCAAGCATCATTTGGTGTTAAAACCTTACACAAAAGTGACATCACACATGAACTGCCCTTGGAGCCCCCAAATGGGGCCTCTTGTGGCATTGCCAGGAGGTGTGTGCCACCAGCTTACATTACATTGGGCTACAGCGTTCACCTTCATCTGTGTGAGGTAGCTCTTAGACTATTTCATTTTTTGAAATCCTCACCCGAGGATATTTTTCCATTGATTTTTAGATAGAGTTGGGGGGGGGGGGGGGGGAGAGGGGAGAGAGAGAGAAAGAGAGAGAGAGAGAAACATTGATGTGAGAGACACACATCAACTGGGTGCCTTCGGCATGACCCTGACCGGGACTGGGGATCAAACCAGAAACTCAAGTACATGCCCTTGACTGGGAATTGAACCTGAGACCCCTCTGTCTGCGGGCCAATGCTCTAACCCCTGAGCCCAACCAGCCAGGGCTATTTCATTTTAACAGAAATGTACTGATGCCCAAGAAAAGAAGCAGGAGGCTCCTGAATGTAATGTAGACTGAGACGTGGACAGAATTGGTTGGGCCCACACCAACAATGGACACAGCAGAGCAGTGGCATTTGATTGGGAAAGAAAAGGGATGAAGTAAGGAAGCATGTAAACAATTCCAGACCCCAACCCTGGCTGCGATGTGTCCCTCTGAGGCCACCACACCTGTCCCTACTCTGTGCTGCAGCCTCGCGGTCTGGTGGGGCTAACCACCCTTGGCTCAAGAAGTGGCTCAGGGGGGCCCCAAAAGCATGCAGCTAGGGACTGTGGTCTGATGGCTGTCACTGCAGCTAGTCTTAGCCGGGAAAAGCATGGCCTGTGACTCAGGGAAACCTGTCTGAGGATGAGGAAAGATAGGAAGTGGAACACCGGCTCCTGGAAAGAAGATAACCCTGCCCCTGGCTTTAAGCTGAGTCTTTCTCTTACTTGTAACTGAAATCATCCCTAATTTTCTAAGACACAATGCAACAGACACACCCATGTCCCTTTGACCTGTGCTGAGGAGTTCTAAAAGCTTTCTGGGCCCCAGGAAGAACAGTCCCCACAGCGGCCACTCACCAATACACGCTCGCTCATGTTCTGGCCAAATACAAATTTGTTGCTGGTGGCATCGGCACTATTGGTTGAGTTCTCTAAACTGAAGAGAAGATGGGCTGTGAATTCGGGGGGCGAAACCTGGTGGGTAACAAGAGGCAGCTGAGCTGCCACCAGCCCACAGGGTTCTGCTCTGGGCACAAGGTCTAGGTGACAGAGGTCACTGTAAGGGCTGGACTGGACAACCCCACAGAACTCAGGCCTTACCTGAGGTGTCCATCAAAGTCCACTGTCCTGGCCCCTCCACAGCTGTGCCAAGTAGGAAAGAAGGGAGGGGCTGGAGGGCAACTGGGATTCTGGAGGATTCTGCCCCCTCCCCTCCATCCTTTCCCCCAAGGAAGGACCAAGCTGGCTCCTTGTCCGGGTTCTGCCTCCTCTCTGGGCCCAAGTCAGGGCAGATGGATGACTTAGACGCCTCTGAGGCTAAGGCTCACCCCACACAAGACTGGGCACAGGATCCAAGATACATACCTGGAGCTGATATACTGAAGGAAATAGTTGGTCGCGGTTGGCGTTTCTGAAGTGGGGAGACCGGCATTCTCCATGTCAGCTGCTTCAGTGTTCTCATTTATTAACTGGGAAACAGAAACACTTATACTCAGAGTATGACACATTCTGGACCTCTACAACTTGGCCTGGCTGCACAACAACTACGCTGTGTGGCACAGCTCAACACGCAAACCCTATCAATGTGCACCCAAGGGTTTGTGTATGAGCACTGGGAGCTGGCGCTGTAATCAATTCCAGAACTTTTTGATTTTAATGGTTAAGATACAAAATCAATTCATAAAGTGTTAGGGAACTTTTTCTACCTTGTTTTTTTTTTTTTTTTTAAATGCACTCAGGTTGCCCTGGCCGGTTTGGCTCAGTGGTTAGAGCATCGGCCCGTGGACCAGAGAGGCCTGGGTTCGGTTCCTGCTAAGGGCACGTACCTTGGTTGCAGTTTGTCCCCGGTCTCGGTTGGGGTTATGTGGGTGGCAACCACTCGGTGTGTCTTTCTCACATTGATGTTTCTCTCTCTCTTTTCCTCCCTATCTTAAGATAAATGCAAAAATGTCCTCCGGTGAGGATAAAAAAAAAAAATGCACTCAGGTTGACATCTTGTTAGCATTTTCATCAATACTTCTGTACTGAGAAGACAGAACTCTTATAAATCTGGTGTTTTGGGGAGCTTATTATGAACATAAAAAAAAGCATTGTTTCACCCTGGCGGTTTGGTTCAGTAGTTAGTGTCAGCCTGTGGACTGAGGGGTCTTGGGCTGGATTCCCATTCAAGGGCACATACCTAGGTTCCAGGTTTGATCCCTGGACTCAGTTGGGAGTCAACCAATCAATATGTCGATGTTTCTCTGTCTTTCTCTCTCCTCTTCCCTCCCGTCCTCCCATCCTCTCTCAAAAAAAAAAAAAAAAAAAAAAAAAGCATTGTTTCTTGAGGGCTTCATTGATGCCAGCTGCCATTCTGCTCCGTTGCATGTGACCTAACACACTGCTCCTGGGAACCCTGAGGGGTGAAGCATGGACCTGGTCCTGTGAGCGAGGAAGTATAGGCTCAGAGGAGGTAGGGGATTGTGATCATGGCCTGGAGTCACCCTCCGTGCAGAGGGTGGGATGTGACCAAGACCTCAGAGATCACGTGAGCCCTGGACCTCTAGGAGACACTGCCCCCGCCCCAATGTCAGGGCAGCGTTCTCTTGAACTTGAGGAGCAGACTCAACCTGCCAACCATCCAGGCCCCACCCCCAGTGCTGGTGGATTTGGAGCCCGCCCCTTCACATCCTCCTCTCTGGAGGAAGCAGTCCCCAATGGACTCATTATTTTGGCTAAAGTCATGCAACATCAACACCTATTTTTGTCTCCTGGGGCATCTGTGCTTCTCTTGGACAGTGACACCGTAGGAGCACACAGATGGCACAACCTGCTGTTTTCTATGCAGCAACTTTTGTTTCCTTACTTCAGGGTCTCTGACTCTCAGCATCATTGACATTGGGGCTGAATTGTCCTGGGCACTGTGGGGTGTTGAGCAGCATCCCTGGCTGCTACCCACACAATGCAGGAGTACCTACCCCCTAGTGTGACAACCACAGATGTCCCCAGACATGGCCACTGATACTGCCTCTCAGTTCTCTAAAGGGATTCCTGCCAGATGAGCTGCTGAAAATGGCACAGAGGAACATTCCGTCCTGTGGCTGGGAAAGGTAGTGTTGCCCACTCTAGTCTTTCTGGAACGCCAGCACACAGGGTGCAGAGCTGAGGCCCCTGCTACTGCCAGATGCCCCCCACCCCGATTCAGTCCCCAGACTGGACCCACCTGCCTGGGGCGGGGGGCAGCCAGGAGGTGACAAATACTGTTGCTCCTATGGGAGAGAAAACGGAATCTTTCCACCTGCCCTACTTTTGAAAAATAAGGTGACGGTTCTCAGTTGGGAGCGATCTGGTCTCATGGGGAATATTCAGCACTATTTAGGGACATGTGTGGTTGTCACAACTGGGAGGGTATACTCCTGGTATCTAGAGGATAGAGGCGAGGGATGCTGCTCAAACAACCCACAGTGGTGCATAGGTCAGGCCTCCAACAACTAAACACAACCCAATCTGAATGCTGTTAGTGCCGAGATAGAAAACCCTGAAGGAAACAAAAATCTCTCACTGGCCGCCTCTGTCCCCACAGCCAGGAGCCCACCGCTAAGTCCCACTCAGGATGGAGCGGTGGCAGGCAGCCTGGGTGGCTGAACAGCAGAGTGTGGAAGTATGCATATTAAGCAGCTGCTGGCTATGCTGTGAGTCACAGGACCACTCACTCCACAACAGTCTGTCTGCTGCACCCTTAAGAAGCAGACTCCTGTTGTTGAACCTGGGGGATGCATAAAAAGATCTATACCCGAGTTCAACAGGTCATACAGCCCTCTGGGCACATACCTTAACTCTGTCCCTCAAGTTCTGCCCAAACACAAATGCTTGCTGTGCGACTTGCTCTTTTTTCTCACATGTGTCCTCTTCAGAAGTATTGTTAGACTCATTTTTCTGGGGCTCTTTCTCCTAGTTAAACAGAACAATGACAACTGAAAAAAGGGACATATTAGCCCTGATGAGCAAGCTAAGCCATCTTATAACATCACTGCACATCCCTTGGCAGAGCCCAGGATTGGACGAGGTGAGCTCTTAGCAACTGGAAACATGGGGAGAACAGGATGGCTAGGTCACTTCTGGGTTTTCCTCCAGGGCAGAGCTACGCAGCTGACTGCCCTGAGACCCAGCTACCAAAGTTTCCAAGAAGCATATGTCATGGAAACAATTTCTATTTCCAATTCCGCTAACTGGTTTGAAGGTGAGGGGAGCTCAAGGAAGTTTCAAAATGGAATTGTAGATGATCATTTTCACCATTTGAGCCTGAACATCTATAGGGGGTGGGGGTGGGGGAGGCAGAGGATAGAGAACCTCTGGCAGCAACATCTCTGCTGAAGTGGCCGAGTGCAAAGACACAAAGATGCAGTCTGGCTTGTGTATGAGGCGTGATGTAGTACTGTGAATTGGATTCCAAATCTGTCTCTGCCAACCCCAAGAGCAGGTGCTTCACGAAATGCCCGTTTCCCAGCGGCTCTGCAGCGCTGCTGGAAAACAGATGCTTCTGGCCTATATAATTCCAGAACCCCAAAGGACTGTTTTTTTTTAAAACAAACTATTTCTGAGCTGACTCCCCAGGCACTGGAAAGGGCACACGTGTATGAATCCCCAGAGTCGCTGGGGTGTGGAAACAGGGAGGGAAGACATTTATCCACATTAAATGGTGTAAGGACCTCATTAATGAAAGCCATCCCTCCGGTCCCAGCAGCTCCCCAGGGCTCAAAGGTCAGTCCCAGGAATGCTGCCTCGGGACATGTGGAAATGATATGCTAGACTCAGGCAATGCAGGACTCTATGGCAGAAATCTGCTCATAGCACCTTTCTCTCAGAACCATGGAGACACCCCTCCCCACTCTTGGCATTCATCCGCTGTGGTTCTGAAGTGATCTGCTGAGCAAATCCAGAAAGTCTGAACACAGAACACTGACACTGCTCAGAGCAGGTAACAGTCTATGTGCTCAGCGAAGCCCGAGAAGTCTCCTGTGAGGTGCGCTCCCTGTCCGGGCACAGACGGACCTCAGGTGCAGGCGCCTCGTCAGGTGGACTTCTCCGTGTGGGGTTGTTGGGTGATGTCGATGTCGCTGTTCCCGTGCAGTCTGCTGGGACACTGAGCCCATTGGTGCCACTGCTCAGGACTGTGGGGACAAACGGATAGAGAAGAATCATGGAGTTAGTGCTAGACCACTTCTAGTGCTTCCTTCTGCCACCATTTGGACCAACAGTATACAATTTCTCCTTTTTTAAGAAAAGGCCTGGCATCACTACTAAAAGCAACAAATTCTTAGATTGAAAGAACAAATACTGGGGGAACAATTACGAGTTTATAAAACAAGTTTTACAAATACCACCTTTATTCTATGTATTTTTTTCCTTTAAATAGTTGAGATTACATGACACACACATCTTTAAATCTGGCTTTGACTGTTGAGCATTACATAAAAAATTTTCCCATGTAATTAAAAACTCTTCAGAAATATTAACTATTTCCCTCATGTAGGATGTTACGTTGCTTCTGATGAAAAGTTCTTGAATTACAGGGAAAGATCAAAAGACAAGAGCTCATTCACATGAAGAAAATTAAGGATTAGCTGAAAACCACTGCCTATGCAGATGTAATGGAAATGTGGTTTCAGAGTCATGTCTCAAGGTTGGCAAATAAAATGAAAACACACGTGAAAGTTACCCTTCGAGTTTCTAAGATTGCAGTGCTGAGTTCTGCCTGCAAACATGTAGGGACGGATCCGAACTGCTCAGGGAGTGGAGACAGTGTTTATGAGGCCAGTGCATGCACAAGGCACATTTGCACCAGCAGTCAGGCTCGGCCTCCTGTTTTTCCTGGGCTCACCAGGAATATAAAGGGTTGTTTTCCCAGCATTCTCTTTATTTTTTTGTTTCCAAGTGCATTCGGCAGACATGACCAATGACACCTTTGTCGAGACATGGCTGTCCCAGGAGCGACTTCTGAAATGCTCTACCCTACCATGTGAGCCTGGGCACCAGGGCTGCGTTTCTTACCGGCCTGTGAGAGTGCCTTTGGCTGTGGGGCTTGTAACACTGCCGGGCGAAGTACGCTCCGCTGCTGCTCCTTGGGCTTCTGGCTTGGCAGACCTGGGAACAGAGGTCGGTTTGCCCAGCGCCCTTGGACCTCATGGGCAGAAACGCAACAACTCAGGCTCTCAGGTACTTTACAAATCAAACCCAGCAATCCATTTCATGTCCCTCACAGGCTAGACTCTGTAGGGAAGCATGTTTGTTTTTTCTAAAAAATATAAAACAAGCTTTTTCTTTACAACTAGATATACAGAGTCTGGCTATTGCTATTTTTATACGTAATTAAACAACATCCCCATGTAACTGATCATGTCTGTGAATTTATACAGTGAGCACACTAATGCTTCGGGGAAGCCAAAGGAAAGCTGTTTACAAGGGTCAAGCACAGACATGAGGGGGAAGCAGCGAAGCCATAGGCGACCCCCAGTTTAGGATGCTGCTTGGGGTCACAGGAAGGCACACCTTTGCATCTGCTTTTTAAAAATGCTACATTGAGAAAACACTCCTATCAAATACAACTTGGGCAAGGACCACAAGAATGTTTCTGGGCTCCTACGGGACCTGACAGATCTGGATGGCGCTATCACTTGGCTCCACTCACCAGGAGTGTGCCACTGGATTGAGGGACTCTGCTAATCAGGATTAATCCACGGCATGCTAGGGCTAGAATGCTCTGGAGAGACAGCTAGAACCAACTGAGCTATCGCTGGGCACAGAGCCCAAAGTCCCACACCAAGGCAAGCCTGTTCCCTTGCCACCTCCACTTCAGGGCAGCAGAGGGCTTACAGGTGCGAGAAGCTCCCTGGTCTAACATGCTCTTTAAAGTGGCTTTCTAGAGCTCATGTGTCCAGTAACAGCCCAGAGCACATTGGTGGGGCTGCCTTTGGCAGCTGTGCAGATAGACACTGCACAGAGGCTTGGAAGGGTATGAGAAAGCCACATGACTCTCCTCCAAGGTAGGCACCTACCTGCGCTGGGTGCCTGGCCATGGATCAGTGTTGGTGGCTTCAACCGGAACCCACTGCTCTTTTCCTCTACAAGCACAAGACAAAAGATAAAAGAACGCCTGCCTTGGGTGAGCTGTGATGTTGGGAGGGAGCAGGGGCAGGAGAGGACTGCTGTCTGGGCCTCAGTGGCCATGGGCCTGGAGAATAAGGGAAATGGTTCCAAGTTGAAACAGAAATATAGACGTTCTGTCCAGTCACTAAGGCCGTGAGGCAGCCCAGGTGAGGAGGCAAGTACAGCTCTGGGGCAAAGTGCTGACAATGGAAGACTAGAGGGTGTCAAAGGTGCAAGGCAGAAGTGAGGGTGACCACTCCACCAAGGAGCCCTTCCATGTGAAGGGTGAGTGCAAGGCTGGTCAACCCATGGACCACCTCACCTAGCAGCAGCTGCCAGGACCTTGGATGCCATGCTGCACCCACAGGTCCTGGAGAACATCAGAGGATCACTAAATAAAAGTCTCTAGGGATGTATCTCCCTTTCCTAGAGGACTTGTCAGGAGAGGTCTCTGTACTACCAGCAGATGTCTCTGGAAAATGAGGCATGTTTTCTGTGGCAAGAAATCAAGGGTGGCAGACAGTGGCCTTGTTCTCTTTCCAGATATGCTTGGAAAGCTTTGTCTCATCGCTTAATGAGAGCACTGTAAGGCCCGGAAGAAGGAAGCAGGGCTGTTTGTCCTGGCCACAAGCAAGGAGGCGGGGCCTCCCCCAGGACTCAAATTTGGGCTGACAAATACAGGGACTCCTGGGATGTTCGAAGCCTGGTTTCTGTTTAGCCACGTGTTCACAGATCCCTTAATCCATGCATCTTGGTGACTCTGCCCATCTCAGAAGGATGGAAGAGAGATTCTAATGCAATCCTTGGTGGAAAAGATCAGCATAAAAAGCTTTATGACTCCAACAGGCCAGGCTATGGCTGGGGAAGCAGAGGGACAGCAGCATTCTGGGCCACCAGAGGCATTCTTGCTTTTGTGCTAAGGTCCAACCCATTGGAAAAAACCCTTGTCAGGTTGCAGGGAACAAGATCATTATAAAAATACAGTTGTGCGTTTCTATACACTGGCAATGAACAAACCAAAACTAAAGTCAAGAAAACAATTCTATTTACAATGGCACAAAAGAGAGTAACATACTTGGGAGTACATTTAACAAATGAAAATTATAAAATGTTGTTGGAAGAAAGTAAAGACTTAAAATAAAGGGAAAGATACCTCAGAAGTTCATATTATATGTGATTTCATTTATATGAAATATTCAGAACAGATAAATTCAGAGACAGAAAGTGGATTTGTGGTTGCCAGGGGCTGAGAAACACAGAATAGGGAGTGACTGCTAAAGGATATGGGGTTTCTTTTGGGGGTGATTAAAATGTTCTAAAATTAATTATGGTGATAATTGCACAGCTTTATGGATATGCTAAAAACCAATCAATTGTACACTAAAATGACAACACAAATGCTTCATCAGTCCAAACTTTCAGGTAGGAAACAAAATCAAATCAGAATTCTGAATGAAACATAAGGGCCCTCTTCCTGCTGTTAACGTGGTGGTGAGCCAAACTGCTCTCCTTGGGCAAAAACGGGATTACAGAAACTCTCATTGCTAGTTAGTAAAAAGGAGTGGAGCCTGCCAGGCTTCTAAGAGCCTGTGTTAGTGGGCTGGTGTCTCTCCTATAAGAGAGCTCTGGGTCATAAAAACCACACTCAGGAGAATCAGACAAAACAGGATGCAGGGGAAGACATGCTGCCAGATGTTCTTTTTTAGAAGGAAAATACTAAATTACATTTCCAAAGCTCAGGGTTATTCAGAAGATGATTGGCAATTTAAAAACTAAAAAACTGAGATAAAATTCACAATTTAGATACTTTTTTAAAGCCTTTGGAGCTGGCTCTGCAATGCTCATATTGTGGCTACAGGCTGATGTGTACCACTGTGCTCTGTGCAGAGCCAATGCTAGCCACTGACCTGTGGGGCTGACCTAGGCTGATCAGTGTGGGTAGTGGGCCCAGAAATCACTGCCAGTGAACATCCACTAACTTTGCACCTGGTGCCAGGTCACCTCTGAAGATGCACAGGAAATCTACGCTGAATGCTGCAGTGAACCGATGGACAGACAGATAAGGTGTACAACACTTCTAATGACAACTGGGACTCAGGACAGAAGAGGCTCAAAGCATCAGGGAAATGTGCTTGCAAGGCAGTCAAACCCTGGAGGACCCTGTTGCAGGCCCCATCTTTACTAAAACAAATGTGATCTCTTCTCATGGCTTCCAGAAACTCACTTTTCTGGCAAGATGGTCAGGGTATAACAAAGAGGCACTGCCTGGAGGTCAGAGCTGCACCACACATAGGTGGCTGCTCTGGTATCTTCTTGAGGGCACATGCATGCCCTTCTGTGAGCTCACTGGGGGAAGAGGTCTCTCCCTCTGGGGCAGCCTCTCTTCTCTTTCAAATCACATCTGAAGCAAGCTGACTCCTCTGAGAGTGCATCCTGCTCTGCCTCAGGAAGATACTGAGTGATTTCTGAAGAAGCAATGCTCACCACCCGTGGAACTCCACACTTAACAGGAAAATATATCAGAATTCAACCTGATGTATATCAGAAGTTGAAAATAATCCAAGAGAAGGCAGCCTAAAGGGCTGGGGTGTGTAAGGGTGGTGCTGGTGCAGGGTACGAAGAGTGCTTGACCACATACGGGGGATGGAGCAATGAGTAAATGCACTGAGGACAGAGGGAGTCAGGTTTCTTACAGTTAGGAAAGAGAGGTAGAAATATGGAGGGGGGGAGACTAAGATGAACCCTGTTGGCGCTGAACTGAAAGTATCCACATGAACCTGGGGTTATCCATACATGCAGATAGACAGAGACATAGAAATATGGATAAACGTAAGCATATGTATGCACATAGGTATAAGTGTATATGTTCCTAGCTGTGGGTACGTGTTCCCAGCTCTGGGCACTGAGAGGTTCTGGGAGCAGTGACAGCCCAAATGGTGGTGAGCACACGGAGCACCCAGATCTTGGTTTCTCAAGACCATGCTCCACTGAGAACCAGGACTCCTGTGAGAAAAGGGAAAAGATGATGACCCTGGAACCTCTTATTAAGACAGAAAGTAAATAAAGTGCTTAAAAGAATGACAGGAACCTGGCAAAAAGACACAGGAACCTGCTTGATAGGGCCTATTGGCCAAATCTGGAATGATTAAACCAATAATCAAAATAAAATCTGAATATTAAAATAAATACTAACAACAGATTATAACCTACTGACTAAAACAGGAATCTGTAAATCCATATTGACACAAATGACTAAGTAAAGTGGGGAAAAGAAAGCTGTTCCTTACAGTAGAATACCAATTAATAAATATTGGGGCAATAATGGGGCAGAAAATCTCCATTTGGCCATCATCAGAGTAATAATTAATTCAAGCAAGAAAACATCAATTAATGCTAACAGAGGAGGGCAAAATGAGAGATTTCCTTGTGTCTCAAAGTATTTCTCCAGAAAATAGTAATGACAAAGGGGGAAGAAATAATTTTACAGCAGAGAAACTGGGCAGATTCCACCCTAATCAAGTGATCAAAGTCAACCCCACCAGGACCAGGATAAGTATACATAATATGCCACCACTGGGTGCACTGGGAAGAGCATGGCTACACTTCTGTGGTGTTCCAGCCCCAAATACACAACCTGGGTGGAAGCACCAGGAAACACCAGACACACCCCAACTGAAGGACTTCTCCAAAATAACTAGCCTGTAATCTTTTTTTTTAAATCCTCACCCAAGGATATCCTTCCATTGATTTTCAAATAGAGTAGGAGGGAGGTAGGGAGGGAAGGGGGAGGGGGGGAGAGAAAGAGAAACATCGACACATCGATTGGTTGCCTCCCTCATGACCCTAACCAGGGCCGGGGATCGAATCTCAACCGAGGGATCGAACCCGCGACTCTTTGGTCCGCAGACCTGATGCTCCAACTGCTAAGCCAAAGCAGCCAGGGCTGGCCTGTAATCTTCAAGGTCACAAAAGGAAAGAATGAGGAACTGTTTCAGAAGGAAAGAAAGACAATTGACTGGAATCTGATGTCTTTGCTCTGTACAATGTATGTAGCCTAGGTAAAGGGATAGAGAAGTGTTTTATAAAAATTTTCCATAAATTATAGGTTTTTTGTTAATCCTCATCCGAAGATACTTTCCACTGACTTTTAGATAGAGTGGAAGGGAGGGAGGGAGGGAGGGAGAGAGAGAGAAACACTGATGTGAAAGAGACACATCAATTGGTTGCTCCTGCATGACCCTGACCAGGGCCAGGGACTGAACTTGCAACCCAGGCACATGCCCTTGACTGGGAGTTGAACCTGTGACCCTTGGTTCACAGGTTGACGCTCTAACCGCTGAGCCAAACCAGCCAGGGTGAGTCACAGGTTTTTCCCCCAAAATTAAAGCTAAAAAGTAAAAGGCAAGCAGGCAAAGATATAAGAGGCTCACTTTGCAGAGCTTATGTGCAAGTCTAATATGACTGGTATGCCGCATCAGGTACCAGGGGCCAGGGCTGTGTCAGATCATCTGAAGGCGGACTAAGCTGCCCCCTTTCTCAGGGCTGCCCTGCTCCCAATGCTGCTGGATAAAGGTTCTAGGGGCAGAAAGGGGAGTGAGGCCATCACTCACAGACCTCAGAGGTGATTGTAAGATTCATAATAAAGCTCCACGGCATAAAGAGATCAAGATGTGTGTCTTCAGCTACTGATCCCTGACCGTAACAGGCTCACAAAGGCGAACACTGCCCCCACAGCTGAGAATACAACTTGCTAAGCCAGAGCCCCAGGTACAACCAAAAACCTTTAAAAACCAAGCTCCTTTTCAGAACCATGAAGGGGGTCAGCTCCAAACTTTGCTTTTAGAGTCAGAACAAATTCAACTGTTTGAAATGGTGCCATCAAATCAATCCTCAAAGTTATAAAAACTTGCCTCTTTCCTCGACATAGCTCTCATGCCAGAGTATGAGTTATCTCGTAATGCTTTTGAAGTCGGCAATGAATTTATGTAAAGCAGGTTGGGTTACAGAATTCGGGTGGTTAAACTTGCTCATTAAATCTTTTATGAGGAGAAACTTTCAGGAATTACTGGAGTTGGTTCTCTCGTGAAAGACCAAAAAAGGCAGGCTCCATGTTCTTCAGAGGGGAGAAAGCTGTTTTCTTTAAAGTTAAGCCGTGATTAAATATACGTATTTACCTGAATACATCTAAGCAATACTAATTAATGTGAGAATTTAATACACAGAAAAGGGGTCTGGGAAATTATATTTCACATTAGTTATCGTTGGGATGGTAGTGAGTGGGAAAGGGGCAGGTTAATTCTTTAAGTCTATGTATTTCTAATTTGCCTTTTAAAAAATGGTATGAATGTATTACTTGTGTAAAATTTTGAAAAATGAGTAATACACTTTTTTCTTTTTATTTCCAAAAATGATGTAAAAATCCTTGTAGCCTAGCTGGAGTGGCTCAGTTGGTTGAGTGTCGTCCCATGAACCAAAAAGGTCACCGGTTTTATTCCTGGTCAGGGCACGTATCTGGGTTTCGGGCTCGATCCCCAGTGGGGGGCATACAGGAGGCAGCTGATCAATGTTTCTCTCTTACATCGATGTTTCCCTTCCTTTCTTTCTCTCTCTCCACCCCCTTCCTCTCTAAAATCAATAAAAACATAATTTAAGAAACTCCTTGTAAACAGGCCTTACTAACAGAAATAAGGGCTTATGAAACCTTTCACACTGGATTCCAAATGTACAAACTGAAGAGTTGGGAAAACATTTAGGAACTGAAAAAGAATACTGATTTCAAATTGCCCATTCCTGTTAAGATGTTATTTTACAATATCAACTGCTTTTCATCCCAGGAAAATCCCCCCATGACTGGCTGTGAAAGGCAAAGGGACGTTGAGGGCTCACCTGGTTCTGAGTCAGAATTGCCTGCAGATGGCTCGCAGAAGGTTGATGGCATAAAAACATTGTTTTTTGATACTGTCAGCAAGGAGGTGCAGGCAGGGGAGGGAACAAGAGGAAAAACAGAGTGAGTAGGCAGGGCAGACATGCCCCAGATCACCTCTCCAACCTGAGGAGTTGATTTCCAAGCCCCATTGTGGTATGGGAGGTGGGGGTCAGCATTATGAATAAGGCCTTTAGATACTCTGGACTCTCTCTAAAGCAAGAAGGGGGAAGTCTCCAGCCTAATGGCCTCTGTCTGATGTCTACCAGTTGACTCAGGTCTATTGTGGCAGCCTCTCTTGTCCTCGTGCCTTTGGCTTTTCCTTGGCACCCTGGTCCCCTGTGAGGGCAGCAAGGAGGGAAATGGAACACACCAGATATTCTGAGTCATACCTGGGGCTGAACCTCAGCCCCGGTTCCTTGTCACTGGTCAGGGCTCAAAAGTTGGCCGCACGCCCCACCCCCCCAACCTGTTTAGGCTATTACTGGCAACACTCATCTTCCCATTTCCCCCGAGGACTGGGAGGTGATTATCTCCTAGACCAATGCACTAGAGAGAGAAAACTTTTGGTGGTCCTTTGCCTCTTCAGCCTAGGGCCACAGCACAAATCATCTTGTCTCTTCTTTGTTACATCTTCCTGATAGAAAACATGGTTCAGCAGTAGACAGTAAACGGAAGGAACACAATCATAGCCAGGAAGCAGACACTTCCTCATTCCATAGAAACATCTATGCAACAAGCAGGCACAGGCCCTTAAAAAAGGATGTGCAGCCCTGGCCGGTTTGGCTCAGCGGTTAGAGCATCGGCCCGCGGACCAGAGAGTCCTGGGTTTGGTTCCCGCTAAGGGCACATCCCTCGGTTGCAGTTTGTCCCTGGGCCTGGTTGGGGTCGTGTGGGTGGCAACCACTCGATGTTTCTCTCTCTCTCTTCCTCCCTCTCTCCCTCCCACTTTATCTGAAGATAAATGCAAAAATGTCCTCGGGTGAGGATAAAAAATAAATAAATACGTTAAAAAAAAAAAAGGATGTCCACCACAGCCTAGACTGCAAACAGTCTGGACAGTTCCTTAATGCCTGACTGGCAATTGACAGTGCATCCATTCAGGGGTAGTCTTATGCAGTCATGAAAAACGACATGGCAATGTCCAAAAGAAGCATTAAGGGAAATAGGTAGGAAATCAAGTGTGTTATACAGACAGCCTTGAGAGGACACTCACTTTCTGCACTGACTATTCCTGTAAAGTCTGCATTACTTTTGTTAGCAGAAACAAACTTTCTACGAGCGTCTCTTTTCCCCTTAAAGTGATATCCTTAAGGTTTACAGTTGTAAATGTTTTATATGAACTTCGCAAGAATAAACTTCAACTTGGGTAACTGGAAATCCTCTCCCAATACACATGTATCTCTCTAAGTCATGGTTACAGAGACCAAGACAGAGAACACAGGACAATGCCAGAGTAGACCAAGTGTAGATAAGGTGGGGAGAAGAGAGGGCAGCTCTCTGGCAGCATTGACCCTCCAATCTGCAAAGGTGCCCCCAGACTTGAGGAGCCCCCACTAAGTAGCTCCAGTGTCTCTCTCTACCCTGGACTCTGCCTCTTTCTTGCACCAGACTTCGTACAAGCCCTGGCTGGTCTTCTGGTCTCTGTGCAGGTGTTCAGATCATGTCCAGTCCAGACACTTCCACAGGTGCCTAAGCTGGCCCACACCTCAAGGCTCCACCAAGCCCTCTCTTCTGCAGCCTTTGGAAGGTAGACATGTGATTAACGGTCAGAGGCCCCAACATGACTTAGACAGTCCCTTTCCCATTTCAGAGGGATGATTTTTCTTTCTTTCTTTTTTTTTTATCCTCACCCGAGGACATTTTTTCATTTTTTGTTCAGATAGAGTGGGAGGGAGAGAGAGGGAGAGAGAGAGAGAGAGAAACATCGACGTGAAAGGGACACATCGAGTGGCTGCCACCCGCACGACCAACCAGGGCCGGGGACAAACTGCAACCGAAGTACATGCCCTTAGTGGGAACCAAACCCGCATCTCTCTGGACCGCAGGCTGACGCTCTAACCGCTGAGCCAAACCGGCCAGGGCGGATGATTTTTCTTGATGCATCTTTCTTATCAGTCCACTAGGTCACACCCCTCCATAAGTATCACTGATCCCAGACTGGGGTACCTGGTGCCACACCTCGGGCAAGCTCTAACCTTATCGTGACAGAGACCAAGCCTCAGGCTGATTCTAACTGGATCTGAGCAGGAGACAGATGAGCATGAGATGTTGGAAGGGAACAGTGGACTTATAAACATGGATGCTTTTATTATTCAATAAAAGTCTGTAGCTGTTACCTGACTGTGAAGGTGGGAACTGGGTTAAAGAGGAAGTCCTTTCTCGCTTGACAGGAGGGCAGTAATTTCCATCTTCTCGGTCAGAATCTACAGAAAATAATAAGAGAAGGAGGAGAAGAAAATCAGGCTCCTTCTACTTCTACAATCAAAGATGGTGAAATGTTTTAGAGGTTTCCTCACCTTCTCCACCTTCAGGGCTGGAGCCGCCAGCTGACCTCTGAAACGAGAGCACATGTCAGGGTAGAAGAGAGGGCCAAGCTGCCCTCTCATCTAACAGCTCGTGAGCTACGTTATGAACAGATCCTGAGACGCAATACTGAGGGCCAACTCCCTGAGCTCAGCCACCAGAGTCACGGAGGAATTTTCAACCTCACGCTCAGAACTCCCCCGTGAACCTTCTGCATCTGGCTGCCCAGGCCACATGCCAAAGAATCCTCTTAATGACTGAGAGTGCACTTACAGCACAAGGATCAGTTTGTTTCTCCACAGGTTACAGCTAACTGGTGTGTCATCCCCAAATTCAAACACAGTGAAACTTTATCTGGCCAAAACTCATTTTGCCAAGAGCTGGAAAGCGACCCGTTCTCCACTCTGAAGGGCAGCTGGACTGTTTAATTTTAAAATGATCACCTTACACCGGATTGTGACGGTTTCCATTCCTTGCCCTGGCACATTCCATGGTAAGGAACCCTCTTTCAAGGTAGGCTATTGTTTCCAGAGCAACTCAGAACTTTGGTGCCTTGGATTAAAGTCTGCTGCTAAGTGCTCACAACAGAACAATTCAGCAGACTACAGAACCCACCCGAACACAGACAAGCTGAGAGAAGGTGGCTGAAGAACCTCCCCCTCAACAGTTTTTAGTTTTAGAATGTGAACAACTAGTAATTAAGAGGCCTGAAATGAGTCCCCTCCCAACCCAGGATAACACACAATCCCTCCTATGTGTCCCTTCTTAGGGACTTGTGCTTCTTGAGAACTAAGCAGCCAAAAGCAAATGTGGAGGGAACATCATTCCACTTGGGCACTTAAGAGCCAGCAGAGGAGCCAGTTTTCTTAGTTTCAGAAAAGCCTCTAAGGCTCAAGGTTAGCCAAATGACGACCACCTGACTGGAGGAGCAGAGGGATGAAATGAGTTGGTGTATGAAAAGTGCTCTTCACACGGCAGAGCATGTGTGGCAGCAGTAACTGCACTAAACCAAACTATATAGGGAGCTGGAGGGACCCTCCTAAAGCCTGAGCAGCTAGACTCTTGCTGGTGACTCGACACCCTCTCTCCTGAAGCTGGAACCTTAGACTCTGCACTAGTGAGGACCTCCTAAAGCCCAGGCAACACACTTTTCTCTTAAAGGGCAAGAAAGTATTTCCAGCTCTGTGAGCCCCACGTCGTATATTCTGTTTTTACAATCTTTTAAAAATGTAAACACCATCTTAGCTTGTGGGTGAGAGTGTGTGGACAGACCCATCCTGAAGGATGGTGCCCAGACAGTAACAAAAGGATCCCAACCTGGACCCTCCCTCCTGTGTGAGCCAATGACTTGGGATTGAGTCATAAAAACCAACCTGGGCTTCTTTCTCCAAATCTGTGTCCCAAGAGCTCCCTGGAAGTGTCTGTGAAGGGGAGAGGATGACACTGTCCCCAGGTGTGTCTTGGGGGATTGAAGGCTCAGAGGAGACCATCCAAGTGCTAGGGAAACACAAACTCTTATAACAGGGGCTATTCAATGGTCCTTGGGGCAGCTGTGAAAACATCACTGGGCCCAAAGAGAGCATAGGAATAGAGCGTGAGGCTGCTCAACCCCCTCTCAAAGGCTTGTAGATCTAGTCACTTTCTTCCAGCTCTGCCATTGCCTAAATGGGAAACCTTGGGCAAATTATATCACCTGGAAAACAGGGTTCTGGTGCCTCCCCCACAGGGAAGTGGCAAGGGGTCAACGGGATAAGCAGGTGGTGCCGGCTCAGTCCAGTGCCCAACCTTGCTATGACTGTTTATAGCTCACATCTGGTGGTAGCTATGCTGTCTCTACAAGTTCACTTCTGCTGGATGTTACACCCTTGGGCAGGGCTTGAGAGCTCAAGGATAGGCGTGAACAGGAGAGCTGGGATGTGAAATAATGTCCTGGGGGCAACTGGGAGGTAAAGGGCCAGGTTTGGGGACTCTTGGGTGAGGGTTAAGAGGAGGGTACTGAGCCCAGGGGGTGCTGAGATGCACTCCCACAGGGCTATGATTCAGCAGAGGCCAGGGCCTAGGGTGACATCTGCTAATAAAGAGCTGTGCTATCAGCACATCCATCCGTTGCTCCAACTATCCCCTTCCTCAGCTGACATCATCAAGGTGCAGGCTCCAGGTACTTCCCTCCCATTCCTTCACAGCCGACCCAGCCCACTCCCACCCCTATTCTCAAGTTTCGTAGCTCTGCAGGTACTGTGTGATCTGCCACTTCTTGGATTGACTTTTGGGACCTGGAAATGGCCCCCTCTATGGCCTCTGTAGACACTGCCCCTCATCCACTGATGTCCTCCTTTCCCTCAGGTCTCTTTCTTAACTTCCTATGTGAGAACAAACCTCTTGGTCCTCTGGTCTCACTGTGCCCTCTTATTTTGATTGTGTGTTCTGTGTCAGGGTCCCCTGCTAGACTCAGAGTTCCAGGAGGGGACTGGCCCTCGGCACCACACAGCAGGAGCTTGCTCACCATTTGTTCAGTGAAAGGCTAGGGAGAACCAGTGAAGCCTGCGTTCCTGGGTTATGCACAGGGCAACGGCCAGCATCCCAGCCAGTGGCCCTGAAAGTTGTCAGGCCTGAGTTTCCTCAGTTGTTGCAGAGGAGATTCCTCTAGTACCTCAATCTCAAGAGGCCTCCACACCTAACTTTCCTTTGCCCACTGGCCATCTACATTAGTTTCCACTGTGAATCTTCCAGGGCTCCTTCTGCTAAGGATTAGTAATTTCATTCCACTGTGGTTGGGGAAGACTGTATGGTTTTAATCCTTTCAGATTTACTGAGACTGGTTTTGTGGCCAAGCCAGGTGGTCTATCCTGGAGAACACTCCTCGTGCCTGAGGGAAACGTGAACCCTGCTGGGTTCTGTACTGTTCAAGTCCTCGATGTCCTCATCCATCTGTATGGATACTTGACTGATAACTGAAAGTACAGTACTGAGGTCTCCAACTGTTATGACTGAATTGTCTATTTCTCCCTTCAGTTCTACCAGTTTTTATTTCATGTATTTTGGGGTTCTTTTAATGACACCTAAATTTCTTACCTCTGCCAAGGATACCCCAAAACCTCAGGTATCTGGGTCTCCTTAAGAATTTGAATGGTGCTAGGAGCTTTTCCCCAGACCAGGAACTGGGGCCTCCAGGGATTCAGCCCCACCTCTCAGGGTCCAGGACTGCTGACCAGAACCCTTGGTCCATCCCGTAGCACCCCCTTCTTGCCATCATACTCCAGCCTGTCTCCTTGCTGTTTTCTGAGCATGTCAGCACTGTGCCTACCTCAGTGTTCCTTTGGGGTGCACTACTCCCAAGGCCTAGGATGCTTTTCCCGCAGGTCCACTCACTGCGGCCTCCCCAAGGCCTTTCCTGACCACCTCCAGTGGGAACCCATGCTCATGCCTATCTCACTGTTCAGAAAGCAGAGGCAGTTCCTCTCCACCCTACCCTCTCTTGGGCCTCTACCCTTTTTTGTGTATTACAGTTGGAAATGATCTAATGTGTCTGTCTGTAGCTAAGATGAGGCCCTACCCTGCTGGCTATGCCCACAGCTCATACATGCAACACCCAGGACATGCTGCATAAAACTCTCAACATGTATTTAATGCACGAATGGAGCTCGTATCCTCCACTATGGCCCCTTAGGTAACCTGAGAAGAAAAGGTGTCTGGCCAGACAAGATTCAGTCCTAGATCCCCGATTCCAGGAGACCCTCAAATCTGTGTCCCAAGTCTCTTGAAGAACCATCCCACAGGCATGTGGTGGGCCTCCTGGTCCTGGAAAAGATGGGAGGCCAAGGCCTGGGAAGGAAAACATAGGAAGACTCCCCCACAAGGAGAACCTTCCAAAAACTGCTGTAACTTCCTGTGGGGTCTGAAATGGCTGAGAAGCAATGAGGAAACTGATGTTGGCAACTCTTCTCAAAAGAAACTAATGCAAGGAAGCAGTAACACAGAATGTAAGGTTAAGTCATTTCTGCATGCCTTTGAATATGCTGACTCTCCCAGAAATCCTCCATACTGTCTATGTGAGGAGAAACTTGCCCCTACACACTGCTGGAGAAGGGCTGAGCTTGCTATATGGCGGCAAAAGGTATAGGGTACAGCAGCTCCCCATCAACCTCTACCCCCTCACCACCACAAAGCCAATGCCAGCTCCACTAACATTTCCCTTGGACAGTAGCCTGGTGGTCAGGACCTCTTTCATGTCAGAGCAGTCTGGGGACAACCCCTCACCCAACCAAGGGAGTAGCTACTCAGGGGTCAGTAGAAAGCAATGCCTGGGACTCCCAGCTCCTTGGACCCCAGAAGTCTGCAGCCCCAAGTTCAGGAACCACCACTATGGAGACTCATGTGAGGAGGGTTCTAGAGCAGATTTTCAGGATCTGTGTTTCTTGGGGAGGAGTGAGAACAGAAGTAGGGTGTAGAAGCCCCATTTTCTACTCTGCCTCTCCCCAGAGTAGAATCCACCTCTGCAAGGATGACACCTTGGGGATGCTGGGGTCAGCACCTTTGGGACACCATGATGAAAATAAACCCCATCTAACACTGACATAAGGCGGCTGAAGAGAAAGTAGAACAAAGATAACCCTTCAACTGATTTCTTTGGCTTCAGGACAGTATGCATGAATGAAGCAGGCTCACAAGGATGGAAAAGTCCTTGGAGACAGCAGAGGGGCTATGGGCTGGAAAGCAGGCCAGCCTGCAGAAGAATCGAAGGAGCTGCTCACCGAGTGCTTCAAGGTGGCACTGGCAGCCCTGCCAGCTGGCAGGGACAGGTAGCGGCAGTCCTCTCCCCTCAGAAGCCACTGGGTCCTCCAGAGAAGCAGCTCATTCTGGGAGGCGTGTAAGTCCCTGTCACCAAGTACAAAATCGGGGAGAATGTCTAACCCAGGATGGGAATGCAGGCATGGAAAGCTTCTGTTCTTTGTATAAAGGATGAAATAGTAAAAATTACAATCATTACATTCATTAAATATCACCCTCCTCCAAAAAACCATGGCTCTTGTATGGCTGCCTGGTGTGGCCTTGAGGGAGACAAAAGGTGCCAGTCCAGGGAAGGGGATGGAACTAGAGACTGTGTCTCAGAATCTGACACAGACGCAGGCACACAGATAGTAAGCAGAAAAAAAAAGCACTTCTTTCCCGACCTCCCAGAAAAGACCAGAAAGCAAGACCAAGTCAGATAAATTCCTTCCAGAAAACACCAGATACCATTTGGCCTGCTTAGGCCTCAGTGACTCTGGTCTGAACTGACCAGTTAGAAACGTCCAGTTGGCTATGGGATGAAAAATCAGTTAAGAGCAGGGCCTGCTGCCCTGGCCGGGTGGCCCAGTTGTTTGGAGTGTTATCCTGTATACCAAAAGGTTGTGGGTTTGATTCCCGGTCGGGGTGGGTATGGGATTGATGTTTCTCTCTCTCTCCAAAAAAAAACAAACAAAAAAAAAAACAATAAAACATATCCTTAGGTGAGAATTAAAAAAAAAAAAAAAGAGTAGGGCCTGCTGATTGCATCCTTGTCTTCACATCAACTACAGGCCAATTCAGTGCTGTTTATTTTGTGACTGAGGCAACCAGCTCAGAAATTCTTATAAAAAAGGCACATTGAAAAAGGAAAAACAGAGTGGTCTCAAAAGACATGAAATAGGGCAGGGGTGGAACAAAAGTCAAATCCTGTGCAGAAGATGGAAGATGAGGGAAGCCATCCAGCCAAGGGGCTCATTCCAGAATCTTTCTAAGCTTCCCGGTGGGTCTCATAAACATAGTTTAGGCTCATCAGTGCCTTGGCTTGGAGCTTCAGTCCAGCAGACTTCAGCCAGGATCAGGGTAAGCACAAAGCTGCTAGCTTCTTCTGGATTAAAGAACTGAATCTGAAATGTGGTTTGGTCTTCTTCAAACTGCCTGGTGAGAGTCAGGAAGTCTGATATATGGACTTTTTCTGGTACTGAATCTTCCATGGCTATAGTGCTGATGAGACTGAAAGACGATCAGGGCCCTTTTTAACAATTCAGTGAGCCACTATTTGCCATAAAGAGCTCGTGCTTTATAGTCCCCCAAGGGATCACAGCACAGAGAAGAGACTGAACATGATGGATGATACCTGCTGAGCAACATGTGGGCGGTTTCCTGAACTCCAGTGTGGTATAGAGCAAGATCCAAATTTGTTCTGATGCAAAAGCAATGAGTTAACCAAGGGAAAATCTCAGCCAGAGAAGCTGGGATCAGGTTCCTCTGCCTTGATTTATGCCCTAATTGACCTAAAAACCAACGTGAACTTTGCCTGAACATGCCCTGCAGTGGGGAAAGCCAAATGACAAGAGCCATTAGCAACCCACCGGAGTTTTCTCTGTTCACAGCCCCATGGAGCTCTGTCCCCAAATGATATGATGTTGAGGCTGCTGGGACTTGTGACGGAACTGAGGATTTCTATAGCTATGAATGTTGAAATGGTGTCTGTGTGTATGTCAGATGCAGGCCTTCACGGCTGTGCTGCTCCATTTATAACCGCTCCCTTGAGTCCTGGCCCCCTCCCATGGTGACTTCACAATCCATCCTGAGGTTCCCTGCTAGAACACTTGACCTTGCATTTGCCAGTCTGGGCAACAACTAAATTTCTTAGGACTAGAGTCTCCAACTCAAAGTCCACAAGAACAGAGAAGAGGAGTTCCTCAGAGATCAACATCTGGACTGACCACAGGTGGAAGGTGAGGCCCTGCCACCCCACCCAGGGCACTTCGTGCACAGGCCTCTTGGGGGGCGGGGACCCGTCGGTCTTACCAAGTGGGCACTAGAAGTGAGAAGGGCCCAAAATAGCCCACATGCCTCTGGATGAGTAGCTGCCATGACACAACCTCTGCGATCTAGTTGTCTGCTACTCTCAGTTGAAAACTCTCAACCTTCCCAGTCAGAGATGTCTTTATGTAGGTTGTGCTTTTCAAACTAGGCAGCGGCAGAAGGCTTCAGAGCCTCTGGGGCAGATCTACATGAAGGTCATCTGTTCTCAGGGCACTAAGAACAGATGACCTGTGTGCAAAGGCTGAAGATACAATAACTAACAACACCCAATTCAGAAGGAGGTTCCAGGAGCTGCTCTGCCCCCATCAAAAAAAGTGACCACCTCCTAATTACTGCCCTGTCAGCTCTTGTGTGAGGGCTATGATGCCAGAACACTGGCAATAAGTGCCTCCTGGCTGGAATCTTTGCTGAGCTTCTGAGTGCACTTCACTACCCCAAACTCACTTCTATGCCATGAATGACCGACTCCCTGCTGCTCCCCACCCATGGTAAAAACTACTTCTTTATCCACCACACACTGATTGCTCCAAAGTGTGAAAATATGACTCCAATCTCACCTTGGCTGAACATGACTTCCTCCTGAGTAGCCTACGATTTGGTGCCTATAACTGAATTTTTTTTTTTTATCCTCACCTGAGGACATTTTTGCATTTATCTTCAGACAGAGTGGGAGGGAGAAAGGGGGGAAGAGAGAGAGAGAAACATCGATGTGAGAGAGACACACCGACTGGTTGCCACCCACACGACTCCAACCAGGGCTGGGGACAAACTGCAACTGAGGTACGTGCCCCCAGCGGGAACCGAACCCGGGACTCTCTGGTCCGCGGGCTGACGCTCTAACCGCTGAGCCAAACTGGCCAGGGCTCTATAACTGGATTTTAATGGTTTCCTTAAGAACACAGGGTACTGGTGATGTGACATAGGAACTGCTAAAGGTCTGGGGTTGTGATGCCCTGGAAGGCTACCTGGTGTTCTGTATGGCAGAGTGCAGTCCTTTGTTTTGTTGTTGTCATTTTCCCCTGTCATGACACTGGGGATTAGAGGATGGAATTTTCAATCCTGAATGTATGAAGATGTTTACCTTTCCCAACTTATCAAACTCCAAACTCTCAAGACATTTCTTGTTCTTGAGAGTTCACAATCTTCTCCACCTATAATCTCCAAATACAAAGATAAAGGGCTCAGGGGTTCCCTCTGGATTCAAAGAGTCTTCTCTTCTTCCTGCTTTGATTGAAGACAAGCAGTTCACAGCCTCACCACAGTCCAGACACAATCAGTCTTGCAAAGCAATCTGTGTTAGATACCTCCTCTTCCTACAGATTAAGGAAGCCAGAGCTCTTGTGTTTCTAAGACACTGAACTAGAAGGCCCAGATTCAGAGAGAGGAGGAAGAAAAAATGGGAGGGAGAAGGGGTCAAATTTGGAAGGTTCTACCCACTACTCAATTCTTCTTTTGACCCCTTGTGTCTCTTTTACGAAACAGGGCTAACTTTTTGCTATGGGTCTATATTTCCCCAACTAGAAAAGTCTCCATGTAAAGAGGACCTAATCTTCTCTGACTTCTTGGCAGCAGGAATTAAAGAGAGCTGGATAGATCCTGGTCATCTTTTCAGTTATTATCAGCTGATTATATTCTAGAGCCTGGAACTGAGGGACCCGGAGGGAAAGGGGCTGGTCTGGGTTGGGACCCCTGGGCCATGGAATGCTGGGTGGAGGTGGACTTACCCCTGCCAGTTCTCGTGGAAAAGGAGGAAGCTGGGCTTCAGGAGCGCTGGCTGAAGCGCTAGCAGGGGCAGGAGGCTCTAGAGCATGCTCACCAGCTGACTCGGGGTGACCTGTGCCATGGTGGGGAGCCTCAGCCTCCCCCCGAGGCTCCTCTCCCGAATCCGACAAGTCTTTTTGCTCTGCAGAGGACTGGGAGCAAAAAAGACAATTTTCCTTCAATGTAAATAAAGGCTACAACATGGGGCAGGGGGCAGGGGCGGGGATCAAAGGGCTAGAGATGGCTTCACCTTTAGCAGTTCCTGCCCAGGAGGATGGGCCAAGAAAGCCCTGCACAAAGTGAAATAAACATGGATTTGCTGCTGTTTGACTTTGCAGGGAGCTTTAAGGTGTGCAGGAAGTCCCAACCTTCGTTTTCAATTCAAAAGTGCAAGGAGACCTGGCATGGAGCTACTCTGCTTATGGGCCACGAGTGAGGAAAAAATATTCCTGGTGACCAAAATGGGGATGGTGCCATCTATCAGAGAGGAACAAAGATGATTACAGGTTAATAACACATCTCCTCAAAGATACTGATGAGGGGAGCTGCCCTCAGCACCATTTCTGTCTGCTAGGAAAGGTTTGGAAGCAGGTCTGGGACACCACACAGCCAAGAATGAGGTGTCTAGAGTCAAAAGCTTCTGCACCTCACTCTAGTTCTTCCAGTACCTTTCAACTTGTTCTGCTTAAACCTGAAATAAAGGAGGAGCTTTCTCATCTCAGTGAGTGCAGGTGTGGGGAGACCAAATGAGCTGGCAGAGACAGAGAGAGCTGGTTTTGTATTGGTGGGAGGGTGGGAATTTAGCTGGAAGAGGGAGCCCCTTGGCCTGGGATTTCCCCAGGCTCACCCCAAACACCTTGGGCAGGGGCTTATCTGGAAAACAGCCAAGATAAGAGAAAGCTGGCTCCGTTTATGAAAGCACAACACCCCTGGCATTCTTTGAGCTGGTTCTTGGGCTTCTGGGGGGTGCTTCAGTGGGCTGAGAGCTCTGTGGCCAAGACTATTCTTGAGAAAAGGGTTTTAAAGGTGGTGTCCTGGGAAAGATGGGCTCTGATCCTCAAACCTCCCTCTTGGCATTGTCCACAACATGAAGCCATTTCTCTTACTTTGTAAACTAAATGACCACGGGGTTACCCTACCCTGCCTCCCTGCAGACGCTGCCCTGTTTCTTCTGAGTGTGAAGTGTTTGAGACCTCTTTAGATAGGGTGTGGGGGCTATTTCTTAACATGTGAGCCTGTTGGATGAAAGGAACTATATAAAAAATATTTAAGAGAACTTTAAAAAATCCTTAGGACAGCAAAAGCAACACAATGTTAACTCATGTGTACATCTAAAACGTCACCAAAATCAATTCTTTCTATCCAGGGGAGATTGACAGACACAAAGGCCTTCCTTCCCAAGCTGTTCCTCTAACCTGTCTGGGACACCAAGGTCGGTTCACACACTAGCTGGCTGCTACTTTATGGCTCGAGATTTAACACTCGACAAGAGAAAATTAAACCCAGAGCTTTGCGGGAAACTGCCTCTCTCTCTAATTAGAACCACTTGGATTTTTTTTTATCCCTGCTTTTAGAACATAAATGTTCAAATGTCCTCATAGCATGGTGGACTCAAGATGAAGTCTAGATCGGAGGACTAAAAAAGAAATACAAATGCTACTCCAGCATTTTCTCCTTGGGTTTGAGTGTTTCTGCTGGACAAGAAAAGTAAGTTCTAATGAACCAAGATAGGACCTGTAGTTTTTCAATATGTTTATTAAAACCAGACATCAGATCCAGACCCTAGATCATGTATCCTAAAATATATGTGGCTGACAAAAATAACAAAACAAAAACATGCACACAAGGTACACTTGTTACACCAACGATAAGCTTCAAAATAAGGTCTAAACATACTATACAGCATTTTCAGCAAAACTGGACTGCTCATAAGCATTTCTGTAACTG
Organism: Tadarida brasiliensis; assembly: GCA_030848825.1. NCBI lineage: Eukaryota > Metazoa > Chordata > Mammalia > Chiroptera > Molossidae > Tadarida > Tadarida brasiliensis. Next base: position 48,801,409 of record CM061259.1, read on the forward strand.
CTTTCTGTCTTTTTACCAAATGGGCATTATCCTGCCAGTGCAACCTCAAAATCATCCCCCCTTCAGGTTAACAAACTGAAAGAAACATTTAATCATCATAAACAATAAGACAACCTACAGAAGAAGATTCAAATTCTCTTCACATTAAAAAGAAAAAAACTCGCCCTGGCCAGTTTGGCTCAGTGGTTAGAGCGTCGGCCTGCAGTCCAGAGAGACCCGGGTTCGGTTCCCGCTAGGGGCATGTACCACGGTTGCAATGTGTCCCTGGCCCTGGTTGGTCGTGCGGGAGGCAGCCACTCGATGTATCCCTTTCATGTCGAAGTTTCTCTCTCTCTCTCCCTCCCACTCTATCTGAATAAAAAATGGAAAAATGTCCTCAAGTGAGGTTAAAAAAAAAAAGAAAGAAAAAAACTGCCCTGGACGGTTTGGCTCAGCAGTTAGGGCGTCGGCCGGCGGACCAGAGAGTCCTGGGTTCGGTTCCCACTAAGGGTACGTACCTCGGTTGCAGTTTGTCCCCGGCCCTGGTTGGGGTCGTGTGGGTGGCAACCAGTTGATGTGTCTCTCTCACATCGATGTTTCTCTCTCTCTCTCTTCCTCCCTCTCTCCCGCCCACTCTATCTGAACAGAAATGCAAAAATGTCCTCGGGTGAGGATAAAAAAAAGAAGAAAAGAAAAAAACGACCTCCATTCAAGGCAGTTAATAAAAGGTTTTGTTTTTGCTTTAAAAACACAAATGCATGTAGCCTTGGCCAGTGTGGCTCAGTTGGCTGGAGTGTCCTTCTGTACTCCAAAAGGTCTAGGGTTCGAATTCCAGTCAGGGTACATACCTAGGTTGCAAGTTCGATCTCCGGTTGGGGTATGTACGAGAGGCAACTGATTGATGTTTATCTCTCACATTGATGTCCCACCCCTTCCTCTCTCTAAAATCAATAAATATATCCTTGGGCGAGGATTAAAAAAAAAAAGATAAAAACAAACAAACAAAATAACAAACAAATGCATGTAAACCCACACATTTCATGAAGAGCACCACCTTCAGTAAGCCTGGAGACATGAAAGGAAGTAAAGACAATTCCTGTGCATGAGGATTGGAGTTCAGACTGTGAAAGTTTTCTCTAACATGGGACAATAGGAGGATTTGACAACTTGACCTATGACGCCACCAACAAGCCACTAACATCAATTTGTAGTTTGCTGTGAATACACGGACCATCAATGGGACCTACAGAAAACATTGTGTGGCCTCACCACCAAACAAAAACACAAAACACCTAGGCCGGCAGCTTAATTTTTTTTAAAATTTCAAATCTTTTTATTTTGTTTTGTTTTTTGTTAATCCTCACCTGAGGACAGTATTCCATTGATTTTTAGATAGAGTGGAAGGGAAGGAGGGAGGGAGGGGGAGAGAGAGAAGCATCCATGTGAGAGAGATACATCGACTGGATGCCTCCCACATGACCTCAACCGGTGCCAGGGATGGAACTTGCAACTCAGGTATGTGCCCTTGACTGGGAATCGAATCCGAAATCCTTTGATCCGCAGGCTGATGCTCTAACCACTAAGTCAAACTGGCCAGGGCTTAATTTCAAATTGTTTATCTCAAGCATGATTGAGTAACAATAGCTGGGCCTGTGATGCACTCTCCTTTGAAGTGGGGGACATGAGCTCTTTGAAGCACACCCCACTGGGTGGTTTAGAGACTGTTTCTTTACTGACAAAGAAATTAACGGTTCCATAGTGACAATGGGAATACTTGATCTTTGTGGATGAAGAAGTGGCTCAAAAAGAGCTATAAGGGACATTTTGGTGACAATTAGGACAATTTATATTGGAGGAGACTTCTGAATTAATGATCATTTTCTTAGGTGTGACAAAGGTACTGGGGCTATGGAGAGGAACCACACACTATTCCTAGGAGACATCTGCAGAAGTATTTAGAGAAACATCAGATGGGAACAAATTATAGTAGAGTGCTTTTAGCATTTATGACAAAGATGTTAACAGTGGAGCCAAGTAAAGCATACCCAAGTGTCCTCAGTATCATTCTTCTAACTTATCTGAGAATTTGAAATTTTCAAAATAAAATGTCAAAGAGAAAGGGGAAAAAACGTTTGCTCAGAAAAAAGCAGCCCCAACTTTTTCCCAGTTCTGCTTCTGCAATGTGAGAAGGGAATGTGGCGGGAAAGAGAGAATGAAAATGGAAGGCTCTCAAACTCTCATTTTTGTCAGGAAGTACTGTGGCTGCTCCTTGAGTGTCTGCTCTTCCATCGTCCTTGAAATGGGAAACTAAAGGGAAACAAAGCTACCTGAGTTACTGTTTACTTTCCACTTTCTCTTTAGCTGTCATAAGCAACAGAGAAAGAAGATCCTAGGTCATTTGGCCACTATCTATCTATCTGACAGTTCAGAAAGCTGCACTAAAGGACAGTCACAAAGGCTCCTTAAGGCTTCTGCTGTTAAACACAGAGGTTTCCACATCCTTTTGATGATCTTGTGACAGAAGTAGAGAGCTGAATTCTAAAGTGCTGGAGATCAGTTATTTTTAGAAGCCCATTAGTGTTGGCTCTGAGTCAGTATTTTGATAAGAACTACATTTTCACATTTTAAGATGATGATGACCATCTCCCTAGCCACTCTTCTGGTTCAATGTCATCCATTTACCTAATTTGCATCAACTTTATAAAGGCAATACATGTAAGTTATCCTTTGAATTACAAAGCAACAGAACCAGAGGGAAAGGGAAGTAAGGGGGAGGCAGAAGAGGATAAAGGGGGATAAATGATGATAAAAGGAGACTTGACTTGGGGTGGTGAACACACACTACAATATACAGATGATGTATTATAGAACTGTATACCTGAAACCTATATAATTTTATTAACCAATGTCACCCCAATAAATTCAATAAAAAAGAAAAACCTATCTAACAAACAAACAAAAAATAAAAATAACCAAAGCAACAGAACCACTTCAACTGTGAAAACAGTACTGAAACAGGAATTAGTAATTTTAAAAGCATTTTAAATTCAGCTGAACAAATATTACATTTTAGTTTTTCATCCTGCTGGCTGTCCAAAAGTCCTCAGGTTTAAAGAATTATTAATTCCTATTGCTCATTTTAAATCTGGGGTCAGCAGACTTTTTCTGCAAAGGGCCAGATACTAAATATTTTTGACTTTGTAGGCCACTGGGTCTGGGTCCAAATTACTTCACTCTGCTGTTATGTGAAATCAGCCTCAGCTACTGTGAAGGGGATGGGTATGGCTGTGGGCCAATAAAACCTATTTACAAAAACAGGCAGTAGTGCCAGGCCTTATTTTGCTGACCCATTTTAAGCTAAAAGTGATTCAAAAGATGATCATAAGAAAACTCAAAACTCTAGAAAACTCTTGATTTAATGGAAAAACTCCGAAGTGACTTTTACATCAAAAAGAGAAATCAAATACATCCATTTCTAAAAAGCTACAAGAAACACATCAGCCCTTCAGTGACTGACCCTTTTCCAAGGAGGGATGATTAAAAACACAGGTAACTAAGCTGTAATTATGTGTCAAGGCCCAGGGGAGAGGAGACAGCAGAGGTTGATATATCTTGAAAATACCACCTGGAAAACCAAAACAAAATGGGAAGAACATTTCCTCAGGTTTTGTGGTTCTTTCTTCATCAAAGAATTAACAATGAGTCCCGCTGGTGTGGCTCAGTGGTTGAGCATTGACTCATGCACCAAGAGGTCACTGGTTCAATTCCCGGCCAGGACACATGCCCAGGTTGTGGGCCCAATCCCCAGTGGGGGGCATGCAGGAGGTGGCCAATTGATGTTCTCTCTCAACAATGTTTCTATCTTTCTCTCCCTCTCCCTTCCTCTCTCTCTAAAAATCAATAAAGAAAAAAATTAAAAAAAAAAAAAAAAGAATTAACAATGAGAATGTTTAATGTGAGAACAAGCCTAGTAGATAAGCCTGTGCCACTACAAAAGGCTCCAGTACCAGGAGGTGTGGATGGGTGGGTTTTAGAGTAGTCCCCTCTCCCTCCTGTCCCCTTCGTATACAAAAACTCTTTTCCTGGCATAGCACATGAACGTTTTCCAGGAAAACTGGGCTGCACGGAAAGAAAAGTCTGGTCTCTCTTCTCAAACCAAACGGCAAAGTCTACAAGCAGCAGCTGGACTGCTGGAGTCCCAAATCACCAGACCAGCAGCTCCCGGCCGTGGATCTCCAGCCCTAGCCAATTCTCAAATGCTCTTCTTACCAACAAGACTGCAAATGGATTTCAGAACACAACTTGGTCACTCTCAAATCTTGCCATGGGCATTAAATTACCTGCTGTCCTGGGCCATGGGTAAGGAAGGATCATCCATTTTTTTTTTTTTTGACAAATGGAGTCCTCACACAAGCTTGGGGGGCTTCACCACAAAACATCAACTAACTCTGGATATAACCCCATCTTCCACAGTGATTTGTTAGATCGGGATAAAAAACCTGTGACTTCAAGATAAACAACGTGCGAAGATAGGGATGCGACTGCTGTACCAATCAGGCCTTTGACAGGCTGCCAGCTCATCACTATTAATTAGGCAAGGTATTTCTAACAACAGTATGATCAAGACAATTAAAATCTAAGAGGGCGAAGCAATCCAAGAAAGATAGATGGTAAATATACAATGCAAGCCAACCAATAATTATCCTAAATGCATTTATGCCAAGTTGGTTGGGGCCAAAAAAATCTCCCTAAAATCTTTTAAGGTCCTGTTTCCCCCCTTAAACACCATTGCTGTCTCTCCTTCTCTCCTCCTTCCCCCACTTTCTCTCCCTCCCTGTCCCTCCTTCTCTTCCTCCTCTCCTTTCTTCTACCTTTTTTCTCCTACTCTTTTCTCTCCTACTTGTTTTCTTAATGTACAGTCGTATTTCTAAATCAAATCATTAGGTTTTCTCTCCTACTAGTTTTCCTAATGTATAGTAGTACTTTGGAATGAAAAGAAAGCTTTTTACCACCATTTTTAAAAGCAGGGTTCTGAACCCTTTCTACACACACCTATCTCAACCTCTTGCCATGGTAACCTAAAGCCACTGGACCTTTTTCCTCCAAGCTCAATGTCAAGGCTTAAAGGGCAAAAACATCCTTGGCCATGTGACCTGGGAAGAGATTTCTCTGGGAGAAAACCAAATATGAAAACAGAACATACCAGCCCCTTACCTTTTGTCCTTTATCCTTCTGAAACACAAAGACGGGAGGAGCAATGGCAGGCTTTTCTGCAAAAAGAAAAATTGGTGTTTTTCCCCCCAACACTATTTCATACAGTAAATAAAGCTACATTTGTTTGTAATAAGTTAAAAACAAACAAACAAACATACAAACAAAAAAACCAGTATAAAACTAGTAACTCCAAAGAACATCAAATCACTTAGAAAACAGTTTCATGACATGGAGGCGTGGGGTTTTAGTTTGTGACAATTCGACACTTAACGGTAGGATACGTATGCATAGCAGACACCAATAAAAAGGCTTTAAGACTCACTTCGAGCAGGCCATGTCACTGATCAAGGGAGAGCGGTGGGGAGTGTGGGGAGCTGCAAGGCATCTGAGGTGGCAGCTATTCAGCACCACCAACTGTGGCTTTGAAGGAATTCAATGCAGGGATGTCAGATCTTTACATGGCATCTCCTGAATTTCAAATGCTGGAGACTAGTTTGTTTTTTGTTTTTTCAAATCTGCAGGCCAATTGAGGCCACGGGGCAACCAGTTTGCAACCTTTGTCCACATGGCTCATGCTCTTTAGAGAACCCCAGCCCATTCCACCTGGTTTTCTAAATGAGCAGCCATTAACAACAACAAAAAAAGAATTTATAGTCCTGGCTGGTTTGGCTCAGCAGTTAAAGTGTCAGCCTGAGGACTGAAGGGTCATGGGTTCGATTCCCAATCAAGGGCACATACCTCGGTTGCAGGTTCGATCCCCAGCCCTGGCAGGGGTCAAGTGGGAGGCAATCAATTGATGTGTCTCTCTCATATTGATATTTCTCTCTCTCTCCCCCTCCCTTCCATTCTATCTTTAAAAATAAAAAAGAATTTATGGAGTTGCAAAAGTCTGTGAGTCCATCTTGCATGGCTTCTGAAGGAAAAAAAACCCTTTGGGATGTCCTGTCACATGTCAGGACCAGGGTTATGCTGCCTGGTATTCTCAGGCAACACCGTTTCTCTCCTATCCATTGGCAGCCCAGGAAGCCTCTGCTGCCAGCTATGGGACTATAAACAAGGACTACTTTAACCCACGGGGGAGGCCCCTAATTGTCTTGGGGCCTGGGTGTGGTGGCTCTGGGTGTGCTCATGAACCCTGTGGGGTCTCCTTCAGCATTCAAGGGCAGAGAGTGGAGGGAAGCCAGGGGAGTCATGAATTTGGGGAGCACCTGCACAGTCCTGCTGTAACAGAGCCCCCAGTCATAGGAGGCTGAGAATAACCAGGAACCTACATTCACACAGTTTTGCTCCAGCAGAACTACCATACAGAAGGGAGGCATAGTTCACAGTTCATAAGAGTGCTCATGTGGGGAGCTGCTATGAGTGTCTGGTCTGGAGTGTCAGGGAAACGTCCCTGAGAAGAGGTGGCTGTGCTGAAGTCTCAAGGAGAAGAACCTTGCAGGGAGAGCGGCAGGTGTGAAGGCACGGAGCCCCTGGTGGATGGTGGCCATGCCGAAGACTTGGGAAGTGTTGTAGAAGGAGTGGGGGAGGCATGGTGTTTGGTTTAGATTTAAGAGAACAATTTGGAGAAATGGGCAATGTGGGGAGACGAGTTAGGAGGTGACAGCGATCACCCACAATAAAAATGGAGTGAAGACGAAGTTTGAGGAGTATAACAGACAAGACTGAGACAGAATCAAACGGATCCCATTCCACTCCCCATTCCCCCAAACTCCCCTTCCCTGCAGAAGCAGGACAGATGCCAGTCTTCCACTTTGAGTCAATGGCCCACTGATGGTGACCATTCCCTCTACCGTGCTCACTGAAGCTGTACCATACCTGAGTCAGATTCATCGAAAAAGTCCTCACTGTGCACAGCCCACAGTGAGCCCGGGTGAATGACGTGTGAGACCAAAGTGCTAAAGGGAGGAGGGTGGAAGGGTCGCCATCAAGGTTTCCATGCTTCCCTAAGCAGTCATCTCCTGGCACAGTGCGTAGTTGCTGCCCAACAGACCAGGATGGATAGACAAATGAATGAACATGCCTAAGCCAGGCAATAAATGACAGCAAGGGAACGCTGGAGGGACTCTGGGGATGGCAGCAGCTTAGTCACACTTGTCTACCATGGGAAATCCCAGAGACCTTCTGTTGCTGCCCTATACACCACAAGCCCAGCCTCAGTGCTGGAGGTCCAGGCCCCAGCCTTGCTTCTGTGTTCAACTCCTGGCTAGTAGCAAGGCGCTAAGGCACACAGGAAGAAGCCAGGGTTTGGGCCAGCCCAGCACCCAAAAACCCCCAATTTCTTTAGGCAAGCACCCACACACACACCTCCATGTTTCAGATAGAACCTAGTCCTGGCTCCAGGCCTAAGGAGAACTGCATGCCCTGACCCCAGGGGACACTGTGACACATGAGTAAGGCCAGATTGTTGATGGTGAATGAGACTCAGGTTCAAGAATTTTGTTGGAGCAACTGGGGAAGGGGAGCTCTCTCTCTGCTGAGCTGGTGGGAAGTAACCCTGGGGCTGTCAGCAGCTACCTGTCATCACAAGGGACCTTGGACTGGAGACAATCCAGCAGGAAGCAGGGGAGGAAACTGAATCCTACATCTGGAAGCCCAGAATCCAGCAGGCCCACAGCTAACCCCACCCCCAAAACTTTTCTGCTAAGTCAACAGATGCTGATTTTTGCTGAAGGCACACTGAGCTTGATTTCTGCCCCTTGTCTCTAACAGCCTCCAGCTTGAGAGGTGGAGCCTTGATGCTGCAGACTTCATTAAACTCACACTATACTCCCTAGAAGAAACCTTGGACTGGCCTCAAAGAAAAGCAGATACTTCTTTCTCTTCACAGCAGGGATCAACAGCTGATACACTATGTATTTATGGGTTTATGGTCTGTCAATCCAGGAGACTGGAGACTGCCTGGTTCCCCCTTGCTGTCCTGTGGTGTGAGAACAGTACTTGGCACCCTGCAGGGATTCAACAAATATCTGATGAAGGGATGAACAAGAGGAGAGGGCACTAGAGAAAATAACTGCCAGGCTAGCAAGAAAAGACTACACGAAGAGAGAACCATTTGGACGGCAGAGGAAGAAGGGCTTTCTGATCTGCAGGTACATAGGGGGGCAACTATGGGAAGCCTGGGCTGCCTGGGGGCCCCTGGGACAGGACAGGACATGACCATGTGGCAGTGTCCAGGTATGAGCTGGGAGAAGTTCCATCTGAAGGAGGAACAATTAATTCTGCGTCGCAACTGGCATGATGCTCAGCTAGGGGCAGAGGGAGGTTATGGAGGGGACCATGGGGGTCTGAGCTCTGAAATCAGCCACCCAAAGAACAGGAACATCAGGTGAGATCCAAGCAGATCCACCCTTGCCACCACCACCATAGTTCAGATCTTCCTTCTCTGCCTCTACTTTTACCCCCTAAATCTGGCTTTTGCAGAGCAGCCAGAAGCATTGGTGCGAAATGCATACTTGACTTAAAACTCTGCAATGCTCAGGGTTGGAGCTCCTTCAAACAGGCCACCCTCACACCTGACCATTACTGTGGCACTGTCCCTTGCACATTCTATGCTTCTGTCACACTTCTGGACTTCTGCCTGGTTTAGTCCCTCTGCCTAGAACACATTCTCATCTTCTCTCCCGTGGTCAACACTCATTCATGTATAGACACCGTCTCCTTTAGGAAACTCCAAGTTTGTGCTCCCAAAGCATGCTCTGGTTTATATCCTGCATGGATCACACCCAGGCTACTTGTCAGGGAGACTGGGAGACTAGGAATACAGCATCTAAAATAGCTCTGTGCCCTAGCCTGCCACCTGATGCACACCATGTAAGAATCATCCAATAAATGTTTGAAATAAACTCCCTCTGTATTTCTTCATGTGTGTGTGACACCAGCTGCTATGTAATCACAAATATCTATTAAGCCCTTATTCTGTGCAAGGCATCACGAAAAAAATGGGAATAGGAAACTGGGGGCAGAGAACTTTAGTGTAAACCACCCAATTAAAAGGGAGGACTGCGTTTGTATACAAGGCCTGGAGCTTGTAACGGGTTGTTTATCTGCTCACTGGCAGCGTCTACCCCTGGAACATAAGCTCTGCAAGAGTAAGACCTTTGTTGTATTCACCTCCGTATCTTTCGAGCCACACACGAAACGTATGTTCAACAAGCAGTTACAGAGTGAATGAAATGTCCTTCATTGTAAGGGCTATGAATGAGGAGGCAAGGGCTTTGGCAGTCCACCTTGGGTCCCACTGGGAACCCCACTGAGGGTAGGTTTGGCATTCATGACAAACACAACTACTGCACTAAAACGTGAGCAATAAACTTCAGTCAGTTCTCCACCAAAAACACAAACCACCAGTTACACACTTTTCATTTCCACTCAGCTACAATAGGTTTAGAAGTCATAAATTGCAAATTAGTACTGATATTACAAAATGACAATAGCTATGCACCCTTTCCAAGTAGAATGGCTCCACACTTATCAGAGCAGCCACAGATTTTTTTCTGTCCCCCATCACCAAACAGCTTCTGGTTGTCAAGCAGTGAGGCTTCTATGATCTGTTTGAACTCCCAGCCCAGTCTTTCGCAAGTGAAGAGAAATCACCACCAGAAATTTCTAGAGAGACCCAGGCCATCACAAAGATCTAAAATATTACAATGTTAATCACATGCAAACTATTCAATCCAGATTCTGCCAACCAGGTGTGTTTGGTTCTTTGAAATGCTCCCTGATCAAATTAGTTTGTAAAAAAGCAGCTCACCTGGAGCACTGGCTTCACACATCAGCATAGGAAGGGTTAAGAAAATCAACAGTAAAGAAATATGTTTAACCAAATTTTGCCCAAAGCTCTTTGACCAGGGAACCTCCCAACCCTTTCCAGAATACCCTTGACCAGGCCTGAGAACTGTGTTTTCCCTGGGCAACTGTGGCCCACGCTGATGTGTGCAGTAGGGTGGGATTCAGAGCCCCCAAGTTGCCTCAAACAATAGCCCTGCCTCTGGATGGCAAAGGCTCTATTGTCTGGAATGTGTCAGGTGCTTTAGCCTCTTTGCAGCTACCCAAGTGCCACATGCCATATCCAAGAGGACTACTGCTCAATTCAAATGCCTCTTGCATCCTCCTCTGTGTTCCCCTTCTCATCTCTTGTGCCCCAACCCAAGCCCAACTGTGATCCCAGATAATGATCACACAACCCAGTGGAGCAAAGTCCTGGCCTCCCCAATCCCCCTAGGTAAACTGTGTGTGGGGGGAGGGGGACTCGCCAGAACCTGAAAGGAGTGAGCCCTTGATGACATCCTGGCACACAGCACCGGCTCTCTCCTGTCCCCTGCCACCCTCCACCTAACTGTGAGGTTCAGATGCAAAATGGGACAGCCTAGCTCCGATCCCCAAGGGCAGGGAACTGCATCCTGAATCTGGTCTTTGCAGTCTAGGTGATGAGCACAGAAGAGTTGCTGATCTCTGCTCTCATTCCAAACCTTTGAAAGATGTCTGGGTCCCCTCTGCATAAACACCTAACCCCTGCTCTCAGGACCCTGTTTCCAGAGGCACTGCTGAGGTGGCCATGACTGTCAGGGTGCTCCATCCAACCAGTCCAGCCTGGGACCCTCCTCCCCAGCTACACCTCTTGCCATGTTCACAGATTCAATCATAACATTCATTGGCAACTACAACCTTCAGCAATTCCACACACCCAAGTAAGTGCACACCGTGTGCCAGGCATCGTACTGACTTCTAGAGTGTGGTGGTGACACGGAGAGACATGTCCCCTGCCTCCCAGAATGTGATGTCAAACTTCAGTTGACTGTTACAACAGAGGGGATGCACAGAAGGGATTCATCGAGTACAGAGCGGGGGCACTCAACCTGGTGAGCCTGCAAAAAAGGAGTGACCTGGGAAGAGTTTCTTGGAGGAAGTGCCACTTAAGTAGCAGGATGAACAGCATTTAACCAGATGACTGGGAGCAGGGAGAAATGAGGCAGCAGAGAGCAAGGAACACTGGAGAAATTCGAATGTCAAGGTGGCACCAATGGATGGACTCCAGACCCTTGAAAACAGATGGGAAAACAGACCACTGGAGCCCAGGGCAATAGCAGTAGAGTGCACCCCTCTCCCTTTGCAGGTCTGAGGCCTGCACATTCACACTGGCATGGTGGATTGTAGAAGGTAAGCACCAATCACACTTAAGTAGTTCCTTTCTTGAGGAAATGAGCCAAAAGTGGCTTGAAAGAAGGTGGGCGTCCTTGAGATGCAGGTTCCCTCCTCACCCAAAGGGCCTGCAGAGAGTGTAGGTCTCTCTCCGGGTGGGAAGAGGGTTTCCAAAGGAGTCTGTCCTTTTTCCTAAAGCAAAAACTACTGGGGCCTGGAACCTAGAGAAAGCCCTCAGATGGCTTAGCTGCAAGCGTGGGAAGTACTAAAAGCCCCACCCGAAGTCATGTCCATAATTTTGGTGGACAATGTCTTTGTCAGGGAAAGGGTTCATAAACTGCCTTCTCCAATAGTGGATAAGGAGGGTTAACAGGAGAAAAGTTTTAAACAGCCCCACACTTGAGAGAATTAAAATAGTGGGCTTTGCCCTGGCCAATCTTGCTCAGTGGTTAGAGTGTCAGCCCGAGGAGTGAAGAGTCTTGGGTTCAAGTCAAGGGTACGTACCTGGGTTGCAGGTTCAATCCCTGGCCCTGGTCGGGGTCATACGGGAGGCAACCAATCAACGTCTCTCTCACATCGATGTTTCTCCACCCTCCCCCATTCTATCTAAAAATCAGTGGAAAAATATCCTCGGGTCAGGATTAAAAATAATAAATAAATAAATAAATAAATAAATAAATAAATAAATAAAATAGTACTACCCGTACCAGTAGGCCAGGGACTGGACTTAATGGTTTTATCTGTGTCTTTTCTGCTCAGAGATTGATTGCTGGCAAAACCCTTAAGATGAAAGGAGTTATATATTTCAGAGGCAGCAAGGAAAGATGGAGAGGGGCACTGCCCCAAAGCCAGTCTAAGAAGGAAGAAGAGCCCCAAAGGAAAAGGTGGCTGAGGAAAGGAGGCAGAGTCCCCACTATAAGCAAGGAAAGGACAGCCAGGATTTGACCTAGACCCCAGAGGTGGCCCTAGATAGAACAGTGTTTCCCAACCTCCAGGGTAATAGAGGTCTTGGGATCCCATCTTTAGACTTCTCCCAGTCTCTGCTACGTTATTCAGAGCAAGGGCATTCCCAGATGGGGTTTTCCAAACCCCATTTCATACATGGGCCAGCAGACATTGAGCTCCCAATATTTATGGGCTAGGCAGGTGCTCAGTGCTTTATCTGCATCATCATCCAGAATCTTCACAACCACCTTAGGAGGTAGGTAATCCCAATGTCCTTATTTTACAGAATAGGAAACGGAGATTCAGAGAGGCTGAGTGGCTTGTCCAAGGTGGGGCTGGGTCTCCAACCCAGGTGGGGCTGACTCTGAAGCCCACGCAACTGAACTACACTGCTATCCATGCACAAGTGCAAAAGGGAGAAGTCATGACCCCAGTTTGTTTTCTCCCATCTTTTCTGCTCAGGTGGGCCTTCAAGCTAAGAAGTAGACACACTTTTCTTCGGAGAAATAACATCAGGAATAAAGCAGCTATCAGTTAACATTCTGTATAAACACCTACAGAAGAGTACAAAAGAAACTAGAGGGCCAGCGATGAATTCTGGGGCGGGTCCAAGGCTTTTTTCTTTAAAAAAAAAAAAAAATTTTTTTTTAATTGATTTTAGAGAGAGGAAGGGAGAAGGAGAGAGAGATAGAAACATTGATGAGAGAATACATCGATTGGCCGCCTCCTACATGCCTCCCACTGGGGATCGGGCCCACAACCTGGGCATGTGCCCTGACTGGGAATCGAACTGGCGATGTCCTGGTGCATGGGTCGATGCTCAACCACTGAGCCACACCGGCCAGGATTCTTTTCTTTAAAAAAAATAAATAAATTTTTAAAAAAATTCTCACCTGAGGATATTTTTACATTACTCTTCAGATAGAGCTGGAGGGAGAGAGGGAGGGAGCGAGGGAGGGAGGGAGGGGGGGGAGAGAGAGAGAGGGAGGGAGGGAGAGGGGGGTGAGAGAGAGAGAGAGAGAGACATCGATGTGAGAGAGACACATCGATTGGTTGCCACCCGCACAATCCCAACCGGGGCTGGGAAGAACTGCAACTGAGGTACGTACCCTTGGCCGGAATCGAACCTGGGACTCTTTAGTCCGTGGGCAACGCTCTTACCACTGAGCCATGCTGGCCAGGGCAAGCCCAAGGCTTTTCAACAAGTAACATGACAAGTGTGCACTTAAGCCAATAGCTAGCTGATCCTTTCAATCCGCAAGGAAAGAATCAAGACACATTCCAAGATGCACACTCTGTGGTGAAACAAACTGCACTGTCTTCATTGGTCAAATGTTTAACCACGTAATGCTTTGCATAACATTCAGATTCCAAGTTGAAAACACACACATTCTCTCTACTCCTCCCTTTCACATAAACTTTCCTTCATGCTGTGGAGGGATTAACAAATACCAAGGCAGACCCTGTGTCAAGCTTTGGCACCCCCCTGTGGTTGTCTCCAAACCTTTGTCTCTGAGGATCTCTGTTAAGCTAAATAGAAGGAAATAGGCAGACCTAGGAAAACACAGAGAAGGGAATCTGGATTATCTTTGCTATTCTGTTTATTCCCCTCCTAAATGATGGCTCCAACACCTGCCAAGAAACAGCCTCTTTCTGGAAAGCCACTTGGAATTCCTGTCTAAAATGTCAGCAAGGTACTTGTGTAAAATGAGCTTTAATCCTGGGCTGATGTGTCTTTAATCTTCTTATCTGTGCAAAAAATATGGAAAGCATCTTGCCAACACAAATAACAGTATTAATACGTGGCAACTGCTTTAATCTTATGACACCATCTCAGCCCTTCAAGACATTTTTTTTCAGGAATTATTATAAACAGTTCTGTGCAGCAACATAAAGGTGAATTCGTCACTGATGTGTCAGCTCTGTTCTCAAACTAATTATTTGGTGAAGAATGACACTGATCTCAATCATGCTGTTGCTAGGTGATGCCTCTCTCAATGTTAGTGTATCGCATGCTCAGTGGCCACCCAGCCCAGCTAGTGGAGAATGGTGGGCCCCTGAATTCTTTTTTTTGGTACTCGAATCTACTTCTCCTCAGGCAACTCTCAACTGGTCTCATGGAGATCATAGGGGGCACAGTTTTGGGAGATGATGCTGTCTTTTATTTTTATGCATTTTTTTCTGGAATGTTCTTTGGAGCATTACCCTCATCTACTGAAATTGAAGACAATTTTCTCTGCTCTCATCTTACTGCCTGACCCCTATACTTCTAACAATGGTGAGAGCAACGAGCAATTCACAATTATTGAATGGCCTTTACTAGACCCAGTGGTAGGCGCTTCACATACCCAGTCTCACTGAATGTCATCCCAACCTCCACGGCACAGGTATTATTTATTATCTCTGATTTGCAAATCATAAAACAAAATTAAGAAGCCTCGGACAGACGAATGCCTTACCTGAAGTCACAAAGCTGGTAAGTGGCAGAGGTGGGATCAGAACCCTAAGCCTGACTTTCTAAGGGAGGTGGGCGCCTCACATGCCCTGAACCCCCACCTCGAGTCAAGCAGCAGTCTGCCTTCTTCTACTTATCCGCCCCACAGCCAAACCCTCTACCCCTGCCCTACCCACCCAGACTAAGATGCTGAGGAAAGACCTTGTACTTTGGGCACCTCTGTGTCTTGACTTTAATAAGAGAAACCCAATAGCCTGTCGGTAAGGCTCAGTTGGTTGCGCGTTGTCTTGTGCATCAGGAGGTTGCTGGTTTGATTCCTGGTCAGGGCCCAGGTTGCAGGTTCAATCCCCGGTAGGGGGTGTGCAGGAGGCAGCCAATTGATGTTCCGCTTTCACATTGATGTTTCTTTTTCTCTCACCCTCTCCCTCCCTCTTTCTCTAAAAAAAAAATCAATAAAAATATTGGGGAAAAAAGGGAAAAGAGAAACCCCACAAACCTATTAAATAAATCATACAAAGTCAGCTACTTCACCTAAAACTGCTGATAAATTCAGGGATCCAGCATTGACAGCAATTCTCTATTCTGCCACTAGATTGTGTGACACCAGTACAGCTGAGGCAAAGTAAAAGTGGCTGAAGACTGGAGAAAAGACAACAGAAATCCCCTCACAGGAAGGAAATCTAAGGACTATAGAACTACTGCAGAGGCTGCAGACCCAAACTGATAAAATTCGGGCATGCAGGTTCTGGTTTTTGTGTGCATTCAAATTGGTCTCAACCATTTGTGGCTGGGCAAGTTAACTCACTCTTTGTATACTGTCCTTTGTCCAACAGAGATGGTACCTACACCCCAGGCAGTTTGGGGAAGGACTAAATGAGATGATGTGTGTAAAGTGATTGGAAAGTGGCTGGTATGAAATATGAATTCCACATTGGCATTTTTATCATTACTATAATTATACATAGAAGACTGCAAATACTTTGATGCCACCTTAACGCATGGGCCCTCAGGCCCCCAGCAATGATAAATGCCTCACTTTTGAAGGAAGGTCTGGCTCCTTCCGAAAGCTGCATGGATGCAGCGATACCTCAACACAAATGCTCAGTAGCTCAGAACTCCTCAAGCCCTTCTCAGGCTGAGGGATTCACTGAGGTGAGACCCATTAGAGGGCCAATTAGCCAAGCCTTGCTCCCAGCAGCATGATTTATTGAGCACCAGCTCTGTGCCAGGCATCATGCTTGGCATAGTCACAGTTCTCTGATGGGAACAGAAAACAATCAAGTACCCAAAGGTGTGAGAGATAATGAGACAATTCTGGAGGCAGGTGCTATAAGGAAGCTAAAGCAGGGAGTGGGGATGAGTGACTAGGTGAAGGGTATAGGGTGAGTGGGTGGGAAAGGCTTCTCTGAGGTGTCATCTGAACCTCAGACATAAAGGGGTGAAGGCCAAATATACTGGGCAGAGGGAACCCCAAGTATGTAAGTCCTAAGGACAGAAACAACCTGGAATTCAACATGACAGAGTTACCACAGGGAAAGGGGAGATGAGATTGGGGAAGGGGTGCTGTGGTGAGGAATCTAGTTCTCTAGTCTAAAAGGAGGTTGGTGGAAGACTCCAAGCAGGGGAGTGACATGATCTGGTATATATATATGCCTCACCCGAAGATGTTTAGTGATTTTTAGAAAGGAAGAGAGAGAGAAAAACATCGATGTGAGAGAGAAACATCAATTGGTTGCCTCCCATATGCAACCTGACCAGTGATGGAACCTGCAACCCAGGCATATGCCTGACTGGGAATGAAACCCACAACCTGGTGGAGTACGGGATAGCGCTCCAACTAACTGAGCCACCCGGCCCAGGCCTGGTTTATATTTTTAAAAGATACACCCTGGCAGTGGTCCTCATGTGATTCTTCCTCTCACGTGTGTTAGAAAAGTTTTGTAATAAAATGTTGGGGAAGATCATCGGGAGAGTGGTGAGGAGAACAGATCTCAGGGAGGCAGGAGTAGATGCAAGGGGCCTCCAGGTGAGATGTGGCAGTGACAATGGTGGCTCAGGCTAGTCTTGTGGCCTTGGAGACAGGGAAAAATGGACAGAGTTAAATATTTTGGGGACAGAGCCTGCCAGTCCCTTAGGTGTGGGGATGGAGATGACTGTAATGAGGTTGTGAAGGCACATCTTGCTCTCTTAGTGGCAGGTGCTAGCATCTGTAATAACTTTTGCTCCTCTGACAAGACTCCACAAGCAGGGTGTCCCCCCCACCCTGAAATGGCAATGATGATGAATAACCCAGACCCTGGACTCTTAGATCCCCAATGGCTTTACTCCACTGAGCAAGAGCCAAACTCTCAAGAACTGTTTTCCCCACTCCTGCTCTGCTGTTACAGATGCAGTACAGGCATTAATTCTGAGTCAACAAATTCCCGAGTCTCTGTGTGGCAAAACATGGGGGAGCTTAACTTAGCCAAGGCATTTTCAACTTACTGCAAAAACAAGGCCTGCCTTCTAAACATGTGCATAGAGTAACTACTACCGTCTCTGCAATTTTCTATTTTCCTTTGACAAAGTGAGAGCAAATGTAGTGCCCCATGAGTCAGTTTTCGCAAGAACAAATTCCCATTAAGTCAGTGGTACTGATCCAATGGAAAGGACGACCATGGGCTCTTTGACTCAATGGTTGGAGGTAGGCACATTGGTACCAGCCAGCTCTCTCTGCTTCAGCTCTCGTGAAATGGAACGGCCTGGACCCAGAACATCTCTTAAGGTCCTTTTCAGCTCTGACATTCAGTCATGTCCTCACCTTGGACTTGAAAGGTCACGGAAAACACTGTTCCTCCTTATTAACAGGGATATGAAGTCCATGATGCCTACTTAGCTGCCAAAAGGCCACAACAGAGTTCAGGACGGTAAGCCCTAAACTCTAGTTGGCAAATAATTACTCCTGGATAATTTTATTTAATCTTATTACCTAGTAGTTCTCACCAGGGGTGATTCTGTCCTCCCTGGGAACAATGGACAATGTCTGGAGACATTTTTGGTGATCACAATGGGGAGAAGCTGCTAATGGCATCTAGAAATGGAGACTAGGGATGCTGATCAACATCCTATGGTACACAGGACAGTCTCCCAATCACAAAGTATGATCCAACCCCAAATAGCAACTGTTCTGAGGTTGAAAAACCCTACATTAATTATTTGGAAAAAGACTGCTTTAGATCCCTAACTCACATTATACACTAGAGTAAATTCCCAATGTGTCAAAACAGTACAAACCAGGGTGACCCCCCAGCTTCTGTGAGTTACCTCTTTTCTTCCTCCCTAATCAGTTTGTGTATTTAAATGTGTGCAGGACTAGGATTTTAGTAGACCAGATTATAGAACACTGAGTCTCTTTGGAGGTGTGGGTATCAATGGAATCCCCTAAACCAGAGGGGTCTCAAATAGGGGTGCATTCTGTCCCTAAGGGGACATCTGACAATGTCTGGAGACATGTTTCCTCGTCATGACTGGGCTTAGGTGGGTACCACTGGCATCATGTGGGTAAAAGTCAGGGAGAGATACTGCTAAACATGCTACCATGCACAGGATGGCCCCCAGTAACCCCAATGTCAATAATGATGAGGTAGAGAAACACAGCTATAACCCTAAAAGAGCTTTTTCTCTACTCAGGCACCCAATCAGAAGAGTTACAGCCAGCCATAGCTGACATGTACCCACACATGCCAGTGAATCAATGACCCAATATATGCTCTCTCTCACACAACTCTCCTCAGACTGATTAGCATTGTCCCCATTCCACAGAAACAGGAACTGAAGTCAAACAACTTGCCCAAGGTTCTGGGCAAGTAAGTGGCAGAGATGAGGCACAAACTGAGGATAGTCAATCGAGGAGCCACAAGTTATCTACTGGAGCTTGCTGGTCAGTTCCACTTTAAAATTCCCCTGGGGCTGGAGAGACGGGAGAAACCCATGTGGATCTCCCTACAGGCCCCACTCAGACCCTTTACACTGGGGATCCACATCGCATGCCAGGGGTTCTCAAACTTTTTGGTCTCGGAACCCCTTTTCCCACTTGTAAATTATTGAAGATCCTCGAGAGCTTTTGTAAATGTGGCCTATAGCTACTGACACTTAACATATTAGAAATTAAAACTAAGAACATATCAAAATATTAGTAAATTTATTTAAGATAGTCATTAAAAGTTTATCTAAATAAAAAAAATTTTTTTTTATCCTCACCTGAGGACATTTTTGCATTTATTTTCAGACAGAGCAGGAAGGAGAGAAGGAGGAAGAGAGAGAAACATCGACGTGAGAGAGACACACGGCCACCCACACGGCCCCGGTTGGGGGCCGGGACAAACTGCAACCGAGGTACATGCCCCTTGCGGGAACCGAACCTGGGTCTCTCTGGACCGCGAGCCGACGCTCTAACCGCTGAGCCAAATGGGCCAGGGCTATCTAAATAAAATTTTTATGAAAATAACTTTTTGAAAACAACAGCAACAAAAATCTAGCGAAAAAGGGGGCATTATTTTACATTCTAACAAATCTCTTTACTGCCTGGCTCAACAGAAGATAGCTACATTCTCTTATCTGCTTCTGCAGCCCATCTGTTGCTATTATAATCTCTGAAAAAAAACTACACTATCCATTCATGAGAATGAGAGTGAAAAGGACAAATGTTTTTGTATTGTTATGAAAATAGTTTTGAACTCGAAGTCCCTTTTAAAAGGTCTTGAGGTCTTCCAGGAGAACCGCTGCCATATACTGCTCTGAGTATTAGCACTGGAGGACACTGAATCCTAAATTAATTGCAGACAGTCAGAGCTTACCACTGAGATTAAAGAGTGCCCTGAGTAGGAAGACCGTTGTGTCTAAGAGGGGTACAATAGGGTTGAAACCCAAATGCCAACCCAGGTCAGGAAGGCACCAGAAAAGGAGGAAAAAGGCCAGGCCCCAAACAACTCAGTGGGGACTGTGGTGTCCAAGAGGGCACACAGTCTATCTCAAGGGCAGCAGCTGCTCCTCAAACCTGGCAAATCATACTATGCAGGAATGCAGGCTGAGGGTGGTTCCTATTTTTCAAGAGAAATCAGAAACTTGGGTTATTTTTTCCCCTAGAAACCTCAGAACTCTTTTAAGTGTTGGCTCCTAATTAAAACAAAGAAAAACCTAAATAGGTCAAATTAAACATGTCTGCTAGCCCCTGAAGCAACCTTGTAACTCCTGCCTGTGGTTTTCAACTCTGGCTTCATGTCATAAAACATATGTGGGGCTTTTAAAAACTACAGACACCCTAGACCCCCTGCAGCAATCTCTGATGGTGCAGACCAAGTATGGGTTTTTATTTTCCTCCACAATCTCTTTAAACAATAAACAAGTGGGATGGGCAATAAGGGTCAAGATTCACGCTGGGTGCTATGCAACAGCACACTGTGCTAACAACCAAGCAAACTGTGGACATGTAGGGATTTACTCTGAGGCCCTGTGCTATATAGTTTGCTACCGAGTAGTAATGCACAGTCATACCAAAGAGGAGTCCATGAGAACACAGGAAGGTTATTGCACACAAGCGGGAAAAACAAATCCTGTTCAAACAAAATGAAGAAACTTGCTGCCCACACTACCACTAGGTCCTGAGTAGATAATGATGCAATTGCAAAACCATCTGCCTCTTAACTGCTTCAAAGTACCATGGAGAGCTACCAAGCCTTGGCCAAGTCAATACCAGTCACCTCTGCCATCTGCCTTTCTAATGTACATAAGGTCCTCCAAATGTATTCCACTGCTCCCCAAATGGCCCTCATCTCCCACTCTACTCCAGCCTATTCTCTGCCTGAACTCACTAACTGGACCAGAATTCAACTGGTACTTAAAATGCCCCCTTCACCCAACCCCAAAAAGTCCCTTCTCCAAACTCCATTCTAAGTCTTGTCGCCACACTCACTCCAACTCCTTTGCACACACCAGATCCCAACTAGTCCTAACACCCAATGAAGGTGTGAGGGTAATGGGATTGCTGGGGTAATTCCATTTTCTAGTTAACTGAAAGGCAGACTAAAAACTTGGTTGAAAAGGTTAAACTTGCAGAACAAGCTTTTCAGTCTATACACAGAATCCTGGGCAAAACTGAAAGTTTCTTCAAAATGTATAAAGATTTTGCAGCCTCTGAGGTAACACGACACACCTCATTACCACCAGGCTCCATCGGCTACAGACATGAGAGGCAGTGGAGAGTCGAATGTACATGCTCTGACCTAAGGGCAAATTCCAGAGTTAATGTTTATCACAACTTAATGAAAAATTTCAAAATAAGTGTTTATCACTTAGCCTAAAAATTAAGTTTAGGGCAGGGGTAGGGGGGTGGTGAGAATCAAGTGGGAGTCCAACTGAGTTCTGGCTTATCAATAAAAATTAAGTTGCAACTCATCTTTTCAGGGCTTAGGTTTTAAGTCAACAAGGTAAAAACTGAGAAAAGCAAAACCACCCTTAAAAATCTCTAGACTGACAGTTGGTCGGGCTAGATCAGTGGTTCTCAACTGGGATCAATTGTGCCACCTGCCAGGGGACATTAGCCAACATCTGGAGACAATTTTGGTTGTCATAACTGGGGGAGGGTGCTACTGGCATATAGTGGATCAAGGCCAGGGAAGCCAATCAACATCCGACAATGCACAGGGTAGCCCCACAACTAAGAATGATCTGGTCCCAAATGTCTATAGTGCTAAGGCTGAGAATCCATGGCTAGAAGATCACACAATGAAAGGCAAGACAGAAAACTTAGGAGGACCAGCTCCTGCTGGCCTCCATCATGGGCTGATCCCAGGGCTATCTCATTCAGTGGGGAAGATTCACCAGCACTACTCAGATTCATTTCTTTTTTTTCAGGTTCATTTTTTAACTCTCTCTTTCTTTGCTGAGCATTTAAGCTAAATGTGTCTACAACATGAGCCCACTGTAGTAAAAATAGCTACCATTTACTGACTGTTTACTGCTGTGTGCTGAGACAGGTGGTAAATAATTTATATGCATTAATTCAGCCAATAGTCCCAGCAACCATAAGACAGATATGATCATCATTACTCCCATTTTACTGGTGGGAAAATGAGGCTCAACAGGGTTAAGAATTGCCTAAAGTCACTCAGAGAGTACAAGGTAGAGTCAAAACACAAATCCAATTAACAGGGCAAAGCCTGTGCCTCACCATCACTTTATATTAGTGGGTCTCAACTGCCAATGGTTTACCTCACCCCCCTCCCCCAGAACATTTTGCAGTGTCTGAAGACATTTTAGATTGTCATGACCCCTGGGGCAGGAGTGCAGGGGAGGGTGTGTGCTACTGGCATCTTGTGGGTAGAGTTAGGGATGCCACTATGCTGCTAAATATCCTACAAGGTATAGGGCAGCCTCTACCACAAAGAATCATACAACCCACCCTGGCCAGTTTTGCTCAGTGGTTAGAGCGTCGGCCCACGGACCAAAGAGACCCAGGTTCGATTCCGGTCAAGGGCACGTATCTCGGTTGTCGTTTGTCCCCAGCCCTGGTCAGGGTCACGTGGGAGGCAACCAGTCAATGTGTCTCTCTAATATGGATGTTTCTGTCTCTCTCTCTCCCTCTCTCCTACTCTAAGGATAAATGGAAAAATATCCTCGGGTGAGGATTAAAAAAAAAAAAAAAAAGAATCATACAACCCAAAATGTCAATGGGGCCAAAGTTGAGAATCCTGCTTTATACTGTATCCCAGGTTTCCATCATGCATGTCCACAGGCCAGTAAGGATTCAAATGTATATGGTAATATATTTGGTAACGCTGGGATCTAGAACCCAAGATTTCCTATAGCGCAAATACACTCTGCTCACCTTTTCCCCATTATTCTTTTACTTTACCAAGGTGAAAATGCTACCATCAAATCCTGATGTCACTCTACAATGCAGAATAACTCCAGACATAGGATGACAAGAGTTTGGGATGTATCAATAGCAAAATGCCCAGCACAAGAGAATATCCCAAAACACAAGTGTAAAACACACAGACAGAAACTCTTCTAGGAGAGAAACATTACAACTGGACTTTAAAAATCATGGACTACAAGACTACCAAGAAAGGGCTGTGGGAGTTGCTGTCAGCATCCCTGAAGAGATCACCATGGCAACAAGGCCCAACAAGATGCTGTACTGGATACACCACTGGAAACATTTCTTTGTACAGTAGCAGCACTCTACCATGTCCCACTCAAGCCAGTGGTTTCTCAACCCTTGCTGCATTATCAGGATAACCTGTGCTGCTTTCTAACTATACAGATGCCCAGGGCCCACCTAACACCTCACAGAATCAGAATGGGTGGGGTGTGGAGACTGAGCATCTGTGGTTTTAAGAAAGCGCCCCAGTTGCCCAGTCAGTGTGGCTCAGTGCATTGAGCGTCGTCCTATGGACTAGAGGTCCTGGTTTGATTCCCAGGCAGGGCACATGCCTGGGTTGCAGGCTCGATTCCCAGTAGGGGGCGTGCAGGAGGCAGCCGATAGATGTTTCTCTCTCACATTGATGTTTCTATCTCTCTCTCTAAAAAATTAATTTAAAAAAATAAAGAAATCTCCCTAGGCAATCCTGATGCCCAGACCAGGTGGCCAGCCAATGCCTCAGACTCATATAGAGGTGGCAATGGCCCAGAGAAGAGAGACAAAGGGTTTGAGGATGGATCAGTTTAGGATCCCTCTCTGGAAAAACAGAATCCAAGAGGGCATCTGGAGCTTAAACAGCAAGAGGGAAAGCACATGGGTGGGGGCAGTCCTTAAAGCTTCAAAATGCATAGGCAAGGAAATCTTAGTTTACAGTGGATAAGAAGTTAAACACCCAAGCCAAATCCAGAAATGGAGTCATGAAATATATAACGACCAATTAAAGGATGGCAGAAATATATGAGGCATAAAAAGCCACTGAAAGTTGATTTCCTGAAGACAACTATGCCAGAACTAGTGCCAGAGGCAAAGTACTAGGTGAATGTGGCATTTATAAAGCAAAAACATTCCATTTTTCTATTTTACATTTACCCATTCAACTATGTAATTTATAATTGACAGCTGATGTGTCAGGTATATGCCAGAAATGGTATCCCTGGAAAACAGGAATCCATAACTTTCTTTTTATGCTCCAAGATACACCTCACAATGAAGGTCCTCACTGAATTCATTCATCTGACAAACATTTCTTGGATACCTATTCTGTGGCAGGCACTGTTTTAGATGTAAGAGCTCCATCAGTAATAATGACAGACAGAAAGTCTTGCCCTCGTGGAGCTTATATTCCAGTAGAAGAGTAGTTGAACAAACAAGTAAACTTAGCATGCCAGATGGTGATTAACTGCTGTAGAGTAAAATAAAGCAGGGTAAAGGGGAGAGGGAATGTGGATACAATTTAACATAGATGGCCATAGAAAGTCTCAATAATAAAGTAATCTTTGAGTAAACACCTGAAGGAGATGAAGGAGTGGGCCATGAGGATATATGGGGGAGTGATTCAGGCAGAAGAACCAGCAGGTACAAAGGCATAATGGAGGAGTTTATGGACTATTCAAGGGACAATGAGAAAGCCAGAGTCAGGGAGAGAGTGGTGGGAGAGGAGGACAGGGAGGTATCAGGGGACCACTATGGCTTCTAGGCTGAGCAGTTGTTAGATGGGTAAGAGTGGAAGAGAAGCCCAAGGGGCAGTTGGTGTTAAGTGGTCACCCTCTGGAACTATTGTTAAGGTACAACAGATAGGATTTGCTGTGGCATATAAGAGAAAGAGAGGAGCCAAGGTGACTTCAAGGTTTTGGGCCTGATTCAAAGAATGGACTTGCCATTCACTGCAACGGGGTAAAGACTGTGGGATGGGCAGATTTTGGGGGAAAAGATCGGGGTTCTGTTTGATATGCCTATTAGACATCAAATGGAAATGTCGAATATGATGTTGGATATATTAGTCTTGATATCAAGAAACTGAATGGGGAGAAGATGTAAATACATAAAGTATGTCATATTGATTCTCATTTATCCAGTCCCTCTTCTGCCTTTCAACGGATCTTATTAATGGAATGCTCAACCCTCTAAGGGCTCCTTTATCTTACAAAAGAGATGTGGCATAAAATGGCCAAGGTAGGAGGGGTTCTGAAGCCAAATCTCATTGATTCACATCACTGCTCCTTACTGGCTGTGTGACCTGCTTTGCACAAACAACTTAACCACACTCAAGTTTCCTTACCAGGAGCACAGGGCTATAGTACCTACCTCATGGAGCTTTTGTGAGTAATACCGGAGATAACAAGATGATCAAGACACTGAACATTACCTGGTACCATCCCAAATGCTCCACCAGGGTGAGCACTTATTACCAATTCATGCATTCATGCAGTTCACTATGGAAACCTCAGGACACCCTCCGATAGCAGGGAGCATAGTATTGGGAATCAGGGCCAGGCAGGGTGAGACCTCGCCTGTAGCTGTGCACCTAGAAAAGGAGGGAGCTAAAAATAGGCCTCGGAAGTCCTGAAGCTACACCGATATCAACAACACCGTTAATTTAAGCAGACATCTGCTTATGAAGTGTTTTCTCCGGGGATTCGGAACTGTAACCTTGTCAAAAACGTTCAGATGGGATGTCAGCGCTCCACAGAGGAGGGGATCAGCGTCTCTGTCTCTGTCTCTCTGTTGAAGTGCAGCAAAAAAGGGCCAAAGAGAAGCCAGGACTTTCAGCGACCCACATCCTGCGGCCGGGCCTAAACGCGGGTAGATGAGGCGCTACTCTCAGGTCGCCACGAAGGATCGCGGGGAACTGGCGGGAACTGGGGGCCGAGTTCGGGGAGGGGGGTGAAAACAGACCGGGCGTCCTCCGTTTCTCGGAATGGGGAAGGCCGGCGGAGGACGAGAACTCCACAGGACTAGTGTGTGGATCGGCCAGACAGCCACGCCGGGGGTGGGTGGTTGGGGGGTAGGCTGGGTGCCGGAGAACGAGGGGGCGAGGAGGGATGTGGCGCGCTGGGCCCACCACCAGGCCCGGAGATCTATTTACAACCGAGGTCGAGGCGATGAGGCCGTGCCTCCCATGCCTATCAGCCCTCGGCCTGGTCCGCGAAGCACAAGGGGATCGGGGCCGGGCTCCCAGCGGCCTTCCGAATCCTCTAGCCGAACGGCGGCAGGGTCAGGGCTGCCGGGAGTGATGGGCCGAGCCGGTGAGCCCGGCCTGAGGGGACGCAATGGGGGGCGGCTGCGGGACCCACTGCGCTACTATTCCAGAACAGACGGGCCCCCAGCACTCCGGGGTGCTCACCCCTGGGACCTGTGGCCTCTGGACCTTCCCCCGCCCGTTCGCTGGCCGCCAGCTGGCCCCCGACGGCGCCTCCCCTACCTTCGTTCGCCAGATCCGCCATTTTACTTCCTTAAGCCCTCCCACAAGGCCCCGCGCCGGCCGCGGCTCTCCAGCTTTCTGCCAGAAACTCCCGCGCGTGCGCACTTCCCAAGCCGACTCCGAGCGTGGAGGGCAGCTCGCGCCTGCGCGCTGAGCCCGGCCGGAGTCGAGTTCCGTATTGCTGTTAGGGTCGGGCCAAGTTCCGAGCACCGGCCTGGGCACTAACCGCCCCCGCCTCCTTTTCCCGCCGATCAGGGGGGCGTGGACAGGGCAGGGCACATGCGCAGTGCCCCTTGCGAGCGTCGCAGGCAACGGGGAACACACGTTCCGTAAGGGGGCGCGGCGGGCGCGGGATCTTGACGCCCTGCTTACTGCTTATTTTCCACGGGGATCCCAGTGGTGGGAGAATGAGTCATGCGGAGCGCTGCGATGGAAGGCTTCCTCTAGGTAAATACCTGGGTCTGCCGGCGTTGGGAGGGTGGAGGAGGAAGAAGGACTTTCCACACACGCAGGTCTGAGGCCAGAGGTGGTGGCCTGCTTCGGGGTTTTTGCTCTCTGTCAATTCGGGCTTCACTTTCCCCTTATAAGGGGCAAGTACAATGGGCAAATGCTTTCTTAGGGCCACATGGAGAGGTGGGGAGTGGTTGGGGATGGGAAGCAGAGATCAGAGGTTTAACAAAACTGGCCAAAGGGGGCGTGTCAGTGGGGGAGGGACACAGGTGTTGGCTGGAGGACCCAACATAAGGGACTTGATCTCTCTGAGCCAATATAATGGGAGTTCCAGGATGACCACACCCCGATGCCATGAATGGAACAGTGAGTGCCCTGGCACAGAGGGGGCCTGGAGTTTCATCTGTAAAATGGGCTCATCAACCCCACAGGCTTGATGTGAGAATGTTGTACACCTTGGATTCGTTCTGATTCACCTACTTTGAATCTCTCAGAACACCCAGTGGGGCTCTGCCTCGCTCTCCAAAGTCCAGCTCAGACCACCGGTTCTCATCAGTTTGGCTGTCACCACCCAGGCCAGACCATCCTCCTCTTTCTCCTGGAAGACTGGACAGCTCTTCTCTCTCTGCTCTCCTTCCGTTCATTCTTCTAGAGCTCCAGGCTCCGTTCTGCACACAGCAGCATGCAGAGGATTCTTTTAAAAGTGTAAATTGGGCCCTGTCCGGTTTGGCTCAGTGGTTGGAGTGTTGGCCTGTGGACCAAAAGAGTTGCAGGTTCTATTCTGGTCAGAGGGATGTACCTTGGTGGTCCCCTGGCTGGGGTCTTGCGGGAGGCAACCAATCAATGTGTCTCTCTCACATTGATGTTTCTCTCTCTCTCTCCCTCTAAAAAATCAATAAAGACATATTTTTAAAATGTAAATTGGATCAAGGGAACATCTTTCCTTAACGCTTCCAAAGGGCTTTCTGCTGAATCAAGTCTAAACCTCTTATTCAGGCTTACACAGCCTCCTGTGCTTTGCTGCCATGCTCCCCTTTGCTCATTGCAGTTCAGCCACATGGGTCTTTCCATCCTTGTGAACTAGGCTACTTGACTCCATTCTGACCAATTGTTCCGGCACGTACACACTGGACCGGTTTCAAAAACCTGGGACTGACCTAGAGGAACCATAAAGATAAGGGAATTAATGATGGCCTTGGGACACTTGGAGGGACCATGAAAAAGAGAAAGAGATTAACGATTGCCCTTACCCTGATCTCTGTAACAGCTCCTCTCGCCTCCTCTTGTACCAGTTCCTCCCTTAACGGTACCAAAAGCGGCACCAAGAGAATGTAGTTTGAGCCTTTATAAGCAGACAGCAAAGAAGGCTCGGGGCTGTGATTTGGGAAGATTATGCCCCCACAGCCCGCTGGTGAATAAAGTGCTCCTTTCATTTACAATTTGGCTGTACATCTCTGGTTGTCTCGCTGGCTCATCGTAACATTTGTAGGCTCCAGCAAGATCCCTGGTGCTTTGTGACACCAGGGGCTAGACACCTAGGATGGGCGGCCTCTCCTGGAGACCAGCCGAGCCCGAGAAAAACCTCTAGAGGAGGCACCACCTGAGACGTTCCAGGGCCCTGGATGTTATTCTCGGGTCTCGGAAGCGGGGCCCGGAAGCGGGGCCCAGGAGACACCGCGCAGTCTCTAAATCTACAAAGGAGACCTGGTAAGAAAACCTCTGGAGGTAAGTTCTGGTGACCAGTCTATCTGGATGAGAGTGAGAGGGCCAGACGTAGCGCAACCTATCCTTTCCAGGGAATCCCCTACGATGTTAGGAGGGGTTCAAACCTGGCAAATTCTGTTCCCTCGGCCCGCCTCTGGGGCAGAAGGGGAGTCTGATCACCTCCCAAGCAGCATAGATGCTGCTCAGGATAGGGAATTTATGGATGGTAGTTTGAATTGTGTGCTTGTGTATGTGAATGACTGTGCTCCACAACCCCTGTTACAGAGCCTATGTGAATCCCAACCTGTGCTCCAAGGGGAGTGGCCAGGCAGATAAAGTGAAAGTTTCTGTTTCATGTGTCCTCCCTTGTTTTTGTCCTTGTCCGCCTCCCTACTGTGTCTTCCTCAACTTTGTTAAGGTTAGTGTAATACTGGTAATGGGCCCCAAGAGAAACCTGAGGACGAGTAGGTGAGTCTCTCCCAATGTGTGGGCGCTGGCGGCAGCTGCACCAAGAGGGGGGAACAGCACCACTGCGGCGCAGCCGCTGGCGGACCTCCAGCCTCCTACCCACCCTGGGGAAGCAGCGAAGGGTGCCCGGCGACCAGGCATGAAGCAGAGGCAGCGGGCGGGGATGGGCGCACAGGCACTCACTTGGAGGCCGCAGGTGCAGTGGGGTCCCCCTGGGAAGGCAGTCTGGCCGTGGAAGGGGTGTATTCCTCCGGTGCCAGCCCGGCCTCGTCTGCTGCCCCAGGTTTGGCGGCAACAGATGCAATGACGCAAGTTCCCTGCGGGACTCTTAACTTTGGGAAATTGAAGGTAGCGATCCCAGGCGCAGGCACAAAATGCTCTTGGGGAGAGTTGAAAAACACTCTGCCCCACATAAACATGCGTGCTAGGACAATGCTTCCCTTTCCTGTGTCCTTTTGAAAACCTGGGGTCAGAGGAAATTTTCCCATCCCTCTGCCCATGGTGGGACCCAAATACTGCCAGGGGGAGGGCTTCCTTGGATGCTTTTCACCGTGTTCTCCTATTAGGCCTAAAGGCCCAATTGATTGAAATAGCTCAAAAGGTATATAATAATAGGGACACCCCTGGGAAAAACAAGATAAAAGAATAGCAAAGTGAGGTTTAGAGGAAAGGAATTCTTGGGAAATAACCGGAAATAGTAAGAAGCTAATAATAGGCGTTGGTACAGGGAATCGAAGGGTTAAGAGAGAAAAGTTGGTAGAAATAGATAAAAGAACAAAGTAAAAAGCCATCCTTGATTTAGAAGAATGATGGGGCCAGAGCTCCTTTCATCTCAGCCCCCTGGAGCCTAGGATCACTACACAGGTAGGGGACAAACCGTTAATTTCTTAATAGATACAGGGGCTACACATTCAGTCCTAACTGAGCCTCTGGGTCCCCTAACAACTAAGAAGACCTCAATTCAAGGAGTGACAGGTTAGACTTCCCTCTACCCTTGGACAACTAACAGGACTGTAAATCTTGGAAAGGGCACTTTTACACACTCCTTCTTAGTTATGCCTGAATGTCCATATCCTCTGTTGGGACATGATCTCCTCCGAAAGTTACAGGCTACAATATCATTTATTGGAGAAGAAATACACCTTACTGTAAACCCAGGACATCAGGACCAACTCCCTTTCTCCCCTTCAAAAATACTTGTAACCTGCCCTTTCTCGGAGGAATATCTTTTTCAAGAAGGAACCCCAGGCCTTCTGGAAACGGACCCTGAGATATCGGCTTACATGAAGAAATTATGACATCTCTTCCCTTCCGTCTGGGCTGAAAGCAACCCTCCTGGACTAGCTGGCCACCAGCCACCAATTGTGGTTCAACTGCTTGCCACGGCAGTTCCAGTCAGGGTAAGACAATACCCATGAGCCACAAAGCAAAGAAGGGCATTGCCCCTCATATTCGTTGGCTATGGGAGGCTGGGATTCTGGTTCCCTGTCAAACATCCTGAAATACACCCTTGCTTCCAGTTTTGAAACCTGGCACCAAAGACTTTAGGCCAATGCAAGATTTGAGAGAAGTAAACAAATGGGTCGAAACCATACACCCGACAGCCCAAATCCCTATACTCTGTTGAGCCTACTTCCACCAGAACACCAGTTCTAAACAGTTCTGGGTTTAGAAGATACCTTCTTTAGCATCCCTTTAGTCCCTGTTAGCCAGCCTATCTTTGCATTTGAGTGGATAGACCCTGAGGAGGGATTTTCGGGACAGCTAACCTGGACGAGACTACCCCAAGGCTTTAAGAACTCTCCTACTCTATTTGATGAGGCTCTCAGTTCTGACTTGCGAGACTTTAGACAAAAGCACCCTGGATATACCCTACTCCAATATGTAGATTATCTTCTTCTAGCAGCAAAGGACAAGGAGAATTGCCAGAGAGGTACTGAGCACCTCCTAGGCACCTTACCGACGTTAGGGTACCAGGTCTCGGCCAAAAAGGCTCAATTGTGTTTCCCGGAAGTCACAAACCTGGGATATAAGATTAGTAAAGGGCAGTGGACCCTTTCCCTGAGCTGCATAGAGGCCATCCTGTGAATTCCCATCCCGAAAACTAAGAAGCAAGTCAGAAAATTCCTAGGGGCAATAGGATACTGCCGCCTATGGATCCCAGGATTCGCAGCCATTGCAAAACCTCTATATGTGAGCACTGGGGGAATGCAGCCTCTAGTCTGGACTGAGACAGAACAAGAGGCTTTTGAAACCCTGAGAAAGGCCCTGGTGTCGGCACCGGCTCTCACCCTGGCTGACATTACAAAGCCCTTCCATTTATATGTAAGTGAGGCAAGAGGAATAGCAAAGGGAGTCTTCACTCAAGACTTGGGATCCTGGAAGAGACCAATAGCTTACTTATCCAACAGACTAGATCCGGTAGCAACAGGATGGCCTGCCTGCCTCAGAGCAATAACAGCTACTGCACTCCTAGTAAAGGAGGCAGACAAGTTAACTTTAGGGCAAGAGTTAGCTTTAACTGCACCCCATGCAATTGAAGCCCTCCTCCAGAGTGCTCTGGAGTGCTGGATGTCAAAACCCGAGTCACCCAGCTCCAGGCACTCCTCCTGGATCAACCCCGCCTCAAATTCCACAAAACGTTGGCCATCAATCCTGCTAGTCTGCTCCCCGATGATGACCCAAAGGAACCTCTACACGACTGCCTGGAGGTAATTGACACAGTGCAGACAGCCCGTCCAGACCTCAAGAATGTCCCACTGCCATCATCAGATGAAGTATTGTTCACAGACGGGAGCAGCTATATCCAAGAAGGAATCAGGTATGCTGGGGCAGTGATAGTAACTCTGGACCATGTCATTTGGTCTCAGTCATTAAGTAGGTGAACTTCAGCCCAAAGGGCTGAACTCATAGCCCTGATCCAGGCCCTTTGCTGGGGAAAGGATAAATCAGTAACCATCTATATGGACAGTAGATGTGCTTTTGGTACAGTACATGTGCATAGTGCCATTTATTGGGAACAAGGACTTCTGACCTCAGTTGGGAAGGATATTAAAAATAAGGAAGAAATTCTTGCCTTATTAGACACAATTTGGTTACCAAAGACCGTAGGTATAGTACATTGTAAAGGACATCAAAAAGGGAACCCCATAGAGGCACAAGGAAATCGTGCTGCAGATCAGGAAGCTCGAGAGGCAACCCTAAAACCAGTGGGGCCTCTCCAGATATTAGTCGCCATGCCAAACCCAGGTTTGCCTTCAACTTCTACTTACACTGGGTCAGAAAATGACTTAGCCAAGCAGAAACAAGTCACAAAGGAAAGCAATGGATGGTGGATACTGTCTGATGGGCGGCTGTTGGTCCCAGAGGCTCTAGGGAGGACTTTAATTAATCAGCTGCACCAAACCACTCATGTAGGCCACACCAAGCTTACTGAACTCCTGAGAGGCAGGTACTTCATACCCAATTTAGACAATATAATAGCACTGTATCCAGGTGCACAACCTGTGCCCAGGTTAATGCTAAGCAGAGTAGAAAAGCTCCCTTGGGAATCTGGGCTTGGGGAGCCTCCCCAGGGGAACATTGGGAAATAGATTTTACAGAAGTTAAGCCCCCAGCATCAGGATATAAATACCTCTTGGTTTACTTAGACACTTTCTCTGGGTGGGTTGAGGCTTATTCTACTAAAACAGAGACAGCCACCATTGTAATTAAGAAACTACTCCAGGAAATCATTCCTAGATACTGGTTACCTGTGACTCTAGGGTCAGCAATGGCTCCACCTTTATAACAAGAATATTACAGGACATAGCCAAGGTCCTGAATATTAATTGGAAACTCCATTGTGCCTACCAACCCCAAAGCTCAGGGCAGGTAGAGCACATGAACCTTAAAGAAAACCTTAATTAACCAAATTTACTTTAGAAACCGGTGAAAACTGGACCACTCTGCTCCCCCTCACCCTCTTACGGGCAAGGTGTACCCCATACTGGAAGGGATTCTCCCCTTAAGAAATTATGTATGGTAGACCTCCTCCCATTCCCAAGCTCAGGGAAGAATTGAAGGCTGAAATTCACAACTGCTCCTTACTCAAGTTCTTGCAGGCCCTGCAGTCCGCCCAGAAGGCCGTCCATAAACATGTCCACGATGCCCTGCCTGTGCCCACCTTGGACTTTGTGCACCCCTTCCAGCCCGGGGACTCAGTGTGGATAAAGAAGTTCACCACCCAGGGACTAATTCCGGCCTGGAAGGGACCATACACTGTCATCCTGACTACACCAACCGTTGTCAAGGTCAACGGTATCCTGACCTGGCTGCACCATTCCCGGCTGAAGGCAGAAAAAGCAAAATGGACGGTCCAAGCCTCTCCAGACCCCTTACAGATGAGACTCTTGTGTTCACTGGGACCTTAATTTCTCTGGTTATGATTGTTCAGGGGAATCCTTATAGACCTGGGCCCCAGTGGAACTGGGAACTTAGAAATGGAATATTGGGGAAGGTCTTAAGGAATGTCACCACAAAAGGGATGGAAAAACCTGTTTTCAATCTTGACCTATGTGACCTCGTGAAAGGCACCATAGGCACAAAAGATATTACTGAAGATGATACAGAAGAAATAGAAGGACCTATACCCTGGGGTTGTGGGACATCTCTGAGGGAATGGGGGCTACAAGGAGTAGGAATGTATATATGCCCAGGGAGTGGTACAGTCACCGCAACTTGCTTGAATACAAATGAATACTTTTGTCCGTCTTGGGACTGTGAAACCATATCTACTATTAAGGGCTTTCTAAGAAACAGGGACCCTCATATAGATTTTAAAAGATTAACCAAGCCATGGGGTCTCCCTATAGGGAACTCTAATGCCATCCAGATTGAGGTCACTAGTCAGCCAAACCTTTATTGGGCCACAGGAAGGACATGGGGACTGAGGCTATATGTAACTGGTAAAGACCCTGGGATTCTATTCACCATTGAGAAGAAGGTTTCAGAAAAACAAAAACAAATGACCCCCATTGGCGCATTAGGAGAAGCCTGTTGTTTCTATGCTAACAACTCAGGGGTTATACGAGAACGCTTATCTTCAGTTAGGAGAAATATCGAAGAATGAGAAAGAAGGAGATGGGAATCTGAGAATTGGTTCCAACAAATGTTTAACTGGTCTCCATGGCTAACAACTTTATTATCGGCCATCGCCGGTCCTCTGGCCATATTATGCTTACTCCTAACCTTTGGGCCATGTATAATGAACTACCTCATGAAAACTATACAGAGGAGAATAAATTCTGTAAAACTCCTTGTAGTTAAGGGACAATATAGTCCTGACCCAGAGGAGGAAGGAGAGTCAACGATTTGACTTATACATAAAACCAGTGGGGAATGAACTAGGCTACTTGACTCCATTCTGACCAATTGTTCCAGCACATACACACCGGAGCGATTTCAAAAAACCTGGGACTGACACCCAGAGGAACCATAAAGGTAAGGGGATTAATGATGGCCTTGGGAAACTCGGAGGGACCATAAAAAAGAGAAAGAGATTAATGATTGCCCTTACCCTGACCTCTGTAACAGCTCCCCTTGCCTCTTGTACCAGTTCCTCCCTTTCTCTCCCTTGCCCTGACCTCTGTAACAGCTCCTCTCATATCCGTTCCTTAACGGCACCAAAAGTGGTGCCAAGAGAATGTAGTTTGAGCCTTTATAAGCAGGCAGCAAAGAAGGCTCAGGGCTGTGATTTGGGAAGATTATGCCCCCACAGCCCGCTGGTGAATAAAGTGCTCCTTTCACTTACAATTCGGCTGTGCGTCTCTGGTTGTCTCACTGGCTCATCATAACACGTGGAGCACACCAGACTCCTTCCAGCCTCAAGATCTTTGCATTTGTTGATCCCTCTTCTTGGGATTTGGTGTTCTATATCTTAATCTAGGTTTGAATTCCAGTTTCACTCCTTCTCCAGGGTGACCTAAAGGAGGAGGTCCTGTAGCTTGTGGGCCACATCTGCCCTGTGAGCTAAGAATGGTTTTAGATTTTCAACTGTTGGAAAAAGTCAAAAGAGTATGTAGAAACTGTATGAAATTTAAATTGCAATGTCCATAAATATAGCTTTATTTGAAAACAGCCACACTTACTCATTTATATATAGTCTATGTCTGCTTTCCAGCTGCAACAGCAGAACTAAGTGCTTTTAACAGACACTCTGGCCAACAAAAGTTAAAATACTTATTATTTGGGTCTTTATAGAAGTTTGCCAACCTCTAATCTAGTACATGTGTATACGTTGTTGTCCTATATGTATCTGTAGAACCAGGGGAGTGTTGTAAATGTTTAACATCTGCTTCTCTGAGGGAGAATGTGTGTGTCAGTATGTATGTATGTGCCTAGGTGTGTGTCTATGTGTGTATAGTTTATTGTAAATTTTACTATTGTCCTATCACTTTCTTAAGTCTAAAAGACAATTAATATAACAATTGAACCCTGGTTTGTGGTGCTGATTTTCTTCGTATAAATACTTCATGGTCTATTTTAGGCTACTAGTGTGAATGTCACTAACTGCAAAGTTGGGAAGAGATGCATAGTAGTAGCACACTTGATTTTTTTCTAGAGCTTGCTACTTTCTCAGTGGTCCCCAAACCAGCAGCATTCACATCATCTGAAAGCTTATTAGAAATCAGAAGCTGCATTTTTAACAAGGTACCCAAAGGCTTCTTATGCACATTAGATGTTGATACTCACTGTTCAGAAACTTTTAAATGGAACTTTTATTTATTATTGAGGGTAGGGTATGTTTAATACTATTAGAAATTTCTCCAACTTTATTTAATAGACATTTGGATTCTGCTACCTTAGATTTTGCCACCAGGCTACAGACACAGGCCACAGACCTTGAGTCAGAAATTCTCCAGGAATAGCTAGAATATTAGTGCTGGAAAGGGCCCTGGTGGTGGTGGTGGGGGGGGGGGGGGCGGTCATCAAGTCCACCTGGTGGTCTTCAGCAGTGTGTAGACTTAGGTTTTCTCATTTCTAGCTTATTGGCTTTTTATTGGTTTAAATTTATGTTAAATAGATACTGTAGCCCTGGTCGGGTGCTCAGTGGTTAGTGTCGGCCC
The DNA here is from genome assembly GCA_030848825.1 of Tadarida brasiliensis. Classification (NCBI taxonomy): domain Eukaryota; kingdom Metazoa; phylum Chordata; class Mammalia; order Chiroptera; family Molossidae; genus Tadarida; species Tadarida brasiliensis. Next base: position 48,837,255 of record CM061259.1, read on the forward strand.
ATGGACCAAAGGATCTTGGGTTTGATTCCTGGTCAAGGACACATACCTGGGTTGCAGGTTCCATCCCTGGCCCAGGTCAGGGTTGGTTGGGGTCATGCAGGAGGCAACCAATTGATGTGTCTCTCTCACCTCAGTGTTTCTCTCTCCCCATCCCTCCCTTCTACTCTATCTAAAAGTCAATGTTCTTGGGTGAAGATTAACAACAACAAAAATAGATACTGTATATCACCATTTAAGATAGAAAACTGCAAGCTGTGAATAGGATGTGATTGTAAAAATAAACAGGGCCCTGGCTGGTGTGGCTTAACTGGTTGAGCATCATCCAGGCACTGAAAGGTCACTGCTCCAATTCCCGGTCAGGGCACATGCCTGGGCTGCGGGCTCGACCCCCGGTAGGGGACCTGCAGGAGGCAGCTGATCAATGTTTCTCTCTCTCTCTTCCTCTATCTCTAAAAAAGAAAATAAAATCAATAAAAACATTTTTTAAATGTTTTAAAAATAAACAGGAAGCCCTGGCCGGTTTGGCTCAGCAGTTGGAGCGTCGGCCCGCGGACCACAGAGTCCCGGGTTCAGTTCCCACTAAGGGCACATACCTCGGTTGCAGTTTGTCCCCGGCTCCGGTTGGGGTCATGTGGGTGGCAACCACTCAATGTGTCTCTCTCACGTTGATGTTTCTCTCTTTCTGTCTCCCTCCCGATCTATCTGAAGATCAATGCAAGAATGTCCTCGGGTGAGGATAAAAAATAAAATAAATAAATAAACAAAACAGGAAAACAAAATAAGGTTTAAAAATTCTGGGTGTCTACTGTTGCCTGCCAAGGTGCTGAGTCCCAAGCCTGCTTTCCTTTGATGTAAAGAGAGATTACCAAAGTATTAGAGGAGGATTAAAGGCATGTTATCACTCAACTGAACTTTCTCCTTGACAGGATGAGAAGGCGAGAAAGATCATTGAAAATGGGATAACTATAATCCATGTGATTTGGTGTCATTTAATGCCATGTCTACAAGTCTTCTAAAGACATTTCATACACTATATTCATCCCACACTTTGGGAAACTCCCAGAAACACGTCATCACTTGCTAAATATAATCCAGTTGTGGTTTTTCAAGGCACATTGAGAGATGCTAAACCCATCAGCCTGACAGGCCAACTGAATTTCCACTGGTTTCACAATTTTCATCACAGTGTCAGCCGCTGCCAACATCATGCCCTTTAGGCTTTCTTTTGCTTTCTTTATTTGGTCTCCACTAACAAATTAACTTAGTCAATATTTATTTGTTAACCAAATATTTGTTCAAAACCTACTGTGGTGGTTTTATTTTTATCATTGTTTTTTACATGTTTTTATTGATTTTTTAGAGAGAGGAAGGGAGGGAGAGAGAGAAATATTGATGTGAGAGAGTTTGAAACATCAATTGGCTGCCTCCTGCACGCCCTTGTCTGGGATCGAGCCTGCAATCTGGGCATGTGCCCTGACCAGGAATTGAACCGGGTTGTCTCAGTCCATGGGACAACACTCAGTCCACTGAACCACACTGGCCAGGCCCTACTGTGGTGGTTTTAAAATATGGCCCCAGCCTGGCCAGTGTGGCTCAGTGGTTGAGCGTCGACCCATGCACCAAGGGGTCACCTATTCGATTCCGGGTCAGGACACATGCCCAGGTTGTGGGCCCGATCCCCAGTTGGGGGCATGCAGGAGGCGGCCAATCGATGTTCTCTCTCATTGATGTTTCTATCTCTCCCTCTCCCTTTCTCTCTCTATAATCGATAAGGAAAAATAAAATAGCCCTGGCCGGTTTGGCTCAGCGGTTAGAACGTCGGCCCGCAGACCAGACAGTCCCGGGTTCAGTTCCCGCTAAGGGCACGTACCTCGGTTGCAGTTTGTCCCCGGCCCCGGTTGGGGTCGTGTGGGTGGCAGCCGTTCGATGTGTCTCTCTGACATCGATGTTTCTCTCTCTCTTCCCCCCTCTCTCCCTCCTGCTCTATCTGAAGATAAATGCAAAAATGTCCTTGGGTGAGGATTAACAAAAAAAATTTTTTTAATTATTAAAAATAAAATAAAATATGGCCCCAAATTATTTGACCTTCTTCCCATCAAGAGGTGAAGTCTCTGTTCCCTTCCCTTTAATGGGCGTGGGCTTGTTACTGGTCCATCAATAGAGTATAGTAGAAATGACACTATGTAACTCATAAAACTAGGTCATAACAGGGACAGAGCATTTAACTTCCTCCTGCTTTGCTGGAACACTTACTCTTAAAAGCCTTCAGCCATCATGTAAGCAGTCCCACTGTCCTGAGGCTGCCATGCTGTAAGGAAGCTGAAACACAGAGATCACAACCCCCCTGAGAGGGAATTGCCCAGCCTAGCCCTTGCCATTCCTCACCCAGGATGAACAAGGTAGACTCTGCCTTCCTGGGGCTTTGCATTCTTCTGTGGGGAGACTGACAACAGACAGGTAAGCAAAATAATTTGAGATAGTAACTAGTGCCACAAAGAAAAGAAAATAATGACAGAAAGGGGATACTTTATTTAAAATTTTTTTTTCTTTACTGATTTTAGAGAGAGGAAGGAAGAGGGAGAGAGAGATAAAATCATCGATGAGAGAGAACATCAGTTGGCTGCCTCCTGCATGCCCCCCACCGGGGATCGGGCCCACAATCTGGGCACGTGCCCTGACCAGGAATCAAACCAGCAACCTCTTGGTGCACGGGTTGATGCTCAGCTACTGAGCCACACCAGCCAGACAGAAAGGGGATACTTTAGATTGGCTGATTAGGGAAGTCCCCTCTGAGGGGATGACATTTTAGTAAATCTATAGAAGCATTCTAGACAGAACAGTGGTGCAAAGGTCCTGAGGCAGGAACCAGGTTGGTGAGTTGGAGGAGCAGTGAGGAGCTCAATGTGGGCCAGAGCAGAGTGAGGATATGAGGTCAGGGAGGGGCAGGCAGGTCCTTGTAGGCCTCAGCGAAGAATTTGGAGTTTTTCCTAATACAAAGGTTGGAAGTGGGAAATGGAGGGAGCCAAATTGTTTACTTTAAACTGCTGATCAGCCTCTCTGCTGCCTGCTTCCTCCTTGGCTTACCAGGAGACAAGTCCGAGGTACCCCTGAGCCCTGGCTGAGCTCTGAGAACTGTGAACTTCCTTATCCACAGGCAAGATGGAAAATGGGTTTTATATTTGGGCTCCAGATAAAAGAGCCTTCATAACTGTAATCTAGTTCTTGTTTTCCTATCGTGGGCAGGGAGCTAGCATGTAAAGAAGTATCTGCCCTGTGCCCAGCCCCCACTGAGGTCAAAGACCCAGAGGTGAATCAGATACAGTTCCCTCCCTCAAGGAGCTCAGAGTCAGGTGGGAACAGATGGAAGTCATCCTGGTTGCCTCTCCTGCTCAGCACCATTCCCTGTCCTCCCTTAGTCCTGTGAGTTCCTGACAGCAGGAGGTCCAGTGTGGCTGACACTGAGAGGGGGACCCCTGACCTAAGCTGGGTATATCTGCTTCCCTCCCATATTCTGCAGCAGTGAAATATGGTATGGAAATACTTACTTACTCTATTTTATTTGTAATTAAAATTTTTTTAACTTTCACCCTGGCTGGTGTGACTTAGTTGGTTGGGCATTGTCCCATGCACCAAAAGGTTACTGATTCAATTCCCAGTCAGGGCACATGCCTGGGTTTCGGGCTTGATCCCCAGTAGGGAGCATGCAGGAAGCAGCCAGTCGATGGATGTTCTGCTCTTGCATTGATGTTTCTCTTTCTCTCTCCCTTCTTTCTCTAAAAATCAATACAAATATATTAAAAAATTTTTAACTTTCAAATTAAAATAAATTCAGACTTACCAAAAAGTTGTAGAAATAGTACCAAGACATTCCACATAGCTTTCACCCAGATTCCCCAATATTCACATCTTAGGTAAACAACACAATGATCAAAACCAGGAAAATAACACTGATGCAATACTATTCATTAATGTACAAACCTTAGTCAAATTTCATCCATTCATCACCTACGTCTCTTTTCTGTTCCAGGATCCAATATCCCTCCATGCATTTAGATGTCATTTCCCCAGTCTCCTTCAGTAGAGATCAATTCCTCAGTATTATTTTTCTTTACCATTGACACTGGTAACAAGCACTGCCCAATCATTTTGCAGAATGCCCTTAATTTGGGGTTTGTTTGATGTTTACTCTTGATTAAATTCAGGTGATGCATTTTGGATGGGAATAACGTGGGGTTGATGTTGTGTTCTCAGTGCATTTTCTGAGGAGGCACATAATGTCGACTTGTGTCATCACTGATAATAACTTAGATCATTTGGTTTAGTGTCTGCGGATTACCACTTTCCCCTTTGTAATTACTTAATATCTAGCGGGGAGATAAATAAATAGGGACTATTTGAGGAAGAGAAAGAGAGGCAGAGGGAGGAAAGAGCTTGTGGTCTTTCTAGGCAATGTTACAATTTAGTAAATAAAGCAGCCCATTCTAGGTAAAATCTGAGTTTGCAGTGCCCGCGAGGCCAAAAGGAAAAGGCTGAGTCACACAGTGACCACTGGGGGGCAGCAGAAGATTGGGATGAATTCAAAATGGACACAGGAAAAAAGCAATTCATTCCCACTTTTTTATTTTTTAAATAATTTTTCTTTATTGATTTTAGAGAGAGAGGAAGGGAGAGGGGGAGAGATAGAGACATCGATGAGAGAGAACATCGATTGGCTGTCTCCTGCATGCCCTCCACTGGGGATCCGGCCCACAACCTGGGCATGTGCCCTAACTGGGAATCGGACCAGTGACTTCTTGGTGCATGGGTCGACGCTCAACCACTGAGCCACACTGGCTGGGCAATATCCTACTACTTCTTTTTTTTTTAATCCTCATCTGAGGATATTTTTCCATTTATCTTCAGATAGAGTGGGAGGGAGGGAGAGGAAGAGAGAAAAACATGTACATGAGAGGGACACATCGAGTGGTTGCCTCCTGCACGACCCTGACCAGGGCGGGGGACGAACTGCAACCGAGGTACGTGCCCTTGACCGGAATCAAACCCTCGACTCATTGGTCTGTGGGCCGACGCTCTAACCACTGAGCAACCGGCCAGGGCTATCCTACTTTTTAAACAAATACTTAATTGATTTGTGAGAGAGGAAGGGATAGTGTGTGTGTGTGTGTGTGTGTGTGAGTGAGAGAGAGAGAGAGATTGATTGATTTGTTGTTCCACTTATTCATTCATTGGTTGATTCTGTATGTGCCCTGACTAGGGATCGAACCTGTAACCTCGGTGTACTGTATTGGGACACCGCTCTAACCAACTGGGCAACCCGGCCCTGCTAAGTAACTAAACTTGCGGGGACCCAAAGGCTCTGCATCTGTTGGGGTCTGGCATCTCCTGTGAACCAGGTTGGTAGGTGATGGCTGCACCAGCAGAGGTAGAGTGAGTGGGTTGCTCTGCACCTGGCTGCCCTGAGGATCCCACTGCCATCAGTACGCATGTGCCACCTCTAAAACAGGGGCTTCCAATCCTGGGAGGGCTTTAGGGGTCTGAGAAACCTTTCTGAGCCTGCCTACAAAACTCATGGGGGCCCTGGCCAGGTGGTTCAATTGGTTGGAACATCCTCTGTATGCCAATAGGTTGCAGGTTCGATTCCCAGTCAGGGCACATACAGTACCTAGGTTTTGGGTTCAATTCCCAGTCCCAGCGCTACGGGAGGCAACGGATGTTTCTCTCACATTGATGTTTCTCTCTCCCCCTCTCCTGTCCTCTCTTCCATTCTATCTAGAAAATCAATGAAAAAATATCTTCAGGTGAGGAGCAACAACAACAAAAAAGAAACCTGGTCCTAAGTTACAAGCATGATTTCATAACCCACTTAGGCTGCCATTGTACACATGGCTCCAGCAGGCCTCTCAGCCCTTCTCTACTTCCACGACCACACTTCAGTTCAACCCCCACAGCCCCCACTTGCAGACCTTAACAAGTACCTAGTTGACCTCCTTGCTTCCAGTTTCTTCATGTGTGACCCACCCTGCCAGAATCAGTCCAATTTTGATTAAAAAAAAATTCTGGAAGATGGCGACGTAGGTAAACGCGGTATCGCGTCCTCCCACAACCACATCAAAGTTACAACTAAACTACAGAACAACCATCATTCAAAACCGCCTGAAATCAAGCTGAATGGAAGTCCTACAACTATGAAATTAAAGAAGAAGCCGCATCGAGACTGGTAGGAGGGGCGGAGGCGCGACAGGCTGGTCCCACACCCACGTGTGGCGGATAAAAATTGGGATACCTCGGCTGGGAAGGTCCTCCCTGAGGACTGAGGGGTCCCCGTCCCACACTAGGGGCCCAGCTCAGGGTCCCAGTGCCAGGAAGAGAAGTCCCCATAACTTCTGGCTGGAAAAACCAGCGGGAACTGAGGCTGAGGCGGCTGGAGCCCCCGCAGCTCCTCTTAAAGGGCCCGCGCTCGGACTTACTCGGACTCCCACCCTCCAGGCTCCAGCGCGGGGGAGGCAGCCTGAAAGGCACCAGAGTCATATGGGGAAGAACTGAGCTGTTTGGCATTGGAGCGAGGGCTGGAGAGGCAGCTTTCTCCTGGACAGACGTGCTAACAGAGGCTTTTGTTCCTTTGGTGAGCCCTTCCTGAGCCGGCAGACGCCGCCATATCTGGGACTCCAGCAACCTGGCTCACACTGTTGGCCCCGCCCCGGTGATTCCCTGAGGCCCCGCCCCACCCAACTTCCAGGCCCACCCAAGCTGTTGCCAGTTGCTTCACCATAGGATTAACCTGTCTTGGAGCCTGCTTCAGCTTTTCCTAAAATCATTCAAACAAGCAGCATCTGGTCTCAGCTAGCCCTATACCTCTCGCTAAGTAATACATAGGAACAAACAGAGGGAGGCAGCCAAAATGAGGAGACAAAGAAACAGGTCCCAAATGAAAGAACAGAACAGAACTCCAGGAAAAGAACTAAGTGAAATGGAGTTAAGCAACCTAACAGATGCTGAGTTCAAAATACTGCTTATAAGGATGCTCAATGGACTTAGTGAGAACCTCAGTGAACTTAGAGAGGGCCTCAAGAGCATAAAAAAGGACCAGTCAGAAATGAAGGAGGCACTAACTGAAATAAAGAATAGTTTACACAGATTCAATAGTAGAGTAGGTAAATCCAAGAAGCAAACCATGGATTTGGAATATAAGGAAGCAAAAAACACCCAATCAGAACAGCAAAAAGAAAAAAGAATCCAAAGAAATGAGGATAGTGTAAGGAGCCTCTGGGACAACTTCAAGCGTGCCAACATTCGCATCTTGGGGGTGCCAGAAGGAGAAGAGAGAGAACAAGAAATCGAAAACCTATTTGAAACAATAATGGCAGAAAACTTCCCTAACTTGGTGAAAGAAACACACATACAAGTCCAGGAAGCACAGAGAGTCCCAAACAAGATGAACCCCAAGAGGCCCACACCAAGACACATCATCATCAAAATGCAAAAGGTTCAAGACAAAGAGAGAATCTTAAAAGCAGCAAGAGAAAAGCAGTTTGTTACCTACAAGGGAGTTCCCATAAGACTGTCAGCAGATTTCTCAAAAGAAACTTTGCAGGCCAGAAGGGAGTGGCAAGAAATATTTAGAGTGATGAAAAGCAAGAACCTACAACCAAGATTACTCTATCCTGCAAAGCTGTCATTTAGAATCGATGGCCATATAAAGAGTTTCCCAGACAAGGAAAAGCTAAAGGAGTTCATCACCACCAAACCATTATTATATGAAATGTTGAAGGGTCTTCTTGAAGAAAAAGATAAAAAAATATGAACAAACAAAATGGCAATAAATACATATCTATCAACAATTGAATCTACAAACAAAATGAACAAGAAGAACAGAAACATTCTCATAGATACAGAGAACTTTTGTTGGTTACCAGATGGGTAGGGGCTGGGGGGAGGGGTGAAAAAGGTGAAGGGATTAAGAAGTATAAATTGGTTGTTAGACTGACAAACCTCAAAGGGAAGGGGGGTTGGGGGGTGGGAAGAAATAAACCAAAGAACTTATATGTATATATGCATAACTAATGGACACAGACAACAGTGTGGGGAAAAGCAAGAGGGGGGCGGAAATGGGGAGGGGGTCAATGGGGGAAAAATGAGGAACATCTGTAATACATTCAACAATAAAATTAAAAAAAATAAATAAATAAAAAATAAAATGCCACAGGCTAAAAAAAAAAAAAAAAAAAAAAAAAATTCTGGTGGTGGCCTCCTGAGTTTTTTACTTTGTCCACTCCTCATCATTTCTCCACATTTTCTCTCCTTTCCCCTACCTTTCTATGATCACCAAGAATAGTATCTTCTCCCAGATGCCTTCTTCATTCATCATTTCACTCGTTCATTCACTAAATGTTTGCTGAACATACACTGTGCTAGATTTGGGAAATAGTCCTGAGCAAGGCAGATAAGTTAACACCTACAGTTGAGGTGTGGGTACCTCACATCTTACTTCAGAGTTCTTGCTACCAGTTCTTGGAGGTGGGAACATCTGTGGGTCCCCCTGTACCCCCCCCTCCCCAACTGTGGCTTATTGAATTCTGACTGGAGGCTGTTAAAACTTTATTGATCACCAGGGACCCAGGCTCCTTCTGTCACATTGCTTTGCCATCCTTATTATATAACATCCACCTTAAGATCTGAGATGGCTCTTGGTGCTCCAGCCATGTCTGTATTCCAGCCAGCAGCTTCAATTTTCCCATGTATACAATGGGGATAACACCTACCTTGGAAGATCATCAAAAGAAGAGGAAATCAGACCAAAATGTGCATTGTGGAACTCCTGTAATTAGGCAGAAGCTCCCAGAGGCTCTTGGTCGGACTGGGTTTCCCCTATTGTGCAGTGCCTGCTCCCCAAGGCCTACCCAGTGGGCCCTCCGAGGCACCTGATAGCCTGTGGGCATTCAGCAGGCTCCTCTGCTCATCTCTCCGGCTCCTGGGGCAGTAATCACATGGGCATCATTCATGCTCAATCCCTCACCAGCCACTCAGGCCCCAAGGGCAGGGCCTGATTCTCCTCCTCCAGGGACCCTGCTACCCCAAAATCCAGCCTGGTTCTCTGAAGGGGAAGGCCAGGGGGGCTGCTGTTTGGTGCAAGGGTTGGTGCTGCTGAGTAGCTGAAATCATGAGCCACCAAAGGTTAAGGGCAAGTCTGGGTTCTGTGAGCCTGGCAGGAGTCAGCACAGAGTCAGGGCCCAAAGAGGAGGGAGTTCCCCAGGATCAACCACGAAACTTGTGGGGCCCAGTGAAAAATGAAAACGTAGGCCCTTTGTTCAAATATTAAGAATTTCAAGATAGTGACACAGAGCATTAAGTCAAGCACAGACCCTGGAGTCCCAGCCCAGAGAAGTGGTGGATAATTTGTGTCGCCTGGGGGCCCCAGGGCCTTTTCCTGGAACAGAGGGGCCTGCTCTGGGGCCCAAGGCCGAGTATCCCTGGGGGCATGTGGGGCACTGGCCTGGCAGTGAGAAGCCATTTTTAGGGGAGGCTGACTGGGAATGGTGTCACTCTCCTTTGTAGGGTTTCTTCAAAGTCCTATGATCCTCTGTCCCTGTGTCATGGTCCCATGGGAAGGGGTGGACACAATATGGATTCCCAGCCCCGACCACAACCCCAAAAGGCAGGCTTTCTGCGGCTGGAGCCCAGGGACTGCCGATTTTAGAACAAGCTCTAGCATTGGTTCTTAGGGGATTCTGGAGTTTGGCCCCCATCACTGTACAGAATAAACCTTGAGAACAACTGGTGGGCTGCTTCAGTGGCTGGAGTGTGGATTTACTCTGTAATATTTGAATGAATGCATTTACTCTACAAATGGCCTCGACCATCCTGTCCTAAGAATTGTTTCTTGCCATCTTTTGGCCCTGGACTGGCTTTGCTAAATGAAGCTTGAAGAACATGCTCCTTCTCCAGTGGTCCCCAGAGAGCTGGGAGGAAAGTGCTAGAGGCTGTTGCTTTCCAGCAGGCCAGGGCAGGAGGACAGGCCAGGGCGGAGGGCCTATCCTCCAGGACCACTGGGGACTGGCTGGAGTGTGGGTTGTGACCCCCAATGGGTATGCTTAACGTGTTTACTGCAATGAAAAACGAGAATGGGCTTGGAAGGCTTACATCTTTACTGTCATTTGTAGTCCTCCTCGTGGAATCCTGCAAAGGACAAGGCAGAGCCTAAGGCAGAACCCAGCTGGCACTGGGAAAGAAGAGGCAGGCCATTACAGTTCACAAACCATGAGCTTCATGCCTTCCAGTAGAGGAGGTGTATATTTAAAGACATTCTTTCTGTTTGAGTTCGTCTAAGTCTTGAACTCCAGGACCAGACAAACATTGTGATCATCATGGACTTTAGGTTTCTAGAATCAGTGCGTATCTTTCTCACCACCCCCACCCCCACCCTGCACACCTGGCGAGGGCCGAGGTGGGCCTAGCGCTCCTGTTTGACGTGAATGAGAAAAAATATTGGGGACCAAATATACTGCAATACACATTCATAAGAAACATTCTAATAACAATTGGAGCACAAAACTATTGGTATAAACATATTTCCAAAAAGAGAAACTATTGCATTGCATTAGATGGCGCTTCCTAGACTAGAGGTTTGTCTTTCTTCTTTGCAGTTGGCTTTTGGGACAGAACTCTCGCACGGAGCTAATCAAGTGCAATGTATTGTGATGGACACAGATTGGGAGTTTAAAGTTCAGGGCTGTCCAAGTCCTTGGGATCTGTTTGTCCCCAGAGAAGATCTCAACTTCGAACAGTTCAAGATGGAACCTGCCCAGGGTCACCATGCTCCCGGATCGCCAATTCCACGGCAGGCGTTCTAGAAGATTCTGTGGAGCAGGTTGTAGGCATGGCTCTTTGTGTAGACTTGGCGGGATGGTGGCTTTCTGAATAAGCCACTGAAACACTGACTGCCTTGGCCTCCTTGGAACAGACAGATTCCAGACTCATCAGTTTGGCTTCATGTTGGCTATGACCTTGGACAGAACCACAGTCCTTCCTGTTGTTGGGAACACTTCTGGTATTAACTCTTAAAGACACAGCAGGCCTATTTCTGTGACTTGTTCTTTGAGCCATGTGGGGCTGTGGGCTGCCCGCTGTCTAGAGACCTTTGGTGTCTAGAGCTGGGGCCCCTGCAGGGTGGCCTCCCTGCCTCAGCACAGGACAGGAGGCTGAGGAAAGCCTGTCCACAAGAGGCCATGGGGCACAGTGTGGAGACAGTCCCTTCCCATTACAGGGGCACCAGGGCAGGGTCTCTGTGGACGAGGCCAGCTTGGGACTGCCCAACAGCTGCAAGACACCCTGCCTGAGTTTTAAAAAGCACGGTGAAAACTGGACCAAGCTGAATGGAGAAGTAGCCCAACACAGCCGCCAGCCTGCCTAGCATGGCCTTTCCAGCTCTCGTCGGGGTGTGTGAAGTGGCCCAAAGGTCACAGTCCAGCAGACAGGAGAACTAAGACAGTCAGGAGGAAAAGATGATCTGGGTGGCGCCCAGGAGAGCCACTCAGGTACTCAGAACTGGGCGTGACCTTCGGCCGTGGTGAATAATAGTTCTTCTCCGGGAGGAATAGCATGTCCTTTCGGGGTGCCCATGCCCTGGGACCCTGTGAGTCACAGTCAAGGTCACTTCATATAAGAGGCACAACTGTGGTAGAGCTCGAGGAGGCTGGGTGGGCCTGGGGAAGGGCCTCAGTGCTACATACCCTACAGGGAGTGGTTTGGGTCGCTGCGCTCCCGTTTTACCAGGGGCTCTCCCAGGCTTCTGGCATCTGCGTCAGCCTCACTGCTCCGGTCTTCACTGACGTCATCTGTGGGGTCAGTGTTGGGGAGGGGAACGGGTGGAGGGCCACGGGAGAGAGGGAGAGAGAAGCACATCCTCAGAGAGGCACCTAGGCATGATCAGATCTCAGCTCTGGTCTGGGTTAACCTGGTCCTTCCTGGCCTTCTTAACTATGACCTCTCTTGACCAGTGCTCATTTGCTTAGGTCCCATTCCTGGCAGGTTTTTCCTTGGTGCTTGGTCCTCCTGCCCCTGTAGGGGCAGGGAATGGGCCTGAGGTAGGGGCCTTTCTGCCCTGCTTCCTCTTCATCCGCCCTCTTGCCTCATTCCTGGCTGTGGCCCTGCTCCTGCTCCTTGGGGCCCAGGGATCAGGATTAAATATTGACCTGAAGTGCCACATGCAAGCAGGAGGGGGCAGGGCTGTTCCTCTGAGTCCCAGCTAGGGCCAGTCCTTTGGAGGCATCACTGGGACATCTACTGCTGCCCAGGTGTTACCCGCTGTCTGGATGCCAACTCCTGAAGCCCTCAACCCGCCCCAGGAGCTGCCCTGATTTCCACCAGGCCAATGGTAGGAGGAAGCCTCATGGGCAAGCCACGGACACACCCACCTTTGTCCAGCAGTGTCAGTGACAGGGAGGCAAGATCGTTGAACTGAAAGAGAGAAGACCAGAGTCAGGGCTCTCCCCAGAGCGGGTCCCAGTGAATGTTAGTAGTGTCATCCACCCACAGTTAAAACAGGTTTTCACTTTGTAAATAAGGGGTTCTGACATAAGAAGTAGATATGATGCTGTGTGTCCCCTCTCTGACACTTTCTGGGCTCTGTCTGGGAGCTGCTGGAGGGTTGAAGGGGTACTGACTGCTCAGGCCAGCAAGGAGACAGGGGCTGTGGAGACAGGGGCTGTGGCCTCTGAATAGTGAAAGTAAAGGAACAGCTGGCATTTATCAAGGGCTTATAATGTTCAAAAAGCTGTATCATCTCATTTCTTCTTCAGAACAACCCTATCTTACCCAGAAATTCCACACCTGGGTAGATACCCAAAAGAACTGAAAAGAGATGTACAAACAAAAACTTGTACACACATGTTCACTGCAGCACGATTCACAATAGCCAAAAGGTGGAAACAACCCAAATATCCATCAATAGATGAATGGACAAACAAAATGCTGAATATCCATACACTGGAATATTACTCAGTCATGAAAAGGATCAAAGCACTGACATTCACTACAACGTGGATGAACCTTGAAAACATGATGCTCAGTGAGAGAAGCTAGACACCAAAGGCCACATAGTGTGTGATTCCATTTATGTGAAATGCCCAGAATATGCAAATCCAGAGACAGTAAGATTCATGCTTGTCAGGGGCTGGGGGAGGAGGATGGGGAGTGACTGCTGGGGACGAGGTTTCTCTTTGGCATAATGGACTGTTTTGGAATTAGATAGAGGTGACAGTTGCACAATACTGTAAGTGTATTAAATGCCACTGAATTGTTCACTTCAAAATGGTTAAAAATAGTAAATTTTATATTATATGTATTTTACCACAATAAAAACCCCACAGGGTCTGGTGTTTGAGGCTTCATTCAGAGGCAGGAAATCCTGCCCAGAGTGAGAGTAAATAGGTGGCAGAGGAGCCAGGATCTGAACCCAGGTCTGCAGGCTCTGGCATTAGAGCTCTTTCCCGCCCACTGTCCACTGTGTCATGCTCAGCAGCCTCCCTCACCCCTGCAGGCTGCTCTGTGGCCCTCACCTCTCCCATCACAGCAATGGGTGTCTCCCCGGTTGCCTTGGCGACGCGGTGCTCCACCAGGTAGAACATGTACTCATCATACAGCAGGCGGATCAGGTGGAAAGAGCCGAAGCTGGCGGCACTGCGCAGGGTGAGGTCTCGGATCACCATGGAGCTGGGGGACGGGCAGACAGAGGCTAGGCACCTTCCGGGAGCACGGAGCCCCACCAGCAGGAGAACCAGGCTTTTCTTCAGCTCTGAGGTCGTCTAGGAACCTCTTTCTATGAGTGGCCTGCCAACTGCCAGACCACCCCCATGTCCCAGTGTGACTGAGATGGGGACAGGCAGATGGGAGGTGGGCAGGAGCAGTGGCTCTAAGAGGCTGCTGAGAATATACAGGTGACAGACAGTCTCTGACATCTTTTAAGTGCCATTACTGACTCCCCAACAGCAGGCCACTTTTCCTAGCCTCCCTGTATCCTTCCCTCCTCCCGCCACTCCTCAGTTTGTGGTTTAGGCACCTAAGAACAAGACAGAATTTCAGGGTGCTTTTGCCTGTAGGGTTGGCAAACTAAAGCCCAATCCAGACCAAACCTAGCTTACCAGTCTGTTTTTGTACAACCTGCGAGTTAAGAATGGTTTTTACATTTTAAATGGTTGGGGAAGAAGTCAAAATAATTATTCTGTAACTCATGAAAAGAACCTGAAATTCACATTTCAGTGTTTATAAAGTTTTATTGACACATGGCCATGCCTGTTTGTTTACATGTTGTGTGCCATGTGCCAATAAAACTATTATTCAAAAATACTTACTATTGGATTCTCCTTAAAAAACAAAAAGCGACCCCTGATCTACAGTAAATATATAACATGGCACCCAACCAGAAACCCTGGTCTATAAACACATCTGCCATGTAGCCACAAAACTCAAATGTCCATCTCAGAGCTCAGCTACTCTGAGTTAAGTCTGATTGCTATTGTAGCAAAAAAAGAAACAGGCAGGGGCAGGACAGGAAGGGAGACACAATGTACATAGACTATTACAGAAATTAAATAAGGGGTCATCACACTGGGGTGGTTCTAATGTCTTGAACCTAGTAAGCAAATCCAAATCTAAGCCACATCAGTGTCTGAGAGTGAAACTTACAAATAAGGAGTCACAGCTAGTTCCCGAATAAGGCAGAACTGTAGCCAATCAAAGCATTTCCCTGCTTTGCTTCCTCATTTTCTCCATAAACACCTCGCCCTTGTTCCTGTTTGTGGAGGCTTCTGAGCACTTTGGGTTTGACGCAGCCCAATTTGAGTCGATGTTTGCTTGAAGAAATGTTTGGAAATTTTAATGTGCCCAGTTTAACTTTTAATAGGCTAAAAATGTCTATTCCTGTATATTCACAATGGGGCTGCAGGTGAGTCAGTAAAGACAGCTGATAACACATCAGTGTATTTAATCTTTTTGCATCTTCCTGGGCCAGCATGTAGATACACTCTGAAGGCAGTTTGGTTCAGTCACAGACAAAGAGAGCTGGCTTCAGCTGGTTGTGGCTTTGAGATGGCGTAGGAAGGGTAACCAAGGAAGGAACCCAGGTGGTAACTGTCATGTCCAAACTGGCACTTTAGAAAGCAAAGGTCACTTGAAGCACATTCATGAATGCAAAGGCTGCACTTATAAATGGACAGGGTGAAAGGGCTCAGGGTATGTGAAGTGTTTTCTCTTTAGAAGCTTCTTTGGTTCTTATGGCCAACCCCTACTAAAGTAAATGAATGAACATGGACTGCAGGTCCCTGGGAAGGAGGCTCTCACCCCCTACCCACCTCTGGCTGCCTCTCTCTCCATTCCCCATCCCAGGAAGCTGTGCTTGGTTTGACATTGTGCCAGCTCCCTTCTCTTGAATGCTGTTTGTCAGTCACAAGGTAACAGGTCTGGACACTCATGACAGCTCAGGCTGTTCAAACACTGTCTGTTTGCTGCTGCTCTGTTAGGGGACCCCAGGTCCACATGCTTCATGTCTCACTCCCCATCCAGCTCAGTTCCAGCCTCCCTTTCCCTGAAAACTCCCCCCTCCTCCTGTGGATCAAGTGATGGTACTTTTCACCCCCAAACCCCACCCCTAGCCTTGGCATCTGGTGCACTGCTTCAGCTCAAGTAGCTTTTCTGAACCATCTCCGTGGTCACTTGGTATGTTTTGGGTTCTCCACACAGGCTAGTAGTTTCGTGCAGTAGGAGTATCAGCAGAACTCCAGCAGGAGAAGTTCAACCTGAGCTTGGCAATCCCCCATGAAGCCCGTGCCCTTAGCGGGAACCGAACCCGGGTCTCTCTGGACTACGGGCCGACACTAACCACTGAGCAAAACGGGCCAGGGCATTTTTTTTTTTTGACAAGTAAATATTTTTAGCTTTGTGACCACACAGTCACAACTCTGCAAAGGATTCATAAAGAAGTTTTCTGATGGATGCTATAGAAATAAGTCCCTTAAACCTAATAAAATGAAATCAGGTAGTGCTTTGTCCTTATGGAGAAAAGCACCCCATGTCACAGAGGCAATGGCCCCCTTCAACTTTAGCTGCATTCTTGTTTCCACGTTTCTATGTCTTAGACTTATTCTGCTTCTCTTGACTCCTTAGATCATGACTTTCCCTGAGACACGCCACCACAGGGACTGTCTCTATACCCTTCTTCGTCCATCATCTCAGTGTTGCTTTACAGTACTTTTTGGCTCAGCCAGTGTTCCCTTATGTGGCAATGGGGTGTTAAGCTCACGGCTGAGCCATACAGTATATTAGGCTCACATTTCTTTCCTTGTTCATTCACTCAACCCACATTTAGGTGCCGGGGATAGTGCAGTGGACAAAAGCAATGTCTCCGCTCTTGGGGAGTGTGGTCGATCACAGAGGAGACAGACAACAGACAGGTAAACAGAGAACGGGGTGAAAGGTGACCATGAGAAAACCAAGGTGTAGGGGACAGAGGATGAGCAGATGTGTGCTATTATTTAGGGAGGTCTGGGAGGGCCTATCTGGTGATGATCCAGTCACATGGCTATCTGGGGGAAGAGTGTTCCAGGCAGAGGAAGGGCAGTGCAAAGGCCCTGAGGTGGCAAGGCTAGAGTAGCGCATGAGGAGAGAGTTGGGAACAGGGAGTTACTGGGCTGAGAGACCAGCCATATATATATATTTTTTTAATATTTATTTGTTTAGATAGAGTGGGAAGGAGAGAGAGGAAGAGAGAGAGAGAGAGAGAAACATCGATGTGAAAGGGACACATCGAGTGGCTGCCTCCTGCACAACCTCAACTGGGGCCGGGGACAAACTGCAACCAAGGTACGTACCCTTAGCGGGAACCAAACCCAGTCTCTCTGGACTACGGGCCGACGCTCTAACCACTGAGCTAAACGGGCCAGGGCATTTTTTTTTGATAAGTAAATATTTTTAGCTTTGTGACCACACAGTCACAACTCTGCAAAGGATCCATAAAGAAGTGAGTATGGCCGAGTGCTAATAACATTTGCACAATCAAGTGAAGGGTGATCTGACCCGCCAGCTATAGCTCCCCAGTCGGCTGGATCACGCATGGCCTGAGAGCCTTGGAGTGGCTATCATTAACTGCTTCCTTCTTAAAAAATGCTCAATTTTCCACGTATTTGTCACTAACTGAGATGAGGACTCCCCTGCAGAACTGCAGGGCTGCTGTCTGCAAACATGGGTAACGTCTTCTTGGCAATGTCCCTCCTGAAGCCCCAGTTCCCCTGCTCCCGTCTAAAAAGATTAGAATTGCATCTTGGAAACTGTTTTCCTTCAGAATTCTGAATATACTGCTTTCTTGCCAACTAGATTCTGAATTCTGGTTCAGTCAGAAGACATTGTTCTGGTTACTAGGCCTTCAGCATGGCCTGTCACTTTTTCTTGGAAGCTTTTACGGTTGTCTCCTAACCTTGCTGCCCTGAAATTCCCCAGGGGTGCTCCCTGGGGAGGCTGTCATTCATTGTGCTGGAAACGTGGTGGCTTCTTCAATTTGGAGACTGGTGCCCTTCAGTTCTGAGACAGCTTTTTGATTATGGTTTTATTATTTTCTTTTCCTCCATTTTCTCTCTCACTTAAAAATCCTATCAGTTGGATATTGAACCTTCTCGATTAATCTTTTCGTTTTTCTTTCATGATTTTTCTCACTTTTTTTTTTCTTTCTCCGTATTTTTTTCTCTCTCATGTTTACTTCAGGTGATAGTTTATGTGTCACCTTGGCTAGGCTCTAGTACCCAGTTATTCAATCAAACAGTGGCCTAGTTGTTGTGAAAGCATTTTCTGGCTGTGGTTCACATCTAGCACCTCTTGACATTAAGTGAAGATTACCCGTGATAACATGGGCCTCATCTAATCAGTTGAAAGGCCTTCAGAGCAAAACTGAGGTTTCCCTGAGGAAGAAATCCCACCCATGGCCTGCAGTGTCAGCTCCTGCCTGAGTGTCTCCAGCCTGCTGGCCTGCCCTACAGATGTCAGACTTTCTGGCCCCCACAAGTGCATGAGCCAGTTCCTTTAGATAAATCTCTTTATATATTAATACGTAATAATTATTATTTCTATATTTATATATAATTATGATTAACTATAATATATTTACATATATAACTAAAAAACATATATACTCCCTGATACACCTGGCCCTTGCCCAGTACCATTCTGTAGGGACATATGGACTGTGGGGTAACTGACGCCTGTTTCTGCCTCCTGCTTGCACTTGGCAGTGAGTAAAAAAAGCCTGATGGTTGCTCCTGTCTGACTCACTGACCTAACCGACCACCTCACACCATCTCCCAAACTCTTGCTCTCACTCATCTCCTATATGCCACCATCTGCTCTCCTGTTCTCCTTGTCCTGGGGGCTTATGCCTTTTTTCCCCCTTTACTGATTTTAGAGAGAGAGGAAGGGAGAGGAGAGAGAGATAGAAACATCGATGAGAGAGAACATCGACTAGCCGCCTCCTGCATGCCCCCGCACTGGGGATCAGGCCCACAACCTGGGCATGTGCCCTGACTGGGAATTGAACCAGCCACCTCTTGGTGCATGGGTCGATGCTCAACTACTGAGCCACACTGGCCAGGGGGGTTTATGCCTTTTCACCACTTCCTTTACTGCCACTTTGTGGGCATTTGCCAGGGAGCAGAAATAAACATATGGGCTCAAGCTGCTGTGTTTCTCCAGAAGGCCTGATGATGATTTCTGTCTATAGAAGCCTGCCACACACTTTTAGGCCACAGGACCTGGCCCTGAGAGCCAGCGCACCAGGATAAGGCCCACAGGTTGGGCCCTGGTTTGGGCATTTGGCCACTGAAGGCAGGACAACCTCTGGAGCCCCCAAGCCCCACCACCCTCCTGGAGTTCTTGGAGCGATCAAGGAGAACTTACCTATAAAAGGACCATTTCAGTAGGAATTGCCGGGCGGCCTTGGGGAAGCTGGGGCTGCCTGCATGCTGCTTCAGGACCTGGGTGACCACATTGTCGAGCCAGCTGGCCCACTGGTCCAGGGAGCTCTGCTGCTGCAGGGTCAGCTTGAAGTCCTGTTCCAGCCGCTGCACCACACTCTCCTTGCACTGGCACACCCACGAGGCTTGCTCCTGCAGGTGTAAGGGCGGTGGATCAGAACAGAGGGTCAGTGACAGCCCCCCCATACCAACACCATGGGTGAAAGCACAGGGACCCCGACTGCGGCCATCTCCTGAGCAGCAGCTCCAGGCTTGATCTTATGCCGAGCGTGCACACACCCTCACCCTTGGCCTTTTCCAACTGCAGTTAAGCACCATTAGTGCCCACTTCACGGGGGCAGAGGGGAATGGACCAGAGAGGGAACCTGTCCCAGAATATAAGGACTTAAATCCATGCTTTCTGGACCCATAGCTCTGATTATACCATGTCTTTGTGCTGTTTTATTTTTGAGTGGTCACTCTTGTGAATGTGTGTATGTTTAGTGGATAAACCCAGGGCCTGAACTAGATGTAAATACAGTAGCAGTTTCCATTTGCTGACAGCCTGAACTTTTCTAAACCCACAGAAAGAACAATTAACGTGGCAATAGGAAGGCACATTTTAAAAGAAAATAAACCAAGGTGAGGTCAAAACTCCTGGAGGTTGAGAGATCCTGGAGTGGAGACCTGGGGTCCCTCAGCGGGCCGACCCTGAATCTGGTTCATGCAACAGAAATGTGCTCTGGGTTTGCTGTGGGCTGCAGTAAAAGGGTTTGTGCATTTTTCTAGAGGGTGGAAGGTTAGGCCAGAGGGGTGGGGGCCACATACACATCGCCCCTGCTCTGAAGGCTGGTCCTGGAGCCCCATCCCAGGCTGTAGGGAACCATGTTGGGGAAAGTCACCTGCACGTTGGCAAAGTCTACGCGATTGAGGTCGCTGAGCATCTGGTTGATCTGGGAAGTGTTCTGAAGCACGGCCCGGGCCGCCTGTGCCAGGTGATTCAGGGATGTGTATCTCCGCAGGGTCTGGGCAAAGGCGCTGACCACGCTAACCTGTGGCCGAAGACAGCATGAGAGGGTGAACTGCATGCACGCACATAGGGAAGCCCTATTCTCTCTTCTTGGAGGGCGCAGGCTCAAGGGCAGTTCAGGGGCAGGGAAGAGGGATGCACCTTTGTGACAGTCTCAAGAACCCAAAGAGTGAGAATCAGTGAAGGACAAAGACGTCACCAATGCATCACGTGGCATCTATAGCAGACGACGTGGCATTGGTGGGTTAGAATTCAATTCCATCAGCTCTCTAGAGGGTCTGGTGAGAATATAGGTTCCTGGGTCTGCTGGGTCAGACTCAGTAGGGGTGGCTGGGGAATCTGCAATTTACTAGGCGGTTCTTTTGCTCCCTGAAGTTGCAGTATCACTGGCCTAACAGCAATTCCAGACTGTCGGCAGGCAGACCAGACACCCAGAATCTGGCCTCCTCTGTACGTGACAGCTCCTTAAGAAATGTATGTGAGAACACTAGCAAAAGGTTATTCTTTTTTTCACATGTGGGTTAAATCTCCACATTTAAATTGTGATTTGTGGCCAAGACTAATGTAATAATAAGGGTAAGCAGGGAGAGTAAATTCCCATCTTTTCATGAGCATAGAAACATTCAATCTGTTGTGAGTTGACCCAAATGTGTCACATCAAATGGCATCTTCTGTCATGCCCCTCCCTGCCAACACCTATCCTACATCCACAGCATCTCAGGACTTCCTGAAGGGACCACTGATCCTGAGGATACACAGGAGTGACTGGCTGTCTTGGTGGCCCAGCAGTCAAGTTTCCCAGGAGCAGAGGGAGAGGAGCCCCCTCCTCTGAGCCCCTCCCGGCCCCCTCCCTTCATAGCACAGCAGGGCCCAAGGGGTCCTCAGGTCTGTAGCTTCTGCTTCTGGTCACAAGTGTGGTCTGAAGGCCCAGACCCCAACCCCAGGAATTACCTTAGTCTGGATAACCTGTTGGGGGAAGTCGCTCATGGCGTTTGTCAACCAGCCTTCCAAGCTCTTGGCAAAGTTACGAATGGCCTGTGTCAAGGTGCCTGGGAGATAGAACCACGATATTAACAGTGAGAAAGGTAGAGTCTTAGCCCATCAGGATCAACCATGAGTGTAAGACAAGCAAATGTAATGAAAGTTATCACCCGACAAGCAACACAGAGGAAAAGAGAACAATGGAGTAGCACAGGCATGGGGGAAAACTTTGGACATGTAGTGAGGGGAGCCTGGAGTAAAGAGTTAGGGCCTGTCCAGACCGTTCATCTCTGTTCACCTGTTTATACTAGGGCTTCTCACTAGGTTTACTCTAGGGTGATCCTGCCCCTTGGGGACACTAGGTGATGTCTGGGTACATATGTGGTTCTCACAACTGGGGATGCTCCTGGCATTGAGTGGGTGGGGGCCAAGGATGCTGCTCAACACCCCACAGTGCCCAGGTAGCCCCTCACAGAGAGTGACCTGGCCCCAGTGTCAGCAGTGCTGAGACAGACCCTGCTACACATGCACGTAAATATATTCTACCAGCTTCTAACTTTATTTTGAGGTGGCTTACAATAAGAAATAATAAGACTCTTTTAAAAAAGAAAAAAATCCTCCAACTGTAAGTCTACCCCAAACTCAAACCTTAATATAGACACTCAAATATAAAATCCCCCAAACGGAAAAGTAAAGCCCCCAAATTCAAACCTTAATATAGATTTACTGCACACCACAATTAACAGCTGCCAGGCAGGCAAGGCCACAGGATAAATGCAATCGTTATGCTGTTTCCCATTTTCTGGCACAAAAGCAGCAGACCAGCTCATTAAGAAAGACTGGGGATTTCCAAGCACTGACACAAATATGCATAGGTCACCTCCCAGGTGTGACCTATGGTGCCTGCTTGAGGCACTGATTAAGAGCAAGGCCTCGGTGCTCGGCTTGTTTGCCCTTCATTTGGGATGGTGCTTCCACCTGCAGGATGCTAGGAGCCCACAGGAGAGCCTGGAAGTCAAGGGCGGGTACAATGGGTGTTCCTTGGTGGTGGGCACTGTCACCACCACCAGAGGCCTGGCAGGCAGGTCCCAGTAGCCCTGAGAAAGTCCATGTCAGCCCCAAAGGATTGAGCCATCAAGGCCCATGATTTTTTTTTTAAATCCTCACCCAAGGATATTTTTCTATTTATCTTCAGATAGAGTGGGAGGGAGGGAGAGAGAGAGAAAAACATCGACGTGAGAGGGACACATCTACTGGTTGCCTCCCGCACAACCCTGACCAGGGCCAGGGACGAACCGCAACCCAGGTATGTGCCCTTGGCCGGAATTGAACCTGCAACTCTTTGGTCTACGGGCTGACACTCTAACTGCTGAGCCAAATCGGCCAGGGCCCATGATTTATTTTTTCTAATCCTCACCTGAGGATATTTTTCCATTGACTTTTATTTTATTTTTTCTTTTCTTCTCTTTTCTTTTTTTTTTTTTAATCCTCACCTGAGGATATTCTTACATTTATCTTCAGACAGAGTGGGAGGGAGAGAGACATCGATGCGAGAGAGACACATCGACTGGCTGCCACCTGCACAACCTCAACCGAGGCTGGGGACGAACCACAACCGAGGCACATGCCCTTGGCTGGAATCAAACCCTGGACTCTTTGGTCCACAGGCAGACGCTCTAACTGCTGAGCCAAACTGGCCAGGGCTGATTTCATTTTTCTCTCCTTTCCTCAATTAAAGATGCCGGAATCTGGAGAAAGTTCTATAGAGTCCACCCTTTGGTGGAGTCACAAGGTTGGGAGGAAGCTGAGCTCTGCCTCAGATCAATCTGGGGAAAAGAGGTTAAAACTGGATTCAGACCATCCTCAGGGCTTTCAGCAAATGCAGCAGCTGGAGGGGTATGGATGTCCTGAGACTTTGGCCCCACCTTCTAGAATCCCCTCTGGGGACATCAGAGACCCAGAAGCCACAGCATGAAGCCCTAAGCCCAGCCCAGGCCCAGGGTGGGGAAGTGACCTGAGGGTGCACAGCACTCGCCAGAGCCACAATGGACCTTCCTTCCTTCTCTCCCTGGGTAGTGACAAGGAAAACATGCAGGCAAGGGTGAGCATCTTCCCGGGGTGACTAAGCTGCTGCTCTCACTGAATTCTTGATGTCCCAAGTCTGAGCTGGACCTGACAAAGTGGCTGCAGGACTGCAGGGACAGGAAGGAGAGAAGGCAGGTGAGGCGAGCTGCTTACTGGGTACTGGCCGAAGCACATCGGGGATGAGAACCTCCACCAGGGCCTGGTAGAGGATGTGGTCACAGTTCCTCATCCACTTAAGGATGGGGTCGCATTTACACAGAGACACCAGCTTGTCCTTCGGGAGGATGGTGGCTTCGGGGATCTCATCACTGTGGAGGAATGAGGGAGATGAGGTAAGCTGTGGCCTGGAGACCACCCTGGCTCATGTTCCCCACATGGGTCATGCTGTCCAGCCCCCACTCCCGCCTGTGGCTGAGGTAATGACATTTCCCACTGTGGCTACAGCTGAGGTGACTTCTCTTTGGGATGGCCTATGGTCACCAATAAAATCACTCACTTGAAACAAGTGAATGGGCAATGTGAATTGCAAACCAATTCAGAAGTACAAAAACAACATGTAATTATGGGAGGAGCGCCAATTCCTGGAAAGTTGACTCATTTGTCTGTGGGTGGCAGTATGGGTGTCATCGGCCTATCTGGGGGGAAAGACCGCAGGTACCTGGCCGGGAGAGAGGCGGGGCCGTCACTGGAAGAGGCTTTAGAATTCCAGAAGGAAAGCCACAGCTTCTCAATGTAGTGGAACTGGAGGTTCATCACGACATCTAAAGTTGCCTGGAAGTAAATGTGGCCATTTAGATTAATGAATATGCATGTTCAAAAGGGTGTGGATCGCCCTGGCCGTGTGGCTCAGTGCTTAGAGTGTCTGCTCGAGTACTGAAGGGTTGCGGGTTCAATTCCCAGTTAAGGGCACATGCCTGGGTTACAGGTTCAGTCAGGGCGTGTGTGGGAGCCAACCAACTGATGTGTCTCTCACATTGATGTTTCTCCCTTACCCCCTCCCACTCTCTCTAAAAGTCAATGGGCTGAGGATTAACAACAACAAAAAGGGTGTGGATTGCATGCCATCAGGATATTCTAAGCAATCAGCCATGATTCGAGTTGCAAGGGAAGGGGGTCTTTTGAAATCCGTATAGAGACCACAAAGGAGATGAAAATGGACAGAGGGGTGCTGTCCAGGGGCAGAGATTCTATCTGCTCCTTGGCTAGAGGGAGCACGGGCCGCTCCGGGGTCCTCCGTGTTGTCAGGGACACCTGGGATGCCTGAGTGTTTGGTCCTGGGGAGGCACACTGGGCTCAGCACCAAGGCCCTGGGGGCACTGAGGCTCCCACTAAATCCCCACAGCCCAGGTGTGGGCTCTTCCCAGGGGCCACCTGGAGGAGGCAGTCACCTCACAGTGCCGCCGATAGACCAGCTGCAGGGCCTTGACATCCTGAAGTGTGATGCTCTCCTGCAGCAAGACACTGCCCAGGTCAGGCGCTGGGAACTCCGGGAAGACGTGGGAGACATCTGGGGGGATGGAAACAGGGTCAGGAGCAGACCTGCAGAAGGTCCACATGCAGAAGCTGGGCTGGGAGGCCCGTGTGCTGGGGGTCACTGTCCAGAAGTGCCGGTGAGTGCATGACAACCCTGGGCGTCATCCTGGCTCCCCTGAGCAGTCACACAGCTTTTGTAAGCTTCAGTTTTCTCAGGTACAGAATGGGGACAGCGTTGTCACCTCCCAGCGACATGAAATATGCTGAGACAGACAAAGCATTGATCAGGGCCCTGGACACAGTGAGTGCTCTCATCACCCGAGCATGGAGGCCAGGCAGAGCAGTGCATCTGGGCACAAGGCTGGCCCTATGGTGACCTCCCAGGCCTGACAACCTCTCTAGAAGACCCAACACAGGAGGGTTCTGTTCAGGCTCAAGAAATACACTAAAAATACACCCAGGCCACTGATGTCTCAGTGTGTATGCTTATGACACTGATCCCAGTGACCTTTCCTGGGTATGTCCGGGTGTCCCTCAGTCCCAAGGGAGCAGTGGAGCCACCTGGGTGGGAAACTGTCTCTCCCATGGTTCCCAGAGAAGAGGGCCAGGCAGCCCTTTGTGAGGGATCTGGGAGGGGAGAAACTTAGTTTTTTAGGGGGCCCTGAGCAGCCAGGTAAGCAAGGAAGAAAACCCAGGAGGGCAGCCAAATCCTGCTGCTGCCCTGAGCTGACAGGTTTTATTCTTTATTTCTTTTTAAAAAATAATTTATCTTTATTGATTTTAGAGAGAGAAGAAGGGAGAGGGAGAGAGGCAGAGACAACGATGAGAGATAACATTGATTGGCCACCTCCTGCATGCCCCCTACTGGGGATCAGGCCCACAACCTGGGCATATGCCTTGACCAGGAATTGAACTGGTGACCTCTTGGTGCATGGGTTGATGCTCAACCACTGAGCCACACTGGCCGGGCAGTGAGCTGACAGGTTTTTAAATAGGACATCCAGCCCTGGCCAGTGTGGCTCAGTTAGTTGGGGCGTCGTCCCGTACACTGAAAGGTCTCTAGTTGGATTCCTGAATAGGGCACATACCCAGGTTGTGGGTTTGATCCCCAGTGGGTACATGTGGGAGGCAATCAATTGATGTTTCTCTCTCACATGGATGTTTCCCTCCCTTTCCTTTCCTCTCTCTCTAAAATCAGTAAAAAAACAAACATATCATCAGGTAAGGATTAATAAATAAATAAATTAATTAACTAAATCAAATAAAATAGGACATCTGGTCTTCTCTCTGATGGACACTTCATTTTATTTACTTATTTTTTGATGGTTTCTTTAGACATTAATTTGGGGAACATATACTGATTGTTCTAAAATCCCAGGGATGCCACAAAGAAGGTTTATGTAAAACTTTTTATGTAACAGAAAAGGTATCAGGCCCTGGCCAGGTAGCTCAGTTGGTTAGAGAATTGTCCCGATATGCTAAGGTTGGGAGTTCAATCCCTGATCAGGGCACATATATGAATTTACCAATGAATGTATAAATAAGTGGAACAACAAATTGATGTCTCCCTCTCTCTCTCAAAAAAAAAAATAAATAAAAAATAAAAGACAAGGTGTCACATAAGAAAACTGTTTAATGCATCCCTTTAGATGCTGCTGGGGCCGAAACCCACAAGCACTCAGTAGCGCTGAGGAGATCGGAAGCTTTCACAGCAGGCCCTGCCCCCAGGTGGGGGCAGCACCGCTCACCTATGTACTGCTGGTGGTGCTGGCTTTGGGCGGCCATGGCCTGCTCCGGCGTGCTGTGTAGGCTGCTGTGCGAGCCATTGTCCCCAAGGCTGTCTGACTTCTGGACTGGTCGGTACCTGGGTAGAAGACACACGTGCCACCATGAGGCCCCAGCAGCACTGCCTAGAAGGGGCCCGAGGAACAGAGGGCTGAACAGGATGCAGTTTGATATGTGTGTGTGTGTGTATGTGTATAATTTAAAAATAATTGTGGTCAAGTACACATAACAAAATGTACCACCTTAATCATTTTTAAGTGTATAGTTCAATGACATTAAGTACATTCACATTGTTGTACAATCACCACCACCATCCATCTCCAGAACTATCTATCTTCCCAAACGAAAACTATATCCCCATTAAATAGTAACTCCCCCTTCCCCCTCCCCAGCCTCTGGTTCTGATCACCTACTTCCTGTCTCTGTGGATCTGACTCTGCTGGGGACCTCCTATGACCAGACCTCCTATCATATTTGTCCTTTTGTGTCTGGCTTCTCTCACTGAGCATAATGTCCTCCAGGTTCATCACCATTGTCATCTATGTCAGAATCTCCTTCCTCTTTATGGCTGAATCCTATTTCATTGCACATCTATGTATATTACATTTTAATTATCCATTCATCTGCTGTTGGGATACTTGGGTTGCTCATATATATACAGTATTCTAATACTTCTCTCTTAGAAGACAAGTGAACTTCTTCACATAGAATCTCAGAAATCTTACTATTGTGTAGTCTTGAAAAAAATTGAGACTTTCCTTTTGCTCTGAGTCAGAAAGCAGTGGATAGCCTGTGCGGGCAGCAAACTGAGACACATCAACAGAGAAGGGCTTCCCAGGTGACTGTCCCTCTGAGCCCAGAGGGATGCTTTGAGGTGGTGTGTGTGGCAGGAGGGCGGGAGTGGAAGGTCCCAGCCAGAATTAGGAGTGCCTTTGTGGAAAATGGGGCCAGGTTCACTGCGA
This sequence comes from Tadarida brasiliensis, assembly GCA_030848825.1. NCBI lineage: Eukaryota > Metazoa > Chordata > Mammalia > Chiroptera > Molossidae > Tadarida > Tadarida brasiliensis. The sequence continues at coordinate 48,864,557 of CM061259.1, forward strand.
AGGTGCAACTCAGATGTTCGTGGGCCACCTTACTTGGAGCAGTTCCAAGTGTCGCCATGAAACGTGTGTAGCTGCTCCTAAAATAACATGCTGCTTTGGTGTATAGATTCACAGGTGTTTTCAGGGGCTGAAAACAATCAACAGGAAGCTTTTGAATCCATGTCTGTGGACAACCAGGGTCAGGATGGACTGTTGGTTCTATTCTGATGTGTTGGCTCCCGGAGACTCCTGTGACCTCCAACTCCTGTGATCGGCCATGTGGTTGAGAGTTACTGGGACACTTTAGAGCAAATGAAATGAGATTTTGAGCCACACAGACTGGCAGAGGCATGAAGGTACCATGTAGGGGTGGAGGGGGTACAGTATCCATCCTGGAGCAGTCTGGACTCTGGAGAGGGAGCCTGGGAGACTGGAAGGCTGCCAGGGAGGTGACATTCGAGTGGGAACCTGAACCAAGGCAAACTACAGCTGTTGAGGGCCAATTCTGCCACTTTTGTAAATTCACGTTTCAGTGTCCATAAATAAAGTTTTATTGGCACATAGCCATGCCCACTCATTTACAAATCATCTGTGGCGGCTCTCATCCACAACAGCAGATTGAGTAGTTACGACCTGCAAAGCTCAAGGTATTTATTTGTTCTCTGGCCCTTTAGAGAAAAGTTTGCTGACCCCTGTCTTAAAAGATGAGCAGGTTTGTGATGGGTAAAGAGAACATTACAGAAAATGACCAGGCCTTTCTAGCTATCAGATCAAAATGTCAGGAAGATGCCCGGCCGGTGTGGCTCCGTGGTTGAGCGTCGACCCATGCACCAATAGGTTGCCGGTTCAATTCCTGGTCAGGGCACATGCCCAGGTTGTGGGCCAAATCCCCAGTGGGGAGCATGCAGGAAGTGGCCAATCAGTGTTCTCTCTCGTCGATGTTTCTATCTCTCTTTCTCCCTCTCCCTTCCTCTCTCTCTAAAAAAAAAAAACCAACAAAATGTCAGGAAGAAAGTAGCAACTTAAGTCTATAGGCTTGTTTCTCCTGGCTTCTTGGGTTATTTGCAGTGTTCTCTTTTTTTTGGTAGTTGAAAAATTAAAGATCTGTGATTCCAACTTTATGACATTACGGAAAAGGAAAAACTATGAAGACAGTAAAAAGTTCAGGGGTTGCCAGGATAAATAAGTGGGGCATAGAGACTTTTTAGGGCAGTGAAACTACTCTGTGTGATACTGTAATGCTGGATACATGTCATTATACATTTGTCCAAACCCATGGAATGTACACCACCAGGATGAACCCTGATGTAAACTATGAACTTGGGGTGATCATGATGTGTCAGTGTAGAGTCATCGACTGGAACAAATGCACCACTCTGGTGGGGGATGTGGATAGTGGGGAGGCTGTGCATGGAGGGGAAGGGCGTATATGTACCTTTCACTCAATTTTGCTGTGACTTAAAACTGCTCTAAAAAATGTTTATTTTTTTGAAAAAAGAGAATGCTCTGGAACTCCTGTTAGCTGGCGAGGCTGCATCCTCAGCCCCCAAGTCCTGCTGGCCTCCTTGCACATCAGTGGAGGCAAATGTCTTGGCTCTCCCAGGACACTGGAGGCTGAGGTTAATGTGAGTTTGTTTTCTCCACCATAGAATGGGAGTCCCCTCATACGAATGTATTTAATGTTTGAGAAACACCCTCCCTGTGTTCTCCCTAGTAAAACCCAGGCCCTGCCCCCTTCCACAGGCCAGCCTTGGCCCCGGTAACTCACCTCGGTTTCTGATGCACAGGCTGCTGCCGCATGGCCATGTACTGGGTGTCCTCCTGCAGCCGGTTCAGGGGCGAGTCTGGCTTTAGACGGATCCCATAGTAATGATACTTGGAGTTGCCCCTAGAAACCAAACATCCTGGGTCAGCTCTCCCTGCAGATGTCCTAAAGGACAGGAGGTACTGTATTGGCACCTGCACTTTGGGCCCTCTGGTTCAGTGTTTCCTGGACCATGGGGGAAATGCTCATGGGCTGTTTTATGGCCAGAGAGGTTTAGAAAATTCTGTACACTACGCCCCCCTCTGGGAGGTTCCCTTCTTGCATTTTAGTATGACAAAGGCTCTAAGAAGTCCTGCAGTCAGAAAACCAGTTTTGTGGCTATGTTCTGTAAAGACAGTCTCTGTCAAGGATCAAAGGTGGCAGAGGACAGAAAAGACTTACCCCTTCTCTTGGCCAGGATGCCTGCTTCTGAGAGCGTACAAATGAACCCTGCCACCCACTCTGTACAACTTCACTGAGAGCAGGCACTGGGCCTGTCACAGATCACGGCCACATGAGCTCTAGGCCACTCACTTTAAGTAGAGTGTGCCCACCGTTTTTTTTAGTGAGGGGATGTTCGTGTTATTGTCTGGTTAAGTTTATGACACATGAGGTTCCCCGGCAGCTGTAGGCCAAGGGCAAGCCATGGTGGGTTGGTCCAGGTATAGCAAAAAGAAACAGTAAATCCAACCCTATTAATTATCCAGAGGCAGCTTTTTAAACACCTGTTATTATGGACAATTTCAAACAAACAGAAAGAGCTGAAGCAAACCCTCGTGTCCCGTTACTCGGAGAGAACTGAACCACAGCCCACACCCTGGCCCAGCCAATGCTGCCACCAATTCAGGGTAGCTAGCTCCAAGTTCACCCAGAGGCATGTCAGTCAGGATGTGTGGGCAGGAGGAGGAAGCCCCATGTTCTCCAAAACCTTGATATCTGTATAAAGAAAGAGAAAGGATGGGTGGGCATGCAGGCTGTCAGACACACCCCTCTACCCACCTGGTGCCCAGCCGCCGTGTCCTCAGGCCCATAAACACGGAGCGAATCAGTTTCCCAAAAGAGGCGGCATTCACAGGGTCCAGCTTGTGCTCCTGGCAGTGCCGAAGGTAATGGTTATAAAGAGAACTTCGGGGGAGACTGACGCCTTCAGCAGTTTCATAATTATCTAACAGCCACTGGAGCTGGAGAAAGAGACACAGTCCTGATCGTCAGATTCTCCCAAACACCAAAATGCTCACATGGACTCATTAAGAGAATAACATGCTTTCCCTCCACTAAACATGACGAGGAAATTCATTGCTACTGTTATGGATTTGGGTTCAAGAGATTCTGGGCATGTTACTTAGTAGCCTCTTTTCACTTGCTTCTTTATTCCTTCAATTTTCAGTCTGGTCTTCAGGCTCTTGGCCTTAATTAAGAAAAACCTGCATGGATGGAGACCATATACAATTTGTCCTTATAGTCATTTAACTATGCACATGCCCCACACGCTGCTTAAACACCAAACGTCTCCTAAACCTATGGGAACGGAGATCAATTCTGATGACGAGAAAGAGGCCAATTCAAGAAAACTCAGGGGCCCATAAGCACCATGCCCTGCATTGGCTGTGATCGTCGATGGAGACTAATATCTCCTGCAGGCCCTGACCGAGCGGAGCATAGATGGGAACTGAGTGAAATACCTAAGAAGCTCATGTGCTGGGTTTTGTGCTCAGGTCAAGGCAGGAAAAGAATCAAAAGCCAAAGTTGCTGCCCCCAGAGATCGGCAGAGTTGGATAGGAGACGATGTCCTTGTAGAAAGCTAAGTCCCCTTGGGGGGCAACATGCCTGCCTGGAAGCCCCAAGCACAATGCCCCAAGACGTGGGATTTGATTCTGGCTTCCACTCTCCTATGTGAGTACAAAAGGCCTTAACCATGTGTGGGCTTTGGGGACAGGCAGGAGCCATGTGCACAGGAACCAGCCTAAGGCAGGATCCTGTGAAGGATCCAGGATCATTGTGGGAGGTGGGGGTCTATCTAAGCTGTCACCCCTGTCTAGACAACCCCGTACCCTGGCCCAAACCCCTCTGCAGTCCTGGCATGCTGGGCTGCAAGTCCCTGCACACTTTTGCTTAATTTCAGACCCAGAGTCAGCATCTCCCCTGGGAAATCAGCACCACACCTCCCCACCCATGGCCTGTACCCCACTGCACTCCACACCCCATTGTGGCCCCGCCAGACTTAGCATGCAAGTTGGGAAGTCAGCCTTCATCTCCATTTAGAAAATAGTTTTATAATGGAAAAATTCTAATGTACACAGAAGTAGCAAGAATAGTCTAAGGAACTCTTGCCTCAAAAAATCAGCCTGGGGCCCATTTCATTTCAACAAAACCCTACCTGGGACATTTTAAAATGAACCCCTTCATCTCATCCCTGGGCCTCCCCACTATCACATGGAGCCAGCTGGGGGCCCAGATGCCAGTATGAGGGAGGTTTCAGAGGTGGGGGGTAGGCACACTGGAGGTGCAGGATAAAGGTGGAGGACAGGTCAAAGATCCAGGTGAAGGGGCATCTAGGGAACTGAATGAGCAGAAGGTCTTCTAACAGAAAGACAGGCATCAGGCATCGAGAAGGGCTAGGCAGCGGGCTCTGCTTGGCTGGTGTTCAGGGCACAAGTCAGGGCCAGACATGTCAATCTGGCACCAAGGAGACACCACAGGGTCTCCGGGGGTAAGGGATGCACAGAAGGGCTGTGGAGGAGGGAGTGGTGTCTGACACTGGGGGAAACCTGGAGAGGTCCCCTCCCCATGCTGCTCCTGCAGTGGGGTTTCTTAGTCATACAACCCTCACTGAGGGAGCCGGGCACAACTCCTGCTTATCCCTAAGGACTGGGTTTGAACCAGGGGCCACCCCACCCTTGGGTCACTACAAAGCCTCCCACAGTCCGTTGTTCACTGTTCCTGAGTGTGCCTGTGTGTGTCCCTGAGGTGTCCTCCTCCCCTAGGCTGTGAGTCTGTGTGACTAATAAATGACTATCCACCCTGTCTAGTGCCTGGTGTTATGTATTTGGCCATTCCTGTAACCCTAGGGTGGGACCCGCTGTCACCAACAGGGTGAATGAGAGACCATTACAACAGGGACAAGGGAAGGAGGGTGCAAAGCGACAATGCAGGAGGGTGGCAGCTGTCAAGGGCAGAGGGCTCTGGGCAGGGCATCCGGCTATATGAGGTGAACCCAAGGTCATGGGAAATAAGAAAGGCCCCTGAAAAGAGATTCATCTTCTTCAATTGTCCCTTTGGGAAAAGAACATCATAGTTTTTACGTTCCATCAAGTCATTCAGAGCATCCATTTTCAAACTTCCCTTAAATGTGCTTTTTCTGACAGGTGGCACAGTGCCTCCCTTATCCCTCAGAACTTCACTCTGCTCAGGTCTTGGAGACCTGGGAACCATCTCCTAGGTCCTCCCTTGTCTCTGATCTCTCTCTCAATGTTTGCACCCCAGGATCTTTTGGTTGTTGTTAATCCTCACCCGGGGATATTTGTTTCCATTGATTTTTAGAGAGAGTGAAAAGGAGGGAGGAGGAGGGGCGGGGGAGGGGGGGAGAGAGAGAGAGAGATATCAATGTGAGACACATCGATTGCTTGCCTCCCGCATGTGCCCTGACCAGGGCCAGGGATCGAACCTGCAACCCAGGTATGTGCCCTTGACCGGGACTCGACCCCATGACTCTTCAGTGCACAGGCCGACACTCGAACCACCGAGCCACACCAGCCATGGTTGCACTCCAGGACCTTAAAGATGCCTCAAGAAACACTGACCAAAGAAGATGAGGCCCTGAAGAGTGAACAGGACCCCAGCATGTGGGTGCAGAAGCTGGAGGCTTTTCCTCTCTGCCACCTGAGGTTGAGGGGCCCAGGGCGCCACTTCTTAGAGAATCTTCTGTGGGTGAAAGAAGCCAGGACCAGATGCCCAAGACTCAGGACTGACAGTGATGGTGGGTGGGGCAGTGGGCACGTGATGACACTGGTCCTGGGCTGAGGGTGGGGCAGATTGTGTGGGTGGTGGGCAGGAAGGGACACTGCCCCAGTGGTCCTGAGTGAGGAAGGCTAAATCTGGCCCACCGCTCAATACAACTGGCTCATATGTAAAGAGAAAGGTTTGGGAAATATGATCCCTTCCCCCCACCCCATTATTTAAATTAAAAGTAGACTTCTCTGTTTGGGTGATTTGTGGACACCAAGGTCATCATGAAATTAAGGATGCATGGTTATCCTCCTCCAAGTAGAAGTGACTACAGAGGGAAATGACACCACTATCAGCCATCAAAAGAATAGTTGGTTACACTTCTTCTCTCTTTTGCATTGAGAAGTTACCAGGAAGGGATACTGATTTGAGCAGCAAATGAGTAAAGACATGAAGAAGCTGAGGGAGGAAGCCACTGGGGAAGTGTTTCAGGCAAAGGACACAGACCGTTCAAAGGCTCTGAGGCGGGACTGTGCCTGGAGTATTGGAGGAAAAGCAAGGAGGCCTGTGTGTCTGGAGCAGAGTGAGAGAGGAGAGAAGGAGTAGGTGAGAGCAGGGAAGGGACAAGGAGGTCGTGCAAGGCCATTTCAATGAACTTGGCTTCTACTTAGAAGGCAATGGGGACCCTGCAGGCAGAGAGGTGCAAGGATCTGATTTGGGTTTTAGTAGGATCACTATGGCGGCTGCTGTGAGAAGGGCCTGGGAGCTGAGGGTTGGTTAGTAGGAGGCCTCAACAATCCATGAGAGATATTGTTTGTGTGTGGTGGGGGAAGTGGGACAAGTGGTCTGATTCTGGATTGCTCTGAAGGTGAGGTCAGATCATTGGGAGGTGAGGTGTAGGAGGCAGGAAAGCAAGGATGAGCACTGGAAGGACTTGGTGAGCAGGGAAGATGGTGGGAGGGGGAGAGATTAGGGTGGTGACGTCAGGGCTCAGCTCTGATCCATAAAATGTGGAGTTGAGGGGAGTGGTCCAGGAGGATGCCCTGGAGGAAAACAGCCAGTCCTGTCAGTAGCCAGGGTGGGGTTGGCAAGACAGTGAGGGTGGGTCAGGAATACTGAAGAAATGGCAGTTCTGTCAAGACCCCTGCTAGGCATTTGCCACAATAATTTGGAGCAACTTCTGGACAAGGGACCCATCCATGAAGCTGCCGCTCTAGCCAAGCCCCAGCTAAGTCTGCAGGTGACAGTTCTGTCATTACACCAGCCTGTAGCTGGCCATCAACGAAAGGCTAAAGGATCTTTGACAATTAGTGTCTCTTGATTAAAAGGTCATATAGTCTGAATACAATTAATCTAAAAGCAGGGTTTGGAAACAAGAGTTCATTTTAGTAGACAGTGGCCGTTTCCCCATGACAGTGACTTGGTGAACATTCTGTGGGATCCATGAGTCAGGGAATGGGGGGGCTTCTTGAGCTGGGATCTGAGGCACAGTAGGGTGGTGGCTCTGGGAGGAGCCTGGCACTTCCAATGCTCTTGGCTGGGGACCTGGACTGAGGCTTCCCCAGGTCAGGCACTACAGTGGGGAGGATACAGTGACACCCCAATGGGTGAAGGTGCTTTCATCCCCAGCGCCAGCTTCATCACCTCCTTCTTCTGAAACAGCTATCCCTTGTTCTCATGCCACCAAATCACAGCTACCCCTATTTTAGAGACCACTCACTTGAGGCCCACCTCCTGCGGGATTTCCACATCAGGCTGTGAGGGTCCTTCAACCAGCAGACCCCTGGGTCTGAGCCCCCAAGAGCAACACGGGAAGCTCTGGGGGGACTCTAACATCAGCTGGGTCTGAAAGGTGCTGTCCAGCCTTCTCAGGCTCTGGGCATCACCACCCACACCCACCCCAAGACAGTGCACTGGGAAGGAAACAAGCGCCGCGGAAGACAGTAACAGTTCCAAAGGTAAACCTCTGCTCTGGGTTGTGGGCAGACTTAGGTTTGTCCAGGCAGGTTTTCTCACACCTGCTGAGCTCCTGCCCTCACAGTTCAATCTCCCTGGAGTGAGTTCTTACTCCTTTTGCTCCCATGGCCCCGATGCTGGGGGGACACTGTGACAGGGTACCCCCCCCCCCACCTCCAGCCAGGCTCGCCTGCTCTGCAGTTGGGCTGACAGAGGACTGGGGACTGTGGCCCACGTCGCCCAACATTAAAGCTATTTTAGCTATAGGAAGCTATGGTGACAACTGTCACGAGTGTGGCCGGCTGGCCAGAGGGCAGGCTCAGCCAGCTGAGACCATGAGAGGTGCCAACAGGACACACTGCCCATCTGTGAGGCAGGTCACACTCTTTACCTCTCCCCTTCTTCCTGCTCTCAATCTGCAAGGACAGGTCCAGGGGGATTCCACCCAGTGTGCACAGTCAACTCTTTAGAAAGATCTTCTGTCTATTCCCTTTGACTCCAAATCGCCAACACCCAGCTCCTGAATCTCACAACTCCTGATGGAAGGAGGCTCAACCACAGATCACCAGGGAGAAAACAAACACGGGGAGATTTCCTGCTCAGAAAGTCAACTCAGGAATGTAAACTGGCTGGAAGTACCCAGGAAAGTCTGCCTTCCAAAAGAAAAGTGTTAGAAAGCCAGGAGCAGCCCTGCAGCCAGACCAGCTGCTCATGCATTTCCCGAGACATTTCAAATTTCCCATGGACACACATGCTGCCTGCTGGGGTCTGCACCCCTGTCCTGCCTTCCTCACAGGGCTCTCCCCAGGGCCTGCAGGCTGTGACGTGGTCACATGTATCTGCTTAACAACTGAAGAACGCCTGTCCCGTTGAACAGATTATCATTCTGCAGACTCTTCTACCTGGTGCACTCTGAGTTCGACAGGAGTGGGGCTAAGTGTCCTTCCCTCCAAGCACTCAATGAAGATTTTTCTCCCCAGGTATGCCCACAAGGTGACTTTGTCCAGCAGTGATGGACATTAGGGTGGCTACAACCCACCTACCCTGGGCAGGTGGGGGGGGGGCAGGGTACTCTGGAGGGGCCTGATGGTCTTGTGTTTTTCCTTTGAGACAACTGGTGTGAGTCTGCTATTCCTTCTAGTGACCAGCCTCTGAGGCTGAGGAGTACAGAACCTCATCACGTGTGCTTGGAGCAGCTGCATTGCCAGTGCCAACCCATAAACCCAGAAGTTTGGGGGCCTTTCTCTAGCCGGGCTATGCCCCAGAACCACTGCCTTTCAAGCAACACTTCACCGGGACTAAAGTCTTGATGGGTTCATTTAGGATTGTGATCAACTACAGAGGACTTCTTTTTCTTGATGTTTTAATTCTCAAGAGAATTGAAGAGATTTGGGGTCAAATCCCAACCTAAGTGCTTGAGAAGCACATTCTGACTTCAGTGGCCTATCTTACGTTCAAATTTCCAGTTACACATAAAGCTGAACCGACAGCATTTGTAGGAGCAGAGGGAAAGGGAGGAATGTGAGGAGACCAGAGCTTTCCTTCTTAACTGTCCCAGGAAATAGAGACTCTGAATCGTCACTTCCTCCGTCTTGCCCCATGAAGCTGCCCAGAGACAAAGACATTTGCCACCTCCTGGCATGGGATCCATGATCACAGTTTTCCTCAGGAGGCAAGTGAAGAAGATTTTACAAAGCCCAATCAGTAGGAATAAGATGCTTTGCATTTTTATCAAATTACTTTTTTTTTTCTTCTTCAAAGAGCTGATCACAGGAAACTTAGCTAAGAAACTTTATGGCATTTCCTATCCTGTGTCATCCTTTGTTATTGTTGCCTGTTTTAGTAACTGTATTTATAATGCTAGTGATCTGTCAGGCATTGCTGGAAGCATGTCACGTGTATTAAATACTCTAATCCCCATAACATGCCCCCAAAGAGGTAGGTACTCTGATCATCTACCTTTAGGAATGAAGAACTTGCCTCCATTCCCCCTACACTGTAGGATATTTTTGCTGCCTATAGAACATTAGGCTGGCTTTTCTCCCCCTTTCAACATTTTAAAGGTATCATGTCATTTCCTTCATTTTTTTTGAAATGCTCACGCAGGTACGTGCACAGTGGGGCAGACCACCAGGCGACACACACTTACATGGCTGTTGAGTAAACCGCTTTTGTGTGATGTGATCCCTTCGCTTTTTTGGAGGTTTTCGATCGCCATTTCAAGCTAAAGAAAATGTGTGCAGAAACAAAACAAAACAAAATGGAAAAAAAAAGGGGGGGGAAATCAGATGGTTAGCATCAGCCAAGATTTGTTTTTATTAATATCCAAATAATGATTCAAGCGCCTACAAAACAAAAATAAGGCTTGACGCAGGCATGGGAGATGGGTTAAGTTGTGAGTTGAAGCTACAGCCAGGAGTGTTACTTCGTTACATGCAGATGAACCCAGGAGCCCATGGAGCACAAGCAGCAGATGAAGTTATGATGTGAACACTGGCTATTAAGTGGAACACAATATCTGCATGTGCACATGCACAACATGAACACTTAGTTGCTGCATAAGTTCAAGTGTAAGCAAAGCCAGCAAAATAATCACCTGCTGTTCCCCATACATGTCATCTGTTGCTAGGGAGAATGAGATGACCAACAGAGCCCAAGGACAGTTGGTGACACTGACTTCCTGGCCAGCCTGTCCTGTCACAAATCCAGGGATCTCTCCTGGATGCTTCAGGAAAATACCAATGAGGCCAAAAACCCAGGCCCTGCCATCAGAGGCATAGGACCCTGGATCACTGGACATGTCACAGAGATAAGCTCCTGAATGTTTATGAAGCATGAGCTGTGCAAAGAGGGTTATATGGCAATGAGAATGGAGTCACAGGGGAAAGTCATGTGAAGCTATCAGGGAGGCCTTCCTGGGTGAAGGGGCTTCTCAGTTGGGTTCTAAGGATCTCATGGAGGCCAGGAGCTTAGGTGGTGCCACAGGTCTAAGGAAAGGAAGAAACACCCAACTATGTGTGGCTACCAAATGTGTACATGCCGAATTTGACCTTGATTTGTACATGGAAAATGGAAATTTCAACTCTGCTTAGGCCCACGATAGGCAGAGAACTGCAATGAAAGGAAATGAACCTAAAGCATACGCTGTCTGTCCTCAAATACCAGGAGAAGCAAAGACTTCATTCAGCGGTGCTTCTGCAAAAAACAGGTTGAACGCGTATTCCCGAAAGTACAGCTGGACTGGGTTCAGGAACTAGAGGGATACTGCTTCACCCATCACTTCTTTTTTTTTTTTTAATCCTCACCCAAGATACATTTTCCATCAATTTTAGAGAGAAGAAGGGAGAGAGAGAGAGAGAAACATCGATCAGTTGCCTCCTGTACACACCCTGACCAGGGATTGAACCCTGGTTATGTGCCCTGACCGGGAATCTGAAGTGCCACAACCTTTCAGTGTATGGGACAATGCTCTAATCAACTGAGCCACACTGGCCAGGGCCCATCACTTCTTTTGACCACTGTTGTTTATGTCTACTCTTGCCATTTCTATTCAACACTGTACCAAAAGTTCTGGTCAGGGCAATTAGACAACAATAACAAATAAAAAGCACCCAAATGTGAAAGGAAGTAATGAAACTATCTCTATTGCAGATACCATGATCTTAAAAAAAACCTTAAAGGATCCACTAAAAACAATTAGCGCTCATAACTGAATTCACAAAAGTTGCAGGATACAAGATCAACATACAAAAATCAATTATATTTCTAAGCAATGAACAATGTGAAAAGGAAATTAAGAAAACAATCCCATTTATAATAGCATCAAAAAAAATAAATACCTAGGAACAAATTTAACCAAGGAGGTGAAATACTTGTACAATAAAAACTATAAAACACTGTTGAAAGAAACTAAAGATGACCAAAATAAACAGAAAGATACCCCATGTTCATGGATTGAAAGACAATATTGTTAACATGGCAAAACTCTCCAAATTGATCTATAGATCAATGCAATCCCTATCAAAATTCTCTATTAAACTTCCAACTGCCTTTCAGAAATGGACAAATTGATCCTAAAATTCACATGGCACTGCAAGGGACCCCAAATAGCCAAATACAATCTTGAAAAAGAACAACAAAGTTGGAAGATGCACACTTCCCAATTTCAAACTTAATACTAAGTTACAGTAACCGCCCTGGCCAGTTTGGCTCAGCGGTTAGAGCATTGGCCCGTCAGACCAAAGAGTTGAAGTTCAATTCTGGTCAAGGGCATGTACTTCACTTGCGGTTTGATGCCTGGCCTTGGCTGGGGTCATGTGGGAGGCAACCAATCTATGTGTATCTCTCACATTGATGTTTCTCTCTCTCTCTTCCTCTTCCTCCCTCCCACTGTATCAGGAAAAATAAAAGTTACAGTAACCAACACAATGTAGTACTGGGATAAGAATAGACACGCAGATCAATGGGACAGAATTGAGACTTTAGAAATAATCCCATATATCTATGGTCAATTGATTTTTTACAAAGGTGTCAAGACCATTCAATGGAGAAAGAATAAAGTTTTCAACAAATGGTGCTGGGATAACTGCACAGCCACATGCAAAAGAATTAAGCTAGACCCCCACTTACATCATATACAAAAGTCAACTCAAAATGGATCAAAGAACTAAATGAAGGAACGAAACTATAAAACTAGAGAAAAACATCAGGTAATCATGTAAAACAAGGTTTTCTTCATGACCTTGGATTTAGCAATGGATTCTTAGATATGGCACCAAAAGCACAAACAACAAAAAATAAAATTAAAGATAAACTGGACTTCATCAAAATTAAAAAATTTTGTGCATCAAAGGACACTATTAAGAGAGTGAAAGGACAACCCACAGATGGGAGGACATATTAGTAAATCATATATCTGATAAGGGTCTTATATTTAGAATATATAAAGAACTCTCACAACTCAATGACAACCCAACTGAAAATGGCAAAGGGCTTCAATAGACATGTCTCCAATAAGCAATTGAAAAGATGCTCAACATCATTAATCATTAGGGAAATACAAACTAAAACCACAGTGAGATACCACTTCACACCCACCAATATGGCTAAAAAAGAAAAAAGAAAGATAACAAGTGTTGGGGGAAAAAATGTGTAGAAACTGGACTTCTTATACATTGTAGGTGGAATGTCAAATGATGTATCTGCTGTGGAAGACAGTATGGCGTTTTCTCAAAAAGTTAAACATAAACCCAGTTAAACCATATGACCCAGCAACTCCACTCTTAGGTATGTATTCAAAAGAACTGAAAACAGGTGTTTAAACAAAAACTTGTACACAAATGTTCACAGCAGCATTATTAATAATGGCAAAGAAAAGGGGAAAAGCCCAAATATTAATCACAGATGAATGGATAAACACAGTGTGGTCCCTCCACACCCTGGAGTAGTACTCAGCCATAAAAAGGAGTGAAGCACTGACACAGGCCACAATGTGGATGGACCCTGAAAACATCTCTCAGTGAGAGGAGCCAGACACAAAGTGCTACACAGTGTGTGATTCCGTTTATGTGAAATGTCCAGAACAGGCAAATCCACAGAGACAGAAAGCAGACTGGCTGCAGGGGCTGGGAGAGGGGGTGGGGAGTAACTGCTGACTAGTACAGAGTTTCCTTTTGGGGAGATGAAAATGTTCTGTAACTAGATAGGGTAATGGTTGCACAACATTGTGAATGTACTAAATGTCATTGAATTGTACACTTTTAAATGGTTAAAATGGTGACTTTTATGTTATGTGAATTTTACCTCAATAAAAATATATAACTAACTTAAAAATCCATTAGTCTCTTGCAGTTTGAATGAATCTTTTCCTCACATGCATGGTTTTAACATCATGCACTGGTAACTTGGAAAATATTTTATTTGTTCACTGAGTTTGCAGACCTTCCAAATGTTGACACATTTCATTACATAATATTTAAAAAAAGCACATTTGTTAATATCACTACCAATCTCATTGGAAAGATACCCAGTTTTTTCAAAATTCTCTTTCTTTTTTCTTCTTCTTCTTTTTTTTTAGTTGAAAATGTACTGGCAATAAAACCGATCAGTTGTTTTTGTGGATACACCGGGTTTACACCATTTTATTTTTGAGAAAATGTCTGTCACATCTCTGAGTCTGAATAATCACAATTTATCTGTTATTCTTTCAAGCAAAAATGACATTTCATGAAAAAAGTGGCTAGTTCTGCTCACAACTCATTGCATAGGAGCTTTTCCTTGAGATGGTCACTGTACTTTGGCAGACAGCAGAACTGTTTGTCACAAAGAATATTAAAAAGACGTGTACTCGCCCAGGCCGGTTTGGCTCAGCAGTTAGAGTGATGGCCTGCGGACCAGAGAGTCCCGCGTTCGGTTCCCGCTAAGGGCACACACCTCACTTGCAGTTTGTCCCCAGCCCTGGTTGGGGTCGTGTAGGTGGCAGCCACTCGAAGTGTCTCTCTCACATCAATGTTTCTCTCTCTCTCTACTTCCCACTCTATCTAAAGATAAATGCAAAAAGAAAAAAAAGACGTGTACTCAAGGATTGAAATTTAATACAATTAATACTTTACTACTTCATCAAGGACATTCTTAAGTAAAACTAGTATTTGGTACTTTATTTCTCTTTTCTTTTTCTTTTTTATTGGAAACATGATGGTGAAGGATACAGTGACTTCCAGGAGAGTTTGATGCCTCTGCCTTGATTCCTGCCTTAATTTGTGCCCATCTGTTTCAAGGGCGTTGATTTTGCACAATCAGTGTAAGTGATGACACAGGGAAAACAGCAACTAATGGCTTAGTATTATGAAGTTTTGACTTCGTGGAGCCCCTTATGGGATCCTGGGGACATCCACAGGTCTGCTGGACATATTTAAGACTGACTGCTAAAAATCGTGGTGTTATGAGTATAGAGGAAAAGAAAAGAACACAAATTAAGATTTGCTGTGTAAGACCATCTTAAAAAATCCATAGCTATTAAATAGGATTTAGACAAGTCCACTGATACCGAAAATTAATTTAATGTACAGTGGAACATCCCAAGATGTTCACCATGTTTTAAAATAAAAATATCACTTAAATGCCACATGCACAGGCCCACATGTCAAACAGCACTGAAGAGCCACCCCAGGCCCGGGCAGCTTTCCCTAAAATCATTTCTGTTTTTTGACCTTCTGGTAATCTCCTTCACACTTTGGTATTATGTATATGCTTATGCATCTATTTCTTGACTTATCAGGAGCTTAATCTTTATTTTTGACTTAGGGCAATGCAGCAGAACATAGGCCTTTTCATTGGCCATTCAGTATCATTTGTTTCTGTCACACGAATTATTAACAGAAGGCCTGCTTTAAGGACTCATTCAGATGGAGGACAGAAAGTGCGTAAGTACTTGTGATCAAAGATACAGTGTCTCAAGAACCTACCATAATAGCAGATAGCAGACATGTTTTAAAGCTCCCAAGTATATTAAACTTAGCAATTATTTAAAAAATTTAAAAACCCTTTCCTTTCATGTATAATCCTAGCAAGATTTTACCTGACTTAAGTACTATATTCATGCCTTCTAATGGAAGGTGTTGGTTACTTCTCCTCAAGTTCCTTAGTGTCTGCCCCAATGGCCATTCCATTTATACCATAATAACCTCGTTAAAAGGACTTGCCAGACAGGGGTCGCCCCTACAAAGGCCAGCAATGACCACTGTTGAAGAAACACCTGCTTCTCCAGGCTGGGTCTGCCCTAATTCAATTTCCAGACCATGCCTCCTGGGGCTAGAAGTGGGAAGGGGCAGGGTTGATCCTTGGAAAGACTAGGGAGAAGTGGGGACAAGGACAGAAATCTGCTGTAGCTAACCTTTCATCCTAAAACATAGCTTATTTACATGACCATAAAAGGAGGAAATAAAGGTTTAGATGTTGCATAAGCAACCCCTTTGGATTTTTAAAGAAAATGGTGAGCATTTTAAAAGAAGGAAAGCAGCATGACTGGAATTTTGAGCCAGGGACATAAATCACAGAATTTTATGTCTGGAGAAAGGAACCACCCTGCAGTTAGGGGCCAGGTAGGAAGAAGGGAATAGTGGGCTCACTGCTGGGGAGAGAGAGAGGCTGACTAGGGAAATGGGACATTTAAAATCTGTTTGTCCATTTTTATTTTGCTAATTAAGCATTTTAAAGTTATGTAAGTAATATACATGGGTGCTGTACAAAAATCTGATTAGGCCAGAGGCATATAAGTCTCCATACTGGGCCAGGACTGGGGTGGGGCCAACAAGGCACCCAAGGCACCAAACTTAAGGAGTGCTCATGCTCAAGATCATACTAGGGCAGGGTCACAGCACCTGGAGGTGAAACCCTCCTTAAATTTGGCACCCTGGACACTTTACCCTTTGGGTTGTGTCAAGGAGGTTCGACCTGGGCTGAAATGACAAAAGCAAACCTCTCGGTTAAGAATCTCCGCTCCATGTAGTTTAAAAAAACACAAAGTACAACAGAAAAACGCTTTTATAAAAAAAACTCACCATTTGGGCAATTTCCTCTTAAGATTTATAATACTATTGGGAGCATCTGAGACCTTGCTTCCTGGCATGTTGTCTGTCTGGCTCAAATAAACTCATAAAATATATTTTTAAAAAGATTTATAATACTGATGAGAATTTAACCAGAAATAAAGACTCAAGGAAATTTGTCACCAAAAGTCTGAAATCACTCATTGAGGGTGTAGGTAATGATTTGCTCTGGTCTTCATGCTCCCTTTCCGTAATTAACTTAAAGTCCCATAACTCTAACATGAAAGAATTGGCAGACGTCAGATAAACACTGGAGCCGTATTTTATTTCTGGTGCAGCCTCAGGGTCATTTCTGTTTGTGGCTCCCAAAAAGTCCGTCAGATCTCTGCTGCCTCCTTGTGAGATGTTCCCATGCCAAAACCAAGCCGATAAACAACACAGAGCAGGCAGAGTTAGGGTTCAGATTCTCATCTGAGATGATCACTTCCTAGGGGCTTTTATGGGGATGTGTGTCAAAACACAGCCCATTCATGGATTTCTAGTTGATTTAAAAACTTGATTCTTCAAAAGCAACCCAGACAACAAACCACAGTAGCCAGTGGCCCAGGGTCTGAGCTGCACATTTGCCTGCAACCAAGAGGGTGTAGATCAGAGAGAATGCTGCTGTTTTTCAGTAAGTTTGTTTCCTGCAATTCTAGTATACAGTATTCTACTATTATAAATTGACGCAGTTTGATAAAGCTGAGTCTGCCATATCCATGAAAGTTAACATAGCATGGTGAGGAATGCTTTCTGATCACCAATAGCTCTAAACTTGGGTGCACCTAGCCAGTCCTGAGAGATAAGCTTGTCTGGTCCCTGTGGCCTCCCAGCCCCTGCTGAGCTGACAGCCTGGAGAAAATTAAGAGAGGTGAGGCATAAGCTAGGGCTCCTCGGATTGAGCAGCAGGCACTGCCCCACCCATCGCAGCTTCTAGAAAGCAAGTGACTTCTCTCCACACCTGTCCTCAAAGCCAGGTTCTGGGGAACAATCTGGACATAGAAAGAGAGAGGACAGCAAGACTCAGGGGGCCTACCTCATGTCAGGGTGATGCCAAAACACCCCGAAAAGAACAGGGATGAGGCTAGACCATAACCTTCTAAGTAGTTCAGGAGATTAGGCCCAACACCAAAATAGGAAGTTCTTTTCTAACTGAAAATCAATCAATGTAATCCATCATATTAACAGTCTAAGAAGAAAAAAAACTCATGACCATATCAACGAAGAAAAAGCATTTGAGAAAACTCAACATCCATTTATGGTAAAAACTCTCTGAAAACTAGGAATAGAATCGAACTTCCTCAACCTGAAATAGGGCCCTTAAGAAAACCTACAGCTAACATCATTCTTAGCAATAAAAGACAAAGAGATTTTCTCCTAAGACTGCGAACAAGGCAAGGACGTCCACACTCACCACTCCTATTCAACATAGTTACAGGAGTTCTAGCCAGTGCAAAAAGGCAAGAAAAAGAAATAAAAATCATCCAGGTGGAAAGGAATATATAAAATTGTTCCTATTGACAGACAACAAAAACCTCCTAGAACTAAAAAGTAAGTTTCGCAAGGTTGCAGGATGCAAGGACAACAGCCAAAAATCAACCGTATTTTTACATACTAACAATGGACAGTTAGAAACTGAAATTAAAAATTAATACCACTGCTCTGTATGTTCTAGGTTGGAGGCTGTCCTGCACTTAAGGCAGGAAGATGGTGGCTGCAAAGATGATGGAAGTTGCTGGAGTTGATCAACTCTAGGCTCCAATTTGTTATGAAAAGTGGAAAGTATGTGCTGGGATACAAGCAGACTCTGAAGATGATCAGACAAAGTGAAACTGGTCATCCTTGCCAACAACTGTCCAGCCTTGAGGAACTCTGAAACAGAGTCCTATGTCATGTTGGCCAAGACTGGTGTCCATCACTACAGTGGCAATAACATTGAATTGGGCACAGCATGTGGAAAATGATACAGAGTATGCACACTGATTATCGTTGATCTAGGTGATTCTGATATCATTTAAAGCATGCCAAACATACTGGTGAAAAGCAAATCAGTCATGCAAAATTTTTCTTTAATGAAACTGGCCAGAGCTTGGTTTAAAAAAGAAAAAAATAAATATATTAATACCACTTGCAATAGCTCCAAAAACATGACATACTTAAGTATAAACCTAACAGAATGTGTAGAGGATCTGCATGCTAAAAATTACAAAATGCTGATGAAAGAAATCAAAGAAGACCTAAGTAAATAGAAAAGCATACCATGTTCATGGACTAGAAACCCCAACTCAATTCTCCCCCAAATTGATCTACAGGTTTAGTGCTGTTTAATCAAAATCTTACTAGGAATTTTTTTATAAAGAAAGTTCCAAATTTACATAAATAGCTTACATAATACTGAAGAAGAATAAATTTGGAAGAACCACTCACTATATAAGACCATGGTACTGGAAAAGGAACAGGCAAACAGATCAATGAAACAGAACAGAATGTCCTGAAACAGATACACACACGGCCAATTGATTTTTGACAAAGGTGCAAAAGCAATCCAATGGAGGAAGGATAGTCTTTTCAACAAATGATGCTGGAACCAATGGTGGTTTCATATGCATAAAAATAAACCTTGACCTAAACTTTGTATCTTATACAAAAGTTAACTCAAAATGAAGCAGATCTAACCGTAAAATGTAAAACTATAAAATTTTTCAGAGAAAACAGGAAAAAATTTTGATGACCTGGGGATAGGTAAAGAGTTCTCAGGCATGACATCAAAAGCATGATCTTTTCAAAACAGATAAATTAGATTTGACCAAAAAAACCTTTTTTTTCTCTGCAAATGACACTCTTAAGAGAATGAAAAGACACTATAAAAACTGGGAGAAAATATTTGCAAATTGCATATCTAATGGGATTTATCATATAAAGAACATATAAAGAATTTTCAAAATTCAACAGTAAGAAAACAACCCAGTTTATTTTTTTTTTATCCTCACCCGAGGACATTTTCTCATTTTTTGTTCAGATAGAGTGGGAGGGAGAGAGGGGGAGAGAGAGAGAGAGAGAAACATCGACGTGAAAGGGACACATCGAGTGGCTGCCACCCGCACAACCTACCAGGGCCGGGGACAAACTGCAACCGAGGTACATGCCCTTAGCGGGAACCAAACCCGGGTTTCTCTGGACCGCAGTCCGACGCTCTAACCGCTGAGCCAAACCGGCCAGGGCAACAACCCAGTTTAAAAACAGGCAAATGACTAGAACCAAGACATCACCAAAGAGCATATGCAAAAGGCAAATGAGCATGTGAAAAGCTGCTTACCATCATTAGCAATTAAGAAAATGCAAATTACAACCACAATGAGATACCAGTACACACCTACTAGAATGGCTAAAATGAAAAATGCTGACAACAGGGAGTGCTAGCGAGGAGTGGAACAACAGGAACTCTTACACATCGCTGGGGGGAATGTGAAATGGTACAACCACTTGCGGAAACCGTTGGTGATCTCTGATAAAGTTAAACACACACTTACCATATTAGCCAGCAATCCACTTGTAGGTATTTACTCAAAAGAAAGGAAAACATATGTCCATACAAAAACCTGTAGGTGAGGACTGACAGCTATTTTATTCATAATTGCCCCAAACTGGAAACCTCCCCAAATGCCCTCAACTGGTGAATGAATAAGAAGGAATACTACTCAGTCAGGAAGGAGAAAATATTGGCTCATGCAACAACTTGACTGGATCTCAAAGGCGCCACAAAAGAAGCCGAACTCAAAAGATCACTAATGAATGATTCTGTTCATACAACAGCCCCAGAAAAACAAACCTATAGTGATGGAGAAAGGGTCAATGGGTGCCAGGGGTTGTGGGTGAGGGGAAGTCCTGACTGCAAATACCAGGAGGGAGTTTAGGGCGAGACAATCATCTGGATCCTGACTGCGGCAGTAGCTACACGAACCTGCACGTGTGTCAAAACTCAGGGCTATCCACCCAAAAAAGTCAATTTTACTCTGTATTAATTTAAAAAATAAAAGTAAATATGGAAACTAGAGTTTTGAAAGTTAAGTTTTTAAAGCAGGTATTGTTTTGGACAGGAAACAATTTGGCACAGCTCTTAAGAGAAATTTCCTCTTGTTTAGTTCACTCTAGTTTCATATGGATGGACTGACCTAAGCCTCTAAGAGTCTGATAATAATGACATCACCAGCAGCAGAGCAGCAGTAGCATCTACCGGTATGGAGTTTTTTGTTGTTGTTGTTTTTTGTTTTTTTTTTTTTTTTACCAATATGCAATATTCACAATAGCCCATGATAGAAGATTTACCCCCTTTTTTTTTAACCAGTGTTGGAACTGAGGTTCAAAGAGGCTGAGACTAGCCTCAGGGCACAGGGCCTGGCTGATGCTGGCAGGGCCCCATCCCAGGGCTCTAGGCTGCCTTCTACTCACTGTCGCTGCTTCTGCTGCCAGTCTATTCAGGGTCTAACCTGTTGCCCCTGAGAGCCTAGTACATACCGTTGCTGGTGATGACCGGGAGGTGTGGGCCAAGGAGTGTCTGGTGCTGTCCATCCCCCCATGGATGAGATAGGCGCCTGTGCTGGAGATGATGGGGCTCCCCCCGACATCCATGGTGATGCCCACCATGCTGTGGGAAGGGACCGATGGCGGGGAGGAGCCTGCCACGGTCACCTGGGCGTCTCCTGGGGTCTCAAAGTAAGATGCTGCGCTGCTTGTGGCATACATTGGAGGCTCGGGGTTATAGGCATAGGCCGTCCGCCTGTCAGAAAGAGAGAAGGTGCCTCCTCTGAGTCTTAAAGGAATCCTGCAAACCTTCATGTCAAAGTGGAAGCCTGACAAGACTGAACATATGGGGTAAGTCAGACACCAAATGCCCATGCAGCACAGAGTTCAAAGCAATCATCTCTGAAAATATTCAGGATCACAGGCTGACTCATCAAAAACTAATCATTTAAAAAGTCTAAGTATAAAGGGGTCATGTGAGGGAGCTCCTTCATGGAGATGGAACAATTCGGTGTCTTATTACAGCTACATGAAATTTATACATGAGAAAAAACTGCACAGAACTACACACGTGTGTGCACACAGACACACACAAATGCGTCAAGACTGGTGAAACTGAATAAGGCTCATTGGCTAGTTAATAATCCCATCCCAGTCACTTTCCTGGTATTGTCCTACAGTCATAGAAGACGTCACCACTGGGGGAGACTGAGTGAAGGGTACTTAGGACTCTGTGGACAAATTTTGTAACTTCCTGTAAGTCTATGATTCTATTTAAAAAAAGAAAAGGTTAAAAAAATGAAATTGCATAATAAAAAGAAATTTCTAAGTGATAGCAAGAACTTGTCTAATCTAATATTCCTTTAACATCTGGATCAAATGTTTAACTATGTATGTCATCCCTTAAATTTAAAAAAAAAAAATTTTTTTTTTATCCTCATTCAAGGACATTTTTGCATTTATCTTCAGATTGAGTGGGAGGGAGAGGCGGGGAAGAGAGAGAGAGAAACATCGACGTGAAAGAGACACATCGAGTGGTTGCCACCCACATAACCCCAACCAGGGCCAGGGACAAACTGCAACCGAGGCACGTGCCCTTAGCGGGAACTGAACCCAGGACTCTCTGGTCCACAGGCTGATGCTCTAACCGCTGAGCCAAACCAGCCAGGGCTGTCATCCCTTAAATTTTTAAGTTCCGCTCCAGTAACACTGGCCATAGTAAAAGGCAGTTGGTAACAATTTTCCCTTGGGTAGTGACCTGTCCTAAGGGAAGGCCCCTCTGTGTAGCAGGGTGGTCCTGACCTCTGGGAGGCGTGCACTCCCATCCTGTCCCCCAGGTGACATCAGATATAACTGTAGTACAGTCAAACCCAAGAAGTCAACACTGGTACAACCTACATACCTTGCTCAGATGTCATGGGTTTTACATGTGCTCACGTGCATCTGTGTATGTATTAGAACCTTCAGTGTTGTGCTGTAAAAGCTCACACAGTTCTTTAACCACAACCACACCCTCATGCTTGATCCCTGAACTTTCAAAGGGGAGTTGTCAAAATCAAGTGAGCAAAAGGACCTATGTCTCAAGCACAGTGAGCTTCCTGAGAAATGTGTCATTTTCTGCCCCAAGCAACACATAGTTCACAAGCAGAAACCCCTGTAAGTCCCTGACAAATAAAAAAATCAAGTTGTATCACCCGGCCGGTGTGGCTCAGTGGTTGAGCGTTGACCCATGCACCACGAGGTCGTCGGTTCAATTCCCAGTCAGGGCACATGCCCAGGTTGTGGGCCTAATCCCCAGTGGGGGGCATGCAGGAGGCAGCCAATCGATGTTCTCTCTCATCGATGTTTCTATCTTGCTCTCCCTCTCCCTTCCTCTCTCTCTGAAATCAATAAAGAAAAAATATTTTTAAAAAAATCAAGTTGTATCAACATCATAAAAAGCCAGAAGTTAACAAAGGCCAGGAGGAGAAAGTAGGGATAGAAGTGGTTTCTGGACTGTGAAGACTAAATAGGGTCTGTCTTTTGTTTTTTTAAGACTGCCTTTTCTAGAAGTAAAAGGTATAAAGATGTGTGAATTCTGAAATCTCCACAGGGCTGTGATGGCCTAATACCATAGTAATGGTTCCAACGTATCACTCAAAGGATGGGGGACAGACTTTGTGCAAACACATCCCCAAATGGGCGAAGGTGGGAGAGTCATAAAGGAAGGTTCCAGACGTGGCCTAAGGTTCTCTGTGAGGACCCTTCTGAGGGGAGGGAAACCCACGTACAAGGCTCCATTCGTGTAGACGGCATCTCCGCCTTCCACGTACTGCACTTGGGCTGGGTACACGTGCTGCACGGGCTGCACCTGAAACATCAGATATTTCGTGTTACACACAGTATAGTCTACTTGTTCATGATTTTCCATTATTCAAGCTGAAAATAACTTTTTTTTTTTTTTTTGCATTTATCTTCAGATAGAGCGGGAGGGAGAGAGGGAGGAAGAGAGAGAAAGAAACATCGATGTGAGAGAGACACATCGAGTGGTTGCCATCCACATGGCCCCGACTGGGGCCGGGGACAAACTGCAACCAAGGTACATGCCCTTAGCGGGAACCGAACCTGGGACTCTCTGGTCTGCAGGCTGACGCTCTAACTGCTGAGCCAAACCGGCCAGGGCTGAAAATAACTTTGATTGCCTTTTATGAACATTAAGTATTGCATTACAGTTGGCATGTCCTGGAAAGGCCATGCAAGAATGGAATGGAACGGTCACTGCTCCACTGCCGTGCACAAGGGAAGCCAAGTCGATGGCGCCTGTTTTGTTTGGGGGAAGGAGCCCAGTTGACAGCTGGGAGCAAAGCTGCAGAGCAGAGCTGGGACAGGCCCTGGGGCCCGCTAGCCACTGGGTAGAAAGGTTGATGATGCTGGACAGGGGAAACCAGAGTTGTGGACAGAATGCCAACCTTTGAGTGTTAGACCTGTCACCCACACCCAAGGGTAGGAAAAGGGCTCAAGTTGGTCACACTCTACATGACCCCTCCCCCCATTCTCCCTTAGGGTGGCCCTGGTGCCCCTCCCCAGCAGAAGGGCAGGGGTCCTGGAGCCACAATGGGGAGAGACTGTGAAGGTCTGAGCTGAACTGGAAGAAATGATGGGCCTGGAGTGGGAGATATAGAGAAGGGGAGATGGGAGGACTCCAGCACAGCCCTACCTGGTCCCTGTCAGCCCAGCGCCTCAGCTAATGGCTCCTAAGGGATGCTAGCCCTGGTGGTGGAGGCCCAGAGCTCTGTATGGAGGACTTCAGAATCTCACCAGAGGGAACCTTAACCAATGCCTAATTCAGCCTCATTGTAGGGTAACAAAATTGAGGGCTGGGTTCCATTGTGACCTCTTTCTAGGCCTGTGTGTGGAGCTGATTCCCATCTCTGAGGACAACCCAACACAGTATGCACTCATACATGCTCACCCCTGGAGTAACAGCATATAGTGAGGAGTCCAAGGGTTACCATGCTGAGTGGGCCTTGCCTTAGGGGACCGAGTAAAATGCACCAGTCACCTTGCAAGTCTGTGCTGCCCAGAGAGAAAGAGGTGGTGCAGGCCCAGCCCCAAAGAGGAGGGGAAGCTTCTGGAATCATGACATTGGTCTTGATCTCCCCTCCCTCGAGGAGGTAAGATTCCCTTCTAGACCTGCTCAGAATCTTTGCTTCTCCCCTGATTCCGCAAGCCTCCCCTGGTTCTCACTGACACAAACAAACCCCTCTACACATACTATTCATCTGAGCAGGAACCCCCGAAGAAAGAGGTGTGTTCTCTCATGTCTCTGCCATCTCTGTATTTCACTCATGGTCCCTTTCAGGCAGGAGCCTGCACTAATTTTAATTCAGCATCTTGCAGAGCCATGAGCCAGCCCTGGGGCCAGGTCTGGCTTGCCTGTTTTTGTAAATAAAGTTTTACTGGCACACAGCCAGGCTCCTCCTTTTACATCTATGGCTGCTTTTGGAGACAAGGCAGAGTTGAGTGGTGGTGCCAGAGACTGCCTGGCCTGCAAAGCCAAAAAAAGCCCTATTTGGCCTTTTCCAGAAAAGGTTTGCTGACCACTGTCCTAGATCCCACTGACTGTTTGAGCTGATGGTCTGTGCTGCTGTTTGGTGGGTGAGCACACACTTTCAAGCTTTCTTCTCAGATAATTTAATTTCATAAGAGGTGCTCCCTCGGTCATGGCTATCATCTGAGGGTACAACACTTGCCTCCAGAGGGGTTTGCTTCCCCAGGAGGTTCCATGTTTCTCCAAACCAGAACCTTCGCTATCTGCTCGTGTGTCTACCTCAGCACCCAGAGCTCTATCGAGGGCTGGCGTCCCACACATTGAATTTCTGAATGAATGAAAGATCGCCAGCTGTCTTGGCTTGCGGCAAAACTGTTTGAAGTGAAAGATTTTTTTAAAACATAGCTTCCAAAGAACCTTCTGGTAAGGAACTGAAAACATTAAAGAAGGAACAGCAATGACAGACAAGAATGCGTAATTCAGACAGGGGTCCAGATCACTAAGTGCTAACACGTCCCATGTCACCCGTGCTGTGGTTACCTGCTGTGGCACCTGCTGGATTCTGGGGAGGGAGATTGGCTGCATCTGGGCCGCTTTGGAAGCTGAGCCCGTTGCCTGGACCAGCACCCTCTAAAAGGGAAAGAGAGAAGGACATTCAGACTTGTCAAAGGTTAGGCCTGAAACAAACACAGAATACAACCAGAGCTACTGCCGCCTGGCCTGCTATTGCTTTATTGGACCCACAAAACTATGAAAATGTGAAGGATCAAATGAACACCAGAGTCAAGAGAGAAACAGGAGTGCTTCGTTTACCTTAGAAGTCAATGACTTTGATTCTATGATTTTCTGAAGTGGACCCTAAATGTCACTGGTTGTGGTGATTCTGCAGTGCTCTGCCTTCTAAACACCACTGTATAAAAAGAAATCAACTGGGACAGGGCATTTCATGAGTTCACGATCAAAGACAAAAGGAACATAAATGGGCAAAAATCAATAGACGAATGGATACATACAATCATACAATGTGGTCCCTCCACACAATGGGATATTACTCAGCCATGAAAAGGAGTGAAGCGCTGACACATGCTACATGTGGATGAACCTTGAAAACATTATACTCAGCAAGAGAAGCCAGACACAAAAGGCCACACAGTGTGTGATTCCATTGATGTGAAATGTCCAGAACAGGCAAATCCAGAGACACAGGAAGTAGGTTCATGGTTGACAGGGGCTGGGGAGTGACTGCTAAGGGGGACAGGGTTTCTTTTTGGGGGTGATGAATGTATGAAAAATGCCACAGATTTGTTAGCTTTGAAATGGGTAATGTTGCCTGGCCAGTGTGGCTCAGTAGACTGAGTGTCGTCCCATGGACTGAGAGGTCCTGGTCTGATTCCCAGTCAGGGCACATGCCCAGGTTGTGGGCTTGGTTCCCAGTGGGGGGCATGCAGTAGGCAGCTGATCGATGTTTCTCTCTTGCATCAATGTTTCTATCTCTCTCTCTAAAACATCAATAAGTACATATTTTTTAAATGGTGAATGTTCTATTATGTGAATTTCACCTCAATTACTTAAATAAATAAGAACATTAGGATTTACTTTCATATGCTCTAAAGCTGAGCTGTCCAATACGGTAGCTACTAGCTGGGCAGCCGTGTGGCCATTTAAATTTCATTCAATTTAAATAAACTGCAAATTTCAGTTCCACAGGCACACTGGCCACATTTCCAGGGCTCAGAGCCATGTGGGGCTGGTGGCAGAACATGTCTGCATGGTGGGAAGTTCTGTTGGGCAGTGTAGGAGCTGAGAGGGGAAGCATGGACAATGCACCAAGGGAACTAAGCTGCAAGATGCTCGTTGTTCAGGGAACACAATGCCGCCCATGGGCAAGAGTGTTGGAGGAAAGGGAGTTCCCTGGATAGGCAGTGGAGAAGCTCAACTTGAGCAGCAGACAGTGTATCTTGGGATGGGAGGGGAAGGGCAGGGTAGTGAGGATGTTGCCATTTAGGTGAGGGGCAAGGTGGGAGGCTGGATGCATCTCTAGTAGGGACGTGAGCCCTGGAACCCGGGAGGGCTATGGCAGGACCCATTACACCCATCCCACACCCCCTCTGGCAACCACCAATCTATTCTCTGTACCTATGAACTTAATGTGTGGGGTTTTTTTGTTTGTATGGTTAACCTATAAGTGAGATCATATGGTATTTGTCTGATTTATCTCATTTAGCATAATTCCCTGTAGGTCCCTCCATGTTGTTGTAAATGGCACAATTTCATTCTTTTTTATGGCTGAGTAATATTCCATTGTATCTATGTACCACATCTTCTTTATTCAATTGTCTATCTATGGACCCCTAGCTTGTTTCCATATCCTGACTATTTTAAATAATGTTGCCACAAACAAGGGGCAAAGATATCTTTTTAAGTTATGGTTTTTGTTTTGAGAGACCCTTATTGTAAAAATTCTTTCCACAAATTTTAAATATATCCATTCTAATGCTAGATTCAATTTTTAACCAAATGCTGAGAATTTTCACTTATCTTTTGCTTTACCCATCAAGTCTTTCTGTGCAAAAGAGTCATTTCCAAGGTAGAAGAAAATTTCCCTTAAAAGAGAAGAACAATGCCCTGGCCAGTTTGGCTCAGCAGTTAGAGCGTCGGCCCACAGACCAAAGAGTCATGGGTTCGATTCTGGTCAAGGGCATGTACCTCAGTTGCAGTTTGGCCCCTGGCCCTGGTTGGGGTAGTGTGGGAGGCAACTGATCAATGTCTTTCTCTCACATCCATGTTTCTCTCTCTCTCTCTCCCAACTATTGAAAAAAATCAATGGAAAAACATCCTCCGGTGAGGATTAAAAAAAACAAAAACAGAGAAGAACTAAGTCCGATTTGGCAGGGGAGTGCTTTCTTTTTGAGTTTTTATCGATTCCTTGGTGGGATCTTTCAAACAAATAGCGTGACGTGGGGGAGACAGAGAAGGTGTGGCTATTTCAACCGCTGTAGCCTTCGGGATGAGAAGGCAATTCAGGAGAACATAGATTCTTCCCTGCTGATTCAAGTGCTTTTCAAAACCACAGTGGATGTGACCACACTGGCCTCACTGGTCTTCCCGGGCTGGTCTGTTACCTGCGGGGAGGCTGGCACTGGCTGGGCTACAGGCGCCTGGGCGGCCGCTGACGAACACAAAGCCACAGAAGCTGGTGAGTCCGCTGCACCTTCTGAACTCTGCATGCTCAGTTCTGAAGAGAGGCGGAGAAAGGGTGAGCGGGCAGGGCCGCAGTCATGAAGCCCACAGAGGCAAACGCAGACGCAGATAGGACAGGCGAGCGGGAATTCCCTACAGCCTTCCAGGTTCAGAGCAGGGATCCGGCCAGGCTGGGTAAAAAATGGGGAACAGGTTGCACAACGGTTCCAAAGGAAGGGATAGAGGAGGGGGACAGGGACTGTTCTTCCAACTATCAACCAAAAAAAGGTAGCCTTGCAGGAGTTTCCCCATGGCAGGACGGGGATAACTGCTTGTCCCTG
This sequence comes from Tadarida brasiliensis, assembly GCA_030848825.1. NCBI lineage: Eukaryota > Metazoa > Chordata > Mammalia > Chiroptera > Molossidae > Tadarida > Tadarida brasiliensis. The sequence continues at coordinate 48,892,898 of CM061259.1, forward strand.
TTCCAGGCTGATCTGGTTGAACTCTTTTCAGGGCTCATGAAATCATGTACTCATTTACCTAGCAAGTCAAAGCTCTTGGTGGATGCCTACTGCTTGGGGAGCTTGGCAAGTGCATTCTCCTAGTGGGGGGCCTCTCCCCCTCGGCACTGTAACATGGGGCTGAGTCATTGTCTGGGAGGCACTGAAGGGTGCTGAGTAGCATCCCTGGCCCCCACCCACTAGATGCCAGGACTACCCCCTCCCCAAGTCGTGACAACCAAAAATGTCTTCAGATATCGCTCAATGTCCCCTGGGGGCAAAATCACCCCCCAGTTGAGAACCACTGACCTAGGGAGAACAAAAGTGATATACAGTGAGAGTAAAGAAACACTTGGTCCCGGGCTAAATAAAAATCCTCAGGAATTTCGGCAGTAAGTCAAAATTGCCTTCTGTTCCTAGAGATCTTTACCCATGAGAAAGTGTAAGAGTGTATTTCTTTAAGGCCAGATGCACACGTCTCTCAAATAGGTAGTTTTAAAAATTCTCTACAAAAAGACTTGTTCAGAACAAAGTGGCAAATGATACAAAACCATTCTATAAAATGCAGAAAGTCAAACTGTCTTCATTTAAAAATAAACAACTGGCTACCTCAAGCATTTGAGAGGCAGTGAAATACACAAACTTCAGAGAAAGGAGGTAGCTTTGTGGTCAGGCACATCCATGCCTGTCCCTGTCCTGTCCAGGCCCCAGATGACTGAGCATGTCATTCCTATGAGTGGAGTCTCCTGGCTCCTGACTCCCGAGGAGGCCTGAATGGCACAGCATCCATCACAATGCCCAGGATATAGTACCAGAACTTTTCTATGTTTCTCTATCACCTCGAGAGTTCCCATCTGCAAGAATGAGTAAAGAATTTTTTTTAAGAAGGCTTTTATTTAAATGCAGAGAAAAACTGATAACAATAATTTATTTTAATAAATAAATAAATAAGTGGGTTTGAATCTGAGTGTGTTCGTTTAATCTGATCTTTATTGACAGAGACCATTCCATTACTTCTTCCAGTCCCCTTCCCAAATGCCTTTGGTACCATGAGAGCCATTGGATGGATCCGTGGTCTGTGTCTGTGGCATTTTTGTTTCCTGTGAGCCCGACTCAGTTCTCAACACTAGATGTCCCCAGCACCCTGTGATAACTGGCACCTCCTACTTCCTTTGCTTCTTTCAGAAGGAAGTGACTTTTCAGATTGTGACTTTCCAGTCCTGTATTTCCTGGGTCTCCAACTTTCTGTCTTCCTGACAGAACTGACCTTTGGGATATTCTGTTGGAAACTGCTTAATCGAGGTTTCTTATTTACAGTTTTCCCTAACATTTAAATCAATCATTTGCACACTATATATCACTTTGTTCCCATTTGAAGCCAAGAAGTATGTAATTTCAGTGACACTAGGAGGAAATAAGTAGACTAGAACTCTTTGTGAAAAGAACCCAGTAGCAATAAAGTGAGAAAGCTGACTTCACTGAGACCAGTTTTTTGTTCCACAGGCAGAAATAATTTTGCTCCAAAGTCGAAGCTTTACTGAAGCAAGGAGAGCTGTGAGAGCATTGGGAATAGATAATGAATCCATGTTCAGCTTACTGTGGCCAGAACATACCTTTCAAAAAACAAGTTATTCCATATCATGGAGTTTTTATGCTAATGTGTTCTCTGGTTTAACACATTATTTACTATGCACTGCCTGAGTTTATTGTACTGTTCAGCTTATATTGCTTAAACCAGGGTCAGCAAACTTTTGCTGTAAAGGGCCAGAGACCTTTTGGTCATCCAGTCTCTGCTGCAACCACTAGATGTTGCCATGTGGCACAATAGCAGCCTTTGCTGACATGTAAACAAATGATCTTGGCTGTGTTCTAATAAAACTTTATTCCCAAAACAGGCAATGGGCATGGTTGCTGGTGCTCAGTCCACATAATATGGGTTTGATAAAGTAATGTGGTTTTGGAAGGTGGGTAGAACAGTTACACTGTCTGGATTCAAAACCTTGAGGTCCACAGGCCCTTGATCTAGTGCATAGTTCTTGTGGGCATATCTCACCAACATGGCAGGACTGGAGGGGGCTGCAGCAGGTGACTCAAATTGTTAGGAGGGTGGGAGCTGCTAACATTACAATTTTTTTTTCTTTATTGATTTTAGAGAGAGAGGAAGGGAGAAGGGGAGAGAGAGAGAGAGAAACATCAATGAGAGAGAACATTGATTGGCCGCCTCCTGCATGCCCCCCACTAGGGATTTGGCTCACAACCTAGGCATGTGCCCTGACCAGGAATAGAACCTGTGATCTCTTGGTGCATGGGTCAACATTCAACCACTGAGCCACACCAGCCGGGCAGAGCTGCTAACATCTAAAGACAAAAGGAAATATCATACACTGCTCTGAAATGACAACAATGATGCTCTAAAGCTTATGAAGTCACATTGATTCACCAAACCCTGGGACCCCAGAAGCCAGGTGCAGCCCTTAAGAGTTTGGGGACAGCCCTGGCCGGTTTGGCTCAGCGGTTAGAGCGTCGGCCCGCAGACCAGAGAGGCCCAGGTTCAGTTCCCGCTAAGGGCACGTGCCTCAGTTGCGGTTTATTCCCGGCCCCAGTTGGGGTCGTGTGGGTGGCAACCACTCGGTGTGTCTCTCTCACATCGATGTTTCTCTCTTCCTCCCTCCTGCTCTATCTGAAGATAAATGCAAAAATGTCCTTGGGTGAGGATAAAAAAACCCCAAAACATTAAAAAAAAAAAAAAAAGAGTTTGGGCACAATGGACAGATCACTGGGGAGTTGTAGTGGGTTGAATAGTGCCTCCCCAAATTTATATCCACCTGGAATCTCAGAATGTGACCTTATTTAGAAACAGTGTCTATGCAGATACAATCAAGGTAAGGATTGAGATGAGACCATACTGGATTAGGGTAGGCCCTAAATCCAATGACGCAGTTCTTATAAGAGACAGAAAGGACACACAGGGAAGAAGGCCACGTGAAGACAGAGGCAGAGACTGGGGTGATGCAGCTACCAGCCAAGAGACAACAAGGATTGCTGGGAGCCACCAGAAGCTGCAAGAGGCAGGAAGGCTCCTACCCTAAAGGGATCACAGCCATGCCAACACTTTCTAGTCTCTGGAACTGTGAAAGGATAAATTTCTGTTGTTTCAAGGCACCCAGTTTGTATTACCTTGAGAGGCAGCCCAGGAAACTCAAATAGTGGTTCATATGATGAGGAACACAAGGGACAAGTAGGGACCAGGGCATACCACAAGATAATTTTGGTATAATGCTTCAGTGCCATGCACAACTCAGGCAGTTGATACATATTGATCAAATGAATGAATATTTTAGTAACTTCTTAGCATTACATCTGATATTGAATTATATAAAATTGTCTAGCATTTCAGATAGTGAGAATCTATGACACTACTTTATAAAACAGATAATAATACATGGAATTCATATTTCAAGAGGCAGTACAGATGGAAAATATAAATAAGTTCATAAAGTTTTAGAAAATTTAAAATCTACCCAGTTATTTTAGGATATCTGGGACTATTTTGTGAAATGTAGTGACCTTTTGAGACTTACTGCTCTACTCCCCCTGAACACCTCCCTTGATGCTAGTATTGGACAGACAGACTGACAGACGCTGTGCACAGCTTGGCTGCTTCAATATATTAACACACAACACATCTGTCTGCAGACAGCATGGAATCCTTCCTTACCTACCTGAGATAACGTCGTAGGTTGCACAGAGCTGATCTAGTTTTCTGAAATTAAAAAAAAAAAATTCGGGTCCATTCATCAATGGCTCTTAGCACATCAAAGTTTAGGATTTTTAAAAAATGGTTTTTAAAAGGCATGCAACAGAGTGCTGGCTTTCGGTAATGGTAGAGCAGATTGGTTGGACTAACCCTCCTGCAGATTAACAACGATAAAATATTGGCAAAATGTTTTAAAAAAAACATAACTATTTAAAGTCGCTGGAGAGTTGACCAAAGTAGGCAGACACTGCCAGGAGTCCACCCTTGAAAGGCCACTGTCACAGGTCAGACCAGTGACTCTGTGGCTTTTGGCCCTGAGGGTACACCCTAATCCACAAACACTAGGGTGGCAGAAAGCAGCAGCTTGTTGTGTTGAAGTGTCAGAGGAGAGAATTCAGAATGTTAGGGGGGATCCTGGAAGATAGAGAGGCACCGAGGAGGCAAGACTCCAGATCCAACTACAGAGCACACCCAAATCTTTAAACCACACGTGTTGGGGAGACACTAGGGGTCTTGGAGAAAAACTAGCAGCTTGAAGATGAAAAAACTTAGAAAAGATTTCCGCTGCTGTCCACTGCAGGAGTGACAGAGTTTGAACCCAATCAATTTAAATGCTATCAGGGGAATACAGCAGAATCCAGATATATTACAACATATCTTTCATGATGTCCAGGACCAAAAACTGTGAGCTATGAAAAGACATAGGATATTGTCATCCATACTCAAGGAAAAAAGGAGTTAATTCAAGCAAATCAATCCAGGTGATGCAGATAAAGCAGCTACTAAAAATATGCTCTAGAACTTAAAGGATGTTATTTGCACAATGAATGAGCATATGGGAATCTTAACCAAGGAAGAGAAACTATAAAAAGAACCAAATAGAAATTCTGGAGCTGAAAAGTACAATAACTGAAATGGAAATTTCACTGGATGTGTTTAACAGCTGATTGTCAGAGATGGCAGAAGGAAGACTCTATTGAAGATAGATCAATAGAATTTACCCAATCCAAAGAACCAAGGGGGGAAAAAATGAAGAAAGATAAACAAGCAGTCTAATGTAACTGGAGTGCCAGAAAAAAAGGAGAGAATAAGAGGGAGAAAGAAAAATATACAGTGGAACCTCGGTTCTCAAACATAATTTGTTCTCAAAGGCTGTTCAAGAAGTGATTTGTTCAAAAACCGAATCATTTTCTCCCATTAGAAATAATGTAAATTGAGTTAATCCATTCCAGACCCTAAATGATTCCGTTTTAACCTTTTTTATATACAATACATGTCTAATGTACTGTTTAATCTGTAAACAAACACTTCTTTTTTAAAATTTATCAAACCACCTCCTTAAATGAATCACTTTCAGCACTTGTTCCAGGGGTGCCTTTCAGGTCCGCATGCAGCATCTTTGCTTTTTCACATATCACTGCATCCAAAATGCTGTCACTGGATAACTGCTTTTCATTTATCCAAATCAGCAACAACTTTTTTGCCTCTTCAACTGCCTGTGATCATTGTTTCTGAGCACTTTCACACTCTTAGCAACATCAGCACTCTTGATGGCCTCTTTATGTTTTAAAATTGTGTTAATCATCCATTTCACCAGCAACAAAAGCAAAAAAAAAAAAAAAAAAAAAAAAAAGATGAAAATTTCACAGTACAATTTCCTGCAATGTTAACAACCTGAGGTTTAGTGGTAAACTGACTCAAATTCTCTCCTTTCTTTGTGGCCTGAGAGACGCTTTTTGTAATGCTGATGTATCAGCATGAAAGGGTTGTCAGGTTGAGAACTGAATTGTTCAAGATGGGAGACACTGGAGAATGAGGTTTGACTGAGTATTTGAAGAGTTACTAAATATCACTTCGATTTGGTGAAAGACATCAACTTACAGGTCTTAGATTTGGTGAAAGACATCAACTTACAGGTCCAAGAGGCTCAGTGAATTCCAAGAAGAATAAATAAGAAGAAAACCAATTTAGTTGTGGTTAAACTAAAATTAAAGGGGGGGGGGGGAGGAAGAGAGAGACTGAAAGCAGTCAGAGAAAAACTATACACATTCAGGGGGAAAATGGCATGAATGACAACCAACCTCTCATCAGTAACAATGGTGGCCAGAAGACAATGGGATGACATCATTAACATGCTGGGGAAAAAGAAACCTATTGCCCAGAATTCTATATCCAGTAAAACTATTCCTAAAATAAAGATGAAATAAAGATATTTTATGATAAACAAAACCTGAGAAATTTTGCTCCCTACACTATGAAAAATGCAAAAGAAAGTTCTTTGGGATGAAGGAAAATAATGCCAGATCGTGAACTTGCATCTACAAGAAGGAATAAAGATTATTTCAAATGATAAATATGTGGGTAATTACAAAAGACTATTATTTTCTTCTCTCTTTTTTTTAATCCTCACCTGAGCATATTTTTCCATTGATTTTTAGAGAGAGTGAAAGGAGGGAGGGAGGGTGAGAGAGAGAGAGACATCGATTGGTTGCCTCCTGCATGACCCCAACTGGGGCCAGGGATCAAACCTGCAACCCAGGTATGTGCCCTTGACTGGGAATCAAACCTGTGACCCTTTGGTCCACACGCCAACACTTACTGAGCCAAACTGGCCAGGACTCTTTTGTTCTCCTAATTTCTTTAAAAGTCTAATTAAGAAAGCTAGAGTGCCCTTGCTAGTGTGGTTCATTTGGCTGAAGCATCGTCCCATGCACTGAAAGGTTGCCGACTGATTTCCAATTAGGGGCACATACACAGGTTGTGGGTTTGATCCCTGGTTGGGGCACGTACTAGAAGCAACCCATCGATGTTTCTCTCACAGCGATGGTTTTCTCTCTCTCTCACTCCCCCCCTCTCACTTCCTCTCTCTAAAATCAATAACAACATATCCTCGGGTAAGGATTAAAAAAAAAAAAAGAAAACTGGAGGGGCTATTATGATCAGACAAAATAGATTTCAAGACAAGGAATATTTCTAGAGACCATCAGGGACATTTCATCATGATAAAATGATCAATTTATCAGGATGACATAATCATTATAGATGTGTATGCAGCCAGTAAAACAGCTTCAAAATATATGAAGGAAAAAAATCAACAGATTTAAAGAAAGAAATAGATAAATAAATAATCATAGTTGGGGATATTAAACACCCTTCTCTCAGTAATTTTGATAGAAACTAAATAAAAAATATCAGTAAGGATATAGAATATCTGAATGACACTATCAACTGCACTGATCTAACTGACATTTATCTAACACAACCAAATCCTGCACATTGGTTTCAAATGTACATGAAATAGTCACTAAGCAGGTCATATTCTGGGCCATAAAGCAAATATATTTTTAAAAAACTAAAATTATACAGAGCATGAATGTATTTTGATCATAGTGGAATATAGATCAAGAAGCTATATAGAAAAATGCCAAATATTTAGAAAATTTTAAATACACTTCTAAAATAACCCATAGGTCAAAAAATAAAACATAAGAAAAATTAGAAAATATTTTGAACTAAATGATAAGGAAAATGAAAACATCACATATCAAAAATTGTATGATGCATCTAATGCAGTGTCTAGAGGAAAATGTTTAGCTTTATAAGCTTATATTAGAAAGGCTTAAAAATCAATCATTTATGTTATCAACTACAGGAAGCTATGAAAGTACAGGCAAGCCCTGATATTGTGGTTCAGTTGGTAGGAGCATCATCCTGTACACAGAAAGGTCACAAGTTCGATTCCCAGTCCTGGTCAGGATGCGTGGGGGAGGCAACTGATTGACATTTTTCTCTCACTCTTCTCTCATATCTCTCTCTCTCTCTCTCTCTCTCTCTCTCTCGCTCTCGCTCTCGCTCACGCTCTCTCTCCCTCCCTCCCTCCCTCCCTCCTTCCCTCCCCACTCCCACTTTCCCTCTCTCTGAAAAGCATCAATTAAAATGTCCTCAGGTAAACATAAAAAAATAAAATAAAATAGAGATAAGCAAATGAAATTTAAATTAAGTAGAAAGAAACAAATAACAAGAAAAAATAATGAAATAAAAACTGCACAATGGAGAAAGTGAACAAAACCAAAATTTCTTCAAAACTGAAATTTCTTCGAAAAAGAAATGACCTATTGCCCTGGCCAGTGTGGCTCAGTTGGGTGTTGTCCCATGCACTGAAGGGTTGCTGGTTCAGTTCCAGTCAGGGCACACGCCCCTGTTGTGGGCCCGATCCCTGGTAGGGAGTGTGCAGGAGGCAGCCAGTCCATGTTTCATTCTCACATGGATGTTTCTCTCTTTCTCTCTCTCTCTCTCTTTCTCTCTCTCTCTCTCCCCCTCCCCTCCCTCCCTCTCTCTCTAAAAATCAATAATAAAAAAATTGTTTTTTTAAAAAAAGAAATGAGCTATCTAGCCATGAAAAGACATGGAGGAAAAATAAATGCACATTACCAAGTCAAGGTAAATGTATACATACTGTATGATTCTAACCATATGACATTCTGGAAAAGGAAAAAGTATGGAGACAGTAAAGAGATCGGTGATTTCCAGGAGTTTAGGCGGAAGGAGTGATGAATAGGTGGAACACAGAGCATTTGGGGGCAGTGAATTATACTATATTATACTATACATTTGACCCACAGAATGTACACCACCAAGAGTGAACCCTAATAATAACGATGTGTCAGTGTAGGTTTCATCAATTTTAACAAATGCACTACTCTGGTGGGAAATGAGAATAGTGAGGGAGGCTGTGCATGTGTGAAGGCAGAAGGTATATGGGAAATTTCTGAACCTTCCTCTCAATTTTGCTATGAACCTAAAAACTGTTCTAAAAACATCTTATGAAAAAAAAAAAAAAAAAAGATTGTAAATCCCCTAAGAAAACTGATAAGAGAAAAGAAAAAACCCACAAATTGCTAATATCAGGAATGAAATAAGACATACCTACTACAAATCTTACAGAAATCAAAACCATAATAAGAAACTATTATGAACTTTAGCCAATAAATTCAACAACTTAGATCGAATGAACACTTTTTTGAAAAGCATAACATACCAAAACTGATACAAGATGAAACAGAAAATGTGAATGTCACATCTAACAAAAAAGTTGAGTATGTTCAAAAACCTCCTCACAAAGAAAACTCCAGCCACAGGTAGTTTCACTGGTGAATGCTATCAAACAACGAAAAAGGAATTATTACACAAACTCCACCAGGAAAGAGAGAAAGGAACACTTCAAAATCATTCTATGAGGTCAGCAAAACCATGATACCAAAACTTGATAGATATTACAAGAAAAGTATTTAGACCAATCGCTCTCATAAACATGTTTTGCAAAAATCATAACAAAAGAATACATCGAATCCAGCACTATATAACCAATATAACCCATACTTACACTGACAATTGATTTTTGACAAAGATGTCAAGGCAATTCAACAGAGGAAGGAAAGTTGTTTAAACAAATGGTATATCTATGTGGGAAGAAAAAAAACCCCACCTCAACCCCCACCTCATACCATACACAAAAATGATTGCAAATTGGAACATAGACTTACATATAAAAGCTAAAACCATAAAACTTCTAAGAGAAAACCCGGGGTGTAGGCAAAGATTTCTTACACAGGATGCAGAAAGTCCAAATTAAAACCTGGTAAGTTAGATTTCATCCAAATTTAAAACTTCTGCTCATTAAAGACTTTATTAAGGATACAAATCAGGTAGGCCACAGTCTGGGAGCAGATGTTTGCAAAACATGTATCTGATAAAGGTTTTTTATCCACAATATATCAAAAGCTCCTACAATTCAACAATAGGAAGTAAAACTAATGGGCAAAAGACTTAACAGGCACTTCACAATATGAACTAGTGTTTAACATTGTTAGTCACTAGAGAAATGTACATTACGACTACAACGAGATACCACTAACTACTCACTAGAATGACTAAAATAAAATCTGACAAGTAATATTGTGAGCACCTGGAGAGATCGTAACTCACACACTTGTGGGGATGTAAAATGATACAACCATATTGGAAAAAAGGTTTGGCAGTCTTCTAGAAAGTTAAACCTACTCTTTAACCCAGAATTCTTCTCCTAGGTATTTATCCAAAATAAATGGGAATACACACATCTTCAAAACAAAACTTGTATGAGCATGTTTTATTCACAACTGCCAAAAAGTAGAAATAACCTAATCCACATGTCCATCATTTGTCCATCAGGAGAATGGATGAGAACCTAGATTGTAGTAAGCTAAAAATGCATATTGTAATTGCCAAAACAACCACTAAAAAGTACAAACAGATGGAGCTAATAGGCTAATAAGGGAATACAATTCATTAATACAAAGGATTGAACTCATACAAGCAACACATGGGTGAATCTCAAAGTCATCATGCTGAGTGAAAGAAACTGGATCTAAGGTACAGAGTGTAGAATGGAGCAAACTAACCTCAGGTTTAACACACAATCAGAACAGTGGGGGCAGGGATGCCTGGGAAGGAACAGACGAGAACTGCCCAGGGAGGTGGATGGACGCGTTCTCTATGATGAGAGGGTGTGTTACACAGAATATCCAACTATTAGGCACCAAGATTTGTGCATGTAAACGTTAACCTAAAAAATCCTGTAAATGTACAATAACAAAGTGGAGCATGGGAAGTGGTACAATAAAGGCAGAAGGCTAATTGTAGAGACCAGTGATGTCCACACAGTGTTCATTATCCTGTGTGTTAACTTTGTTAAGTTTGGAATCTCCATTGTAAAAACTTAAACAAAAGCCAATCCAGCTATTAGCTTTCAGCCCAAAAGAATAAGTGCAAGCATGTTTTTTATTATTTATTTTTTTGTTAATCCCCACCCAAGGATATTTTTCCATTGATATTTAGAGGGGAAGGGAAAGAGGGGGGGAGGAGAAGGAGAGAGAGAGACATTGATTGGTTGCCTCCCATATGACCCAACCAGGGCCAGGGATCAAACCTGTAACCCAGGTACATGCCCTTGGCGGGGAATCAAACCCGAGACCCTTTGGTCCACCGGCCGACGCTCCAACCACTCAGCCAAATAGGTGAGGGCCATGTTTTGTTTTGTTTTTCAATCCTTACCCAGAGTATGTATAGTTTTTTGTTTTGTTTTGTTTTTTATTGATTTTTAGAGAGAGAGGAAGGGAGAGAGAGAGAGAAACATCAATCGGTTGCCTCCCATTCATGCCCCGACTAGGGATCAAATCTGCAACCTAGGTATGTGCCCTAAATAAGAATCGAACCCAAAAACTTTTGGTGTACAGCACGATGCTCCAACAACTGAGCCACCTGGTCAGGGCAGTGCAAGAATGTTTTATTGCTGGTTTGTCATGCTAGCAGCCCTTGAAGAGCGGTAGTAGTTCCAGTGGTCCTTCCAGAAGGTGTGAGGCTAGAGTGACTACACCAGCTGGTAGAAGGAGCAGCATGGGAAGGGAGGTGGCTGAACTCGGGACAAGGCCACCAATTGGCCACATTCAACATGAAGTTTGGGAATCCCCCTTTTCCTGCTCAGCTGGGTCAGGCACCTTGGTGATCAAGGTCACCCTAGAAGCAGTCTCATAGGTGTGAGGGCATGTCTGTTTTTCTGCTCTGAACTTGAAATTGTGATAGGAACTGGGAACCATTCAGTTTCGGTCTCTGTCACATTCATTTGTCCTCTTTCCTGTTTTTCCTCCCAAGGTGGGGACCCAAGCATTCTTTCTCTGTCTCCCTTCATCTGTGGCCCCTCTAGACTGGGGTCCAGAGGCCTCACCACGGCCAATACAAAGGAGTGGGGCCTCAAACATGACCCAGCCTAGCCAGGTCAGTCTAAAGCTCCCAGTGGCTCAGAAACATGCCTGGTGTGTTGTTTATAAGCCGAGCACTTTTTATTTGTCATCTGGTCCAAGATAAGAGCAGACTGGAGAACTAAGTGGGAAAGCACAATGTCATTGCTGCAACTTCCCCTCCTGGGTCGGCATCAGAGTGTAGAAGGCACATCTGACCTTCTGGTGACGATGCCAAGAACACCCACCAGTGAGGACATGTGCTGAGGTTCCTGAGTATATGTGAGGGGGCTCAGCAGACCCATGGTCAGCAGCCCTAGGTTGTGTCCTCCATGAATGAATCTGCCTGGGCACAAAGGAAAGAGACTTCTGTTTACAGGAAAATACTCTGGTTACCTAGTAACCAGTAATGACAGGAAAGGAAATGCAGGAAATGCTGAGGGCAATTTCTGGGCCCGCTCCTGGCCTGACACTGACTCACCAGGACCTGAAGCAATCTCCTTTCATTCCTGTCCTTCCATAGGCCAAGTGGAGTGATCACCTGCCTTACAGAGTTCTGACAGATATTTAGAAAACATTGGTCATCTTTGGGTAATTAGGGAAAAGCACACAAATGTTTTTAGTTCCCTTCGTTCTGATTGGCTAATTAACTTCCACTTTGGTGAGACACACAGCCTCTTTCACTTTGGGGAGAGACACGGGTCTCCTCAGGCCATTGTTCATGCTCTCCTGGTACCTGGTGGCATCTGGATGGCACCAGGGTTTGTTTTCCCCAAAAAGCAACTAATTTCTTCCCTATAAACAAGAAGCAACAAACCTAGAACACTCTCAAGAGTTTTTTCAAACCTGGTTCTGCCTAACACTTGTACTGATATTCCAGTGTTATTACAGTGACCAGAAAATTCAGGTCCATTCCTTCTCTTGGACCCCCTTCAATCTCAGTCCAGGTCGAAGGAGCAAGTATTCTGTGGTTTAGGTTCTGTCTTAACTGTCCCTGATTGCATGAGGCCCCTGCCCAGCCCTCGCCATAGCCCTGCTCAGCTCTAGACACCGAGAGGAGACTTGCACGTTTGAGGAACTAAGTGTCTGTGTCTCCTTGCTGAACAGTGAATGCTTTCACAGTCCATGATGATAGAAACCATGTCCTTTCTCACCTTGGATCACTCCCAACATATCCAGCAGACATTAACGCAGGGGTCTCAGGCTGACATTCTCTGTCCTGGTACAGTGGGGTGCTGGGAGGCATCCTTGGCCTCCAGGAGCAGACCCCCTGAGTCTCCAGACACTGCCGAATGTCGCCTGGAGGGCAAGAGTGCCCTGAATGAGAACCACTATTCTAAATAAACATGAGCTGTCTGAGAAATGAGCTGGATAAATGGCTCTTGAGTGAAATGAACTTGTTGACAGGTTAAGAACAACAAAGAAGGGACTCTAGTGACCTGGACACCAAATTGTTACAATTCTGCCAGACAAGGAGAATGGAATTAGAGGGGGAAAAACGAGGGGTCCTTTAAAGGCTCCCCATCATTTCCAATTCCCAGTAAGGGTGACCCATTAGTCCTTTTTTGCCTAAGCCTTTCGAGCATCCTGTCATTACTCCAACAATTCTTAAATTTTTTCTTTTGCAGCAGTGGACTTTGAAGGATCAGAGCTGGCCCTGAGTTTCTCTGGAATAAAGTATCTTCAGAGTTCAAATTCCTTTTTCTTTTGGTAAGAACTGGGCATCTGTTCCTGTTTTCTTCTCAATAGCCAAACATTCTCTATTTCTCCAACAGAAAATCAGGCCTGAGCCCTGGAAACTGGTTGTCTATCCAAAGGGCTTGAGGCAGGAGGCAGCCAGGCTCCAGTCGGCCCCTGAAGTCACAGGTTGCCATCCTTGGTCACATGGGACAGATGCCTTTCCTCCTGTCCTAATAGGAACACTCTCTTACTTCCCTCTTAAATAATATTTGACTACTAATTTAAATTGTCCAAGTTAAGATCTGGTTACCTTGTCTTAGATGTGATCTGATTTTAGTTGCAAGTGACAATGTCATGTATTCAGGGAAAAAATCTTCACTGACATTTCCACCCAGTAAATGTTTTAGGCAGGCTCCTGATACCAGCTCTAATTAGTGAAAACTTAAACACCACAAGATTTGGTATTCAGGAAAGAAAAATTCTTCCCAGGTTGGGGGTAGGTGCCCCAAAGTTCATCACATCAGAGGGAATGGGAACTGGGTGCTGAAAGGGAAACCAACTGTCAGCCGCTTTTTTGTGCTGGGAGAGCAGGCAAGAAAAGTGTTGTATACTCACACATGTACATACAAACAAACCATACACACATGTACAGACACACACACAAACACACATATACACACACAAACACATGTATACACGCTTACACACATACACAAACATGTGCATGCAAACACATGTACACACACAAGATATACAGGCTCGTAAACACATGCCCACACACGTGCACACACAAAACACATATAATGCATATATACACAAACACACATATGTATACACATACACACGCAAGTATACAGAAACCATGCATATACACAAACACATGTACAAAACACACATGCATGTACACACGTACAATGCAGGCTAATATGAGAAAAATGGTCAAAACCACTGAGAAGACCCTGTTGCCATGTTCTTACTCTAGACATTTTTCTATTAAATTGAATGTTGACTAGTCCCAATAGGGAAAAATCAGTAATTCTTATAGTAAAAGGAGGCGGGTATCTATGTTTACATATTTGCACATGTGCCTATGGGAGAAAATATTAGAATACACGTTTTTCTCCATAGAGAACTTCTTCATCCTAGTATTTGGCTCTGAAATTGTAAACTCCCATCACCCACTTTCTGACACAGTCTCTTCTCCCCAGCTCTCAGCCCCACACCCCATTGCAAAATTCCCCCATGACCTTTGTCCCTTACCCGCAGCCCACATGCCCCCATCCACCCAGAGCCTGACCCCAACATTTCTACTCCTCTCTTCCTAGAATCCTCAGGTCCCATCACAGGTTGTCTATGGCAGCTTTCCTGCTACAGCGGCAGAGTAGAGTAGTTGTGACAGAGACCGGCAGAGCCTATTCCTCTCGGGCCCTTCCTAGAGCTATGACCCAGGGTGGGTGTGTCCCTGAGCTTCCAGAGGACCCACTGACCAGGCTGGCCTCTGCCTTCTGCTCAGGCCCCATTCTTGTAGCTCACAGCATGTTCTATCACACCATCCTAAAGTCATGTCCATTGCCACCATGACCCCATGCCTTAGTTCCTTTGCTGGTTCAGGATCTGATGAGAGAGCTTGTGTTGTTTTGGCATCTCTGCCTCCATCTCACGTTCTTCCTTCCATGTTCTCATGACAGCCCCGCAGTTCTCCCCAACCGAGGTCTTAGTGGCCAGTTTCCAGGCTCGAATGAACTTGACCTCTCTGTAATGTCTGGTGCTGCTCCTTGAATTTCTGTCCTCTTGTTTCTGGTCTCTTTTTCCCTCTGAGGATGCCTTCTCAAGCCCCTTGCTCTGGCCTCTCTGTCCCACAGCCCACTCTCAGTCCTCCCCTCCTCCAACTCTGTTACCCTGCACCCCAAATTCCAACACCACCCACCTGTCCAGCTCCAGGTTCCATTTCCAGTTGCCTCCTAGATCTGGGTGCCCCTCAGGTGTCACAACATATCCAAAAGAGAATTTCTTTCCCCTAAACTTGTCACTTCTGCATTTCCTCAGCCACTGGGCATCTCCTTTGACCTCAAGGCCACATCCATCCGGTGACCCTGCCC
This sequence comes from Tadarida brasiliensis, assembly GCA_030848825.1. NCBI lineage: Eukaryota > Metazoa > Chordata > Mammalia > Chiroptera > Molossidae > Tadarida > Tadarida brasiliensis. The sequence goes on from CM061259.1 coordinate 48,908,227, forward strand.
TGCTGTCTGCATTGGATACCACCTCTCAGAGATTTAGTGCAGTCCCTGCCTCCTCGTCACACACCTGGACGTCTGGACCTGCCTCCAGAGTGGATGCATATTCTAAATCAAGGGCTACTACCAAGATGGGGGTCTGAGACATTCTCAGGTTAAGGATCTGTGGCCCTTGAGGAGGCTGAGTGTCATGCGCTAGATGGTTCAGGAGTGCCCCTCACATTACGGGACAGCGTAGACTACTCTGGGAAATCTAGACCTCCTGACCCAAAGACTGTCGACATCCAGCCAGCCTGAGAGCCCTGCTCTGCGGAGTGCTTCAAAAAAAGGGACACCTGGTTCTCTTCCCAACCTGCCACTGGACCTTAGTTCCATCAGGGAAAAGACTTAGCCTAAATAAGAAACTCGACTTCTGAACACATGCTGAGGTGAGTGTCCAGCTGGGCAGGGAGGAGGAGGGTCAGCATCGACTTTGGACTCAGATGCAATCAAGTTCAAATTTCAGCTCCATCACTTGCTGTGGCCGTGGCCTTAGTTTCTTCATCTACAAAAGGGGTGGGGAGGATGAAGTGGAATGATGTACTGGACTTGCCACCTGACCTGAGTCCCAGCCAGTGCTCCAGAAACAAGTACAGGTGACCCCTGAACAACATGGTTTGAACTGTGCAGCCCCACTTATATGTGGATTTTTTTTTTTAAATCCTCACCTGAGGACATTTTTCTATTTATCTTCAGATAGAGTGGGAGGGAGGAAGGGGGAAAGAGAAAGAGAGAGAGAGAGAGAGAGAGAGAGAGAGAGAGAGAGATGTGAGAGAGACACATCCATCAGTTGCCTCCTGCACAACCCAGACCAGGGCTGGGGATGAACTGCAACTGAGGTACGTGCCCTTGACTGGAATCGATCCCATGACTCATTGGTCTGCGGGTCGACGCTCTAACCACTGAGCTAAACTGGCCAGGGCAATGGATTTTTTTTTCCCAATAAATATATTGGGACATCTTTTTGAGATTTGCAACAATTTGAACTTGCCTTGGCAAATGACCTGTATGATTTTCTTAAAACATTTTCTCTAGCTCACTTCATTCTAAAAATAGAGTATATAATACACAGAACAGCAATTTTCAACGGGTGTGTCGCAAGAACTTTTAAAAAATGCAATATCTGACTATTTAGTCAGGGCACTGACCTCTTTTCCCTTAGATTGTCAAAATAAATGACAATCAATACAACAATAGCCATCTGGTGTGAATGAATCAAAATTATACCTATTTTTTGTCAGATCAGCAAAAAATATATATTTTGGTGTGCTGTAAAATTTTAGTAATTAGTTAATGTGTGCCATGAGATAAAAAGGTTGAAAACCATTGACACAGAACATATGAAATATGTATTACTCCACAGTTTGTGTTATCGGTAAGGCTCACAGTCCAGGGTAGTAGGCTATTAGTAGTTAACTTTTTTTTTTTATCCTCACCCGAGGACGTTCCTCCATTTTTTTTGTTCAGATAGAGTGGGAGGGAGAGAGAGGGAGAGAGAGAGAGAGAGAGAGAGAGAGAAACATTGATGTGAAAGGGACACATCGAGTGGCCGCCTCCCGCACGACCCAACCAGGGCTGGGGACAAACTGCAACCGAGGTACATGTCCTTAGCAGGAACCGAACTCGGGCCTCTCTGGACCGCAGGCCTATGCTCTAACCACTGTGCACAACCGGCCAGGGCAGTAGTTAACTTTTAAAGAAGTCAAAGTTATATGTGGATTTTTGACTGTGGCACCTCTAATCCCCATGTTGTTCAAGGGTCATCTGTATGATCAAGTAAAAAGGAAGGGTCAAGGACCCCAAAGACAATCACAGTGATGGTGGTGGCAGCAATCATCCTGACACTGATTGTGTGCCAGACTCTGGGCTAAGTGCGTTACACGTGTGTCCCTACTTAGTTCTGAGGAAGCTATTCCATTATCACCCCTATTTTAGAAACAACAGACAGACAGACCAAGGCTCAGAAAGGTCTGGCAATGAGCTGAAGACCATAAATACTGCAAGAAGGGGCAGAGCTAGATCTGCACCAGGACTTCCTTTAATAGAAGGAGGCACAAGTTTGTAAAGACCCCCGAGTCTCCGCTGTCTGTACTACACAGAGCCCTGTTTCCTTCCCAGATAAATTGTTCCTCAACCCTATGGCAAAGAGAATTCAAAACAAAAACAGGAGTTCCGTGTTTTGCTTGAAGAGTCTCCAGGGCTTACATACGTCACTTGAGCTCTGAAGGGACTGACAGGACTCACTGAATGAGTTACATGAACCTGGTGGGACCTGCACATGTCACTGCCCTGTCTCGTTCTGGTTAAGAAATGGCACTTTTTCATTCTTGCAACTGAAGGGAACTTGCAAATAACGACCCTAACTATCACTATCTTTTCCCACAGGAGTTGCCCAAATGGTGTGCTATTTCAGAATGATAACATCCCAGGTTGATCCCCTGACCAACTGTGCACATTCAACACCTGCTTTTACTCCTACCCCTGGAGGCTGATGCCATCTGTTCTCTATGTCCCTCTCTGAACCTCGTGAGCATGTGTGCCCACATCCCCTCTCTACATGGGCATGCCGTGTCTCCTGTGACCCTTCCCTCTGCCCTGTATACCCATTCACCTGTATATGCATTCACTGTCACTCTATGGAGAAAGCCAGGCTTCCTCTGATTTCTGACTGTTTAACTAGGATGGCTACCCAACCTCTCCGGTCCCTCCAGTTCAATCCAAATGAAAGTCAATGTGCCAGGTGTGGAGCCTAGGCCTATGGAACCTGAGTGTGGGCCACTGCACTGTGCTGCCTCTACCTACAAGTTGATGTCCTTGCAGAATCAAGGGTGGCCAGCATGGCGCCAGTGGTCCAGACCCAGAGTGACAAGGTGGATGGTAGTCATTCTGGTATGGAGGGCCACTGGAGGTTAGACAGGTGTCCCCACTAGTACCACAGCCACAGTGGAGCCTGCCAGGATGGGGCTGATGTGACCCCATAGAGCAGGGCCAAGGCCAGGCTAGAGAGCACTCTGTCCCTCAAAGTCTACCCGCCCCTTACAGCTAAGAAGAGAAGGGTTGGCCCTGGCCGGTTTGGTTCAGCGGTTAGAGCGTCGGCCTGCGGTCCAGAGAGACCCAGGTTCGGTTCCTGCTAAGGGCATGTACCTCGGTTGCAGTTTGTCCCCGGCCCTGGTTGGTCGTGCGGGTGGCAGCCACTCGATGTGTCCCTTTCACGTCGATGTTTCTCTTTCTCTCTCTTCCTCTCTCTCCCTCCCACTCTATCTGAACAGAAAATGAAAAAATGTCCTCGGGTGAGGATAAAAAAAAAAAAAAAAAAAGAGAAGGGTTGTTCAGTTGACAAGGGGGCAAGGAAACCCACCAGTGGCTTCAAAGTGGACCAAAGCATGGCAATGAACAGTGATTAAAGTCCTCTGTCAAATCACCTCATTGTCCAGTGCAGGTTTCCTGACCTCAGCACTGTAGACATTGGGCAGGGTCATTCTCAGTTGTGGGGCCATTCTGGGCACTTTAGGGAGCTGAGCAGCATCCCTGGTCTCTACCATTTGATGCCAGCAACACCCATCACCCAGCTGTGACAAAGCACCAATGTTTTGAGATGTAGCCCAATATTCCTGGAGAGCAAAGTCAGCTGTGGCTGAGAGGCACTGCTCTGCCTTTTCTGGGGCTGCTCATAAATTCTAACCTGCATTTTTTTTTTTTAAATCCTCATCCGAGGATATTTTTCTATTTATCTTCAGATAGAGTGGGAGGGAGAGAGAGAAACATTGACATGAGAGGGACACATCGACTGGTTGCCTCCTGCATGACCCTGACCAGGGCCAGGGACGAACCGCAACTGAGTACGTGTCCCTGACTGGAATCGAACTCGTGACTCATTGGTCCGAGAGCCGATGCTCTAACCACTGAGTCAAACCGGACAGGGCCTAACCTGCATTTTAACACAATTCCCAGGAGATCTGAATCACAGTCAAGTTTGAGAAACACGGCTCTAACCCAGGGTTTCTCAGACTTGAGAATATAGACTTTGGGGCCAGATCATTCTCTGTGGGGCTATCCAGGGCACTGTAGGGTGTTGAGCAGCATCCCTGGCCCCCAACTACTCAATGCCAGGAGCACCTTCTCTCTCCCCCAGTCATGACAACAACAAATGTCTCCACACATTGCCCAATAGTGTCCCCTGGGGGACAGGATCACCCCCTACTGGTCCAAGGCCATGGGCTCATTATACATGGCATTTCTAATTGGCCAAACCATTCTTCTTGCTTGGTGCCCCCGATTCTGCTTCCTATCACATAGTTGTTCTCATATTTGGCTTTGGGACCAGCCAGGCCTCCTTGTGGAAACCAAGTCTAGGTCTTAGTCACCCTTGTGACCACCTCCCAGGATCTCTCTCCCCACTCCTGGCCCCAAGCATGTTCCCCATAATGATCCTCCAGAAATATTTTGCAGTGAACGGGGGTATGAGGTACCTGCTGCTCAGGGCTGCCCACCTACACTGTCCACATGGTGCTGAACACTGGCCTCCACCTTCAGCCAGTTATGGGTCCTTGGCTCCAAGTTCTGGGGCGCAGTTTCATCGGTGTCCTGCTTTTGGTTTATACTTTGTCCTCTTAGCAACCTTTCTTTCCCTCTCACTTGCACCCTGGTTTCTATCTTTTTTTCTCCCTCCTGCATACCCTCCAGCAGGTGGGGAATGTATGAAGCTAGTGAAAATGTGGACAGCCAGGGAGGTTGCCTGACGCCAGGCTGGAAGCTGTCTTAACTCATCCCTTCCTATCCCACCTCCCAAGTATTCGGAGTGGCCCAGACAGCCCGAGGGTGGAGAAGGAGCAAGGCAAGATAACAAGGGACAGGCAGGAGCTTCTTCCTTGATAGCATCTCCTGGGTTCTGAGCCTGGTGATAACCTGGCACAGGGCAGGACTGCCTGTCCTGTTCCCCACTGCCATTCCTAGGGACAAGCAATGACCAGGGGAGATGGGCCGTACCTCCACAACTGATTCAGGCAAAGAGGAGGCTGACTTCCTTTGTCCTACCAACATCACACACAGGACCTTTCAATGTATCCCCTACCGCCCCTCCTGTCATCACTTTACTCTGAAATTTAAAATGTGGAGAAATGGCCCAAGAATCAAGAACTTGAAATCACAGCCCTAGAAGGGCCTTTAGGTATCACCCAGCCCAGCTCTTTCACCCAAAGATGGTAAGTAGTTGGCCCAAGCTACAAAGTCTGATGTGGGGTAAAGTATTTCCATAGGAAATTTTAAAAAATAATTCATTTAAAAGAACACTTTTAAATGAGGCAACAATTCCTGAAAAATGACTTCCCACACTGGGACTGGGTGTGAAATAGTTTTCTGGAATGCAGGGTAGCATTTCTATTGGAAGGATTTATCTTTTTCAGTACTTAGTGATCTACAACTACTCTCTGCAACAGGCTGCAGGAAGGATCATGGATCAGAACGAACCTTCTGGGGAGTCTTCAATAAATCAGAATTCATGCTGATTCCAGCAACACTCACTGTAATTAGATCTTAATTTCTGCGTCTAACAGGGCTGGTGGCTAAAGAGCTTGCTTTTCTTCCCCCCCAACAAGTTTGCTTTTACCTGATGTAAAACACAATGATACCCCATTATAAGTTTTGGCTGCAAAAGGCAGTTGGGAAACTTGTTCAGATACTTTAAATCGTCCCAAGATGTTAGCTGGAATGTTGGCACGGAAGTGCAATGAACATTTTCTCGAAGCTATAGGGTGAACTGCTCTTTAAAAAAAAAAAAAAAGAAGAATATCCATACAGCTAAAGCAAGTCTCACCGAAGAGCTGTTTTACTGACCACGGCTGCGGTGTTCTGATACAGGCGGTGCTTTTGCGGTTGCTGCTGCATTAGTCAGACAGATTGCACTCCAGGCACATAAGGCAGGATCAAGTCCCCACCAAAAACCTGCACTGCCTAACATTTCTCAATTTATAGCCCTGGTTAGTGGGCAGGGGCGGGGGCAGTGCTGAGAGGAGGGAAAGAAATGTGTCACTGGCTTTGAATGAAGTTCAGGGGCAGTGTTTACCTAAGCAACAAGCCCTGGTAAACAATCGCTATCTCTGGCTGGCCCAGGAGGAGGTGGGGGAGTGACACTGTTTTGATCAAAATCCACCCTGTGGCTGCAAAGTGCCCATTAACAGGGTAAAGGCTTTCCACTCCCCGGTTAGTAGGAACACACCTGCTTCCCCTAATATAATATACATGTTTCCCTGAGGGTCAACAACTTCTTCAGTGGAATACTGAAGAACCAGAAGGTTCTGGGTTCAGTTTCCATCATCAGCCAGCCTTACATGTGAATGTATTTATGTGTGAGCTGTCAGGGTTCAACTCCTGGCTTTTCTAATATTCTTGGGCAGCAGCAATGAAAACATTGTGCTGAAAAGCACTCCAGAAGTTGCGTCTTACCAGGGAACTACGGTAGTAGGTTGGCCTGGTAATGATTTTATAAACACGAGGAAGTAGACAAAAAAGAAATTCCACTTAAAACTGAACTATGTCACATAATTCCACTTAAAACTGAACTATGTCACCAGTTGAGAGCAGTCTAGGACAGATTTAAATGGCTATAAGTTTTTTTCCCCAACATCTCCTCTTAATTTATATACAGGGTAAGATGTCAACATGACAATACGCTTTCTTCTAAGTTAGACCCCAGGTGGACTCAGCTCTACCTGTCATGGCAGATCAAACACAAACATAATTTCATCAGAGAAAAATATATGCAGATGTTCAATTAAAGCCCAGGAGTCTGCAGTCCTGGAGCTGCTTCCCGGCCCTCATTGTTTGCTGAGTAACAACGGTTGCCAGGGACAACGGAGTCCACTCCCGTCTCCAAGAGCCTGTTGCTGGGCAACCAGGAGAATACTTCCCAAACCAAACAATGTCATCCCAGGAGCAATCCTCTCTATCTCACATTAACCAGATCTAAAAAAAACCCTCCCAAATATGTAATCTATTATTTTCAGAAGCCCTAAGAGAAAGGCAAATAATCTCTTCTCTATAGTAACCGAGGAGAAAACAGTTTACCATATTTGTTCTGAAATAACAAAACCCGAGAAGGACCAACTCTGCCTGCATAAGCATCACAGGAGGTACTTCTTCAGTCTTTCCTAGTGCCAGAGGAGAAAGTGCCTTTTTCTCCAAGAAGAAAGAATTTATTTAACATCCAGCAAACAGTGTGGGATAGGTCATAGCTGCACATGGGTTTTCTGGGCAGTGATTAGACAAAGTAAAACAATCTGGGGATTAAACTATTTGAAAAAAAAAGTAAGAGAAATAGCTCCTAATTAAAAAGACTTGAAAACGTCATGTACATACAAAATAGGTGCAAACTGAATCTTTGACTCAGCATTAGAAATGCCTCCTGGGACTTTGCCGGAAGGAACTTACAGCATCTGGAGTCCCTTTGCCTGCTCTTCCTGCCCCACTCAGAGAGGGGAGGACTCTTGAAAGAGGAAGCCAGGCCACATCAGAGGCCCCCAGATGGAGAGAGGAATGGGGACACACAGCTCCAGAAAGAGGCGGCAGGGAGGTCCTTAGCATTGGCCAACCTTGACCCACAGGAAAAACAAAACAAAAACAAGTTAAACTGAAAGCACACAGTCTTGGCTCTGTCCAGAGCAATGCAGGCTGTGCACGGGTTCTCTGTGGCTTTGGAACTGGCACAGGGAGCGGGCAGCACCCCATCTTATAAGGGGAGCATAGAGTTCTAAGTGGATGGTCTTATTTGCAGGGGTGGGGGGCATGTCCAAAGATTGTAAAACATTTTGATAGAATGGGAAACATATAGCTACAGCCGCAAGGGGTCCACATCTTAAATATAAAAGCACATGACAAAACATGGCCTTTGAGATAGACACAATCTGCGCAAAAACTTTGTTTTCTTAAGATAGCCTCCAGGAGTTGATCTTAAAATAAACAGGAGGGAAATAGCATGGCTCCCTGAGAAGAAGGAAAGTGAATGCCATGCTGTTAGAATCTGAACCTGGGCTCCCGGGACATGAGGAATTTGAAGCCAGACTCTTGGGCCACTAACCAATGGTGAAGCGGTAATGTGGAAGGTGACATGTCTCTAAGGCTGGAGGTGAGACCACCAGCAGCCAAAACCATGGAAGTCACTGCTTGGGCACTGCCTTGGGGACACTGATGATTCTGCCTGGACTCCCCATTTGAAGGGAGGCTCTAACATGCAGCTGTGAAGACCCCAAATTCCATCTCTGAAAGAGGATTGATGCAAGGATCCTACTCACATTATTCACTGATCTCAATTTAAAAAAATACTTACTGGCTGCCTAGCATGAGGCAGGCATTGGCCAGTAATAAAAACAGACACAATTCCTTCCCTCATAGAGCTTATATTTTAGTGGATAGTGAGCAGGTGGGGTGGGGTGGAGTGGTGGTGGTTATAGGCAGTTAACAAAATAAATAAGAAAAATATGTAACATGTCAGATGGTAATAGGTGCCCCAAAGGCAAAAGTGAAGTAGGGATAAGGAGTGCTGGGTGGGTGGGGTTGTAATTTTTTAAAGGTTGTATCACATGCCTCCCTGAGGAGATTCATTAAAGAGATGAGGAAAGTGAGGGGCAGAGCCCTTCAGATGTCTAGAGAAAGAGTGTTCCAGTGGAGGAGACAACATTCCAGTGGAGGGAATAGCCAGTGCAAAGGCCTTGAGGTGGGACTATGCCTGACTAGTGACTAAAGCTGAGTGAACCAGGAGACAAGGAGAAGAAAAGATCCATGCAGACTATCAAATGATCTGTGGCTTTGCTCATAGTGAAACGAAAGTGATTACAGGGTTTGAGCCCAGGATTTTTTTTTTTTTAATCCTCACCCAAGGATATTTTTCTATTTATCTTCATACAGAGTAGGAGGGGGAGAGAGGGAGAGAAAGGGGGAGAGAGAGAAACATTGACGTGAGAGGGACACATCGACTGGTTGCTTCCCGCACAACCTCCACCAGGGCCAGGGACAAACCACAACCGAGGTACATGCCCTTGGCCGGAATTGAACCGGCAACTCATTGGTCCACAGACCGACACTCTACCGCCGAGCCAAACCGGCCAGGGCTGAGCCCAGGAATTTGACTTGTGTCTTAACCAGGTCCCTCTGACAGTTGGTTGAGAACAGGAAAGGAAGGAAAAGGGTGAAAGCAGAGAGAGCAGTTAGGAGACTAATATGATAATCCAGATGAGAGACATGGCCTGTTCTGGGAAACGGCCGTGGAGGGGTAGATTCTGGATAAATACTGGAGATGGAATCACAGGATTTGCTGATGGGTTGGATATGGAGTATGAGATAACAGAGTCAAGAATGTCTCAAAGATTTTTGGCAACTGAAAAAATGAGGTCAGGAAAATGGCAGGAGAAATAGGCCTGAGGAGTTGAGTTTTATTTATTTTTTATTGATTTTAGAGAGAGAGAAACATTGATGTGAGAGAGAAAACATCGATTGGCTGCCTCCCGCACATACCCCAACCAGGGATTGAACCTGCAACCTGGGCATGTGCCCTGACAGGGAATCTAACCCATCACCTTTTGGTGTATGGGAGGATGCTCCAACCGACAAAGCCACAGTGGCCAGGGCAGGGTGTGAGGTGTGAGAGGCTCTTAGACACCCAAGTTGGGATGCTGAGAAAGCAGATAGATATATGAATAAGGGCCTGAGGGGCAAGAGGTAAGCTAGTTCTATCAGTATAATAGAGAATGTGGGCTAGAGCCATCAGTGTATAGATGACACAGGCTGGAGTCATCAGTGTACAGAGGATGTGGGCTGGAGCCAGCGTTTTTTAGATGATGTGGGCTGGAGCTAGCAGTATATAGAGGATGTGGGCTGGAGCCATCAGTGTATAGATGACCTATTTGAAGCCATGAGACTGGCTGAGCTCATCAGGGAACAGCAGAGAAGAGGTTAGGCTCCTCGGCCATCCACCATTTAGAGATCTTAAACAGGAGGGAATCCAGCAAAGGAGCCTGAAAAGAGGAGGCCAAAGAATTAAGAAAGAGCAAGTGGTGTCTTGCACACCAAGTGAAGTGAGGGCTGAGAACTGACCACTAGATTCAGTGAAGTGGAGGTCAATGTGATCATGACGGAGCAGTTCCAGGGGAATGATTAGGCAAAAGTCACAGAGATCGAAGTGGGTTCAAGAGACACCAAGAGTTGTGGACCTGGAAACGCCAGAAACAGTCAATTCCTTAAAGGTGTCTCTGCTAGAAAGAGGAGATGAATGGATCGGCACCTGGAAGGGGAAGTCCAGTTGAGAGAGGGTTTCTGAAATGGAAGAAGTAACAGCAGGTGTGTACTGTGATGGGCAGGACTCAAGGGGAGGGAACTGGCACAGGAGAGGGTAGAATTGCTAGTGGATGTCCTTGCACAGATGGGACAGGATAAGACGTCTTGCAGAAGAAATGAGGACTTGGCCAGAGCTAGGCCAGATGGATGTCTGCCCACTGGCCGAGGAGAGAAGGCAGCGCCTCCACCTGGATTTAGTGAGGTGGGTGTCACCAAGTCATAGATGGTTTACCCCAAACCCGAAAGTCCCTTCAGGGACCTCCTGGTCCCCAGTCCCATTCCTCAGCTATGGAATCCCTGTGTCACAATTTCAGGGCCCTCCCAAGTCTACTCCGGCCCCTGACAGCTACAGTGCTGGCCCTTGCAGGGGGAATGGGAGGCCTCCAACCTCAGTGAGGTGGAAGGCTTGAAGCCACCAAGTGGGTGCTGGGCATTGTACATGACTCAGGTCTGCAGACCTCACACCAGAGTCTCCAGATGATCCTGGGCTTAGAAGGCTGAGCTGTAGCTAGGGATGAGCCCACAGACAGCCTCCCTGGGCCCCAGGCTTCAGGACTCCATATGACTGACTATGCTAGGGTCTGAATGTTTACATTCCTCCGAAATTCATACGTGGACCAACTAATGCCCAAGGTGATGGTATTAGGAGGCAGGACCTTTGGGAGGTGCTTAGGTCATGAGGTGGAGCCCTCATAAATGGGATTAGTGCCCTTATAAGAGAGACCCCAGGGAGCTCCCTCACCCTTTCTACTATGTGAGGACACAGAAGTCTGTAACCCAGAGAGGGGCTGGCACCCTGATCTTGGACTTCTAGCCTCCAGAACTATGAGCAATAAACTTCTGTTGTTTATAAGTCACCCAATCCATAGTATTCTGTTATAGCAGCTCAAACAGACTAAAACAGACCAATACCCCTCCACCCCATAATTCTCCCTTAACAGTCTAACAAAAGCCTCATCCTTCATGTTTATGCCCCCACACAATTTACTTTTTTTTACTGCTTTCATATGGTTACTATAGACCTCTTTTCAAATCTACCAAAATATTTGATCTTTCTAATGTCCAAGTATTACTAGAAATTAGTTTAATACACCTATTTTTCTTGCCATGTCAATGTACACACAACCTTAAACAAGAAAAAGCTAGTGCAGGGGGTGGGTGGAGGGAAGAGATAAACCAAAGACCTTATGCATATAAGCATAACCAATGGACTTAGACAACAATGCTGGGGGTGGGGGTGGGGGTGGGAACAAGAGGAGAGTGTCAATGGGGGAAAAAGGAGAAACATCTGTAATAAAAATAAATTAATTAAATTTAAAAAAAAAGAAAAAGCTCTAGCCCTGGCCAGTGTGGCTTGGTTGGTTGGAGAGTATACCAAAAGATTGTGGGTTTGATTCCCAGTCAGGGCACACACCTAGGTTGTGGGTTCGGTCCCTGGTCAGGGTACATATGGAAGGCAACCGAATGACGTTTCTCTTTCTCTCTCTCTCTCTAACCCCTCTCTCTGGGATCAGTGAGCATATCCTCTGGTGAGGATTAAAAAAAAAAAAGTTCTCGAGTCACATAGAAAAATAAAAGTGTATTTCTTGCTAAGTCATGCTTGAACTATGTAAGATTACCAAGAAATTTAACTTAAGATAAAAGAGGAAGGCCAGGGGTCTCGCAGTGAGAGTTTCAGAAGCAGAGTTCTCCCGCTCTGGGCAATGAATGGACTTGGTCCAGCTCCAAGAATGTCTACCTGTCTAGGGAGGGAAGGAAACTTCTATTGCTTTTAGTGCTCATCAGTCTCTGGGGGATGATAATATATCTCAAGTGGCCCAGGACCGACAATCTAGTCAAAGATCCTTCAGCAAGACCCAGGGAGCTCTGAAGACATGAAAATGAATCAACGAAAGGCAAAATTAGAAATATTTATCCCATCCGTCATCTCTCCTCTCCTCCCCTCTCCTTATCTTGACCCTCTGAGAACAAAAGGACATTTTATTCTGTCCCTGTGAAAGTTTCAACCTCAAAGCAAAACTTCAGGGTACTTTGACAAAATGGAACAGAATGGTGCTTGTTGTTGAACTCATTATTCTAATTAAACTCAAAGAGTTAAATCTTGGAGGTATTTTAGTTTTTAAACTAATTAATCTTAATTAATGCTAAGAAGATACACTGAAATTGATTCCATTTTATTTATTTATTTATTTTTTAGCAGGAGGGAGAGAGGAGGGAAGAGAGAGAAACACCGATGTGAGAGCGACACATCAAGTGGTTGCCACCCACACGACCCCACCGGGGCCAGGGATAAACTGCAACCGAGGTACGTGCCCTTAGCAGGAACCGAACCCGGGACTCTCTGGTCTGTGGGCCAACGCTCTAACCTCTGAACCAAACTGGCCAGGGCATTGATTCCATATTAGAAAGGCAGTCTAATCAAAAGCTTGGGGGGAAGTGTAATTTTTTAAATTTAAGAGGACTCATAAAACCTTGAAAACATTTTAAATGACTTTCTTATCCCATCAATATTAAGATGAGCCTTCATTTTTCTCAGCAAACACTTCCCACCAGCATGGGGTTGGGGAAGACCCTGGAGTATGAAATGAGCAAGCAGCTTGCAATGTCTAGACAAATGCCTAGCTTTGACTGGTTCTGGTTTTGGTGATTCCGTTCCCAGCTCTGCATTAAGTCAGCTCCCAAAGCAGAGCAAAAGACCATTTAGGAAAAAAATGGGATAAAATATTCTAGTTCTGCTTGAAAGGTGGAAAGAGAAACAGACGAGTGCTGAGAGAGGTAAGTCAAGGAACTGTGAACAGGCCTTTCCATCCTCCCCTTTCTCTCTTCGATCTCATTCAGAATGTACCCTTGGACAAGCAGCCACTTTTCAAACCCTCCCATGTACCAACACTGGTTCCGGTTCTCCTTGCTTCTGGAAGCCCTGGCAGCTGACATAACCTAGCTACTGGGTGATCATGACCACTGTTACATTTGAACAGCATTTATTACTACTTCAGCATGTTTTTTTTAAAAGATAAATATTTGAGATTTCCATCCACGTGGAATTTGAAACAATCTGAATAAGGAAAAAAGGTTGAGTTGGTAAAAACCTCACTAAAGATTACTACACTCCAGAATATCGAAGATGCAACTGCAATTCTGGGTAAGTCAAATCCTTTTTTTTTTTTTTTTGGTTAATCCTCACCCAAGGATATTTTTTCCATTAATTTTTTAGAGAAAGTTGAATGGGGGTGGGGGGAGGGAGAGAGAGAAACATCCATTGGTTGCCTCCCACATACACCCTGACTGGGGCCGGGGATTGACTCTACAACACAGGTATGGGCCCTTGACCAGGAATCGAACCCGAGACCCTTCGGTGTGCAGGCTGATGCTCTAACCATTGAACCATACCAGCCAGGGCAAATCCTCTTTTTTCTATGATACAAATTTCATGCTTAAGATTAGATTAAATGTTGATACTGATCTCAATAATTTGGGCTAAATGTTCCTCTTTGGGGAGCTATGGCATCTTGCAGCCCACAAGGATGCAGGACACCAGCAGAAAGCTGCCAAAGTCTTCTCTCTCCAGCAAATAGAAACTGTGTGTTTTGTCCTTACAGATGAATGACCTTGGACAACCACAGGAGGACTTTTTTGCAACTGCTGGACAGGCCTGCCCTAGGACAGCAGGGGCTCTGGGCAGCGCCCGGGTCAAGGTCAACTCTCAGGAAGACAGAAGATGAGTGAGAGGCAGCCCCACCCAAAGTGGCTGACATTGGCCAGCAAACATGGACTTCCAATTCTTTATCCATAAATGGAGAAAATAAATTCTGTCTGCCTCTAAGGGTCATTGTGTTAAATAAAACAAAGCCTACCAAGCATGGGGTTTAATTGCCAGCCCAGCACATAGTAGGTGCTCAATAAATGCTAATTAGTCATTGTAACCTACTCCAGTATATGGAAACAAGACTAGTTGCTGCTTTTTGCCTATTTAAATATCTGAAGCTGTAAAAGCAGTTATGCACCTTGCTATTTGGGATTTTAAAAACAAATAAACGTGACAAGTTCTTTGGGGAGCGCCTCATGCTATGTGCTCTATTTATTCCAGGGCATATTTGGCCCAATACTTCATAGTCATTTCTCTCCCAATATCATGCCAAATGTAGCAGCTCTCCTTCCAAATTAACGCTGCTGCAGCACTATCAGAAAGATTACATCTTACCATCAGCTCCCTCTCCCTTCTCAGAAATTCCGCCCTTCCATAAGACCTCAGAGTATGTACAGTACACTTTCCATGGCCGAGCATCTCATAAATTGCTTGACAAATGGTGACGGAGGCGGACTGTGTTTAGCGCTGTCCTTCTTGGTGAGAGAGAGAGCTGGTGAGTTTGTTTAATTCCCCATAAGGAGATCCTCTTTGCTTTCCGTCCTTTGCTTCAAGTTTCTAGGGTTTGCATCATTAGGCACTGGCAAAGTCAGCGCCTTCTCCAGCATTAATTCAAAGACAGGTGAGGGCTCCTGGAGTATCCTCCCTGAGTGTGTGTCAGGGAGGCAAACGCAAAGCCATGTAGCACGGCTGCTGGGCAAGGGGTGGGGAATTCTCGCCCAGAACAGGGGACCCTCAAGACTCAGGATATGTCCACACCCACTCAGTCAGAGAATGAAGAGCTACCTGGAAGTGGTGTCTCCCTTCCTCTTCAGAATTTATCTTATAGAAATACACATGTCCAGGAAGGTACATGGTCACACAAACTCTGTATACCAATGTTCATGACAGCATGATTCATAATAGCCCCAAAGTACAAAAAATCCAAATGTCCATCAGCTGATTAAACAAAATGTGGTCCATCTACACACTGGAATGTTACCTAGCCATGAAAAGGAGTGAAGCTCTGACATTTACTACAACATGGACAGACCTTGAACACGACACTGAGAGAGAGAAGCCAGACACAAAAGGCCACACAGTGTGTGAGTCCATTTATGTGAAATGTCCAGAACAGGCAAATCCTCAGGGACAGGAAGTGGGTTAATGGTTGCCAGGAGATGAACGAGGGAAATGGAAAGTGACTGCTAATGGAGATGGAGTTTCTTTTGGGGGTGGTGTGACGTTCTGGAATTAATAGGTGATGGTTACACAACTCTGTGGGTATACTAAAAACTACTAAATTGTACACTTTAAATGGGCCAACTTCATGGTATATGAAATATATCTCAATAAAGTTTTTAAAAAATAAAGGTATATGGACAACATGTCCCTGGTAGCATATTCAATAAATTATGGTACATCCTTGCTGTATACTTTGATGCCATTAAAAAGAATGAGGTATATTCTCCAAGATATGCAGTGATTGCCACACAGCAGACTCTCAAATATTTGTAGAATCTATGCGTGTGTGAAAACTCATACACCCCCAAAGGTGAACATGACTGTATGTAAACTTAAACTAGAAATAAATAAAAGGGAACAAAGTGAATTTACTGAGTGCTAGGCACTATCTGTGCACTGAACATTCAAAGGTGAATAAGACAGATGAAAGGCCTGCTCTTGGGGAGCCGACACCCTGTGCAGGGGAGTCAGATAAAAGACCACACACCAGATACACAAGGTGATTGCAGAGAGATCAGGGCTGGGACAAAAGGAGACGACAGAGGGACAGAGGGACAGAGCTGAGACAGTGGTGGAGAGGGGCTCCCAACCTCTTCACAGGCCAGCTGAGACTTGACCGGGGCAGAGGCCAACCTGGGTAGATGTGGGGGAGAACACTCTAGGCACAGGGAATAGCCCTAGGGCAGGGGAGAGGGCTGTCCAGAGAGGTCAGCAGAGGCCCTGAGGGCATGGCCACAAGTCTGGATTTTATTCTAGCTCCTGAGGGAAGCCCAGGGTGAAGGCACAATATGATTTGACTTATGTTTTTAAAACAGCATACTTTTTAGACTACTAGGAGAAAGAATGAAAACAGGAAAACCAGGGAGGAAGCTGCCTCCACATTTATTATGTTACAATTTTAATAATAATTAATACTTCTTAAGTTCTTAATTGAGCTTCTTTTTTTTTTATTAATTTATTTTTGTTACAGATGTTTCTCCTTTTTTCCCCATTGACACCCTCCTCCCCGCCTTTTTTTTGTTGTTGTTAATCCTCACCCGAGGATATTTTTCCATTATTTTTAGGTAGAGTGGAAGGGAGGGAAGAAGGGGGGGAGAGAGAGAGAGAAAGAGAGACACTGATGTGAGAGAAACACATCGATTAGTTGCCTCCCTCATGGCCAGGGATCAAAACCTACAACCCAGGCCATGAGGGCAGGTACATGCACTTGACTGGGAATTAAACCCATGATCCTTCAGTTCAAGAGCCAACACTCTAACCACTGAGCCTAACCTGCCAGGGGTTAATTGAGCTTCTTAAAAGATCTATGGCAGCTGGGCAGGAAATGTATCGTTTTATAAAGGAAGCTAAGTAAAGTCAGCCCAGTAAATGAAGGGTTAAATAATTAAGTATTTAATTAATAAGGAAGTTAATGATGGCCTCTACAATTTAATGCAGGTAATTATACACTCAATCATCATAGCCCACAGCATCAACATGCTTCTTAATTCAGTGTGAATTATCCCTATTAATTTATAAATGCCGTTACCCCAAAATTAAATTATTTATGAGTGTACACTCATTTATTTAAAAGGTACATAAAAAAGTAGACAGAGGAAATGGATCTGTAGTTTGGTTATAGTTATTTGCTGTTAGGGATTAATACAGTAAATTGATTTCAACCAGAGGTTGGCAAACTTTTTCTATAAAGGGCCAGAGAATATTTTTCGCTCCATGGACCATATGGTCTCTATCACTATTTTTAGAAAGTCAACATGGACAGTAAGTAAGGAATGAGTGTGGCTGCCTTCATGCCCTTCAGAAGGCTACTAGAGCCTGGGGCAAAGGAAAAAAATCAGCAATATTGACTTTGTCTTTATTTAAAATTTTGGTATTTTGCTCATTGTGGACTTCTTGGCATTTATTTTGATTTTTAAAAAATACTGCATTAAAATATTTATCTTGATGACTGAGTTTTTTGGTGCCACCCACCGCTTAAATTTTGTGCCCAAGGTGAGTGTCCACTTGCCTCGCCCTAGTCCAAGCCCTGGAGCTGTCCAATAAAACTTTATGAACACTGAAATTTTATTTTCATATAATTTTTATGCATCATAAAATATCCTTTTGATTTTTTCAATTATTTGTAAATGCAAAAAATATTCTTGGCTTGCGAGACTTACACAAAAGCAGGCATCATGCCAGATTTGGCCCCAGGGTTAGTTTGCTGACTCTGTGTTAGATGGCCACTTAGGAAGCATTTCTTAGTGACCTTTACGTTCGCAGAAAAATACCTGCTATCAAGTGGGCACTCAAATGACTCTGAACAAATTAGTCCTATTGTCTCCTTTCTGAAATCCCTGCTAAGGTTGCTTCTCATTATTTGTTCACCCCAGGTTCCCAAATGTACCAACACACATGCCCAGAACATGACCAAGTACAAGAGATTTTTAGGGGTTTCACTGAAGTTGTGATCCTATGATTCAGCAGGAGAGGTGAGACCTATAAGATGTAAACTAAGAAAGAATACACTTCTTTAATATAACACTGGGAAATACAATCTGAGTGAAATATTTATTAATGTTATTTTTAATTGCGGTGGAATATATATAACAAAAATTTACCACTTTAACCTATCTTTTGTTGTTGTTAATCCTCACCCAAGCATATTTTTCCATTGATTTTTAGAGAGCGTGGAAGGGAGGGATGGGGGGAGGGAGAGAGAGAAACATCTACGTGAGAGAGATACAACTGGTTGCCTCCCAAATGACCCCAACCAGGGCCAGGGATCGAACATGCAAACCCAGGCACATGCCCTTGACCGGGAATCAAATCCTTGACCCTTCAGTCCTCAGGGCAACACTAACAGCTAAGCCAAACTGGCCAGGGCCACTTTAACCATTTTTAAGTGTACAGTTCACTGGCACTAAGTACAGTCACATTGTTGGACAAGCATCACCACCATCCATCTCCAGAACTTTTTTCATCTTGTAAAAGTGAAACTCTGTACCCACTGAATAACCTACTCAGCAGTCCCTGGCACCCACCATTCTACTTTCTATTTCTGTGAATTTGACTCCTCTAAGAACTTCCTGTGAGTGGAATCATACAATATTTATCCTTTTGCAAATGGATTATTTCACTTAACATAATGTCTTCAAGGTTCACCCATGCTGTAGCAGTTGTCAGAATTTCCTTCCTTTTTAAGGTTGAATAATATTCCACCGTGTGGATGGACCACATTGTGTGGATGGTGTTTATCCATCATCCATCAGTGGACACTTAGGTTGCTTCCACCTTTTGGCTATTATGAATAATGCTGCTATGAACATGGGTGTGCAAAGATCTGTTCAAGTCTCTAAGTATCTACCCAGAAGTGGAACTGCAGGATGATATAGCAGGTCTATGTATAATTTTTTGAGGAACTTCCATACTGTTTTCCACAACAGCTGCACCATTTTACATGCTCAGCAGCCATGCACAAGAGTTCTAATTTCTACACATCGTCGCCAACACCTGTTATTTTCTTTTCTTCTTTTCAAATAATAGTCATCTCTAATGATATAAAACTGGTATCTCATTGTGATTTTGATTTGTATTTCGTAATGATTAGTGATGTTGACCATCTTTTCATGTGCTTATTGGCCATTTATATCTTCTTTGGAGAAGTATCTATTCAAATATTTGCCTATTTCTTAAATGAGTTGTTTTGTTGTTGTTAATCCTCACTCGAGGATATATTTTTCCATGGATTTTTTTAGATAGTGTGGAAGGGAGGGAGAGAGGGGGCGAGAGAGAGAGAGAGAGAGAGAGAGAGAGAGAGAGAAACATCGATGTGAGAGAGACACATTGATTGGTTGCCTCCTGCATGACCCTGACCAGGGCCAGGGATTAAACCTGCAACCCAGGTACATGCCCTTGACTAGGAATCAAACCAGAGACCCTTTGGTCTGAGGATGGATGCTCTAACCACTGAGCAAACCGGCCAGGGCAAATTGTTTGTTTTTTATTGTTGAATTGTAGGAGTTCTCTATATAGTCTGGATATTAATCCTATATTAGATATATGATTTCCAAACATTTTTCCCATTTCATGGGTTGCCTTTTCACTCTGTTGATAGTGTCTTCTGATGCATGAAAGTTTTCAATTTCCATGAAGTCAAATTTATCTGTTTTTTTTGTTGTTGTTGTTGTCTCTGCCTTTGCTGTCATATCCAAGGAATCACTGCGGAAATCAATGTCATGAAGATTTTCCCCTATGCTTTCTTCTAAGAATTTTATAGTTTTAGCTCTTACATTGAGGTCTTTGATGCATTTTAAGTTAACCTTTGTATATGGTGTAAGACAAGGGTCCAACTTCATTCTTCTGCATGTGGATATGCAGTTTTCCAACATCATTTGTTGAAAAGACTGTCCTTTTCCCCACTGAATGGTCTTGGCACCCTTGGGGTAAAATATTACACACAAGTAATTAAAGTTAAGTAATAACACACAAAGATCTAATCTTGCCAGAAAGAGCAACCAAAAAGTGAATTTGTGAAAGATACTGACATACATTAGATGAATTTTACTTTTCCCTGAGGGTAATAGACATCTGTGAATAACTCTTATTTCTATTCTCAACGATGACTTCCTTACTATTATTTTCAAATGGAATTTGTGTGTAGCTACTTATACCACTCTACAAAGATACAATCATCACGCGAGGACTCCTGCCATTTTTGTTTACAACAAAGTGTCAGATTTTCACCTAATTTTTGTCCTTCTATTTTTAAAAACCTAGAGAATACTTGGAAGATGGTTTAAACTCTGCAATTTTCCCTTTCAAATGACTACAGCAGGATCCTATGACTGGGTCCATGGATTCATGAGGGTGTACTTCAGGGAGTCCGTGAACCTGAACTTGAACATAAAATATAAATGGGGGTGGGGGCACATATGTCTATGCCTATTCTTCTGGGAATAAAATTCCCAACGTTCAGCAAATTTTGAAAGTGGTCCTGAAGAAAGGTTAAGAACTACTGGCCTATAGTGATATGTGTTTTTTGTGGGGTTTTTTTTTGGGGGGGGGGGTCGTCTGCTTTTAACTTAAGTTCAAGAATTCAAGGATTCAAGTTTTAAAATGTTTTCATTTATTTATTTATTATTTTGAGAGAGAGAGGAAGGGAGAAAGAGAGAGAGAGAGAGAGAGGGAGAGAAATGTGAGAAACATCAATAGGTTGCCACCTGCAGACACCCTCATCAGGGATCGAACCTGCAACCTGGGTATGTGCCCTGACTGGAAATCAAACCAGTGACCTTTCAGTGCACAGGTGGATGCTCAACCAACTGAGCCACACCAGCCAGGGCAAGGATACCAGTTTTAGATGAGCCTCATTGCATAATCCAGGCAGGTCAGTAGTCTTTAGAAGTAAGTGGCACAATTACTTTACTTCCTAGAGGAGGGGCAGAATGGTGACAGTGGGTCCCCAATCACATATGGCAGATATGGAGCCAAATGGTGAAGTGGACACACACCTCATCTCTAGTAGGAAGCCACAGTCTGAAGGCAGCTAGACTACTTTCCCACACTCCATATTTAGGAATTAAAACAGTTCAGGAAGGGATCATGTTGATAATTAGCTAAATCTTCAATGATCACCCTGGTGATACCCAACACACAGGCCACCAAGCCCAGGAAATGCCACGATTTGAGGAAACCTGAGTATCATCTCCCAGTGGAGAATAAAGAGGAGAAAGGAGAAGTCATGGTCTTTTCTAGGGTCTATCCCAACCATACCAAGGATACGAACTAATGTGTTATCTTTGGTAGCCAACATTGACTACTCCCATGGCAAGGGGCTTAAGGTGAGTTATGCTTATATTCTTATCCCAGAGAAGCCCAACACCAGTTCTGTTCCTCCCGGGGGTCTAACTATGTCTCAGTTCTGAAAAACCCAGCTATAAAAAACGATTTCGAAGTCATGCAGAAGCATTTCAAGTGGGATTTTAGCTGTATATGGAAAAAACAGAAATGTGGAAATAGTTCGCTGTTTTGATCTCTAAAAACACTGACTTTTTTTCCTTATGGATAAGGCATTACACATTTTTCTTCTTATGTGTCACTGTTATAGCATGCTCCATACGAAGCCAACTGGTTATAGGTGTTGGTTTTTCCCACACGGGAGCCTGTTTCCTTGCACCATCATCTGCAGCAGTCATTTATTTCAGAAATCACTGCTGGGTGCCATGACGTGCACACCAAATTGCAGAGCTGGTCCGACCTGCCCAGAGGGAACAGCTGTCCTTGAGTGATAGCCACCTGGAGCCAAGTATCGGTGAGCCAGGGAACAGAACAAAGAGGAACTGGTGCTCCATGACTGCAGAGCACCTTCCCACCAAGGAGTGTTCATAACTCTAAACCTAACCTCAGCTCTGGGTCCTGAAAGACGCAATGAAGAGAAAGGCCAGGTGCTGCGGAATTAAAAATTTAAAAAGGGCGCAGTTTTATAGACATAAAAAGGCAAAGGGAATTCAGCCTGCAAGATGGATGTAACCAGATGAAGACTCTTCTTTAATTACAGCAAACAGGAAAAGATAAAAAAGGTAAATACTATTATTCTCACCCATAAAGAAAGTAAAAATAAAATTAAGCACTATTGAAGATTCTAAGGGGTTTCATAAACCTCTAAATCAACCTCATGATGATGTGCCAGGTGCTAATCACACATAACCAGTGCTATGTGTTACCCTAGTGATCAGCAAACTTCTGTAAGGCCCCAATAGCAATTAATTTAAGCTTTGTGGGTCAGACGGGTCTCTACTAAGACTCTCAACTCCTCTGTCATAGGACACCAGCCACCATAGATTATATGTACACGAATGAACATGAGCATGTGCCAATATAAGTTTATTGATGGACACTGAAATGTGAATTTCATATGTTCCAAAATAGTATTCTTTCATTGATTTTTTTCTCAAACATTAAAAAATGTGAAAAACCACTCTTAGCTCTTTCTTGGCTATACAAAATCAGGTGGTGGGTTTGATTTAGCCCATGGGCTGTTTGCTGACCCCATACTAGACTCAGACATTTGGACTCATGTCTCTAAAAGAGGACCTAAAACGTCAGCCCACGGACCAGAGAGTCCCGGGTTTGGTTCCCGCTAAGGGCACGTACCTCGGTTGCAGTTTGTCCCCGGCCCCAGTTGGGGTCGTGTGGGTGGCAGCCAGTCGATGTGTCTCTCTCACATGGATGTTTCTCTCTCTCTCTCCCTCCCTCTCTCCCTCCCGCTCTATCTGAAGATAAATGCAAAAATGTCCTTGGGTGAGGATAAAAAATAAATAAATAAATAAATAAATAAATAAATAAATAATAAATAAATAAATAAAAGAGGACCTAAAATAATAATTCTGGATAAATAAATGGACAGGTATCAAAAAGCCCATATAATTACAGCTGGCCCCCTGTATCTACCGGTTTCACATCTGCGGATTCAAACAACTTTGGACCAAAAATATTCATTAAAAAAATATCTCAGAAAGTTCCAAAAACCAAAACCTGAATGTGCTGCACACTGAGCATTACACCGAATCCACAAGAATGATGTGACACACCCTGCTGTATGTAGCCTATCTGCAAATATAGGTTATGTGCAAATACAGTGCTGTTTTATATAAGGGACTCTAGCACCTGAGGATTTTGGTGTTCTTGGGGGTCCAGGACCCAATCCCCTGTGGATATTGAGGAACAACTATACGAAGAATATTCTAGAAGTCTCAGTATCCAGAGGGTAAAAGATACTCTGAAGATGAGGACCAACATTTTTGTCATGTCTCCCTCCTAGAGAAGGAAAATGCAGGATTTAGGGAAGTCTCTGGAAATAGGATACCCACAGGCCAGAGCTGGAGCCATACCACAAGGGAGAGAAGACATCCCTCACGTCCTATCAATTCTGACCCTCCCTCCCCTCCACCCCTGTGTAGCTCTGATATGTGCGTCCTGCACCTTCATGATTCAGGGTCTTTGGGAATTTCACAGAGAAAGAGAACCTTGTGGATGCAAGAATACTGTAAAAGATGACACCTTTGGATAGACAGTTCTTCAAAGAAGATGTACAAACAGCCAATAAGGACATGAAGAGATGCTCAACATCATTAGTCATTTGGAAAATTAAATAAAAAACCACAACAAGATACTACTTCACACCTATTAGGTTGGTTATAATAAAAACAAGGGAAAATAACAAGTGTTGGTGAGGATGTGGAGAAATTGGAACCCTCTTACATGGCTGGTGGGAATGGAAAATGGGGCAGCTGCTGTGGAAAATATTTGGCAGTTCCTCAAGAAGTTAAACATGGAGTTACCATATGACCCGACAATTTCAATTCCAGGTATCCACTACCCAAGACTAATGAAAACCTATGTTCACACAACAACTTGTCCACAAACATTCATAGTAGCATTATTCACAATAGCCATAAAGAAACAATTCAAATGTCCATCATAATAAATGGATAAACAAGTGTGGTCCATCCACACACTGGAATATTTTTCAGTCATAAAAGGGAATGAAGCACTGACATTCATTACAACGTGGATGAACTTCAACACATTATGCTCCGTGGAAGAAGCCAGTCACAAAAGAAGCCACATCTTATATGATTGCATTTACAGGCAAATCCATAGAGAAAGGAAGTAGATTAATAGTTAGTTGTCAGGGAGGGGGATGGGGAGTGAATGCTAATGGACACAGGGTTTGTTTAGGGGTGATGCAAATGTTCTAGAATTAGATAATAATGATGGTTGCATACTATTTCAAACATCATAAAAGCCATTGAATTTAACTTTAAAACTGTGAATTTTATCTCAATTTTTAAAAAATGACACAGCAAGCACTGACAAATGCCAGACAACAAGGATAGATGATATATAATCTAAAACAGTCCCTATATTCTTTACCTTAGAAGAACTGAAATGTGATATTGGTTGAAATAATGAGAAAGTTAGGCCTGAGAACTTGGTCAACATTTTTAAAGTTTTCAGAAACAAACTTTGTTAACAAACAAAACACCCCAACACACTATCCCTGAGACTTTCTATTTGAAAACCTCCAGTGACGGTGGTGGTAGTGGGGAGGGACGTAAGGTAGTCAGTCTGTTTCAAAAATGCCAAAACATTTGGTTAGACGTGTCCTGTAAATAGAACCAACATGGGGTGGGGGGGTGGGGGCAGGCAATGAATAAGGTGAATGAGGAATGAACAGCTAGGGTAGGCATTTCACCATCAGGAATTTGAAACCAGAATATGTCTCAGTTCAGGTGTAGAGAGAATTGTAGGCTTTCTGGCCCAAACCCTAAGAGAACATCATCACTAGAGAATAAAGAAGCAGGTAGTTTCCTGAAGATTCCACATTCATGAAACACTAAAAAAGAAAAATCAGATTAGGTTAGTGTCTCAGAAGTCTTTACAGGATGTTAAAAAGAAAAATATCCATTGAATTTAAAATGGGAGAAAAGCTCAGATTAAGGATGGACGACTTTATCCATGATTAGGTCATCAGAATTCTGGTTTTAAATTGTTTGCATAGGGCAACAGTCTTCACTATAACAAGAAGTCACCTACATGAGAAAGAAAGAGGTTGAAGAGCAGGATCTAGAGACAGCATGAGTGAGCTCCCTACGGAAGCTGGCAGGAGCAGACACTACAACAGGAGCTCGGGTCCCTTTGCTGGCATATGGAGACAATGACCTGATTTGGCAGGTTATGGAAAAAGGATGGCCCAGAGGTTGCATGCCAGACTGCTAGGACAGGTCTCTGCTGGAAAAGCAGTAGAATGAATGCTTTGGTGGATATCAAGGTAGCAAAAAATTGAAAGCCACAAATCAATGGGGAACTCAAAGGGGAAGGAAAATGCTGTTGATATGTGAGAATCAGCTCAGAATCAAGGCAACAAGTATGAACTTGTGTGGGCACAAACCAGCTTCCAGGCAGGGCTTCTCCCAGAGGCACACACAGGCATGGGCGCAGCTCTGGTGACGACTGGGGCTGAGTCAGTCACAGGAAGGCTGTGAAATGGACAGAGCGGAATTGACTGGGAAGTAGGAGCTGGTCCAGAGAGAGGTTAAAAGGAGACAGAGAGCCTGCAAAATTGTAGGCAGAATCAGATAGACACATTCATCGTGCACGTTCCTGGGGGGAGAATGCACGTTTTCACCAGGTTGTCAAAAGGTCTGTGACCCGCTAATTTTATGAAAGGGACCGGGAGTTAAGGGTAAAGGACAGGCATATTGTAACAGCCCCACGGCGTGGATAGGAATGGGAGGAGGTGACGCCAGCTGGTCATCCTGGAGATAGTGTAGGTGCAGGCAAGGACACAAGTGGACAGTGACCTTCACTGCAGGAACAGAGCACGAATGTAATGAGAGAAAGCTAATACAGGGAAAGGAAGTCCCTTGGACCCAGCAATTCCTCTTCCGGGAACTTGCCAACACTCATACATGTGCACAGAGATGTTTGGACAAGGCTGTTTACTGCAGCATCGCTGGTAAAGTGAAAAAAGATCAACTTAATGCCCCCCAATAAGGGGCTAGTTCAATACCTCGACCATAGCTGTGCAGTGGACTGTCATGTAGTTACATGGAGAGAATGAAGTGGACACATGAATAGTGATAAAGAAAGATATGGACTAAATACTAGATGGAAAGAGCAGACTGCAGGAAAGTGGGCAGAATATGATCCTTTTTTTGAAAAAAAAAAATAAAAATTAGTTCAGTTATGAAAAGGAGTGAAGCACTGATACTCACTACAATATGGACAGACCTTGAAAACCTCTCAGTGAGAGAAGCCAAACATAAAAGTATACAATAGGGCCCTGGCCAGTTTGGCTCAGTGGTCAGAGTGTCAGCCCTCGGACCAAGGGGTCGACGGTTAGATTCCTGGTCAAGGGCACATGCCTCGGTTGCAGGTTCTATCACCAGCGCCGGTCAGGGTTGTGCAGGAGGCAACCAACTGATATGTCTTATTGATGTTTCTCTCTCTTTCTCTCTCCCTCCCTCCCACTATATCTAAAAAAATCAATGGAAAAATATTCTCAGAAAAGGATTAACAACAAGAACAACAGAAAAAAAAAGTCCACAACATGAAAAGTCTAGAACAGGTAAATGCACACAGACAGGAAGTGAGTTAGCGGTTGTCAGGGGCTGGGGAGGGGGATGAGGGTGACTGCTAAGGGGGAAGAGGCTTCTTTTTAGGGTGATGAAAATATTCTGGAACTAGATAGTGGTGGTGGTTGTATAACTTTGTGAACATACTAAAAACCACCAAAGGCTACCATTACTTGACATAGGCTGCACCCTCTGAAGAGCGCTCTGGGCTCAAATACTTTATTCATTCACGTATTAAATATGAAGTCCTATGGGAAGTGTAGTAGGGACAGCTGTCACTGTCCTCCAGGAGTATACAACTGAGAACAGGAAATAAGACACATAAGTCACAACATGTCAAGTAGCCTTGTGACGCTAAATCTACAGGCTGTGCCACTTTAGGAGTCACTGCCATTTCTGGCTGATTAGTGCCGTGGACCCTAAGTAGGAGGTGATTCTGCTATCCAGGGGATACCTGGCCATGTCTGGAGACCTAGTTATGTCACAACTTGGGGGGTGGGTGGCTGCTTCTAGCAGGTGGAGGCCTAGGATGCTGCTCAACACCCTACAGTGCCCAGGATGGCCTCCCACCCTCCACCAAGAATGATCCAGCCCTGAACAGCTGTCAACAGTGCTGAGGAGGAAAAGCCCCACCTTAGTCTGACATTTTCCCACTCAGCTCACCAATCAAAATCTCAAAAGTCTCCATGGTGACAGAGCATTGGAGAAAGGTCTTCAGAGAAAAATATTGTCATCAATAGTAATGACATTCTAGAGAGAGGGGAGACAAAAGTATAAGACCTGTTTAAGGGATGGCAAGCCCATTTGGAGAAATATTGAAAGACGGGGCTATTAAAATAGAGATGGGGCCCTGGCCAGTTTGGCTCAGCGGTTGGAGCGTTGGCCTGCGGACCAGAGAGTCCCGGGTTCGGTTCCCGCTAGGGGCACATACCAAAAAAAATAATAATAAAATAAAATAGAGATGGGGCTAGATGGAACAAACTTTGAACCAAGCTAAGTAGGATGTGGTTATGACAAAGGGGAGGGTCCAGTCCATTAGTTTGGCCAACAAAAGGAGTGAGAAATTGCCCATCCCTTCCTCCTGACACAGCCCAGGAGAACTGAGTCGAGTTGGAGGGAGGAGATGAAGAGATAAGTAGGAATCATGAGACTAAGGAACCCCAGTGTACGCAGTATACGAAGTGATGTGGAGCACATGTACTGGTGCTGAGCTGAAGGCTAAGGAAATAGTGTTCCTAGGACAGGAGAGGAGAGCTGGTCCCCTTGCAGCAAGTAGGACAAAGGACTCCAGACACAACTGGAGCTACAACAGGGAGAGAAGCTAGGCTGTGTAGACCCCACAAAGGGAAGAGAAGCTCTAACCAGAAGTCTGGTGGGGGCACCACCTTGTTGCCCTGCCGCCACTTCTAAACTCCACCATCCCACAGTTTCTAAAACAGCCATGAACTGCCGAACCTTTCCCTTGCATGCCAGGTCTGCCCAGCGATTACAGCCCAGCTGACAAATACATGTCCAGTTGTGACCTAAGGCCAGCAATTAACTGAGTCACACAGAGCTTCCAGAAATACTTTCTATTTATTCCTGGTCGTCATTTTAAGAGTTGGCTGTATAACCATATCATGATTTACACGATTGGAAAGCTCCTGAAATAATGTACTCAGTTTATGCTTTAACTTTAGATCTGAATGTCAATGGCCAATGATTGCTAATAATTATAAAATTTTCTAGCATCTTCTTCCCTCTTAACTTTCCACACACTTAAAGTATCCAACTAATTATAAGATGTTTGAGATTTGGGGCTCACAAATATTTGCTGAATGGACGGAGGTCCCAGAGAGCTCCTCACATAAAGAAGTCCCTTATAAGTGAATTCTAGAAAATGAAGAATTCTTTGAAAAAGTGGAAGCACATCCTTTAAGCTGTTTTCTGTGGGTCTGGAATTCCAAATCTATTTTTTCTCAAAGCAGGCTACATCTGCCTGTACATATTCTGAGAAGAACAGCAGAGGTGGGAAAGCGCTGTGTGTTTTCTTTGGGTTCTCCCTGGCCAGGGTGGAGCTGGAACATATTTGTGGTCTGGTAATTTTTTTGGAAACTGCTTCCAAGGCCTTACCCCATGGATCACCTTTTGGACAGAAATTTATCCTAGAAACACGGCGCTGTTTCTAAAAGATAAACAGTTTGCATTTTTAAAATGTAAGCATAATTAAGTGCTATTATGACTTTAGGAATGGACTTCTATATCGTTAGGATGATTTCAACACATTTCCAGGGAGATAAGCGCTCATAAGTCAAGCCTTCTGCCTTTCTGTGGGGACTGGTCCCAGTCTAATTGTTCTGGTCTCCATCAGGCCTCACGCTTCTTGGTGCTCAATCCTTAAATTATACCCCCTTTGCCTGCAGAGCCCATTTCCAGTTACTCCTTCCATCTAAGAATCCCTTCAATACCTCTTCTGTCCAGCATTATACACAATGGCTAAAAGGTGAGAACAACACAAGTGTCCATGGACAGACAGATGAATGGATAAACAGTGTGGTCCACCCAGACAATGGAATATTATTCAGCTTTGAAAAAGAAGGAAATTTCGACACATGCTACAACATGGATGAAACTTAAGAGCATTATGCTTAGTGAATTGGCCAGACACAAAAGGACAAATAATGTAAGAATCCACTCATATAAGGTCCCTAGAAGAGTCAAATCCATAGAAACAGAAAGTAGATTGGTGGGAGCCAGGGATTGAGGGAGCCAGCAAGTTAGTATTGAAACGGGGACAAGGTTTCAGTTTGGGAAGATGAGAAAGTCCTGGAGATGGATGATGGTGATGGTTGCACAACAGTGTGAATATACTTAATGCCACTGAACTATACACTTAAAATGGTTAAAATAATAAATTTTATGTTTCAAATGTTTATATTTTGCCACAGTTTAAAAAACTCACTTTCCTCTGATTCTTAATTGATTTCCTGCTCCTTGAATTCTGATGGGCTGTGTGCACTCTGGCCTTCTATGCTCCCTCCCCACCCTCTCTGTGGGTGATCTCATCTGTTTT
This sequence comes from Tadarida brasiliensis, assembly GCA_030848825.1. NCBI lineage: Eukaryota > Metazoa > Chordata > Mammalia > Chiroptera > Molossidae > Tadarida > Tadarida brasiliensis. Next base: position 48,937,844 of record CM061259.1, read on the forward strand.
CATGACTGAAATGACCAATTGTATGCTGACAGCTCCTAGATCCTGATCTCCAGCCTAGTCTGTCCCCCTCAGCTCCAGACCCTAAAATCTAGCTGTGAATACTGGAAAATGACCCCGCTTAGATGTCTCACAGATATCTCAAGCTCAGCAAGCCCATAACTGAACTGACTCCCCCACCCAAAAGCAGCTTCTCCCATGGTCCCTCATTCATTGAAGCAACATGTTCCACCTGATCCCCAAAGTCAGACACCTGGGAATTGCTCTGGGATCATCCTGCCCTTTGTCCCACAGCGAGTCGCCAGGTCCCTGATAACTCCACAGCTCTGTCTTCCCCAGTACCCCCAAGCTGGGGCTGTCAGGCAGGCCCTTGTGGCCCTTCACCTGGACTATGGCAATATTAATCTCTTCATTGACAACATCCAGACACCAAGATATCCGATGCATCTACAAAAATCATGCCTGATCACAAAGCTGATTCCCCATCTCTCAGCCCAGCGCCAGAGAGACAAATACCATTTGTCCAGCTGGTGGTCACAAACGTTTTCTGTAAAGGCCCAGACAGTAAATATTTTAGGCTTTTTGGTTCACATTCTGTCTTTGTCACAAATATTCAACCCTGCCATTGCCTTGCAAAAGCTGCCAGAGATGGTAGGTAAATGAATGGGTGTAGCTGTGTGCTAATAAAACTTTACTTACAAAAACAGTCTACAGTTGGCAGATACCTGGTCTCCTCCTAGTCACCCTTGTACCCTGCACCCAGCTTGCTGAAAACACAGCCATGCCACCACTCTCCCCACTGATGGCCTGCAGGACTTCAGTGCCCAGAATCAGCTTAAATCCATCTCTTCTTGGACACCTTTCTTGGCCCCTCCAGGGAGAGTGGCCTCCCTCCTCTGTGCACTCACTCACTGTGCCGTACAGAGACATCTAGCACAGCCCCTTTTTGAAGCTGGCTTTCTTTCCTAGTTGGTGTTTGGTCTTCATAACCTCACAGGACAGTACTTGACTTAGAAAGCAATGAATGGATGAATGACGAACAAATGTCAGAGGCCCAGAAAGCAGGTCTTCCAACAAACGACTGGACACCACAGATCTGACAACTACAGGCAGAGGAGAAATCTATCAGCAATCTAGTTTATACTTAGAATAGCATCCAGACTCTTCCCCATGGCCTCTGGGACCCTCTGCCTCTCTCCTCTTTCTGCTCACCAGGCATCAGACACACAGCTGCCTTTCTCTGCCTTGACCAGGCCCAGCTGATTCCTCTTGCCCCAGGACCTTGCACCTGCTGCCCCCCCCCACCCTCCACCCCCGCCTGGAAGGTTGTTCCCTCTGAAGTCCACAGGGCCACTCTCTCTCACCAGTTCAGTCTCAACACAACTGTCACCTCCTGAAGAGTTTCCCTGGACACCAGTAGCCCAGTTCTTAAACATACACACACACACACACACACACACTCTCTCTCTCTCTCTCTCTCTCTCTCTCTCTCTCTCTCTCTCTCAATATAACTGCAAAGATCTTAGTAGAAATAGGCTGACTGTATGTAGCACATCTGGGCTTCATTGCATGGTAAATGACAATTGCTATATTGGGCCATTACATGTAACTTCTACATATTTTTAATGGCTTTATTATTTTTTTAAATATGTTTCTTTGATTTTTTAGAGAGGAAGGGAGAGAGAGATAGAAACATCGATGTAAGAGAGAAACACTGATTGGCTGCTTCCTGCACACCCCCTACTGGAGATCGAGCCTGCAACCCAGGCATGTGCCCTGACCAGGAATTAAACCAGGACCTCTCAGTCCATGGGACTAGGCTCAGTCCACTGAGTCACACCGCTGGGCTGCTTTATAATTTTTTTTAAAACATGGACTATGGCATCTGTAACCTGATTCACAGCATCCAAAATCCACTTGTTGTATATATCACCTACAGATTTGGGAAGTGAACTATATTTTTCAGAAAGTCATAGCATTCACAAGAATGAAAAATAAGAATAAGGAGTTGCCAGAGCATAAAATATACAAAACCTATGTATCATAAAACAGGAATGCATTTCAGGTAAAAAGAAGTGAGGTGCAGCAAGGAGCAAGGCCAGGCTGTCTGCCCCTGAGGGCTTAACTCAAGTCCTAGCACGAAGATCAGGCCAGGTCTCACCTCCAAGTGGCTGATTCCAGACTTCTACCGGTGGCATTGAAGAGCCAGTGATAACAGAGAAGGAATACCAGTTTTTAAATGTTCTCATCTCTAAGTTCTGCCTGCAGGGCTGGTCACTTAATAAAACTCACCTGAAAGTGTGATGTTTGGGGCGTAATTTCAGAAGGATCTAAACCAGTGGTTCTCAACCTTCCTAATGCCGCAACCCTTTAACACAGTTCCTCATGTTGTGGTGACCCCCCAACCATAAAATTATTTTCGTTGCTACTTCATAACTGTAATTTTGCTACTGTTATGTCTTAGGTGACCCCTGTGAAAGGGTCGTTCAACCCCAAGATGTGGGACTGTGAGTGACTTGTTTCATTTTTGCAGAGAACTTACATTTGCAGAGACTATTTATACCAATGAATTTCCACGCTAATGGAAGGGCATTTCCCACCCTAAAACGGACAGCGTAAGGCTTGCCCACTCATCAAGTAAAACATATTCACTCAGTGTCTACTCAGCATTTGACACTGGGCAGGAAACCAAAATAAAAAATAATTTCAGGCCACTTCTGCTTATCCCCTTAATAATAACAACAACAACAACAACAACAACAACAACAACAACTCTTTGTTGAGCACCTATTACGTGCCAGGCCCTGTGCTAAGCAGTTTATAGATATTATTTTTCTTCTTGTTTTTTTAATCCTCACCCGAGGATATTTTTCCATTCATCTTCCAATGGAGTGGAAGGGACCGGGGTGTGGAGGGGGAGACACATACACATTGACCGGCTGCCTCCTGCAGGACCCTGACCAGGGACGGAGATGAACAGCAACAAAGGTACGTGCCCTTGACCAGAATCAAACCTGAGACTCATTGGTCCACGGGCCAACACTCTAACCGCTGAGCCAAACCAGCCAGGGCTCTTTTTAAAAAAAAAGTTTTTATTGATTTGAGAGAGAGGAAGGGAGAAGAGGGAGATAGAAACATCGACAAGAGAGAAACATCAATTGGCTACCTTCTGCATGCCCCCTACTGGGAAGAGAACCCACAACCTGGGCATATACCTTGACCAGGACTTGAATCTGCGACCTCTTTGTGTACAGGACAATGCTCAACCAACTGAGCCACACTGGCTGGGATATAGATATTATTTCTAACAAAGCAACTATAAAGCTACTATTAACCATTTCACAGATGCCAAACCATACCTGCAATCACTGAGTTAATAAATGAAAGTGTCACATTTTAACCCTCTCTCTGCCTGACCCCAAAGTCCATCTCTGCAGCACACATCCTACCTGCAACCTGTAGTTTTTCCTTTTCTCTTCCCTCTGCCCCGTTCATCTGATCTGAGTTGCACTGAGTCCCATAGATGGCTGTATGTATCAGATACAGAGCAATTCTTAATTTTTACATATGCTTTCCCATAGTTGTGCAGGAAACCATTTATTTATTCATTTAACAAATATTTATCGAGGGCCTACTCAGTGCCAGAATTATTCTCAGCTCTGGGAATACAGAAGTTAATAAAACACAGAGCCCTCACGGAGCTAACATTCCAAGAGGAGACAATGATAATAAAATCAATATGCATAATATACAGCACATTAAACAGTGATAAATGCTAAGGAGGCCAAGAAAGCAGGGAAGGAGGCTAAGAGTGCATCACTTTCAAGTGGGAAGGTGACATTTAAAAAAAAAAATTTTTTTCTTTATTGATTTTAGAGAGAGAGGAAGAGAGATAGAAACATCGATTGGCCGTCTCCTGCATGCCCCCCACTGGGGATTTGACCCACAACCGGGGCATGTGCCCTGACCGGGAATCGAACCAGTGACCTCTTGGTGCATGGGTCAATGCTCAACCACGGAGCCACACCGGCCGGGCAGGAAGGTAACAGTTTTTAAAAGGCCTGAAGGCAGTGAGGGAGCAGCCTCCTCCCCCCCCCCCGCCCCAATACTTGGGCCAACAACTTTCCAGGCAGAGGGTTTAAGGAACTTCTAGGAGGCTGACAGGGTTGCAATGGAATAAGTGCAGGGGATCATGGTTGGAGATGAGGCCAAAGAGATACTGGGGTGCCCTGGCTGGTGTGGCTCAGTTGGTTGGAGCGTTGTCCCATACACCAAAAGGTTTCAGGTTCTATTTTCAGTCAGGGCACATACCTAGCTTGTGGGTTCGATCCACAGTTGGGGCATGTACTAGAAGCAACTGACAGATGTTTCTCTCTCACATCGGCTTCTCTCTCTCTCTCAAAAAAAAAAAAAAAAATCCAAAAATTAAATAAACAAACATATACTCAGATGAGGATTTTTAAAAAAAAGATATTGGGGTGGGCAGCCAGGGTGGGGGTGGGGCCCAGGATAGGGGAAGACTTTGGCTTTTGTTCTGAGGCAGGAGCCATGGGAGAGTTCTGAACTGAGGAATACGCAACAAGACACAATATGACACACATACATCCCTGGGTTAACAGGCTAGAATCATCTGGGCAATAGGTGATGGTGGTTTGGAGAAGGCGGCTGGCAGTGGAGGTGGCCAGCAGTGGTTAGATTCTAGGTCGTCACTGAAGGTGAAGTGGACAATTTTGCTGATGACTTGAGAGAAAGAGGAATGGAGGACAATGCCAAAGTTTTGGCCTGAGCAACTGAGAGAAGCCAGTAGATACTTACAAAGGGAGGCCAGAGCCTGGGAGGAGCAGATTTGGTGGAACTATCTTGAGCTAAATTGCCCGTCAGAATGATCTGGATGTATGTAGCAGGCAGCTGGCCAGACTTTTCTACTAGGAAGCCCTTAGAAACCTGTCTCCTCACTCGTTATCTTAGTCTGAGCTTCCTGGGCATGAATTTCCCCAGACTCACCCACTCCTTATCCCACATCCTACCACTTGATTCTGTGTCTTCCTTTACTCAAGTTTTCTCATTTTTTTTTTTTTCCTCTAAGAATTATTTTGCTAACCTTGGGGTTTACAAAAGTGTGTAGGTAGTTTTCAGTTTTTTCTCTAATTCCCAACACATATTCCATTCATTCATTCATTCATTCATTGGACAAATTAAGTACACACTCTGTGTTAGACAAGTGTCTAAGAGAACATGTCCTGTGGTGGAGCTAACTGCCATTTACATTCTAGAAAGGGGATCAAAACACCCCTTTTATAATTGATTTCAGAGAGAGGGGGAAGGGGGGGAGAGAGAGAGAGAGAGAGAGAAAGAGAGGGAGGGAGGGAGGGAGGGAGGGAGGAAGAGGGGGAGGGTGGAGAGAGAATAAGAGAGAGGGGGGGAGAAAGAAACATTGATGGGTTGCTTCCTGTGTGCCCCAACAGGGGATTGAACCTGCAACCTGAGTATGTGCCCTGATCAGTAATCCAACCAACCACCTTTTGGTGCACAGGACAAAGCTCCAACCAACTGAGCTACATGGGCCAGGGCAAAAGGCCATTTTTTATATGTAAGTCCACATTCCTTTATAATAATGACGAAATTCAAAAGGCTCTGAAAACTGGCAGTTTCTGGCAAATTTGGCATAGACTCACTTGCAGACAAATATGACATGAACTGACATGAAGTTGTTGATGGTCCTTATATACCCCATTTAGTGGGACTCTGCATACAGCCCCATGTAGATATACAGGTGTGTGTGGTGGGTGTGTCTAGGGTGGGGCTTTCAGACCCTGGGTCAGAACTTATACTTCCCTGTCCTCAAGTTCATGAGGGTCCCCACATGCAAGACAGTTTCTCTAAGAACTTCTTGCTTTTTACAAATAAGTAAGTGTGTATAAGGGAAACATATTATTTAAATAAGTAGTCAACCTGTAGTTAATTAAAAAAAAGCCAAATATATTATAAAATATGGCTTGTTTAAGCCCTGGAATTTTATGAGCAAAACAACCACACATGACTATAAAAATCCCACAAGAACATCCAAATTTTTTACTCAATTATAATATTAATTAAAATTAAATGAATTAAATATTGCTTAATATTAATTTTATAACTCCAATCTGAAACTACAATTTAGATGTAACGAATAAGAAGAGCCAGATAAACAATTTCACAGCATCTCCATTTCTGGTGCATGGCTCCATGCCGGCAGTACTTTTGTGATAAATGTAGTTAATAGATGAATATTAAGGTAACATGTGCCCTTCACCCAGAAAGCAAATATCAACTGAATTTCAAAGGACCTGTTCTGCTAATTGGGGGTAATTAATAAATCTTTCCCTGTCCTCCTGATTCCCCTTTGACAGTCTTGGTGGTTTACCTGGGACAAGAGAGAAATGTACCTATAGGGCTAAATAACTCAGTATTGCTTTTACTGTGGGGCAAACCATTTCTGAACTCACTCCTGACCCACATCAATTGGAATATCACAGGATCACAGAACTGGTTATTGTTTCCGTCATATATTATGGGAAGTCTTCTTAATAAAACTACCAAGTCCCCTCCGATACTTCATCAAGCCTGTGGGAGAAGTGCTGGTCATTGAGAAAATTAAATTCCTTTTCTGGGGAGGGCTTATCAAATACTCATTCCTCTGATCAGAGCAGGTGAGCAGCCATTTCTAAGGTTATTTTAGAGTCAGTTCAAATCTTTAAACTTGTGTGGGTAACCAACCCCCTTACTCCAGAGGACAGAGGGTAAGGGTCTTTATATAAGCAAATAAAGAATATTTCAGGGCATGAAGCAAAAAGATGAAAACATATTGACAATATGTGCAGTAATTTAGAAAAAGTTGTTGATGTTTTGTGTTATTATTATCATCATTATTTTGTTAGGGAAGTCAGAACTGAGAGCCTTGTATAGGTTTGATATTTTGGATTTGCAGAGATAAAGTTGATTGGGAGGGGGAAAAAACTCCTGAAAGTCTGCACTGTTTATTGCACAAAACAAGGAAATAATTAGAAGGCATCACAGGCAGAAGCAGGAAAGAAGTCTATGGGGGAGGCAGCCTGGGACTCCTGCGCTGCACCCTGCCCTTGTCCCTCATTCCTGCGGGGCAACCAGGAGGTTAAAATTAAAACGATGAACCACCCCCGTCGCGCCCTAATGGCAGGGGCAGCTCGGCCCCCGGGACCCTTGAAATAGCCACTAGGAAACCCAACTCTCCTAGCGCAACGGAGAGAAAAAACCCACAAAGACGGAGCCAGAGGGAGCGCCGAGGCTTCTCCCAGAGCGAAAAGGAAAGGAATAAAGAGCTTTTTTGAGTGGGGGTGGTATTTAAGGGGTGGTGTTTGGATTCACAGACACACACACACGCACTCGCACAACCTCAGGAGAAAATGCCATCGAGGAGTTTGGGCCACGAGTTGGACTCTTTAACAAAATAATTAATAATAATAAAACCTTTTGGTAAAACTTTTCTCGCTATGAGATCTGTCCAAATAGGGGAGCAGCGGGGTGCGAAGGAATGTGGGGTTAAGAGGGAGGTGGGGATGGGAGTGTCAGAGTAACTAAAAACTCCAGGATTTGGGGGGGAAAGGTGAAAAGCGGGTCCTCAGGAAGCTGGATTCTCTGGGAGTTTGCGGTGAAAAAGTGAGAAGGGGGAGGGGTTCTTTTCAAGACAAGCGCACCAACTTTTGGTTAAAAAGTGAGAAAACGGTTCCAGGGGCGCCCTCAAATTCAGTATGTTTGGGGGTCAAAACGAAGAGGGTCCCCAGGACACCCCAAATTCAGGAATTTGAGGGTAAAGGTGAAAGTCTTCGAGGCCTTCCTAATTGGAAGTTTGAGGTTAAGAGAGAGAAGGGTTCCAGGGAGCCCCAATTTCAGAGATTTGGGGAGTAAAAGGGAGAACGGGGATCCAAAGGTGCTTCCAATTCAGGGAGTTTAAGGAAAGTTTGAGAGAGGTTATCGGGGCTCCCCCAATTCCGGGATTTTGAAGGTAAGACTGAAAGGGGTCCCCGGGCGCGCTATCCCGGAAGTTTTATAAAAGGTGAGGCGACGGATCCCCACCACCTCCCGAGGTTGGTTAAAAGAAGGGAGGGGGTCTCAGGGAGCCTCTAAACTCAGTCGCTCCTGCGGGACTGGGAGTGCGAAGGCGGGTCCCGCGGGCGCGCAGTCCCAAACGTTTAGGATGAACGGCGGGGGCTGCGCCGCTCGTCCCCCGACCCCCTGTCCGGGGCCCCCACCGCCCCCAGCACTGCCCGCCCGGGCCGGGCCAGGGCGGTCGCATCGTTCACCTGGAGTTCGGGCCGGGAGTTCGGGCAGCGGCTCCCGCGGCGGCGGCGCGGCGGCGGCGGCTGCTGCGTGTTGGTCCCCGTTGGTAAGTAACAGTCTCCACGGCTACAGTCTCTATGGCGGCGGCGGTGGCGGCGGCGGCCGCTCCTCCTCGCGCTCCCGCCGCCCGCCTCGCACGGCCCGCCCGCCGCGACGGGGCGGGGCGTTGTTACCGGCAACGGTTACCAGGCTCCACGCCCCACCCCTTCAACGGCCCGCCCATGCCCGCCTCCAACGGGCGAGGGAAGGCGGGGCGCAAGTCTCTGAGGCGTCCTATTGGTTGAATGCGGTGCCTGTCAGGGAGGGTGTTCCCCGGAGAGAAAGAATACGAGGCCCGGCCAATCGCCGCGAAGGAGGGCGGGGCTTGGCGGGAGGCGCGAGCTGCTCAGAAGGTTGACGACCGGGGGGAGGGGGGGCGCGCGCGAGCGTAGGGCTGGTGGCTTGGCTCCCGGAAGGCGGAGTTTCCGGAAACTACGGGCTGGCGTTTATTTCCCAGACCATTAAGGGATATCCAAGCACTGTCTGGGTCGGGCGTCAGCCCACTCTGAGCTGCGGGTGCCCGCTGCATGTTTTTAACAAGCTAAAAATTTAAAAATATTTTTTATTTAAATGGTTAAAAAAAGTAAAAAGAAGAATCTTTTGTGGCATGTAAAAAACCTGAAACTTTTTATTTGACTGAATCCAGTATTTTTAATACCTTCAAGGGTTGGCAAACTGACCAGCGGACCAAATTCTGTCTGCCTGTGTTTGTAAATAAAGTTTTATTGGAACATTTTTCTTTAAGGGAGGTAGAAGGCTGCTTTCACTACAGGGTAGTGGAGAGTCGAGTAGTTGCACAAAGACCCAATGACATAAGCAGAGCCAAAAATATTTACTGTCTGGTCCAGCACAGAAAATGTTTGCCAACCCTCTTCCCTCCCCTCACCCTCAAATGGTAGGTTCAACTATGAGTAGGACATTTGCACCAAGATCAGAATGATGAGAAAAAAGGAAAAGAAAATTTCAGTAATTCAAAATCCCCGGGGTGGGAACTTATGAACAAGGAGGAAGCTGGTCCTTGTGTGTGGCAGGAGCAGAGTGAAGGGGAAGGGCAGGAGCGGTGAGTCAGAGAATGGAGGGGCTCATTCCATTTTAGGTCTCATAGGCCATGGGGAAGGGTCCTCTGCAGATTGGGAGTGTCAACATAAGAAACATTCAAACATGTAGAGAATTTTTGTGAGTTTATTTGAGCCAAATTCTTGACAATTGCCAGGAAGCAAAATCTCAACGGATTGAGAAAATGTTCCAGAGAATGGTAGTTTTGCATTTTATTTTATACATTACTATCAAAAGAGAAGATGTAAGTGGGTTACACGAAATACATTGGTGATAGATTAGGGAGGTGGAGGAAAAAGCAAACTGGGTGGGGGTACCTCTGGGGTTGAATAAAAAGTAAAATGATAGACACATGCTTCTTTTCCATAAATGAGTACAGGATAGTTAACAGTCAACAAATAACTCCATAACAGTAACAATGAGAGGATTTACCCTGGTGCATTGGTTGTGCCTTGAGGGGTCTGGTAAAGGGGAAGTTATCCTGACATTCCAAAGGTACACTATGTAGATGACAAAGATGATAGATAGGCTTAATTAAGGTAAAGATTGATTTTTGTGAGGGAAGATTCTAGCCTAGAACATGACTACCTGCCATAAACTGCTTTTAGTTCAAAAGTTTTAATTTCAGACCATCCTATATGATTACTTTAGGTCTCTGAGTTTGTAAGGTTGCCATGCAGACCTCCCCTGAGCTTGTCAGGTTTAGTATGTGGCCCTTTTTCATCAGGAAGCCATTGGAGGGTTTTTAACAGGGGGGAGATGTACTACTGAAACAGGCCAGTAAGCTAGGATGAGTGGAATAGGGAAACTGAGAAAGAAAGTGGAACAAACTGACAGAGCAATTTACAGCAAATACAGAAGGTTACCTCCCTAGAAATAACATCTAGGCCTCAGTTGTATGTCAGCTCCAGACCCAGAAAAGCAGCAAAACCAGGTGGGGGACACCAGGACTAGCTACAGTGACTAATGACCCTCTGCCCTGACACTGACCAATCAGTGAAGACCACGACCCTGAAGGAACACACCTAGAAAACTGATGACTATTCTGTTGAAACCCTCCCCTGAGACCTCCCCTAGGATTCCCACCTGTAAGGAGAAATAAAAGCCTCAAGACAAAGGACCCAGTGAGTGCTCTCCTTCCCAGGAGCACATCTGCACCTTCCCCACCTCCTTCTTCCTCCACAGGTGTGCATCTCCTAAACTCTAAGAGACCCTACAAGGCTTGCAACCAGGGCAGCAATGGGCAGCATCATTTTGTCCTAGACAAACATCATGAACCTGTCCCCAAGGTCCCCTTTTCTCTGACTTCTTAGTGAGCCAAAGCAGACCAGCCTGGGCTCATTTCCCCAGCCCTTCTTTGTTTCACTGTCTCCCAAGTTTAACAAACATCCTCTAAAATTCACCTGGACTTGTGTTGTGAAATTTTTCCTGCACGAAGTCAAGAATCCACACACTACCAGCTGGCCCTAGGCAGAACTGTTCAAGGCCAGGCCCCCTTTCCAGTAATAATATGATTGTGATTTGTGATTTTTAAAGCACATGTATAGAGAACAAATTGTAGGACACAAGAAAGACAGAGAGCCCTGGCTGGTTTGGCTCAGCGGTTAGAGCATCGGCCTGTGGTCCAGAGAGACCCGGTTTGGTTCCTGATAACAGCACGTACCTCTGTTGCAGTTTGTCCCCTACCCTGGTTGGGTCGTGTGAGAGGCAGCCACTCGATGTGTCCCTTTCATGTCGATGTTTCTCTCTCTCACTCTCTCTCTCTCTCTCCCTCCCTCCCTCCCACTCTATCTGAACAAAAAATGGAAAAATGTCCTCAGGTGAGAATAAAAAAAAAAAAAAAGAAAAAGAAAGAAAGACAGAGAATTTGAGTGTCTGTTACAGCTCCCCTGGACTAAAAAGTATGGTGGCTTGGATTAAGGACCTGGTAGTGGAGGTGGAGATGAGTGGGTGGATTAGAGATACATTTTGGAAAATATGCTAATAGATTAGATGTGGGGGGTGAGAAATAAAGTTTTAGGGTGTGATGGGAGGTGCCTTGGAGCCACCTTGTATAGTCCATTCTGCTATAAATTTGTTTTGAAAATGTGAATTTATCCCAATATGTTGTTGTTACCAGAGAGCCACCCCAGTTGGAGGGGGCTCTCCCCTCCTTGGCTCTTGTCACATTCGTGGGAAAGAATTCAGAAGAGTGACAGACAGCAGTGTTGAAGCAAAGCAAGCAAATTTACTAAAAATACACTTGGCATAAAGGACAGGCAGACAATTCAGCTAATCTGAGTGCCCTGCTTGGTGGGGGTTAAAGGGTTTTATACTTGCCCCCCACCCCACCCCCATAGGTTTCAAAGTTCCCCTACCAGATAGACTAGATGTCAAGGTCCCCCTTTGACATCATTGTGCCTTTCTCTAGAATTTATGAGAACATGTGGTGATTTTATTTTGGCAAGTCCCAAGACTGCTGACTTCTTTGTTCAGTGGGTGAGATAAACTCCCCATTTGTATTTCCCCCTTCCCCTCCACCTGCCCTAGCAGCCATCTTTCCTGCCTAACATTCCCCCCTCAAGTTATACCATCCAAATGCTTTGGGGGTTTTTGTTATTTGTCCCCCAAACTTCATCTGTCCTTGGGTTTAGCTGGCACAAATGGCATTAATTGGGTCTTTGTTCTCTATTTTCCCAGGCCAGGGTGATTTTAAGCTGTGTGTTCTCTGGTTAGGGAGCAGAGGTATAAACCATTTGTTCTCAAGAGTCCTTGGTTGGGGAAGATAAGGTCTTGTGATTCACAGGCTGGCTGCAAGCTACCCAAACTGTTTGGCCTTGTTTAATTTTCTTGCCTCAGATTCCCCATTCCACTTGCCCAGGAATTTTCCTAGCTTCTTACTATCCTGCCACAATGTCATATTTACAGTAGTAGTTATGCATTTCTTAACCATTTATCAAAATCAGGAGGGAAATTAGAAAATACTTTCAGATGAGTGAAAATGAAACATAATATACCAAAACTTATAGGATGCAGCTTAGTAGAGGAACATGTATAGCTGTAATCACTTATGTTTTAAAAAGAGAAAAAGATCTCAAGTGAATAATCTCACCTTCCATTTAAGAAACTGGAAAATAAGCCCTGGCCGGTTTGGCTCAGCGGTTAGAGCGTCGGCCTGCGGTACAGAGAGACCCGGGTTCGGTTCCCACTAAGGGCATGTACCTCGGTTGCAGTTTGTCCCCAGCCCAGGTTGGTTGTGCGGGTGGCAGCCACTCGATGTGTCCCTTTCGCGTCGATGTTTCTCTCTCTCTCTCACTTCCTCTCTCTCCCTCCCACTCTATCTGAACAAAAAATGAAAAAATGTCCTCAGGTGAGGATAAAAAATAAATAAATAAAAAATAAAAAAGAAACTGGAAAATAAGAGTAAACTAAACCAGAAGCTAGAGAAGAAATGAAACAATAAAGATTAGGGCAGGAATAAAAGAAATAAATAATAGAAAATTAATAGAGAGAATTAACAAAAACAAAAGTTAATTTGAAATATTAACAAAGGTGACAAACCTTTAACTAGAATGACAGATCAAGATAAAAGAGAAAATTCAAATTACTGAAATCATGGACGAAAGAGGGGACATCACAGCTAACCCAGGAAAGATGATAAAACAGCCTGGCCATTCTGGCTCAGTGGTTGAACGTCGACCCATACACCAAAAAGTTGCCAGTTCAGTTTCCAGTCAGGGCACGTGCCCAGGTTACAGGCTAGATCCCCAGTAGGGGGCATGCAGGAGGCAGCCAATGGATGTTTCTCTCCCTCTCCCTACCTCTCTCTCTAAAAATCAATAAAAACATATTTTAAAAAGAAAAGATGAGCCCTGGCCAGTTTGACTCAGTAGTTAGAGTGGCGGCCCGCGGACCAGAGAGTCCCGGTTCAGTTCCCGCTAAGGGCACGTACTTCAGTTGCAGTTTGTCCCTGCCCTGGCTGGGGTTGTGTGGGTGGCAACCAGTCAATGTGTCTCTCTCACATCGATGTTTCTCTCTCTCTCTCTCTCTTCCCCCTTCTCTCCCTCCCGCTCTATCTGAAGATAAATGCAAAAATGTCCTCAGGTGAAGATAAATAAATAAATAAATAATAAAACAATACTATGAACAATTGTATACCAACAGATTAGACATCTTAGATAAAATGAACAAAACCCTAGAAAGACACAAACTAACAAAACTGATTTCAGAAGAAATAGAGAGCTCAGAAATAAACCTGTGCATTTAGTCAATTGATTTTTGATAAGGGTATCAAGACATTTAATGGGGAAAGAACAGTCTCTTTAACAAATGGTGCTGGGAATTGGATCTCCACATACAAAAGGAGAAAGGTGGACCCCTATTTCACACCATATACAAAATTAATTTAAAACAGATCATAGACCTAAATGTAAGAACTAAAACTATAAAACTCTTGAAAGAAAATATAGGAGAAAAATCTTCATGGCTTTGGTTTGGCAATGGTTTCTTAAATATAATACCAAAAGCACAAATGAGAAAAGAAAAAAAAATCTATTGGACTCCATCAAAATTTAAAACTTTTGTGCTTCAAAGGACACCATCAAGAAAGTGGAAACACAACCCAAAAATGGGAGAAAATATTTGCAAATCACATATCTGATAAGGAACTAGTATCTAGAATATATAAAGAACAATTACAGCTCAACAATAAAAAGACAAATAACCCAATTTAAAAGTGGGCAACTATTTCTCCAAAGAAGATATGCAAATAGACAATAAGCACATGAAAACATACTCCAAATCACTGGTCATCAGGGAAATAAAAACTACAATGAGATACTGATTCACACACACTAGGATGGGTATAATAAAAATACAGATAATAACAAGTATTGGCAAGAATTTGGAGAAATCAGAACCCCTGTAAACTGCTGGTGAGAATGTAAAATGGTGCAGCCACTTTGGAAAACAGTATGGCAGTTCCTCAAAACATGAAACATGGGATTTTTATACGACTCAGCAATTTCACATACCCAAGAAAAATGAAAATATATGTCCACACAAAACTTGTACACACATGTTCATAGTGGCATTATGCATAATAGCCAAAAGTAGAAACAATCTAAATATTCATCAATGGATGAATAAATAACATGATAAATCCATACAATGGGATATTATTGGGCAATAAAAAGGAGTGAAGCCCTGATACATGGGTGAACCTTCAAAATACCATGCTAAGTGAAAGGTCACATATGATATGATACCACTAATATGACATGTTCAGAATAGGCAAATCTACAGAGATAGAAAGTAAATGAATGGTTGTCAGGAGCTGGGGGAGGGGGCTGGGGAGTGATTGCTTAAATGTATGGGGTTTCTTTCTGCGGTGATGAAAATGTTATAAAATGATTGTGGTAATAGTTGCACAACTGTGCATATTCTAAAAAACACCAAATTATCTGCTTTAAAAGGGTGAATTTCATGGCATATGAATGATATCTCAATAAAGTTGTTATTAAATAAGTCTGCAATCATATTAGTTAATTTTTTAAAAAAACTGTGCAACTCACTGTAATCCAATTTTACCACAAGCCCTGTGGTTTTTATTGTGTAATTTTGCCCAGGGCAGTGATTTTAAGGAACATACATATCACGCTATAGCAGAACTGACTATACATTGTAAGTTGTGTTGGTTCCATGTTAGTAGCAGTAGGTTTAGGCTGGTCAAGTGACAGTTATCCCTGATAGAGAGACAGGACAAGGTGGGATCCCTGCCTGATCACTTTTTAAGAAAATCCAATTACTTTTAGCCATTTAGTTAAAGGTGAAACTCCTCAGAAGTTTAGCAGCAGCCTGTACCATCATGGCTGTTCCCTCCAATGACCTGCTTTGCACTGATGTCTAACACTACTGCATAGTCCTCTAGATCAGTCCCTGGAGGAAGAAGACCAAAGCCTTTAGAGATAGAATACTGAGCTGCACCCTGCTGATCAGCTTGTGGTGGAGAAGGCTCCTTGTTGAAAATTATGGAGAATTTCAATCCTGGCTGGGTAGCTCAGTTGGTTAGAACATTGCCTGGATACACCAAGGTCATGGGTTTGATCCCTGGTCAGGGTACATACAAGAAGCAACCAATGAATGCACAAATAAGTGGAACAACAAATTGATGTTTCTCTCTCTCTCTCTCAATTCAATTAATAAAAATTTTTTAAAAGAATTTCAAGATGGTGACAGCAGAGCATTAAACCAAGTGCAGGGATCTCTCAACACACACACACACACGCACACACACACACACATTGGTGGGTTGTCACCTTCAATTCCTTTTATGAGGCCAAATTCTCTAGACTGACCACTACATCCTGTCTCCCTAGGGATTCAGGAACCACCTCTTGCTTATGTTCTGTGGAGGGGAAGCCAGGATAAGCTTAAGGATAAGCTCTAAGATGCCCTCACACCAACTCTCTCCTGTTCATGAGCACACACCGCTCTCCTCAACCCCAGAGTTTGCAGGTGCACCCCGGTTAGCAGCAAGCTGCCTTTGCTCAGCTGCCAAAATAAACAAGCAGCCCCCTCTCATCCTGTTCCCGCAGGAAGCAGACGCCAATCCAGCATCCCTCCCTGGGGTTACAGCATTGCGCTCCCAGCCCTTCGGGACTCTCATTTGAGGCAAAGTTCGCCCTTCAAGTCCCCTTGACCCTGATTAGGGCGCGCACAGATCCTTCCTTGCAATCAGCCTGCAGCACCCTGGGAGTTCTCTGCAAAGATATCCTTTTAATCGGCTCCCTTTCAATGTCCTTTCTCACCCTTCTGTAGCTTATGGTAAGTGAGCAGGCGCTTATGGTAGGTGAGCAGGCACTTATGGTAGGTGAGCAGGCGGTCGTGTTGGGAACCTGTTTCTCAGTTATTTCCTCTTACAGCCGAATGTCACTGGGGAATTCCACAACCTTCGTTGAAATTTCATTTTCATACCTGTTTAATTTTGTTTTCTGACCTGCAGGGGATATTGGGCGATGTCTGGGGACATCTGGAGACATGGTTGTCACAACAGGGGAAGTGTTATTGCGTGGAGTACATAGAGACCAGGGATGCTTCGCAAACACCCCCCCCCCACCCCCGCAGTGCCCAGGGCGGCCCCCCACAGAGAATGATCCGCCCAAAGTCTGGGGAGGAACTTGAGTTCCTCCCTGCTCACACTAAGCACCAGAATAAGTTACCTTTGGGTTAAATTGTATAAATCAGGGTGACCCCCAGCGTCTGTGACTCACCTCCTCTTTCTGTCCCACTCAGGCTGTGTATTCATTTATTTATTTATTTTTTTTTTAGAGAGAGAAGAAGGGAGAGAGAGAGAGAAATATTGATAGGTTGCCTCCTGCGTGCACCTCGACTGGGGCTGAGAATTGAACTTGCAACCCAGGGACATGCCCTTGACTGGGAACTGAACCCATGACTCTGGTGTGAGAGCCAACACTCTAACCATTGAGTCACACCAGCCAGGGCCCTCCTAAGCTTTTTGTTGCAATTCCTCAATTTCCCACTCAAACAGTGGTTGTATATTATGTTAGGGCAAGAGGACACAGGTGTGAATTTCCTGCAGGAAATTTCAGCTCAGGACTTACACTCTGCTCCATCCCTCTTAGCTCCCCAGTATCTCTATTCTGGCCCAAGAAATCAAAGAAGTCCCTGGCTCCGGGCTGACCCAAGACGCTCAGGGCAGACAGGGAGGAGAGAGGTGAACCTCTGCTTCAAATGGACTGGATGGAGGAAAGGCTGATATTTCCCCCTAGTGGACTCTGCTTCCAGTCCATCCCAGAGAGAAAGCTTTGTCTGCTTAAAGAAGCCACTCAAAGCACACAGTGATCTTTGGAAGCCACAATTTGGAGGGAAATTGGCAGAGAAGTCTGCAGCACAGGAAGCCACAGAACCAGAAAAGCTGGGCAGTGGTGAAGAGAAGGGGGTGCATGGAAGGCAGGACCTTGCTTGCTTTGTCCCCTTATCTAAAGCTCGAGGGCAAGTGACGTCAACGAGGAATCATTTATAGGGTGTGGGCAACTTGTCCCAGTTTCCTTGGGACTTTCCCACTTTTAAAATGGAAAGTCCCAGCTCCTCAAAAAGTTAAACAGAGTTACTGTATGACCCCCAAATTCTCCTAGGTATATAACCAAAGGAATTGGTGACATTCACCCACACAAAAACTTGTCCATGAATGTTCACAGCAGCACTATCCATAATAGCCCCAAAGTGGAAATGACTCAAATATCCATCTAAGGATGAATGGATACACAAAATGTGGTCTATTTACCCACGGGAATATCACTCAGCCGTGAAAAGGAGTGAAGCTCTGACACTCGCTATAATTGGATGAACCTTAAACACATGATGCTCAGTGACAGAAGTCAGACACAAATAGCCACACAGTGTGTGATTCCATTGATGTGAAATGTCCAGAACAGGGAGATCCACAGTGACAGGAAGTGGATCCGTGGTTGCCAGGGGCTGGGCGTGGGGGGGATTGAGGGAGTGCTTAATCAGCACAGAGGTATGGGGTTTCCTTTTGGATTAGTGAAAATGTTCTGGAGTTAAATAGTGAGGATGGTTGCATAAGAATTTAAATATAATGAAACAACTGAATTGTACTTTTTAAAAATCGTCACCTGAGGATATTTATTCCATTGATTTTTAGAGAGTGGAAGGGAGGGAGGGGGAGAGAAACATCGATATGAGAGAGACACATCGATTGGTTGCTTCCCAAAGGGCCTCAACTGGGGCCGGGGATCGAACCCACAACTAAGGTACATGTCCTTGACCCGGAATTGAACACAAGACTCTTCGGGTCATGGGGTGACCCTCTAACTGCTGAGCCAAACCGGCCAGGGCTGAACTGTACTCTTTAATATGATGAAGTTCATGTTATGTGAATTGTATCTGAATAATACATTTTAAAAATGCTTTGGCTGACAACTATGGAGGTGGGCTAGGTAGGAAGTGTGGAGGGATTGAGCAAAAAAGGAAAAAAAGAGAAAAAACTCATGGACACAGACAACAGTGTGGTGATTTCCAGGGGGAGGGGGGAGGAGGGAGGAGTTGAAGGGTACAGGGGGATAAAAGGTGATGGACGAAGACTTGACTTGGGGTGGTGAACACAATACAAAGTACAGATGAGGTGATGTAGAATTGTGCACCCCAAACCTGTATAATTTTGTTAACCAGTGTCACCCCAATAAATTGAATAAAAAAGGAAAAATAAATAAATTACACTTGTGGCTCACATTAAAAAAAAAAGTTAAAAAGAAACAACTTTGTCCAGCCAGTGTGGCTCAGTGGTTGAGCATCGACCCACGCACCAAGAGGTCGCAGGACACATGCCTAGGTTGTAGGCCCGATCCCCAGTGGGGGGCATGTAGGAGGTGGCCAATCGATATTCTCTCTCATTGATGTTTCTAGCTCTCTCTCCTGCTTACTTCCTCTCTCTCTGAAATCAATAAAGGAAAAAATAATAATTTTTTTTAAATCTTTTTTTTTTTAATTTTTTAATTTTTATTTTAAAAAAATCTTTAAAAAACCCCAACAACCTTGAAATTCCATGTTTCAGGCAGGGACCATCTTAGCCCTGAGCAAACCAGATGGTTGGTCACAACAGGTGTTGCCACTTGTAGGCTGAGTTGCAGACAGATGTTGAGTCTTACTGACTACCCTTTGCTTACTGACAGTCTTACTGACTACAGTCAGATGCTCCATGAAGAAGGGGCTCTGAGAAGAAATGATGACAGTGCCCAATAGCTTATGAAAGGCCCTGAGAAGTCCTGCAATCAAAGTTACGATCACAGCCCTTGGAACCTTCAGACTCTATTTGAATTTTGGATCTACTGTATGCTAACTGAGTGCTCTTGGGCAAGTCACATAACCGTGTAAACCAGTGGTTCTCAACCTTCCTGATGCCGCGACCCTTTAATACAGTTCCTCATGTTGTGGTGACCCCCAACCATAAAATTATTTTCGTTGCTACTTCATAATTGTAATTTTGCTACTGTCATGTCTTAGGCGACCCCTGTGAAAGGGTCGTTCGACCTCCAAAGGGGTCGCAACCCACAGTGTAAACTATAGTTTCTTCTTCTGTAAAAAAAAAAAAAAAAAAAGGTTTCCAGTGAGCCCTGGCTGGTGTGGCCAGTGTGGCTGGTGTGGCTTAGTTGGTTGTCCCGTTGTGGGTTGGATTCCCCATCAGGGCACATACCCAGGTTGCAGGTAAAATCCCTGGTTGGAGCTCGTGTGGGAGGCAATCAATTGATGTTTCAATGTCTCCCTCTCCCTTTCTCTCCTTTCCTCTCTCTAAAATCAATAAAAACATATCCTCAGGTGAGGGTTATTAAAAAAAAAAAGTTTCCAGTGAAAGCCTACCTCATGGGGTTGAGGATTAATTGAAATGAACTCTGTAATGTGCCTGGGATATCGAAAGTGCCCAAGAGATGTTACTATCATTAGTAAATGAACCTGGTTGACTCTTGAACTCAGCATTTCCCAAACCTATTTAACCACACGCCATGTGCCCTATTTTCCCTTCACAACACCTATTAACCCCTTCACCTAGGGAAAAGCAGGTTATTATTAGGAATTATCCTGGTGTATTCCCAAAGAGTTGGCTGTGCAATGAGCTACTTTGCCTCAGTCATTTCCATGATAAGCCGCAGTTCCGTTCCCACGGAGGGCTTATAAGGTGCTGAGCAATCACCGAAGACCTGTGTTTGGGGTCAGACAGCTGAAAAGGGAGGGGTTCTGATTGAAGGCAGGGGGCACCACAGAGCACTTGGCCTCCCAGAACCACAGTTTGAAACCTTGGTACAGAATTATTCCAAAGATAGGTCTCAAACAGTCCATCTCAAACAGTCCATGACTAAAAATACCACAATTTAAAATGGGCACTGAGCCTGGCTGGTGTGGCTCAGTGGTTGAGCGTTGACCGATGCACCAAGAGGTCGCTGGTTTGATTCCTGGTCAGGGCACATGCCCAGGTTGTGGGCCAGATCCCCAGTGGGGGGCATGCAGGAGGCGGCCAATCGATGTTCTCTCTCATCAGTGTTTCTATCTCTCTCTCCCACTCATTTCCTCTCTCTTTAAAATTAATAAAGAAAAAAATAAAATGGGGCACTGAGACTAAATGAATGGCAAAAACCTGGGGACATCCTAAACTGCCAATGAAAGACTGATTAAATAAGCCCTGGCCAGTTTGGCTCAGCGGTTAGAGCATCAGCCCACGGACCAGAGAGTCCCGGGTTTGGTTCCCGCTAAGGGCATGTACTTCGGTTGCAATTTGTCCCCGCCCCGGTTGGGGTTGTGTGGGTGGCAACCAGTCAATGTATCTCTGTCATGTCAATGTTTTTCTCTCTCTCTTCCCCCTTCTCTTCCTCCCACTCTATCTGAAGATAAATGCAAAAATGTCCTTGGGTGAGGATAAAGAAAAAAAAAAAAAAGACTGATTAAATAAAATGGCATTCAGGTAAACAATGGAATATTATGCAGCAGTGAAAAAGAAAGAGATACTCTGGCTGGCGTGGCTCAGTGGTTGAGCGTCGACCCATGCACCAAGAGGTTGCCGGTTCGATTCCCAGTCAGGACACATGCTCAGGTTGTGGGCCTGATCCCCAGTGGGGGGCATGCAGGAGGTGGCCAATTGATGTTCTCTCTTATCAATGTTTCTATCTCTCTCTCCCTCTCCTTTCCTCTCTCTAAAAAATCAATAAAGAAAAATTTTTTTAAAAGAAACTTCTCAGAGCCTTTAAAAAAAGAAAAGAAAAAGAAAGAGATGACTATGTGGGCAGATATAGGATAATGGCTATGATGTATGTATTAAACAAAAAGTTAAGTGCAGAACACTGTTTACAGTGTTTTCCTATTTGTAATTTTAAAGCAGGACATTTGTGCCTGGCTGGTGTGGCTCAGTGGTTGAGCGTTGACCCATGCAATAAGAGGTCACTGGTTCAATTCCCAGTCAGGGCACATGCCCAGGTTGTGGGCCCCACCCCCAATGGGGGGCATGCAGGAGACGGCCAATGAATGTTCCCTCTCATTGATGTGTCTATCTCTCTCTCCCTCTCCCTTCCTCTTTCTCAAAAATCAATAAAGAAAAAAATAAATAAAGTAGGACATTTGTTTCAAAGGGGGATGAGCTTACAAATATAATACCCCTTTAAAGTAAATGTGCAAATATTTATTGAGTGCTTACTATGTGCCAGGTCATTTTCCTATCATTTTGTCAATATTAACTCATTTCATCTTCACACTAACTCTTGCATTATGAGTCCCATTTTAAATACAAGGGAGTGGAATGTATTAGTTATCTATTGCCCTATAACACATTGCTTCCAAATTTAGCAGCTTAAGCAACAAACATTCATTATCTCAGTTTCTACGGGTCAGGGATCCAGGTGCAGCTTAGCTGGGTGGTTCTAGCTCAAAGTCTCTCATGAGTTGTGGGCAGGCTGTGAGCTGGGGCTGCAGTCTCATTTGAAGGCTCGACTGAGAAAAGAGTGTCTTTCTTTCTTTCTTTCTTTCTTTCTTTCTTTCTCTTTTTTCTTCCTTCTTTCTTTCTTTTTCTCCTTTTAAAATTGTGGTAAGAACACTTAACATGAGTTGTACCCTTTTTTTTTTTAATCTTCACCGGAGGATATATTTTTTCATTTATCTTCAGATAGAGCAGATAGAGTGGGAAGGAGGGAGGGAGGGAGAGAGAGAGAGAGAGAGAGAGAGAGAGAGAGAGAGAGAGAAACATTGATGTGAGAGAGACACATCGAATGGCTGCCTCCTGCACAACCCTGACCAGGGCCGGGGACAGAACCACAACCGAGGTACCTGCCCTTGACTAGAATCGAACCCGTGACTCTTTGGTCCATGGGCTGACGCTCTAACTGCTGAGTCAAACTGGCCAGGGTGAGTTGCACCGTTTTAACAAAATTTTAAGTGTATAGTATGTACAGTGTTGCTTACTGGAGGCACAATGTTGTACAGCAGAGCTCTAGATCTTATTCACCTCGAATAACTGAAACTTTATAGCTGCTGGACAGCAACTCCCCGTGAGGATTCACTTCTAAGCTCACTCACATGGTTGTTGGCAAACCTTCCTTCCTTACGGGCTACTGGCCGGAGACTTTCATCTGTCACCACATTGGGCTTTTTCAACAAGCTGCTTGAATGTCCTTATGACAAGGCAGCAGGGACCTGGCAGCTCCCTTTCCCCGTGCACTCAAGACAGAAACCACCATCTTTTTATAACCTAATCTCAGTAGTGATGACATTGCATCAATTTGGACATATTTGTTAGAGGCAAGTCAGTAAGTTTAGCCCCCACCCAAGGGGAGAGAATTACTTAAGGGTGGAAATAGGAAAAAGTAGGGATCACTGGGGGCCATCTTATTTGGGAGCATCTTAGAGGCTGCCTTTGCTTTGGGTTACAGAAGGGTCCCATCGCTTGCCCAAGCCCACAGAGCTAGCTATCAAATTGCAGAACCGGGATTTGAAGCCAGGAGTCTGGCTCTGACACCATGTGCCTGACTCTGCCCGGTATTCCCACTCCTCCTTGCTCTTCTGCAGCATGCTTGTACGTGCAGAAAATAATCCTGGAAAAATGATACATAGAAACTAAGAGTACACATAACAGGAGGGAGGCTAGGCTTCTCCCACTGTTGAGGCTGTCAATTTTTTTTTCCAATCCTCCTGAGGACATGCTTATTGATTTTAGAGTGTGAGGAAGGGAGAGAAAGAGAGAAACATCGATGTGAGAGAAACATTGATCTATCGAACCTGAAAGCCAGGTATGTGCCCTGACCAGGAATCGAACCTACAATCATTGGGTGCACTGGACAATGCTCCAACCAAATGAGCAACACTGCCCAGGGCAGTCTGTGTGTCTTTGTGTATATTTTCCAAGCACAAGCATTACTTTTCTAATTGGGGGTGGAGGGCGGTTAAAAAGCCCCAAAGGTGTGATAAAATGAAAAGATATCTTGTGCTAAAATATAAAATAAAAATTGAACAAGAAAATTTAAACCACGTGTTTACGAGAAAAGAATTAGCCAGTAAAACCGCAGGGCCACTAAAAATTAGTTTTGAGTACAAGGATGACAGGGAAACACATCCGCCTGGGAGCTTTCCAGGTCCCCTTGGGAGGACTCACCCCACTGATTGTTAAAACTTTTTTTCCCCTCCCAGACGGGCTTCTTCCTAATTGACTCTTTTCATTCAACTAATGACTGTTAATTAACCATCGCTATTAGGACTTTAAAGGCCATTTATGCATCGGTGGGTGGTTTTAAGAGCCACTTATTTGGCACAGACCTGAGTGTGAGCATCTGATCCTTTCAAGGGCGGCATAAAAGAACAATTTTCATAATGACGGGCTTCTGAATAGAGGATTTTGTGTGGAAAGCACCTGTGTGCTGCGAAGACCTTTCTATTTCTGATGGCTTTTTTTGCCATCCGCAGCCACGTTTCTTTGTGACACTGAATTATTTCCATAGCAAACTGCCATAACTTCCAACAGCCTTTGAAGGGGCAGGCTGAATACACATCCAACACAGTTTTTCCTAAATGCCACTTTTTCAGCCAAGTGTATTAACTATTTCTAGGCAACCATGGCACAGGGGAATAGAATGGCCATGCTGGTGTTTCATATTGACTGCAAATGAAAGGAAGAAGGAAAGAGGAAAAAGAGAAAAAGAAGGAGAACTGGAGATAAATGAAACTGAGGAATGAGAAGGAAAGAGATTATTTTTTTTAAGGAAGATAAACAATTCAGTGGCAAATCTTTTTTATTGTTGAGAATTTTTATTGCAAAAAATAATAATGATAGCCCGGCTGGTGTGGCTCACTGGTTGAGCATCGACCCATGCACCAAGAGGTCACTGGTTCGGTTCCCAGTCGGGGCACATGCTCAGGTTGTGGGCTCGATCCCCAGTGGGGGGCATGCAGGAAGCGGCCAGTCGATGTTCTCTCTCATTGATATTTCCATCTCTCTCTCTCTCTCCGTTCCTCTCTCACTCTCTAAAATCAATAAAGAAAAAAAAAATGATAAAAAGTAAAATAAAATAAATGAATTTTTATTGCCCACTTTACAAAATGAAGCTAAGAATGTTTGATTCTTGACTTCATTCCAACTGCTCTAGCTGCAATGGCAACACTGCTGACTACACAGGATTCCGTGCATGAAAATAGTGACTTTTAAGAAACTACAGAAGGATCTGTCTAACTTTTGGCACAACCGTCTAACTGGGGGGAGCAGCACTTTGAAGCTTACTTACATCTTCATAAAGGACATTGACTATCCATGTTATTAGGGGCATGTCTCCCTGTGAAATCTGCCACGTTTATTATTACTTGGAGGAAATTGCAAATAAGAAGAATATGTAATCTCATAAACAATGTCAGTGGGTTTATGGAAGAAATTAAATGTGTGGATTTGGAGTTCCTCTGAATTTTCTTGTGGATGTCCTGGTCTTTTTTTCCAGACCACTATTGTTTCAGAATATTCACTTTTTTCCTTAAGAGACACCCACCCTGCATAGGTGAAGCTGAGAACCATGGGTTCCTTCCCTGGCCACCAGGAGTCTAAGAGATCCATTTTAGGGACCTTGAACATGCGCACAGGGCTTTGAACACCAGTGGAACAGAATTCCTGATGTTGTCAAAGTTACGATGAATTCTGGTTTTATCCCTCACTTTTGGTTTATGAAGTGGTCAAATAGAGGGGACAGAAGCTGGTCTCTCAATTCATTTCAGCATGTATTTATTTTATTTCTATTGATTTTTGAGAGTGAGAGACAGAGAGAAACATGAATGTGAGAGAGAAATGTCAACAGCTTGCCTCCCTTACATGTACCGACCAGGGATCAAACTTGAAACCTAGGTATGTGCCCTGACTGGGAATCGAACCCACAGCTTTTTGGTGTATGGGACAATGCTCCAGCAAACTGAGCCACCTGGCCAGGGCAGAATGTATTTATTTTATGAGGACAGGCAATGAAGATATTGATAAATGTAAAGATATGGAATAAATATGCAATTCTGGCCCTGGCCGGTTTGGCTCAGCGATTAGAGTGTCGGCCCGCGGTCCAGAGAGACCCGGGTTCTGTTCCCGCTGGGGGCGCGTACCTCGGTTGCAGTTTGTCCCCGGCCCTGGTTGGTCGTGCGGGAGGCAGCCGTTCGATGTGTTCCTTTCGCGTTGATGTTTCTCTCTCTCTCTCTCTCCCTCCCTCCCACTCTATCTGAACAAAAAATGGAAAGATGTCCTCGAGTGAGGATTAAAAAAAAAATAAATAAATAAATAAATAAATAAATATGCAATTCTGAGTCTTGAAAAGTTCTAAATTGAAAAGAAATTTCGTTTTGTTACCCCTTGGTCCAGTGCTTCTCAATAGTTCTTGCAGCGCCCGGCCAGTGTGGCTCAGTGGTTGAGTGTTGACCCATGCACCAAGAGGTCGCCGGTTCAATTCCTGGTCAGGGCACATGCCCAGGTTGTGGGCCAAATCCTCAGTGGGGGCATGCAGGAGGCGGCCCATCAATGTTCTCTCTCATTGATGTTTCTATCTCTCTTTCCGTCTCCCTCCCTCTCTAAAATCAATAAAGAAAAAAATAAAAAAATAGTTCTTGCAGCAAGGTCCACATATAAAATGATATTTATGCATGGCCAGTGTGGCTCAGTGGATTGAGCATTGTTCCATGGACTGAGGTCCCGGTTTGCTTTCCAGTCAGGGCACATGTCTGGGTTTCAGGCTCAATCCCTGGTAGAGGGGATGCAGGAGGCAGCTGACCGATGTTTCTCTCTCACATCGATGTTTCTATCTCTCTCTACTTTCTCTCTCTAAAAAAAATCAACATTTAAAAAAATGATATTTATGTATTTGTATAAAATTTCCTCATGAAATCTTTTTCAACCTTTTAATAAAAAACCAGAATTTCCTTACATGAATATAACTTTAAAAATTAACTTCTATGCTTATACTCAGTATATATAACTATTAATTGAGAAATTTTGCTAATGGTCTCTTGAAATTCTTTTTAATGTTATGAAATGTTTATAAACTTTTAAATAACATTTTTCTTTTTTACTGAGCTATAACTTACATCAAAGTGAACAGTTCTTAATTTTTACATGTGTTTAGACCTTTGTCACCAGCACCTGAGTCAAGGTATAGAACACTTCCAACCCCACAAAGAGTTCCCTCATATCCTTTGCCAGTTAATTTCCCCACCCATTTATTCCAACTTCTATCACCATATTTATTTTGCTTCTTCTTGAACTTTGTATTGATGAAAGTATACAGAGTGTACTCTATTGTGCCTGGCTTCTTTCATATAATATTACATCTGTGGGATTTATCCCTATTGTTAAGTGGATCAATTGATTATTTTTTTAAAAATGTTA
The DNA here is from genome assembly GCA_030848825.1 of Tadarida brasiliensis. Classification (NCBI taxonomy): domain Eukaryota; kingdom Metazoa; phylum Chordata; class Mammalia; order Chiroptera; family Molossidae; genus Tadarida; species Tadarida brasiliensis. The sequence goes on from CM061259.1 coordinate 48,964,683, forward strand.
TATTCTATTGTATGAATATACCACTATTTAGCTATTAATTTTCCTGTTGATGGACATTTGGTTTGTTTCAAACTTCCTCAATTTTTTTTTCAATGATCTCTGAACTTTTTATTGGCCTTCTGGCCCCCAAGGGGTGACCCCACTTCTGCTGCCTTAATACCTCAGAACTTTGGTGGTGTTGACTTCAGATACCACTTTGCTGTCTAGTGGTGGTCTTTTTTTTTTTTAAATTTTTATTTCTTGATTTTAGAGAGAGATAGGAAGGGAGAGAAAGAGAAAAACATCGATTTGTTGTTCCACTTATTTATGCATTAATTGGTTGCTTCCTGTATGTACCCTGACTGCGGATCAAACCCAAAATGTTGGTGTATTGGGTCGATGCTCTAACAAACTGGCCAGGGCGGTGGTGGTCTTTTAGATGGATTGCATGGAGTTGCTGTTGTCCAGGACATCACCAAGATCGAAGTCCTCCTCTTCTTCCAGCAGACTGTGGTAGGTGGCGATCTCAGCCTCCAGCTTGACCTTGATGTTCATCAGGGCCTCGTACTCCTGGGCTTGGTGCTGCCCATCTGCATCACACAGACCATCTCCACCTCCCCCAGGCTGTTGTCCAAACTGGCCTTCAGATTTCTCATTGAGTCCAGGTCAATCTCCAAAGTCTGGACCATGCATCTCAGTCCCATTAAAGTCACCTGGGCAGCTCCTATCTCAGAGGTCTGCAAGGTGACCACTGTGGTGCTCTCCTCAGTCTGCTGGGACCAGTCTAGCTTCTCTCGGTTCTTCTGAGTTAGCTCGTCATACTAGGCCTGGATGTCTGCCATAATCTTGCTGAGGTCCTGAGATTTGGGGGCAACTCCACGGTCAACCCAGAGTTGGCAATCTGGTTTTGTAGACCATTTACTTTCTCCTCATGGTTCTTCACAAAGAGCAGCTCCTCCTTGAGAGCCTCAGTCTCTGTCTCCAGCTGCAGCTGAGTGATATTGGTGTCATCAGTGACTTTTGGAGACCATTGATGTCACTCTGTATAGACCGGTGCATGGCCAGCTTTGTCTCATACTTGACTCTGAAGTCATTAGCAGCAAGATGGGCATTGTCAGTCTGCAGAACAATGCAGGTATCGTCCATAGAACTTGCAAAGATCTGAGCCCTCAGGTTCTCGATGGTCTTGAAATAAGGCCCTAGTCTCTGAGCTGGGCTCCCTTCTTCTTCAGGAGTTCCCGAATTTTGCTCTCCACTCTCTGATATCAGCCTCCAGGCTTCTCACCCTCTCCAGGTAGGAGACCAGGCAGTCATCCAGGCATTGCCTAGTCTCCTTCTTTCTCTGGATGCCCCCTATGCCCACCAGACCCCTGGCCATCCCCACAGTGAAGCCCACAGACCCCCAGTCGCCCTGCACACTGGTGAAGTGGGACACAGAGTTCCAGGAGCCCATGGCCTCAGTGCCTGCATGATGCTGGCTGTGCTGCTGGCCTGCAGGCCCGGTGGCTGGGGGCCTGCATGGAGCCCAGGGTCTGCTCGTTTCCTGGAGAAGCTGGATCGGGTGCTGAAGCTCATATTGTTCTGAGAGGAAGGCAAAAGGCCAAGACTCAGGTTCAAGTAGCAGTTCAGTTTCCTCAAATTCTTGATAGTCACAATTGGCAAGACATTTTGGGTGTGCACAAACAGGTGATAAGAGCCCAGTCAGCGGTTAGAGCGTCGGCCTGTGGACCAGAGAGTCCCGGGTTTGGTTCCCGCTAAGGGCACGTACCTCGATTGCAGTTTGTCCCCGGCCCTAGTTGGGGTCGTGTGGGTGGCAACCAGTCAGTGTGTCTCTCTTACATCCATGTTTCTCTCTCTCTCTTTCCCCCTCTCTCCCTCCTGCTCTAACTGAAGATAAATGCAAAAATGTCCTCTGGTGAGGATAAAAAAATAAATAACAGTTGATAAGAAATTAAAAACAAACAATTTTTGCAAATCACTCAAAAATTACAACAGGCTCCTGGCTGGTGTGGTTCAGTGGTTGAGCACCAAGAGGTCACCAGTTTGATTCCCAGTCAGGGCACATGCCCAAGTTGCGATCCTGATCCCCAGTAGGGGGCATGCAGGAGGTGGCCAATCGATGTTCCCTCTCATTGATGTTTCTATCTCTCTCCCTCTCTCCCCTCCTCTTTCTCTAAAATCAATAAAGAAAAAATATTTTTTAAAAATTACAACAGGCAAAATTATACTTGAAAGGTGATTAGAAATTTAAAACAACCTTTTGCAAGCCATTCACAATGACAACAAGTGACATTATATTGGAAGAGCCCTCTTTTCTTTGTTTACTGACAAATATAAGCTTGAAAATTTCTTCTAATGATGTGCATGGATTTTGAATACAGTTGAACATTTTTCTACCAGGAATTTCAAATAATGATGATGATCTTATTTTCAGGATGTGCTTGTGTTGTTACAGTAGTTACTCAGCTGCTGACTTGGTCCCCACTAAAAGGGCACACTGGCTGCAAACTGATAACCATGAAGATGGGGACTTGGGACCTTTCCCTGGAGCTGTCTCCACCTGAAGCCTTCCTCTGTCTCCCTGTGTATCATCTCTCCTTCTTAGAAGGACAGCAGTCATTGAATGTAGGGCCCACCCTATTCCAATGTGACCTCGTCTTAACTTATCTAATTACATCTGCAAAGACCCTATTTCCAAATGAGATGACATTCTGAGTTCCAGGTGGGCATGGGGAACACTATTCAACTCAGTCCAGCATCTTTGCAAATTGTAGAGTGCTGTGTAACATTAGGAGGATGAAACAGGACACACGAGAGACTACTGATTTTCAGGCCACAGCAGGAACAACAACCAGATTGGAAAAGTGGAACCTGAGGGACGGAGGGCTTAGAAACTAAGATTCCAAAAGGTAAAAAGGGAACTGATAGATTATCCTATATCAGGTGTTGGCCAACTTTTTCTGTAAAGGGCCAGATAGCAAACATTTTCAGCTTTGCAGGACATATGGTCTGTTGCAATTATATAGCTCCACTGTTGAGGTGCAAAAGCAACCAGAAACAATACATACATGAATGAGTGTGGCTGTGTGCTGATAAAACTTTATTTATAAAGACAGCAGCAGGCCAGATTTGGCCTACAGGCTGTAGTTCGCCAATCCTTATCCTATAGTTGGAGTATATGGGGAAAAATAACCTATTGGTGGGCCTATGGCAAATGTAATGGGACAAAACTACTAAAGCTCATAGGAAATTGTCAGAGAGCAAAGCCAAAACAGGAAGTCAAAAGATAATGTCTAAAACTGAGGTTGATACTAGAGGAAATAGTTACAGTGTTGAAGATGGTTGACTACCGGGGGTAGGATATTTGTGGGATTTGAGGAGGTAGAGATGGAACACAGGATTGCTACTTTATGATAAATCTTTATGATCATTTTGATACTCAAACAACAACAACAAAAACGTATATGTATTACCTTAATAAAAAAGTACAAACTTTATTACAAAATAGCCCACTAATGTCAGGGCACTCCATCTTTGCTGCCTGCATTGTATCAGATTCTGCAGTACATGTTCTCTGGGCCTGTGGAAAGAGGTGGGAGCTCCCACCTTAATAAAAAAGTACAAACTTTATTACAAAACAGCCCACTAATGTCAGGGCACTCCATCTTTGCTGCCTGTATTGTATCAGATTCTGCAGTACATGTTCTCTGGGCCTGTGGAAAGAGGTGGGAGCTCCCACCAGGGGGCGTTGTGAGAAAAGTTACAGTTTTTACTGGGAAAATAAATAAGAATCACCCTGGCTAGTCAGTCTACAGTAGGATTTACCAATCTACCACCCTGGGGGCCAGACCTGGTCCTCTGCCTGAATTTATTTTGTTTGTTTTTGCTTTGCTATTTTATTTTTATTGAGGTATAGTTGATATATTACTTTCAGGTATACAACATAATGATTCGATATTTGCATATGTTGCAAAATGTTCACCACAATAAGTCTAGTTACCATCTGTCACCACACATAAATACAAAATTTTTTACTTGTGATGAGAACTTTTTTAAATTAAAAATCTAAAAAAATTTAAGTATATATTGGTTATGTTAGTTTCAGATGTATTATACAGTGATTCAACATTTTTAGACCTTACAATGTAATCACCCCACTAATTCTAATCATCTGTCACCATGTAAACTTATCACAATATTATTGACTATATTCCTCTTCCACTTTTCACCCATCCCCCACCTCCTCCCTTCTGGTAACCATCCCTTTGGTCTCAGTTTCTATGAGTCTATTTTGCTGTTTTTTAGATTTCACATATAAGTAAAACCATATGGTATTTGTCTTTCTCTGCCCAATTTCTTTCACTTAGCATAATACCCTCTAGATCCATCTCTGTTGTCACAAATGGAAGATTTCATTCTTTTTATTGCTGTGTAATAATAGTCCATTGTATGTAGGTATGTATATGTATCACATCTTCTTTATCTATTCATCTATCAGTGGACACCTAGGTTGCTTCCATATCTTGGCTATTGTAAACAATGATGCAATAAACATAAGGGTGCGGGTATCTTATCTTTGCAAATTAGTGTTTTTATTTTCTTTGGATAAATACCCAGAGGTGGAATTGCTGGGTCGTATGTATATCTGTTTTTACTTTGATGAATTGCCATACTTTTTTTCCACAGGGAATGCACCAGTTTGCTGTTTGCAGTCCCACCAACAGTGCACAGTGCACAAGGGTTCCCTTTTCTCCACATCCTTGGCTTTTTTTTTTTTTACAAGTTTTTTGTTTGTTTGTTTGTTTTTTTACTGCTTTTTAGAGAGAGAAGAAGAGAGAGAAGGAGTGAGAAAACATTGATGTGAAAGAAACACATCAATGGGTTGCCTCCTGTATGCCCTGATGGGGGAATCGAACCTGCAACCCAGGTGTGTGTCCTGACTCGAAATTGAACCTGAACCTGCTCCAATCATCTGAGCCACCCGGCCAGTTTTTATTTCAGTTTTGTTTGTTTTTTTGTTGCTAATATATAGATACAACTGATGTTTTGTTTTGTTTTTTTTATCCTCATCCGAGGACATCATTTTCTGTTCAGATAGAGTGGGAGGGAGAGAGAGAGAGAGAAACATCAACGTGAAAGGGACACATCGAGTGGCTGCCACCCGCACGACCAACCAGGGCCGGGGACAAACTGCAACCGAGGTACATGCCCTTAGTGGGAACCGAACCCGGGTCTCTCTGGACCGCAGGCCGACGCTCTAACCACTGAGCCAAACCAGCCAGGGCACAACTGATGTTTTTATGTTAATCTTGTATCATGTGGGTGGGGGCTTCAAGATGCCTTGCAGCTTTTGCCTTCAACCTTTCGAACATTGTCCTGGTACCATCGTGACACAAAATCTGGATTGAAAGACAGAGGAAAGAGAACAGCCCAACTGCAAAATAACAAATTGTTGTATTTTAAACCACCACATTTTTTGATGGTTTGTTACACAGCAATAGATCACTGATGCAAGAGTTTAGGAGGCGTCACAGTAAAGAAAATGGAGTTTAGAAATTCTCATAGAGGCAAAATTACAAACAGAAATAGCCAATAAGAAGTCAAGATACATACAAGTTGGGCATTTAACTAGGATCAAAGAAACAAGCCAGATTTGGTGAAGTGGGCAAGCAGAAGATGAAACCAGTTACCTGTAAGGGAATTCACTGCACTGAAGCTAACGGGGTCTTTGCCTGGATGCAGTTAGAGCAATCTGGCTAGTTTTATTCAGAGCAGCTTGACCCTTCTTGGACTTAAAAGGTCAGGGAGTGTTAAACCAGAGCTAATTCCTTTTTGTCAGAGGTTCTGGTCCATTCAGGATTATCTCAGTGTAAGGATAATGTCAGAGCCTTATGTAGAGATGGATGTCTCATAGGGGTTTCGCATTCTTACCTGAATATAGGTTTCCCCGCTCAGGACCTTGGGTTTCTTCTGCTTCAGTTTTCTTCTACCAGGACACTCAGCTGCAACTCTCAGGAGGTTCTTTGTCAGTTGTTACTTTTCTGCACGTGGGAGTCGCGGGCTCTTCTCGCCCTGAGCTGGGCACTGGGGCTTGGCGGTCGGACACTGCAGCCCTGGGGCGTGCGGAGGCCTGGCGCTGGGGCTGCAGCTCCGCGGGCGGGTCGCTGGCTGCCCTCCTCGCAGCGCTCCGCCGGTGGTCCCCGCAGGCGCCGGGCCTCTCCCCCCCGCCTGGTCCTGCGGCTCCCGGGGTCTCGCGCTCCTCTGTCTCCGGGGCATCGGGGCTCTTCTGTCCCCTACTCCCTCGTCCCGGGTGGTGAAGGCGGCCACGGCCCCCTACCGCTTGCGATGAGAACTTTTAAGATCTACTTAATCATTTTATAATTGGAAATTTATACCTTTTGAATCCGTTCACTCATTTTGCCCACCTCTCACTCCCTGCCTCTGGAAACCGCCAATCTGTTCTCTGTATCCATGAGTGCGTTTAAAAAAAATTTTTGTTTTTGTTTTTAGATTCCACAACTAAGTGCGTCCATACAGTATTTGTCTTTCTGTGTGTGACTTACTTCACTTAGCATAATACCCTCTAGGTCCATCCATGCTGTCACAAATGGTAAGATTTCATTTCTTTTTACAGCCCAGTAATATTCCATTGTACATATGTACCACTTCTTTTTCATCCATTCGTCTATTGATGAACACCTATTGATTGCTTCCAAATCTTGGTTACTGTAAATAATGCTGCAATAAACATAGGGGTGCATGTACCTTTTTGAAATACTGTTTTGGATTTCCTTGGATAATACCCAGAAGTGGTTCTACTTTTAATCTCTCGAGGAACCTCCATACTGTTTTCCTTAGTGGTTGCATCAAATGTAAATGTTGATTTACATTCCCATCAACAGTGCAGGAAGGATCCTTTTTCTCCACATCCTCACCAGCAGCTGATGTTTGTTGATTTATTGATGATAGCCATTCTGATGAGGTATGAGGTGATAGCTCATTGTAGTTTTGATTTGCATTTCCCTGATAATCAGTGATGTTGAGCACATTTTCATGTGTCTGTTGGCCATTTGGATGTTTTCCTTGGAAAAATGGTTATTCAGGTTATCTTCCAATTTTAATTGGGTTATTTCTTTTGAATTAAAAAAAAACATATACATGTATTACTTTCATAATATTTTTAGAAATTAGTTTAAATATGAAAAACTCATGGGTTAGCCCTATAGAATCCTGAACTGACATAATACAAAGGAAGGGGAAACAAGGATACATGTTTCAAGTTTTTGATGAATAAAGTCAAGTTGTTCTTCAACGGAGCTGTACTAATGCACTCCTACCAACAATATATGAGAATCATGAGTGGGTTTTAAGACTTATATCTTGAGAAACTTGGGATTAATTATTTAGATAACATATGCCCAATCATAAACTGTTAGCTTCTAAGGTCAGCCCAGAAATGTCATTTGAGTATTGTAAGTTAGCGCTTGAATGCATCCAAAAGAAAATCTAACCAAAACACGTTGTAAAATATGGGCTTCTTTTTCTCACCAGAAGGGGGAGGCAGACTGAAGGCACATGAAGCAGGGCAGTGTGGCAGAGGTGGTGAGATCAGGGCTAACACGGCTCATCCTCTACATCTCAGCTCAAGGAACCTCTCCAGACATCCCTGCCTAGGTCAACTCCCTCATCTAACTCTCTTGACACACCTTGGGTCTCTCTGCACAATTGTAAGTTTGCATTTGTTTGCACAATTCTAGGTTTCTCTGTTGTCTCCCTAAACAGACCTCATCTGGTTTTGCTCATTTTGTGTCCCCAGCATCTAGGACAATGCCCAACATCAGGGCTGTGGCTCCATATAGCCTTCATCAACACATGCAGGAGAGCAGTACATGCATGAACGAATGAATGAGTGAGCTAAAAGAAAACTGTAATTCTCCCACCCAGGAAGCAGTTTCTTCCAGGGGTGGGGGTGGGGTGAGGAGGCAAGGACAGCCAGTGATGTCACAAGAGGTAGCTGGGACAGAAGGTTCTGGAAACTGCCCACCTTCCTGCCTCTGGTCGCCACCACTAGACCCAGAAGGTGACAAGGGCTGGGAAGAGGCAGCGCATATTCAGGTTTCCAGGAGGGACAACTTGTTTGTCACTTTTGTGGAAGAAGAAAACACCTTGAGTGCCCAGATGTCTCAGCAACCAATGCTTTGCTGTGATGGCCAGACCCACACCTCATGAAGAGTGGCAAGTGCCAGTGGTATGGGAGAGGGGAACATGGGGGTCCTTTGGAATTCAGTGTATTTCACTGGGATTTGGTCTCACCACAGACACACATTTTGGCCTTAAGCTAGACCCTCAATATCTTTTTGTTTTGTTTTTCCTTTATTGATTTTGGAGAGAGAGGAAGGGAGAGGGAGCGATAGATAGAAACATCGATGAGAGAGAACATTGATTGGCTGCCTCCGGCATGCCCCCCACTGGGGATCGGGCCCACAACCTGGGCATGTGCCCTGACCGGGAATTGAACCGGTGACCTCTTGGTGCATGGGTCAATGCTCAACCGCTGAGCCACAGCAGCCGGACGACCCTCAATATCTTTAAAAAATTTTTTTATTGATTAGTTTTAGAGGGAGGAAGGGAGGAGGAGGGGGAAGAGGAGGAGAGAGAAAGAGAGACATCAATGTGAAAGAGAAACATTGATTGTTTGCCTTCTATACATTGCCCGACCTGGAACTGAACCTGCCACCTTCCAGTGTACGGGATGACGCTCCAACCAGATGAGCCACACTGGCCAAAGCCAGTAGCTTTTTCTTTTCTTTCTTTCTTTATTTTTTTAATCTTCACCTGAGGATATTTTTCCATTGATTTTTAGATAGAGTAGAAGAGAGAGAGGGAGAGAGAGAAACATCGATGTGAGAGAGACACATCCATTGGTTGCTTCCCACACAACCCCCACAGGGGCCAGGGATCAAACCTGCAACCCAGGTACATGCCCTTGACTGGGAATCGAACCTGTGACCCTTCGGTCTTTGGGCTGACGCTCTAACTTGCTGAGCCAAAAACCAGCCAGGCCAGGGCCAGTATATTTTTCTATTGCAATTTCTTATTGGTTGCTGCCAGCACACAAGAAAGCTAATGATTTTTGAATATTGATCGTTTGCCTAGTCACCTTACAGAAGTTTTATTTCTAACAGCTTTTCAGTTCATAGGATAGTATAGGTAGTCAAATTTTTTGTAAAATGACAATGTTGTCTGTTTCTAATCTTTATTCCTCTCATTTATTTTTCTTATCTTACTGCGTTGGCTAAGAATCTCCAGGTCATTGCTGAATAGTAGCAGTGATAGCTGATGTATTTGTCTTAATCCTGACTTCATGGAAATTCTTCCAGTGCTTATGTTACTATTAAATATAATACTTATTGTATATATCTGGTGGATAATCCTCTATCAAGTTAAGGAAATGTCTTCAATTTCTTATTTGCTAAAAGATTTTCATAAAATGGATATATCATCAAATTCTATCTTGAGATCATAAGTTTTTTTTTACCCTTTGCCCCTTAAATGCAGTAATTCACATTGATAGAATTTTAATGTTGAATAATTTTTGCACTGTTACAATAAACCAACATGGCCTTTTAAAATTGTGAAACACTGCCCTGGCCGGTTTGGCTCAGTGGTTAGAGCATCGGCCTGCGGACCAGAGAGTCCCGGGTTCGGTTCCCGCTAAGGGCACGTACCTCGATTGCAGTTCATCCCTGGCCCCTGTTGGAGTCGTGTGGGTGACAACCAGTCAATGTGTCTCTGGCACATCGATGTTTCTCTCTCTCTTCCTCTCTCTCTCCCTCCCGCTCTATCTGAGGATAAATGCAAAATGTCCTCGGGTGAGGATTAAAAAAAAATTGTGAAACACCTATTGGACATAAAATAACATGCAAAACATACCTGCACAACTTATGAATATCAGTAAATGTCTATGTATCTGTTTCCTTTCATGAAACAAAATATTACTAGTAACTTCGACATCTTCTGTGTGTCCTTTTTCTCATGTTCCTCCCTCACCTGAAAGAGGTCACCACTGTCCTGCACTTCTTGCAGAACTTTCTCTTATAATTTTACCACTTAAACAAGTACTAACTAATCAGTGCTGCCTGTTTGTAACTTGATATAAACAGAATCATACTGCAACCCGCTTCTTTATGAGCATCATGACTGGGAGATGCATCCAGGGTTTTTTGCATATGTTCCTATGTTTTCATCACTGCATTCCATAGCAGCTGTATCCATTCTCCTGCTGATGGACTTTTGGGCTGTTTCCAGTGTTGGGTTCTTATGAACACTGCTGCTGTGAACATTTTTTCCATGTCTCCTGGGGCAGATGTGCAAGAGTTTCTCTTGGGTAAATACCTGGGAGTGAAAATGCCAAGTCAGGGAAACACACACGTTTACTATTAAATGGTTGGTACCACAGTTTCCCCAGATGGGTGTGTCATCTTGAACTCCCCCACCAGCGGTGGAAGAGAGCTCCCATTCTTCCTCTCCAGCATCTGCGTGCCTTTCCACACATCTACTGGGGGTGAAATGATATCTCATTTTGATTTTAATGTACACTCCCCTGATTACCAAAGAACCTGAACATCTTGTCCTGGGTTTAGAGCCCATCTGTTTTCTGTTCTGTGAACTGTCTGTTCATGGCTTTCATCTCTCTCCTGTTGGATTGTTAACTTTTGTCTTCTTAGTCCAGAGGAGCGCTTTGCATATTCTAGATACGAGTTCTTTCTTGGGATGTAAGCATAGCTATCTTATCCTAGTTAGTGACTTGTCTTGACTTACTCTGTCTGACGTCTTGACGAACAGACATTCTTCATTTGGTCGAGATTCTTTTAACACACAGCTGGATTGCCCGTTAGCCTTGTTGGAGAATCATATCACCCCCCACTTACCAGCTGCTCATGAATGATGAGCTGGTCCCAGGATCAAGGAGAGAGAATTGTGCTGTGATGACAGGCAAGCTGAACTCTCCATGTTTTAATTTCCTCATTTAGTACCGACCTCATGGGGTTGTTGTGAAGAGGAAATGGGTTCATATTTATTCATTCATCTAATATTAATCCTTTCATGTCCCAGGCACTGTGCTAGATATTAGGGATATAACAATTAAAAAGATAGTGCCCCCCAACACAAATACACACCTAGATGGTGCAATGAAGGGAAAGAGGGTGGGATGAGAGGGTGTGGGGTCTGGCCCAGCCTGGGATAATAGGGGATATTACCCTGAAGAATAAACTCATAAGCAGAAGCTGAGTTGGTGGGGGGGGGGGTGTTGATAAATGAAGATTAGGGAGAACAGTTTTTCGATCAGAAGGGACAGCAGGTGCAAAGGCCCTGAGGTAAGGAGTTTGGAGTGTGGGGGGGATGGAGACATGGTCCAAATAGCTGGAGCTAAGGAGATGAGGGGGTGTGTCATGATGTGGGACTGTCTTTGTATTTCTTTATCTCCATATGCCCTCTCTCCCCAGACACCAGACATGCTGCTGCAGCCTTCTGCACCTCAAACATGCCATGCTGCTTCCCACCTCAAAGGGAAGAGGGGAGGGAAGGTGGGGAGAGATACACCAAAGAACTTCTATGCATATATGCATAACCAATGGACACAAACAATAGTGTGGGGAAGGCAGGAGGAAGGTGGTATTGGGGAGGAGGGGGTCAATGGGGGAAAAGGGGGGACATCTATAATACATTCAACAATAAAGATAAGTTTTAAAAAATAAAAATTGAAGTGAGATTCACATAATATAAAATTAACCATTTTATTATTTATTTATTTAGTTAGTTAGTTATTTTTCTTTATTGATTTTAGGGAGAGAGGAAGGGAGAGGGAGCGATAGATAGAAACATCGATGAAAGAGAACATTGATTGGCCGCCTCCTGCGTGCCCCCCACTGGGGATCGGGCCCACAACCTGGGCATGTGCCCTGACCGGAATCGAACTGGCGACCTCTTGGTGCATGGGTCGATGCTCAACCACTGAGCCATACCAGCCCAGTATTTATTTATTTTTAAATCCTCACCTGAGGATATTTTTCCATTTATTTTCAGACAAAGTGGGAGGGGGAAAGAGAGAGAAACATTGATGTGAGAGAGACACATCGATTGGTTGCTTCCCGCACGACCCTGACAAGGGCTGGGGATGAACTGCAACTGAGGTCCGTGCCCTTGACCGGAATCAAACCTGACCCTCTTTGGACCATGGGCTGATGCTCTAACCCCTGAGCCAAACCAGCCAGGGCTAAAATTAACCATTTAAAGTGAACAGTGTGCTGGTATTTAGTACTTTCACAATCTTGTGCAGCCATCACCTCTACTTAGTTTCAAAACATTTTTATCATCCCCCAAAGGAAACAGTCACTCCCCACCCCACCCCCAGGCCTTGGTAACCATTAATCTACTTTCTGTCTCTGTGGATTTTCTTGTTCTGGACATTTCATGTGAATGGAATCCCATAACATGCGGCGTCTTGTATCTGGCTTCTCTCACTGAGCAGCGTGTCCTCAGGTCTCTCCACGCTGTAGTGAGTGTCAGAATTTCCTTCCTTGTTAAGGCTGAATAACATTCCAGTGTGTTGGGAGCTGAGCTGCTGTGAACGTGGGTGTGCGCTGCTGGTGTTTTCCCACAGGTGGAGACTACTCCGCCACGTGAAGGCTCCGCAGGGCATGCTACCAGTCTCCCATGGCTGGAGTCTGCATTTCCTCCAGTCTTCTACTCTTCAGTATTTTTAAATTGTCCATGTTAAGACGTAGAGTACACGTTTTCCACATGTAGGAGCATTCCCTTTTCTTGGTATGCAGTTCTATGAGGTTTGACAAATGCACAGAGTCGTGTAACCACCAACACGGTCAGATCGCGTACGTTTCCGTCACCCCCCAGATTCCCTCGTGTTTCCCCTTCATAGTCAACCCCTCTTCCTACCACAGCCCCTGGCAACCTCAGACTGTTCTCCATCACTATAGTTTTGCCTTTTCCAGAAAGTGACATAAATGAAATCATAAAGCGTGTGGTCTTTTGAATCTGTCTTCTTCCACTCAGTGCAATGCCTTTGAGACTCGCTCAGATTGTTGGATCAATAGTTCATTGCTCTTTGTTGCTGAGGTCCGTTGCATGGGTATGCTGCAGGGAGGTAGGGCGGAGTTGCTTCAAAATGTTTTCGTACCCACAGGATCACATATAGACTTGACCCCTATATTCCAACGTTTAAGAGACTTCTGGAAGCTCACAGATGGAACACTCTCTGGACTTCACAGTCGCTCTGTGATCTTACAGGTGTGCCACTCTCCTTTCCTCCTAGGCCCAGAGCAGTCAGGGCTGATGACCTGGGATTCCAGGCAGACGTGACCAGTGGATGGGAGTTGGCCTCGGCCCTGCACCCCTTTGCCTGTCCTACTAAGTTGCCTGCTTTGTGCCTTGCAGTACTGTGAAGAATGGTCTCTGCGGCCCTGGAAGGGCTGAAACCCAACCATTCAAGAGGAGGCTGAGGACCTTGAAGTAGACATGAGTAAAACAAAAGGCATGTTGTGGGAGAGAAAAGTGCACTGACTCGGCCAAGGCTTTTCCTAAAGGAGCCTGGTCTCGGAGAGTCAGGGCACAGCCACTCTGTGCCTGAGCTCTGGGGAGTGGGGGTGGGAGTGGGGTTCTCTACCACTAACAGGGAGCGCAGGCTTGTGATTTCAGAGCCTCGTTTGTATTGTTTGTATCACAGCAGCATTGACAATAGCACCTTCCTATTAGGAGGTGAGTCTGTGTGGGAGGAACCATATATATAGCATATATAATTGTATATATAGTGCAGATGTAAGATATATGTAGTGTAAATGTACTTGTATATATATGGCACAGATGTAATATATATAAAGTGCAGATGTAATTATATACATATATAATGCAGATGTAATAATATATATGACATGTATATAATTCTATACATATACATACATATAGTGCAGATATAATATATATAGTGCAGATATAATATTATATATAGTACAGATGTAATACAGGAGTTGGCAAAAGCAGGTTTATAGTAGTTCATATGGTTACGATTAGTACAATAGCTTTATTAATTCAAAAGAATGTCACAATGGCACAGTGCACTTAGGTACAATCTCATAAGTGTTTAAATTGCCAGCCTTCATTATTTACACATTCTTGTAATCTACTTGCTACACTGAAGCACACTTTGGCACAGAGTTCTTTTTTTTTTTTTTAATCCTCACCCGAGGATATTTTTCCATTGATTTTTCAGATAGGGATGGAGAGAGGGAAGGAGAGAGAGAGAGAGAAATATTGATGTGAGAGAGACAGAGTGATTGGTTGCCTCCCGTACGGCCTAGGGCCAGGGATCAAATCCACAACCGAGGTATGTGCCCTTGACCAGGAATTAAACCCGAGACGCTTCGGTCCATGGGCTGATGCTCTAACCGCTGAGCCAAACTAGCCAGGGCAACAGAGTTCTTTATTGTCATCAATAAACTTACTTTTGCCCACCCCTGTATATATAGTGAAGATGTAATACTAATATATAGTGCAGATATATAGTGTACATGTAATAGTATATATATAGTGCAGATGTAGTAATAATGGTTTGTTATCACTATGTTGTAACCATTTTACTGCCCAAACAATTCAGGGAGCACCCTGTGATGGTAAAGTGCCTTCATTCACAGCTGCCCTCTCCAAGTGGATACAATGTTGGCGAGAATGATAACTTTCACAGTCATTCTCAAAATTAATAATCTTCAAAATCTCATTTTGGTCATTGTGTTAGATTTCTGGGACTGCCATAACAAAGCACTCCAGACTGGGTGGCTGAAACAGAAATGTTTGCCTCCCCGTTCTGGAGCCCAGAAGTCCAAAGTCAAGGTGTCAGGCGTTTTGCTTCCTCCTGGAGGCCGTGACGAAGACTCTCTTCCAGGCTGCTGGTGGCTGCTGGCAATCCTTGGCGTTCCTTGGTCTGCACCCTCATCACTTCAGTCTCTGCCTGTCTTCACGTGGCTGTGTACTCTGTGCATTTCTATGCCCTCTTCTCTTCTTATAAGGACACCAGTCCTTGGATTTAGGGCCCACCCTCAATCCAGGATGATTTCATCTTGAGATCCTCAACTGATTTCACCTGCAAAGACCCTATTTCCAAATAAGGTCACATTCTGAGATTCTGTACATGAACATTGAGGGAACACTGTTCAACCCACTACAGTCATTAAAATATCCCCACCCGTGTCCAGGTGACACCCCTCCACATCTTTGACCAGTTTAGAGCTTCTCCCCACCCTTGGTTTCTGTCTGGATGCCTGGAGCGGCATTTGCGAGGTGATGTTCTCCTCATGACGCCCTGGCTCCACTAGGTGATTTTGTTGTAAGCTGGTGAGACTCCCACTGCTGATTCTCCTTGCGGGGGCAGGGGGGCACCGGGGGCCAGGGGGCTCTCTGAACTAGCCTTCCTTTGATGTATGTTGTTATGGGTTGAATTGCGTCCCCCTGCTATGGTCCGAATGTTTGCATCGCCCCCATTAATATGTTGAAACTTATCCCCCACAATGTGATGGTGTGAGGAGGGGGGCCTTTAAGAGGGGATTAGATCATGAGGGTGGAGCCCTCCTGAATGAACTAGTGCCCTGATAACAGAGGCCCCAGGGAGTTCCCTCACCCCTTCCATCATGTGAGGACCCAGCAAGAAGACAACGTCTATGAACCAGGAGGCAGGGATACCGGATCTGTTGGAGATTTGACCTTTGACTTCCCAGCCTCAGAACTGTGCGAAATAAGGGTCTGTTGTTTCCAAATGACCCAGTTTATGGTATTTTGTAATAGCAGCCCAAATGGACTAAGACATCCCCCCAAATTCATAGGTTGCAGTCCTAACAGTTACCTAGTACTTCAGAATGTGACCTAATTTGTAAATAGGGTCATTGCAGATAGGATGGGTCTTTTTTTTTCTTTTAATATTTTTTCTTTATTGATTTTAGAGAGAGAGTGGAAGGGAGAGGGAGAGATAGAAACATCGATGAGAAAGAACATCGATTGGCCGCCTCCTGCATGTCCCCTACTGGGGATTGGGCCCACAACCTGGGCATGTGCCCTGACCGGGAATCGAACTGGTGACCTCTTGGTGCATAGGTCAACGCTCAACCAGTGAGGCACACCGGCTGGGCAGGATGGGTATTAATCTAATCTGACTGGTGTCCTTATAAAAAGGGGAAATTTGGACACAGACTCACACACAGGGGGAACACCATGTGAAGATAAAGGCAGAGACTGGGGTGATGCTTCTATAAGCCAAGGAACTCTAAAGATTGTCAGCAAGTCACCAGAGGGTGGGGGAGAGAATGGAACAGATCCTCCCTCACGGCCTCCGGAGGAACCAACTGGCCGACACCTTGATCTTGGACTTTTTGTCTCCAGAACTGGGAGAGAATAAACTTCTGTTGTTTGAGCCACCCAGTCTAGAGCACAGGCATACCTCGTTTTATTCTGCCTCACTTTATTACACTTTGTAGATAATGCGTTTTTTACAAATTGAAGGTTTGTGGCAATCCTGCTTTGAGCAAGCCTATCAGCACCATTTTTCCAACAGGCTTAAATGGTGGTTAACTTTTTTTTTTTTTTTTTTAGGATTAAACTGTTTTTAAATTAAGGTACGTGCATTATTTTTTTAGACATAACACCACCTAATTCCGGACTGTGGACCATCCATGCAGATGGAGAAGTCATTCTGAGGCTATCAAACCATGGGCCAGGCCATGAGGCCCCCATAACCATTCCTGAATTTTTTCGGGAGTCAGTCAACAGATTTGGGACTTATCCAGCCCTCGCATCAAAGAACAGCAAAAAATGGGAAATACTGAATTTCAACCAGTACTATGAGGCCTGTCGGAAGGCTGCGAAAGCCTTGATCAAGGTGAGTGAGTCATTCATTTTTCCTTCCTTCTGTCCCTCCCTTCCTTCCTTTCTTATCACTTATTCAATCATTCATTCAGAATAGGAAATACATATACACACATATGGTACAAAATGCACAAGGCACCACAAGACACGAAGGGTAACTGGTAAAAATTTCCCCTCCAATTCTTGACCCCTTCTGTATGCAGGCAGCCAACATTGCCAGTTATTTGGGGAATACATTATGTGGATATATGACATAATTTCTCTATATGCAAATTTTTACACACATGGTAGCATACTCTACCCACGATTCTGCACCTTGTTTTTCCCCTTAGCATAGTATCTCTATGTATTAGTTAGCTACTGCTGCATAACAAAGCACCCCTAAATTTAGTGACTTAAAATGACAGACATTTATTATCTCACAGTTTCTGTGGGTCACGAATCCAGGAGAGGCTTAGTTGTATACTTCTGGTTCAGGGTCTCCCATGAGTTGCAATCAAGCTGTCAGCCTGGGCTGCATCATCTGAAGGCTTGACTGGGGCTGGAGGGTTCACTTCTAAGCTGGATATTGGCTGGAGGCCTCAGTTCCTGGGTCCATGGCTTTCCCCATAGGGTATCCTTGGAGTATTTTCACAATATGGCAGCCAGCTTCCTCCAGAATGAGTGATCCAAAAAGAGCATGAACAAAATGGAAACCATGATATCTTTTATAACCTAATCTCAGCAACTGAGACATACTGTCACTTCTTCCATATTCTGTTGGTTACACAAACTAACCATGATGCATTGAGGGAGGAGATTGTGCAAGAACACAAATACTAGGAGATGAGGATCATTGAGGGCCATCTCAAAGGCTGGCTCCCACCTCTGAGATCCTTTCATATTGATTCATTTTTTAAAAATCCACATTCTTTTCAACAACTGTAATTATGTCCCCTACTGATGGGCATCTAAGTTGTTTCCAGCCTTTTGCTACCATACATGGTGCCACAGTGCACTCCTTTGTACAATGAAGTCTTACACAGAGGTGCCCCATGTATGCCCACTCAAATGAATGAGAGAATCTGCTTGCTTATATTCTTGCCAACATCATATTATCAAAAATGTTCATCTTAGCCAGATTAATAGGCATGTGAGGCAGAATTATAAGATGATTCTGAGATTCCCAACCCCTGGTATATTCATGCTAGCACTCTCCTCTCCTTGAGTATGGGCAGGACTTGTGACTATGAAGGATTTTCCCTTCTATGGTAGCAAAGGTGAAGAGATTTAGCAGATGTTATTAAGATCTCTAATCAGTTGACTTTGAGTTCATCAAAAAGACAAATGGTCGGGGTGGGCTTGACCTAATCAGGTGAGGCACTAAAGGAGAGATTCTCCTGCTGGCCTTGAGGAAGCAACTGCCGTGTTGTGGACAGGGCCATGGGGCAGTGCATGGCATACAGCCTCTTGGAGTTGAGATCCATCCCCAGCTGGCAGCTACCAAGAAAACAGGACCCTCATTCATTCAACCACAAGGAAGTAAATTCTACAATCTGTGAGTGTGGGAGAGGATTTCATGCTTCAGAGGAGGCCACAGTCCCCACTGAGGCCTTCACTGCAGCTTTGGGAGATCCTAAGCAGAGGACCCAGTTAGACTGCCCCCAGCCTCCTGAGCTGTGGAAGTGGAGGTAATAAATGTGTGCTGGCTGTGTTTGTCGTAATGTGTAGCAATAGACAATGAATATATTAGGTATCTCCCACTGTAGAAGGGTATCTATTGGTGGTTTTGATATACAGGAAATCTGGCCACATTTTGACCTAGACCCCAGTTCCTCTCTCTCCTCCCCTGATGCCCATGTGTCTTCATCGAAAGACTGTGAGATGTCACAATTAAGAACCATGTGCTTGGCTGGGTTTTATTTTGGCTGCCCCGCCCAGTGCCATCGTGCTGTGGTTAGGTCACCTCTCCAGAAAGGCGATCCTTGTTAGCTATGCCCTTAGTTGTGGAGCTCAAGCACCCTACTCCCCAAACCTCGGGGGTCCAATAAGAAACACAGCAGTTTATCTACAATGATGGAGACAAGCTTCCACAATGAGGCAGCGTTTTGCCTCGAAGCAGAAACACTTAACATTGCTTTCCAAATGCTTATGTTTTCCCTAAGAGCAGGCACCACTGCCAGCCTTGCCCATACGACTAAAGGAGCCAACAAAGTTGGAGTTACCCCAAACCAAAGGAGTAACTCCAAGGATGGTCACCTTCAAGTCCAGGTTTCCTGGTTCATCCTCAACCACATTCAGACCAAGGCTGCTTTAACTTTTTTTTTTTATTCCTCACCTGAGGATATTTTTCCATTTATCATTAGATAGAGTGGGAGGGAGGGATAGAGAGAGACAAAGAGAAACATCGACGTGATGGAGCCACATCGACTGGTTGCCTCCCGCACGACCCGTTGGGTCAGGGACGAACCAAGGCTGCATCTTTAAAAGTTCAATTTATCACCTCTACAGGGTATCACTCTTTGAGTAGTACTTCTGTTATTAAAAATAAAAATAAATTTACACCCATCAGAATATCTATTCTTTAAAAAAACAACAACAGAAAATAGCAAGTGTTGGTGATGTGCAGAAACGGAACTGCATGCATTGCTGGTGGGGATGTAGAATGGAGAAGCCACTGTGGGAAACAGTATGGCCGTTCCTCAAAAAGTTAAACTTTGAAATGCCATATGACCCAGCAATTCCACTTCTGGCTACACACCCAAAAGAATTCAAAGCAAAGACTCAGACAGGCATGTGCACACAGAGAATGTTCACAGCAACATTATTCACAGTGGCCCCAAAGCGGAAGCCGCCCAAGTGTCCGTCAACAGATGATGGATAAACACAGTGTGGTCCATCAGACGATGGGCTATTATTCAACCTTTACAAGGAAGGAAGTTCTGACATCGGCTACAACATGGATGAGCCTTGAGGACATTATGGACAAATACTGTGTGATTCCACTCATAGGAGGTCCCTAGAGGAGTCAAGTTCATAGAGACAGGAAGTAGATGGTGGGAGGCAGGGGCTGGGGGAGGGGGCTGGGGAGTTAGTGTCTAATGGGGACAGAGTTCCAGTTTGGGAAGCTCAGAAAGTTCTGGAGATGGATGGTGGGATTGGTCACACAACATGAGTGTACTTAATGCTACTGAATTGTACACTTAAAATTGGCTAAGATGGTATATTCACGCTGTAAATAGTTTACCACAATAAAAATGCAACACTTAAAAGTAAAAATAAATCAGTGGGGTATTATGCTGAGGGAGGCAAACCAGTCTCCCCATAGTCACGAAATTCTCACACCCAGATGTTCGCCTCAACACGGGCTTTCCCCCATGCAGTGAGCTCATTCCACCAGAAGCAAAACAATTCCATGTTTCCATTCCTGTTTGTTTGTTTTTGCCTCCCCAGCTGGGCTTGGAGCGGTTCCACGCAGTCGGCATCCTGGGGTTTAACTCCGTTGAGTGGTTTATTGCTTCTCTTGGTGCCATCCTCGCAGGGTAAGACCACGCGCGGCGCCCTGTCAGTGTTGACCTGGCAGCCCTGGCTCAGTTCCGACTGAGACGTGAGTGGGGAGTTCAGCCACAGCCCAGGTGGGCAGGGGAGACAGACACACAAACCAATTAACCTGACAAAAGATTGGCATCTCAAGTATAGAAGGACTGATATCTCGAATATAGAAGGTACATCTAGAACTCAGTCATAAAAAGACAAAAGGATTTTAAATGGGCCAAAGACTTGAACAAGAAATGTCACCAAGTGAAGTAGGCCATAAGCAGTTGAGAGGTGCTCATGTCACCAGCCATCAGGGAAATGCAAATGAGAACCATGACAGGGTGGTTAAAAGCAAGCACAAAGGCTTCGAGTGGAGGGAACAGGTGCTTGGGGGCAGGGTGAGTGTCCAGATCCCATCTCTGGCATTTATTCTTTTCCATGGCACTCTGGACAGTGACTTCACTGCCCTGACTCTCACTTTCCTCATCTATAAAATGGGGTGTTGTGGGGGTTCCTCGATCCCATGTCATAATGACATCACAGGAATTGCTGCTTTCATCATCATTATCATTTTTGTTGTTTTTGTCACTATTAAGTTGTGGAGGGAGGGAAGATTTTGCCAAGGTTGCCAGCTCAGAACTTGGCTGCAGGCCCTTCCCCTCGCCCCCACCCCCACCATCCAGGACATCCCCCAACACGTGCACATGACAGGCATGTGTGTTTTCTTTTCCCAGGGGCCTCTGTGTTGGTATTTATGCCACCAACTCTGCGGAGGCTTGTCAATACGTCATTGCTCACTCCAAAGTGAACATCCTACTGGTTGAAAATGACCTACAGCTACAGAAAATCCTTTCGGTAAACCCCTACCCAGCACTGCCTGCCAGTCCCCCGGGGACCTCAGGGCTCTGACCAGGTGTCTTTGTGCTCCCAAGTAGATGCTAATGATCAGGTGGGGTGCTGGGGCTGGCCGCATGCACAGGGCCAGTAAGAGTCTCCACCACTTCAGCATAACTGGCAAAGCTGCCTTTGTGGGGGGCAGGGTGGATCGGGGGGTTTAATTTCCAATTCACAGTAACTTTAATTTCCTATTCAGCCTCCATTTAAAAAATGTTTTATGCATAATTTTATACACAGTCCCCTGCTATTTTTCTTTCAGAAGTATGATTCTTCTGAGCCTTGTCATTGTCTTCACTTCTTATAACTGTCCGCATTTCTGCAGTACTTTTGTCTTTCCCTTCTGCTTCTTTCTTCAGTTCTACCACCTCCCGTTCCGCTTCTCTCCGGTGTCTGGCCCTCTCTTCCCTTGTATGTTTGCTCTGTGTTCTTCCTTCCCAGCTGCATTTACTTCACTGCGTTTTAAATTTCATACTGGAATGTTGGGTGGTCATTTTTCTTTGCTTTGTGGTGACTTTGTGAAGTGTGGCTCCTCTCATTTTCATTTTTCCTTGCAGTATCTTTGTATGAATACTGCAGAAACTTTTCTGATTCTTTGTGTTCAAATGAGCTGCAGTTTCCTAAACCAGTTTTTGGCAGGAAGATCCTAAGGGGAGGGGAGTTCGGGGGATGGGTGAGCCTAGGTGACCAGATCCATCACTCAGCCGCTCAGCCTAGGGGCCACTGGGACTGTTTTTTAATAGTTCACCACTTCTGAGTTGCCCATTTCTCCACTTCTTAACTTCTCTGGAGCTGAGATGTGTCTTGCCACCAATGTTATCCTCTCGGATCATCATTGGCCATGTGTTTCCCCACATTTTAACATCTCTGAAATCAGGGCACAGTTTCCAGACCCAATGAAATCCTGGCTGGACTCAGTGAAATAAAACACGTGCCACCAGGCCTCCTTTGGCACCCAATTCCTGACGTGGTTCCGGAAGGACAGACTTCTGCCTCCAGCCTTGAGCTTTTTTGAAACTGCTTTTTCACATGGTGCTTCTGTGGTCCCTGGTACTCATGCCATGCCCTGCTCGCTCTGCTCACAGCAGAACACACTGAGGGGTGGGTGACGGGTGACGGGTGACGGGTGACGGGTGATGAGTGGGGTGCTTCTCATTCTTGCCATGAATACTGGCTTATCATTTGAGTTTTTCCCACGAGAAAACACCACGCCCCCCACCTTTCCCTCTGCCCCAACTTCACTACTACGGCTTCCTGTCCCGCTTCTAGTATATTTGACCTCATATTTATAAAGCAATACCTGACTCATTTCTGTCTCGTAGTTGGACCGAAAGTACTGCTTGTGGGGGTTTTGTGGTTCTGGTTGCTCTGTATGGAAGATTCGAAGCCAGGCTCTTGACAAGCTCTTCCCCAGCTGCATGTTCAGTTCCACTGGCTAATTCTGGGCAAAACTCGTGGTTTATAACCCTCCAACCCCCCAGTGCTGCCTTGCCTCCCTGAGAATAAACCCTAAACTCCTCGCCATTGCCTCCAAGG
Source organism: Tadarida brasiliensis (assembly GCA_030848825.1). Classification (NCBI taxonomy): domain Eukaryota; kingdom Metazoa; phylum Chordata; class Mammalia; order Chiroptera; family Molossidae; genus Tadarida; species Tadarida brasiliensis. The sequence continues at coordinate 48,987,534 of CM061259.1, forward strand.
TGGCCTGCCTGGCTCTCAGCATCCTCTCCTGCCTCCTCCCCTAGTCTCCCTCCCGCCCACAGTCCAGCCTTCCTGAACTCTTCTCTTCCTCAAACGTCCCAGGCTACTGCCTGCTCCCGGCGTTTGGATGTCTGTTCCTTGCTCTGGAAAACTCCTGTCCGGCTGTTACAAGCAGTTCTGTCATCTTTTCTCTCCAGTCCACACCAGCACTGTGGCTATGATTACAATGAGCCTAATGAATGTTGGAAATGACTTTCCCATTGGATTGGCTAGCGACAATGCAGGGTACAAGCATCCCACAGGTCTGGTCACCTAAACTTCACAGTTCTAGGTATAGCTAGAGAGTTCTGGACCTGTCCAGGTCCCAGCCCCTTCAGGGAGGATTTCTGTGGTCTGACTCCATCAAGAATGTTCGCTGAATCCTGGCTGCATAGTGCAAGCAGCCAGCTCAGCAAGTCGGCCGCAGACCTCAGCCTGAGACATGCTGTCTCAGGAGGCTGCTGTCTTCATTCACCTTTGATTGTTGGTGATACCAGCCACAAAGAACCTGGCAGTCCTAAAATCAGTCAAGACAAGGAGCAATGTTTCACAGAAAAGAGAACAGAGGAGTAAGAAGAGGCTGGGGTTGTGGTAGGAGAGAGCTTAGGACACCCATTCAGCTTGTTTTTCCCAGGGCTGGGTTGCCATGAGGTCCATGCTGAACTTTCTTTCAGATTCCACAGGGCAAGATGGAGACCCTAAAAGCGATTATCCAGTACAAGCTGCCAATGAATGAGAGCAATAAAAACAACCTGTACTCTGTAAGTGTGGGAGGGGGCAGAGAGCAAGGGGATGGGTGGGGCCTCACAACGGAAGTGGGCGGGGACTCTCAAAGGAAGTGGATAGTGAGCAAGAGAGAGGGCCAGGCTTCACAAGGGAAATGGACAGGCCTTTGAGAGGCTTTTAAAATTTTTGTTTTATTTTATTTTTGGTATGAAGGGTACAGCTTAAGCAAAAAGGTAATTTGTTGACTCATGTAACTACAACTCAGGGTGTGGATTTCAGGCATGGCTTGAACTAGGGGCTCAAATGTGACCCAGCTCCATTTTGCCCTCTTGGTTTCTTGACTCCACTCCAGCCTGGCTTTCCTTATAGTCCTGAGATGGTCCTGCGGTTCCTGGGGCTACATTGCTTTGTTGTTGTTAATCCTCACTCAGAGATATTATTCCATTGATTTTTAGATAGAGTGGAAAGGAAGGAGTGGGGGAGGGAGAGAGAGAGAGAGAGAGAGAGAGAGAAACATCCATGTGAGAGAGACACATTGATTGGTTGCCTCCCACAGAACTGCGACTGGGGCCAGGGATTGAACCGGCAACCCTTGACCAGGAATCAAACCCGAGACCCTTCAGTCCTTGGGGCAGACGCTTTAACCACTGAGCCAAACCACCCAGGGCTAGGGCTACATTTTGCCTTATTCTTGTCCACATAGTACTTCCAGCAAAAGCCCTGGCTTTCACTGTGATTGGACCATTTGAGGTCACATGTCCAGACTCGATCCAATCACGTGGCCCACATAATGGAACCCTCTGCCTTAAACCAATTAGGGATGACCTCTGGAATTGGGGTTGGAGTTGGCCCCATCAATGTGGTCACTGAGAAATTTGGGGTGCAAAATGGAATCTGGGAAGGCAGAGATCAAATAATATTGAACTCCATTGTCTAAGAATTTTACATATATTAACTCATTTACTGCTTAGCACAACCAAAGTTGAGTTCTGATATCATTCCTATCTTACAAATGAGGAAACTGAGGCACAGGGAGCTTAAATGGCCTGCCGGGAGTGCAGGAACCAGAAGCAAACAATAGTGCACTGTAGGACACTGAGCAGCATCCCTGGTCTCCACCCACTGGACACAGCATCCTCCAGCTGAAACAGCAGCTTTTGTAAGAGGAACCAGGACTGGCGATCCTAACGAAACCTTTCCTCTTACTGAAAATCGTGCTTTAGGAGAAGCTGATGGGACAAGATCTGATTGGGGAAAGGGAACGCCTGGCATTCTGAGGTCACTTCTCACACTCCCTGAGTCCCCACCTTTTGCTTATCTTCTCTTTCCACAGTGGGACGATTTCATGGAACTTGGCAGTAGCATCTCCAATTCCCAGCTGGATCAAATCATCGCCAGCCAGAAGGCCAATCAGTGTGCTGTGCTCATCTACACTTCCGGGACCATGGGCAACCCCAAAGGAGTGATGCTCAGCCATGACAACGTAAGTGCTGTCTCTGCCAACAGTGAGCAGCTGGGTAGCATCCAGAATCCCTTCACTCAGGGGCAGTGGCCTTCAGGATGTTTTGTTCTTGACCCTCAGGGGCAGGGTGGCATTTAAGGGTCTAGCACACAGCCCTTAACCAGCAGCGTGTAGAGAGTCATGTGGACACTGAAGAGGGGGCAGCAGAGTGGAGGGATCGAGGTCAAGGACTTCGGAGCAGACCTGGGTCCAAACCTGATTGTGATCTTGGTCAAGACATTCAGTATCTCCAAGCCTCAGTTTCCTCATCTGTAAAATGGATGTGATATAATAGTCCCTGCCTTATGGGTTGTTCTGAAGATGATATGAGTTAATATTTGCAAAGAGCTTAGAATAGTGTTTGATAAGTGCATGAAAGAGCAGTGAATATGTCCTGTTTCAGAGTAAAGCAGAAGTTGAGGTGATTTTTAAATTGATTTTTTTTTTTTTTGAGAGAGAGAGGAAGGGAAAGAGAGAGAGAGAGAGAGAGAGAGAGAGAGAAACATTGATGTGAGAGAGCAACATCAATTAGTTGCCTCCTGCACGTGCTTGACTGGGGACCAAACCTGAAACCTGGGCATGTGCCCTGACCGGGAATTGAATCTGAAACCTTTCAGTGTACAGGACGACCCTCAGCCAACTGAGCCACACCAGCCGGGGCAGAAGCTGAGGTTTTGATTACTCAAGGAAGGCTGCGTGTTTTGGGGAACATTTATGTATGTCTGGATGGAGTCCAAGACTGATGGTAATTTACATGATTGGTATGAAACAAAAGGGAATACATGCTAAAAGATTCCATTTCTAGAAAACCCTAGAAAATGCAAATGTATTCATAGGGACTGAAAGCAGATCAACGGTTGCCTAGGGAGGGGCTGAAGGGAGGCATCACAAAGGGACATGTGGAAATTTTGGAGGGTGATGAAAATGTTCATATTTTAATGATGGTGATGGCTTTACAGGTGTAGACGTAGGTCAATTTGTGTCAGATTGTACACTTTAAATGTGTGCAGTTCATTGCATGTCAATTATACCTCAATAAAGCTGTTTAAAAAATAAAAGAATGGGACAGTAACAGTTCATTTATGTTGCATGATCACTGCATGCCAGGGACTGTTCCAAGAGTTTTAGTAAATCCTCACAGAGATTCTACTGATTCTCTCAGTTGGATGCTATTTTTGCAGATGAGAGACTGAAGCCCAGAGAGGTTAAATTTCTTGGCCCAGGTCACACAGCATGCAACACACTGGAGCCTGGATTTGAACCCAGGCAGGCTGGCTCCACAGTCCACATTTCTAACTATACTGTAGATTTATGTGGCTAACATGTGAAAATGTCCAAAGATGCAATGTAAACATTTAAAAGGTAGTTGCAGAACACTACATAGAACACAATGCGATTTTTGTTAAAAACTGAAAAGGACAGCAAACAATATGCACCTGTGTAAGTTTTAAAAGCAGAAAAATGTCTGGCAGGGCATGCACCCAGCTGGCCATGGTGGTTCCCCCATGAGTCAGAACGAGTGCTAGTTTTTATATTTATTTATTTATTTTTAACATTTTTTTTTCTGTATTGATTTTAGAGATAGAGGAAGGGAGAGATAGAAACATCGATATGAGAGAAACATCGATCGGCTGCCTCCTGCACGCCCCCTACTGGGGTTTGTGCCCGCAACCCGGGCATGTGCCCTGACCAGGAGTAGAACTGGGACCTCTCAGTCCATGGAACAAGGCTCAATCCACTGAGCCACACCAGCTGGCAAAGATTGCTAGTTTTTAAATGAAGCTTTTCTACCTTGTAAGAGCTTTCTTCTCCAACCTAGCTTAATAGTTACCAGCACACACTGGCCTTTGCACTGGCTGTTCCCTCTGAATATCGGAATGCTACACAACTTGCTCTTTTACTTCCTTCTGGTCCTGCTGAAACATTACCTCCTCTGAGAAGCCCTCCCTGATTTCCATGTTTAAAATGACAAACAATAAACCATCCTATTGATGCCTCATCCTCCTCTGGCTGCTGTTTTTCTTACACTGTCATATTATACAGTCATTTGTTCATCATGAACATCAGCTCCTTGAGGGCAGAGGTTGCTGTCTTGTTCACGGCTGTGTCTCCAGTGTCTGGCACATAGGAGGACTCAATCCACTTTTGTGGAATGAATGAGTGAATGAATGAAAGGCAACTGATTAAATTCCTGCCTGACTCTGGTCAGCATTTCTACTCCTTATGGCTTCATACCTGGTGAGATATATTCCTAGCATTGAGTTGACAGGTATAAACCCTGGAGTGAGGCTTCCTGGGTTTGAATCCTGGCTCTCCAACTTGCTAGCTATGTGACCTGGGACAAGTTCCTTAAACACAGATGAGAATGGTTTCACTCCTAGAGTTGCCATGAAGGTTAAATTATTTTATTTACTGTGTCAGTTAGCTAATGCTGCGTAACAAGCCATTCTAGAACTTAGTGACTTAAAACACCAAAAGTATGTTATATCTGGTCTGGAATTTGGACAGGGCCCAGAGGGGTGTTTCTTCTGCCCCACGCAGTGTCAGCTGGGGTCACTCAGCTATATTCATCTGATGTCCGGGCTGGATGGAAAAGTCCAAGAAAGACTTCACTCACATGTCACTCATGGGTTGGGCATCCTCACGGCATGGTGGCTAAGGTTGTTGAACTGCTTAACATAGTGCATAGTGACTGGCTGCCCCCAGAGCAAACATTCCCTTATACCACGGCAGAAGCTGCAGTCTATGAAGGCTCGACATCAGAAGTTACAGTGTCATTCTGCTCCATTCTGTTGGTCAACAAGTCACTGGACCAGTCCTGGGAGGGAAAGAAAAACAGACTCCAGCTTTGAATAGCAGGGTGGCAGAGAATTTGTTGCTGTCTTTAATCTACCACACATGAATAAAGTGCTTAGAACAATGCCTGACACATAGTGAGACCTCTCAGTATGGTTAACTGTAGCGATGGTTATTTTTTTAAATATGTTTTTTATTGAATTTTTAGAGAAAGAGAGGAAGGGAGAGAGAGATAGAAACATCGATGTGAGAGAGACACATCGATTGGCTGCCTCCTGCATGCCCCACACTGGGGATTTGGCCCACAACCTGGGCATATGCCCTGACCGGGAATCAAACCAGAGACCTCTTGGTGCATGAATTGATGCTCACCCACTGAGCCACACCAGCCGGGTGATTGTTATTTTTTAAAAATCATCATCCTCTTTAAGTAAGAAGTAAAGCTAGCTCAATATTCTTAACATCAGCAGCTCAAAGTTTCTCCCATTTATAGGGTACTAACTATGTACCACACTGAGATAAATGTGTTAATTTATCACAAAAACCCCACAAGATAAGTTGTGTCATGAATGCCTTTCACAGATGGGGAAACTGAGGCTCAGAGAGGGGAAATGATTTGCTCAAGGTCATAGAACAAAAAAAGGTCTGAGCTAGGATCTGAATCCAGGAATGTTTACACCACTGTACATCATGGTCTATACGTGCCAACCCCCCTCCCTCAATAAATGGGTATGGGGTGCCTTGGAGCGTAGGCTGTGAGGGACGGTGCTTATAGGGCAGAATTAAAATCCCTTCATCCTGAAGCCCAGAGAGGGAAGTGGGACTAATCTTGAGGGCCTACTATGGGCCAACTGCTTTGCATATGTTACTCTACTTAATCCCTTCTATCTCGTCATTCATTCATTCATTCATTCATTCATTCAACAAAAAAATCTATTGAGCATGTACTATGTGCTGGGGATATATCATTGAACAGGACAGACCCAACTGTGGCCCTCAGGAAGACAGAGAGGAAATGAACAAAGAATACTTGTTCTCCAAAGATGATAGCCAGATGGCCAATGGACATGAAAAGATGCTCACCATCACTGATCATCAGGGAAATGCGAATCAAAACCACCATGAGATCTCACCTCATCCCTGTCAGAATGGCTATCATCAGCAAATCAACAAATAAGTGTCGTGAGGATGTGAAGAAAAGGGAGCCCTTGTGCACTGTTGGTGGGGCTGTACATTGGTGCAGCTTCTATGGAATACAGTATGGAGGTTCCTCAAAAAATTAAAAGTAGAACTACCAGCCCCAGCAGGGTGGCTCAGTAGGTTGGAGCATCGTTCTGTACACCAAAAAAGGTTGCAGGTTTGATCCCAGTCGGGGTGCATATGGGAGGCAGCCAATTCATGTTACTCTCTCACATTGATGTTTCTCTCTCTCCCTTCTTCTCTCTCTATTTTTTTTTTTTTTTTTTGGTACGTGCCCCTAGCGGGAACCGAACCCAGGACTCTCTGGTCCACAAGCCAACACTCCAACCTCTGAGCCAAACCGGCCAGGGCTCTTCCTCTCTCTCTAAAAAACCAATAAACCTATCCTCAGGTGAGGATTTAAAAAAAGAGAACTGCCATGTGACCCAGGAATCCCACTTCTGGGTATTTACGCAAAGAATTAAAAAAGACATGCAGCCCTATGTGCAGCATTATTTCCAATAGCCAGGGTATGGAAGCAAACTAAGTGTCCATCAGTAGACAGCTGGATAAAGAAGATGTGGTATATATTTACTTATATGTGTAATGGAATATTACTCAGCCATAAAAAAGAATGAAATCTTGTTATTTGTGACAACATAGATACACCTATAGGGTATCATGCTAAGTGAAATTAGTCAGACAAAGACAAATACCATATGACTTCACTTTTATGTGGAATCTAAAGAACAAAACAAGTGAACAAACAAACAAACAAACAGAAACAGACCCATAGATACAGAGAACAAGCTGATGGTTGCCAAAGGAGAGATGGGTGTGGGGATGGGAATAAAGAAAAAAACATAAGTAAAATAAAACTATTCAGGTTATGGCGAGTGATACCTAGAGAATTAAATGATGGAAACTTCCATTTGGGTGGTGTGAGACAGCCTCTCTGCGTGGACAATATTTAAGCGGAAACTTAACATGTGAGAAGGAGTCAGTCATGGGGAAAGCTGGAGGAACAGCAATCCAGGTAGAGGGAACAGCCAGTGCAAAGGCCCCAAGGCTGGACCCTGCCTGATGTGTTGGAGAAACAGCACAGAGACCCATGTGGCAGGATTAATGAAGTAACTGCTCACCAGAGATTTATGACATCAGTGAGAAATACGGGTTGCAAAATTATAGATATGCTAAAACTTTATATCAAGGTATGCATTGGAGAAAGAAAATCATTAATAGGCTAATTGTTGGGGTGTTTATGGGATGGGATCATGGGTGACCTCTTTGTTTGTTGGACAATGTTAGTTCCAGAATTTTATACTGAATAGGAGACACCTCTGTGTCCATTTTACAGAAGAGGAAATAGAAGCTGCAAGGGATTTTAAGCAAAGGATTTGATTCAGGGACACTTACTGAATCCTTCAGATTTCTGGTTTTCCTGGTAGACATTCTAACTCTAGGATCTGTTGTTGGACCCAAGGGTGCCTATTTAACCCTGCAAAGCTGCCGCTGAATTCTCCAGCTCCTTCCATTCTCAGACAAGTTAGTTAACTCTCTGTGCTTCTGCTCCCTCAGTAAAATAGGGAGAATCATAGTTACCGAGCCCGGGGTGTTATGATGAGGATTAAACAACTTAATGTTTGTAAAGGGCGAGAGTAGTGCCCACCCCCCAGTAGATGCTTCGTAAGTGTTTGTGAAGGAATTGCACTTAGGTGGCCCTCCAGCCAGGACAAGGCACCCTGGATTGTAAGCCCCACTTGTGTTCCAGATCACGTGGTTGGCTGGGATGGTGGCGAAGGACTTCAGCCTGTCTTGCGCCCAGGAAAAGCAGGAGGTGGTGGTCAGCTATCTCCCCCTCAGCCACATTGCAGCTCAGATGATGGATATCTGGGTACCCATGAAGGTCGGGGCTTTCACCTACTTTGCTCAACCAGACGCTCTCAAGGTAAGGCTGAGGACAGCCTGGGACGAGTGGATGGTTTCATTAAGCCCCAGTTCTAGGGGTTCCTTCTCTGACCTCATCTTATGCTTCATTTAGCAGCATCGAAAACAGTTGATCACATTCTTACAGTTTTTATCTGTACCCAAGTCAGGGCATCCTTGTCTGGTTGTGTAGATTATACACTGAACAACCTAAGACTAAGACGTGAATGATACTGAAAGCAGAACGTGTGTGGCTTTTTTTTTTTTTTTAATCCTCACCTGAGGACATTTTTGCATTTATCTTCAGATAGAGCAGGAGGGAGAGAGGAAGGAAGAGAGAGAGAGAAACATCGATGTGAGAGAGACACATCGACTGGTTGCCACCCACACGACCCCAACCGGGGCCGGGGACAAACTGCAACCGAGGTACGTGCCCTTAGCGGGAATCGAACCTGGGACTCCCCGCTCCACGGGCTGACGCTCTAACCGCTGAGCCAAACCGGCCAGAGCATGTGGCTTTTTTTTTTTTTTTAAGTCAGTATTCCCAACTCCCAAAAGCTCCAAAAACCAAACCCATCTCAAGACCCTTAACTTACTCACATCTGCAAAGTCCGTGTTGCTCTGAAAGATAACATATTCACAGGTTCAGGGGGTTAGTATGTGAATATCTTTGGGGGTACCAAGATTCTGCCTTCCACACCTTATTAGACAGGCTGTCTTAGGGCCTTTGTAATTCCTTCTAGAAGGTCCATTCTTTTGTTGTTTGTGTGGCTGATGGCTCCTTGTCACTTAGTTCTCTGCTTAAATTTCTCCTTGACCCCTCAAGCTCAGTGTCTGAGATGTAGTAGCCACTCAATGAATACTTTAGTTTTTTGGCTGAATACATAATGTATATACATACACTCACCTACAGGACCTGAGAAGTTCCTAACATCCCACATCCTTATCAACCCCGTAATATTATCAAAACCTTTAAAATAATCAACCTGATGGGTGATAAAGGTGTCTTTCACAATCTAAGGAACTGCCAGACTTTTCCAAAGTGGCTGCATCATTTTATATTCCAACCAGAAGTGTATGAGAGAGTTCTGGTTTCTCCTCCTCCTCAGTAACACATCGTCATCATCATCATCATTATTGTTGCCACCCTGGTGGATGTGAGTGGTATCTCATTGCTTTAATTGGCATTTCCCTAACGACTCATGGTGGTGAACAAGTTTTCATGTGCTTATTGGCCATTTGTATATCTTCTCTGGAAATACATTTGTTCAAATCTATTGCCCATTTAAAAATGTGGTTGCAAGCCCTGGCCAGGGTGGCTCAATTGGTTGGGCGTCATCCCATGCACTGAAAGGTTGCCAGTTCGATCCCTGGTCAGGGCACATGTCCGGGGTGTTGGCTCCACCCCCTGTGTATGTGGGGAGGGGGCGAGGGGGGCTGTGCAGGAGGCAGCTGATTGACGTTCCACTCTCACATCGATGTTTCTCTCTCTCTCTCTCTCTCTTTCTCCCCCTCTCCCTTCCTTTGTCTCTGAAAATCAATTAAAAATCTTTTTTAATCATATCTTCTTATGGTTGAGTTTTAAAGGTTCTTTATACATTCTGGAAATTAATTCTTTTTGTTGTTGTTGTTAATCCTCACCTCAGAATATCTTTTCCATTGATTTTTAGATAGAGTGGAAGGGAGGGAGGGAGAGAGAGAGAAACATCAATGTGAGAGAGACACATCGATTGGTTGCCTCCTGCAGAAACCTGACCCAAGCCAGGGATCAAACCTGCAACCCCACTGTGTGCCCTTGACTGGGAATTGAACCCGAGACCCTTTTGTCTGCAGGCCAGCGTTCTCACCACTGAGTCAAACCGGCCAGGGCATAAATTCTTTCTTAAATATATGATTTGCAAATACTTTCTCCCAGATCTGTGACTTGTCTTTTTGTTTTGACTCTGAAGTTCAGTTTATTTTTTTATGCTTTTGGGGTTATATATAAGAAATCTTTGCCCATGTCATGGTCACACAAATTTTCTTCTATGTGTTCTTCTAGAAGCCTTTTAGTTTTAGCTCTTACATTTAGGTCGGTGATCCATTTGGGTTTATTTTTCTATTTGGTGAGAAGTAAGGCTCTAAGCAAAGCTCTTACTTTCATTTTTAATTTTTGGGGAGATATGAATATCCTTTACACCATTCAGTTGCCTTGGCACTTTGATTGAATGTCAATTGATTGCAAATATAAAGATCCACGCTGGGTTTTCTATTCTGTCCCATTGATCTATATGTCTATTCTTACATCACAACCACACTAACTTTGTTTTTCTGGCTTTATGGTAGGATGACTACTTTGTCCCAGTTTTCCCAGGACTTTCCCAGTTTTATAACTGAAAATTCCACATTCCAGGAACTCCTTTAGTTCTGGGCAAACCAGGATGGTTGATCACACTATTTTATAATACATTTCAAAATCAAGTAGAAATTCTTCTGATTTTGTTCTTTTCCAGAATTGCTTTGGCTATTCAGGTCCTCCACATTTCCATATCAGTTTTAAGGTCAGCTTGTCAATTTGTATAAACAAGCCTGCCTGGACTTTGATAGGGGTTTGCATTAAACCTATAGATCAGTTGGGCGGGGGGGATTTTGCATCCTCTTAAACAGTTGCATAATATTCCACTGCATGCTTGGACAACAGATTTTTTTACCATCCTGCCACTCTCCACTCTAGAGAAAGAAAATCTGATTGGCTGCCAACCAGCCAGCTCACTGGCTTGCTTGAGTTGGGAACTCACACTTGTCCAATCAGCCAAGAGAAGGTTCTCCTGGGCTGAGTTGAGTGGCTGGGCAGAGACGGACATCTGGGGTCCATGGAAGGTTCAGGTGTGGCTAACTCAGCTCTGTCCCATGCAGGGCACCTTGGTCAGCACCCTGCAGGAGGTAAAGCCTACCGCCTTTCTGGGGGTGCCCCGAATTTGGGAGAAGATAGAGGAGAAGATAATGGAAGCTAGTGCCAAATCCTCAAACTTGAAGAAGATGATATTTTCATGGGCAAGAGCTGTTGGCTTAAAGTTCAGCACAAAAAGGATGCTGGGGTAGGTGGAGGGTCCACTGGGTCAGGTGGGGAGGGTGGTGGGTGAGGGGCCCAGCTGAGACCCAGCAGCCTGTTTGGACCCATGACTATAGAGCTCTCTTTGGCATTGTTCACAGGACACATGACACTCCCATGAGCTACCGCATGGCGAAGACTCTCGTGTTCAGCAAAGTCAGGAACTCCCTTGGCCTCGATCACTGCCACATTTTTATCTGTGGTGCCGCGCCCCTCAGGCCAGATACCTCTGAGTTCTTTCTAAGCCTGGACATACCTGTAGGCGAGATGTACGGTATGAGTGAATGCTCGGGACCTCACACCGTATCCAGCTCTGATAACTATAGGCTTCTAAGGTACTGGCCTCCTGGACAGACCCCCAGTCCAACAGCAACACGGGTCAGGGGAAGGAAGATGGGAGGGTGGATGGGCATCTGGGCTCAGATGAATTCTGACTTGGTGTCTCCAGAATGATCCTTGTTCTCCAGCTTCCAAGCCCCAAATCTTCATGACCGTGGAAAGCCCCAGTTTGTCGGAGAGTCCGCCAACAAGGGCAAGGGCTCTTAGAATCTCCCATGGTCTACCCCTGATTATCACTGTGAGTTCTGCCTCCAGACAGACCGCCCTGGGCTCACACACCCCACGTCCCCCTGCTGGGGCCTCAGAACTTTTCATCTCCATGATGCTCCATCTCAAACATGTCCACAGACCCTCTCTGGCTTTCTCCCAGGCTCAGCTCACCCCAGGCTGCAGGATGAAGCCACTAATACCGAAACAGTAAAAATACCAAAGGCAAGGTCCACTCGGAGTCTGAGAGCCATGTTCCTTCACAGAATCTTGCGGTCATCTCTCTTCCTTCCCTGCCACCGTGTTGCAAGTCTGGCTTGTCTCTCATGCTTGGCCAGCTTCCAAATGCCTTTGAACGTAGCAAAAACGAAGTTCGATCTTCCTAATCTGGCAAAATCATCTCTTGCCTTTACTTTACCTTGCAGGGGAGATTTGTATCTCAATATCTCCCCCTCTCCACTCCACAGTCCTGTCTGAGGTCTGTTTTCTGCAGAACCCAAATGCCCACTTGAGTTCTTCCAAAACCAAAGGGTCGTCCTTCCCTAAAGAGAAGTGACACTGGCCCTGGCCGGTTGCTCAGTGGTTAGAGCGTCGGCTTGTGGTCTAGGGAGACCCGGGTTCGGTTCCCGCTGGGGGCATGTACCTCGGTTGCAGTTTGTCCCCGGCCCTGGTTTGGGTCATGTGGGAGGCAGCCACTCGATGTGTCCCTTTCACGTCGATGTTTCTCTCTCTCTCTCTCTCTCTCTCTCTCTCTCTCTCTCTCTCTCTCTCTCTCCCCCCCCCTCTCTCTCCCTCCCACTCTATCTGAACAAAAAATGGAAAAATGTTCTCAAGTAAGGATAAAAAAAAAAAAAAGAGAAGTGACACTGTCCCAACCCTGGAGATAAGGTACAAACTCCAACCTCTATCTTTAACTATTTTTTTTTCAATGAGGAATACGTGCACACACAAAAATCAGAAGGTATGAAATGATAGAGTGCAAAGCTCCCTCCCCACCCCAATCCAAACCTCCTGTTCACCCTGGGTGAGTTCCACACACTTAAACAACAGAAATTTATTTCTTCACAATCTGGAGACCAGAAGTCCAAGATTAGTCTGCAGGGCTGGTTCTTTCTGAAACTCGTGAGGGAGAACCCGTTCCGTGCTCTCTCCCGGCTTCTGGTGCTTACTGGCAGCCTGCAGCATCCCTGGGCGTGAGCAGCATCACCCTCCTCTCTGCCTTCATTTCACATGGAGTCCTCCCGTGTGTGTGTCTGTGTCCAAATCCACCCCACCCCTTTTTTAAATCCTCACTGGAGGATATTTTTCCATTGATTTTTAGATAGAGTGTAAGGGAGGGAGAGAGAGAGAGAGGAACATCCATATGAGAGAAACACATCGATTGGTTGCCTCCCGTGTGACCCTAATGGGGGCTGGGGATCAAACCTGTAACCCAGGTACATGCCCCTGACCGGGAATTAAACCTGCGACTCTTGGGTCCGTGGGCGGACACTCTAACCACTGAGCCAAACTAGCCAGGGCTCCTCTTTTTTTTATAAAGACACCAGTCAGCTACTCCAGTATGACCTCATCTTAATTTAACCAATCACATCTGCAAAGACCCTATTCCCAATAAGCTCACATTCTGAGGCACTGGGAGTTTGGATGCAAAATATGAATGAGGGGACACAATTCAACCCAAAGCACCCTCCCAGAGGCAAAATAACCACCTTGTATTCTTTTTTTTTTTTCTTTATTGATTTTAGAGAGAGAGGAAGGGAGAGGGAGAGAGAAACATGGATGAGAGAGAATATCAATTGGCCGCCTCCTGCATGCCTCCCACTGAGGATTTGGCCCACAACCTGGGCATGTGCCTTGACCTGGAATCGAACTGGTGACCTCTTGGTGCATGGGTTGATGCTCAGCCACTGAGCCACACTGGCTGGACCCACCTTGTATTCTTTTTTAATCTTCACCCAAGGATATTTTTCTCTTTATCATCAGATAGAGTGAGAGAGAGAGAGAGAGAAACATTGGTGTGATAGAGACACATCAACTGGTTGCCTCCTGCACGACCCGACCAAGGCTGGGGACGAACCGCAACCGAGGTCTGTGCCCTTGACCGGAATCGAACCCGGGGCTCACTGGTCTGCAGGCCGACGCTCCAACTGCTGAACCAAACCGGGCAGGGCAAATCTTTTATTCTTTTAAATTAACCTGGCATAAGAGTGCATTGACATATACATTTTCATCCCAAATGGAAGTATTTCCCATGTAAAAATGTACACAGAACTCATCCTTTCTGCTATGAGCTCAGGAACCAAAAACACTCAGATAACGTGATATCCCTCACTAGCTGAATTCAGAATACCTTTCACTCAGTCTTGACCCACCCATCCAGGCTCAGGAACCAAACAGATTTGGTTAGTAGGGGATTCTTGTAGAGGATGTTCCTATCAATGCAAATAGCTGCCTTATTTTTGACAACTGCATACTATTTCACTGGGTGGATATACCATAATTTATTTAATCAGTCTCTTTTGTGGTGGATATTTAAAGCTTTTTTTCTCCATTATTTGTCACCATAAACAATGCTGAAGTGAATGTTTAATATATATACCATATATATTTTGCTAAACTAATTGGAGAAAAATGGTATTTTATCACAACTTTCATTGAGATTCCTTTTATTTTAAATGAAATTGAAAAAATCTTTTCATACTTTTTTTTTTTTTTTTTAGTTTTTTAAATGTTGTTCTTAGAGAGAGGAAGGGAGGAGGAGGAGAGAGAGAGAGAGAGAAACATCAATCAGTTGCTTCCCTCCTGTACCCCGACTGGGGATCAAACCTGAAACCCAAGTATGTGCCCTGACTGGGAATGGAACCTGCCACCTTCTAGTGTACCGGAGGATGCTCCAACCAACTGAGTTACACTGGCCAGGACTATCCGTTCATACATTTAAAAGCCATTTGTATTTCCTTTTCTCTGAACTATCTGTCCATATCATCTGCCCCCCTTTAAAACTAGATTATCTGTCCCTTTATTGTTGGTTTGTTAGCACTCTTTATATATTAGGAAAATCAGCCCTTCGTTTTTTATATCAGTTGCAAATATTTTACCTCTAGGTTTACCATTGGTATTTAGTTTTAGTTAAAGTGTTTCTTGCTGTGCAGAATTTCTTTTTATCTTTACATGGTTGAATTGATCAATCTTCTTTATGGCTTCTGTGTTCTTCCACATTCCTAGAAAGGCCTTCAGTGGGGAAGTCACAAGGAGTCTCTGAATAAATTTTGAGCTTCTTGGGAGTGCTTTCTTTTTCTTCTTGCTAACTGAGGGAATCCTTACAATTAGCCTTAAAACCATTGGTCCTGCTACCAGTGAAAGAGATCTCAGCAAAGCAGCATTACTTTCTTTTCTGCTTTCAAAAATTGCCCTTCTTATCTCTAGGAAATGAAGTCCTATAAGAATCCAGATTTCAGATAGTGCTATTCTGTCTTATGGAAGTAACTTTAACCTCTGAAGGGGTTCTGGTTGGTTGTCCTGGTCACTGCGCGCAGGTCTGTACATCTGTTTTCGAAAGATGAGGGGCTTTGTTGCTATTCTTAAGCCTGGAGCTCTTTGTCCTTCTCCCATTTATGTGGAGATTAAAACCTATACTCCGCTGTGTGTCCCCATTCACCAAGTGTTGGGGAACTTGCCTCACTGAATCGGACACTCCCTTTCTCTCTCATTCAGCAAACACCTCCTTCTGCCCCTCGTGTCCTGGAGAGGGTGAAGGAGGCAGATCCGGCTGGGCCAGCTGAGCAGAGTGTCAGGAGCCTGGGCTGCAGACCCAGGCTGACCTGTGTGGGTGACCTCGTCTCTCTGAGCCTCAGTATCCCTCTTCCCATTCCCCGGCAGCTGCGGCAAAGTCATAAGTGGATGTAAAAACATGCTGTTCCAGCAGACCAGTGATGGCGTCGGGGAGATCTGCATCGGGGGCCGGCACGTCTTCATGGGCTACCTGGAAAGGCAGGAGGAGACCATGGAGGTCATCGATGAGGAAGGCTGGCTACACACCGGGGACTTGGGCCGCATGGATGGCCAGGGTTTCCTCTACATCACTGGCCGCATCAAAGGTACTGGGGCTGGTCTCTGCAGGGGTCTCCTGCAAGCAGGCCCACCCTGAGCATTTAAGGGGCTGGCATACCAACTCCAACACAGGCCCTCTGCGCCCCACCTCCCATGGGGGCAGCACATGGATATACAGGGTCGTCCTTTCTGCACATCCCGGCTCTGTCCTTGTGCACAGCATTTGGCCCTCGGCAGGACTGACCTGGGAAAGACACCCACCCCAGCCCTGAAGCCTGTTTCCTCTCCTGTAATATGAGACTAACAATAATCTACAGAGTTATAACGATTAAATGAGGATTAAATGAAATGATGTAGAACAGGAATTGGCCAACTTTTCCTGCAAAGGGCCCGATCGTAAATATTTTTGGATTTGCAGGACACATGGTCTCTGTTGCAGCTACACGACTTGGCAGAAGTGTAGCATAGAAGCTGCCACAGATGATATGTAGACGAATGGATGTGACTGTGTGCCAATATATGAATGTCATATAATTTTCACGTGTCACAAATATTCTCCTTCTTTGGATTTCCTTCCAATCATTTAAAAACGTAAAAACCACCTGGCTGGTGTGGCTCAGCGGTTGAACATTGACCTATGCACCAAGAGGTCGCCGGTTCAATTCCTAGTCGGGGTTCATGCCTGCATTGTGGGCCAAATCCTCAGTGGGGGGCATGCAGGAGGCAGCTAATCCATGTTCCCTCTCATCGATGTTTCTATCTCTCTCTCTCTCCCTCTCCCTTCCTCTCTCTCTAAAATCAATAAAATAAAAAATTAAAAATGTAAAAACCATTTTTGGCTCGTGGCCATGCAAAAACAGGCAGAAGGCTGAATTTGGCTTGCAGGCTATAGTTTACCAACCCCTGATGTAGACAAGCATTTGGCACTGAACCTGACACAGAGAATAGCTAGGAAACCCTTCTTAAATAGATTTGAATAAAAAAGAAAATGTTTCAAAAACTAAGTCCAAAAGGTCTTGCTTCAGGCATGGCTGGATCCAGGTGTCAAAACAATGGCACAAATAATTTCTTTCTCTTTCACATACTGAGCTATCTTCTGTGTTGGGGCCATACTTGAAGAGGCTTTTCCCCATTTGGTGACAGGATGGCTGCCAAGAGTCTAGGCTTACCCTATCCCCAAAGGATAAGATTGTGTTATTCCCAGTAGTTTCTGCAAAAGTTTTAGCCCTGACTCTCCCTGGGTCCCATCTCAGAATGAATCACTGTAGAGGATGGAATATGCTGATTGGTCAGACCTGGTCACATGCTCACCCTGTAGTTCACCTGCCAAGCCATATAAAGATGGACAGTAGTTTCCTAAGGAAACATCAGAGTGTATTTATCTGGAGGGGTCACTGGGCACCACAGATGTCCATTATGTGATCATATTATTTCTACTGCTATAATGACATCAGTAAAGGTGACTGAGATCTTGAGATGAGATGGAGAGAGTCTGGGTGGATGGAACACAAAGCTGCCAGCATTCCAGGAAGAAAGAACAAGAGAAGAATAGGCCAGGAGGAGGAGCTCTTGGAGAATTTTTGAGGCTTGGGGGAGAAAGTGACACAGTTTTTTAAAAATATGTTTTTATTGATTTTTTTAGAGAGAGAGAGAGAGAGAGAGAAACATTGATGTGAGAGAGATACATCGATCGGCTGCTTCCTGCACGACCCCCACTGGGGATCGAGCCCACAACCCGAGCATGTGTCCTGGACTGGGAATCCAATCTGAACCTCTCAGTCCATGGGATGACGCTCAATCCACTGAGCCACACCAGCTGGGTGACACAATTCTTTTAGACATGCCAAAATTAGGGATGCTACACAAAATCTCTGGGTAAGATTGGACTTAGGTTCTTTTGGGGTTGCCAAGTGATGGAAAAGTCAGGAGACAGAGAGACAGGATGTGGCCGGAAGCATTTCACCATCTCCTGAGCAAGACAGAGGAACTGATGCAGGGTATGGGAGACTGAGAAATAGCCAATGAATCAATAAGACACTGTCCAAGTGGGATGCACAGGATTCAGACATTTTATGGGAATTTGAAGAAAATAGAGGAGGAGGCGCAGAGTAACTTTGGGTCTGTGACTTGGAGAAGGGCATGCTGGGAGTCCTGGCCAAGGGCAGGGTTCCTCTTCTGCTTCTGGGGTTTTCTAGGCGAGTGGTTGTCTGTGCCAATATCTGTCCCCTCAGATCCTCAAGAGGGTGGGGGTTTCCTATGGTCCTGGTTGAACCCACGCAGAGCTGTATGTTGTTCCAGAAATCCTCATCACGGCTGGCGGCGAGAATGTGCCCCCTGTTCCCATCGAGAACAGGGTTAAAGAGAAGATTCCCATCATCAGTAATGCCATGTTAGTGGGAGACAAGGCAAAGTTTCTAAGCATCCTGCTGACGCTGAAGGTAACGTGGGTGTCCTGTGGGGTCTCCGCCCCAGGGTCCAGAGGGTGCGCCTCTGTGGGTTCTGGACCTTCTCGGTCCTGGGGCCGGCTGGGGAGTGTGTGGGGGTGTAGGGTGTGGTGACCGGGGTGTCCTGGGGCAGTGTGAGATGGATAGGACAAGTGGAGAGCCACTGGACAAATTGAGCTTTGAGTCCATCAAGTTCTGCCAGAGCCTTGGCAGCGCTGCGTCCACTGTGGCTGAGGTCGTGGAGCTGCGAGACCCCCTGGTGTACAGCGCCATCCAGAAGGGCATAGACGCTGTGAATCAGGAAGCCACCTCCAGTGCGCAGAGGATTCAGAAGTGGATCATCTTGGACAAAGACTTCTCCGTCCATGGTGGAGAGCTGGGTGAGTGGCCTAGAGAGCTGGTGGCCTTGGCACTTGGAGGCTGGTCCCTTGTTAGTGTCCAGGGCCATATGGGCTCTGAGACATGCCCTATTCTGAGGGACAGAGGGTCTGTGGGACCAGCTGAGGACAGAGAGAGGGACACTGCCACCTCTATCTGACTGGTGCCCAGTTCCTCCGGACCATACACATACACACACACACACACACACACACACACACACACACGAGTCCCTTCTCCCCAGGGCAGCCACATCCCTCACTCTGGGAATAAAAGCCATACTCCTTACTATGGCTTCTCGTGGGCTCTCTCCTTCTGATCTTTCCTTGTCACTTACTCCACCCCAGTGATGGCGAAGGTGGTGCACCCAGGAAGCGGGCCACCAGCTAGCCCCGGGCATACAGCCCTGTTGTATGGTCATGTGCAGGGCACGGGACTTTTATCTCCACAGCTGAACCCGCTTCTCCTTTCTCAATAGGTCCAACAACAAAGATTAAGAGACATTTCATAACCCAGAAATACAAAAAGCAAATTGATAATTTATACCACTGACTTGAATGGCAGAGCTGCTCCTGGCTGTCCTGACGGTGAGACTGGCTTTCCTGGGCTGGGCCTCCAACGAATCCCAGAGGCGATCTCCGTGTGGCAGGCAGGCTCTCGGGCAGAGCAGCGGAGGCCAGCTGCACACACGCACACACGTTCAGTTGCTGTGGGTTCTGGGTAGTGTCTGGCCTCAACTCATGCTCTCCACCAGGGTCATGGCAGGGCACGCAGGTTCCTTCGAGTCTGGCCACCAACGTTGTTACTTGTTCTTCTGGCCTTTTCCACTTGTCTCAGAGTTGGAGCAGAGCAATGTTTCCGCCCAGAACTAGAGTTTTTTTGTTAAACACCCAAATGTTTCATTGTGGCTTACCTGCAGAAGGCCTTTCGCCAGAAACTTTGGTTGGGGGATGTTCTACTTGTCAGGAACCCCAGGAATGAAGTGTGTTGGCCCCTCACAGATGGTAAGGGATGGAGACTTGAACTGTTAGTACCCACTCCTTTTTCTCCCCTTCCCCCAAGTCTCGTGCAGAGGAACCCCCAGGACACCGTAAGTCACCACATGCACGGTGCAGGCAGAGAGGAGAACACATGGTCAGTTGTCCCAAGGGCTACATGTTCAAATCATTCTCTTCTGACGCCCCCAGCCAACACAGCTGTATTCATCTACTAGGGCTGTTGTAACAGAGCACCACAGACTTGGGATCTTGAACAACCTGAATGGTTTTTTTCTCACAGTTCTGGAGTTGGAAGTCTGAGATCAAAGTGTGGGCAGGGTTGGTTCCTTCTGAGGTGTCTCTCCCTGGCTTCTAGATGCTGTCTTCTCCTGTGTCTCCGTGTCCAAATTCCCCCTCTTGATGGGGACACCAGTCACATGGATTAGGGCTCGCCCTAATGACCTCATTTATATGTTTATTTTTTCTTTATTTTTTTCTTTATTGATTTTTAGAGAGAGAGGAAGGGAGAGGGAGAGATAGAAACATCAATGAGAGAGAACATCGATTGGCTGCCTCCTGCATGCCCCCAGTGGGGATCGGGCCCACAACCTGGGCATTTGCCCTGACCAGGAATCAAACTGGCGACCTCTTGGTGCATGGGTTGATGCTCAACCACTGGGCCACACTGGCTGAGATATATATATATATATATTTAATTAATTTATTTTGTTACAGATGTTTCTCATTTTCCCCCCATTGACACCCTCCTCCCGATCCCGCCCCCACTCCCAGCATTGTTGTCTATGTCCATTGGTTGCACAGACATGCATATAAGTTCTTCGGTTTATCTCTTCCCTCCCCCCCGACCCCTCTCTTCTGAGGTTTGTCAGTCTGAACCCTACTATGTCTTTGGGTCTATTTTGTTCATCAGCTTATTTTGTTCATTATATTCCACAAATAAGTGAGATCATGTGATATTTGTCTTTCTCTGATTGGCTTATTTTGCTTAGCATAATACTCTCCAGGTCCCTCCATGTCGTCTCAAACGATAAGAGATTGTTCTTTCTTACAGCTGCATAGTGTGCCATTGTATATAGGTACTACAGCTTTTTTATCCACTCATCCATTGATGGACACTTGGGCTGTTTCCAGATCTTAGCGATTGTAAATAGCGCTGCTATGAACATAGGGATACATATATTCTTTCTGATTGGAGTTTCAGGCTTCTTAGGATATATTCCTAGAGGTGGGATCACTGGGTCAAATGGCAGTTCAACTTTTAATTTTTTGAGGAAACACCATATTTTTTTCCACAGTGGCTGCACCAGTCTGCATTCAGCAGTGTACTAGAGTCCCCTTTTCTCCACACCCTCGCCAGCACTTGTTGTTTGATGATTTGTTGATGGCAGCCATTGACAGGTGGGAGGTGATACCTCATAGGCTAATGACCTCACTTTAACTTATCTCTGTAAAGATCTCTGTCTTCAAATAGTCACATTCTGAGGTACAGGGGGTTATGACTTTAGTATATGGATTTGGGGGAGGGAGACATAATGCACCCATAAAACCACCATAATCCATTTTCTTTTCTTCATCATTAACTGGTTTAACTCCTCCACACCTGCATTTGTCAAAGTCTTCTGGGTGAGCCAAGCATTTAAACACATTCATCATTCCTCATCTTTTGAAAGATTTCCAATTTCACTTTCCGGTTGGGTAAGAGACTGTCGACATTGATGGGGGGATGGACCCTCTATACCTGTGCAGTCCAATACGGCAGCCACTGGCCATAATGTGGCACGTCTGAATCAAGGGGTGCTGTAAGTTAAAATACTCACTGGGTTTCGAAGACTTGGTACCTAATAGAGAATTTTTTTAACTCATCTTTATTGTTGACTGTATTACAGATGTCCCTCCTTTTTTCCCCATTAACCCTTTCCTCCCCTATCACACCCCCCTCCAGCCTTCCCCGTACTATTGTCAGTGTCCATTGTTTATGTATATATGCATAGAAGTTCTTTGGTTTATCTCATCTTGCCCTCCCTCCCCCCTTCCCTTTGAGGTTCATCAGTCTAACAACCAATTTGTACCTCTTAATTCCTTCATCTTTTTCACCCATCCCCCCAGCCCCCACCCATCTGGCAAGTTATAAAAAGTTCTCAGTATCTATAAGTATGTTTCTGTTCTGCTTACTCATTTTGTTTGTAGATTCAATTGTTGATAGATATGTATTAATTGCCATTTTATTGTACATATTTTTGTTGTTCTTCTCCTTCAAGAAGACCCTTCAACATTTCATATAATACTGGTTTGGTGGTGATGAACTCCTTTAGCTTTTTCTTGATATGTCCATTGATTCTAAATGATAGTTTTGCAGGATAGAGTAATCTTGGTTGTAGGTCATTGCTTTTCATCACCTTGAATATCTCTTGCCACTCTTTTCTGGCCTGCAAAGTTTCTTTTGAGAAATCAGCTGACAGTCTTATGGGCGCTCCTTTGTAGGTTACAGACTGCTTTTCTCTTGCTGCTTTTAAGATTCTCTCTTTGTCTTGAACCTTTTGCATTTTGATGATGATGTGTCTTGGTGTGGTCCTCTTTAGGTTCGTCTTGTTTGGGACTCTCTGTGCTTCCTAGACTTGTATGTCTGTTTCCTTCACCAAGGTAGGGAAGTTTTCTGTCATTATTGTTTCAAATAGGTTTTCAATTTCTCATTCTCTCTCTTCTTCTTCCGGCACCCCTATGATGAGAATGTTGGCACACCTGAAGTTGTCCCAGAGGCTCCTTACACTATCCTCATTTTTTTGGATTCTTTTTTCTTTTTACTGTTCTGATTGGGTGTTTTTTGCTTCCTTATATTCCAAATCGATGATTTGCTTCTTGGCTTTACCTTCTCTACTATTGATTCCCTGTAAATTATTCTTTATTTCAGTTAGTGCATCCTTCATTTCTGACTGGTCCTTTTTTATGTTGTTGATGTTCTCACTAAGTTCCTTGGAGGTCTCCTTAAGTTCCTTGAAGGTTTTACTAAGTTCCTTGAATGTCTCACCAAGTTCCTTGAGCAAACTAAACTTATAACCTGTTTTCTGAACTCTGCATCTGATTGATTGCTTATCTCCATTTTGTTTAATTCTTTTCCTGGAGTTTTGTTTTCTTTCATTTGGGACATGTTTCTTTGTCTCCTCATTTTGGCTGCTTCCCTGTGATTGTTCCTATGTATTAGGTAGAGTTGCTATGTCTCCTAGGCTTCGTAGGGTGGCCTATTGTTGTAGGTGTCCTGTAGGATCCAGTGGCACAGCCTCTCTGATCACCCCAGCTGGGCCCTTGAGGTGCACCCCTAGTGTGGACTGTACACCCTTCTGTTGTAATTGAGTCTTGATTGCTGTTGGCATGTCAATGGGAGGGATTTACTCAGGCTGATCAGGTGCAAGGACTGGCTGTGCTCACTGACCTCTGGCCTCTGACTCCCTTGGAGGATCAGTGGTGTAGGGGCTTAACACACAGAGCAAGACTTACTTCATCAGGGCTCTGGTACCCACTGAGTCCACTCCTTGAGTGTGTCACTGGTGGAGGTGGTTGGGTGGTGGTGTTTCGATGTGGTCTGGAGCTGTCCACTGGGTGTGCTGGCTCTGGGGCAAGGTCAGCCACTGCCTGTGTTCTATTCGGGGCCACCAGGCTTAAGCTACAAAGTGATCTGCCGATGGCTGCTTCTTGTTTTTTAAAATATTTTTAATTTTTTAATTTTTCTTTTTATTAATTTATTTTTGTTACAGATGTTTCTCCTTTTCCTCCCCATTGACTCCTTCCTCCCCATCCCCTCCCACCCTGTCCTCAGCTTTGTTGTCTATGTCCTGATGGCTGCTTCTTGTGCTGGTCTTGGATGTGCCTAGGAAAAGCCAAGCTGTGAACCAAGGCGGCTCCTTCTAGTGCCAGGCCTGGGGCCACTTAACGAGAAGTATGGGGCTCGCTGAGACCAGATGCTGCTTGTTTGAGAGATTTTAGGAAACTCTGAAGCAGGATCCAAGGCAGGCCAATCCTATGGTAAAGCCTTTGGAAACAGTTTGGGTGGGGCAGGGCCTCAGGGAATCACCAGGGCGGGGCAAACAGTGTGAGCCAGGTTGCTGGAGTCCCAGATATGACGGCCATCTGCGGCCCCAGGGAAGAGCTCACCAAAGGAACATCAGCCTCCACCAGCACATCTGTCCAGGAGAAAGCCGCCTCTCCAGCCCTCGTCCTGCGGCCAAACAGCTCGGTTCTTCCCTGTATGTCTCTGGTGCCCCTCAAGCTGCCTCCCCTCCAAGCTTATAGGGAGCACATCTGAGTAAGTCCGTGCGCAGGCCCTTTAAGAGGAGTTGCCTGGGGCTCCCGCAGCCTCAGCCTCCCTCAGCCTCAGTTCCCACTGGTTTTACAGCCAGAAGTGATGGGGATTCTCCTCCTGGCACTGGAACTCTGAGCTGGGCGCCTGGTGTGGGACGGGGACCCCTCACTCTTCAGGGAGGACCTTCCCAGCCGAGGTGTCCTCCTGATTTTTATCCGCCACACATGGGTGTGGGACCAGCCCATCCACGCCTCCGCCCCTCCTACCAGTCTCCATGTGGCTGCTTCTTCAATTTTGTAGTTGTAAGACTTCCATTCAGCTCGATGTCAGGCAGTTCTGAATGATGGTTGTGTTGTAGTTTAGTTGTAATTTTGATGTGGTTGTGGGAGGAGGTGAGGTCGCTATCTTGACTGGAAGTTCCCTAATAGAGAATTTAAAATATCTCATTAAGCCCTAGCTGGTGTGGCTTGGTGGTTAGAGCATCGGCCTGCACCTGAAAGGGTCACAGGTTTGATTACTGGTCAAGGGCATGTACCTGGGTTTCAGGTTCAATATGTTTTTCTCCCCAGAGGACTGGCTCTGGTTGGGGTGCATGTGGGAGGCAAGCCATCCATGTGTGTCTCTCACATCGATGTTTCTCTCTCTCTCCCTCCCTCTCTCTCTACCTCCTTCCCTCCACTCTCTCTAAAAATCAATGGAAAAAATATCCTCGGGTGAGGATTAACAACAACAAAAACAACAAGAACAACTGTATATATATATAATTATTATTTTGAAATAGTCATTACATGTTGGAATGATAATATTTTGGATATCTTTTTAATCAATTTCACCAGTTCCTGTTTGTGTGGCTACTAGAGAATTTTACAGTGTGTGGGGGTTCACAGGATACTTGTCTTGGACAGCACAGCTCTAAAGTTCATTGGAGAGGGATTCCAATGTTTCTAGTTTACAAATGGATCCATTCATTTGGGAATATTTTCATCTCATGATAACGGTGGGGTCTCATAGAATGAACACATTTTTCAAGGATCCCCGTGTAATAACTTGTCTTTCTCCTCTTTCCAGCCTCCAACAGGAAGATCCCATCTCGACACGTGATTTACTGCTCTGGGCAGGGACTTTCTCTCCTGTTTCTAAGAAGCCAGATTCTGTGGGGGTCAGTCTCTCATTGAGGAGGTGCCCCCATTGGGACCTGCCATGCCTTTCCATGTGACAGGATCATCATAGCTATCTGAATTCCGATGAACCTTCAAGGCATGACCCCCTTCCAAGGGAAGCTTATGGGGAGGTCTGTGAAGAACTGCCTGTTTTAGAAGAAAGATCTGACCTTGTGGGTTTCAATTAGATTTGTTTTTCTCCCCAAAGGACTGACAGACATCAGAAAGAAAGGCATTCACAAGTTAAAGATCTCGGCCCCCAACCGACTCACCTTCCAGGAGGCAACCAGGAAACCCTTGCAATCAGTTCTGATAATAAAGCACGT
Organism: Tadarida brasiliensis; assembly: GCA_030848825.1. NCBI lineage: Eukaryota > Metazoa > Chordata > Mammalia > Chiroptera > Molossidae > Tadarida > Tadarida brasiliensis. The sequence goes on from CM061259.1 coordinate 49,012,988, forward strand.
CAGTGTCCCACGTGTAGACACAGACATTCTGTCCTTTGTTGAGAAGCTCAGATTCTGAAATCAGTTCGGGTTTCAAATTCTGGCTCGCTGTGTGTGAGCTCAACCCTCTGAGTCTTGCGGGTATTTTTATCTGTAAAAATAGAGCCCCATCCCCCAGGGTGGCTGTGAGGTTCACTGAGATGACAGACGAGTGCAGCGCCTGATGCCTGAAAGCCCCGATTGATACGTTAGCCATGACCATCAAAGCACCCAGTCAGTCTTGGGTAACAGCTATATATATTTTTTCCATTTAGGTAGAGATCAATTAAATTTTTTAAAAATCCTCATCTGAGGACATGTTCATTGATTTTAGAGAGAGGTAGGGAGAGAGTGAGAGAGAGATAGAGACATTGACTGGCCACCTCCCGTATGTGCCCGGACCAGGGACTAAATCCACAACCTAGGTATGTGCTCTGACCGGGAATCAAACCGCGACTTTTCAGTGTATGGAATGACGCTCCAACCAACTAAGCCATACCAGCCAGGGTGAGATCAATTAATTTTTTTTTTTTTATCCTCACCCGAGGACATTTTTTTTTTTTTCAGTTATCTTCAGACAGAGTGGGAGGGAGAGAGGGGGTAACAGAGAGAGAGAAACAATTATGTGAGGGAGACACATCAACTGGTTGCCACTCACACAACCCCAGCCAGGGCCGGGGACAAACTGCAACCGGGGTACATGCCCTTAGCGGGAACCGAACCCGGGACTCTCTGGTCTGCAGGCCAACGCTCTAACCGCTGAGCCTAACCGGCCAGGGCGAGATCAATTAATTTTATTAACAGCTATGATTCTTGATGAATTTTATCTTTTGGGATGAGCTGTGCTACTGTCATAAGGTCCAAAATAGCAGCAATTTAAAGATAGAAGTTTATTCCTCTGTCACCCAGCAGTCCATGTCCAGGCAGACCAAAGCTGACATGGCATATCCATGGTCTTGGTCCCTGAAAAAATATCAGTGTGGGGAGCAGGGGAGAGGACATCTCCCAGGCCAGAGAAGGACAGAAGAAAGAAAACTTCAGTGTTTCTTAAGGTTCTAGATACCCAGATGCAGCCCAGAGCCCCTTTTCTTTTTTTAAATATAAATTCATAAAAAGATCAGAAATATATTAAACCATCTCCTGGCAAAAAGTTGTAATGCAATGTAGGTAAGGCTTAAGTCACATTTGATGGCCCTCTTCATCTATCTGGCAGGTTTTCATTTTTTAAATATGTGAGTTCAATCAATTCTCTTTATTTGCTAATTCCATATTTGCAAGCCTGCCTGGTCTCTAAAATGTACTTGTAACCCCAAATCAATGCTCTTGGTGCTTTTGTGGCCATTTCTGGACATGCACAGAGCAGTGAAAATTTGAATTGCCTGACATACACGTTCCTAGCTGAGTTAAATAAGTAACGTTCTGCCTTCTTTCTGCAGCTCATACTGTAAATGTATGTCCTTTGAGGGGTCTATTTAGTGCCTTTTTTTTTTTTCATTTTTGTTGGTGATTTTGCTGTTGATTATGGCCCCTGCATGTGAGAAGGCTGTGATATGTCTTATGGAAAAAATATATGTGTTAGATAAGCTTCGTTCAGGCAAGAATTATAGTGCCATTGACCATGAATTCAAAGTTAATGAATCAACAATGTACATTAAATAAGATGTCCTTGAGTAGAAACACACATAATACAAGTCTATGTATTGATCAGTTGATTAAAATGTTGTGGCCAGAGGCTGCCAGGAACCTTACCTTGTATTTCTCCTATGGGCAATGGATTCAGTACTTGCTAATTCAGTGTTCACTGCAACTTTGTAGTACATCACTGACTGTACATAAATATGCATGTGTCACTATAGGAAAAGTATGTGTGTGTGTGTACATGGTAGGGAGGAGAGAATTTATTTTTACATATAAAAATATATCATAGAGACATCTTCCCTTCCAGGCAGGGGGCAGTTAGCACGAGGGTTTAGGGTGTAGGGTGGGAATAGGGTGGGCAGCTGCAAGGAGATGCAGGCAGCAGGCTTGGAGGCCAAGGTTACAGAGCAGTGAGGGCAACACCAGGTGACAGGCTGAGAGGTACAGCACGGCTGAGACTGGATACATTGAACAAATAAGTAAATATTCTGAAGAAAATAGAAGCTGAGTTTCTCACTGCCAGAGAAGAAATTTAGGAGAATTAGATTTGAATTGGAGGTACTAGTACAAATTCAGATACAGAAATATAGATGTGTTATATATAGATATGTCTGTATTTGTGTGTATACAGTCCCATGTGTGTGTATAAATATATACATACATACATTGCTTAGCGCTCTGCTCAGAAGCAGTGACACCCAGTGTCAGTGAACACACTCAACGCCCAGATCATGGTTTCTAAATCCCACCTCCCACTAAAAAGAGCCAGGGCTGTTTGGAGAAATGTCTGATTCCAGGGCTGGGGCAGGGAAAGTATAAATCAAGCCTGGACTATCTTGTGCCAGAAAGTAAGGTAATGCCCTTAAATTTGGGGACCTGTTGAAAGGCCAAAGGACCCAGCTTATAGGGCTTCCCAGTGGCCAAATCTGGGGCAATTTGAGCATCCAGATAAATAATGATAGTAATAGATTATAACCCACTGAATAACTCATTGAATAATGGGACTCATTGAAAATATGAATCAAAGCAACTATAAATTAATGGGGGAGGGGAAGCTCTTCCTTATTATGGAAAGCCAACTAACACCAAAGGAATGATGGAATTATAAAATCTCCATTTGGCAATCATTAGGGAGGTGGCTGATTCAAATATGAGTCATCAGTAGGTACTAAGGTCGGTGGTTGGAGGTTTGATGAGAAAGAGGATATTGGTGCAACCTCTGAATACCTCCCCACAAAATTCTCATCAATTATAAAGGAGGGGGGGAGTAAACTTAAGGTGGAGGAACCTGAGAGACACCATGTTGACCAGGTGATCAAGCTTAGCGTCACCAGGGGTGGGACAGGTCAGCACCGTGCCTCCTGATATACTGCACTAAAAAGAAACAGCGTGGTTTCTGTCAAGTTCCTACTGAGAAAGCTGTAGTGACTCTGGGGGATTCAGGGGCTGAATATGAAAAATAACGTGACCACAAGGCAGCACTAGCACAGAGAGCTTTATTTAAGTAGCACTTTGACGTGTTTGCACGCGGGGGAAGTCCCTCACAGCATGAGACTTTTCAGAAGCAATGGCACAGGGACCACCACCCAGAAGGGGAGGACAAGGGGACCACCCCTCCACCCCCGCAGGAGAAAAGAGGATAGGAGAGGAGGCTTACGTGTCCAGGTGATATTGCTCATAGCCAGGCAGGGAGTCTTTCAGTCAGAGCCCTAAGCGTAGTGGTGGCCCGGACCTGTTATAGCTCTGGGGTTTATCTTATCTGTGGCATATGCTGGGTGCAGTTTCTTGTGGAATACAAAACAGGCAGGCTCTAAATGGAGAAAAATCTGCTTCTTAGGTTCCATTTCAAACAATTGGAGGTAGAAAAATTTGAGTGTGTTGCCATCTTTATGTTCCAATGGTGTATGATGTTGTCATATAACTTTTTTCTGGCTTAATTTTTTTTTCATTTATATGCGATATTCAATAGTTTTAAATTAGTTTCAGGTGTGCAGCATAGTGGTTAGACATTTGTATAATTTAACAAGTGATCCCCCTGATATGTCTAGTACTCACCTGGCACCACACATAGTAATTACAACATTATGGCTATATTCCCTAGGCTGTACTTTACATCCCCACGATTATTTTGTGACTGCCAATTTGTAGTTCTTAATCCCTTCAACTTTTTCACTCAGTCTTCCAAACCCCCTTCTATCTGGCAACCATCAGTTTGTTCTCTGTATTTATGAATCTGTTTCTGTTTTGTTTGTGTATATTGTTCTTTACATTTCATATATAAGTGAAATCATATGGTATTTTTCTTTCTGTCTGACTTATTTCACTTAGCATAATACCCTCTAGGCCCATCCATGTTGACAAAATGGTAAAATTTCATCCTTTTTATGTCTGAGTAATATTCCATTGTGTATATGTACCACCTCTTCTTTATCTAATTGTCTACAGATGGGCCCTTAGGGTTCTTCCATCTTGGCTATTGTAAATAACGCTGCAATGAACATAGGGGTGCATATATCTTTTTGAATTTGTGTTTTGGGTTCCTTTGGATATATACCCAGAAGTGGGATTGCTGTATCATAGGGTAGTCCTGTTTTTAATTTTTGTGGAACCTCCATACTGCTTTCCACAGTGGCTGCACCATCCTGCATTCCCACCAACAGTGCACAGGGTTCCACACCCTCACCAACACTTGTTTGTTGATATATTGATAATAGCCATTCTGACCAGTGTGAAGTGTTATCGCGGTTTTAATTTTTATTTCTCTGATGATTAGTGATGTTGAGCATCTTTGTATATGTCTGTTGGCCATCTGTATATTCTCTTTGGAGAAATGTCTGTTTAGGTCCTCTGCCTATTTTTTAATCAGATTGTTTTTTGGTGTTACATTTTATGAGTTCTTTATAAAGTTTGGATAGTAACCCCTTACTGAATGTATAATTGGTGAATATCTTCTTCCAATCGGTAGGTTGTCTTTTGGTTTGGTTAATGGATTACTTTGATGTGCAAAAACTTTTTAGTTTGATGTAGTCCTATTTGTTTATTATTTCTTTTGTTTCCCTTGCCCGAGGAAGTATATCGGAAACAATATTTGCTAAAAGCAATGTTTACTGCCTATGTTTTCTTCTAGGAGTTACAGTTTCAGGTCTTACATTTAAGTCTTTAATCCATTTTGAGTTTATTCTTGTATATGGTGTAAGAAGGTGGTCTAGTTTCTTTCTTTCTTTTTTTTTTTTTTTTTTGCATGTATCTGTCCAATGAACCCAACACCATTTTATTAAAGAGACTGTCTTTACCCCATTGTATATTCTTGCCTCCTTTGCCATAGATTAATTGACCATATAGATGTGGGTCTATTTCTGGGCTCTCTATTCTGTTCTATTGATCTATATGCCTATTTTATGCCACTACCATGCTGTTTTGATTATGATATCCTTGTATATAGTTGATGTCTAGTAGCGTGATTGCTCCAACTTTATTTTTCTTCCTCAAGATTGCTGTGGCTATTCAGGGTCTTTTGTGGTTCCATATATATTTTAATATTACTTGTTCTAATGCTGTGAAAAATGCCATTGGTATTTTGATAGGAATTGCATTGAATCTGTAGGTTGGTTTGGGTAGTATGGACATTTAAAAAAAATTTTTTTTCTTTATTGATTTTAGAGAGAGAAGTGAGAGGGAAAGAGAGATAGAAACATTGATGAGAGAGAACATCGATTGGCCGCTTCCTGCATGACCCCCACTGGGGATCGGGCCCACAACCTAGGCATGTGCCCTGACCGGGAATCGAACTGGTGACCTCTTGGTGCATGGGTCGACGCACAACCAGAGCCACACCGGCCGGGCAGTATGGACATTTTATTTATATTTATTTATTTATTTATTTATTTATTTATTTTATCCTCACTCGAGGACATTTTTGCATTTATCTTCAGATAGAGCGGGAGGAAGAGAGGGAGGAAGAGAGAGAGAGAAACATCAATGTGAGAGAGACACATCGACTGGTTGCCACCCACACAACCCCAACCGGGGCCGGGGTAAAACTGCAACCGAGGCACGTGCCCCTAGCGGGAACCGAACCCGGGTCTCTCTGGTCCACGGGCTGATGCTCTAACCGCTGAGCCACACCAGCCGGGCAGTATGGACATTTTAATGATGTTAGTTCTTCCTATCTATGAGCATGGTACATGCTTCCATATATATGTATCTTCTTCAATGTCTTATAATTTTCTGATTACAGGTCTTTTACCTCCTTGGTTAAAATTATTCCTAGGTATTTTACTTTTGATGCAATTGTAAATGGGACTGTTTTGTTAATTTCTGTTTCTGATAGTTTGTTATTGGTGTATAAAAATGCAACCAATTTCTGAATATTAATTTTGTATCCTGCTACTTTATTGGATTCATTTTTCAGTTCTAATAGTGTTTTTGGTTGAATCTTTAAGGTTCTCTATATATAGTATCATGTCATCTACAAAGAATGACAGTTTTACTTCTTCCTTTCCAATTTGGATGGCTTTTGTGTCTTATCTGATTGCTGTGGCTAAGTGCAATATAACTTAATACGCCCTTGTAGACTAGAAAATCATCTTTTCCAAGTTAAAAAAAACTTGAGTTTGGCACTGGAGGGCTTTTGAACTAATAGGTCCTGGACTGCTGTGAAGGAGTAAACTAATGAGCCCTCTTTGGCTCATTCATATGAGAAAAGCATGGCCTGAGTCCGCTCATAAGGAAACACCAGATGAAGCCAAATTGAAGGTCATCCTATGAAATGTAAGACCGGTGCCCTTTGAGGCTGGCCAGTAATGAAAGTCAGACGAGTGGAGAACTGTTCCAAATGAAAGGAGTCTGCAGAGACACGACAACACGGGATCCTAGACTGGATCTTGGCTGGAAAGGAAGACGTCACTGCATCCGCTGGGGAAATATGAATGAGTGTGAGGATCGCATGGTTATACAGCAGTAGTGACTTCCTGTTCGGAGGGTTCGACCCTGACTGTGTAGGAAACTGTCCTACACGCTGTAGTGCTTGTGGGAGTCCATTACTCTCAGAAAAAGACTAATGATAATCTGAGGGAGGGGTGGATGATGATGATGGAGGAAATGCTGCCAAATGTTAACAGTTGGTGAATCTGCATAAAAGGAGACTTCTTTGTACTGTTTTGGAAACTTTTCTGTAACCCTGAAGTTTATTATTTAAAAATAAACTATTTAAAAGTATATTAGAAGACCTGTTTTGATTTTTCTCCCACTTAGAAAAATAAGTGACATGCCCAGCTGGTGTGGCTCAGTGGCTGAGCATCAACCCATGCACCCAGAATCACCAGTTCGATTCCCGGTCAGGGCACATGCCCAGGTTGTGGGCCCAATCTCCAGTAGGGGGCATGCAGGAGGCAGCCAATCGATGTTCTCTCTCATCGATGTTTCTCTTTCTCCCTCTCCCTTCCTCTCTGTCTAAAAATCAATAAAGAAAAAAATAAAATAAGTGACAGACATCTTCCTCTCTAAGAACAAATGCCACCACCTCATTCATTCTCTGGTCCGCGGGCCAATGCTCTAACCACTGAGCCAAACCGGCCAGGGCTGCCACCTCATTCTTTCTAACTACTGCCTAGCATTCCAGAGTATGAATTTGCATGGCACCTGTTTCCCTGTCACTGGACATTTAGGTGCTTCCATTTGTTCCCTAATAAATGCCATGCTACAGTGAGTACCCGCGTGTATGTTGCCTTGTGCATAGGCCATATCTCTCCAGGTTGCTTCTTTATGACATCAGATAGTCTTCTGGTATCTCAGGTGTAGTCACGAAGGCCAGCACGGAGTTCAGCTTCGTCAGTTAACCAAGCTTACAGCTAGAACAAACTCCCAGCTGCCTGAGCTAGTATAACGAATGTACGGTCTCAGCACACCTACCTTGACAAATTCAGTTTGATTTTATATTGTTTCTCCCTCCCTGGTGTAGCACCCATACAGTCCCATCCCATATACGGTCCTCAGATTTTGCCCAGTCTAAATTAGCCAAATCCTAAAGTCGTTTTCAAGTCTTCATCTCTAAGGTTTGGATTTGTGATTGGCCTCCTGGAGCACTCTGATGTTTGACTCCATTTTAGGTGTGGAGGCCAGGAGGTGGCGATTGTGAAAGACAGGACAGCCTGCCCCTATTTGCAAGGTACAGGGCCTATTTGCATTAGACAGGAGTAACAGCTGCCTTTCCTGGAAAGGGAGGCTGAGTGGGATTTGGGAGTTGACAGCATCATCTAAATTCTCCCCAATTGCACCATTGCAATTCTAAGGTTACTGCTTTTCTCAAACAATACCCTAACTTTCTTTTTTCCCCCCCCAATTTTTATTAATTTATTTTTGTTACAGATGTTTCTCCTTTTCCCTCCCCTAGACCCCCTCCTCCCCATCCTGCCCTCCCACCCCCCTAGCATTGTTGTCTGTGTCCATTGGTTATGCATACATGCGTATAAGTTCTTTGGTTCATCTCATCCATCCCTCCCCGACCCCCTACTCTGAGGTTTGTCAGTCTGAACCATACTCCTTTCTATGTCTCTGGGTCTATTTCGTTCATCAGCCCACCTTGTTCATTATATTCCACAAATAAGTGAGATTGTGGTATTTGTCTTTCTCTGATTGGCTTATTTCGCTGAGCATAATACTCTCAAGGTCCCTCCATGTTGTGTCAAAGGATAAGAGATCTTTCTTTCTTACAGCTGCATAGTATTCCATTGTGTATAAGTACCACAGCTTTTTTATCCACTCATCTATTGATGGACACTTGGGCTGTTTCCAGATCTTGGCGATTGTAAATAGTGCTGCTATGAACATGGGGTACATATATTCTTTCTGATTGGTGTTTCAGGCTTCTTAGGATATACTCCTAGAAGTGGGATCACTGGGTCAAATGGCAATTCAATTTTTAATTTTTTGAGGAAACACCGTAGTGTTTTCCACAGTGGCTGCACCAGTCTGCATTCCCACCAGCAGTGTACTAGAGTCCCCTTTTCTCCACACCCTCGCCAGCACTTGTTTGATGATTTGTTGATGGCAGCCATTCTGGCTGGTGTGAGGTGATACTTCATTGTTGTTTTAATTTGCATCTCTCTGATGATTAGTGATGTTGAGCATTTCTTCATATGTCTCTTGACCATTTGTATGTCCTGTTTGGGGAGGTGTCTATTTAGGTCCTCTGCCCATTTTTCAATTGGGTTCTTTGTCTTCCTTTTGTTGAATTGTATGAGCACTCTATATATTTTGGAAATTAACCCCTTAGCTGATGTATCATTGGCAATTATGCTCTCCCATACAGTGGATTCCCTTTCCATTTTGATGGTTGTTTCTTTTGCTGTGCAGAAGCTTTTCAGTTTGATGTAGTCCCATGTGTTCATTTTTTCCTTTGTTTCTGTTGCCTTAGGTGATGTATCAGTGAAAATTCTGCTGCGTATGATGTCTGAAATTTTGTTGCCTACATTTTCTTCTAGGATTTTTATGGATTCACAAGTCACATTTAAGTCTTTTATCCATTTTGAGTTTATTCTTGTGTATGGTGTAAGCTGATGGTCTAGTTTCATTTTTTTGCACGTAGCTGTCCAATTTTCCCAACACCATTTTTTAAAGAGGCTGTCTTTACTCCATTGTATGCTCTTGCCACCTTTGTCTAATGTTAATTGCGCATAATGTTTTGGGTCAATTTCTGGGTTCTCTGTTCTATTCCATTGATCTATATGCCTGTTCTTGTGCCAGTAGCAGGCTGTTTTGATTACAGTAGCTTTGTAGTATAACCTGATATCCGGTATTGTGATCCCACCTACTTTGTCCTTCTTTTTCAAGATTGCTGTGGCTATTCGGGATCTTTTTTGGTTCCATATGAACTTTTGAAGTATTTGTTCTAGTTCTGTGAAATATGTTGTTGGTATTTTTATGGGGATTGCATTGAATAGTATGGACATTTTAATTATATTAATTCTTCCTATCCATGAACAAGGTATGTGCTTCCACTTTTTTATATCTTCCTCTATTTTCAAGTCCTGTAGTTTTCTGCAAATAGGTCCTTTACTTCTTTGGTTAAGTTTATTCCTAGGTATCTTAAGTTTTTTGCCACGATGGTAAATGGGATTGTTTTTTTAGTTTCTCTTTCTGTGAGTTCATCATTGGTGTATAAGAATGCCATTGATTTCTTTTCTTTTTTTTTTTTTTTGGTACGTGCCCCTAGCCACTAGGGCCTAGCGGGAACTGAACCCGGGACTCTCTGGTCCACAGGCCGACGCTCCAACCGCTGAGCCAAACAGGCCAGGGCTGATTTCTTGATGTTACTTTTGTATCCTGCTACTTTGCCAAATTCATTTATTAAGTCTAGTAGATTTTTTTTTTATCCTCACTCGAGGACATTTTTGCATTTATCTTCAGACAGAGCGGGAGGGAGAGAGGAGGGAAGAGAGAGAGAGAGAAACATTGACGTGAGAGAGACACATTGACTGGTTGCCACCCACACGACCCCAACCGGGGCCGGGGACAAACTGCAACCGAGGTATGTGTCCTTAGCGGGAACTGAACCTGGGACTCTTTGGTCCGTGGGCCGACGCTCTAACCACTGAGCCAAACCAGCCAGGGCAAGTCTAGTAGATTTTTGATGGAGTCTTTAGGGTTTTCTATGTATAATATCATGTCATCTTCAAATAATGACAGTTTCATTTCCTCCTTTCCAATTTGGATCCCTTTTATTTTTTTCTTTATGTCTGATTGCTGTGGCTAAGACTTCCAGTACTATGTTAAATAAGAGTGGCGAAAGTGGGCATCCCTGTCTTGTTCCTGTTCTTAAGGGAAATGCTTTTAGTTTTTGCCCATTGAGTATGATGTTAGCTGTAGGTCTTTCATATATGGCCTTTATTATGTGGAGATATGATCTCTCTATTCCCACATTGCTGAGTGTTTTTATCAGAAATGGGTGCTGGATTTTGTTGAATGCTTTTTCAGCATCTATTGATATGATCATATGGTTTTTATCTTTCATTTTGTTTATGTGGTGTATCACATTTATTGATTTGTGAATATTGTACCAGCCTTGCATCCCTGGGATGAATCCCACTTGTTCATGGTGAATAATTTTTTCAATACCCTAAGTTTCACACAAAGATCTGGCAAAGCTGTTAATTCACTCCACATAATTCAGCAACCTGCAGCTGAAGAAGCAAGTGGTCATGGAAGGCATACGCAGGAACTGCTCCTCTGAGCATGCTTTGAGGTGAGAATTCTAACTCAGAGCCTATCCTTCTTTAGTCCTCCCATGCTGTCTTAAATAGCCTGCCCACTCAAAGTTCTTGTGACTCTAGTGTCTCCCAAAGGGATCAGTATACTCTTCCGCTCTCTCACTCCACCAGATTCTTGCCGTCAATAAAAGAACAGAGATGGAAGACTTTCGATTGAACAACTTACTACAAAGCTATGTAATCAAGACTGTGGCATTGGTGTAGAGATAGACAAGTAGATCAGTAAAACAAAACAGAGTCCAGAAATGGAAGCTCACAGTTATGGTCAACTGATTTTCCATTAAGGTGCAAAGGTAGTTCGATGGGAAAAAGAAGGTCTCTTCAACAAATTATGCTGGAATAGTATGCAAAAATAAGTAAACGCATGACTTATGAGAACTTACATTGGTGTGAAATGGCTCCAGGTGTTAGGCCGGTGGAGTCAGACCCGACTTCTGTACTTGAGTTCTGGCTGAGAAGGAATTCAGAGCCAAGATTCAAACTATAAGAGACAGTTCATTTAGAAAGTCACAGAGGTAGATGTGAGCTGTAGAAGAAATGGACTCAGGAAACAAGTTACAGAGGCAAAAGAAGGGCCTTTGGACCTCGGCAGAAAGAGGCAAGGAAAACGCACCTGGGGGAGGAGGTGGGAAGGCACTGGCGTGTTCCCTAGAGAGGGCCACACTGGGTCCTCCATCCTAAGGGCTTTTTTTTTTAAAATTTTTTTATTAATCCTCACCCGAGGACATTTTTTGTTCAGACAGAGTGGGAGGGAGAGAGAGGAAGAGAGAGAGAGAGAGAGAGAGAGAGAGAAACATCGATGTGAAAGGGACACATCAAGTGGCTGCCACCCGCACGACCAACCAGGGCCGGGGGCAAACTGCAACTGAAGTACATGCCCTCAGCGGGAACCGAACCCGGGTCTCTCTGGACCGCAGGCCGACGCTCTAACCGCTGAGCCAAACCGGCCAGGCCCATCCTAAGGGCTTTTAAGGGCAGGGGTTTTAGGGGAGGATCTCAATAGAATATGTATCAGCTTTCCAGGTGTGTCCTTTCAAAGTCTCCATTGATTGGTCGGCACTGGGTCATTAGTTGATGCAGCTGGTCCTGAGGTCAGCCATGGCATCGCCTGTCTGGTTCTGCTGCTTTTCTGGGCCTGGAGCTGAAATACAACTGAGGCCCAGATGTATTTGATGCAGGTCAGAACCTCACTGTCCTGCGGCTTAATGCTTAAGGGGTATTCTCCAGCCCCCTTGTTCATTTCCCCTCTAAGGGGGTCTAACTTGCATGACTAGCAACATGCCCGGGGAGGAAAGGTCAGGGGAGGGTCTGAACCACATGCAATATGAAAGGTCAGGGGGTCTAAACTGCATGAACAGCGATATGCCAGAGGAGGAAAGGTTACCCTGGGGCCAGGTCCTTGTTTTCCCAGTTTTGCCTGTTGCTAGGCAACCAGGGCTTTCCACCCTGGTGACCTTCTGTACCTGGCCCATAGTCCTTGCTCTGCTTATGTCTATCTGCCTCATACACTTAGACCTTAACCTCACACCATACACAAAAATTAGCTCAAAATGTATCCAAGATCTAAATGTAGAAGCTACAACTATAAAGCTTCTAGGGAAAAAGGAGTAAATCTCTGTACCCTTGGATTAGGCAAAGATTTCTTAGTTCTTAGACATGATAACAAAGCACAAATCATAGAAGAAAAAACAAACGAAACTGGACTTCATCAAAAGTAAAAACTCTTACCCTTCAAAAGATACTGTCAAGTAAATTCCAACTTTGGAAATGAAAAGACAAAAGTATTTAAGAATCATGTATCTGCTAAAGGACTTGTAGCCAGATTATATAAAGAACTCTTATGCCCTGCCAGTGTGGCTCAGTGGTTAGAGCATCAGCTGGCACACCAAAGAGTTGTGGGTTCAATTCTTGGTCAAGGGCATGTACCTGAGTTGCAGGCTCAATCCCCAGCCCTAGCTGGGGGCACGTGCAGAAGGCAATCAATCCATGTGTCTCTCTCACACCAATGTTTCTCTCTCTCCCTCCCTTCCTTCCACTCTATCTAAAAATCAATGGAAAAAATATCCATGGGTGAGGATTAAAAAAAGAAGAAAAAAAAAGAACTCTTATAATTCAACAATGAAAAGAAAAATGACACAATTTTAAAATGGGCAAAGGATTTCAATGAACATTTCTCAAAAGATATAAAAATGGCCCGGCCAGTGTGGCTCAGTGGAATGAGCGTCATCCCATGGACTGAGAGGACCCAGTTTGATTCCTGGTCAGGGCACATGCCCAGATTGCAGGTTCGGTCCCCAGTAGGGGGCATGCAGGAGGCAGCCAATCAATGTTTCTCTCACATCAATGTTTCTATCTCTCTCTCCAAAAAATCAATAAAGACATATTTAAATTTTTTTTAAAGATATACAAATGATCAGTAAGCACATGAAAAGATGCTCAATGTCATTAGTCATCAGGGAAATAATCAAAACCACAATGAGGTACCACTGCACACCCACTAGGATGGAGAAAATGAAAAAATCTGAGAAATTGAAACCCTCATACATTGCTGGTGGGATAGAAAATGGCACAGCCACTTTGGAAAGCAGTTTAGATGTTTCTTAAACATGTTAAACATGGAGTTACTATATGACCTAGCAATTCAACTTCTAGGTATATGCCCAAGAAATGAAAACTATATCTAGCCCTGGCAGGTTTGGCTCAGTGGTTAGAGCCTTGGCCCATGAACCGAAGGGTCACAGGTTTGATTCCTGGTCAAGGGCATGTTTCTGGGTTGAAGGTTCGATCCCCAGCCCAAGCAAGGCTCATGCGGGAGGCAACCAATCGATGTGTCTCTCTCACATGGATATTTCTCTCTCTCTCTCTCTCTCTCCCTCCCTTCCACTCTATCTAAAAATCAATGAAAAAATATCCTCGGGTGAGGATTAAAAATAACAACAACAAAAACCTATGTCTACACAAAAACTTGTGCATAAATGTTCATAGTAGCAAAGTTCATAATCACCAAATGCTGGGGAAAGTCCAAATGTCCATCAACTGATGAATGATAAACAAAACATGCTACATCGAAATAATAGAATACTACTCAACTGTACAAATGAAAGAACTATTGAAACATGCAGATGAAGTTATCTTACGCGGAAGAAGCCAGACACAAAAGACTACATGCTGTATTATTCCATTTATATGACATTTCCAGTGAAGGCAAAACTATGGAGGCAGAGGGGATCGGTGGTTGCCTGAGGCTGGGAGCAGGAGAACTGACCTCACACAGGCACAGGGGAACTTTTCAGGGTGATGGAAAGTGTCCTAAAATTAGATTGTGGTGATGGTTTCACAACTGTGTGAGTTTATTAAAAATTGTACTGTACTCTTACAATGGATGAACTTTATGGTTTGTAAATTATAGCTCCGAAAAATCCAGGAAAAAAACCATTGGAGGGCTGGAAGAGCTTGCTGCAGGAATGACTCCTAGCTCCCCAGTTGAGAAGGCTTTGTCATTTCTATAGCAGCTGACGGTGGACTCATGCTGCCCCTACTGTGGTCAGGAAAACTGCTTCAGTCCACCAAGCCGCTGAGTCAGGAAAGTGCTGGCCAGAGCAGAGAGCTGACGCTACCGTGCTGGCTCCACATCCCCTTCGTTTCTGCCAGGACCACCCAGGCTCTGCCCCTCACATGACTCACTTCCAAATCAGTCACGGTCAGTGGAACCTGAGTCATATCCAGAAACTTCCCTGCGTGGGATTCTGGGGACTAGTTTTAGCTTTCTAACCTCTGCTTGTTAGGATGGGGTTGGGATTCGTCATCCCCCAGGCCACAGTTCACAGGCCTCGGAGCCCAGACTTGTTATTTTGCTTCATTGAACTACATACAGTCGTCCCTCGCCACTTCGCGCTTCGACTTTCGCGGCTACAAAACCGCAATAGAGTGAAGCCGCGAAAGTCCAAGCGGCGAGGGACGACTGTATATAAATAAAGAATTCTACTTCGTGGAAATTCATTTATCGCGGTAGAGTCTGGAACCGATTAACCGCGATAAACGAGGGCCGACTGTACAGTACATAGTTTTCAGTGTCTGGCTTCTTTTGCTTAGCGTAAGTTCATCTGCATGTATCAGTAGTTCATTTTCATGGGTGAGTAGTATTCCATTATTTGGATGTAACACATATATCCACATGTATATCTTCATTGGAGAAATGTCTATTCAAATTCTTTGCCAATTTGTGAACTGAGTTATTTGTCTTTTTATTGTTGAGTGTGAGAGTCCTTTATATTTCTGGTTACAAGTCCTTCATGCTATTTTAATTACTATAGCTTTAATATGTTCTGATTTTGGTAGGCCAAGGTCTCCCTTCACATCATTTTTATCTTGCATTTTATTTTGTAAACTGTAAAATCAAATTCTCAAATTCCATAAAAATTCCTGTTGGGATTTTGATTGAAATTGCATTTTTAGTGATTAATCTGGGGGAAAGTGACTTTTACAATATTGAGACTGACCATTCATTAAGGTGGTGTCTTTTTAAATTTATTCATGGCTTTTCTTTAGTAAACCTTAATAATTTTATCCATAACTATCTTGTATAATTTTTGGTGAATTTAATTCTAGTTTATAATTTGTGTTTCCATTGTGGATGTGATTTGCTCCCTTTTCTAGGTGGTTAAGGTTGATATATGGGAACACTGTCAATTTTTGTATGTTAATATTATATCCAGACACTTCACAGCCAAACTATTTCTCAAAATGTATAGGCTTTTTATATAGATTGGCATATCTTTGGCAAATATTTTTTCACTTCCTTTTTAATATTTATTCATCATCAAGAAAATACAAATAGCTGATTAGATCGTCCAAAATGCTCAAACTCAGTAGAGAAATATATGTATTTTCTCAATGATTCTCACCTTGGTCTCATTGTTCTCTTAATAACTGTTCCTTAAGAAATTATAAGAAACCACTAAGTTCAGAAAGGCTTTTTAAAACATTTTTAATTGTGGTAAACACAAAATTTACTGTTTTATGTTAATTTACAATTTAATCATTTTTAAATATATAGTTCAGTGGCATTAAGTACATTACGTTGTTGTGATGTTGCAAAACTAAAACCCTGTACACATTAAACAACTCCTCAAACCCCCTTTGCCTGGCAGCCACCCTTCCTTCTGTCTGTACCAATCTGACTACTCTAAATACCTCATATGCGTGGAATCATAAGAATGTTTGTCTTTTTGTAACTGGCTCATTTCATTAAGCATGATGTCTTCAAGGTTCATCCACATGGGAACATGTGTCAGAATTTCCTTTTTAAGGCTGAATAATATTTCATTGTGTGGATATACACTATTTGGTTAGTCCATCATCCATCCATGTTCAGTGGGTTGCTTTCTTTTGGCTGTTGTGAATCATGCTGCTGGGAACATAGATGTGCAAATATCTCTTCTAATTCCCTGCTTTAAATTCTCTTGGGTATGCACTCAGAAATGGGATTGCTGGGGTCATTGGAAATTTTGTGTTTAATTTTTTTTGAGGAACCATAGAGGCTTTTAACTGATTTCTTAGTTTATTAATCTCAGCAACATCCCACCCTCCCCCACTTTCCCTGCCCCCATCAGTGCCACACCTCTGCCTCCCTGCCCCCCATGTCTCCCCCTTCTCTCTCATCCATCTAGGGTCTCAGCCTCCCCTGTGGCCGCCTGCCCGCTGGGCTGGCCGCCCCTACTGGGCCACAAAGCTGCCCGCGAGCTGTGCCTGCGCAAGAGCACTCCTTCCACAGCGCGGGCCCCTCACCGCGCGTGACATGGTCACGGTGGCGACCTCCAGGTAGGCCAGCTACACCGCACTGGGCTCCAAGCGCAAGGATGGCTGGCGCCTCCTCACATCGAGTGCTAAGAAGGGTATGGCAGCTTCCTCAAGGTACCCGTGCCCTTCGGTCCCTGCGTCCGGAGATGCTCTGGCCCCGCCTTTCCGCTCTGCTCCTTCCCTCCCGCTCAGTCCCGCATTTCTTCTGTGTCCTCCTTCAAAAGGTTCCTTTGAGGCTGCCTCAGTTCCTGGGTTCGAATCCCAACCGCGCTATTACCCATGTGTTCTTGTTCAAATTACCGAGTCTCACTCATCAAGATGTGTATGTTAAGTGTGTGCAATTCTTTGTAAAAAAAAAAAAAATTACTTAGACTCATTGTGTCTCAGTTTCCCCATCTGTAAAGTGGGGCATTTATATACAAATATATGTATAGCCCCACCGGTGTGGCTCAGTGGTTGAGCATCGACCCATGCACCAGGAGGTCATCTGTTCAATTCCCGGTCAGGGTACATGCCCAGGTTGTGGGCCTGATCCCCAGTGGGGGGCATGCAGGAGGCAGCCAATTGATGTTTTCTCTCTATCTCTCTCCCCCTCTCCCTTCCTCTCTCTCTAAAATCAATAAAAAAAACCCCAAATATATGTATATGTACAATATTAAAAATATAAAATTAATATATGAACATATCCATTTTATACTTTATCTTAAATTTAATATAGAATGTATTCTTTTATATTACCATTTTATATATAAATATGTATAACCAAATATGATAGCACCTAGCACAAAGTTTTGCTACAAGAATTCAGTATTTACACATGTCAGTTAGCTCCTGGCACACACTAAGCATTTCACAGCATTAGCTATTATTCTTATGGATGCTATTGTGTCTCTTCAATGTGTCTTGCTTCCTTCACAAGGTCTTCCTGATCACCCTGGATACCCTAAATCACCACCCCACCCCCACTCTCTAGCCTCTTTTAAACATGTCTGCCCAGCTCTCATGGCCACCTGGTCCCATGGTTGTGTTGTTTATTTGTTCAGTTGGTAATTTCCATGGGAACAAGGGACCAGACGGCCTTGTTCAGTGTGGGCTCTCACAGTCTAGAACTGCACTGGCTCCTCGGGCGTGTGTTCCGTGAATGAATGCCCATTTTTCAGATCAGGAAAAAGGATGAGAGACCTCAAGGGACTTGTCCAGCCAACATTAAAAAAGTAAATTATGCAGTACATAGATGGTGACCGGAGAAAACCAAAGCAGGGAAGAGGGCAGACAAACCAGGGATAGGGGTTGAAATTTCAACATGTGGTGGCCAAGGAGAGTCTTTCTGAGAGAGCGATATTTCAACAAAGGCTTAAATGAGGTGGGGGAGGGAAGTATGTGAATATCTGAAGGAAGATGTTCCAGGTAGAGGTAACAGCCCATGCAAAGGTCCTGGGGCAGGATTATATCTGTCTCATTGGAGGAACAGGGAGGAGGCCCATGTGGCTGGAGCAGAATGAGTGAGGAGGAGAGAGGGAGGAAGTAAGGGAAAGAGGGGATTTGGGGGATGGGTGGAGTGGGTGGAGGGGAGGACTTGAGCTTTCACATGGAGGGAGGTAGCCCTGGAAGTCTGGGCAGGGAGAGGTGGAACTTGATGCAGGTGCTCGCAGGTGCCCTCTGGCAGCTGCAGGGAGAACAGACTGATTGGAAACAAATTGAGGTTGAGATAATCATTTGGACCTGAATAGTAGCAGGGGAGGGGATGAGAAGTGGTTAGATTCTGAAGGCAGAATCAACAGAATTTCTTGATGGATTGGGTGCCTGAGAGAATGAAGGGTGCTGAGGATGACCAAGATCTCGGTTCTGTGCGACTTGAAGGATGGGGCTGCTGCTAACTGAGATTGTGGAAGGCTGGGGCTGGGGTGCAGTTCTGTCTGGGCCAGGTTGAGTTTGAGATGCCTGTCAGATGAGGACACAAGGAGTGGGCACTTGTATCCAAGAGTCTGGAGTGGAGGGGGTGAGGCCCCACCTGGATCAAATGGAATCACCTGGTTCCACCAGGACGGGTGAGTGGTGCACCATCTTGAATTTTCAAGGCAATCTAGATGTCAGCACAAATAACCATGAGCTTAGGCAGAGCCTGAGCTACGAAGATGTTCACTCCAACATTTTATCTAATAAAAATGGAGGAAAACACCAGAACCCACTTAAATATCAACCAACAGGGAGATTGTTACAGTCTGACATTTCTATACTATACAATATCGTAGAGGTGTATTTTGATACCATAGAGAAATATTTAATGACTGGGAAAACTAGTCAAGATGTATGGTTCTGGGAACAGCAGGTTATGATAACATATGCATAGTAACGTCCTGATTTTGTCATTTATGTGTAAAAATGTTGGGGGCATTTTGCTTGGATTTTCTCAGATTATCTCAGTCTCGGTACTATTGACATTTGGGGCCTGTCACTGTTTTCTGCCTCCTCGCATCACTCATGATGTGGCTCCTGGCCCTGGCTGCCTGGCCTCTGGGTGGGTTGGGGCCAGTTGTGTGCAGCTCTGTTCAGTTGGGGGCTCAGGGCCAGGGTGGGGTGGGCCCAGGGTGCCGAGGTGAGGCTGGTGGGATGCCCCATCATGCCATGTGGTGCAGGGCTCCCTGATGGCCATGCTGCGGGGATGAAGCCCACCACACTCTATGGCATCCTGTGGAGCTGGGAGAGATTGCTGGACAACTGAAGACCAGCCAGCTCACCTCCACCCCATTCCAGGTGTCAATCAACAAGCGGGCCATGGGGCTCGAGCTGAGGACCAACAAGAGGCGGCTGCTTGGGTGAGGCCAGGTGGGGCATCCTTCCCACCGCCCCCAAGACTGCTTCACAAGGCAGATCCACCCCCCACTGAGCTTCAGCTTAGCCAAGAAGCTGACCTTCAAGCAAGCCAGGAAGTTCCTGGACCTGCACTGCTGCTGACAGTTCTTCAACACGGGCAGGGGGCCCCGGGCCACCCGGATTCCTTCCTCAGCCTCGACATGGCATCCTTGAGCTGCACGGCTTGTCCGAGAGCACGGGCATCCACACCCTCTCCTGCCAGCAGGACTTCAGGCTGCTGAGCTGGGTCCTGGCAGAGGGATGGCCGGTGACCTCGAGCGCTCATGCCCTTCCTGAGTGCGTGCTGTCACCTGCTCGGCTCCCACCTCAGCGCATCGGAAGGGAAATGAGTGAAAGCAAAGGAATCCATCTGTGGGATGACTTGAAGCTCTTTTGATTTGTTTTTTAGTTTGCAAGCTATTATTTTTACTAATGGCCAGTTATTTTTGACACCCTGGCATCTCAGGAGAGAAGTCTTTCATTGCTGTGTAAAAATTAACCCCCAAATTTAGGCTCTTAGAATAAAACAAAAAAATCATCTCATGGTCTATGTGGATGGAGACTTTGGGAGCAGCTCCGTAGCTAGGTGTCCGGGCTCGGGGTCTCTCATGAGGTTGAAGTGAAGCTGTTGGTCGGGACTCATCGGAAGGCTTGACTGGAGCTGGAGAAACTGCTTCCAAGGTGGCTCCCAACATGGGTGCTGGTGGGAGGACCCAATTCCTTGCTGCTTCAGCAGGAGGCTCTGGTTCTCTGCTACATGACTTGGCCACAGGGCTGCTTGAGGGTCCTCCCAACATGGCAGCCAGCTTCCCTAACGAGACAGCCAAGAGAAGGCAAAGTGGAGCCACATTCTCCTCTGGGACTGGGGCTGCCAGATTAAGCAAACAAAAATATGAGGCTCACCCGGTGTGGCTCTGTGGTTGAAAGTTGACCCATGTACCAAGAGGTTGCCAGTTCGATTCCTGGTCAGGGCACATGCCCAGGTTGTGGGTCAAATCCCCAGTGGGGAGCATGCAGGAGGTGGCCAATTGATGTTCTCTTTCATTGATGTTTCCATCTCTCTCCCTCTCCCTAAAAATCAATAAAGAAAAAATAAAATAAAATAAAATAAAAATACGAGGCTCCCAATGAAGTTTAAACTGCAGATAAAGGGCTTCCCCCCACCCCCTTAGTATAAATATATCCTTTGCAGTATTTGGGACATACTTATACTAAACATTCTTTTGTTTATAATTCAAATTTAACCAGGCATCTTATGTTGGACCTGACAATCCTATTATGCTCTAGCCTCAGAAGTGATGCTTTGTCATTTCTACCACACCTGACAGGCCTTGCAGGTCAGCCCTGTTTAGGGTGGGAGAGGGCTACACAAGGATGTAGATTCCTGGCGGGCAAGGGCATCATTGGGGGCCCTCTTGGAGGCTGGCTACCACATCCACTGATTTAATTAGGGCTCCAATTTGTGTTTCCTGTAGGATTCAGCCTGTGTTGGGGTTGGACGAGATGGGGGACCTGCAGCAAGTCCTGGCCCTTCTGATGTGCTGGTTCTCTCCCCGGCCTCGGTCCTCCTGGTGCCAAGCGCTCTCCTCTCTGCTGTCAAAGATGAAGCCTGACATGAGTTAGAGTGACGGGCAGATTTTATTCACACTATTGCAGCAGGAAGAAGGCTCCAGAGTGAACTGAACTTGACTTCCATTTGGACAGAGGCGATTGGGCACCTCACAGGGAGGATGAGGGAGTGGGAAGAGTGGGTAGGATTTGAGCAGTTGAGGAAGTAGAAATTCACAAAAAGCAGAAGAGGGGTTTGTCAAGGCAAACAGGCCCTCTGGGTTCATTAACTAACTAGGAGAAACAAACTCGGTGTTTATGACAGGAGGCAGCGGGTGTAGGTGTAGGTTAGAGCAAGGCACCCTGTCATTGGGGCCTTTTCCTCCCACAGGGCCTGGGGGAGAAAACCACAGCATATCAAAGCCACCGCTCTCAGGCCCCTGAGGAGACAGTTCTGGGTAGTAGCTTTGCATCTCAAGGGGCAGGGAAAGTGCTTATCACTGCAAACTTCATAACGCAACTGCTCTAGGAGGGGTCTGGGGCCCATCTGCCCATCCCCAGGTTTTGGCTGGAACAAATAAATTCTCCCAAAGTGATGAGCTTTTTCAGGCAGGAACTTAAGGGGGGCAGGGTTGTCCTGGGGATGTGGCCTTGAGCTAATGTTGTTCAGGTCTCTTAGTGTGTGTGTGTGTGTGTGTGTGTGTGTGTGTGTGTGTTGGGGGTTGGGGGCGCGATGGATGAAATCATTTGTGTTGACTGACTGCAGTTGTTCTAGCCCAAGGGAAAGACCCAGTGAAGACAGCTCCGTGGAGCCCGCCTAGAGTTTGGTCAAGGCGAGTCTGTGTCACCATCCTTAGAGTGATCTTGGCTTTGGGGAGAGGGAAGCACCTTTCAGCAGAGAGAGGACAAGGAGCCAATCACGAAGCACTTTCACACACACACACACCCACCCCCCCCCACCCCCCCCCGCTCCCCCAACGCAGACAGGCAGGGTGGAAAGAGGGCAGGCTGAAGGAAGCAGAAGTGACCTGGCCAAAGTTGTCGCCTGGCTGGGTGCTGGTATTTGGAATTTCCATTCCTGAGGCCGGTGATGCTTTCTAGGAAGCCCGTTCTCCCATTGGATGCTGTTGAGTGATCACAGCCTGCCAGCAGTCACGGGTGCTGGGGTTGCCGCAGAGAACCAAGGTCAGAAATCCTGGCTGCGTGGGGCCTGGGGTCCAAGCATGCAGACAGCCTCTGTGCTCCCAGAATAGATCAATCACACAAGACTACACAGCTCAAGGGTAAGCGGGGTTAGCAGATGTGAAATCAGTGGACAAACACGGGAGCATGAGGAAGCCTCTCAGTTTTCAATTCATTCGTGAGGTCATTTGTTCATTCCTTCAGGGGACATTTGACTGTGAATGTGGAGCTTGTATTGTGCTAGGGGTTGGGTATCAAGACAAGCCTGGTCCCTGTCCTCCAGAAGTAGTTCTTAGCTTGGGCTGACATCACAAAATACACAGACCGGGGCTTCAACCACAGAAATAGATGTCTCAGTTCTGGAGGCTGGAAGTCTGGGCGCAAGATGCTGCCTGTTCAGTTCCTGGTGAGGTCCTCTTCCTGGCTGGAGCGGCTGCAGCCTCCTCGCTGTGTCCTCACGTGGCAGAGACAGAGAGAGGGGCACGGTCTCTTGTGTCTCTTCTTAAAGGGCACCAAGCCCATCACTAGGACCCCATTCTTAGGACTTCATTTACACCTAATCACCTCCAAATGACATCTCATTGGGGGTTAGGGTTTCAAATGGGAATTTGGGGGGACACAACTCAGTCCATGCAGGGGGTGCATTCTGGGTGTCGGTGGGACCAGCTCTGAGGCCCCACCCAAAGTCTCCAGCCTGGGGAGAAAGCAGGGTAGGGATTGGTGTCCAGGTACCCTGCTAGGATCCTGGAGCTTTAAGAGGTGAGGTGTCTGCTCCCCAGTTTCCAAGGAGATAAGTAGAGTGGTAGATCCCTTGTTCCCACCTGCATTGTATTAACTCTTCTCGCTTCCCTGCCCAGGCGCCTACAACAATCAATTCTGCCCAAAAGGTGTCGAGTTTATCGGTGGCTGGCCTTGTCCCTGTGCTCACCTGTGGCCTTCTGGTGGCCAGGGGTGGATGTGGTGCATCCATGTGCCCCGAGAGCCTGGCTCCCAGTTGGGGTTGGCCAGGCTCCCTCTCCCTGGGAGTCCACGCTGTTTCCTTCTCCATGTGCCTCTACTTTGGATCTGAAGGACTCTAGGAGCCAATAGCCAAAGAAGGCCTAAGATCTGAACAGTTGTTTGGATGGGAGAAGAGGGACAGTGAGCAGGGTTCTGCACCTGGCTGGGTGCCCACTGCCCCCAGCTGTGGGGAGTGTCTCCCCAGCACCCATAGTGGGGACATCCACACTTGGAGCTGGAACATCTTCCTGGGGCACCTCCATGATGAGACCACCCTGGAGAAGGCTGATCTCCATGGCTGGATGCACACGGGGACCTGGGCTTCCTGGACACTGACAAACTCCTCTACGCTGTGGTCCACATCAGGGGTGAGCAAGACAAGGCCTTGAGCCATCACTGCCTGGGGCCGGGCCTGGCAGGGCCACTGTGGGCAGTGGTCCACAACACAAGGGTGGGGTAAGGCCAACGAACAACTTGGAGGAATGGACGCCCTTTGTCTGCTTTGGCTCCATCTGTGGTGTCTCTGGGCAGCGAGGTGCAGCCAAGGGCTTCAGGGAGGCTGCCTTGGGACAGTATCCCCTGCCCTGCGCCTCCACGACAGCCAATGTGACAAAGATTTTCAGAGACACAACCTGAACCCCACTGTGGAGCGGGTGAAGAAGGGCATCTCCATTGTTCACTGCATCACGCCGGTGGGCCAGGTGCCCTATACCTGTGTGCCCTGCTCATGCTGAAGGCACCTCAGGGCTGTGAGCCTTGTGGCAATCTGAGCTGTCTGCTGGATGGGGGCTGTTGTCCTTGTTTCAAGATGGGGAAACTGAGGCTGGGAGGGGAGAGGCAACTGGCCACTCCGTGCCAGCTCCCAGGGTGCTGAGAGCAGGACATGCCTGTTATGTGGGGCTCCTGGTGACCCCAGAGAAGTGGGAGATGGACCTGAGTCTGCCCCACCTGGCCACTAGTAGGCCGGCGGCACAGGGCAAGTCTCTTCCAGATGAGCCTTCGTTTTCTCCTCTGTAGGGTGGGGATGGGGCCCCTGGGCCCCCACAGTCAAGGTGAGAGTGATGTAATTGATGAGGGTGAGCCCCTGGCCTAGGGAACTGGGTTTGGAGCTGATGGTGGGTGTGGGGTGGATCAGGGGCTACCTGACCCCTCACCCCTAAGTAACAGTGCCAGATCAATGCAGACACAGGAGAGCCTTGGAACATGCTGACTAGTGAAGCCATGCTTTTTGCCGGCAGTTCAAGAGCCCATCCACCAGGCTGTCGACATCATTTACCACAGACACCCAGTGATCATGGAATTCGTCCGTCAGGGGATGTCACTGCCAATGCAGAAGCCACCTCGAACAGTGCCAAGATCATGAAGTGGACCATCCTAAAGAAGGATGTCTCTGTGGCTGGCGGGGAGTTGGGTGAGTGGGCCTGGGCCTGGGAAGGGGTCCTGGAGGAGTCACTTGCACCAGAGACACTGAGTGCTCCTTAAAACGCCATTTCCTGCATCCCAGGCCTCTGGGGCCTGGGATCCCAGAACTTGCATTTTTAACCTGCCCCTCCTCCAATGAGCCTCACATGCAGGTTGCATCCGTGTGTAGGAGGGAAATTCTCAGGGTACTCTTGGATGGGCCTACTGCACCCCTCTTTCAGGCTCCTCAACTGACACTTTCTGCTGTTCTGAAACCACTCGCCTTGTCTTGTCATCCTATCATGGTGGGGCCTCTTGTTAGGGGTGGAGGGAAGGCCCCACCTTGAACTTGACTCTGTTATAGTGACAACTTCGAAGCCGAAGAGGGCCACCGTGGCCAAAGTATACCAAGCTGAAATTAAAAGTTATTTGTTTTTGTTTTTTTCTGGTCTACATCTTTGTAGATTTATTTTTTCAATTTACCTTTATTGTTGAAAGTATTACATATGTTCCCATTTTCCCCCCACTGATCCCCTCCTCCCCATTCCCGCCCCGCTCCTGCCTTCCCCACACTATTGTCTGTGTCCTTTGGTTATGCATATATGCATATAAGTTCTTTGATTTATCTCTTCCTGCCCCTCCTCCCCCCTTCCCTCTGAGATTTGTCAGTCTAACAACCAATTTGTACTTCCTTTTTTTTTAATCCTCACCCAAGGACATTTTTGCATTTATCTTCAGATAGAGTGGGAGGGAGAGAGGGAGGAAGAGAGAGAGAAACATCGATGTGAAAGAGACACATCAACTGGCTGCCACCCACACAACCCCATGGGGCCGGGGACAAACTGCAACCGAGTTGCGCATCCTTAGCGGAAACCGAACCCGGGACTCTCTGGGCCACAGGCCAACGCTCTAACTGCTGAGCCAAACCGGCCAGGGCCCAATTTGTACTTTTTTTTTCTTTTTCTTTATTGATTTTAGAGAGAGAGGAAGGGGGAGAGGGAGTTAGAAATATCGATGAGAGAGAACATTGATTGGCTGCCTCCTGCATGCCCCCCACTGGGGATCGGGTCCACAACCTGGGCATGTGCCCTGACCAGGAATTGAACCGGCGACCTCTTGGTGCCTGGGTTGATGCTCAACCATTGAGCCACACCGGCCAGGCCCAATTTGTACTTCTTAATCCCTTCACCTTTTTTGCCTATCCCCCCAATCCCCTCCCATCTGGCAAGCATCAAAAAGTTCTCTGTATCTATGAGTTTGTTTCTGTTCTGCTTATTCATTTGGTTTGTAGATTCAATTGTTGAAAGCTCTGTATTTGTTGCCATTTTATTGCTCATATTTTTTATCTTCTTCTTCAAGAAGACCCTTCAACAATTTATATAATACTGGTTTGGAGGTGGTGAACTCCTTTAGCTTTTTCTTGTCTGGGAAGCTCTTGATATGTCCATTGATTCTAAATGATAGCTTTGCAGGACAGAGTAATCTTGGTTGTAGGTCCTTGCTTTTCATCACTTTGAATATTTTTTGCCACTCCTTTCTGGCCTGCAAAGTTTCTGTTGAGAAATCAGCTGACAGTCTTATGGGAGCTTCTTTGTAGGTAACTAACTGCTTTTCTCTTGCTGCTTTTAAGATCCTCTCTTATCTTTAACCTTTTGCACTTTAATTATGATGTATCTTGGTGTGGACCTCTTTGGGTTCATCTTGTTTGGGACTCTCTGTGCTTCCAGGACTTGTATGTCTGTTTCCTTCACCAAGTTAGGGAAGTTTTCTGTCATTTTTCCAAATAGGTTTTCAATTTCTTGTTCTCTCTCTTCTCCTTCTGGCACCTCCATGATGCAAATCTTGGTATGCTTAAGTTGTCCCATAGACTCCTTACACTATCCTCCTTTTTTTTTTTTAATTCTTTTTTCTTTTTGCTGTTCTGATTGGTTGTTTTTTGCTTCCTTATATTCCAAATTGATGGTTTGCTTCTTGGCTTCACCAACTCTACTTTTGATTCCCTGTAAATTATTCTTTCAGTTAGTGCAGTGGTTCTCAACCTTCCCAGTGCCGCGACCCTTTAATACAGTTCCTCATGTTGTATGTGGGCGTATCTGCATGTGGGCAGACTCGCCTGGAGATGGATAGAGGAGCGGTGTCTCGGTTCCTAACACCATCGGAAATATGTGTTTTCTGATGGTCTTAGGCGACCCCTGTGAAAGGGTCGTTTGACCCCCAAAGGGGTCACAACCCACAGGTTGAGAACTGCTGAGTTAGTGCATCCTTCATTTCTGATTGGTCCTTTATTATGCTCTTGAGGTCCTCACCAAGTTCCTTGAGCATCCTTATAATCAGTATTTTCAGTTTGCATCTGTTAGATAGCTTATCTCCATTTCATTTAGTTCTTTTCCTGGAGTTGTGTTTTGTTCTTTTGGGACATGTTTGTTCATTTGGGACATGTTTGTCTCTTCATTTTGGCTGCCTCCCTATGTTTGTTTCTATGTATTAGGTAGAGCTGCTACATCTCCTAGGCTTGGTAGACTGACCTATTGTAGTAGGTGTCCTGTAGGGTCTAGTGGCACAACCTCCCTGATCACCCCAGCTGGGCCCTCAAGGTGCACCTCTAGTGTGGACTGTACACCCTTCAGTTATAATTGAGTCTTGACTGCTGTTGGTACATCAATGGGAGGGATTTACTCAGGCTGATCAGCTGCAAGGATTGGCCGTTACCACTGACCACCAACCTCTGACCACCTTGGAGGATCAGCTGTGCAGGGGCCACCACACACACAGAGCAAGACTTACTTTAGCAGGGCTCTGGTACTCACTGAGTCCACCCCTTGAATGTGTCGCTTGTGGAGATGGTTCGGTGGTGGTGCTTCTATATGGTCTGTGGCTGTCCACTGGGTGTGTTGTCTCTGTGGCCTCCTGGGAGGTACAGGCCAAGGTCAGCCACTGCCTATGTTCTACCTAGGGCCACCAGGCATAAGCTACAAAGCTATTTGCAGATGGCTGCTTCTTGTGCTGAGCTTAAAGGTGCCCAGGCAAGGCCAAACTACTGCTAGTGCTGGGCCTGGGGCCATTTAGTGAGAGGTATGGGACTCGCTGAGGCCAGATTCTGCTTGAGAGATTCTAGAAAAATCCAAAGCATGAGCCCAGACAGGCCATTCCTAAGGTAAAACCACTGGAAACAGCTTGGGTGGGCCCACAAGTGGGGTGGGGCAGGGCCTCAGGGAATCACCAGGGCGGGGCAAACAGTGTGAGCCAGGTTGCTGGAGTCCCAGATATGGCGGCCATCTGCCAGCCCTGTGGGGAAAGGGCTCAGCAAAGGAACAGCACGTCTGTCTGGGAAAAAGCTGCCTCTCTAGCTCTCGCCCCATTGCCAAACAGCTCAGTTCTTCCCCGTTTGTCTCTGGTGCCTTTCAAGCTGCCTCCCCCATGCTAGAGCCCAGAGGGAGCAAGTCTGAGTAAATTCATGCATGGGCCCTTTAAGAGGAACTGTTTGGAACTCCAGCAGCCTTAGCTTCAAGCCATGCTAGTTTTTACAGCCAGAAGTTATGGGGACTTCTCTTCCTGGCACTGGAACCCTCAGCTGGGAGCCTGGTATGGGACAGGGACCCCTCACTCCTCAGGGAAAAACTTCACAGCCGAGATATCCCTCCTGATTTTTATCTTCCACACAAGGGTGTGGGAACAGCCTGTCTGCGCCTCCGCCCCTCCTACCAGTCTCGGTGTGGCTGTCTCTTTAATTTCGTAGTTGTAGGACTTCCATTCAGTCAGATTTCAGGTGGTTCTGCATGATGGTTGTTCTGTAGTTTAGTTGTAATTCTGATGTGGTTGTGGGAGGAGGTGAGCACCGAGGTTACCTACGTCGCCATCTTGACCAGAAGTCTGAAATGGAAAGTTTTTACAAGGAAGAATACTGGCCCCTGGGAAAGAGCCCGTGGGCTCCCTCCATCATGTGGGCATCTGTGTGCCCCTCCCTTCTGGAGGGAGGGAAACTGCTCCCAGTGGAGTGCCTGGTTTTAACAAGGATGCCCCTCTCTGGGGGAGCATTTTCACTTTAAATGTAAAAGAATAATGAAATGGGTTTCACTAAGTGGTGATTCTTACCTGGGATGATTTTGCACCCCAGGGGACACTGGGCAATGTCTGCAGACATCTGTGGTTGTCACACAGGGGTGCTCCTGACATTTGGTGGGTGGGGGCCAGGGATATTGCTCAGCACCCCACAGTGCTCAGGACAGCCCCCCATGGAAAATGTCAATTTGCCGAGTGGGTGAGGCGTCACATACTGAGGGCCCTGGAAGAGTCAAAGACTGACAAGGTAAAGCTCACGAGCTGCTTTTACTCAGAAATACACACATTCTAAGTGAGAAGTTGTGGTCACCCAGGCTTATAACCCTTTTGGGAGCCAGAGCGGGAATAGCTCCTGGGTGTTCACAACCACCCTGTGGTGCATCCCAGGAATGGAAGGGTGGAGACCAGCTCCCATTTACATATTGAGGGGCCTGGGTTCAGGGACTCATACACCAGACTAGTCAGAACCACCTGGAGGTGGTCCAAAGGGTGCCTATTATGCCACACCCTGCACCCAGCCTGTAGAAAAGAGATGGGAATAGACACAATTGTGCTGCACAGTGGGGCCTCTCTGGCTCAGACAAGGAACATGGGCATAAGCAAGGCTCAGATGGGGCCCGAAGAGGCCTCCATAGCCCAGGACAGGCTCAAGGGAAGCTTCCCTCAAGGGTCACATACACAAACAAGAACATGAAACATTGGGGGAAGGCCAACATCAGGAGAAAGAGGCTGTACATAGAACTTACATCCAAGGAAATAGAGCTATTTCCTTGGAGAAATACTAGGAAACTTCATTTGAGAAATACACACAGGGAGTTGGTTAGAGTGGTTTGCAGTCTGACAGGAAGAGCTTGAAGTTGTCAGTTTTAGTCTCATGACATGAAAAACCGAAACTCCACAACTCAGACTCTTGAATTCATCAGTGAATTTAAGGGAACAAGAGGTGGGTGTGGAGAATAGCAGCTCACCTGGAGCAGAAACCACTCTGGAGCCAGCACTTGATGGGAACATTTCAGGGTACCTGACTAATTGCTAGAGACTGAACACAGATTAGCACAAGAGAGAAAGATTCCTGAGACCCAGCATTGGGTGGGACAGGGAGGGGGCACACACTCATGAATTTTACCTCCAGGAGCCCCACCAGGTTCTCGTAGTGAAGAGCTGAGAAAAACTCTCTGGTACTTCCCACAAGGGGAAAAGTAGCTATTTTAAAATATGTCCAGACCATTCTGTTCTCAACAAAAGTCTGCAGTCCAAGAACTGTTTTTACCAAAGTATGACAAATGTGGGTTTTACCAGAGCCTACACAAGCTGTGGGAAGAGAAATACCTAACTCCAGCCATGTCTACTCTTCCTCTCAGTTAAGAATGGAAAAAAAGCAAAAAAAAAAAGAGCGAGCGAGCTGAGAAGTACCTGTGAAGATCATAGTCCAAGGGCACAAAGTTACCAGACTGAGATCATGAGATCATAGAACACTTCCCTCTCCTCTGTATTTTACCATCACACCAACAGGGCTCCTGTATAATAACAGGATTTCCTATGAAAAGAACTGCAAGGCTTGGACCTGATTTTAAAAGGTGTCTCTAGGGAAACCCATGAGGGCAGGGAGGAAAAGCTTAACAAATAAAAACATAAGGCTTCAGCATGAGGGGAAATGCCAGAAACAAAACTTAAAGGCAAGCTGGGGGGATAAATACATTGCAAAGAGCTGCATTTCATATTCCTCCCCCTCCACCCCGCCACCTGAGGATACGTTCTCTATTGATTTTAGATAGAGAAAGGGAGAGAGAGAACAAAACATTGATGTGAGAAACATAGATTGGTTACCTCCCGTATATGCCCCAACCGGGGATCAAACTTGGGTATGTGCTCTGACCTGGAATCAAACGCACCACCCTTTATGGGATGGTGCTCCAACCAACTGAGCCACACTGGCCAGGGCTGCATTTCATATTTCTCAAGGAGGTCATAAAAATACAGATACACAAGTATATATATACACACAAACACCAATAAACCCAGCAGAAAAAAATAGGCAAATCCACTGCCAAAGCCACTGCTTATAGATCCAGTCACACACTTTCACCTGTGCAGTTATAGGTAGTCATAGAAGTAAACAAAGGAAACGGTCTAAATGCCAACCAGCAGGACTAATTATGTAAGTTATGGTACATTTACTCAACATACTAATTTGGAATGAACTCCAAGATATATTAAGAAAAAAATGTGCAGCCTAGCTGGTTTGGCTCAGCGGTTAGAGCGTCGGCCCTTGGACCAGAGAGTCCCGGGTTCAGTTCCCGCTAAGGGCACGTACCTCAGTTGCAGTTTGTCCCCGGCCCCAGCTGGGGTCGTGTAGGTGGCAACCAGTCGATGTGTCTCTCTCACATCGATGTTTCTCTCTCTCTCTTCCTCCCTCCCACTCTATCTGAAGATAAATGCAAAAAAAAAAAAAAATGTCCTTGGGTGAGGATAAAATTAAAAAAAAAAATGTGCTACCGTTTGTAAAAGGAACAAAGCACGAATGAGGACTGTTGCTCACTGTGCATGTCCTTGGAACGAACCTTTGGATTTGCTTCTGCGTCAGCAAAATATAAATTTAAATTTTAAGATTTGAAAAAAACTCTATGCAAAAACGTTTAAAAGGAACAGGGGTGTCATATTGATAAAAGAAACAAATCACCAAAACGCATGGAATTGTTTCCAACTAAAAGACAAAAAGAAAATCTTAAAAATACAGAAGGATGTAACAACAGAAGCAGACATCAGAGAGAAAGACTTGAAAATGGAGGAAGGGGGCACAAGCCAAGGATTGCAGCTGGCATTTGGAAACCGTAAAAGGAAAGAAGCTGAATTCTCCCTACAGCCTCCAAGGGGAACACAGGCCTGCTGACACCTTGAGTTTAGCCCTGTGAAACTGACTTCAGACTTCTGAACCCCAGAACTGTATGAGAATAAATTTATGTTGTAAACAAACAAAAAGCACCAGAAAGACACATTATCCTCAAAGGGGCAACAATGAGACTTAACAGATGACTTCTCAACAGGAACAATGGAAGCCAAAAGAAAATGGAACGATGTTTTGAAAGAAATGCCTGTCAACTTAGAATTCCATACCTAGCGCAAGTATCCTTACAAAATAAAGATAAAATGAAAATGTTTTTGGATAAACACCCTCTGAGAGAATTCATAGCTGCACTAAATGAAATGCTAATGAGAACTCTTCAGGCTTAAGGGAAACAACTGCAGAGGGAACCACAGGAAGATTGAAAAGCAACACAAGGGACAATTATGTGGGTAAATACAAATAAATATGGACTACCATAAGGAACAACAATAACACAGACCTGGGCTTGAATATCAGAAATGAAATGCACCTACTAGCTGTATTGTAGACAGGCCAATGCTGTTTCTTCATCTGTCAATGGGATTCTGATGGCAGTACCAACCTCAAATGGTTGTGAAGAGTCCATGAGAATTATTAGCACAGCACCTGGCCTGCAGCAAGCCCTACTGTATTTTTTAAATTTTATTTTTAAAATGTTTTTATTGATTTTAGAGAGGAAGGGAAATGGAGAAAGAAACATCGAAGAGAGAAACATTGATCAGCTGCCTCCTGCACACCCCTACTGGGGATTGAGCCTGCAACCTGGACAGGTGCCCTGACCAGGAATTGAACCTGCAACATCTTGGTGTATGGGACGATGCTTAACCAACTGAGCCACACTGGCCAGGGCTGTATTTTTTTTAAAAAATTTATTTATTGATTTTAGAGAGAGAAACATTGATTTGTTGCTCCACTTACATATTCATTGGTTGATTCTTGTATGTGCCAACTGAGGATCGAACTTGCAACCTTGGCATATCAGGATGACACTCTAACCAACGAAGCTACCCCACCAGGGCCAGCCCTAGTGTATTTTTAACACACAGGTAGTTCCACTGTGTTGTGCAGGTCTGGGAACTGTGATAACCACTCTAAACTCTTTCACTAAGATCAGAAACTGTCCCAAAAAGCCTGCACAATTTCTTTGGTAGAAAAAACATGGGCAGCAAAGGCCATAGCCCTGATGTTGGAAATGAAATTTTTGGTATCAACTAGAAGGGAGAGGAACTGGCTCCTGAATGTGGCCAGCTGTCTCCTGAACTGCTGTGGGTAGGGTGGACAGAAGGTATTGGCCTGCAATGTTGGCCACTTGGCAATAGAACTTCTGGCCCCTCTAATGAGGCTAGAGCCCCCAGAGTGGACAGGGCTGCTTAGATGGGGCTCCAAGAGCTTTGTCCCCTTGGGGTTCACTTAGCTCTACCACACTGAGTCCAGGGCAAAACACACCATAGACAAACTGGCAGACGAGCAACCCAGCTTCCAGCAAAGGATGTTTTTGCCTACATATTTCTTTCTGTCCAGCTTTCTATCACCCACCCACCCACTGATCCTCCCATACTCCCATCTAACCATTCATCCATCCATTTATCCATCTACTGAAGTCAGGCTTGCTTTTCAACCCAAACCTTGCTGCCAGGATCCAAGGAAAGAATATAACATCAAAAGCAAGACCCGAGACCAAGTTCTCTGCCATCTGTCCCTCTTAGATTTTTGGTGGCACCATCTCTATTCCTCCAGGATGCCAACCTTGCTCATACTCCCTGTCGTCCCCAGGCTTGATCCCAACCCTCTCACCTCTTCCTGGCTGTGGATATGGAGGCACTGAAACAGGGAGAAGGGACAAGGGGCCCCAAGGTATTTTGTGCGCCACCCCGCCAAGTCCAAAACAGGAGGAACCAAACAGATGGACAGGTCTACACATAGGTCTGCTTTCCCATCTGACTTTATTTCACTTTTTTTTCTATAAAATTCCTCCATAATTTCACAATTTAACAAAAAGTTTAAAATCCAGGACAGAAACAATCCTGTAACTTATTACAAACACGATTCTCCTTATTCCTTTTATCCAGGAGTTGGTCTCGGGCTGATAAGTGTCCTAGTTCCTAGTGAGACACAATCTTTGTAAAAACCCTTATGGGTAAGAAAGGTATTCGATACCTTTTGCTTTCAGGTGTCGGTTTACATTTTGTTCAGGAGATAGCAAAACACAGGGATTTGCACTGGGGGCAGGGGGCTTAACACTAAACACGTGGCAATCACAAAGTGCCTGCCCCTTCCTATGGAAGTGTCCCCAGAGCCCTCGTGGATCCAGCTGCCAGGCAGCTGGGGGGGTGGGTAGGGGAGCAGCTGGGAATGCTGTGGTCAGGGCCCTGGCTGCCTGGCATGTCCATCAGGTGGTCACGGGCCAGCACTGGGCCCAGAGCAGCTCCAGAGGACAGCACTGGAGGCCTTCTGGCCAGAGGAGGTAACTGAGAAATGGGTTGGTGCTTCTGAAGGCCCTGGAAACAGAAGAAAGGGCCAGATGCTGCTGACACTGAGGGTGAGCCAGAGAGCCTTTTTCCAGCTGCCTCTGGTGAGAGCCCGGCTCCAAAGCAGAGAGCTGCCTTGGTAGCCATGTGGAGCCTGCAGCCCTTTCCAGGAGATCCTCGTGAAGGAGAGACTAGTGCCCTCGAGCCGAGGCTCTTGCCTATGACCCCTGGCAGCCTCTGTGCATAGAGGGCCAGGCAGCTGCTGCCTTTTGAGCAGCCCATGTCAGGCCAGTTTCTTCCGTCCAATGTCTTGAGTTTCCAGAGAAGAATGGTGCCCACTTTGGAGTATTGCTGGCCTGCCTGGAGAAGGGGATGATGACAGCAAAGAGCCTGCCACATAGGCCTGACCTCTTCTTAATACCTCAAGGCAGTGGGATCAGAAGAGAATCTGAGTAAATGGCGAGGAGTCACGATGGTTTCCTCTGAAAGTTCTCGGACCTTCCCCGAGAGTTCTGGAGATCTCACCAGGAAGGCTGGAGTTCAGGGAAGCCTTGCAGGTGGGGATCACCAGGGAGTGTTCAGGGTCTGCCTGACAGACGGAATCAGAGCACGGACATGAGAATCAGGGGCCACAGGGAACAGGAGCATGGCGCTCCCCACATCAGAACTTAGGAACTGGGGAGAGGGGCTGTCTGACAGTGGGTTGGAGAGAGAAGGTGAGCCCACTTCTGGGCCCACAGTCCTTTTCCCCACATGTTGTTCAGGGCAAAAGTTGGGGGAGGGGGGGAGACTAGAGGAGCCTTGAGTCAAGGTCTGGGGGAACAGAGGCTGAGCAAACAGGCTCTCAGGAGCCCCACCTAAGGTGGGCTGACTCTATGAGGGCACTCTGACCCTGGAAGGTGGGCCAGAGGGAGGAGGAACTGGCTTGGCCCTTGGAGAATCTCAGGTGTTCGAGGAATTAAGTCTCAGGGCTCTGGAAAAGTGTGAACGGCAGGTGTCGGAGGGCTAAGCCCAAACCAGAGAGAGACAAGCATGCCCATGAGGACCCAGGAGGGCCTGGGCAGGGCCCAGGTACAAGGAGCTGGCTCTGAGTCCTGACACTCCTTGAAAATACTCCACAAACTATCACGTCTTATTTGGCAAAAGCTCATTTTTTTCAAAGTTTGAAGACTCGATCAACAGAAAGGAGGAAGAGGATCCTATGGAAGAAAGGAGAGGCTGAGGCCCGGGAGGTCTGCTCCTGGAGACAGCTGCCAGTCTGACCAGGTGCCTGAGGACCTACTGCTCCATCGTAGTGTTCACGGGCCCTGGGCTGTGCCTTTTGAGTCCCGGGAGGAGGACGAGGCGTCCTTGTACCACTGAGGGAGGATCCTCCCTGCACTTGGAGAAAACCAGATGGTGCTCTGGCTCGGCCTCTAGCCCAACGACAAGACCAGTGGAGACATCTTAACCTAAAAGTCCCACCTTACTCACCCCCCACCCCCCACGTGCACTGCTGCCACAGAAATGCACACCCAGAAACCGCTCTGGTACCTACAGTGCACACATACATATATAATAGAGAGACAACTATACAGCATGGAGTCCCAGCACAGTGAGAGCCAAGAGAGGGGCTGCATCCAGCTCACTTGGAGGACGAGCCAAGGCCTGGCCTGGAGCAGCTGGACCCTGAGGTCCTGGGGTGCGGTGTGTCTGAACCGTTTGGGGAGGCTGGAGGTGGTGCCCCAGATGCTCAGAGAGGCCTGGGCAGTGACACTGTGCCACATGCCCCACGATGGAGCAAGGCTCCCACCGCCGGGCACATTTCCTCCCCTATACAGGAATGAGGCCCAGTGCTGCCTTCAACACAAGCCACTTTCCAAGGGGCACCCAGGTGACGGGCCCTGAGTGTCAGGGAGCAGCAGCAGCGCCGGCCTGACCCCCCTCGGCCTCAGGGCTCCCGGTGAGCTGGTGGGGAGGACAGGCCGGGAGCCAATGAGGAAAGTGCAGCTGGCCCTGTGGGCCGAGGACAGGGCGGTCACTAAGGCAGTGCTGCGGGCGAGTGAGTCGAGAAAGAGAAAGGCAGGCGGGGTCCAGATGTGGCCTCCCGGGACCCCGATGACAGGGGCCCGGCACCCGGCCCAGGGTCATGTGGCCACGGCCTCCAGGTAGCTCTGCAGCTTACGCACGGTGGTCTCATCCAAGGAGAAGAGGTCAAAGTCAAAGGTGGTGTTGGTGACATTGAAGTGGCCAGTCTCCTCGATCAAGTTCACGATCTGAAAGGAGGTGGCAAGGCAGCTTCAGAAGACAGGTAGTTGGGCTGGGGTATCCCCCACCCTCCAGCAGACCCCGGAGGAAGAGGAGGAGGCTCCTTGGGGCTGCAGAAAGAGGT
This sequence comes from Tadarida brasiliensis, assembly GCA_030848825.1. Lineage (NCBI taxonomy): Eukaryota > Metazoa > Chordata > Mammalia > Chiroptera > Molossidae > Tadarida > Tadarida brasiliensis. The sequence goes on from CM061259.1 coordinate 49,049,474, forward strand.
TCCAGCAGCCTGCAGGCCTTACAGGCACCCCCTGCCCCAGGGACTCATGTGTGATAACCTGTGTCCTCAGCAGAACCGAGGGGCAGGGTGTGCTCCATCCTAGTACCTGCTGCAGCACGTTGCGCTCCCGCAGGGCCATCAGCCTCCGGTGTAGCTCGACCAGTTCATCTGTGTAGGCCTGGGGGTGGCAGACAGGCACTCAGCAGGTGGCCTCAGCCCTTCCAACTGCCCGGCCCTGAGGAAGCCCGCCCATGGTCTTGCCCATCACAGCTGGGGACCCGGGACAGAGGTTGGCCTGATGCTGTTGGGGCTAGTACCTAGGCACACTTGGACTGGCCCGTTCAGTTCTGGAGCCCCAGGGTTCCCCCCATGCCAACCGAGCCCCCCACCTTGTCATAGGTGCCCCTCTTGAGGATCTTCTCAGGCTTGCTGCAGGACTCGGGGCTCCTCCGGCCTGACACCTGCAGGACAATCCCGGGTCTGCTCTCAGCTCTTACCCACACCACTCCCCAGCCACCCATAGGCTCTCTGACCTCCCCAGGGCCACCACTGACTGTTCAGAGTCAGCCCAGAGCTCTGGGGTCACCCGACCTCCTTCCTCTGGCCTCTGATTCTAAGGGAAGCCAATCCTGGGAGCAGACACACCTCTGGGTGAACCAAGACTCTCTCTGCATCCACCATCCTCAGCCTTGGACCCTTGGACAACCACAGGACCAGGAACAAGGCCCAGCCCTCAGCCTTGCCTCTAGGATGTGATAGAGACCTGCCCACCGGGTAGACCTCCTCCTCTGAGCAAGAGCCCCCGGGAGTGCCCCCTGGACTCACCTTGCTGTTGGGTGGGGGTGGCTTCTTGGGGGCAGGGGGTTCACGGCTGGGCAGGCAGGAGTCGGCACTGTTGTCGCTGTCGCTGTCGCTGAAGCTCAACCTGAACGTGGGACATGATGCTCTGTCAGGCCTCCACCACCCTGCTGCTACAGAACCAGTGCCTGACCCAGACTCGCCTGACAATGGGCCACCCCTCCCTGTGGGCGAAGCATGCTCCCCCCCAGACATCACTTGGCTCTGGGCAGCCACTGCAGACTTAAAAAAAGAATGTGCCCATGTCACCTTCAAAGGGCAAAGAACCCGGAGCCACAGGCATAAACTCTAGAGGCACATCCCCATGATGCACGTCTCCCAGGCCCAGCACACCAGAGGGGACAGCCTGCAAGTTGGAAGGATGGGGGTGTGCTGGGTTCTGCTCCTTTCACGTGGTCCTCCTGCTACCACTGCAGCAAAAGGGGCAGCCTGCAGGGTTCACTGAGGGGAACCGCAGTTTCCACCTTAGCCTGAGCACGTTGGATGCCAGCCTTCCTGAGTGACATCAAGGCGTCCCACCAGTGTGGGCCCTGAACACTGTGTGTCTGGTGGTGGCTCAACCTCAAACCTCCTGGGAGGCAGGTCCCTAGGTGAGTCCACATTCTCTGCTTCCATTTTCTCACTCCTAAAATGAGGTCCCAGGAGTAGTGTACAGGGAGGGATGGACTCACATCAACAAATGGTCGCTGGCATCTTGGGAGGCAAGGGTGTGGTTACTCAAAGTTCAAAATCCCCGGCTAGCTACAATCGGAAAGCCTCTCTTTAGAGTCACGATTCTCTCTCACGAACTCAATCTAGGTAACACAGGCTGGTCCAATCCTTTCAGCTTTTTCCAGAATTCTCACAACACAGCAAGGGGGTATAGAGGGAGTAAATTCCTCTCCAGCCCACCCACCCTCCCCAGCTGGGAACAGACTGCTCCCCTGGGAGAGGCTTCCTCTGGGATCGCAATCCCTCACTGACATCCTGACATAATTTTGGGCTTGACCCAGCAAAGGGGAGCCTGGCAACTGTTCCTCCACACCTGCAACACAGTAAAGTCCGCCTGCCGCCTTCTCCCTCTAGCTAAAACGCCTCACTGCAAAAGCAGTGCCAGGATGTGCCAGGAATGCTGTGCAGAGCCAGGGCTTCAGGGGCTCCTATATTATTCCCCTCAGGGTCAAGGCTGTCCATTTCCTCAGGCAAACCTTTCCCACAGTAAGCACCAGGCCCTGGGGCTCCTGCTCCCCTGAGGCCCATACCTCACTACCCGCAACTTCCCAGCTGTCAATCACTCTAGTGAGAAACGCAGGGGGTATCTACTCATTGCCCAGACGACACTACCGTATCAGCCAGACTCAGGCTCGGCCCCACTGCCGCACATCCCTCAAGTCCCCCTCTTCCTGGGTTCCACCAGACAGCAGCTGGGGCCATGACAGACTATGGGCCTCCCCAGGGAGCAGTCCAGATGAGATGGGGCTTGGCCAGCTCCTCCTGACCAGCTGCAGAGCCAATGCAAGGTCTGTGTGGCTCCTTCCCTGACAATGGCGGTCGTGCTCCCTCAGTGCCCAGGGAAGCCCCACTCAGGCCTTCCGTATCTGCCCCTGCAAAAGGATGTTCAAGGTGCTTCTGCACAGTTGGTCCCTGCACCACTGCTCCTAGTGTCCAGCAGGAGCTGCTGCCATTAATCCTGTCCTGGGAGACAGGCAGTCCTCCTTGGGCCCCTCCCCAGCTAAGTTGCCATTTAAGAGCCCTCCACAGCCATACTCTCAGGATGATAGGTTTAATCACCTATACTGACATAGACTGCCTACAAGCACCCATTATGTGTTCCTGGGCCTGGGGGTGTAGACCGGGTGACCGGCCTGGCGGCCTTAACCTCTAAGGAGGAGGGGCTGAATCTGGGCCCAACTGGGCTGCGGACTCCTGAGTTTGCCCCTTCCTTGGACCTAGGGCCAACGCTGGTACTTGCTCTGAATGGGAGGCTGAGAATGCACAGCCATCCTCAAGGTGCTCACTTTAAGGGTCTAGGGGTGTCCACAGGACATTCCTCAGAGTCTATCCTCACCCCATGCCACACACATGGGGAAGGAGGAAAAGGTCCTGAGACCCGAGAACAGAGGAACCAGCCCAACCCTATCCCAACCCCTGCCTCAAATCAGGACTGGCCCTAGGCTTTTGGGCATGGCCTCTCCCCATTTCTCAGATGGTGACTGGACTTCTCCCTCTCAACATACACACCCTTCCCATCAGGCAGCCTACCCCTTTCAATGACAGGAGGAAGGATGCCACCTAAGGCCCTTCCACTTCAGGTAACAGGAGACCATGTGGCCCCAGGCAGGGCACTGTCCAGTAGGCTCTGATGCTTCCTTTGTTCCCACCCCAGGGACACTTCTGTCCTAGCCCTGCCTCCTCGAGGCCCCACAAGCTCAGCAGAGCTGCCAGGGTCCCCCCTGGGGTCCCCACTCCCCACCAGCCTGGGCACCTGGAATCCCTCCCTGCATTCGTCTTGCCGGCAGCCTCCTCGCCTGATGAAGAGTCATCCTCATCGGACTCCTCGGATTGCAGGTCCTCCACCATGGAGCGCAGAGGTCCTGGGGAGGGAGGCAAGGAAGGGGAGAAGGATTAAGGGGGGGGGGGGTCAGGGCTCTGTCTGGGCCCTGCAGGGTCCCCTCTACCTCCAGGGCCACATGAGCTTCCTGACACCACAATCCCCAAAATGCACCCACACAAACTCTCGTGGAAAATCCCTCTGATCATGTGGGGCCTGCCACCCATTTCTAAGGACTATCCCCAAGGCACCCTCTGCCTAAGGGACCCTCTGGCTTCCCCACACCCCCTACCTTCCTGGCCCTGCTCGCAGGTCTCTGGACCCTGGTCCGAGGCAGGACCACAGGGCCCTTCCATTGCCAAAGCCGAAGGAGCAGCCCTCCTCTGATGCTAGCACCGAGATGAGAGCCTCTGCCTGGAGGCAGGACCAGCTGGCCTTGCCAGGAGGGGAAGGCAACCAGAACCCAGGGCCACAGGATCCCACACCAGCCTGTTTGCCTACTCAGGCCTGCCCAGTGCCTCAGTAACCCCCTCCACTGCTCCCAGCCCACCGTCCTCCCCTTTCTCCAGAGGCACCCAGTTCCAGTCCCCTACAGAGGCATCTTTGGTTTATATTCCTGTTACCAAGGCAACAGAGGGACACAAAGCCCTCAATTACCTTGGTCACATGATCCTGCTTCCGCAGGTTCCCCCTCCCTTCCCTATAGATAAGAACCCTTGGAGAGAGTGTGGGCTTCCAGCACCCCATCCCCCAGGCCTGCTCAGTGACTGCACATCTGAATTTCAGGTTAGACCCCCTCCCCCCAATACACTCTCCTCCTCCAGCTTTCTGCACCCCTGAAAAAGGATTCTAGGCTGTGAGGGGAAGAGACTGTGGGTCCAAACCGCCAGAAGAAATGCTTCCGGTTTGAGGGTGAGTGGGAGGGTTGGCAGGGCTGGTGGGTCCCATACCACTCACACCTGTATCCTGCAGCCTGGGAGTGGCCAGGTGCTCCCTGATCTGGGGCAGCCAAGTGGGCCTTATGCCCTCTCCCCCCAACATCCTCCCCATCCCCAGGGATCCTGTAGGGAAAAAGCGGAAATGCAGACTGCTGAGTGCCAGCCAGACTCACTGTAGGAGCAGAGCATTCCTGTCCTGATCCAGGAGAGCTATCCTATAATGGCACGGGGTGGGAGGAGCTGGCGAGGAGGCTATCTGACTATCAATAGGGCCCAAATCAGAAAGGGGCCCTTCTCTGTTGGCCCACCAGCACCTTATCAGCACAGTTTGAAGCCCTTATCATATAGACAAGGTGTCCTGAGGGCCCAGGGAATAGACACCAGGAGGTGTAGCACTTCCTACACCTGGCTGAGTCATGTGAACTGTTTCTGCTTTTCTTTTTAATACACACTCCCTGAGCTTCTACAACCTACAAATGTGGACATCTAGGGGCCTAGTCTGGGCAAGCAGCAGTATACTGAAGAAATGCCAGGGTAAGTTCGGCTCAGACATGTGGCTCCTGCCCTCTCTCATCACTCCAGGACCTCCCCCACCATCAGCCACCACTTTAGTCCCTCCTCCATTATCCCATCACCCCCCACCCTCCATCATTCCAGGCTTACCCCCACCATCCCCCATCACTCTCGGCCCTCTTCATCACCCCCTGCCCTAGGCTAAGGTATCAGTGGAAGCAGATGTCAGACTCTGCTGAAGCTCAGGCATGGAGTGAGCCCCCACAGAAGTTACAGGAAATTACTTGTAAAACCCTGAGATTAGGTAACACACCCAGAACCCCACCAGCCTCCAGGTGGAGTCAGTGGCTGCTCCCACAGCAGTAAGCCACAGAAAATGTCCCGTCTCTTTTCTCTGTCATCACCCACCTTGACTGTGGTTCTGAGATGGCTCAAAATCTGAATCTGAACTGGAGTCAGAGCTGGAGCTGGAGTTGGATGGGCTCGACTGGGCAGACTTCACCCCACAACAGGGGTGGGGTGGGACAGCAGAGAGAAAAGACAAGAATGATCTTTCAGTCCAAGGAAAAGGAGTGGACAAGAAATGCGCTCTGGCAGTGGCGACACCCAGCTGAGTCTTCCCCCAGATACGCAATAAAAGGTGACAAAGGCACCAGGCTCAAGGGGCACATAGGAGGACCCTGCACACACTCCTGAGAACATGGCTTCCTGGGTCCACAGGCACCCAGCCCCAGGACACCACCAGTTTGCATTCCAAATGCAGTGGCCTCCTTTTCCCACTGAGGAACTGTACATTCTAGTAGTTCCAGGAGAAGCTCACATCACATCACTGGTTTTCCCATGTGCCTAGGCAGGAGGAGACAGAAGTAGGCTCTCCATGAAAGTGAGGGGGTAGCATATCTATTTGTGGGCCCTGCCTTCCTCCTATTAGAGCAAGAGCTAGTGATGGGGGTTGTGGTGCCCCGGGGAACAGGAAAGGTGAGTGCAGAGACCCAGCTTCTCATTCTGCCCCTTGTTTTCCCACAGCCAGTATGGAGGCTGAGTGATGACACAAAGCTGTGTCCCTGCCACATGCTGCCTAGCTGCTGAGCTGCCAGTCACCCACCAGGTGCCCTGAGGCGATGAATGTGTGCATGTAACAAGCAGATGAGGACAGGGTAGACTCAGCCTGGTCACATCCCCCCCTATTCCTGTAGACGTCCACCCTGACTCAGCCATCAGGGGGCAGTAAAAGCCCAAACTAGGCCACTAGGCCTTAGGATACACGGGGGTAAGATGACTGGGGCTTGCCCTTCCCTGAGTGGAAAGGAACTGGTCACTTCAGACCCTGCTCAGGTAAGGGGCCTCTGGCCTTGCCGCACAGAGTGCTAAGATAGAACAGAGGCCTTGGTTTCTGCCAATAGGCAGTTCAGAAGGTGTGTATGGCAGAGCAGGCCACAGGTCTATGGCATAGGCTCTGAAGGGCAAAAGGGCAAAGTTCACAGTTCTGAGAGTCTGTCTGCCTGGCCCAGAGCACCCCAGACACCTTGGAGGCTGGCTCACTCCCAGCAAGCCTATCCTCAGGTCAGGGGTTGTCTAGCCCTCCTGCCTTGGGAGGAGGACCATCTGGAGGAATGGAACGCCTTGAGTGGTTGGGACTAGCCACCTCTGGGCACCTCCCCTTGTCAAGAGGAAAAGGGACCAGGAGACAGGCAGAGGCACCTAACAGTGTCTGCCTAGCCCTGGTATGTGTCATGTGAGAAGAGACTCTAGGAAAGGAGCCCCTGACCCGCAAGGGATCAAGAAAGTCCCTCTTGATAGTCTGTGGGCTGAGGGCAGCTCCCACCCCATAGAAGGGAACCACGAAGGCACAAGTCTCTGCTCACTCAATAGACCTAGAGAGTGATCAGGCCACCTGGGGACAGAACATCTGTCACCTGAAGAGTTAAGGGGCCTCTTCTCTAGAGCTTACCTTGGCCTAACCCACCTGCTCCAGGACCCTGCTCATGCCCACCCCTCACTCACATGTCTTCATATTGGAGAATCCTCTGAGGGAAACCCAGTCTAGATTACCAACAACCACTGTCCACTGTGGAGGTGCCACACAGACCAGCACGACCACCCCTCCAAACCCCAACAACAAGCCTAGAGCCACATGGCCCCTCTAGCATGCAGACCCCCAAGTTCTTATTCTGGTTCAGGGGTAGTGGTTCTGACCCTGGCTTTGTCACCAACTGGCCAAGGCTGTCCCTGGCTTTAAACCTCAGTTTCCTCCATCTGTAAAAGCTGCCTCGTGGCCTCTGCTAAGTGTGTGTGCCAGTCACCAGCACATGGAGGCCAATGCCCATCATGCCATGGGGCAGAGAATTTGGACAGACCTCCTGGGCCAGGAGCATGAGCAGCAGGGTCTGCGAGGCTGACACAAAATAGGGCCAGGGCAGGAGTTGGGCCCAGGTGGTGGCCACCCAGTGTGCAGGCTCAGGGAAGCAGGCTGGAAAAGCCACGAGGCAGCTCCAGGCCCTGTGCAGGGGGTGAGGAAGTGGGGTTGACAAGCAAGTCAGACGACATCAGATGCACTTGACCCTTTTCATTCCACACACATCCAAGGAGCGGAAATGGTTTCGGCCCAAAGAGCCTAGAGGTGGGCACTACAACTGCTGCTGGTGAATGCCAGTACTCAGCCACGTGCAGTGTCCAGCAGGGGGCAGAAGGGCCTGCTGGGCTCCCAGCACTCCTGGAGCATGACTGAACCGGACCCTGCAGGCCAAGGAGACCACAGAGAAGCAGCTAGAGGAGCTAGGGGCTTGGCCCGGGGATGCAGACAAGGAGCCCCCTGACCCCCTTGCAGCTAATTGGGAGGAGGCAACTCAGTTTCCCTGGATGGTCAGAGCTTTCCAGTGGTGGCGCCCCTCCCAGCCTCCAGGGTAGGATGGCCTAAGTCAGTCAAAAGAGGCTGGGAGGCCTGGGTATGGAAGGCTGTCTTGCCTCCTCCACCATAGATATCTGTGCCTCACCAAGGTCGCAGGGTTGGGAAATGTCACTGAGTCACTGTTCCGCAACCCTAGAGACCCCAGGGCATTCTGTTGGTGGTCTGGGTCTCACACCTGCACAGACCTTGAGTGGCTAAGGTTTGTCATTCAGAAGTCTCTCAGGGCTGGGAGAAACACCCCAGACTTAAACAAACCTCCAGCCTCAGATCCGAGGTGCCCAAGGCCATAGATACTGGACATTCAGCCCACTCTCAGCAGCAGTGCCTGGTAGGGGGGAGACGGCTTCCCGCACAGCGTCCAACAATCACAGCCAGATATCAGCGTGGACACCTAGGGCATCAGTGGAGGCCTCCATCTCTTACCCAATGAAGGTACACCAGCCTTGGGTGCAGAAAGCCTCACCTGGAAGCATCTAGGGTGGAAGAGAGGGAAAGGCACCTGCCCAGAGCTCCAGATGCTGAGCAGACAGATGCCACATGATAGACCAGGGTGCTGCTTAGCACCCAAAAAACTGGCAGCAGCTAAGCAGGATACTGAGATGGCCCTGGATGGCCAGGAGGCTTCCAAATAAGAGACATTCCAAGGTCTTGCTACCTTAGGTTCACTGGTAGACAGTGTCTCCTGGCTGTGAGAAGTGCTAGGTACATAGCATCATTTGCCCTGTGTGTATCCCTAAGCCACTGAGTGCACTATTACTCATGGACTGAATTATCATCCCCAGAGCTGTTGCCTCCAACGGGGTATCATCTCTGGAAGCCAGATGCTCATGACATTGGTGTTGCTGACACAAAACAGCTCTAGCTTCATCTCAAGGAGCCACTTTCAAAGTCCCAAAGGAGCCCCAAGAAGCAATGCTGGAGGCAAAGCTTCAGCCTTTGAGAGTGAATGAAGACTTGGAAATAGCAAAAGGCCACTGAGCGCTGGGGTAGTGCTACAGGTAAGGGGATCACCATTCACTCATCTATCCATCCATCCATCCATCCATCCATCCAGGCACCTGTTCTCTGACCACCAGATGCTAAACAGTCTCAGAGATGACATCACTGAGGTTTGGCCACCCAATCAGCAGCTGGTTATGCGCTCCTTTGTGGTTCCAGGGATCTTTCACGGAGATCTTCAGAGAGCCACCTGGAAACACTGTGGCAGGAGGAGCCCAGAGCCTCTCACAGGATGCCGCTCCCAGAGAGGGGCTCTGGTCCATGTTTAGAAAACAAGCCTTGCCAATTCAAGATCCCTGTGTCTGGGCTGCATGAGCAGGAGCGGACAGGTGGTAGGGGTGGTGGGGCCTCAGACTTCTGGGAATGGAGCCGGGTGAGGTGAGGCTCAGTGGTCAGCGTTAAACTTCCAGACCAGGACAGCAGGATGGAGACACACAGGGATTCCCTGCTGGCAGAGGGAATGAGTTCCCTGACAGACCAACAATGCCAGGGAAGGGGCAACAGTGAGACACAATCAGCACCCTGACCCCAAAGCAGCCAACAAAACCCTAGACCATGCAAGGGACTCCCAAGGTAAAGAGCTCAGAACCCAGGTTCTACAACAACCATCCTTCCCTAAGCACTGTTTCCACAGAATCCTCACAGGCAGGCTTCATCACCTTTGACAGAAGGGAAAACCGAGGCTTAGTGAGGTGCTCATGTATGCCCGAAACAACAAGGAGCAAGCAGGAGCCCCAGGCCTGAGAGCCCAGTCTCCTCATCTAATGTTTGGGCTGACAAGGCTTCCTATGGCTCAGGGCCGGAAAAGAGAATAAGGATGGGGTAGATAGGGAAAGGGGGCACCTCACCTCTGTCTTGAAGGAGGCCTCGTCCTCCGAGTTGGACTCCTCCACCTCTGGGGGTTTTTTGATCTCCCGGGGCTCACTCTCAGCCTTGATCTTCTCCACTTTGGCACTGCCCTTGTCCTTGGCTGACTTTTTGTCAGAGAAGGAGGAAGACGAGGTGCGGGGCGAGGTGCCAGGGGCGCTCCTAGACCCCTTGGAGCTGCTCTTCTTCTGCTTTTTGGCACTGGGCTTGGGTGAGTCAGCGGTGGCCGGCCGCTTACTGGAAGACTTGGGTGGGGGTGGTGGCAGGGGGCCACCCTTGGGGGACAGGCTCTCCAGTTTGGTCTCCTTCAGGGCCATCTTGGGCTCCTTAAATGCGGTCTTGGGAGGTGGGGCCTTCTCCTCCTTGGGTGGCCGACCCTCAACCAGCTTCCGTGAGGTGTCCTTGGCACTCCGAGCCTGCTCGCGCTCTGGCTCCTTGGAGGGGCCCTTGCTCTCTGAGTCTTTGCGTGGCCGCTCCCGGTGCTCCTTGGCCGTCTTGTGGGCCTTGCAGGCCTTGCCGCTCTCCCTGCTGGCGTCCTGAAATGTCGGGCGGGAAGGGAGACACAGTCAAAGGGCATCTCAGGTCGCCCTGCTCCACCTCCCCCGACCCCTTCAAAGTATAATCCACCTGATTCAGACTCAGCTAGAGAAAATCTTCCAAAAAGCGAAAAAGTAAGGCAGCAGGTGAGAGTTTTAAATGGAGCTGTCCCTTTAAACTACTAGGAAGTGTCAGCAGGTCCCAGGCGACTGCAGGCTAAGACTCCCCTCTGAATTGAACTGACATTCCCTGAGGGATTCAAGAAGAGCACACGTGAGTCAGACAGAGAAAGGCGGCCACACAGACCCCTCCCGCTCCAACACCTTGCAGCTCCCCAATGGGGACACTAGCAGATGGGCCCCCTCTTTTGTCCCCACCACAGCCTATATGCCTCCTGCCTGGTCACCCCAACCCAGTGTGGCTTGCCAGGCATAATGGTTCTTTGATCCCCATGGTCAGTACTCATTGAGTGCCTGCTGGGTTCCCAGGTGCTGTGCAGGACCAACAACACCTGACTTCCTGGACAGCTTTTCTATAATATGTACAGTTCCTAAGAAATTCAGAGGGTTCAGGGTGGATCAGCCAGGTCATGGAGCTCTGGCTGGGGACTGAGGCAGAGAGCAGCCCTGCGCCAGGCTGCTGGGAAAGCTGGGCCAGGTGACACCAACCCCGTGCACCCGCACTTCCTCTGAACAAGGGTAAGACCACCTACCTCACCAGCGATGGTGCAGGGCCCTGGATGACAGCGAGCACTCAATCATGAGGGCTACAGCCACCCCCCACACAGCCAGTGCACCTTATGGGTGGAAGTCTGGACTGACATCTTGTTTGCCTCCTCACTGTCAACACCCCTTCATCACTCCGCACGTCCAAGGTTGCTGGACAGGTATCTGCTGCTGTCAGCTGCCAAGGGCTCTGCCCCCAACTCAGTCAGCCAGGTGCATGGCTGGGCCCAGAGGCACTCCAGAACAAAGCTCACAAGGAAACCAACAGCAGCCAGACCTCGAGGGTGGAATGTTCCACCTGAGGCAGCCACATTTTACCAGCTCACCCTAAGTGCCAAGGGGATGGGTGAGCCAGTTAAATGCCCAGCAGCAGGGCCTCTGCTTCTTGCTCTCCCAGCCCACCTGAGGGTCCAATGACAGACTCTTACAATAAAGAGCTTTAGGGATAGAGGGCACAGCCTTGACCACTTCGAATCTTGGTCACTGTCTTACTGCAAATCCACAACCCACATCAGTGCCAAGGGACAGCCTTGTGTGGCCATGGGCTCCTGCTGCCTCCCTGGAGAAACATAGGCCCCTGTGCCCTGGTGCTGGCTCTTCTGTCTCCAGGGCAGTGGAAAGGGGTACTCACACCACAAGCCCCCAGCTGACCACCTAAAGGGGCATCCTCCTCAGGGCTGGTGTGTAGAATGGGGCCAATCCCTGGGGATGCCACTCCCCAGCAATATGCTCCCGAGGAGGGAGGCAAGAAGCAGATCCCACATATGATTCCAGCCTCTTCTCAAAATATCCACGCCCCCCCCGTGCAGCAGGAGTTGGCCCCAGTTCAAAGAGGTGGGGCAAAAGCACACCCAATAGGCATGTCTGTCAAAGTTCCCACCGTGTCCCTGAGTCCTGGGGTCGGCCAAGCCTCCACTGCTGCCCAGGGCCTGCCCAGCAAGCAAGGGCCTTCTGAGCAGTGGCTCTTCACCTGGGGGTCTGCTCGAGACCAGGCTCTCTGAAATCACACACTAAGTTCTAAGAGTAATGTGAATGTTACCAGTGGTGAGGACCCCTCACAGTCACGTTCTCAAAGCCATCAATGATTCAAATATGGCTAAGAAGCAAGTTATGGAGAAAGGTCACCCAGGTCAACTGGCTGACGTCAGACAAGGAGAAGCCATAGGTACACAAGTCCAGGGGTTCTGTGGGGTGGGGACTAAAGGGAATAACGTCCTAGAAATATGAGCCTTCAGGGGTGTGGTTCCTCTCCCAGGAGACTACAACTCCTGCCTGACATGCTATCCAATGAGGAGACATGACATGGGGACAGGCCACCAGTGACCAATCAGCCTAGGGCTACAAAAGCCACTCTCTCCAGCGGCCCCCAGGTTGGGGACCCTGACAAGCGAGGCCCTGCATGACCAGGTCCTTCCCTCCCAGTCCCCTCGGCTTGGAGTATGTGACCTGGCAATTAGACTCTTCAGGTCCAGGCAGTGGAGAACCAATCTGAGGGGTACAGCCAGCACCCAAAGGAAGGTCTTTATCTGGAGGAAGAGGCTGGCACACAGGCCTTATCCTTCTAGAAGAGCAGAGTGAGACTGACAGCTCAGAAGCCAGGACCAGAGAAGAATTTGCCTTGTGCTGCCTGAGACACCTAAGCAGAAGCCTCCTAAGATATACCACCCAGATGGCTGGAGAAAGATTCTGGGACAGGGAGGGGTGGAGACCAACGACCCTGCCTATAGGCCTCTGAGCCTAGTACATATGCCCATCTGGCCTAGGAGCTCTGAAGTGTGGGGGGATTGCAAAGACATTCTAGTGAGAGGCCATGAGCAACTCCCGCAGATAAAGTTCCACTAGCCACTGGAGCGTCTTCGCCACCTGAAGGATCTCTCTTCATGAGGTTTTGGTTGACTCGCAAGTGACACATACAGAAGAAATGACAATTTCTACCCTTTCTATTTTTCATAGACTTCCAGACAACTGTGAGTGGCTGAGAGAGAAACTGCCAAGATCTCTAGCAAGAATTTCTCTTCCATTTGGCTCCCATGAGGCTCAGTAAAGATGGGCTGGGAGGTTGGCCTGGGGAAGATCCTCAGAACTGCAGTCCGTACTTAAGACTCCGGCCTCATACATCTCAAGGGCTTAAGTTGGATGAATGTGAGGATTTCAGAGACTCACTGACCTGGGAAAGTGCCAAAAAGACCCTGTCTGGGTGATGTCGCTGATGAGTAAGGCTGTAATTTGGCCTCAGAGCTCAGCCTTTCCCATCTAGTGTGCCCCAGGCCCACAACACCCAACAGGTAAGTGAAGCAAGAAAAACGCAAAGATGAGAAGTGGATAAACTTGTGGAGTCGGTGACACAAAGGAGCAGCTGCCCTGAGAGGCAGATGAAACCTGGCCTCCGGGACACGGAGCTGTGTAGGCGGCTGCAGGGGAACGGGACGAACACTCAGGAGTTTATGTGTACATCGTGACACCATCAGAAGGGCTCTGGCGGCCACTCTGGGATGATTCAGACAGTGGTCTCAGGAAGGCAGTGTGCTACCCACCTGACGGGGCTGAGAAAAGATGATAAAACATTTCTTAGGGAAAATCAGCTCACCAGCTCACTCACCCACATGGTTCTACCTGGCCCTTCCCCCAAGTAAGCTTTCTCTGCCAAGAGCTGCTGCCAAAGAAAAGAAGCCAAACCTGGAACAGCCCAGGAAGCACCCAGCCCTGATGGACGGAGCGTCCTAGCTGCACTCAGGAGACCTAAGAAGGTAGGCAGCGGTGGCTGCAGTGGACACACTCTGTCCATAGTTCCCAACCATGTCAGACTATCTGGAGATTCTGTCTGAGTGGTCCTAAGCCCACTGACTCAGAGGGTGGGAGAGGACAGGGCAGGCTCTCTGGCCTCAAGAGGAACAGGGTGAAGAGCCTATGATTACTATGCTGTTTTATGTACCTCAGGAGGGGCCGACCCTTCTGACTAAGTGGCGGAGAGCAGCCACTGGGAGCACAGAGAGCTCCAAGAGAAAGATGCCAAGGGACAGAGTCCGGGGACAGAAGGTCCAGCTCTTCAGAGGGAGCGTCCTGAGCCCAGGACCCTCCGCTGGGCCCCAGTGCTCCCATGTGACTGGGCCTTCCGCCTCACTAACCTTGGAGCCGTGGGACGGTTTGGTCTTCTTGGGGTCAGAGAAGGCAGAGAGTGGAATTGTGGGTAACATGGGGTAGTCAGGACTGGGCCTGGACACCGTTTCTGCTCCTTCGGGCATTACCATCACCTAGTGATAAAGAAGAGACAGATGTTATCAACGAGCAAGGAGGTAGGCTGGAAATCCAATGGGTAAGAGGAAGTTGGTTTGCGGGAGTGCGGCTAGAGGTGTCCAAGTTTCCTTTTGGGGAGGGGGCCAGGGAGAGCCTGGGTATCATTTTCCCAAGAGTCAACTGCATTTCTTCCATGAGGGTCTGGGTGCGGAGTGCTCAGAGCAAAGCGGGCTCACGGTGGAGAGCGAAGAGAAGCAGGGTCCCAGGATGGCTGGGCCCGGGTGCAGTTGGCGCAGTCTCGGGGAGGAGGGCTCCAGGCCAAGAAGACTGGCGGTGTGTGCAAGAAGCACAAGGAGGCAGCTGTGGCCAAAGCTGGCCTGCATGCTGCAGGTAAGAAAGGCCAGAAGCATGAAGGTGAGAAGCCAGGCAGACACCCACTCCGGGAAGGCGTGTGGCGGAGAAAGCAACTTCTGGTGGATGTGCACGTGCATGACTTCGCCGGGTCCCACATCTCCTAGGGGAGCTCACTCCTCTACTCTCAGGTGAATAAAGTTGACCAAAACAGGGAGCGAGCAGCGAAGCTGAGGCAGGAGGAAATTGCACGGGGGCAGGCCCAGCTCTCTGCAAAAGCCACCTCGCTGGAGCCTGCAGCAGAGGCACATGTGCCCTGCCCTTTGTTAACTACTAGGAGGAAGAAGGATCTGGGCTCCTGCCAGGAGATGCTCCCAGAAACATCTGCCCCGCTCCAGTGAGGCTCCTGTGGCACTTGTTGAAGGGAGAGAAGACCCGGGGGCAAGTTCTCAAAATACAGACACTGGAAGTTCACACTACCACTCAGAGAGAGCCTTCCAGATGGCAACAAGACAGAACAAAAGAATAAAGTTCATGTAAAAAAAGAAACAAAAAAAGCATTTAGCTTTAATAACCTTGAGCACCTAAGATCCTTGATGAGCCCAACCTTTCATATGATGAGGCTGATGTAATGCCCAGTTATGGTCACAGGGTCAACCGGGTTGAAAGGAGAGCAGTGGAGCCCTTCGAGCCACTCCAGCCCCCACCCTTGACTCTGAGGCAGTGAGGCCCGAAGTCGAGTTGCTCATCAGAGCCTGTCTCTCTATAATACTCTTAACCACAGTGCCCAGAACCCGCCTGACCCTGGCCAGCATGGCTGAGGATCACCCGGTCTCGGGAAATCACCATGCTCTAAGGCCAGCAAGGACATGCACAAGGTTAGAGAAGTGACTGACAGCCTAACCTAGGAGAACAGACAGGTCCCCTCAGAGGCCTGAGTCTGTTCCCTTGCAGACCGCATCTTCTCTCTTCATTTTCCTTTCTCTTCTCTCCTTCACAGAAATGTCCTAGATTGACACTATGCCAAGACAATATAGTGAAGGTCTTGCATCTTTCTCTCGTAACAGCCTTTTGAAAAAAAGGTAAAGTGAATAAATGAACCACTTCCACCTCCAGAACAGGGCTTCATGAGGACATGTCTCACCCAATGGAAATACACTGCCAATGGGGTAAAGGACGAGACACAATGCTGAGGGGACAGGCAGGGCTGGCCTCTGACCGTCTAGAAAAGTGCCAAGCCACTCAGGTCACCGCTGAGGAAGAGTCTGAACCTCGTGAGAGGAATCTCAGAACTCACGTGCCTCTCAGTGAGGGGCAGTCTAGAAAGCAGTTCTCATAACTTACAGATCGTGTGGTCCTCCAGTTCTAGCACGAATGTCAACACAGGCGGGCCTGTGGTCACTTGCCACCAGAGAGTAAATACCAGCCCCACTAGGAACACTCAGAGCTCCAGACTGGCTAACACAAGGGCCACAACTCAGGTCTCAGGAGCAACTGTCCCATAAATGTCCCAGGCTGCTCCTAAGACCAGAGAGCACTGTTCTGCCATCAGCCCAGGGCAAGCCCCAAGGGGCAAGAAAGTTCCTGAACAGACAACCAGCTCTCTGGGCAGCCCTCGAGGAGGTTGAAAAGTGCCCAACAGAGACCACCACACCACTGCCCAAGGGCTTTGACTCTCCCTTCCTCTCCCCTGGGCTGGCCCTTACCAAACTGCAAGGTGGACCTGCCATCCCAACCTCTCTCCCTCAATTCCTCATGCCTCCTCCCCCTCCCCCACCCCTCCAGTTTTATAGAATTAGATGATGCATATTGAGCCTTCATCTCTTCAGATGGGGTAAAGGACGAAGAAAACCTGACACAGGGAGCAAGTAGAAGGGGACAGTCCCTTGGTCCTGGAACTCTAAGAGGCCCATGGAATGCTGACTATCTGAGTGTCTGTCTCCCTGAGATGTGACTCTAGAGCCTTTGGGTAACATCCTGGGGAAACATCTTGGAAGATAAGGTGGAGAGGCATAGCTGAAGAGACTGCTGAACCTGGAAACCCCTCCTTACTTCCATGGTTCTTCCAGAACTCCCAGGCAAACGTCAGGACAAATGTCTATGTCAATAGATTCCAACACCTTCCTGTTCTATTACTGAACTCCATCAGCAATCAAATGCTACGTCCAAATCCTAGACTAATCTTTTATTAGGGGCATGACAGAAATTACTCAAATTTTCTGCCATAAATAAATGCTCTTATTTTTTTATGAAAGACAACCACTAAATTAAATGAAGAGGAAAGACTGCTCTCTAGGCCCAAAGAGACTCAGCCCAAACTCCTGGTATTCACTGGGAAGGTGGCCTGCCACACACCTGAATCCTCCACTGAAGGTACCACTGGCAGCAAGGCAAATGCCCAGGGAATTTGCATCACTAGCAGGTAGCTTTGGGATATCCTGTGTCCTCAGCCTGCCACCTCCCTCAGCACACACAGTCCAGCCTGCAGCCAAGCACCTTGCCTCCTCCACAACCAACCATCCACCAGCACCAAGCACCCCACCCCCATTCTGCAAGATCCGACACATGCTCCTGGCACTCTGCCATCACACCATGATCACTGGCCACACGACTCACTACAGAGACCGAGGTTCTGAAAGCTGACACCTTCATCTGGCCTCACAAGGACAGAACTGCCAGGCAGCGTGCATCATCAGGGCCCTGAAGAGAGCCACTGCTGTTTCCCCAGGTGATGGGGCTCCAGCGCGGCCTTGCCAATCCACTTAAAAGCTGGCTCCAATGCCTCACCACAATGACAGGCCGGCCTCACGCCTATTCCTCCCCCCATCTCCCAACCCTATGGAAGAAGATGCTAATTAATCAGAGCCAAGCAGGAAGCTGTGGGGATAACTAGCAACTAGTCATTCCCAGCTGACAACACACCCCAGCACAGATTCAGGACACCTGGGTCCTATCCATTGATGCCAGGTACTACCAGTGCAACCAGTCCCTCTGAGTATCAGATGCCCAACCATAGGCTAGAGAGACATGTCTGGGATCGGGAGATCCCAAGGCGCTCCCAGCACACGGAGCAGAGATGGATCCATGACAGAGAAGCTGCGTCCGTTTAAGCAGGGGCAGGGCCCACCTGCTTTGGCACACTCACCCCGCCAGCCATCAGGAGCTTGTACCGGAACTCAATGGTGGGGTTGTTGAAGGTGAGCTTCTCACAGCGCAGGTGGTTTACAGGTGGGTTGCCCTCTAGGTTCAGGAACAGGTCATAGGTGAAGCAAACCTTCCTCGGCTCCTCCTTAAACAAAGAAAACAAGAAAGTCCATTTCAGAGAGTAGACAGGAGGCTGCAAGAACAGCCATGAGACAGAGGTGGACATATGCTCTCCACTGCCAGCCCCTGGCCTTCTTTCTCCTTTGCCTGGCCTCCACTTCTCTCTGTGTGCGCCTACTTCTCGTCTACCCAGTTACCCAAAATGAATTAACCTACTCTTTGCAGAGGACCCAGTAAAACAGGCTCCACATCAGAAGCAAAGATCATTAAGAATTATATTCTTGGATAGTTAACGGAAATATTCTTGCTGATGGTGTGTACAGCCCCTCCTACGCACACACCACCCCTTGATCCCTTGCAGTACCCACCAACAAATGGAGAAACCAAAGCTCAAAGACACACAGCTGCTAAGTGACAGTGCTGAGACCTGATCGCATTCTCCAAGGCCCATGATCCTAGAGCCTCCACCCACCCTTTTCACAGAAGGGAAATTTCTCCAAAAATATACAAATTGCCAATAAGCACTTAAAAAGATGTTCAACATCAATAATCATTAGGAAAATGCAAATCAAAACCAGGAGATACCACCTCACACCCACTAGGATGTCAATTATTTAAAAAAAACAAAAACAGAAAATAACAAATGTTGGTGAGGATGTGGAAAAACTGGATTCCTGTGCATTGCTAGTGAGGATGGAAAATGGTGCCATAACTTTGGAAAACTAAAAGAAATTCCTCAAAATGTTAAAATGGAATACCTATATGACTCATAGATCTCTCCTAGATATATACCCAAAAGAAATGAAAACATATATCCACACAAAAACTTGTACATCTGTGTCCATAGCAGCATGATTCACAATGGCCCAAATTGGAAACAACCCAGTGTCCATTGATGGATGAATGGATAAACACAATGTGGTCTATCCAGATAATGGAATATTACTCTGCCATAAAAAGGAGTGAAGTTCTGACATTTGTACAAATGAAACTTGAACACATGATGCTCAGTGAGAGAAGCCAGACACAAAATGCCACATAGTGTGTGATTCCATTTATGTGAAATGTCCAGAAAAGGCAAATCCAGAGACAGGAAGTGGGTTAGTGGGTGCCAGAGATTGGTCAGGGGACATAAAAACGATGTGCTGCCCTGGCCAGGTGGCTCAGTTAGTTGGAGTGTCATCCCGTACACCAAAAGATTTTGGGTTCAATTCCCAGTCAGGGCACATATCCAGGTTGAGGGTTCTATTTCTAGTTGGGGTGCATACAGGAGGCAACCAATCAATGTCTCTCTCTCTCCCCTCCCTCCCTCCCCTCTTCTCTCTCTAAAATCAATAAACATATCCTTGGGTGAGGATTAAACAAACACAAAACTAACTGCTAGTAGGTACGAAGTTTCTTTCCAGGGTGATGAAAATAATCTGGAATTAGAAAACTTTGTTGACTGCACAACACTGTGAAGATATTAAAACCCACCAAACTTGTACACTTTAAAAGGGTGACTTTTCTGGAATGTGAATTATACCCCAATTTTTAAAAATGCTCTCCATTGGGAGAGAAAATCTAGGAGTATGGGAGCCAGTGAAGGTTTCTCAGCAATTCAAACGAGAATTTATGACAGTGAGGAAGGAAGGGAGAGTGAAGAGGCTGAGCCCCTCCCACAGGCATTTTCATGCCCTCTTCTCTTCACCTCAACCCTGGGGAGAGAGGGAGCAGAGACAGGCTTGACAGCCTGGCCACTCCTCCTTGGCCTCCCCAGCAAGGCCTTCCTGGTTCGTATGGGCAATGCCAGGCTTTTCAAACTCTGGTGAATGGATGACACCTGAGAGTGGGAACCAGCTGGCCACTTCTAAACAGAGGGGACAGGAGCGGGGCCCTGCAGTCCACCTGGATGATTCTGTCACCCCATTCAGGCCACAAAGGTAGAAAAAGCCACAGAACATTCCTTCCATGAGCCATGAGTCTGGTGTGGAGATAAGTGAACAGGCCCTCTCGAGCCACCACCAGCCAATGAGGTGACACTGACCTTGTCCCTCCCCACAGTCCCTGGTCTCAGGAAGCATGAGTTTCTACCTCAGCCCATCTAACCAGACTTGAAAACACTCCTCTTGTCCAAGGTAGATGTGTGACCTAGTTTGGGGTGATGAAATTCAAGGAGGTGAGGGTGTCAGCCTAGAGAGGGCTTTCCTTCCCAAATCAAAAATAAACGTGCAGGGAGAAAGTCTCAGCACTTCTTTATTTCCTGCCAACCTGTGTGACGCAATGCTTGGCGGTGTGGTGTCAACTGTTGGAGGACTGTAGAGAAAGCCAGGAGTGCCTCAGGTGGGCAGCCCTGACACCATAGAGCCACTGCCCCAAGGCCATCTAACATCCATCCTGTCAAGGAAGAGAAAGATGCTCTATAGTAAGCCACTGTTATGCCCCTAAATATGGTGGCTGCCCCTATGTGTCCGCATTGCTCTGTGCCCACCCTTATGAAGGCACCTGTCACAAAGGGCATTGTCTCCCCACCAAATTGGGAAGCTCTTGCAGGCAGGAGCTCTGGGGACTATCTTACACTCCCCTCAGGTGCTGGCCCAGAAGAGGTGCTCCATATTTGCCAAAAGAATGAAATTTGAGAATGGACAAGAGAAGGGCCTGACCCAACAAAGGGGGTAGGGAAGGGGCCAAGAATGCCCCCTGGACCCTGTGATGAGCTTGGAGAATGGCTATGAGTTGATGAAGTCAAGAAGGGTCAGGAGGGGGAAAGAAGCACTAGAAGTCACAGCATCTTTTCTGGGAGCCCTGAGAGTCCACATGGCGGCAGACAGAAGGGGAGGATGGAGAGCAGTGGCAGCAGGTGACCCAGAAACAAAAGCCTTGGCCGCCACTGGGAGAGTGGCTGCATCCTAGGGCAGAGACTTAGGGACTTAGGCTCAGGAAGAACAAACCCAGATCCATGTCCCGGGAAACAAACACCCTCCGGTCTTCAGGAGAGCATGACTGGGAGCAGGGTTTGACACTGTCAAATAAAGGGGAGGAAAACTCAAGCATCTGTCCTACCTTTCCACAGTGCAACCACACAGAAGAGGTGAGCTGCACAAGTATTTCAGGTCCTGCATGGAGAAGGAATGATCTCACAGTTCCATAACCTGTCACTGGTCAGTAACCCAGGCACTGCTTTCAGCTGCTACCCACACTGCACACACAGACCACCAGATGAGACTGATGACACCTTCCCAGGCAGATCTCACCTCCAGACTCAAGTTCAAATTGTCAGGGAATACACAGAGCCAGAATGCGCTCAATAAACACATTGGGGATGGAAGCAGCAAAAAGCCTGATCGTACCAAACTCTACAGGACAAATGACCCAGTTTCTTCAACAAACTGCAAAGAAAAGAATGGTAGAGGGAGACTCTACAGATTAAGAGACAAACTCATAAATCACAACGTGTGGATTTTACCTAGATCCTGATTTAAAGAGAAAAAAAACCTTTAAACACTGGATATCAAGGAATTATGAATTTGTAGGTGTGATTCTGGTATTTTTATTGTTATTCTTCAAAAGCAGTCCTTATCTTTGAGAGAACATTCTGGAGTATTGACACATAAAATGCTGGTCTGGGATTTACTCCAAAATGACACAGGTGGCGGAGTGGTGGGCCAAGGATGGACCAAACGTGGTCACGTGATACGTTGGGACCAGGTGATGGCTACAAGAGGGCTCTTTCTAGCATTTGGTCTACTTCTGTAAATGTTTCAAACTTTCCCTGATAACTTTTTTGAGTGCATACAAGGCAGTGAAGCTGCACATGCAGGGGAGGAGGTTGACTCAGGGAACGTGTCAGAGAGGGGAAGGTGCCCCGAGTCCTCAGGGACACCAGCAGGCAGCTGGAAAGGGTTGAGAGGCTGAAGCTTGCCTCTCACTGGCTGCCCAGCCTTGGTCATAGGCCTGCCATCCTGACCCTTGGTTTCTTCACCTGTATCATGGGGAGGATTCAATGAGATAATGCAGCCTAGGTGCTCAGCTCAGGGCTATCACTAAATGGAAGCTACTGTTTTTACCAGAAAGAGATCTGGGCTAGAGGAGGGCACCTGGGAGACAGAGCAGACAGATGGTACCTGAAGCCAGAGGATCCCTCAGGGGGGAAACAGAGGGACAATGAAAGGGCACTCCACAGCTCTGCCAAATATGGGAGCACCCCAAGGCTCAGAAGCAGACAGACCTTCCTCTCCTCTCCACCTTCCCTAGCTTACCCCATGCTCAGCCACAGCTTTACCTTCTGGCTTCGTGGTAGGTCCAGCTGCTTCTTCCTGGCTCCTCAGCTAGCCCCTCCTCCTTGTCTCCCTGGACCATTCATCACCTCCAGCTGGCTGTCCAGCTGCTTCCACTATGGCCTCCATTTAATAATCCACAAAGTTTAAATCATCTCCTGGCTCACCCCCAACCCACTTCTTCAAAACCTGCCAATGGCCTCCCTCTGAGCCTTGAGCAAAAGCCAAACCATCACCATAGCCAGTCCAATCTGGCCATCTCAGGTCATGCCCCCCATCCAGCTCTCCCCTGGCTGGCACTCCTCCCTTCGCAGGCTTCTCGGACTACTGTCCCCAATCACAGTGTGCAATCCACCCTCATAAGTAGGACTAATCAAGGTCCACAGGATGGATGTCTGTTTTCTGTTCACCCACCCCAATGGACTATGAGCATTACGGACAAAGGGACCTTTTTTTGTTTCTGATGGGCCTGGCACTGACCAAGCACCACATACTCATTTACCCTACAAAAACTTAACGGGTGCCTGCCATGTGTTCACAACAGTGACTGAGACCAAACAGGGAATCTCTGACCTTATGGATACTCGGGGTCAATAGATGAAGAGTCACCACAACAGTGATATTGACATGACACAGACTATATAATATGAAACATCACATTTGTGGAGCATTTACTGTGGCCAGGTACTTTTCCAAGCACTTATTTTGTATAAATGTTTCATAGCCCAAAACACAGGTGTTCTTCCTATCCCCATTTCATAGATGAAGACACTGAAACAGAGGCACTAGACACTAATCTGCCTAGTGCCACGTGGCTGGTCCCTGGGGAACCAAGATTCACTACAGGCAGGTAGTATTCTCTGGAACCCTCAGGGAGGATTTCATGCCCACACAAACCCAATAGGTCAAGGCAACAGCCTGAAACAAGAGACCAGGAAGAGTTCTGTACGACTCCCCAGAGATGGATAGTGTAGGGCAAAGCTGGGGGCAACATCAGGGCCAGGCAGAGGCCTCCCCCAAGGGACCAGTGTGTGCCCTGCAGCTGATGTGTGCCTCAAAGTACACTGTGAAAAGCTGACTGGAGCTCCCTCTGGACAAGCCTGAGAAGCTTAGGAACTTCCAGGAGGGCAACAGACTACTTCCTGACCAGCCCCTGGGAAACCAGCCTCCAGAGAAAGTTGAGACACAGCCAGCAACAGAGCACCCCAGAGAGGCAGCAGCATACTCAGTGAGAAGTGCCCACATTCAAAGCGTATTTTTTTTTTAGACCTTTAATTAATACTTTTAGAGAGGAAGGGAGAGAGAGAGAGAGACAGAAACATCGATGCAAGAGCGAAACACTGATCAGCTGCCTCCCGCATACCCCCTACCAGGGATCGAGCTAGCAACCTGGGCATGTGCCCTGACCAGGAATCAAAGCGGCAACTGTTTGGTGCCCAGTACATTGCCCAACCAACTGAGCCACACTGGTCAGGGCAATAGGATGGGTCTTAATCCAATATGACTGATGTGTTTATAAAAAGGGGATACAGACTCACACCCAGGTAGAACACCATGTCAAGATAAAGGCAGAGACTTGGGTGATGCTTGTACAAGCCAAGGAACTCTAAAGATTGCCAGCAAGTCACCAAAGGGGCCAGCACTCCCAAAGAGTAACATCCTTAGTCCAGCCAGACCCTTACTTGTGCTCCACTCTCAGCAAAGGCAGCTGAGGCCTGCTTCAAGTGTTCTCAGACCAGGCTGTGGGCAGCCAGCCACTCCCCAGGCCACAGGCCAGCATCTCCTTCTGACCTCAGCAAACAAAGATGCAGAGGAACTGGCTAAACTGGTGCTAGCAACCAAAACAAGTTCGAGTGCACCTGTCCTCAGTGTGTGGGGAGTCCAGGCCACGAGAACCCACATGGGCCAGGATGCCCTGGCACGGGGAGCTCCCAATGCTGCCCTGTCCTCAGACCTCCCCCCCCCCCCGCCAGCCAATTCCCTGGG
The DNA here is from genome assembly GCA_030848825.1 of Tadarida brasiliensis. NCBI lineage: Eukaryota > Metazoa > Chordata > Mammalia > Chiroptera > Molossidae > Tadarida > Tadarida brasiliensis. The sequence continues at coordinate 49,073,440 of CM061259.1, forward strand.
TCCGTCTCCTAGGCCCTGCCCATACTTGTACCTGGGGCCTGTCTTGATTTTCCTTTGTGAGCTACCCTGGGGTTCATATATGCTGGACTTAAAAAAAAAAAAAAGTCAAACCTGAATCTGGTCATGGCCCTAGATCTAAGTGCCAGTTTACAGGGCTGCCACCAGCAATATCCCTATGGGACAAATGATACGGCTTTTAAAAATGCTTTGCAAAGAAATAAAAAAAAAAAAAATTTAAAAAAAGAGACAGAGGAAGAAAAGAAGATTTAAAGAAGCTTAAAAGATATGGCAACCAATAGCAATGCAATGACCTTATCTGAATCCTGATTTAAAGTATTTATATATGTGACAATCAGGGAAATTTGACATTATTGGATACTTAATATTGAAGAATTATCAATTTATTAGTTTTTAAATATGATGATATTGTGGTTAGGTTTTTGTTTCTTGTTAATCCTTACCCAAGGATATTTTTTCCATTCATTTCTAGATAGAGTAGAAGGGAGGGAAGGAGGGAGAAAGGGAGAAAGGGAGACGGAGAGTTAGAGAGAGAGAGATATCTATGTAAGAGAGCCACACTGATTGGTTGCCTCTCACATGGGCCCTGGCTGGGGCCAGGGATCGAACCTGTGACCCTTCAGTGTGTAGGCCGACGCTCCACTGGCCAGGGAGGTTTTTGTCTGTTTGTTTTTAAAGAGACTTATTTTACAGACACAGACTGAAATATTTACAAATTAAAAGGCAGGATGTCTAGGATCCAATTCAAAATAATCCTGAGGGTAGAGATGAAAACAACATTATATCCAAGTGACTGCTGAAGCTGGTGGCAGTGCCACACCAATGGTTTACTCTGCTATTCTCTCTACTTCCGTATTTTTTTTTTTTTATAGTTTAATGTATTTTAATAGCAAAATTACAGGAACAGCACAGAAGACAGACAGCATTAAAAACATGCCCTGGTCGGTTTGGCTCAGCAGCTAAGAGTGTCGGCCCACGGACCAAAGAGTCACGAGTTCAATTCTGGTCAAGGGCACGTGTATTGGTTGCGGTTCAGTTCCCGGCTCTGGTCGGGTTCATGCGGGAGGCAACCAATTGATGTGTCTCTCTCACATCGATGTTTCTCTCTCTCTCTCTCTCTCTCTCCCACTCTATCTGAGGATAAATGGAAAAAGAATATCCTCAGGTGAGGATTAAAAAAAATACTTGCCCCTTGGTCAGTGTGCTCAGTGGTTACAGTGCCAGCCCTCGAACTAAAGGTTCAATGCCTGCCCTGGTAGGGGCGCATACAGGAGGCAACCAATAGATGTTTCTTTCTCTCTCTCTCTCTCTCCCCCTACCCCCCACCCCGTCCCTTCCACTCTCTCTAAAAATTATTGGAAAAAATATCCTCAGGTGAGGATTAAAAAAAATAAAAACATACTTGCACTCAGTTAAAGTAGAGTGAATGGATGAAATCTACTATATGATTAAAATGCTACACACACAGTATAATGTACAAATACTATAGAATTGTACACCTGAAACCTATATAATTTTATTAACCAATGTCATCCCAATAAACCCAATGAAGTTTAAAAAAATGCTACAAACACCATTTAATTGCCATCAATAAGATATTTACTTGTTTTTAAAAAATCCAAATGCTGACATTATCCAGAAAAATTTAACAGGTTTATTTATATTGTTATAAAGTTGAACTGCTGAAACTTGTTCACTGAAACATTTGACTTGCATTAATGCTTTATGTCCCCTCATTTATAGTTTTAAAAATTCACACAAAAATGAAAATGGAAAAACTGCCAATACCTGATTTCTGTCCCCTATTTTCCACTTACAATCATATACTTAGGTACCTTTTGACCCTATGGGAAAAAAATATCTAACCTTCAGACTACCAATAACTGAAAGAAGAGAAATTATTTTTAAGAATGAAATGTTTCCCATCATAGTGGATTCTTAAGCACATTCATCGCATATGTGGTGTTCCAGCTGGATCTCTTTTGGCATAATTGTTACTCTTTTGGCATGGACAGCACACAGGTTGGTGTCTTCAAAAAGGCCAGCCAGATGGGCCTCAGTTGCCTCCTGCAAAGCACCAACAGCTGTGCTCTGGAAGCACGGATCTGTTTTGAAGTCCTGAGCAATTTCTCACACCAGACGCTGGAAGGGAAGTTTTTGAATCTGAAGTTCAGTGGACTTCTGAAATCATCCAATTTTATGGAGCGCTGTGGTACCAGGCCTGTAACAATGAAGTGTCTTCACTCCTCCAGTAGGGGGTGCACTCTGGTGAGTGACTTTGGTAGCCAGTTGCTTCCTTGGTGCTTTGTAAACTGGTTGATTTGCAGGCAGTCTGCTTTTTAAGAGCCATGGTATAGAGAACTTCTTACTTACGCACTTTCTCCGTTGGCTGGAGTTTGGTGAGCTAGAAGCTGCACTGGCCTTACAGAGCGATGGTGGCGCTCCAGTGGCGATGAACACTTCTGTACGTATTTTTAAAGTTTCTACGTTAAATAAATTTAACTATATATGCTTGGCTCCACCCCCCAGCCTTTCTCATGGTGTTACATCTGAGTACCTAAAGACTACCTACTGTGACTATCCTGGAACTGGGGACGAGGACACAGACAAGGCAAGTCCCCATCACAGAGCTCAGAAGCTCAGATGAGACCCAATGGAACCCTCTGTCCCCAGGTCCCCCAGGTCCTTCTTGGCCATCAGGCAAATGCCTCACTCTCGGCTTCAAGCGGCCACCTGCCCACTACCAGCACCACTTAGCCAACCCTCCCCGGGGCCAGGTACTGTGCTACAGGGTTTACCTAGCACTTATTTCATCCTCACAAATTCTCATCATCCATCAAGGAAACTGAGATTTAGTGGCATTTAATCATTAGCCAAGGCCACAGGGAACAAAGAAAGGCCAGACCCATGAGTCCACACACCACAGCCTCGGGCATCTTCCTGTGGATGCAGCCCGGACCCACAGGGTGGGCGGAAACCAGAATGCTCCAGGGCAGCAAGAGAAAACTGCTCATGGCCAGGTAGAGAGAGCAAGGGAAGGAACATGGAAAAAATGTCCCAAAGCAAACCCCACCAAACCTGAAATTCCACTTTCAAGATTCAACCCATGAGCTTGTGAATAAATGTTCAAGGAAGGTCACCAGATAGCACTGCAGTAGTGAGAGGTCTAGAGAAGGAACAGGAAAAGTTCTCAATAGGAAAGTCGGGGGAATCACAGCTGGTCTAAGCTGAGGGAAGAGCTCTGCAGACATCACAAAGAACCAGGCAGTTATGTGTGCTGACACGGGAGGGTCCACAGCTCTTTAGGTTAAAAATGTGCTCATATGTACACACATGCCACAGAACAAAATGTTTCTGGAAGGACTTACAACTAATGCTCATAGTGGTTACTTCAAGGAAAAGGGCTGGAGACAAGACATTAATTCCTTGCAACTGATGTACAGTCGTCCCTCGTCACTTCGCGCTTCGACTTTCGCGGCTTCACTCTATCGTGGTATTTTCAAATATATTCATTAAAAAGTTGATCGAGACAGTGAAAATGATATAGTGTGCGCTCGGTTGTCTGAGTCAATTATACACCCCTGTATTACAATTAAAATTAAAATTACTGTAAGTATGGACTGTAGGCCTATGTATTCGAGCACCCCAGGAATCCTTCAACGCCAGGTGCAACCGCTAGAGTCTGGAATGGATTAACCGCGATAAACGAGGGACGACTGTATATGTATCACTTCTGTAGTTAGAAAAAGAAAAACCTTCAAGAAGTCTAAGAAAAACAGTGCAATATGAGCTGAAAACTATGGGTTTTGGGGTCTGAGACATCCTAGATGCCAAAGCAGCTCTGCTACCATCTATCTTGCTGTTACCCTAGAGCAGCTAGTCCACCTCTCTGAGCCTCAGTGAAAGGAGAAAATAAAACCACAGGGTTCTGAGTGCCTGAGAAAAGGAAGGAGAAAAAAAACTGTAACTGGCTGGCAGGACAGCATGGGCAGCATCAGTCTGGGCTCTCACCACATCCAACTGACCTGCCAAGAAGGCCAGGGGGACCCTCAGAGCCAGCCAGGAACCAAGTGCAGTAAGAATAGTCACCACAGCACTGCGGGAAACAGTAAGAGACAAATCACTGAAACACTTGTCAAGAAGGGGCTGTCTCTGCCCTGGCCAGTTTGGCTCAGCAATTAGAGCATCAGCCCTTCAACCAAAGGGTTGAGGGTTCGATTCCTGGCCCCAGTCAGGGTCATGCGGGAGGCAACCAACTGATGTGTCTCACATCGATGTTTCTCTCTTCCTCCCTCCTTCCCTTCCACTATATCTAAAAATCAATGGAAAAATATCCTCAGGTGAGGATTAACAAGAATGGGGAATGGGGGCTCTCTCTGGAGGTCAGGGGTGTCAGGAACATTTTCTTTTTGTACCTTTGAATTCTAAACAAAACAGTGAATGCCCACTGAGGGTACTCACAGAGTAAAGTGACGGAGGGGGCAGACTCTGGAGCTACACTAGCTCTTGCACTTACTGGGTCACCTTGAGCAGGTTACATCACCTGTTTGTGCCTCAGCTTCCTCACCTATGAAATGGAAAGAACAGAACCCACCCATATATGATCACTCTAAAATGCTGGTCGGTCATCATTACATACGGATTTGAAGAGCTCCGACAGGCTGCTACTGAAGGAGGAAAGCTAATGGCACAACTGTGAGTCTAACTGGAACCCCACTGCTTTCACATTCCAGACTCTACTTCTATACAAGTGTAAAACAGGGAACCATTCTGGATGACAGACACCCACTCACCCCTTGAGAGATAAAAAAAGACTGGGTGGTGTAAAGGGATAAAAAGAGAAGAGTCCCATTTTTCTACTCTGCATACTTCAGTATTATCTGAATTTATGGTAACCTGAATATATTCATGTACTGCTAAGCAATTAGAAACTAAAACAAGAAGGCAGAAAGGCACACACACACACACTACATTTTAAAGACCTTGTTCCATGAAAACAGACAAATATATTTACGCTGAAAGTAAGCTTCTATGATCTGGAGCCCTAACTCAATGATTCATCCCCAATATAACACCAGAAAGACTGAGAAAGCAGCCTGTATTATAAACACACACATGAAATGCCAATTTGACAAAGAAACCTGGACCAAAACAGACAAAAAGGAGGAAAGAATATGGTGTCCCCAGGATGAGACCATGACAGCTCAAAGCTGAGGGGGCACCAGAGAATCACTGGTCTCCTCCTGAACCTCACTCTCCTCGCCCTTCCGCCCTAGTCTAAGAGAGACCACCACTCCCACATCCCAGGGTGGCTGTTAAACAAAGGGACATGAGAGCCAGTTATGTAAAACATGGGACAACCTCTCTCAAATCCCAAGCTGAGTCTGTCTGAACTCGCAGCTTTGATCCCCAAGAAAGTGAGAGGCTGGGCTGATATTGCCAAGCACCCTCATACATTACTCCCTCCTCTACCTCTACTCAACTGCATCCCTGCTCAGTGACAGTGCAAATGACTCAGTTGGGCAATTCCCACCTTTACAGGGAAACATATCAATCAGTCAGGAGAGAGGTTCTTAGGGAACTTGACTCCAGGACAGTGCTTCTACTCCTTTACGAGCAGGCAGGAACAGGGGTGGACTGGCCCTCCCCAGTCCTGGGGTGCCAGAGATCAATCAGCATGGGTCAGGCTGCACCTCTTCTAACACATATGTACTCTTTCAAGGCACTTTTCTTTCGAGGCAGCTCTAGACACTGACTGCCCCTCTAGGAAATACAGGTTAACTTTTGGGGTCCCACATCAAGGGACAGAAAAATGCTCCAGGGAAAGACAAACCAAGCCACACAACTAGCCGTATTCATGTGGCTTGTCACAACTCAGCAGCCCCCTAACCTTTCCCTGGGTCTCCTTGTACAATGTCTCTTCTATTCTGCCCCTCAGCAATCCACCAGTGATGGCAGGCCCCCTCAACCACATCAACCAGCCGATTGTCTCTGTGCAGGGCAGCAGGCTCCATGGCCCATGGGCAGGGCAGGCTGCTTCTCCACCCACCGACCTGGGGTGAGGGGATGAGACAATGGTGACTCCAGAAGGGGTGTGCTGAACCGGGGTAATCTGGGTTCCCACTTAATCACTCAAGACCAGCTCTCACATACCGAGTCTCAGTTTGAACAGGTACGTGGGAAAAGCCCACCCAGGACAAACATAAGTGGATTTTTGCAGCCCAGAGCCACTTCCACTCTAGAAGTTTGGGAGGGGTGGAGGATTTGGTGGCCCTAGAACCTCCCACAGCATGTTTCCAGGCCTGCCATACTGCCTACACAGCTGCCTCCCCCTCACCAAGCACAAGTCAGCAAGGATGTGTCCAAAAAGCTGCAACAGGAGGCTTGAGACACAGAAACCAGCATTATTTTATTTATTTATTTATTTTTAAATCCTCACCTGAGGATACTTTTTTCCATTTATCTTCAGGTAGAGTGGGAGAGAGAGAGAGAAACGTGAGAGAGACACATCGACTGGCTGCCTCCCACACAACCCCGACCAGGGCCAGGGACCGAACCGCAACTGAGGCACATGCCCTTGACTAGAATCGAACCCGCAACTCTTTGGTCCGAGGGCCAACACTCTAACCACTGAGTCAAACCAGTCAGAGCTGAAAGAATTCTTTATTTTTATTTTTTTTATCCTCACCCAAGGACAATTTTTTTGCATTTATCTTCAGATAGAATGGGAGGGAGAAAGGGAGGAAAAGAGAAAGAAACATCGATGTGAGAGGGACACATCGAGTGGTCGCCACCCACACGACCCCAACCGGGGCCAGAAACGAACTGCAACCAAGGAACGTGCCCTTACCGGAAACCGAACCTGGGTCTCTCTGATCCATGGGCCGACGCTCTAACCGCTGCGCAAACTGGCCAGGGCTGAAAGGATTTTTTTAAATAGTGCTGGTTTCGCCCATACCTTAGCTGTGGTTCGGTCCCCAGTCCTGGTCAGGGTCGTGCAGGAGGCAGCCAGTTGATGTGTCTCTCTCACGTCAATATTTCTTTCTTTCTTTCTCTCTCTTTCTCTCTCCCCCTCTCCCTCCCATTTTATCTGAAGATAAATGGAAAAATATCCTTGGGTGAGGATTAAAAAAATCCTTTCAGACAAAAACCACATAAACTTCCTAATAAAATGTACCTAAATGTCCTTTCTGGGACTTCAGATAGCAGCCTTTGAATAAAACCATGGAAGTTAGTGATGGTTAGAGCTCCTTGCCCAATAATAGCTTATTGTGGGGTGGAGGGCAAGGAGGATGTCTAATATTAGCAGCAAATAACCAAACTAAACTTCCTCACGTTTCACCTTTTCTGAAAATTGGGCTATCTCTTAAGGTCAGTGTGCACACTTGGTATGTTTTATCTCTTCTGCTAAAGTGTGTATTAATTGACGGTACATCTTGCAATGAAGGGAGTCAGAGACCAGAGGAAATGGGGTTAAAGTCAGCTGTAGGGGATGGTCAAGCTGCAGGTTTGATACCAAAACATGCCCAGGTCAGCATTCCTGCCCTAACAAACATCCACAGGGTATAGGTGGGCATGGCTGGCCCAAAGCGGGTATGGCAACATCAGAGCAGTTTTCTTTAAACTTAAACTCTTATCCCCATCCTATGATAGTTCTCTTTTCTCCTCTCAGTGTCGCCAATCACAAGCCAGAAACTCACAACCAAGGGGCAAGCATCTTTACTTTGAAAAAGCAAAATTAGATCAGCTGCCCCACACCTGCTCACACCCAAGACCAAGCCCTCCAGGTCCACCCCAGAGCGCCCACCCCTACCCCCGCACTGACCCTGCTTCCTAATAGACACCAGAGCTGTCAGGTGCTTCCTGATTGGCAGCCACTGAATTACTCCCTGGAAAGGCTGGTCCAAGTCTGCTTCATAATGTGACTGTGCTACCACAGAACAATCTGGGACACGCAGGAGATGGCACCTGGCTGGGGATCCTGAAGCCATGACCACAAGATCTTATGCCCAAAGAGATAAATGATCCCAGAGAGATCAAAGGAATCAACCCTTTATTGAGGGTCTAACAGCACATCCCCTCACCACACATAAGCTGAGAGGTCTTTTTTTTTTAATCCTCACCTGAGGACATTTTTGCATTTATCTTCAGATAGAGCAGGAGGGAGAGAGGGAGGAAGAGAGAAAGAGAAACATCAATGTGAGAGAGACACATTGACTGGCTGCCATCCACATGACCCCAACCAGGGCTGGAGATAAACTGCAACCGAGGTACCTGCTCTTAGCGGGAACCGAACCCGGGACTCCCCGGTCCGTGGGCCGATGCTATTACCACTGAGCCAAACCAGCCAGGGCTGAGAGGTCTTTTTAAAAAGCAAGTGTGATCATGTCATCCCCCAGCTTAACTCTCTGATGGCTCCTCAATGTGCTGGGGATGAGTGTCTCCGCCAACCTCACCTGCCTGCCCCCTGCCTCCCTTTCAAACTCCAATGTGTCCGACTCTCCACCTTCACACTCCACAACTTTCACATGGAAGGGGGTCTACCTGTCCTCTCTGACGGGCTGACTCTTCCCCATCCACAAGTCTCTGAGTAAACCTCGCTTTCTAAGGGAAATATTGCCAAACACCCCCAAATCTTTCTAAAGCACACGGATGACTTGTTCTGATGTAGCCACCTTCATGATTGATCAGTACCTCTCACCCCTGTTGGTCTGGGAGCTCACAACACATGGGACTGTGTGCACTTTGGTCCCCAGTGTGTCCTAGACTCAATAAATATCTGCTACATGAACCAATTGATGACAATGCAGCAAAGGGTAGAAGAGCCGTTCCTCTTCCTCACTGTAAACAAATCAATTTTTCTAAAAAACTCTCAATTGCAAAGAATCAAAGACAGTGGCATCCCCTACTAGAAACCATCTTCCTATCACAATTTCTTTCTGCCTCTTTAAACAGCTGTTTTGGTGTGAACTCCCAATGGGTAGCAAAAAGAAACTCATGGGCTGGGTATGTCTGGCAAAGGGTTTTCAGATGTAACACCAAAAGCACAAACCACAAAAGGAAAAACAATGGTAGCCCTGGCCGGTTTGGCTCAGCAGTTGGAGCGTCAGCCCGCAGACTGAAGGGTTGCAGATTTGATTCCTGGTCAAGAACACGAAGCTGGGTTGCAGGTTCGATCCCAGGCCCCGATCGGAGCCATGTGGGAGGCAACCAATCGATGTGTCTCTCTCACATCGCAGTTTCTCTCTCTATATAAAAAATATTAAAAATAAATAAATAAAGCTGTAATTTATTTTAAGAAAGAAAGAAAAAACAATGGTAAATTGAACTATCAAAATTCAAAACTCTCACCCTGGCTGGCGTGACTCAGTGGCTGGAGCGTTGGCCCGAGCACCAGAGGGTCTCCACAGCCTTGCTCGGGGCGCGTGCAGGGGGCATCTCTCTCATATTGATGTTTCTCTCTCTCCTCCTCCTCCTCCCCCCTCCCTTCTACTCTCTCTAAAAAAATAATAAATGGAAAAAAATATTCTCAGGTGAAGATTTAAAAAAAAAATCAAAACTCTTGCTAGGCAAAAGATACTGTTGCGAAAATGAGAAAAGACAAGCCACAGACATGGAGAAAATATTTGCAAATAGTATACTACATAAAGAACTTGTATCCAGAGTACATAAAAAACTAAAGCTCAACAATAAGAAAACTAACCCAATGTTTTTTGAGAGACAAAAATTCTGAAAAGACATTTCACCAAAGAAAATCTATTTTATTTTAAATGCAAAGATGCTCAGTGTCATCAGCCATCAGGGAAATGCAAATCAAAACCTAATGACACTCCTCCACATCCACCAAGATGGCTATAATCAGGACAGAAAGTGAGGGCAAGAAACTGTGGAGAAATTAGAACCCTCATACATGGTTGGTGGGATGTAAAATGGCGCAGCCCCTGTGGAAAACAGTATGGAAGTTTCTCAAAAAGTTAATCATAGGATTACCAAAAGACCTAGCAATTCCACTCTTCAATATATGCCCAAGAGAAACGAGAACATATATCCACACACAAGTAAAACTTGTACACAAAATAGTTAATAGATGGAAACAACCTAAATGCCCATCAATTGATGAATAAATACATAGTATGTGGTCTATAAAATATATTCATCCATAAAGAAGTGAAGCATTGACACATACTACAATGTGGATGAACCTTAAAAACATACTAAATAAAATAAGCCAGTCACAACAGGACACACAGCATTTGATTCCATTTATATGAAATGTTCAGAAAAGGCAAATCCATAGAGACAAAGTAGGTTAGTAGTTGCCAGGGGCTGGGGAAGGGGACTAGGGAGTGATAACTAATGGGGGCAGGGCTTCTTTTCAGGGTGATGAAAACATTCTAGAATTAGTGGTGATAGCTATAAAAGTCTGAATATACTAAAAACCAATGAAATACACACTTTAAATGGGTGAATTATATGGTATATAAATTATATCTCAATAAAGTTACTTTTTTAAAGAGAGAGATACCACTACACACTTATTAGAAAGGCAAAAAGAAAACAACCGACTTTATCAAGTGCTGACAAGACTGCAGAGGGGTATAGCCACTTTAGAAAACTGTCCGGCCCTGGCCGGTTTGGCTCAGTGGTTAGAGCATCGGCCCATGGACCGAAGGGTCATGGGTTCGATTCCCAGATCAAGGGCACGTACCTGGGTTGTAGGTTCGATTCCTGGCCCTGATCAGGGTTGTGGGGGAGGCAACCAATCAATGTATCTCTCACATCGATGTTTCTCTCCCCCCCCCCCATCTCCTCCTCCCTTCCACTCTATCAAAAATCAGTGAAAAATATCCTTGGGTAAGGATTAACCAAAAAAAAAAAAATATATATATATATATATATATATATATATATATATATATATATATAAACTGTTGGGCAGTTTCTTAAAAGTTAAACATATCTGTCCATAAGACCCAGCAATCCCACTCCTGGGTATTTATCCAAGTGAACTGAAAACTTACATTCACACAAAAAGCTGTATGCAAATATTTAGGACAACTTCACTCATAACCACCAACACAAGAAAGCACCCAGATGTCCTTCCCCAGCAAATGGATAAACAAAGTACAGTGCATACAGACAACAAGAATGAATGAACTCTTTGATCATACCAACAATGGGGGTGCATCTTAAGTGCACCCTGTTCAGTGAAAGAAACTAGACACAAAGGACTGTATGTTGTGTGAGTCTATTTATATGTCATTCTGGAATAGGCAAGACTGCACGGATGGAAAACAGATGAGTGGTTGCAAGGGACTGAGAGTGGTAGGAGGAGCTGACTTCAAAGGGACAGCATGAGGGGTTTGCGGGGGATGGGACTGTTCTGTGTGGCACTGTCATGGTGCAGGCATGACTCTATGCATGTCAAAACTCAGAGTAAATTTCACTGAACACAAACTAAAGTAATAATAATAACCAGATGGGTGGGGGCAAGGGATCCAAGATGGGATACAAACTGTGACTAATGAATCTAGCTATATTACAAATGTATAACATACCACAACCACACAGGTGGAGGAAAAGTGTCACAAATAACTTTGTAAAGAAAGATGACCATCTGGATCCCCCTAGACAACTCGAGCTCCCAACTCAGGGAAGTTAACATCACACATTCATTCTGTCCTGCACTGTGCTTTACTGTTGGCAATGAAAAACAGGCACCTATCCAGAACACATAAGGAACTCTTACAACTCAACAACAGAAAGAAAAACCCCAATTCAAACATAGGCAAAGGACTTGAATAGACATATCTTCAAAGAAGAAATACACATGGCCAACAAGCATGAAAAGATGCTCAGCATCATTAGTCACTAGGAAATGCAAATCAAAACCACAGTGCAATACCATTTTATACACCTACTAAGATGTCTATAATTTAAAAAATGAATAAGTATAACTAGGAAATAGCATACTGTCGAGGATGTGGAGAAATTGGAACCCTCAGACACTTCTGGCAGAAATGTAAAATGGTACAGCATTGTGGAGAAGACTAGCAGACCCTCAAAATGTTAAACATAGCATTACCATATGACCCATAAATTCCACTCCTAGGTATATACCCAAAGAAATTGAAAACTGGTACTCAAACAAGTACATGTATGTATATGCTTTATTATAGCACCAAATGATTAACAATAACCAAAAGGTGGAAATAGCACAAGTATCCACCAAAAGATGAATGGATAGACAAACTGTGGTATGTCCATACAGTGATTATTCAGCCATAGAAAGGAATGAGGTCTGACACTCTACAATACAGATGAACTCATAAACAGTTATACTAAGTGAAAGAAGCCAGACATGAAAGATCACATGAGAAACAATTGCTTAATCCTTAATGGGTACAAAGTTTCTTTTTGGAGTAAAGAAAATGTTTGAAACTAGAGAGAGGTGGTCATTATACAACACTGTGAATACACTAAATGCACTGAATTGTTCAATTAAAAATGGTTAATTTTGTTATGTCAATTTCACCTCATTTTTTTAAATTTTAATTTTTTAACAATTTTTCTTTATTGATTTTAGAGAGAGAGGAAGGGAGAGGGAGAGAGATAGAAACATCGATGAGAGAGAACATTGATTGGCTGCCTCCTGCATGCCCCCCATTGGGGATCAGGTCCACAAGATGGGCATGTGCTCTGATCAGGAATCAAACCAGGGATCTCTTGGTGCAAGGGTCGACACTCAACCACTGAGCCACACCAGCTGGACTCACCTCCTTTTTTTAAAAGTGGGAGTGGACTTAGACACTGGTTGTGTTACAAAGTTTCCTGACAGACAACAGCTGCCCCGTCCAGAATCAATATGGTTCACCCATTTAGTCACTCATTCAACAAATGTTCACCAAGCGCCATCTCTGGACTAAAGGCCAGTATCACAGAGAACAAAACTGACAGGGCTCTGCTCTCAAGAGCTTACATTCTAATAGCAGAGCAAACATTAGACAAGTAAACACATCCATTTAAGTACAATTGTTACCGTAGGGAATTGTCAGTGGGAGTGCCGGGGAGTCTCCTCTATTGGCCAAGATGGCGCAGGGGGAGGTTCTTATACTGAGCACACCAAAAACTAGAAAGATGAATGGACAGGGATCAAGCACACCAAAAGCTAGAAAGATAAATGGTCAGGGCCCAAGTGTGCCAAAAACTAGAAAGATGATGGATAGGGCCTGAGCACAGTGGAAGCTAGCAAAATAATTGAATAGAAAAAGCCCTCCCTTCCCGCCTTGGCTGGGTGGCTCAGTTGGTTGGAGTGTCATCCCATGCACCAAAAAACTGTAGGTTTGATTCCTGGTCAGGGCACATACCTAGGTTGCAGGTTCAATCCCCAGTTGGGGCGTGTATGGGAAGTAACCAATCAATGTTTCTCACATCAATGATTCTCTCCCCCCCAAATCAATTAAAAGAACATATCTTCGGGTGAGGATAGAATTTTTTAATAAAGCCCTCCCTTCCCTATCCCTATAAGAACCATGGGCTTTGGCAAGAAAGGGGAGATGATCTTTGACAAGTGAGTCCACGGCTCTTTCCTTTCACACCAGCATCTGTCTCACGAATTTGGCTTTTGCTGTGGCAGGCAGCAGAACCTGCATTTTTGGTTACGTTTTTGGTGACTCTGTGGGACAGCATGGACCTCAGTAAATCCCCGAGGGCCTGGGCTGGGGTCCCAGCTGTCTGTGGCAGGCCAACCCTGGGAGCGGGACTGTGGGAACTTCCCAGTAGCTGCTGAGAACTTTTCTCGGGGAATTTCCCTGCCTTCCTTCTCAAGGTGTCACCTGCCCGAATCACTTTGCTGGTGAAAGGAAACTGGTTTCTGGGGAGATGGACTCCAAGACCAGGTAAGTTGAACTGGCATGCACACTGGGGGTCCTCTATCCCTGCCACTTGGCCTTTGCGCCATTTGGCCTATGTGTCACATGGGTCCAGTTAGGACAATTTGTGGTACCAGTTGGAAGGGTATCCTAGGTTATCCCTGCTGCTTGGGCTTCGTGCCACTTGGGTTCAGTTAGGACAATCTGTGGTACTGGTGGGTAGGCTATCCCTGTCGCCTAGGCTTCGAGCCACTTGGGCTTTGTGCTACTTGGGCTTTGCACCACTTGGGCTTCGTACCATTTTGGTCCAAGCAGGACCATTTGCAGCATCAGTTAACAGGAGATAAGCCGCTAGGACTTGCTTGTGAGCCGCTCATTTGGACTAATGGAATTATGGATCCAAGTTTTGTTTATATGTTCCCACTTTGTCTGGGGTCTTTCTATGGTTATTGTTTTGGGTTTGTACTTTCATGCTATCAGGGGCTGTTCTGTTTCAACTCCTGAAGGGAGCCCACGTGGCCAAATTTTAGTAGATTGGTCCATGTACAGCTATGATCCAATGACTAAGAAGTAACTGATTTTCTATTGTAACACTGCTTGGCCTATGAATACTTAAGACTATAGGAAAAAATGGCCTCTGAATGGTTCCCTAAATTACTACACCATCATATAGTTGGAATTGTTTTGCCAATGGTCAGGGAAACGGGATGAAATCTCTTATGTCAGGTGTTTATGTATTTACACAACGAAGATTGAGCAAAGAAAGGGAACAAACTAATGACGAAGAGAAGGGTATTGGCTTCAAAACTCCTCCCTGATAGTAAGACACTGAAAGAAAAGGAAAATGAGGAGATGAGCCTCTTTAACACCCTAAACCTGGGGGACCCAGGATTAGCAGCAGGAAGATTTCCACCCGCCACCACCCCAGCTGCTAGATACTGGTGAAATAGGGCCCAGAGGAGTGACAACCCCAGCCCTGCATAATGAAGGAATGGTCTCCCCCTCAAAGACCCAGTAGGGCACTCAAATTGGCCAGAGAACATCCCTATCTGGAGCAGGACAATTCTCTTTGAAGCAATATCCTATAGGAAGAATAAACCAGGAAAGCCAGCCCACTGGCCACTACAGGCCCATACTCCATTTTCCACTTTGGATTTATTGAGTTGGAAAAATTTCCAACCCCTCATATAGGGGGAGGATCCTGAGAAAATGGTAGATCTTATCATCTCCATTTCTGCCACTCACCATCCAAACTGGTAGATGTACAGGCTCTCCTTAACATTCTATTAATGGCAGATGAAAGGTGGCTAGTTATAGATCACACTAATGAAGAGGCACAATGCCTCCATCAGGAGAATCCCAATGGGACCCATAACCCAGCTGGGGCAATTCCCTTGACAGCCCAAGTGGGACTTGAATTAGCAGGGACCTAGCCTTCCTAGATTACAAAATGTGCATAATGGAAGGACTTAAGAAAGGGGCACCTAAACAAAACAACCTGAATATGAACAGGCCATTCAACAGAAACCAAACAAAGATCCTTATGAATTTTTAGAAAGGATCTATCAGGCCGATCGAAACCACACTGATGCTGACCCACAGGCACCAGAAAATGTCTGGATGGTAAACATGACTTTTATTAGGCAAAGTGCCTCGGATATCAGAAGGAAGCTCCAACATTTAGATGGGGCGTTGGGAATAAATCCCTCCCAACTGGTGGACTTAGCCTTTAAAGTTTACCATGCCTGGGAAACAAGGAAACTAAAGCAGGCCACCATTTTCTCAGAAACAGTATGAGAAAACCAGAAGGAGAGGCAGGACCTGAAAGGAAAGGGAAAGACACACTAGGCGCCAATCAACACGCCTATTGCAAAAAGGAAAGCCACTGGAGAAAGGACTACCTGAACTCAAAAAGAAAAAGAAAAAAAGGATAGAAACCCTCACTGAGAAATATTGGAAAGACGAGTCTGATGACAAATGAGGCGGCCCAGGGACTCCCCTAGACAATTTCCAATCTATTACTATTTCGCCACAGGATCCCTGGGTACCACTAACAGTGGGGAATAAGCTAATTGACTTTCTTGTAGATACGGGAGCTAACACTCAATGCTAAATACAAAACTAACCAAGAAAAGTTCAGCTGCAGTGTCGGTTACTGGAGTTACTAGACAATTACAAAAACAGGCATTCCTTCAACCTCTAGAATACCAGCTTGGGGATAAAAAACAAACGTAGTTTTCTCTACATGCCAGACTGCTCCATTCCATTGTTAGACCAAAATTTACTTTGTAAATAACTTTTTCCCCCTGAGAAGCAGCAACTATGTTTAGAAGTCCCTCTGAAACATGCTCTCCAGCTCCAAGTGCTCCTGACTTGCCCAGAAGGACCCGCAAGATGAATTCTTCCCACCTGAGATCTACGAGCAGGTCAATTGAGCCATTTGGGCTGACAGAATCCAGGCAGGGCGGGTTAACATCCAACCCATAAAAATTAACCTAAAAGGCACGTGGCTCTCACAGAAACCATACTCCCTTCCTTAAAAATTAAGTTTTAGAGGGAATTTAAGCAGTATTGCAGAAAATCAGGATCAATTCGAACATGCCATTCTCCCTGTAACACCCTATTTTGTCAATCAAAAAGCTCCACTCTTGCCTGGCCAGTGTGGCCCAGTGGTTGAGCATCGACCCGTGCTGGTGTGGCTTAGTAGATTGAGCATCATCCCATGGACTGAGAGGTCCCTATTCGGTTCCCAGTCAGGGCACATGCCCAGGTTGTGGGCCTAATCCCCAGTGGGGGGCATGTAGGAGGCGGCCAATCGATGTTCTCTCTCATCAATGTTTCTCTCTCTCTCCCTCTCCTTGCCTCTCTAAAATTAATAAAGGAAAAGAAAATAAAAAAGCCTCACTCTGATAAATATTGATTTGTACAGGACCTTAGGTCATAAATGATGCTGTACAGGACATTCATCCTATGGTGCCCAACCCATATACTTTGTTGACCACGTTGCCCGGGAATAGCAAATGGCTTTTAGTCCTAGACTTGAAGGGTGCATTTTTCTGCATCCTAATGAACAGGCTCAACTATTATTTGCCTTTGAATGGCAGGACCCAGAACTAAAGCCATGCTCCAATACTGTGGGACTGTGTTGCCACAAGGCTTTAAGAAATCTTTGGCAATATTAGCTAAAGATTTAAGGGATATTCAATTGAAACTGGGAATTCTTCTACAATATGTAGATGACTTAGCAGCACTATTTATAATAGCTAAGATCTGGAAACAGCCCAAGTGTCTGTCCATCAGTAGACAAATGGATAAAAAAGCTGTGGTACATATACACAATGGAGTACTATGCAGCTGTAAGAAAGAAAGATCTCTTATCCTTTGAGACAACATGGGAGGACCTGGAAACTATTATCCTAAGAGAAACAAGCCAAGCAGAGAAAGACAAATATCATCTGATCTCACTTATTTCTGGAATATAATGAATGTAACAGTCTGAGGAACAGGGTAGTCCCAGAGACGTGGAAGTAGGGTACAGACTGACAATTGCCAGAAGAGGGGGTGGAGGAGGGGAGCGATTAACCACAGAACTTGTACGCATGTACTCATAACCAATGGACATGGACAACAAAACTGGGAACGGGGAAGGGAGGGAGGGGGAGGAGGGTGTCAATGGGGGAAAAAGGAGAAACATCTGTAACAAAAATAAATTAATAATAATAATAATAAAAGGTAAACTTAAAGGCCTAATCGTAAAGGAAAAAAAAAATATGTAGATGACTTACTAATAGTTAGCAATACTTATGAAGACTGATCAACACCATTCACAGTCCTGAATCATCTGGCAAATAGAGAATATTAAGTATTACCTCACAAGGCCCATATCTGCAAATAGGAAGTGGTGGTATACCTGGGATTCCAACTGAAATGGGCACTAGGGGCTTGATGGGTGATCAAATACAAGCCACCGCTACAGTAAAAATCTCAGAGAACTAGAGGCAGCTTCATGGACTCTTAGGGATTACAGGGTTTTGCCAAATTTGGATTCCAAATTTTGGCCTTTGCTCAAAACCATTGTATAATTATTTGAAAGGACTAGACTCTAAGCCCCTTGATTAGAAAAAAGACTGTCAGGTAGGCATTTGATACCTTGAAGGAAAAACTGGTTTTAGCCGCTGCTCTAGGATTACCCAGTTTACAGAAACCTGTCAAATTATACATTCATGAAAGGCAAGGAACTGGACTTGGGGAACTAACCCAAACCCTGGGAAATATCCCTCAACCCATAGTCTATCTCTCAAAGAAACTAGATCATATGACAAAAGGATGACCCACATGCCTCCAGGCAATAGCAGCTACCTGTGACATCTTACAGAAAGCAGAGAAATTCACTCGGGGACAACCTACTACAGTATTTGTACCACACCAGGTCCTAATACTATTTGAACAGAAAGAAGGGTATTGGCTGATGGCAGGGCACATGGGAAAATATCAGCCCATTTTATTATACAACCCAAATGTTACTTACAAACCACCATGACCTTAAATCCAGCCACCTCAGCTTCATGGAGAATGGTCAATGACAATCTACAGGGAGGACTCAGAAAATGAACGACACAATAAAGAAGACCCTGCCCTGGCCAGTTTGCTCAGTGGTTAGAGCATTAGAGTACACAGTAGTTACCACAGACAAGGTCTAGAAGCCCAGGCCCTTGCCGTAGGAACCTCAGCACAAAAGACTCAACTGACAGCCCTCACCAGAGCCTTAGAATTATCCCAGGGAAAGAATGTTAACGCTGACTCTAAATACGCCTTCATGGGCCCTGGCTGGTTTGGCTCAGCGGTTAGAGCAGGTTAGAGCATCGGCCCACGGACCAGAGAGTCCCGGGTTCGGTTCCCGCTAAGGCACGTACCTCGGTTGCAGTTTGTCCCCGGCCTCGGTTGGGGTTGTGTGGGTGGCAGCCATTCTATGTGTCTCTCTCACATCGATGTTTCTCTCTCTCTCTTCCTCCCTCTCTCCCTACTGCTGTATCTGAAGATAAATGCAAAAATGTCCTCTGGTGAGGATAAAAATAAATAAATAAAGAAATATGCCTTCATGGTAGTCCATTCCCATGGGGCAATATGGAAAGAAAGAGGGCTCTTAACCTCAGGGAATGAGGATACCAAACATGCAAAAGAGATTTTAAAATTGCTAGAGGCAGTGAATCTACCGCACCAGATTGCCATAAGGCACTGCTCAGGCCACCAGAAGGACAATTCCCAAACAAGCCAGGGAAACCAAACTGCCAATAAAGCAGCAAGACAAGTCGCCCGTGGGCCACCACTTCTCGGGGCTTTAATTCCCCACCTGGACTTGTCAGAATTTAAACCCCATTACACGGAAGGAGATGAGGAACAAACCATAGCTCTGTCAGGAAGATCAACAACACTCATGGTATGCTCTTACTACCCATTATGGAAGAGATGCTTTAATGGACCTCATTAGACCACATCTGAAGGGCCCTCATTTACAAAGGACCATTCAGAAGATTATCAAAGTCTGTGATTATCCAAGCCTGTCAGATATGCACCAAAAACAATCCTAAAACAGAATGTGCCCCAACAGGAAAGGGAATACAATATATTTTTTATTTTTTTAAATCCTCACCTGAGGATATTTTTCCATTTATCTTCAGATAGAGTGTGAGGGAGAGAGAGAGAACTGAATCATCGATGCGAGAGAAACATTGATTGGCTGCCTCCCGCACGACCCCGACTAGGGCCGGGGACTGAATGGCAACTGAGGAAAAAGCCCTTGAACGGAACCAAACCCACAACTCTTTGGTCCACAGACCGATGCTCCAACTGCTGAGCCATAGCAGCCAGGGCAGGGATGCAATATAAAGGGATATGCCGGTATGAGGACTGGCAAGTTGACTTTACACAGATGCCTAAAACCATAGGAAACTTTAAATTTTTATTAGTTTTTGTAGATACCTTTTCTGGATGGGTAGAGGCATACCTCACTAGAACTGAGAAGGCAACTGAGATAGCAAAACTTCTACTGAAAGAAATGATCCCTAGGTTTGGACTTACAGCGTTCAAAGTGACAATGGATAGTTCTTCACTTCAGAAGTCTCCCAGAAGATCTTGGAGACCCCAATCTATAGGGAAGACTCAGAAAATGAATCATAAAATAAAGAAGACCCTGCCCTGGCCAGTTTTTCTCAGTGGTTAGAGCATCAACCTGTGGACCAAAGGGTCATGGGTTCAATTTCAGTCAAGGGCATGTACCTGGGTTGCAGGTTCAATCCCTGGCACCGGTCAGGGTCGTGTGGGAGGCAACCAATCAATGTGTCTCTCTCACATTGATGTTTCTTTCTCTCTCTCTTTCCCTCCCTCGCTTCCACTCTCTCTAAAAATCAATGGAAAAATATCCTTGGGTGAGGATTAACAACAACAAAAAGACGACCCTGGTGAAAATATTCCAGGAAACACATCTGAAATGGGAAAAGGCACTCCCTGTTGCCTTGCTCTGGATTAGGGTAGCGCCCCAAAGCAAGCTTAAATTAAGCCCTTTGAAACAGTTTATGGGAGACCCTTCAAAGTTTCTGTTTTAGCAACACCACCTTTAGATTTAGAACATGAATAAAAAGTAAAACATGTACAACATTTAGGGCAAACACTAACAACTTTGCACAAGTTTGCTCATTGCAGGTCTATCTACCTGTCTGACGACCCCTTATACCGGTTCCAGTCGGGAGACCAATTCTTACTAAAGACCTGGAAGACTCAAGGTCCTAAAGAGCAGCTAGCCAAGCAATAAGCAATGGACTGGTCCCTGTGACATCCTGCTGACAACACACTCTTTCCTAAAGCTCATGGGAATCAAGCCTTGGATCCACCACAAATGGATAAATAAGGCACCACTGAAGGAGCACTCAGATCTTGCTGCTGCCATTGATACTACAAGGGAAAGCTGGACCTGCACCCCTGAAAGAGATTTAAAACTCCTCTTTCAGAGAGGGACAGTGCCTCCCAAAGCTAAGTGACAATGTTAGTTTTTATTATTTATTGACAACTGCTATATACTTTAAGACCATGCTTGGACTGATAATGCCTTTGTCCATATTTCCTAGACAGTGGCTTCCTTGGCAAATTTATCCGCTATAGGGTGTGCCACCCAAAGCCCAGCTCAGGATTAGATCATGGGGATCCTTTAGTCTCTCCAGTTTCTGATTTCACTACAGTTCCCCCTGCACTACTTGGCATACTCCTCACTAAATACTTGACTGCTTGTCTACACAATAGATCTCACTTTGGAAGCCCATCTGCAACACTGCCTCTTGAAATATGAAGCAATCTACCAGCTTTGCTTGTTCAGCAGTGTCATCCTCTAGACACCATGTATGTTGCCTTCTGAAAACAGCAATCCTCCCTTGTGTAAAGGCTTAATTCCATTCTTGACTTCCCTCTTCCTTTACTAGATAACAAGAATCTCTGGACCCAGGTTTAGGTAAGACTACAACCCTTGACAGCAGGAAGAAACTATAGAAAATGAGATCTCCATCCATTTACCCTTGTAAGATTATAAGAGTCCAGATTTTTAAGGGGGAATAGTTACCATAGGCAGCCATCAGACAGAACGTTGAGCAGTCTCCCCCATTGGCCAAGATGGCACAGGGGGAGGTCCTTACACTGAGCGCACCAAAAGCTAGAAAGATGAATGGGCAGGGCCTGAGTGCACCAAAAGCTAGCAAGATACTTGAATAGATAGAAAGCTTTCCCCTCCTTATCCCTGTAATAACTGCAGGCTTGAACACAGAGGGGAGATGGTTGTTTGTTTGTTTTTTTTAATCCTCACTCAAGAATACATTTTCATTGATTTGAGAGAGGGAGGGAGGGAGGGAGGGAGGGAGGGAGGGAGGGAGAGAGAGAGAGAGAGAGAGAGAGAGAAACATCAATCGGTTGCCTCTCATACATGCCCTGACTGGGGATCAAACTCATAATTTCGGTATGTGTCCTGACTGGGAATCAAACCCACAACCTTTTGGTGTATGGGATAATGCTCCAACCAACTGAGCCACCTGGGCAGGGTGGGAAGATGGTCTTTGACACAGAAGTCCACCATTCTACCAGGTCACAGCACCTGAATAAACCTCTTTCCTTTTGCACCAGCACCTGTCTCACAAGTTTGGCTTTCGTTGTAGCAGGCAGGATGTGTTTTCAGTTGCACTATGAAAAAGGAAAGAACAGTATGCCAGGAGGAAGAATATAAGGGAAGACCAAATTCAGATAGCAAGATCAGAGCTGATCACTCTGGGCTCTCCCACGTCATAAACTGTGAACCTTGGACAGGTTAATTTCTCTAATCTTTCATTTTCTCACCTGTAAAATAGAACCTACTCTTTTGTGGGGCTGTGTGAGGATTATGGGAGCTATTGTGTAAAATGCCTAACACTGCCTCTGGCCTAGGTTATCATTAAATACTGTTTTCTCAAGTTTAAAATTATCTGAGGTGTAGCAATATTATAAAAAACAAAAATCAAAGTCATCTCAATAAATGCAGAAAAAGCATTTGACAAAATTCAACACCCTTTCACGATGAAAACACTCAACAAACTAGAAACAGAAGGAAACAACCTCAACATAATAAAAGCCATATATGAAAAACCCACAGCCAACATCACTCAATGATGAGAGACTAAAAGCTTTTCCTCTAAGATCAGGAACAAGGAGCCACAGAACATAGATGCCACTCTCAACACTTCTACACAACAGTCTTAGCCAGTATATAGGCAAGAAAAAAGAAAAACCAGGCAACCAAACTGGAAAGGAAGAGGTAAAATTAGCTCTGTTCAATGATAATATACTCTTATATGTAGAAAATCCTAAAAGCACACACACAAACTGTTAGAACTAATACACAAATTAGCTTAGTTACAGGATACAAAATCACCACAGATATAAATCAGTTCCATTTCTGTATAGAAATAAACAAAGAACAATATGAATAGAAAATTAAAACAATTCCACTTACGATAGCATCAAAAAGAATAAAATACTTAGCAATTATTTTAATCAAGGACATCAAAGATTTGTACAATGAAAACTACTAAACACCACTAAAAGAAATGATAGAAGACATAAATGGAAAAACATCCCATGCTTATGGATTTAAATTCTTCATATTGTTAACATGTCAATACTATGCAAAGTGACCTAGATTAAATGCAATTCCTATGAAAATCCCCATGACATTTTCTGCAGAAATAGAAAAATTTTACCTAAAGATTCATATGGAATCTCAAGGACCCCAAATAACCAAAACAATCTTGAATAAAAAAAAATTTTGAAAAAAAGACTCATACTTTCTGACCTCAAAACTTACTATGAAGCTATGGTAATTAAAACACCGTGGTACTAGCATAAAGATGAGCATATAGGCCAGTGGAATAGACTAGAAAGCCCAGGAATAAATCTTTATATATGGTCATCAAATGATTTTCAAAAAGGGTCACAAGACCATTTAAGGGAGAAAGGATAACCTTCTCAACAAATGGTGCTAGGACAACTGGATATCTACATCTACAGGAATGAAATTCAACCCTTACCTAACACTATATCCAAAAATTAACTTAAAATGGACTAACACCTAAACATAGGAGCTTAAACTATAAAACTCTTCAAAGAAGACATAGGTCAAAGGCTTCGTGACAATGAATATAGTAATGATTTCCTGGATATGACACAGGCAAGGTACAGGCAAGAAAAGGAAAAAACAAAATGAACTTCATGAAAATTAAAAACTTTTTTATGCATCAAAGGACATGATTAATAGCATGAAAAGGCAACCTGAAAAATGGGAGAAAATATTTACAAATTATAAACCTGATAAGGGATTAATATCTAGAATATGGAGAGAACTCCTAAACTTCAACAACCAAAAAACAAACAACTCAAATCAAAAACAGGCAAAGAACTTGAACAGATATTTCTCCAAAGAATGTGCCCAATAAGCACATTAAGAAGATGCTGCCTAATTATTAGAGAAATGCAAATCAAAATCACAATGAGATACCATCTCACACAGTATTATGGATAGTATCAAAAAAAGAGAAAACAATTATGGACACAAATGTGGGGAAACTAGGCCCCTTGTGCACTGTTAGTAACAATGAAAACATTATCGCTGCTGTGGAAAACAGCATAGTAGTTCCTCAAAAGTTAAAAATAGATTTACCAGACCACCTAGTAATTGCACTTCTCAGTACATACCCAAAAGAACTGAAAGCAGGGTCTCAAGGAAATAATCTGTTTACTCATGATCATAGTAGCATTATTGACAGTATCTAAAAATGTGGAAGTAGCCCAGCTGGTGTAGCTCAGTGGTTGAGCATCGATCCATGCACCAAGAGGTTGCCGTTTCGATTCCCGGTCAGAGCACATGCCCAAGTTGTGGGCCCGATCCTCTGTGGGGGGCACGCAGGAGGCATCCAATCAATGTTCTCTCTCATTGATGTTTCTATCTCTCTCTCCCTCTCCCTTCCTCTTTCTCTAAAAACAATAAATAAATAAATAAATAAATAAATAAATAAATAAATAAATAAATAAAATGAAATGAAATGAAATGAAATGAAATAAAATAAAATGTGGAAGCAACCCAAGTGTCCAGGATAGTTGGATGGATAACCAAATGTGATCCATCCACAGTGGAATAGTATTCAGCCTTAAAAAGGAATGAAGCATCATCACACACTACAACATGAATGAACCTCCATACCCACCAGTATGGCTATAACAAAACAAAAATATGTCAGAAAAATTACAAGCACTGAGAAGGACGTGAAGAAAGAGGAACACTCAGATACTGCTGGTGGGAATATGAAATGATGCAGCCACTGTAGCAAATAGTTCAGCGATTCCTCAAAAATGTTCAACTCAAATTACCTGGCAATTCCACTCCTAGGTATCCACCCCAAAGAACTGAAGACTGAACTCAAACACATACGTGCAAAGGCATGTTCACAGCAGCATGATTCACAGCAGTAGTTGGTGGTACAGTTGATCTTCATAATTCCTGGATTCCACTAAAATTTATTTCTAACCTAAACCAGCACTCATGGTTTTTCACACTTATTCACAGACATACACAGAGTGGTGAAAACTTTTGAGTCGTCCAACAAGTTCACTCTCAGCCGATGTCGACTATGGCAACACTTCCTTATTTCATTTTATCAGACTGTAAACAAGTGTCCTCCTGGTATATTTCAGTGCCATATTTTTTGCATTTTTGTTGGTGATTTTGCTATCTGAAATGGCCCCAAGCATAGTGCTAAAGTGCAGTCTACAGTTCCTAAGCAGAGGAGGCTATGACATACCTTACAAAGAAAATACATTTTTTTTATCCTCACCTGAGGATATTTTTCCATTTATCTTCAATAGAGTGGGAGGGAGGGAGGGAGGGAGAGAGAGAGAGAGAGAGAGAGAGAGAGAAATATCGATGTGAGAATGACACATCGACTGGCTGCCTGCTGCATGACCCCCCAGGGCTGGGGACGAACCGCAACTGAAGTACATGCCCTTCACAGGAATCGGACCTGTGGTCTGCGGGCCAACGATCTAACCGCTGAGCCAAACTGGCCAAGGCGAAAATACATTTTTTATATAAGCTTGGTTCGAGTATGAATTTTAGTGCTGTTGGATGAGTTCGATGTCAATGAATCAACAATGTATATTAAATAAGGATGACCTTAAACAGAAACACACGTTACACAGGTTATGTACTGATCAGTTGATGAAAACATTATAACTAGATATTTGCAGGAAACTAACCCTATATTCTCCCTTGTAGCAATGATCCAGTTTTCACTAATTCAATGTTCATGATGACTTTACAGAATATAACTACGGCAAGCAATGAGAATCAACTGTATATCTATGCAACAGAATGTTTTCAGCCAGAAAAAGGAATGAGGCCCTGATACATACTAGAACACGGCTGAACCTTGAAAACATTACACTGAGTGAAAGAAGTCAGACACCGTTAAGACACAAATTGTATATAATTCCTTTTATATAAAATGTCTAGAATAGCCCTGGCCGGTTTGGCTCAGCAGTTAGAGCGTCGGCCTGCGGTCCAGAGAGACTCGGGTTCGGTTCCCGCTAAGGGCATGTACCTTGGTTGCAGTTTGTCCCCAGCCCTGGTTGGTCGTGCGGGTGGCAGCCACTCGATGTGTCCCTTTCACGTCGATGTTTCTCTCTCTCTCTCTCCCTCCCACTCTATCTGAACAGAAAATGAAAAAATGTCCTCGGGTGAGGATAAAAAAAATAAATAAATAAAATGTCTAGAATAGGTAAATCCATAGTATACAAAGCAGATTAGAGGATGCCAGAAGGTGGGGGTGGGGAAAATGGGGAGATGAAAATTTTGAAACTAGAAGCAGTGGTTGCACAATATTATGAAGGCACTAAACACCAATGAACTGTATACTTTTATTTTTTATTTATTGATTTTTTCTTTATTGAGTTGAAAGAGAGAGGAATCGAGAGGGAGAGAGAGGTAGAAACATTGATGAGAGAGAACATCGATTGGCCGCCTCCTGCATGCCCCCACTGGGGATTGGGCCCACAACCTGGGCATGTGCCCTGACCAGGAATTGAACCGGCAACCTCTTGGTGCATGGGTCAACGCTCAACCACTGAGCCACACTGGCCGGGCGAACTGTATACTTTTAAATGGTTAAGTGCATGTTATGTGAGTTTCACCTCAATAAATTTTTTTTTTATAATTGTGGTCTCACAGAAAAACATTTGATCTTTGTCCTCATTTCCTGCCACAGATCTCCTAAAATCCTTGGGATTTCCTGAGTGACAGGGATGACCGGAGCACCTTTTGTTCTAATGAAGTGACTTTTGGTGCGCCCCTAGACAGCCTTGGGATGGGGCTGGTCCCCAGAAAGACTAAGCCTTGATTAGAAGCTCAGAACTTTCAGGCCCTCCTTCAACCTCCAGGGACGGGAGAAGGGCTGGGGATTGAGTTAATCACCAATGGCCAATGATCTAATCAATTATATCTTCATAATGGAGCCTTCATAAAAATGCCTAAACAATGGGTTTCGGAAAACTTCCAGGTACGTGGCCACGTGCAGGAGCTGGGAGGGTGGTGCACCTGGAACCTCTGCAGCCCTGCCCTATACCTTGCCCCATGCATCTCTTCTATCTGGCTTTTCTGAGTTGTAGCCCCTATGATAAATGAGCAACAGTAAGTAAAATGCTTATTAGAGTTTTGTGAGCTGTTTTAGCAAATTATGAGACCTTGGAAGGGGTTTGTGGGAACCTCTAATTTACATAAGTGGAGGCAGTCCTGTGGGGCTGAGTCTTTACTCTGTAGGGTCTATAATAACCCCAGTCAGATGGTATGAGAAGTGAATGAAGTGCTGGACACCCCTCCAGTGCCTGGAGAATCAGAGAATTGGAGAAGTTTTGGAAAAGGCAGGGCGCATTTGGTTTTAGAAGGAAAACAAACCCTCTCACTTGGTGGCAGCAGCAGCATGAGTAAAAAACAGCTCAATGATGCAAAAGGTTACTTTTGTAATCAGACGAAGCCCTGTCCTCATTTTTTTCCCCTTGGGGGAAAGGAATGGTTTATCTGTAAAAGTGCATCCTGCCAACAGGTCAAACAGAAAGTGTCCTCGGCTATGTTATGGTGACAAACACCATGTAAAACACAATTCATTCATTTCACAGTCGATGCCACATTCAGAATCTAGTGTGGCTTAACACACCTCACGCTTACATGAGAAAATGGCCTGAGAAAGTGCCTTTTCTGTCCTGAGTGTAGATCCACCCTGTTCACCAGAGAAGCCAAAGTCATCTTTCTTCATCTCTGGAACCTTGAACTCCTCTGGGCCTGAAAGTCTCCAAAGCTGCTATGTCCACTTACCTCTTGTCCAGGTTAACTGGAAAGAGGCAACACCACTTCAGCAGCAACAATAACAATACAAACTTATGAAATGCATAATATGTGCTGGGTACTGGGCCCAGAACCTTACTGTACACAGCCACTTCCACCTCAAAAAGCCACTTACTTTACCTACAGCGCAGGAGTAAGTCGTGGCTGAAAATCAAATGCAATTCTTGCCTACATCAAGGTAGAAAAACCACCAGTGAATTCATTCACAATGACCCTGTTTCCAACACTACTCCAAACCTATACAAGTTGCTTTTGCAATGAACCACCACTCACTTTTCCACAACATTTCTGATCTTTACAAAACTTCCAAAGCAGGGACCCACAATTAGACATTTGCAAAGCACAATACACAAAATCATACTGTCACCCAGATGTCAGCAAAAACCAGAATTCATGAACAGCTGTTGCTCTAGGTCAAACCTGTCTTAAGTGTGCACGCATATAGGACTACACATTCTGCTGGTTCAAATACCAGCTCTACTGTGTGTCCTTGAGCCTGTGACTGAGTATCCAGGAGCTGGCTCCTTCATCCATAGACTGGGAACATCACCTTCCTCCAGGACTTGTCTAGAGACTAAGTAACCACTTAGCACAGTAAAGGTAAGAACCCACTTAGTGACTTCACTTGTATCCCAGGCCCCTTGTGTGGTGGCCTCACCTCTGTGTGCTCTCAGTGCAGGGCCCACCTTACAGCTGAGGACAAAACCACCACCAGGAATAGAGGACTCAAAACCACGACCAGGAATAGAGGACTCCAGCGAGCGGTGTGCAGAGTATAGTGTCCAGCATTCACCTGGGTGAGAGAAGACGCTGCAATTCTGAGAACAGGCTCACAGCGGCATTCTGGTCCCTGCCACAGAGCTTCTACAGGAATTGGTCAGACCAGTAAACCTAAGAAAGTGACCTTTTTTTGTTACAGAAAAACCAGCCATCCGTCAACAGGGTTCAAATGAAAACACATGCTGAAATCTGAAAAACCTACACCTAAAATGGGAAAATTTTGTTGAATTAAATTATACAAGAAAATGGACCAAAACAAAAACCCTTAACCCAAAACCAGTTGCTGCCGTGACTCCTGGATGCTCAGCGTGGTAAGATGCACACATGCTCCCTATAAAGGGCAGCACCTCAGGGCCTCACAAAAGAACAAGGCAGTTAAAGAGGAACACAGGGCCCTGCACTGCCCATGGAAGACACACACAAGCACACGAACCCCACAATCCCCCAAATAAGCAAGCCCAAGGAACCTGAAAGACCAGGACACCCTCAGAGAGGCCCTCTGCCCCTCCATGCTCCAGTATATGTGAGAACAATGTACCCAGCAGGGACAAGTCCTATGGTCAGAGAGCCACCTATTCCCTTCCCTACCAGGACCAGGACATAGGGGTGGAACACCTCAGGGACTCAGTACAGGAATGGCTCTGAAGTCTGGACACATAAACCAGGTGAGCACTCCTCAGGTAAGGATTGAGAGAAGTGCTACCCTAAGCAGGGTAGTGCCACTTCCCCAGGTGCCCCTTTTGAGGAAGCACCTGTGTGCCTCCCCAGCATCCATATGAGAGGTCTGAGGCACTAAAGAGGCTACAGAAGCCACCACAGAGGAAATTCCCAGCTGAGGCAGGAACACCAAGCGCTCCACCTCTCTCCATTCTATCAGGAGAATCTGGAGACCAGCAAGGATCTTCTGGGCCAGGAGAAGGGGTGCTAAGACCCACTCGCCATATCTTTGGTACTGTCCAGCTTTAACATGGCGCCCCCTACCCCTGGGAACAGCTGGAGCCTCCTAGCAGACCCCTGGGGACAGGAGGAAGTCAAGTGGACACTACCAGGGTCCTAGTGGACTCTGCCAGAGACCAGGTGGCTGCACCATGCCTCTGGGAGGGAGAGAAAAGTCTGCGTGTCAGAGACCAGACAGGTCTCAAGGAACACAAAAGCTCACTGATCTGTGGAACCCTAAATTGCTTCTAAGCTTCAAAGGAATGTAATAGAAACCCAGAGATAAGCTTAACTGGCTTCAAGGACTCCATCACCTCCGCCCACCCCTAGAGGACCACTGTACAGGAATGCTGGTGTTTTCTGCAGATGGGCTGTCTTCTCCCATCACCCAGGGAGCTTCTTTCATCATCCCTTTCCACAGGCTCTCCACAGGGAGTCCTCAGCATCTGTTCCCCTGCCTCCACACTCCCTGGTCTGGCCTCCCTATGCAGGTCTTTGGAAGACTGCCCCCCAAAGGGTGCAGCATCTCCTCTGCATCTCCCCAGATGTCCTGCTGAAACAACATAACAGTGCCTTTGCCTGCACAGACAGGCTGGACTCTGTTCTCAACGGTGGTCAGTAACTGGGACTCTCAGACCTTGATTCCACAAAAGCCTCAGGTGACCCATGCTTCTGAGAAGTGGGTCCCAGAGGGTCACGGAGTTGAATCCCACTTTGCTGCACTTGCTGAAATATCCCTCAGCTCCCAGTGGGGCAGCACACCTGAGCGCCATTCCCAGAGGTCCTTGACACCAGGTGGTTTGCAGAACAGCCAGGTATGAACAAGGGACTCATTAAGGGAGTGGTGGCATCCACAGGCCACATAGGGAGATCTCCTTCTTGAAAAACAGCGGAGCTGCCTGCAGCCAGTCTAGCTGTACTTGTGAAAAAGTACCCAACCACAGCCAATCCACCTCCAAGCCAGAAAAGGTCACCATGGCCTCTTGGTGGCATCTGTGAGAAGCAGCAGAAGCAGGTTGCAGGAAGGCTCTTCAATTTTAATTATTAGGCTTTTAAAAAACCTAAAACTATGGTCTGAATGTGTTCCCCCTAAAATTCACATGCTGAAATCCTAACCCACAAAGGTGATAGTGTTAGGAGATGGGGCCTCTGGGAGGTGATTATATCCTGAGGATAGCGCCCCCATAAATGGGATTAGTGCCCTTATAAAAGAGACCCAACAGCCTTGGTCAGTTTTGCTCAGTGGTTAGAGCATCGGCCCACTGACCGAAGAGTCATGGGTTCGATTCCTGATCAAGAGCACGTACCTAGGTTGCGGGTTCAATTCCTGGGCTGGCTGGGGTCGTGCGGGAGGCAACCTAATGATGTGTCTATCTCTCATTGATGTTTCTCTGTCTCTCCCCCACTCCCTTCCTCTCTATCAAAAAGTCAGTGGGAAATAGCCTCAGGTGAGGATTAACAACAAAAAAAACAGAGATCCTATGGAGCTCTCATCCCTTCCTCCATTTAAGGACACAGAAAGAAGTCTGTGACTGGGAAAAGGGGCTGGCACCCTGATCTTGGACTTCCAGCCTCCAGAACTATGAGCATTAAACTTCTATTGTTTATAAGCCACCCAGTTTGTGATATTTTGTTATAGCAGCCCAAATGGATGAACAGTTATCAACATACACTCACTGTAAACGTTTAGAAAATATACATGAAGGAAAATGAAACAAAAACGTCTTATAATCCTACCACCCAGATTAGCTGTTAACATTTTTAATTTATATAGTAATTCCTTTTTTCTATGTTATGTATATTGGCAGGAACCTGCCAATATACACATAAGTTGCTTTTTTCATTTAACAATATTAAAAACTCCCCTCCCCTACCCCAGGTCATCAAAGAGCCCATTCAGGAGATGCACCATAACTGTATTTAACCGATCGCCTATTGTCAGATATTAGGTAATTTCCAGATCTTCACCACTAGTCATAGCCCAGTGACTTAACACCCTAGGACCATCCACAGAATCTAGCCCTGTCATGGAATGTCACTGCTGACTTAGGGACCGAACGCACTTTCAGGTGATCCCCAGAGAAGCCACACCCACTTGCACTCCCACCTGCCATTAGGGTGCCCATTTTCCCAGCCCCCATCCTCCACGGGAGAGGCAGAAACACTTCGCCCACCAGTGCTCTAGGATGGACATCTCTGCTACCAGTGATCCCAGCATTCCATCACTGTGTGTCACTGATTCTACTTCCTCCTTTGTGCTGTGTGTCCTTCCTGTTGCCTCTTTCAGAATCCTACCTTGTTTTTGAAGTACACCTCGATGGGCATGATGAAGCCAGCATAACCCGACTCCTCCACTTTGTACGGGGGCTCCTTACACACTAAAAAGAAAGGGAAAATGCATCTGTCAGCTTCCTGACCGATTAAAGGCTCAGCCTCCAGCAGTAGTAGGCCCACCACCCTCTGTGCCTCCTCTCACTGGCCCCACAGGACCACGGCTTTTCAGGAAGCCAGCTCCCCTCTGTGAGCGTTAAATCCCATGCCCAATTCCATGCCAAAGGGGTCACAGGGAATCAAAGGAGCAGAGGAGAAGAAAGGTGACCCTGACACGCCATGGTGGGAGAATGGGAAAGGGCATGAGACTAGCTAAGACAGAATAGCCAGTGCTGGCCACATGTCACACAAGTCCAACTGACTCGGCAGTGAGTGTGACACATGTGAAGTGGGAGACCCCATGGTCTTCTGGGCAGGGCAGTGCACTCTACAGCATCCACCTGCTTCCACTGCTCACTCAAACACGTGAACTGATGCCAGGAGATGGAGATAGCTTGGTCTCAGCTGGAACTCTCTCCTGGGTCCATTTTAACACCTAACAAAAGCATTCCCAGGTGTCTGAGTGATGTGAACAGAGACTCGTTAACCCCAGAAATTTTTTTTTTAAGTTGAAACTAGAACAGCAAAGTACAAGTAAAATAATCTCCCGTAATCTCACCCTCCAGAATGCACTGTCAATGCTTTGACACATATGCTGTCACTATGCAAGAAACGTGAAAATATTGTTCTCCCACTTTTAAGAAAAAAATCAGAATAGTACAGATCAAATCACCCCTGTCCTCCACCCCTCCATCTCCAGAGGCAACCACTACTGGAAGGAAAAATCCGGCCAATTGTTAAAAACTATGCACCTCTGTCTTATCAGTCAGATAATTTTTAAATAGACCAGAAATTACTGAAAAACAGTACATGGAATGTAATGAAACATGAGTCTCTTAAATTAAAACATTTTAAGACTTTTCTTTAAAAATATATATTTTCAGCTCTCAAATATTCGATCTATTATCATGTATCTCAAATATCTCATGTATCCCATCTATCAAAAAAAAAACAAAAAACTGGCAGGCAGGGTAGGCTTGAAGTTATCAACTCTCCAGAGCAGGGCTGGCCAGACAGCTTTATATGGACCCCAGTCTGCAAACCCCAGGGGAGCAGGGGAGCAGGGACTCAGGCTTGGAAAACCCGTGCTGGCCCCAGAGATGGGAGCTGTCTTGGGTGATCTAGGCCCTGAATCTCTATTCCAGCCAGTCCTCTTCTGCTCCTTGGATATCCTCCATGGGTACCGGATGGGCACCTCAAATGCAGCCTACCCCAAGCCATCTACTCATCCCTCCCTAAACATGCATCTCCTCCAGGGTCCCACAGCTCAGAACCCAGGCTGTCCACCACTCACCCAAAGACTGAGGACTCACAGACTCCTACATCTCCCACAGATCACCATTAGCTGCACCTCCATATTGCTATGGAATGCACCCCACTGCCTAGCACTGTGTGGGTCACCACCCAGTGCTTCACTAGCCGGCGTTCTGCCTCAGGCTCATTCCTGAGCATCAGGAATGATCATTCTGAACTGCAAACCTGACTATCCTCTGATGGCTTCTCACTACCCTCAGGACCAACTTCGAGCCCCTCAAAGGGGTCTGCAGAGCACTTTATCACCTCCAGCCTCATTTCTTCCTAGCCCGACCTAAGATTCAACCCCACTGAACCTCTCAGATCACTTCCTCCAAGACCCCTGCTCTGAGCCCCAACCCCCATTTTCAAGTCATAGTTCCCTCTCACAGGCCTCCAGTGCCCTGTGCCATTCAATCACAGGACTTTCATGCTTAGCTCTGGCCATCTTTCTCAATCCGTATATCACATCTGTCTCACTCACTGTCACATCCCTGGGGCCACATCTTTCAAAAACATTCAATAAGAACATGTCAAATACTGCTGAGAGGGCCACATGCCATGCCTCCCTCAGATTCTGCACCAAAGTAAGGGGTTGGACCAGGAGCAGGAAGTAACCTGGACAGGGAGGCGAAGTTATGGCCTGCCTCTCTCTGAGCCTCTGGATCCTGTCAGAGCAGACCAAGGGAGCAAGTGGGGTCTCTACAGCTGCATGAAAGCTGCCTGCATAGTGCTTTGCCCAACCCCACCAATAAAGAGCCCCCTGCAGCCTGCCCTCTATGCCCAAGTCTAGCACAGGGATGAACACCTGGCAAGCACCCAAATACTTGTTAAATTCATCTGAATCCAGGAAGGAAAGTGGAAGCAGAGCAGAGAGGAAGGGTGCCTGTCTTCACTGTACAATCCTCCACAGCAGAGGGATACATGAAAGGCAGAGGCAAGGGAGGGGTCTGCAGATTTGCTCCCAACTCTACCCCCCTGACCTTGTACTCCCCACACAGTCTAACTCCCTTCCATCATCAAGTCCCAAGTCAGGGCCCACCTCCTAGCAAAGACAGACCTGGCTTCCCTTGGTCTCTGACTTCCAGGTCACTTACTTCTGCTGAGGGCAGTTATCTTTCCAAGAGTACATGTCACTCCCTGGCTGGTGTGCCTCAGTTGGTTGGGCGTTGTCCCATGCACCGAAAGGTTGCCGGTTCAATTCCTGGTAAGGGCACATGCCTGGGTTGTGGGCTTGATTCCCAATAGGGGGCATGTAGGAGGCAGGTGATTAATGTTTCTCTCTCTCTCCCTCTCCCTTTCTCTCTCTCTAGAAAACTAAAAAAATTAAAAATAAAAGTACATGTCACATCTGATCTCCATGTCCCTACCAGACTACAAACTCTCTGAAGGAAGAGATCCTGCTGTGTGTTTCTCAGTATCTCACCAAAGGCCTATCATGTGTCAGGCACTCCAAGGCTGAAAATCGTATCCTTTCAGAGACAGGGAAGAGAGAGACCAAGCAGATGCCCAGAGAAACCAAAGTAAGACAAATACGACAGGAAATAGAACCAGTAGAGTGAAGAGGGGAGGAAGGTGATGCAAGTAGTGGAGAAATTTCCGTAAGGAAAAAAGTGAATGAGACCATGCTGGGCAGGGAAATTGGAAAAGGAAGCTGCGGCCCAGAACATGCCATGGAGGCACTACAAGGCAGGCAAGAGCCCCACTGGTGCCAGGTCCCTAAAAGGCTAGGGGTGTGGCCCCTACAGATTCAGTAAAGGGCAGGAGAGAAGCTGGAAAAGGGAAAGGGAGGAAGAGAGGGAGTGACTGCTAATGATGGGAAAGAAGTTTGTTTATTTGTGGGGTAATAAAAATGTTCTGGAATGAGAGAGTAGTGATGGTTGCACAACTTTATGAATATATTAAAAGCACTGAATTGTACATATTAAAGGGGAGAATTTTTTCATGTGTAACTTATTTTAGTAAAGCAGTTATTTAAAACAAAAAAGACAAATGGAGAGGCTGTACTTGAACAACAGCCCTGGGAATTCATCCTGCCACCCACCACCATCCCAGGCATAAGCAGTTTCAAGCTCCCCTCTGGGGAAATCCAGGTGATTCCATGTCTCAGGAGAAGAGTCAACTGTCTGGAGGAAGCTAAAGCCTATGGGATGAAAACTGGACCCAGAGTAAAGCCCTCCTCATTTAGGAAATTGGGAGGCCCATCTCCCTAACCAGAAGCCTGCTGGTCAACAGAACCCATCCTACTCTAAATAGTGTTCAAATAAGGCACTGGCCAGGTGGTTCAATTGTTGGGAGCACTGTCCCATACACCAAAAGGCTGCGGGTTTGATTCCTGGTCAGGGCACATACCTAGGTTGCAAGTTCTATCCCCACCAGGGAGCGTACAGGAGGCAACTGACGGACGTTTCTCTCACATCGATGTTTCTCTCTCTCCTTCCCCCACTTCCTCTCTCTCTAAAAAAAAAAAAAAAAAAAATCAATAAAAACATATCCTTGGGTGAGGAATAAAAATTATAATATGGCCGGTGTGGCTCAATGAATTGAGCATCGTCCCATAGACTGAGAACTCCCGGTTTGATTCCCAGTCAGGGCACATGCCTGGGTTGTAGGCTCGATCCCCAGTAGGGGGTGTGCAGGAGGCAGCCAATTGATGTTTCTCTCTCACATTGATGTTTCTATCTATCTCTCCCTTCCTCTCTAAAAAATCAATTAAACATATTTTAAAATAATAGTAATGCTCAATAAGAGTTCCCACTTGCAGGAGTCCAAGGAGACAGGAATAATTTAAAGACCACAGGAAAACTTGGAAAAAGAAAAAACAAAAACAAGAAAGAAACTAGAATCATTGTCCTCAGGTCCAAGATATGCCCCAGAATAAAAATAAGATCATTTTAAAAAGGAAAATGAAGGAATAAGACAGGGCTTTTAGTACAAATATAGCACTTATGATTTTTTAATTTGGTGCAAAGACCAGAATAAAGCTAAGAAAATTTCCCAGGATGTAGAGCAAAAAGACATTTAAAAAAAAAAAAAAGATCCAGTTCTCCCACTGCCCCCATCGCGGGTCCGAGCAGCTTGGGCGGTGGGAGAAGCAGCAGCGGCCAGGCAGCCCAGGTTCGCGAAGCCACAAGGCACGCCGCGGCCCTCTGGCACTCAGCACGCGCCTGGCCCGCTGCCACTATGCCCAAGAGGAAGATTAGCTCCACCAAGGGGGCAGCGAAGGAGGAGCCCAAGAGGAGGTTGGCAAGGTTGTCAGCCAAATCTGCTCCTGCAAAAGTGGAAACGAAGCCAAAAAAGGCGGCGGGAAAGGATAAATCTGCAGACAAGAAAGTGCAAACGAAAGGGAAAAGGGGAGCAAAGGGAAAGCAGGCCAAAGTGGCTGACCAGGAACCTAAAGAAGATCTACCCGCAGCAAATGGAGAAACTAAAAACGAGGAGAGTCCAGCCTCAGATGAAGCAGGAGAGAAAGAAGCCACATCTGATCAATATCATATACCATGTCTTATCAGTGGTCCTTGTCTCCCTTCTTGTACAATCCAGAGGAATATTTTTATCAACTATTTTGTAAATGCAAGTTTTTTAGTACCTCTGGAAACATTTTTAAGAAGGAGGGAATTCTACCTCATACCATTTTTTTAAGTGTAAATGCTTTTTTTTAAGAGGTGTAATCATTTGCTGGTTGTTTATTTTTTGTTACAACCAGAAAATAGTGGGATATTGAATATGGGAAGCTTTGATTGTCTTGGGTGTCAGCTTAACATTCCATAAATGGGGGAAGTTTTTATATTCTGTAATACAAAGCATACTAAATGGCAGTTTGGAGTCAGTTGTGCATTTAATATGTCTTGAACATTTTTAATTACTTCTATTCCCATATTTTTGGTATAAATGTTTCCTAAAGAAACCACTCCTTAATCTTGGCTCTCCCTGTCAGAAGTCCATGCACTCTGTAACATCTTTGGTGTGGTAGTCCAGTTTTCCTAGTAACTTTGTTAATGTGCTGTGAAAGATTGAAAATTTGATTATGTAGTATATATGATATTAAATTGTGAATTAGTGGGACTTTGATGTAAGAGCGTATCAACATTTGCAGATATTGGTACTTAATACTCTATTGAGGAAAATGAGCCTCCAAATTTTAAGCTGGAAAGTCACTGGAATAAGTTTAGAAAAGAATCACAACTACATGACTTTACATTTTTGGTACGTATGTTAAGAATTGTGCACAACTTGAAATGTCTGTGTACTTATCCTCAAAACAAACAATAAAATCTCAATTATGAAAAAAAAAAAGATGACACATGAAGAAACAATTCAGCAGATTAAATAAATGCTAACAGCAGCTAATATTTATAATATGCCTACTGTGTGAAAGGCACTATTTTCAGCACTTGATACATATTAATTAATTTAATCCTTGTAACAACCTTGAGGCAGATACAACTGTTTCCATTTCACAAATAAATATTTAGACATAGAGAAATAATACGCATCCTAGTAGAAAACAGATAAAAGAAACAGATGAAAAGAAATAGAAGAAAACTTTCTGGAGCTAAATGAAGGACATCACAGACAAAAAAAAAGACCCCAGTATCTATACCCTAAAAAAATATCTTAAATGCTTCTAAAGAAAAAACAAGTCATCTACAATAGAACAAGAACCCAACTGCATCAGACTTTTCTGAAGACCACAAAGCAAATACTTTCAAAGCTCTAAATGATAGTAATTCTCAAACAAGAATATTAAACTCAACCAAACTATCACTCCAGTGTGAGAACAGAATAATGGTACTTTCAAAAATACTACAAATCGCCCTGGCTGGTTTGGTTCAGCGGTTAGAGCGTAGGCCCGCGGACCAGAGAGTCCCGGGTTCGGTTCCCACTAAGGGTACATACCTTGGTTTCAGTTTGTCCCCGGCCCCGGTTGGGGTCGTGTGAGTGGCAACCAGTTGATGTGTCTCTCTCACGTCGATGTTTCTCTCTCTCTTCCTCCCTTTCTCCCTTCCGCTCTATCTGAAGATAAATGAAAAAAAACCAACAAAAAAAACTAGGAGTCAAAGAATTCATTTCACATACCTTTCTTGGGAAATTTCCCAAGTAATCAATCTCTTGGGACTTACTTAAGAAAATAAACCAAAACATAGGTAACAAATAAATCTCCCCAGGAGAAGAGTAAAGGAATGTCCCAGGGGGATAGCTAAAGAAGTGGCTTCGAGAGGAGCCAGTCCTGATTAGACGAAGAAAGACAGAGAGAATCAGAATGAAATACTGGGGGCGGGGGAGATATCCATCGACCAAATAAAATGATTGAGGATAGAAAAAAGTGAAAGTATAATGAAGACATAATGCAATGCGAGAAAAAGGAGAAGCAAAGGGGTATTCACAAAGTCAGGACCCAAACATAATGGAGAGTAAACAGGGCTGAATTTTAATCAAGAATGATAAAGAACCCATCTGACCTTGAATGTTCTCCTTTGAGTGGCCCAGAGTTCACATAAAGTATGAATGAAAACCTGGCTGGTGTGGCTCAGTGGATTGAGCGTCGTCCCATGGACTGAGAGGTGCTGGTTCAATTCCAGGTCAGGACACATGCCCAGATTTCAGGCTTGATCCCCAGTAGGGGGCGTGCAGGAGGCAGCTGATGGATGTTTCTCACATTAATGTTTCTATCTCTCTCTCCCTTCCTCTCTAAAAAATCAATAAAAACACATTAAAAAAACCCCAAAAACCTGGCACCCTCACCAGCCCTGCAGTGAATAGAGTCAATAATAGTCAATAGTGCTTACTGGTTTCCAACTTTTAGTCAATTTCTGACCCAAGAGTGAAAGTCTCAGTTTTAGTTCAACAACCTTAACAATGTCAAGGAGCAGTGTAAGGTTCAAGGAAAGACAGGGGTGCTCATGTCCTTCTCTTTCTAAGTGGAAAGTCAGAAGATACTGACAAAAGCTGACAGCACCCAGGAGATAG
Source organism: Tadarida brasiliensis (assembly GCA_030848825.1). Classification (NCBI taxonomy): domain Eukaryota; kingdom Metazoa; phylum Chordata; class Mammalia; order Chiroptera; family Molossidae; genus Tadarida; species Tadarida brasiliensis. The sequence goes on from CM061259.1 coordinate 49,112,695, forward strand.
CAGCAAACTATAGCAAGTCACAAATCAGATGAATAAGATAAGTAATATAAATATATTAAGATGGTGCTAAACAGAAAAAAAGGCTAGAAGCATGTGGCTGTTTTGAGGTGTTTTGAGCAAAGAAACTGTGAGTTAGACCTGGCAGCCAGATGACTTCTTTAAAAAGGGTGACAGGGAGCCTTTGTAGAGGATCCGAAAGGTAAACAGGTTTGCTCATTATTCAGTTACAAAGACAATCACCACAAAGTGAATCACTTAACTATAAAACATTTAAAGCAGCCAGTGGATAAAAGAAGTTGGGCCCAGGCCCGGGCCCTGGCCCTGGCCGGTTTGGCTCAGCGGTTGGAGCGTTGGCTTGCGGACCAGAAAGTCCCGGGTTAGGTTTCCGCTAGGGGCACGTACCAAAAAAAAAAAAAAAAAAGTTGGGCCCTGGCCAGTTTGGCTCAGCAGTTGGAGCGTCAGCCCTCGGACCAAAAGTCTCGGGTTCGATTCTGATCAAGGGTACGTACCTTGGTTGCGGTTCAGTCCCCAGCCCTGGTTTGGGGTCATTCGGGAGGCAACCAATTCATGTGTCTCTCTCACATCAATGTTCTCTCCCCCTCTCCCTTCCTCCCTCCCTCCCTCCCTCCCTCCCACTCTGTCTGAAGATAAATGGAAAAATATCCTCGAGTGAGGATTAAAAAAAAAAAAAAGTTGGGCCCTGGCCAGTTTGGCTCAGCGGTGAGAGCGTCAGCCTGTGGACCAAAGAGTCCTGGGTTCGATTCTGACCAAGGGCACATACCTCGGTTGTGGTTAGTCCCCGGCCTCAGCTGAGGTCAGGTGGGTGGCAATCAATCAATGCGTCTCTCTCACATTGATGTTTTTCTCTCTCCCCCTCCCACTCTGTCTGAAGATAAATGTAAAAATATCCTCGGGTGAGGATTAAAAAAAAAAAGTTGGGAGTTTAGTATAAAGTCTAGCCTTTCATGCTGGTAAATTAATATTTTTTAAATTTGAAAATCAAGAACTAAGAAGCCAATTCACTTTCACTAACTTAAGGTGTTCAGGAGGACATGATCCAGAAAGGACTAGAAAGGTTGCCCCTGGGGCAGTGTGACCAGTGATGGCATGGGAAATGGAAACTTCCCAACCAGTACATTCCTACTGGGTTTGTTATGTGTATATATCTGATTTTTTTTTTTTTTTAATCCTCACCCGAGGACATTTTTGCATTTATCTTCAGATAGAGCGGGAGGGAGAGAGGAGGGAAGAGAGAGAGAAACATCGACGTGAGAGAGACACATCGACAGGCTGCCACCCACATGACCCCAACAGGGGCCGGGAATAAACTGCAACCGAGGTATGTGCCCTTAGCGGGAACCGAACCCGGGGCTCTCTGGTCCGTGGGCTGATGCTCTAACTGCTAAGCAAAACCGGCATGATTTTAAAGATACTTTTTAAGTACGTAACATATAATTTCAGAGCCTAGAGTCCTGTAAGAAACTCACTCTTTAACCTGGTCCATTTTTCACTGACAACTGGTAGGGTATAATCCAACCGAGTTTTGTTTGACACAACAAATAGCTAACTGGGCACTTACTATTTCACACATTTTGTGCAGACTTGGCAACAAGCATCATTCAACTACTAATTTAAACTCTCCCTGCAAACTGACACTTTAAGAAGGTGGGCCTCTCCACCACCACCCACCACCCGCCACCACCACTTCAAAAAAGAAAGAAAAAAATGGGCCTCACTCATCACCCATTTTCTTGGAGCTTGGAGCTCAGAGACTATGCCGCTTCTACGTGACCACAAGCAAGTTACTGGGCCTCTCTGAATCTGTTTCCACATCTACCTGGCAGGAATTCTGGGATGTACATTTCACAGGGCTGTCATGAGCACAGCAACAGACTAGTGAGTGCTTGACAAATGCAGACCACTATTAATATTACTTCTAGTAGCTGCCTGGTTATTGACCCTGTGGGGACGAAGATGAAATAAATAGTTTAAAGGTGAATGGAAATCATCATCCTGGGCCCACTGGAAGAAAAGGGAACAAAACAGGCGAGGGAGATGGTGAAAGAGCTGGAGTTGAAGCTACTAGGGAAATAAGGCGGGCCCAGCTCATGATAAAGAGGCAGCCACAGCTTCTACTCTGCTGTCATAGCTCAACAGCAGCCACAGAGGACTCCCAAATGAATGGGTGTGGCCAGGTGCCAACAGAAACAAGCAGTGCTACCAAGCCCCCAGGCCAGTATGTGGACCACTGCTTTAAAGCACAGGCAGCTTGCCCTGGCCAGTTTGGCTCATTGGTTACAGCGTCAGCCCTCAGACCAAAGAGTCACAGTTTCAATTCCAGTCCAGGGCACATACCTTGCTTGCGGTTTGTCCCTGGCCCTCGTTGGGGTAGTGTGGGAGGCAGCCAGTCAATGTGTCTCTCTCACATGGATGTTTCTCTCTCTCTCTCCCTCCCTCCCTCCCTCACACTCTCTCTGAAGATAAATGGAAAAATATCCTCGGGTGAGGATTAAAAAAAAAAATTTAAAGCACAGGCAGCTTACCTGGCCCCCTTGGGCCTGTTTCCCCATCTGTAAAAGAGGGCTGTAGAAAGAATGAATCAAGACCCTACAGGAAGTCTGGCTGGTGTGGCTCAATGGTTGAGCGTCGACCCATGCACCAAGAGGTCGCCGGTTCGATTCCTGGTCAGGGCACATGCCCAGGTTGTGGGCCCAATCCGCAGTGTGGGGCATGCAGGAGGCGGCCAATGGATGTTCTCTCTCATCGATGTTTCTATCTCTCTCTCCCTCTCACTCTCTAAAATCAATATAAGGGAAAAAATTTTTAAAAAGACCCTATAGGAAGTGCTTGATAAGTGGCGTTGTTGTTATTATTATTAATAGGTGCTTTACAAATATCTGCTGTTGTCAGTAACATGTCTGCTCTCCTACAAGAGGCGCAGATACAAAGGAGGAGAGGAGGAGATTCAGGAGAGGAGAAATGAGGGAAAGAAATAGATGAAAGCTGGCGGAAGAAACCAATAGGAAAAAAAATGACTACCACACCAGTAGGAATCTCAGGTTGCCTTCTCTTCTGAAACAGAAGTTTCTGCTTCTGTAACATAAGCAGGCCCCTAGTGGATACCAGGATGTGCTCCTGCTTCTGCCTGAGGCTGTTCACATTGGCTCCCAGCTCAGCCCTGGGCTCCTGAACCCTGCAGTGCAGGTAGAGGAGTCAGAAGCACAGCAGCAGGTCCCCAACCCTGAAGCACTTTGCTAACAAAAAGTCCTTCATGCCTTTATCAACACATCCATTCAAGAAATATTTATTGGACCCCTGTGACGTACCAGGCTTCACAATGGGGACTCAGTGGTGAGAAAAGCAAACATGGCCCCCACAGAGCTCAAAAGATAGCCACCAACTATGTTCCCAAATTCCCTGTTAAATTCCCCAGGAAGTGTTCTCTGATGCCCTGGGTGAATCCCCCTCACTCTGTCCTATAGACTGCCAGGTCACAGGAAATCAGAATCTTTGTACGAAATGTGAATGAGACACTTGTGCTCATCAGTCTGAGAGGTGACACTGGAAAGGAAGACATAAGAAACAAGACAGAGGTGAAATGAGTACCTTTTATGTGTTTTTTTTTTAATCCTCATCCGAGGACATTTTACCATTTTTGTTCAGATAGAGTGGGAGGGAGAGAGAAGAAGAGAGAGAAACATTGACGTGAAAGGGACACATCGAGTGGCTGCCTCCCGCACGACCCAACCAGGACCGGGGACAAACCGCAACCGAGGTATGTGCCCTTAGCGGGAACCGATCCTGGGCCTCTCTGGACAGCAGGCCGACGCTCTAACCGCTGAGCCAAACTGGCCAGGGCGCTTTTATGTTTTTTTTCTGACAAATATCATGAGCTCTTAAAATAGCATCTCTCATCAAACATAGACCCAATAAGCAATTTCCTGATTACTCACCAAGTAGGTGTAAATCACCCTTTCCCACTCACTGGCCACTGACTACGTTTTCTCTGGAGACTTCTCAGAGTCTAAATAATGACACAAGACTCAGTCAGCCATCACCTCATTTGGGTTTTCCCTACTATGAACTCAACAGAGAAAGGAGAAGCAGAAGGGAGGGAGGGGGACCTTTACAGGGTCAGAAAAGGGTCGAGTGCTGGCCAGGCATCTTCTCACTGGCATGCCGAGGGGCGCAAGCCAGAACCTCAAAGTGTGAGCCCTCTGCCCCTGGGAAGAAGGTGAACACCAAGCTTGCAAGGAATGACTCAAATGGGTTAGTGCTACAGGTATTTGGCCCTGCGGGGCTGCCCGGTTAGGGGGGGCAGGGGCCACTCACCGCGCTTGGGCTTGGGGAAGCTGTCATGCAGCCGGAAGACCACCTTCTCCACGAAGTGCTGGATTTCACATTGCTCAGGGCCACGGACGAACACCATCCAATCGTGCGTGAACCCCTCCGTGGTGGGTTTCTTGCGTAGTTGGGCCCGGTGTCCCAGCTCTAACTTGACCTGGACAGTGCACTGGTGGGAGAAAGAGGTGGGCACGGGGTCAGCACAAAGCCCAGAGCAGGAGACTGCTAGCTGTCCACAAAGACCAAGTACCGTGTGCCTGCTTTACATATCTCCTATCTCCAGCAAGCCCAAGCCAGGCCCCATGGCTCCTCTCCACCCTTCCCCTCAACCTCTCCATTCCAGCCTCAGGGCCTTGGCACCTGCGGTTCCCTCCGCCTCACATACTCTGCCCCTAGGCCTTCCCACGGCAGGCTCCTTTTTGTCACTGAGGTCTCAGTTGGACTGTCAGCTCCTCAGGGAAAACTTCCCTGACCACCTAATATGAAACCACCCACTACCATCCCCATCACTCTTTGTCACATCATGTCTTAGCATTTTTCACTATCAGAAGTCATCTTACTAATGGTTTGTTCACTCTGCTCTAACACTGGCTCCTCAAGGATGGCTCCTTGTCCGGAGTTGGCATCCCCACCAAGATCTCCCAGAACATAATGGTGCAATAGGAAGTGCGATTACCTCCTTCTACAGATGAGGAACCTGAGGCTCCAAGACTGTGCTGCCAAGCAGCACACATGAGGGGGCCCAGATGGTATGAAGCAGGGCACAGACTCAAACTCAAGTGTTCGTCACCCAAAGGTCTGCTCCTGTAGCCACTCTGCCAGCTTGCCTCCCTGGTCAAGCCTCCCTTGCTCCTTGATTAAAGTATTTTCATTCTCTCTCGTCCTACAGTATGCCTCCTGGAGAACAGAGACCAGTAGGCTCACCTGAGTCATCTGCACAAATGGTGGCTCAGTTTTAAAAGCAGAATGCTGAGAATGGAGGGGTGAACTTGAAGCCACCTGGGGACAGGTCCCAGGTAGACCTGCAGCCCCAGTAGTCAGGCTCCCTTCATTATGCTTATGTCGGATGCTCTGCTCTGAAACATAAGGCAGTTCATGTTGGTTCCACTCCACTGGACACAAAGCCACAAAACTTCGAAGTACTGGCAACATCTAGAGGGTGTCAAAATACTGCCAGGGAACCTACTATAAACAGCCATCTCCTCAGTAAGAGCCTCCCCAGACCTCCCATAGATACAACTTGACACCTAGTATCAAAGGCAGGAATGATACAAAGAAAGCAGAGGCCAAGTGGACACTTGTTCCTAAGTGCTGAGATAACCAGGAGCAAGTCGTGGGTGGTGTCGATGCCACACTTCCCAAACAAAACTCCCCTGTGATGGGCTTCCCTGGCCTCCCTTGATAGAATCACCCTCCTAGATCCTGACCAGAAATCTCCCACTTTTCACTTTCCATCCTCTTTCTCACCCAACCCACTGATGACATGTGTCCCTATTTCCACAGTCCCTCTGTACCTGCCTCTTCTCTGTGATTTGGCAACCTGTTCAGTCCCCACCATCAGTGTCCTCCTTCACTTTTCACCCTCCTCTCGCTGCTCAGTCACTGCGATGAAAGCAGGGCAAGCAGATCCTATCTCTCGCTCTGTTTCACAGCTTTCCATGGCTCTCCAAGCCCTCAGAATAAAGTCCAAATGTCTCAGCACACTGCCAGTCTCCCACCTGTGTTTCCTCAAGTCTGAGATACTCATTATTTTTCACTTTTTTAAAAAAATTTTTAGAGAGAAAGGAAGGGAGAGGGAGAGACAGAAACATCGATGAGAGAGAACATCGATTGGCCGCCTCCTGCATGCCCCTCACTGGGGATTTGGTCCACAACCTAGGCATGTGCCCTGACCAGGAATTGAACCAGCGACCTCTTGGTGCATGAGTCAACGCTCAACCACTGAGCTACACCGGCCGGGCTATTTTTCACTTTTTAACCCTTCTGAGGTCAGAGTGTATCCTGCAGTCCATGTATAAGTTTCATGTACTGACAGTCTCACCCCCTCCCCCGTCCCAAGGCACACACACATAAACCACCTTACTAAGTTTGTGGTGTGCCCATGAGGCTCAGAACTGAGGAAACACAGAAAATGCACACCACTTCCGTTCCAACTTAGTCAGATGCCAGCATCCCAAAACACATGAGGAATGTCCATGCTGTCTCTACTCCTTCTAGCCCACAGCCTGAGTGCCCTACTCATTTCCCTGCTGATCAAATTCCACTTGTCCCTTAAATGCCAGCTTAAGTGCTACTTTCTCCAGAGCCCTTTCCCATTGCCGTGTGTGTACAACCATCCTCGCAGTGCCTACTTTGTCCTGATGCTTTCCCTGGGCTGTCCACTGCTGTCTTCCCAGGACCACATCTCAATTGTCCTTTTAACCTCTATCTTAGAGCCACAGTATGTGAGGCATCAACTATACTTAATGAATCAAACTAGAGGGCCTTCCTAGATCAATGAGTTCTAAGTGGTGCTTTCCTAGAAGAGCCAATAAGGACAGTAATAAGAACAGGATGGTCCGGATGTATGGAAGAGCTAGCAGAAGCTCTGGGTAACTTAACGAGCAGCTGTAAAAACAGGGTAAGAGTTCCTCTGATACAGGACAGTCCCTGTGGGGCTCCTCGGGAAAAGAGCAAGGACTCACTGGGACCACAACCACTGGAAGGAGTGGTGGGCATTGGGATGGAGTATTTAGATTCAACACAACAGAAATGACAGTCAATTATAAGTAGGTGATGGATGCGAGGACACAACATGTGAGTAAAAGGGCCTGAGCAATCTGTGTAGTCTGAACTGAAGGCAGAAAAGAAACAAGCCCACATGAAGGCAATCAGGGGGTATGACTGGAAAAGGGGGTTAAGTCAAGCCTGAAATGGAAGAACTCATAGGATCTCAGGGTAGATGGAAGAGGAGAGCTGAGGAGGCTCAAATAACTCTTACACTCAGGTAGCTGGGATGCTGCTGGGATGGTAGACGGGAGTAGTGGGGATATTCAAGTGCAAATACCCCACCAAAAGCTAGAGACAAGGGACTACACGTCTGGATAAACATGTAATGCCCAAATCAACCACAGGCATCTGTCTGCAGAATGCTGCATATGGACAACGTTCAACATAAACAAACCCAAGCAATATTTACATTATCACCACATACATATCCACGTGTGTAAGAAACTCTGCCTTTCTCTCCAACCTGTTTCACACTGAGAAATCAGGAGACAATCCCTGGATTGCTGGGAGGGTTACAGGTGGAAAACTAAACACAAATGATCACAACAATATATTGGCAAACAACTTTTTGTTCTTTAGAGTTAACTCCTATGTAATGAGATGTCTCCTCAGATTCTGTTATTCACCAAGCTGGCTGCCTTCCCAGCACTTCTGATTATGTGGGGTTCCTACCCAGGGCACACGAGCGGCAAAGCAGTTATTGTGAAAGAATGGAGACCACAGTTCCACTGGAGAGAGGAAAATGGAAGCACCAAAAATACACCCCAGAGGCCAAAGTAAACAAACAGGAAGGTTCTAAAGCAGTGGTGGGTCATCTCTATAACTGGCAGGCCATGCCCAAAGCTCACTGGGCATCTGTGCCCTGGAGGCTGGCACCAACTCAGCCTCCACACCCCCAGGTTCAAGGTGCCAATGACTGCATACGAAGATGCACTAAGGAGAGGAACACTCCTCCAAATGCTGGAATCTTCTAAAAAATAAAGATGGTGGAATAATACAGATTCTGGATTCTGGGTCATTATAAATACATCTCACTGATTCAGTAAGACACTCAAGCTACACTGAACTGGAGGCAAGCAAAAAGCTGAGCCTTGGCCAACTACTTTGACTTGTCAAGTCATGATAATTTATTAGTATAGCTGAACCAATTCCACCTCCAAGGGTTCCATGCCCCCCACCCCCCACCCTTTCTTACACCACCTGGATTCCTTCCCTGTCCATTAGAATTTCTCTATGAAGGGTACCTGGCTAAAGGAGTTAACTATTGGTTAGGTTAACCTGCCTTGGAATGAAGAATCTCACTGTCTGGTTACATGGGGGCCCTTTGTGGAACCTCCAGAGTGGGTGGCTAGAAATGGCTCTGGGATCTAGCCTCAGTTACTGCCATGTCCCAGCATCTTGGAGGCCACTTTGCCACCCACCACCCCAACAAAAGCCTGGAACAAAGGGGAATATTCCAAGCCTGACTTAAAAAGGGTTAACTATTTTACTTCCAGGACACCATTCAAAAGACCTGTGGATGAAGATGGAGCAGCACAAGGGCTCCGAGGGCCATCTGGGGACAATTTACCTTGGCCAGAGGGCCTCAGTGGGCACTGCCCTCTCTCTAGGCCAACTGGCAGAGGGCACTTGGAACCCAAGGGCCAAAATCCTAAGACCTACAAGCCAGGCAAACAGGACCTAGAGGGCAGAACAGATCCTCCAGGAACTTCTTCACTAAAGCATAGAGCCCCACATTTCCCATGTGAACTCGAACAACCTCCACCTGTCCAAGAGAAAGAGCAAGCCTGGTCCCAACAGCTCCACCCCTGCAATGACCTTTCTTCATCAGATCCTTTCCGTACCCTGGGAACCCTGCCCTCAGCCTAGGCCCCAGAAGGCAGGTCTTTAGCAACAAGTTTATCTGTAAGATTTCCCCTGGTTTTCTGGTGGGAATTGTCTGCAACAGACGCCCTTTCCTCTGGGAATTCGCACATTACCAAGTGGCAATAATTATGCCTGGAGTTTGGTTACTGCATATAATTCCCCCAGATGTGACAATTCACTCCCCTCCTAGAAGGAGAAAGCACCCAAGAGCATGTTCCCTCATCAGTCAGGATTGGTTTTGCCAAGTCTAACTGGACCCAGCAGATTGCTGGCAACATGGTCCACACATACAGAAATGGGAAAAAGTACTGGTCACATGAAGTGACAGCAACACAAGACCAAATAAAATACTCTTCATAGAACTTTCCCTCCAGACCCAGTTGGGGGGTTGAGGGGGTGGAGGGTTCTCGGGGGCAGCCACTGAACGGGAATGTAAAAAAGACAGAAAATAAAGATGGCCCTCAGTGACAATCCTCTCAAGAGGAGGGCAGCCTGCTTGGAGGTGCGAACAGAACCAAGCTGCATGAGGCCCCAATCTTCTAACTACTGGTACATCGGGGGCTAGCAGCCAGCACCTGCACCCCTCTTCTAACTCTGTCCAGCCTTGTCCCTTTCACCTGGAGCACAAGGTTAATGACAAGGAGATGAGAGGGAGCTCAACGAATGCTAAGGATAAGTGTGCAGATCATGTGGATATGTAAATAAACCTTCAATCCTTAGTTTTCAGGTTCCTGAGAAGACAGACCTTCACCAGCCTGCCAGGAAGGCCTGAGAAAGGGTATACACCATATATGTATGACACACCTGGAGACGTGTAGATGGCATGCCGGGTGTTGCCCAAGTTCTCCAGGGAGCAGTTTGGGGAGATTTTTTTAAAATACACACGACCCCAATAAAGGCAACTGTGGCCAGGCCAGGTGGGCCTGGTTACAAGGGGCTGATACCTAGTTACTTTTATTTAACCAACAGTTGGCAAAGCTTGTACAAAACTGTGTTACATGGACATAAAGCAGAACAGGACTCAGGTCCCTGCCCTCAAGCACTTTACAACATATTAACTTCAGGACAAAAACTTGGCATGCCGACTTTCGAAGCAATAGTTTCAGAGCTGGGTGGGGAAGAATCCAGTCACTATCATGTCAGTGCTCTGAACAATTCCAAGCATTTATCCACAAGGTCTCGGGGAAAGAACAGACCTACCTAAGAATGCCACCAAGCCTTGACTCCTCTCGAGGCCTTCCAGAGCCTGCATTAACACATCTGTAAAATGGGCCATGTCCATTAGAAATAAACCTCCCCTTCCAGAACAACAGAGTATTGTCACAAGCAGTTGTTACCAAATTCAAACTCAAGAAAACCTTTTGAGGAATCAGCATTAATTCAACTGTGTGAGTCAATGGGTCGACCATCCACTTTGGGTGCCATGCCCAGTGCTTCTGTGAGAGGAGGACACCCTGGTTCTTTGGAGAACAGAATCACCCAGACACTGACACTACTTCTAGTTTCCCACCAGGCAACCCACTTTCCCAGGCAGCCCCTCCCCATCAGCCCAGCATCTGTTCAGCCTTTGCCCGTTTCTTCCCCACCATCCATGGAGATAAATCACACGCCTAAGGAGCAAAGACCCGACCCCCCCAAAAGTACATGGCCTCCTCCCCTCTAAAAAATACAAATCCCAGCAACATGGGACATGTTAAGTACAGACTTGGGGCCAGGACAGAAGAAACCATAAAGACTTTTCCTACTCATGGGGAAAGATTTCGATGTTGAAAAGTTGGGAGCCCAGAGCAAAATGCAGAATCACCCTTCTTAGCTGGGCTAAAAGTTCTAGAGAACACAACAGGAAAGTAGAGAGAAGCAATGATTCCCCTTAGGGGAAAGTCCTGTTGTTCCCCATCAGACTGAGGCACTTACAGGTTTGGGGCATCCTGAGGGAGAAAGAGAAGGCTGAGATTCTGTTGGATCCAAAGCCTTTGACATGTACCAGAAGTCATTCTAGAACAGACCGCCAACTCGCCTACTTGGGTACTCTCCCAAATTTGCATGAAAATACAGCCAGAATGGAGACTCAGTCTATGGAGTGACACATACTTTCCTCTGGGACCAGTTTCACTTGCAAATACTTCTGCAAGGATCTATACCAGCAATGTCCAACGGACCATTCTGCCACCTCTCCATGCTGCTCAACGAGGGGACTGACAGATCAGCAGTAGTAGTCACTGGGCAATTAAAATGTGACTGGTGTGACTGAGGCCCCGGCTTTTTCATTTTGGTTCATTTATGTTTAAAGAGCCACAAGTGCTGGTGGCCACAGCACTGAGCAATGCAGTCCACTCTGTCACAGACCAGGAATGCCACCTACTCTCACCATTCCATTTACATAAATGACAACTGTCCAGGGGGAATGGACACACTTGGGCCTAAGACATCTTACCAGGGAAACAGCAGGTGGGGTAAGAGGCAGGAGTGATATTCTACACCTGTGTGGTGCCCAACAAGCCCTTTCCAGAGGTGGGTTTTTGCTGAAAGTAGACACTGAAGGTATATCTTGTTTTGTTTTTTAACTCCACATGAATTGATGGCAACAAGCTCTGTACCTTCAAGAGAACTGAATTCATACCACACTATAGAACTCCACCATTCAACTGCGATAAACTCTTCCTTCCCTCTGAAGAGAAAGGTAGTAACACCAAAGCCACAAGGGAAATCATAGTGAGAGGGTGCCACAAACACAAGCCTCAATGATCCTGTGCCACCACAAGCAGCCAGGATGGGCAGGGGAGAGGTCTCCTGCCCTACACCCCTGAAATCTCACAGAGACAGAGCCTTACCAGACAGAGCCGCCTCAGTGGCGCCAGAAGCCAGGGACGCCCCAACCTGCCCTCGCTAACAGCAGAGATTTCAGCTGCCACCCCCACAGCCCCACACCGCCTTTCCTGGCCTCGTGCCCCCGGAAGCCAGGGACAGCAGGGGAGGATGAAGAAATAAAATAATAAATTATCCTATGCTGGGGCCACAGTGGTCCTGGGCTTGAGGAAGGGAAGGGGACTGAGTACTGAAAAGAAGTACAGAGCTGGTGAAGGGGGGACCAGAGGCCAAAAAGGCCTCAGGTTTACCAGGACTGACAAGACCGGCTCTGTTTCCAGAAGGAAAGGAGAGAGGCCATGGGGAGAGTTTACGGAGGTTAGGGAGCGACCCGGGGTTTGGAACAAGGCCCTAGGTGGAAGCTCTAAGATTCTGAGGAAGGAGCGGGAAACGAGGTGAGTAGAGAGGAGAGTACACAGGCTGAAAGTCACAGACAGCATCAGGCGGGGGAACGGTGGAATAAAGTGTAAGACTCTGAAAGTAAGGACAGAGACACTGGGGTTCTGGGGAGACTGCAGGTCTGTTAAGGGAGGTCAACTGAGGCTGGAGGAACCATACTGATGAGAGAAATCGGGATGGGGGGAGGGGAAAAGTGGGGAAGTGTAAACCAGGGTCAAAGAGGGCCCCAGCTGAGGGGAGTGAGGCATCTGGTGCCTGAAGGGTGTAGACTCTACACTGTAGAGGCTCCAGTTCAGAGCGTAAACTGCTCCTGGAAGGCCCTGGGGTCTCAGGGAGAGTGACCAGGGCCTGAAACCAGAGGGGGCAGAGGCAGCAGAGTAAGTCAAAGACATCTGAGGAAGCAACCCCAGGTCCAAAGACGGAGGACACTCAACACAGGCCTGAGTCCTTGTGGGAGAAGACCCAAGCCCTGGCCAGGATTTGAGAGTGAAAAGACTGAGGCAGAGACAGGATCAGAGGGGAGAGAGGACTCAGGCCTGGAAGAGGATAAGGGGTAAGAAGGCTTAGGGTTCGAGGAAGGAGAGGGCTGCAAACCAAGGTACCAGGGGTTCTCGGGGGACTCAAACCCCAGCCATGGTTTAAGGGAGAGAAGAGGCAGGAGGTTGGGGACTCAGGGCCAAGGGTCCAGAAAGGAAAGGAGACACAGGCCGGAGCTGGTTCCAAAGGAGAAAGGTGGTACACGCTGAATCTAAGGGGTCCCCGGGGGCGCCTGTGGGGATGATGAGCTGGGGTCCCAAGGGATGTCCCAGAGGACTCTGGGTCGGACTGAGATCCAAAAGGCGCCCGTAAGGGGTCTGGGCCGCCTGTGGGGGCTCTGGGCTGGGCCGGGTTCCAGAGGAGGGTCCCAGCGGATTCTTGGCCGGACTGGGGTCACAAGGGGCGCCCCAGGGAGCTCTGGGCTAGGCCCGCCCGGGGACCTCAGGAGGGTCCCAGGCGCTCCAGCCAGGCCCGGGAGTGGGTGGGGGAGGGGCGCCCGTGCCCCACATAAAGGCTTGGGGAGCGGCGAGCGCGCACAAAGCGGGGCGGGCGGGCGCCGAGCGGGGGCGGGGAGGCCGGGACCCAGGAGGGCCGGGCGGCGGGGCGGAGGGAGGGAGGGAGGGGGCCGGGCGGACGGCGCGGGCTGCGCTGGGGCGGCGCGGCCGCTCCTCACCTGATTGTCCATGGCTGCCGCCCAGCCCCGCCCCCGGGCCCCGCGTCGCTCGCCGCCGCCGCTGCCGCCGCTCAGCGCCTCCCCGCCGCCCTCATTGTCTGTCAGGCGCCGCCGCCGCCGCCGCTCCCGGCCGCCCGCCCGCCCGCCAGCCCCGCGGAACCGGAAACCACCGCCAGTCCGGGTCGCGTACCGACCCTGGGCCCCCGCCGCCGACTCGGGCCAGCCGCCTCGACTGACAGCTACCTGGACCAATCAACAGCGCAGTAGGCAACTCGTGGGGCAGGTCTTCCGGCCTGGCGCGGGCCGGCCAGACGGCTCTCGGAGGAACGAAGTCCTTAGCCAATGGGAGACCCGGACCGGAGGGGCGGGAGGAGGGAGGGAGGGAGGCGCGAGGCGAGCCTCACGGAGGGAGCGCGAGGTGTGCGCTGCACGTGGAGGGGGGCGGGGGCGGGGCGGGCGCACGGCGCCTGCGCTCTGTAGCCCGCAGGGGGCACTGCTTGGTGCCTGGAGCCTTCCGGGCTAGAACCTCCCCAGTCTGGAGCTGAGGTGTCGGGTCCCAGCTCTGGGTGGGGAGCCCCAGGGACACCTTTGTTTCCTGGTCCCATGCCGCTACTATATGGTGGAATGGGCTTTGGAACTGCACATTAATTTCCTATACTTGATGTGCACCGCGGCAAGCCTGGTCAACGTCAACTGGTTTCTACCCGTAGGTTTCAGTTAGCACATCTGTTAAATGGGGACAAACTTGGTATGGTGTAATGCTAGTTGATGCTAATTTGGATGATGCAAATTTGAAATTGTGCTGCATTAAAATGATCAAGAGGGTCTTATTTTATCCCAAAATTTAGAATGCTAAGCCCTCCAAAAAGCAATTTTGAATTTACCCATGATCCTATAATTTCACAGTGACTTGTAAACTGTATTTATTTTTTCTTTATTGATCTTACAGAGGAAGGGGGAGAGAGAGAGAGATAGAAACATGGATGAGAGAGAACATCGATTGCCCGTCTCCTGCATGCCCATGATTGGGGATTTGGCCCACAACCTGGGCATGTGCCCTGACCAGGAATCCAACCAGTGACCTCTTAGTGCATGGGTCCATGCTCAACCACTGAGCCACACTGGCCGGGAGATTTGTGAACTGTATTTAGATAGGCTATAGACACAGTCCTCCATCTTTTTCAGGATTTTGTAAGCTACTTGTCTCTCGGACATTAGGACTTCTGCCTGCGATTTGGGACCCTTGTGCACTTATTTAAATCCCTACTTATAATTAAAAATCGGTTTTTGTTTGTTCGTTTGTGAGGGGTCTTCCCTCCACTTCTCATTTAAGTGTCAGTCAAGCATTCATTAGGTGGTGTGGCTGGTATTTGGCACTGAAGAACAGCACTGGAAAATCAATACCTTTGTATTGACAGTAAGTCCAGACAAAAATTCTGAAGATCAGATTGCTATCATAATAACAGTGTACTTTTTAATGTAAGGCAGGGCCTGCTGGGGCGTGGTGGAGGTGCATGGAATGGAAAACATGCTGAGAAAAAAGCTGCTGGTTTAGTGTCAATACAACTTTAATAGTTTAAAATCCTATAACTGGATGTAAATAGATCAGTGGTTTCTATATGGTCCTTGAACCAGCAGGCTCACCATCACCTGGGAAATTTGTTAGAAATGCCAATTCTGGTCTCCCTATATTTATGGATCAGAAACTGCTTGTGTGACAACACCCAGAGGTTTGGTTTAACAAGTTCTGCAGATGATTCTGACACTTACTCAACTTTCAAAACCACTGCCCCAGGTAGAGACAAAAATGAGCCCTGGCTGGTGTGGCTCAGTGGTTAGAGTGTCAGCCCAAGGACTAAAGGGTTGCATATTCAATTCCCAGTCAAGGGCACATACTTGGGTTGCACGTTCTACCCCCAGTGTTGCAGGTTGGATCCCCAGCCCCAGTTTGGGTGTGTTCAGGAGACAACAAATGGTTGTACCTTTCTCACATCGATGTTTCTCTCTCTCTCTCTCTCAATCTCCCTCTCCTCCTCCCTCCCTTCCACTCTCTGAAAAGCAATGGAAAAAATATCCTCAGGTGAGGATTAAATAAATAAATAAATAAATAAAAGACAAAAATGAGAGGGGTAGCAATTTGTCTCTTAAGGAAGTTTGCAGCGGAACCTTTAAGCTACCATTGTTACAAAGAGCCACCTTTTTTATAGTTCAAATGGGGATTCTAATGTGCAGGCTGGGTTAGGAATCACTGAACTGCAGTTGATAACACTTTTTTGTTGTTACTGTATCTAGTTTTATGGTTATTTTTGATTTGTGACAAATGACTTCTTAAAGTGACACAATGTTTCCTATCTACATCAGTGTAGGCAAAGACAAACATAAAGCAAATAGTAATTCGAGCATATGGCAGAATGCATGATTGATACATGTTATCTCGATGTTACAAATAATGAAATTGATACGTGGAGGGACCCAAGTCCAACAGCTAGAAAGTAACATTTTGAACGCAGGGAGTCTAGCTTCCTATCTGTAAGCACACTGCTACTACGTTTGGTCTCTATCGCCCTCTAGCGGTCAGGTTTATTAGCACCCAGAGGGAGGACTTGGCATTTATTCCCCTTTCACCTTGTAGATGGTTCAGCCCTTGGAGACTGGGTGGGGGTGGGGGTGGGGGTGGGGGGGTCCTCTTTCTGGCCTCCAACATGTTCCCTATATTCTGGCCTCCAACATGTTCCCTATACCTCTCAGATTCTTGCCAGCCACAAATGTACACACAGCCACTCATGGCATTATTGACTATGACCAAGCTGGAGTAGAGCCCAGTGGCCAGTTGGAGACCAACCCCAGATTAACTTCAACTCAGAACACTTTGTCTGTCACACTGAGGCTTTGGGCCCTTATCTCATAGGCCATGGGGAGCCATGAATGGTTTTGGAGCCAACCCAAACTATGTGCAACAAGGTATTTCCCCAGAAAAGGGCAGTACACCAAACATTGCAATTTTTCTCTCTCTTAGTATCATCCTCCCTTTTTCCTGGCAACAGTTCCTGATCTGGGGGCTCCTCCCAAGACCAGTATGAGCCTGTAAAGCACCTTTATATGATTTTTTAAATTGCAGTTCTTTTAGGAGAATGCCAGCTCATGACAGGGCACAGGCTTGAGGAAGGGCTTCAGTCCCCACTTGCCCCCACTAACCCCTCTCAAACCCAAAGTAGAAATGAAGCTCTTACCTCCTCACCACACCCCTCAACTCCCCTCCTCCTACCACAAGGAAGCATGTGACCAGGTTTGGCCAATCAAAGGACTGCATCCCTCTTGGCTACTGGGATTGGTTGGGGGCCAGAGGTGAAGGGCATGACCTAAGACCAGTAGAAAGTGACTCTGGGAGCTTTATTAAATCTTAATTGAGGTAAAAATCACATAACATAAAACTAACCATTAACCATATCACAGTATACAACTCAGTGGCATTTAGAATGTTCACAATTTTGTGCAGCCTCCACTTGTATCTAGTTCGAAAACATTCTTCATCCCAAAAGGAAATCCTGTACCTTTTAGCAGTCACTCCCCATTCCCTCCTCTCAGCCCAACTACCACTAATCTGCTTTTTGTCTCTACGAATTTGTCTATTTCTGGACATATGAAGGGAATCATACCATAGGTGGCCTTTTGTGTCTGGCTTCTCTCACTGAGCGTCGTTTTCAAGGTTGATTTCATGTTGTAGTGTGTCAGTGCTTCACTCCTTTTTATAGCAAAATACCATTCCACTGTGCGATACACCACATTTGGTTTATCCACTCTTCCACTGTTGGGCATGTATGTTGCTTTCCACCCTTTGGCTCTTATCAATAGTGTTTCTATAAACATTTCTGTACAAGTATTTGTCTGAATACCTGTTTTTAATTCTTTGGGGTATATACCTAGGCGTGGAATTGCTGGATCCTATCAGGAGGTGTGGCCCTGGTCAAGTTGCTTGCCCTCTTTGAGCCACCTCTATAAAATGAGAATATTCCTCTCTATCTGAAGGGATGTGTGTGTGGGGGGGGGGGCATATTAGGTTCAATAATGGGTATCATGGGCATAGAGCACATGGTAGTCACTCAGTAAATATGAGCGGTGCTGCCTCTTTAATGTCTTAATCTCTCCAGGGAGCCAGACGGGCCTGCCCCTACTCCTTTTGGAGTGAAGCACTCCTAGGGCCCAGATAACATGCCTGTCACCCATCTCTTGCAGATATCAAATGGTCCATGGGTACTAAAACCCATCCAGAGTCCCCAGGTTAAGAACCTTTTACTCAGCTCTCCTGTGGTTACTAAGCTCTGGCAACAGCTTTCTTTCAGTTGCTCCAGGGCATTCCCACCCCAGGAGTTTTACACCTGCCATTTCCCCTGCCCAGAGTGGTCTTTCCCAGAGCTTGCTATGGTTGGTTTCCTCTCATGACTGAGGTCTCACCTGGAAAGTGCAGTCCCCACTCACTTTCCATTAAAAAGGTGCTCCACCACCCCATGGTTCTCTAGAACATCACCATGCTGTATCTTTTAGGCAGACCCATCAATGCCTGGAACTGCCTTGTTGGTGTGTCTTTTTACCTAACTTGTGTCTGCTCATTAGGGCAGGAACTTTGTTATGTCTTTCTTGTCTTGTATCTGCAGGGGCTGGTGTAAGACATATAGTAGACAATTTATATTTGTTGAAGAGATAAGTACATGAATGAATGAATGAATGAATGAATGAGTGGGATTGATAAGTGGAAGAATGATGGAATGATCTGGATGGATATATAAATTGATAAACTGATGGCTAAATATGGGTGGATGAATAATAGATAAATAATTAAATAAATGGATGGATGGAAGGATGATTGAATGATTTGGATAGATAAATGAATAAAAATGGTTGGCTAAATATAAATGGATGGGTTAATGGTGGAGAGGGATAGATAACAGTCAGTTAAATAGATGGATGGAAGGATCATAAGGAGTGGATGAATGGTTGTATCAGTGAATGATTCAGTGGATGATGGATGGATGGATGGATGGATGAATAAACTGAAGGATGAGTGGATGGACAGATGTTTGTCAGACTCCACACTAAGCACTTTATATATATTATCTTGTTTTATCCACACAGAAATGCCATGGAGGAAGGAATGTTTCCATTTTACAGACAAGGTATTTAAGCTTCAGAGGTAGGAAAAATCACTTCCCCCAGATTATACAACCAGGAATGGTGGAGCAGGATTCAAACTTAGGTCTCCTAACTCCAAGCCCTGTGCTCTTAACCGTAATGAAAAACATACTCCCCATCTCCCCTCACTTTGAGAGCCTGTACTGGCCTCCCTAGCTCCCCACCCATGCCCTGAAAGCACCCGATTGTCGATCCAGGTGTCCACGTCACTCTACTGTCAACCAGTGAGATGGCTGCACAAGGCCACGTGTGAGCCTGCAAGGTCTCTGCATAAGCGAGGAAAGAATGAGGGACTGGGAAGCATGTCCATTCTCAGGGATGGCCCCTAAGTACCAGGAACAGCGCATGACCAAAGTCAGGTCTACAGAGTCCAGTAGAGACTGCCATTAGTAAGGTGCATGGACCAAACCCCAACCTGAGGCCATTCCCCGGAGATGCCACATAATCATGGCAGTGGTGGTCCAGCCCCTCCAGGTTGTGTGACAACAGGGAGGCAGTGAACACAAGGAGGAAATGAAAGAGAACAGGGCAGGTCATGGAGGGGAGCTATGTCCCGCAGCCCCATAGGGTCATCGGTCTGCTGCACAGAGAAGTCTTGAGGTCAGTCCATCCCCTGCCTTGGGGTGGGGCCGTGCAGAACAAGGAGGGTGGGGAAAGGGAGCTGGAGGAAGGAGCTGTGTCTCAGACTCTTGATCCAGCCTCTCTCCTTAGGACACAGGTGAGTTGGCAGGTAGTTGGGGAGTCAAGAAACCGGCTGACTTTAGCAGTTCTTGTGGTCATCACTGATTTCCACATAGGGCAGCCCCACGGGCCAAGTGTCCCGAGGCCAGTAGCGGACTTTGAGGGTTTGGTTTGGCATCTCATACCTGGCGTCCACCAAGGCCATGGTGACCATGCCATAAGGGAAGGTGATGCTGATGAGCACATGCCTGTAGGATGCAGGGAGAGGGTGATTAGGGAGCAAAATGCCCCTGCAGATTGCTGGATGTCCTCAGCCCCACATGGGTCCTGTCCTTACTTCTCATGGATCCTGACCATCCAAAGGAACCTTCTGGAACTGACCCCCTGATTGCAGGCAATTGCCCACCAAACACAGAAGACCCAGTATCTGTGCCTTCCCTCTGTGTCCCCAGGCTGCTGCTCCAATCTCTGGTATCTGAGATTATTTTGGTTCTGGGGCCCCAGACCACAGTGTAGGTGCTTACCAGATGCTGTGTAGGTAGGAGAAATTAATCTGCTGACACAAACTGCAAAGGAAGCGGTCAATGATCCAGCTGGTCAATGCAAAAGCCCATAAAACCACGGAGACCTCAATGAGATGTCGAAGCTCCTTATTACTGGTCCTAGGGAGGGTGGAAGGGAGATGAGAGCCTGACTCAGAGAGTGGAGCCTGCAGGGGCTGATGGGAAATTACTGTACCAGTGAGGCTGGGAAAAGGGAAGGATCCAGGGTACTAGGGGGAGGGGGCCTCATCTGTGCTTATGGCTAACATTTGCAGAGCACTTACAGGATACCAGGTGCAGTTCAACAAGTCCTTTGGATAGAAACTCAGTCCTCACAACAATGCTAACATTCCCATTTTGTAGATGAGAAAACTGAGACCCGTGAGATTAAGTTATGCCCCAATGCCACCCCAAGGTTACACAGCTAATAAGGGGCGAGCTGGGGTCTGAACCAGGGTTGTCAGATTACAGAACTCTTAACCAACAAGCCCTTCTGTGTTTGTGTGTTTGTGTGTGGGGGTGTGTGGGCGTGTGTGCATCTGTGAGTCAGCACTTGAAAATTCTTGTCTATGTGGCTATGAGAATGTGTGTCTGTGTGTGGGAGGGTGATTCTCTGATGGCCATATCTTGGGACGACTCAGGAACAGAATCTGTTTCCCTGATGGCAGAGCTAACCCAGTGTCCCTTAGGAAAGAGCATATTGGGATTAATAAGGCAGAAACTCCTTTATGGTTAAAAGCACAATCCCAGCCTGTTGACCTAAAATGAGACCATTTGAACAATAGAAAAAGAATTGGTGAAATCTGAATAAACTCTGTGGTCTCGTTAACAGCACTGTCCCATTGTCAATGTCCTCCTTTTGAGGTTGTGCTATGGTCACATAAGATGCTGCCCCTGGTGGGGGGAGGGGCTGGAGGAAGGGTACACAGGACTCTGCTGTTTTTGAAACTCACTATGAGTCTGTAATTATTTCAAAATAAAAAGTAAAAAATGCAGCACAGTGACCCAAATAGGTTAAAACACTTCAGAAATGGAAACACGCTTGACTTTATAACAATACTTAGAAACAAAACCGACTTCCTTGGTCCCTATGGGAGAGAGAGCCAAGGCACCAAATCTGACAGATGGGGGAGAACCAGTGGCTTCTCCTGTCTCTCCTGTTCCAGCTCTACTTCAAGGCTGATGAGCGAAAGTCTTTGATGGAAGAACTCCCGCTAATCAATGCAGAGGGAATAATAGATTCAACTGAGATCCCAAGGCTCTTCAAGTAACCAGGACTAATAGCCTCTAGGCAAAAAGCTAGAGGATAACTGAACCTTTTCTGGGCTTGCAACTCTACCCAGGAAAGTAAGACTCGACAGTGGTGTATAACGTGGGTCCTCTCACGCTCATCCAAACCCAGTACAGGGAGCCACAAACAGCAGAACACCAACATCCACAGGGAAAATTTGGCAGGCTCCAAAACCCACTGAGATAGCCAAAATGGTAAAACAAAGAAACAGATGCCAAATGAAAGAACAAGAGACCTCCAATGAAGATGAGATAAATGAAATGGAGTTAAGCAAGTTAACAGAGCTAGAATTCAGAGCCATGATCTTGAGGAAGCTCAACAGCATGTGTAAGGACATCAACACCATGAGCAAAGACATAGAAATACTGAAAATAAATCAATTGGAAATGAAGAATGACATAGCAGAAATGAAGAACACATTGGAAGGACTAAACAGCAGAGTAGAAGAAGCTGAGGACCGGATCAGTGAATTAGAAGACAGGGTAGAAAAAATCAACCAATCAGAAAACCAAAAGGAAAAAACAATGAAAAAACAGGAAGACAGCTTAAGAGAACTGTGGGACAACTGGAAACATAATAATATTCGCATCATAGGAGTCGCCGAAGAAGAAGAAAATGAGAAAGGGTTAGAGAATATATTTGAAGAAATAGTGACAGAAATTTTCCCTAATTTGGTGAAGGAAGAAGGCATTCAAGTTCAAGAAGCACAGAGAGTCCCAAGTAAGAAGAACCCAAACAGGCCCACACCAAGACACATAGTAATTAAAATGCCAAAAATTAAAGACAAAGAGAGAATCCTCAAGGCAGCAAGAGCTAAGCAACAGGTTACCTACAAAGGAACCCCCATAAGGCTATCAGCTGACTTCTCCATAGAAACACTACAGGCCAGAAGGGAATGGCATGAAATAATCAAGGTCAGAGGGAATAATAGAATCTGCAAATCACCCTTCTGCACCCTCTAATGATATCATGGATGGAGGCAGGGGCATCAGTGGCTGCTGAAATCATTAGGTGACAGGTCAGTGGAAAACTTTCCAATAAAGGTACAGGTGACATCATTAGAATCTCCTGATCAATCTTAACAGCACTAAATGTGGGATGACCACTCATTCTGCAGTCCTAATGGATGGAACAAGAAACACCCAGCACTGCATATGAAATGTCCTGGCCTATAAAAGTTTAGACCTGAGCCCTGGCCCGGTAGCTCAGTTAGTTAGAGCATCAACCTGGTAGCCAAGGTTGTGGGTTCTATCCCTGGTCAGGGTGCATACAAGAATCAACCAATGAATGTATAAGTGGAACAACAAATTGATCTTTCTCTTTCTCTCTCTCTCCCTAAAACAACAAATAAAATTTTAAACCTAAATCTAGATCTAACCATTAATTTGCAGGAAATACAAAAAATAAGGAAACACATTGAAAGATGCCATAGGGCCCTGGCCGGTTTGGCTCAGCAGTTAGAGCGTAGGCCCGCAGACCAGAGAGTCCTGGATTCGGTTCCCGCTAAGGACACGTACCTCGGTTGCAGTTTGTCCCCGGCCCCGGTTGGGGTTGGGTGGGTGGCAACCAGTCGATGTGTCTATCGCACATCAATGTTTCTTTCTCTCTCATCCCCCCTCTCTCCCTCCTGCTCTATCTGAAGATACATGCAAAAAAAAAATGTCTTCGGGTGAAAAAAAAATCCTCACCTGAGGATAAAAAAAGAAAGATGCCATAGGGCTCTGGCTGGTTTGGCTCAGTGGTTAGAGCATCAGTCCACAGACCGAAGGGTCATGGGTTTGATTCCCAGTCAAGGGCACATACCTGGGGTGCAGGTTCGATCCCCGGTTCCAGTCAGGGTCGTGCGGGAGACAGCCAACTGATGTGTGTGTCTCTCTCTCTCCCTCCCTCCCTCCTTGCTTTCCACTGTATCTAAAATCAATGGAAAAATATCCTCAATTAGGACTAACAAAAAAAGAAAAAGAAAGATGCCATAGAAAGCAGTCAGTCAAATCCAGAATGTGGGATGTTCTACAGGACAAATGACAGAGTGTGTGCTATCAACAGACATGAGCAAAGGGAGAAGGAGGGACTGATGTGAAATAAAGACTCAAGAGACTGGTTTGGATCCTGATTTAAACAAGACCAGGTGTAAGAAGGCATCTTGGAGAAACTGAGCCAGTGTCGACAAGAACTGGGTATTAGATACTACTTTAAGGAAGTATCACTAACTTTGCTGGAAGTGTGTGTGCCGTATCTTCCATTTGTCTGCCATTTGTCCCTCTAGATTTTTCCCTATCCTTCTTCACTCTGCCCTATGACCTGGGGGAATGGGCGGGGGGCTTGCTGGGCTGTGTGGGCCAAATCGAGACCTCCCTTGTCCTTGAGCAGCCAGTTGCTTTGGCCAGTGGTTTCTAGTTGGGTTGGCCAATAGGGAGCCCCAGCAAGAAATCAAAGGGTGAGGGAGGGTACTGTTAGATTTATTTTCAGAGCTCCCTCTCTGTGGGGTTGGCTCAGGCTGGCTGCAACCAGCAAATGGAGGCCACAGATCTTGCCAAGGAGACCTTGTGGGCTCTCTCCTTCCAGATTCTTGCAATTACTCCCTCCCATGACCCCTCGCCCTAGGTCTCCTGGTGGTCATAGAATCTCACTCTTATTAGCACAGGGGTTTTAAATGATTATTAGTGATTTTCCTACACCCTGCCCTCTCCTTTGTAAATAACCCTTATTCAACTCTCCTCAAATGGCCCCATTTGAGAGTTCCCTCTCTATCCTGCTAAGACCTAGTATGGGTTAAAAAATGATAATTTTTTATTGAGGGAGTGAAATCCTGAAAAATTAATGGGTGCCATGATATGAAATCTGAGGGGGAATATATAATGCAGGCTGGCAAAATGTTGGTGGTTGCTGGGGCTGGTCAGTGGACACATGGAGGTCTATGGCTCAACACTGTCTATTAGTATATATGTTGGGAGGTTCATAGTAAAAAACACAACAAGCTCTGCAGTCAGACAGCCGTAGGTTCAAATCCTGGCCCTGCCCCTTGTTTGTGGATGATCTTAAGCATGGAATCAACAAGAACTCCGTGCCTGGTGAGTATGGGCGGGACGGGGTGGGTGTTGAGGGGTGAGAGGGTGGAGAGGATGGTCCTGGAGGGGGGATAGGAGCCACCCCCTGGGCACCGGCAGCACCACCCACTTCTTGTACTCCTGGAACACGATGTAGAGGATGTGCACAGCGATGCTGTTGAGGGCATATGCGTTGACCGTAGGCCTCAGGAAGGACAGGAAGGTACTGACCATGGTGGCGATGACGACCAGGCAGATAAACTGGGACCTGCAGGGAGAAGGACTCAGCTTTAGGGGTGACTGGGGAGGATCCTTGGGAGGGGGTTAGGCAGATCACATGATGATCGTGTGGCAGAGGTAGATGAGAAAAGGGAAGGGGTTCCAAGGAGCCCAATGGGGCTCGGAGAAAGGTCTTGGAGCTCCCAGGTGGGCTCAGCAGAGGATCTCAGGACCAGGTGAGTCAGTGAAGAGTGCCAGGGCCCAGGTGAGGTCAGGCAAGAACTTCAGGGAGGGCCCAGGTGGGATTAAGGAAGGAAACACAGGGGTCCCAGAAGCTACCATTTGAGGGGTCTTGGAAAGCTCAGGAGAGTCAAGTAGGGTCAAAGAGAATTTCAGAGGGGTCTCAGGTCAAGAGGGGGACCTAGGGAAATCATATAAAAGATTCCAGGGATCCCAGTTGATAGGCTCAGGGGATAGGTCCCTGGGGCCAAGGTAAGCTTAGGCATGGGGTCCTAGGACCCCCAGGTGAGTTCAGACAGGGTCTAGAGAAAGTTCTAGGCTATCTGGGGAAAAATTCTAGGAGTTCCAAGTACATTTAAAGGAGGGGCCCTGGGAGCCCAGTTAAGTCAGGCAGGGTCAGGAGAAAGTCCTGGTGCAGTCAGGGGAGGGATTTCAAGGACCAGAAGAGGGCTCAGGGAGGGAACCCAAGAGCCCAGGTGGGCTCTGACAGGATCAACAGAGGGCCAGCCCCCATCCACCTGTTTTCCCCAAGGAAGGTGGGAAAGTAGCAGCGGGGCATCCATATGCTGTAGCCACCAGCCAGCAGCCACAGAATAGAGATCTCGTCCAGCAGTTGGCCCAGGAAGCTGAGCGTCATGTGGAAGTATATGGAGAACACGCCTGGAGCAAGAGATAAAGGCAGGTGGTCAGGATGTGTTCCTTCCCACTCCCACTGCCCCACTGTCACAGACCCCCACCTACCTATGACCATGAAGAGCACACAGAGGCCATAGATGGAGCAGGAACGTTTCTGGGCATAGGGATGCATCAGGAACATCATGAGAGGCCCAAAGATGAAGAAGGTGACATTGCTGAACTGGAGACGAGGAGAACATGGGGATGGAAGGGGTGTCAGACAGGGGAGGCAGAGGAGGGCCACCCCTATGTCAAAACCCTCAGTCATTAGCCAGTCAGTCACCTGTCTCCTTTCAGGCAATGATTCAACCCAGAGAACCATTTGAGAACAGTGTTTCTCAAACATTTTGGTCTCAGGACCCTCTTATATTCTTAAACGTTGTTGAGGACCTCAAAGACCTTTGGTTTATGTGAGCTACATCTATCAAGATTGACTGTATTCGAAATTAAATCCAAGAATATTTCAAAATACATTACTATACAAGCACACATCCCCTTGCCCATCAGAGAGATGATGTCATCACACATCATGTGGCCACTGAAAGATTCCATTGTATCCTTGTGAGATTATCAGAGTGAAAAAAGGCAAATAATATCTCCATATTATTATGAAAATAATTTAGACCTCAGGGAATTTCTGAAAGGGCCTCAGGGACAACAGGGAGTCCCTGGACAATATTTGATAAGCACTTCTCTAGGGATATAAGAGCAGAAAGATGGAAAGAACCAAGAAGCTTGATGATGTTGAGCTGCTGAGTTAACGTATTCCAGAACCATCTACATCCAGACTTCTGTTTTAAAAAAATACATTGTCCTTTCTGTTTAAGCTGTTTTTAGTTGGGTGTTTCATGTGAAACCAAAGCTTTCCAGTTAATGGGCTTCAGGGGAAGTGCCATGGGATTGGATCCATGTTGCCTCACTAATTGTGGGGCCTAGAAGGCAACTAGCCCTGGCCCTTAATCTCTGCATTTGTGACATATGCATAATGTCATCTGCCTCTTCACGCTGTTGGCCCAACTGTCTCCAGGCCTCACTAGCCTATGAGTACAATTAAGGTCACAAGAACATTTGCACGAGAATTTCAATGGCTCCAAGCCCCTAAGTCGGACACAGGACTTCAGTGCCCTCAAAGTCTCCCCAGGTGTGTTGAAGCCATGGTAACTGTCTCTCATGAGCTCAGAGACAAGTGTTCTCTTGATTTTCTTGACCTGCCAACTTGAGGTCAGCCAGCTGGCTTGCTCAATTACACCCTTCCCTCCCCAATAAAATCTTCCCCTCGTAAAAGTCCTCTCAATCGTCTGTGTCCTATCTTAGTAAAGGAATTGTGCCCTGTTAGCTAGGGTGCTCTGTTATTTTTTCAGAACCCTGTTCTTAAGGATGCTAACTCAAGAATACAAAGTACAGTGGTAGGTGGAGGGAACTCATTCACCTGATACAGTGGCATCATCTATGAGCCTATGTCCTGGGAGCCTATACAGGTTCCCAAGGGAGGCATCCTTCTGATCCCAGGGAAGCCCACAGCTGTCCTTGGGTCATGACAATACCAGCTCAAAGGTCACAATTTGAGGACCCAGCCTTGGCAAACTGGTTTCCCAGCCCATGGTCCCACCCACATCCTTGTTTTCCATGCCAATGTCTCTTGTGCGTATCAATGAACAAGGTCAAACACATCTCTGGACAGCCACCGGTGCACAATGGCTGCCCTAGAACAGAGAAGTATCCACACACACTTACTCTGTCTGTTTCATGAGACCCCACCCCACTGGAGTAGATACTTATCCCAAACCAGGCCAATCAGATTTTCTTTTTTGGGAATTTAAAACTTGAAGCAGACACAGAGCCTGGGAGGTACCAAAACTGAGTTGCACAGTTGACAACTCTCTAACGAGGCCTTGGGATATTGTCATGATGTTTAAGATATGGAAACCATCTTGCTACCACAAGGAGATGAGGCTGAGAATAAGAACAGTCAAGGGCAATATTTCCCCTTCAGCTGAATCCTCCAGTCCTGCACTAGGCCCCAGCCCTCCCAAACAACTCGTCTTACCATTTTCTAAAATTGTTCAGTGTTTTTATAATGCATTCTCTTTTTCATTTTAGGGGAGGGCAGCGGGAGTTGTTTCTTTGGTTTTATTTTCACTTAAGCTAGCTTTCTATTGCTTGAATCCAACAAAACCATCACCATTAGTATATTAGCTAGGCTTCTTTGGTAGCAAGCAACAGAAAATGATTCTGGTGAACTTACACTGTAAATTGTGTGTGTGTGTGTGTGTGTGTGTGTGTGTGTGTGTGTGTTCGTAGTTACTTAATTGATTCATTCATTCATTTACTATGTGGAGTTCATTAACCAAAGGAATTGTAGAAACAAGAAAAAAATAGAAATCAGAACAGCTCTGACCCTTGAATGGACAACTCTTCAGAGGTCAACTTTGGGCATGAATGAAAATAACTATGTTCAGTCCTTATGTCGAAGCCCAAGATTCAAATTCTGGGGAGTGTAGCCTGGGCCACATCCCACCCTTGGCCAGAGGAGGGGGAGCACCTTGATTGACCACCCATCAAGACCATGACCAGTAGGGAGGAGCAGTTGGTTGTCTAAGGGGAAATGGGACCATGGATACCAAATGGGCAAAATCCCAAACAAATCTGCTCTCCCTTCTGACTTCAACCAAATACCAGCCCTTGAGCATATCAATACACACTGGAAGATGCTGAGCCAACCAGTCTCTCAAACTTTAAAGCCTCAATTTAAAATACATCTGTCACTTTAAATTCTAAATAAAATAAATCTGTGACTCCCATAATTCAAATCCAAGCTCTTAAACTTGGCTTATAAACTCCCTGTATTACTCATTTATTTGCTCCACCTTCAACTTTATAATCCTGATGGAAGGAATAACGTAATTCCTTTGAATGAGCCATACTTACTCTTACCTCTTACCTCCAGGAGTTTGCATGTGCTGTTCCCACTGCCTGGAACACTTTGCTCTCCACTCACCCCTCCTTGCCAGACCAACTACTACGTCATCTGTCATGTGAGTATCACTTTCTTGTAAAGAGTTCCCAATTCCACAAGGCAGGGTTTGGTGGCCTTCCTTTGTGCCCATTGCTGTCCTGCTTCCTAATGCTTGTCCGGCTGCTCTGGAACCGTCTGGCTCTCCTGTTAAACCTGGCTCTGAGGACACGGGCTGTGTCTTCTCCATCCCCCACTGTAACCTCAGGAACCAGAATATAGTAGGTACCTAATCAATATTTCTCGTTGGTCAGATCTTGAAACAGATTCAGGTGGATCACCCATCACCTGCGTGAAAACACTTAACAGAGGGTCTTGCATCTAGAAAGTTCTGGATAGAAGGCCCTATGTTACTTTCTCATCTTTTGACCTCACACCTTTGCAGAGATTGTTTTGAATCCTTGCACACACCCCACAGTCCAGCATAGTTCTTGTTTGGCATGAGAAAATCGAATCCCAATGACTTCTCTAAGGTTGCACAGCTCTGGAAGACTCTGAAACCCGATTTTCCCCTGCCTTGGAAGGCGGGAAGACTAGACAGGGAGCAATGATGAAGAGGGGCTCGCCTACTTTAATAAATAGCAAGGGCTGCTGCTCTGCTGTTGAGGGAGATCATAACAGGTTTGTTCGTGGTGTAGCCGCTGCAAGCTCAGAGGCCAGCAGAACTGAGATAGGAGTTTTAAATGATGCCCCAGTGTTCAGAATGAGGGCAGAGCACCAGGTGGAGCCTATGACTAATAAGCGACAACTGGCTCCGGAATCTCTGATAGTATCGAAGAAGATGCCAGGGTCTCCTCCCTGCCCTCCAGGGCTGGGCCCCCATGTTTCCCAACCGCTGGCCCCACCCAGACGTGGCAAGTCAGGAGAGGCACCATCCGGTATCACGTCTAGAGCCGTGCAGGTCCTCAGCTCTGGATACACCTAAACTGGACTCCCCGGGTCCCGGCCCCAGCAGGTGCCTTCTCATTCATTCATTTGCTCAACAATCATTCTTTCAGTACCTACTGTGTGCTCAAGGACCTTAGCAATGCCTGAAAACAAAGTCCCTGCCTTCACTATGTGTATCCAGTCAGGGTTTGGAGGACATTCTGTGCCCCAATTTCCTCCTCTACGTCTGAGTACCACGGTGAGGATGAAAGAACCGAGTGCCATGGGCTGAGAATTTGGCTGTTTTGTTCACTGTCGCCCCCCCCCCCCGCCCCGGTGTCTAGAACAGTACCTGGTGCACGGTAGGTGCTCAGTAAATTTTTGTAGATAATAACGCATGCCAAGACACACGTGGATTATGCATGCATGTGCCTGGCACAGGCGCTGTACAGCTGTGTACAACTGCATTGCTGTTATTCTAGCACGTTTGCTTCTTTTCATTTCCCAGTCCCCAGCAGGGCACCTGGTAAATAAAAGTGGCTGGATACCTTAGGGCTGGAAGAAGGAAAGGAGAGATCAAGGGAGGGAGGAAGGAGAGAAGGAGGGAAAGAAGGAAGAAGAGGGGAAGAAAGAAGTGGGAGAATAAGGGAGGGAGAAAGGAAGGGGAGGAAGAGAAGGAGGGAGGGAGGGATTGACCTGAATTGACTCCCGGCCTCAGCCTTGAAAAGGTAGAAGGGGAACCCCTTTCTCACTTACTCCAACCATCCTGGGCTGAACCCGCAGCCCCCACAACCACCCCACCTGCCCATCCCCACTGACAACTTCTCTGAAGATTCACTGTTGCCCTGGAGGATGCCACTGATTCATTCTTGCCACCTTTACTGTCTGTGCCCTCCCCACTGGACTGGACTTCCATGAGGATGTGAAACACCTGTTTTATCCTCAGTTGTGTCCCCAACACCCATCACGCTGGGCACCCAATAGGCACTCAAGAAAAGTTTGTTAAATCAACAAATCAATGAACATGGCCAAGACTGCCTCGCTTGTTCTCCCCACTGCCAGAGCTCAAACTGTCCCTCCGACCTGGCACTGTCACCTGTCCAGGACCCCCATCTGCATCCATTTAACGGGTGCACACAAATGTTGGTGCTGGCTGGGGCTGGAGCAAGAACACCAGCCACAGCCGCAGTCCCTCCCTGCACGGGACTAACTTGCATGAATTCAGACGCAGACAATACAATGTTAATGACTCAGTAACTGAGTGGTCTCACAGCTCTGTGGTTGAGAGACTCTGGGACCAGGTGGCCTGGGTTTCACGCTGGAACTTCCAGTATTTGCAACTTCCTTGCACTGGCAGTTACATGCTGTGCAACCCTGGGAAGGAAACATAACCTCTCTGAGCCTTTATTTACCCATCTGCAAAATGGGAAAATAAGAGTACCTAATTCATAGAATTATTATGAGGATTAAATAAAATTCATAAACAACAGCGCTGGCTGGGTGGCTCAGTTGGTTGGAACATTGTCCCATATACCAAAAAAGGTTTTGGGTTCAATTCCCAGTCAGAGCACGCACAGGAGGCAACTGATTGATGTTTCTCTTTCACATTAATGTTTCTCTATCTCTCCCTTCCTCTCGCTCTAAAAATCAACAAAAACATATTTTTAAAAATATCAATAAAAACATATTCTCAGGTGAAAGTTAAAAAAGAAATAAAGAAAAGTCAAGTTTAATTAATGCAACACTTTTGCATCTCTGTGCTATGTTTACTTGAAATAATAATAGCTTTGATTTATTTAATGATTAGGATGTGCCGAAGCTGTGAGGTTTTTTTAATATCTCTATTTTTAAATTGAGCTATAATCCACATACTATCAAATTCACTCTTTCAAAATGCATAAGTCAGCCCTGGTCGGTTGGGCTCACTGGTTAGAGTGTCGGCCTGTGGACCGAAGGGTCTCGGGTTCGATTCCTGGTCAAGGGCACATACCTGGGTTGCAGGTTCGATCCCTAGCCCCAGGAGGCAGAAAACTGATGTGTCTCACATTGATGTTTCTCTCTCTCTCTCTCTCCCTCCCTCCCTTTCACTCTATCTAAAAATCAATGGGAAAAATACCCTCGGGTGAGGAGTAACAACAACCAAAAAAAAAAAAAAAATCCCAAATGCCTGTTTTTCTGAAGGAGAAAAGAGGTCCAGAGGGACCTGTCAAGTCTGGGCCCTGGATGTGTCATGAGCATGATTACCAGTTTCGTGTGTGTAATTATTCAATTAATGGCGTCTCTCCTCCTGAGGGCAGGGACCATGCCCTCTTAGTTTTCAGCAGGGCCTGGCTGACCAGAGGTGCCCGAAATTAATTGCTCTTGCTATGAATGTTGATGAGGAAAAAGGCAGAGAAGGGAGGTGTGGTTTAGAGCTCATGGGACCTGCTGGTCACTGCCAGGGACTCAGAGAGGAGGCAGGTCTCCTGCCTGAGTAACATAGCATTGAGGGAGGACAGGGACTGGAATCACCACATGGCAGAGGCCAGCTGCAGGGAGGGCTCCATTGGAAGAGGAGATGGGAAGGCCGTTGGAGGTGCGGTCAGTGCAGCCTACACCCCCTACACACCCTTCCCTCTGATTCCCCTCTCATCAATACCCACCCCCCACTCACTCCACCTCCCTGCCTTTGCCTACGCAGTTCCCTCGCATGCCATGCCATGCCTTTGTTCTATAGCCAAGCATCTGAGAGGGAGTTTTCTGGAGAGGAGGAGATTTGGAGCTTCGGAAGCTTTGTCAGGATCCCAGAGAAAAATTCAGCAGCACAGCTGCCTCTGGGAGCCGGGGTGTGGGTGGGGGGTGAGCTTGAAACTTCTTCCCATGTCATTTGAAACTCTCCTAAGATGTCAGCAGCCCAGAAGGAGGCCACATCTGGAGACCAGCAAGCCAAAGCAAGCAAGTGCAAACTGGAGAGGCCTACACCTTGACTTCTCCCCCTGCCCCACCTGATCCAGCCCCTCCCACACCCCTGACCTCTGCTTCTGTTAGATATACTTTCTTGACTCTCCTGGCTGTCTGTGAAATCAACCAGGTGCCCCTGCTGCCCCACATC